>CM067317.1:1145800-2595800 GCA_034231615.1 Meghimatium bilineatum | reverse complement strand
ATCTATCATCGGTGGTGCAGGATCTGATGGCAGTGACCTGAATGTCAAGGACACCACGGTGGCCATCGCCATTGAAGTGATTGGCCACAGGAGTGGGTGTTCTGTGTTTGATAGCATGCAAGTGGTTGCAGAAGCGGTCGCTCAGTCTAAGGCCAGTCTCACCGATATATTGCTTACCACAGCGTTTACATATGATCACGTAAATAACATTACGGGATTCACATGTAAAGGCCTCATCGATGGAGAAGCTGGCCTTGGGGAATGAGATGGAGCGCATCTGAACCACATTAGGACATGTGAAACAACGACCACCGCACGGTACCAAAATGGTCAGGTGCAGAGGACCTGAGCTGGCTGTGGACCAAGATGTCCTTCAGATTTTTGTCGCGCCTAAAGGCCACCAGAGGTAATTTGTGGAAAGCGTCACGGGTGTCAGAATCAGACTGGAGAAGGGAATAATGTTTAAGTAGAATACGACGGACAGTCGAGTTATGGGGATGGAAGGTAAGAACCAGTTATTGGTTATTTATTACTTGTTTTATTTTTTTAAGGCTTATCTATTTCGTGATTTAGTATATTCGTTTCTATGATTTCTATGTTTTAGATCGTTGATATGTATTCTTCTTCTTCATCTGCGTTCGCTCTCTGATAATACGGTGAATTAATCGTGCTATTTCCGCCGTGGAGCGTGAAGATGGTTCTATAATCTTCTGTTATGCTTGGGTTATATAATTCCTGGAAGTATTCTGTTCATTTTGCTTGGATGAGTCACACCGAAAGGCGCATATATTTAAGAAAAACTGTAAACCATGACACACCGCATGCCATTCTCCGGACTACATCCTGTTAATCTGCAGGAGTTTGTGAACGAACGCAGAAGAACAAACAGATAGAGCTATATAGATGGATATATACAAATATCGATGGATAGTTGGACACGGGGGCACAATGTATCAGCGCCGAGTTGATAAATAAATAATGACATAAAATGTTGATGAATGTCACGTGTCACGGAAGTTAATAACAAAAATACATGCGTAAATCGATGTGCTAGTTAATTTATGCAAATAATATGAATAATTTATCAATATAATATAGACACATGGATGATTTATTAATATAATATAGACACATGGATGATTTATTAATATCATATAGACACATGGATGATTTATTAATATAATATAGACACATGGATGATTTATTAATATAATATAGACATATGGATGATTTATTAATATAATATAGACACATGGATGATTTATTAATATAATATAGACACATGGATGATTTATTAATATAATATAGACACATGAATGATTTATTAATATAATATAGACACATGGATGATTTATTAATATAATATAGACACATGGATGATTTATTAATATAATATAGACACATGGATGATTTATTAATATAATATAGACACATGGATGATTTATTAATATAATATAGACACATGGATGATTTATTAATATAATATAGACACATGTATGATTTATTAATATAATATAGACACATGGATGATTTATTAATATAATATAGACACATGGATGATTTATTAATATAATATAGACACATGGATGATTTATTAATATAATATAGACACATGGATGATTTATTAATATAATATAGACACATGGATGATTTATTAATATAATATAGACACATGGATGATTTATTAATATAATATAGACATATGGATGATTTATTAATATAATATAGACACATGGATGATTTATTAATATAATATAGACACATGGATGATTTATTAATATAATATAGACACATGGATGATTTATTAATATAATATAGACACATGGATGATTTATTAATATAATATAGACACATGGATGATTTATTAATAAAGAAGAATTAAAATTATAATGCAGAAAAAGGGATTTGAACCAGGTCGTTCAGATGCCAACTACTCTCCTCGCAACTGGACATTTTGCTGAAGTACATTTATCGTTATTAGTACAGCAGAAAGCAGCTACAGATTGTAACACTAAATACAGCAGAAATCAACTGCAGAAAATAAGGATATCCTGCCTGGTTTATTATATTATTTATTTACCCATGCCACATTTACCGATCTCACATTTACCCATGTCACATTTACCCATGTCACATTTACTCATGTCACATCTGAAGTAACCTTGTTTATGTGTTACTTATGTGTACAGGTAAGCCTAAATGGTCCTTGTAGCACTAATGCGTTCTGGTACATGCTGATATTAAAATATTTGTGGTTCTAGTGGAATTTACATATCTGCACAGTGTTTATCGTTATTGTCTGTGTGTAGATCAACAGGTCCCATATTCATCGTAGCTTGAAAATATACAAATTTAAAGTCTTGAATAAATTCTCGTTTATTTTGGGGATGCTGTGTGGTCAAAGACTGAAAAGGTGTTGATTCAAGTTGCGATACGAGTAGGTGATATCTGAGCGGTCCTGGTTAAAATTCCGTGTGCTGCATAATGATTTTTCTTTCAAATTAGACTATAAATGGCAACGGACATACTCGAGTGAATGCACGAAAAGAAACAAACAGGATTAAAAACTAGAAATGTACACCAAGACGACAATCAGGAATCGATTTCACATGTGAGCTCAAAACATGATGGAGATTACCTCTTGTGAGAGCTTCTGAGGGAGTGTAAAATTATCTTTCCCTCTCTTGGAAGGCTTTGTTTTCATTGAGCGTCTTGTATCAAGTGGAGGTGATGCTCTCAATCGATCATTGAGGGCAGGACTTGAGCAGTTGCCATCATCTGTCTGACCGACAATGGCAGGTGGTGGTTTATCTTGTATAGAGTTGACAGGTAGAGTCATAGCTTCCTGCTGTTTTCTTCTGTCCGTTTTTCTCCTTGGAATCGGCACACGCTCTGATGGTAGTGTGTCTCTGTCTGATTGTTGAGATGGTACCTGCTGCAACTGTTGGCTTGTGGTGTACGATCGTGGCACTGCTTGTTGTTGTTGTTGTTGATTATGCTGCCGATGTGGTGATGTGACTGGTTGTTGTTGATGAGGTGACTGTCTTTGTGAATGTTGAGACTGTTGTTGTTGAGTTTTGTCCGGATTTGGAGAATGTCTGCGTCTTCGTCTATGTGAATGTTGGTCGGGCCTGTCTACATTCTGTAGATACATTAATCAATATATGGATTGTAGAACGGATATATTAATCGATAGATAAATATCTGAGCTGATGAGAACAATACATTCTATATGAACATATGGTGATGCTGAAATAATGAACATATGGTGATGATGAAATAATGAACATATGGTGATGATTGAAATAATGAACATATGGTGATGATAAAATAATGAACATATGGTGATGATGAAATAATGAACATATGGTGATGCTGAAATAATGAACATATGGTGATGCTGAAATAATGAACATATGGTGATGATGAAATAATGAACATATGGTGATGATTGAAATAATGAACATATGGTGATGATAAAATAATGAACATATGGTGATGATGAAATAATGAACATATGGTGATGATAAAATAATGAACATATGGTGATGATGAAATAATGAACATATGGTGATGATGAAATAATGAACATATGGTGATGATGAAATAATGAACATATGGTGATGATAAAATAATGAACATATGGTGATGATAAAATAATGAACATATGGTGATGATGAAATAATGAACATATGGTGATGATGAAATAATGAACATATGGTGATGATAAAATAATGAACATATGGTGATGATGAAATAATGAACATATGGTGATGATGAAATAATGAACATATGGTGATGATGAAATAATGAACATATGGTGATGATAAAATAATGAACATATGGTGATGATAAAATAATGAACATATGGTGATGATGAAATAATGAACATATGGTGATGATGAAATAATGAACATATGGTGATGATAAAATAATGAACATATGGTGATGATGAAATAATGAACATATGGTGATGATGAAATAATGAACATATGGTGATGATGAAATAATGAACATATGGTGATGATAAAATAATGAACATATGGTGATGATGAAATAATGAACATATGGTGATGATGAAATAATGAACATATGGTGATGATAAAATAATGAACATATGGTGATGATGAAATAATGAACATATGGTGATGATAAAATAATGAACATATGGTGATGATGAAATAATGAACATATGGTGATGATGAAATAATGAACATATGGTGATGATGAAATAATGAACATATGGTGATGATGAAATAATGAACATATGGTGATGATGAAATAATGAACATATGGTGATGATGAAATAATGAACATATGGTGATGATAAAATAATGAACATATGGTGATGATAAAATAATGAACATATGGTGATGATAAAATAATGAACATATGGTGATGATGAAATAATGAACATATGGTGATGATTGAAATAATGAACATATGGTGATGATGAAATAATGAACATATGGTGATGATGAAATAATGAACATATGGTGATGATGAAATAATGAACATATGGTGATGATAAAATAATGAACATATGGTGATGATAAAATAATGAACATATGGTGATGATTGAAATAATGAACATATGGTGATGATGAAATAATGAACATATGGTGATGATTGAAATAATGAACATATGGTGATGATTGAAATAATGAACATATGGTGATGATTGAAATAATGAACATATGGTGATGATTGAAATAATGAACATATGGTGATGATAAAATAATGAACATATGGTGATGATGAAATAATGAACATATGGTGATGATGAAATAATGAACATATGGTGATGATAAAATAATGAACATATGGTGATGATGAAATAATGAACATATGGTGATGATAAAATAATGAACATATGGTGATGATGAAATAATGAACATATGGTGATGATGAAATAATGAACATATGGTGATGATGAAATAATGAACATATGGTGATGATGAAATAATGAACATATGGTGATGATGAAATAATGAACATATGGTGATGATGAAATAATGAACATATGGTGATGATAAAATAATGAACATATGGTGATGATAAAATAATGAACATATGGTGATGATTGAAATAATGAACATATGGTGATGATGAAATAATGAACATATGGTGATGATTGAAATAATGAACATATGGTGATGATGAAATAATGAACATATGGTGATGATGAAATAATGAACATATGGTGATGATGAAATAATGAACATATGGTGATGATAAAATAATGAACATATGGTGATGATAAAATAATGAACATATGGTGATGATTGAAATAATGAACATATGGTGATGATGAAATAATGAACATATGGTGATGATTGAAATAATGAACATATGGTGATGATTGAAATAATGAACATATGGTGATGATTGAAATAATGAACATATGGTGATGATTGAAATAATGAACATATGGTGATGATTGAAATAATGAACATATGGTGATGATGAAATAATGAACATATGGTGATGATGAAATAATGAACATATGGTGATGATGAAATAATGAACATATGGTGATGATGAAATAATGAACATATGGTGATGATGAAATAATGAACATATGGTGATGATGAAATAATGAACATATGGTGATGATTGAAATAATGAACATATGGTGATGATGAAATAATGAACATATGGTGATGATGAAATAATGAACATATGGTGATGATGAAATAATGAACATATGGTGATGATGAAATAATGAACATATGGTGATGATGAAATAATGAACATATGGTGATGATGAAATAATGAACATATGGTGATGATTGAAATAATGAACATATGGTGATGATGAAATAATGAACATATGGTGATGATGAAATAATGAACATATGGTGATGATGAAATAATGAACATATGGTGATGATGAAATAATGAACATATGGTGATGATTGAAATAATGAACATATGGTGATGATGAAATAATGAACATATGGTGATGATAAAATAATGAACATATGGTGATGATTGAAATAATGAACATATGGTGATGATGAAATAATGAACATATGGTGATGATGAAATAATGAACATATGGTGATGATGAAATAATGAACATATGGTGATGATGAAATAATGAACATATGGTGATGATTGAAATAATGAACATATGGTGATGATGAAATAATGAACATATGGTGATGATAAAATAATGAACATATGGTGATGATTGAAATAATGAACATATGGTGATGATGAAATAATGAACATATGGTGATGATGAAATAATGAACATATGGTGATGATAAAATAATGAACATATGGTGATGATGAAATAATGAACATATGGTGATGATTGAAATAATGAACATATGGTGATGATGAAATAATGAACATATGGTGATGATGAAATAATGAACATATGGTGATGATAAAATAATGAACATATGGTGATGATGAAATAATGAACATATGGTGATGATGAAATAATGAACATATGGTGATGATGAAATAATGAACATATGGTGATGATGAAATAATGAACATATGGTGATGATTGAAATAATGAACATATGGTGATGATGAAATAATGAACATATGGTGATGATAAAATAATGAACATATGGTGATGATTGAAATAATGAACATATGGTGATGATGAAATAATGAACATATGGTGATGATGAAATAATGAACATATGGTGATGATAAAATAATGAACATATGGTGATGATGAAATAATGAACATATGGTGATGATTGAAATAATGAACATATGGTGATGATGAAATAATGAACATATGGTGATGATGAAATAATGAACATATGGTGATGATAAAATAATGAACATATGGTGATGATGAAATAATGAACATATGGTGATGATGAAATAATGAACATATGGTGATGATGAAATAATGAACATATGGTGATGATGAAATAATGAACATATGGTGATGATAAAATAATGAACATATGGTGATGATAAAATAATGAACATATGGTGATGATAAAATAATGAACATATGGTGATGATGAAATAATGAACATATGGTGATGATTGAAATAATGAACATATGGTGATGATGAAATAATGAACATATGGTGATGATGAAATAATGAACATATGGTGATGATGAAATAATGAACATATGGTGATGATGAAATAATGAACATATGGTGATGAAATAATGAACATATGGTGATGATGAAATAATGAACATATGGTGATGAAATAATGAACATATGGTGATGATGAAATAATGAACATATGGTGATGAAATAATGAACATATGGTGATGATGAAATAATGAACATATGGTGATGATGAAATAATGAACATATGGTGATGATGAAATAATGAACATATGGTGATGAAATAATGAACATATGGTGATGATGAAATAATGAACATATGGTGATGATGAAATAATGAACATATGGTGATGATGAAATAATGAACATATGGTGATGATGAAATAATGAACATATGGTGATGATGAAATAATGAACATATGGTGATGATGAAATAATGAACATATGGTGATGATGAAATAATGAACATATGGTGATGATGAAATAATGAACATATGGTGATGATGAAATAATGAACATATGGTGATGATTGAAATAATGAACATATGGTGATGATGAAATAATGAACATATGGTGATGATGAAATAATGAACATATGGTGATGATTGAAATAATGAACATATGGTGATGATGAAATAATGAACATATGGTGATGATTGAAATAATGAACATATGGTGATGATTGAAATAATGAACATATGGTGATGATGAAATAATGAACATATGGTGATGATTGAAATAATGAACATATGGTGATGATGAAATAATGAACATATGGTGATGATTGAAATAATGAACATATGGTGATGATTGATATAATGAACATATGGTGATGATTGAAATAATGAACATATGGTGATGATTGAAATAATGAACATATGGTGATGATGAAATAATGAACATATGGTGATGATAAAATAATGAACATATGGTGATGATTGAAATAATGAACATATGGTGATGATGAAATAATGAACATATGGTGATGATGAAATAATGAACATATGGTGATGATTGAAATAATGAACATATGGTGATGATGAAATAATGAACATATGGTGATGATTGAAATAATGAACATATGGTGATGATTGAAATAATGAACATATGGTGATGATGAAATAATGAACATATGGTGATGATTGAAATAATGAACATATGGTGATGATGAAATAATGAACATATGGTGATGATGAAATAATGAACATATGGTGATGATTGAAATAATGAACATATGGTGATGATGAAATAATGAACATATGGTGATGATTGAAATAATGAACATATGGTGATGATTGAAATAATGAACATATGGTGATGATGAAATAATGAACATATGGTGATGATTGAAATAATGAACATATGGTGATGATGAAATAATGAACATATGGTGATGATTGAAATAATGAACATATGGTGATGATTGAAATAATGAACATATGGTGATGATTGAAATAATGAACATATGGTGATGATTGAAATAATGAACATATGGTGATGATTGAAATAATGAACATATGGTGATGATTGAAATAATGAACATATGGTGATGATTGAAATAATGAACATATGGTGATGATGAAATAATGAACATATGGTGATGATTGAAATAATGAACATATGGTGATGATTGAAATAATGAACATATGGTGATGATTGAAATAATGAACATATGGTGATGATTGAAATAATGAACATATGGTGATGATGAAATAATGAACATATGGTGATGATTGAAATAATGAACATATGGTGATGATTGAAATAATGAACATATGGTGATGATTGAAATAATGAACATATGGTGATGATTGAAATAATGAACATATGGTGATGATTGAAATAATGAACATATGGTGATGATTGAAATAATGAACATATGGTGATGATGAAATAATGAACATATGGTGATGATGAAATAATGAACATATGGTGATGATTGAAATAATGAACATATGGTGATGATGAAATAATGAACATATGGTGATGATTGAAATAATGAACATATGGTGATGATTGAAATAATGAACATATGGTGATGATTGAAATAATGAACATATGGTGATGATTGAAATAATGAACATATGGTGATGATTGAAATAATGAACATATGGTGATGATTGAAATAATGAACATATGGTGATGATGAAATAATGAACATATGGTGATGATGAAATAATGAACATATGGTGATGATGAAATAATGAACATATGGTGATGATTGAAATAATGAACATATGGTGATGATTGAAATAATGAACATATGGTGATGATTGAAATAATGAACATATGGTGATGATGAAATAATGAACATATGGTGATGATTGAAATAATGAACATATGGTGATGATGAAATAATGAACATATGGTGATGATTGAAATAATGAACATATGGTGATGATGAAATAATGAACATATGGTGATGATTGAAATAATGAACATATGGTGATGATGAAATAATGAACATATGGTGATGATGAAATAATGAACATATGGTGATGATTGAAATAATGAACATATGGTGATGATTGAAATAATGAACATATGGTGATGATGAAATAATGAACATATGGTGATGATTGAAATAATGAACATATAGTGATGATTGAAATAATTCCTTGAGCTCTTCACAGCTGATATAAAATCTCAATGACATGTATGTGTGTGTGTGTGTGTGTGTATGTGTGTGTGTGTGTGTGTGTGTGTGTGTGTGTGTATGTGTGTATGTATAAATGGAGTTTATCGATGCATGTTTAGTCCCCAAATGAGGCACTCCAGTGTGCGAGTACGTCCCGCAGGAGTACATCACAAACTTTTGGGTCAACTATTTTATCATTCTTCTGTCATTTGTTGACCCATCCATACGGATGACAAATCTAGCTTTTTCCGCCACAGTCTGCCACAAAGGGAAAAATATGCAATGTCCGCTGGTATGTGTGTCATGGTCTTGATTGATTCTTGATTAGGAACAAGCGTCACAACACTGGGGGGCATTCCCATATATGCTCTGCTTGCCGTTCCGTCAGCCATCTAAAAGTTTATAAGCTCAGTGTCCCAGTCAGTTGCTGATTACGTGTTATTCTGATCTTTCCGGAGAGGAAGCACTTTCTCCCATCACCTCTAGTCTCTTCCATTTCTACCATTCTCTGAATAGTCTTGTTCGACCTCCTTTTCGTCTTCTCGTAGGGTATCCATGACTGCTCTAATCAATTCAATCCTTTCTCTTCTTATCTCGGTGCCGTTCACCAATGCTTTACCAGCGAACACATCGGCTCTTTCCTTTTTACGTGACCCAAGCATAACTTGGACAGTAAATCCATGTAATGCCCTGCACGTTGTTGAGCAGTGATCAATTCAGTTCTGATCATATCCTTTTCTATCATGCGAAGCATACTTTGAGAGTCCGATTTAATCACTGAGTCTGTTGGTGGTTGCGTCACCAGCCAAGTGAGAGCTGCTGTCACTGCTTCTATTTCCATTCTCATATTCGATGTTGTAGTGGGGTACACAGCTGACGTCTCAGCTAATTTCTTGCCATTTTGTTAGGCCACGAAACCCCAACCACACCTGTTTGTTTCTTGTGTTACTGAGCAGTCTGTGTAAATTATCGTATCCTGTGGCTTCGAGTGCTGCAGTGTGAGTTCATTCTCTCTGTTCTGTTGACAGTTCAGTCGCGGCACTCTTTTCCCATCTGTATTACAGCTGTTGTCAATAACTTTCTCTCTTTGCCAAATGTCACCCATTCACAGCCTCTTCCCACTTCCTCCAGCTCACAAACTCTGAGAAGGGTATCTTCTGCTTCTACCATCCATGACCTTCCTCTCTTGTTACGCCTTTCCTTTTGTGTTGTCTAGAGATTGGTGTAAGACGTGATGATCATTATTGGCGACCTTGAAGTATTCTTTAACCTGAACTGTTTTTTTGTCTTGCTTTGATGCCTGGTAGGTCTAGATAAACCTCATGGTCACGATAGGTGTATTCCTTGTGTATCTTAAGACAGCTCTCATGGTCTCGTTTTGAACTCTCTCGAATCTAGCCACCTGTGTTGCGAGTGTCAGTAAACCTAAACCATAGTCCAACATAAATAATACCACTGCATGCATCATCTGAAAAAGGGTTCGCTGCGGTATCTCTGCAGATGCCATGATTTTGACTACACTGACACCCTTCCCAGCTGTCTGAATAATATTGTCCACATGTTTCGCGAAAGAGAGACTTCTGTCTAAAGTTATGTCTAGATATTTCATAGCCTGCTCTCTTTCAATGTTGATGCCCATGCAGGTGACTGCTGGTGCTGTGTCTGCGATTATGTTGTTGTTCAGTGAGAACCAGACGATGTTTGCCTTGGTGGGATTGATGACTGCCTTGTAGTTAGTACACCAGAGCGACAAATGTTATAGATTAATCTGGACGTCATCAATTATGTCTCTTCTGTTTTTGCCGTGCTTGTACAGCAAGAGGTCATCTGCATATTAGTATCCTGCCGGGCCGAGCCTCCAGAAGCTGCGCTATTTTGTATGTGTAGACGTTAAAGAATACAGGTGATAGTGGCGATCCCTGTGGCAATTCCTGTGGCAATTCCTGTGGCAATCCCTGTGGCAATCCCGGTGGAGTGTATTGTGGAATTTATCGCCTCTTTTATTTTGGTGGTCAATCGTTTTCGCGGTCGGCCTCTAGGTCTGCCTTCACTGTATCTGTGTAGCATATCTTGCTGTGGTATGTTGTCTGGTGGTAGTCTGCTGATGTGTGCAAACCATTTCATCTGTTATCTCTTGATGTATTCTAAGATTGCTATAGTACCGGGTTTTTGTCGGATGTCCTCATTCCTCACACTGTCTCTTAGCGATATTCCTAGGATTCTGTACAAGCATTCCATTTCAGCTGTCACAAGTTTACGTTTGTCTTGTGCTGTCGTTGTCCATGTTTGGCATTGGCAGCACAGTGTTGGTATAATATTCGTTTTAAATAGTGTTATTTTGGTGTTTAAATCTACGTTTTTGTTTCTGAAGATTGGTGCCATTTGCCCTAGGGTTTTGTATGCTTTACTACATCTATTGTGTATTTCTTTTCTGTTCTTGTCGTCTGTTGTTATATTGCTTCCTAGGTATGTGAATTCTGTCACTTGGTTAAGTCTGTTGTTTCCAATATATATATTGTTTTTTTTTATGTTCTTCCTATCTCCATTTATATATTTATCTTCTATATTTATCTTCATGTTAAAGGTATGGCATGTTTGATGTAATCTGTCCATTTGTCTTTGTAGTTCTTCTTCTTCTATGCCACTAGTGATTGGTCAACTGCAAATAGCAGTTCGTTTAAGTTATCCCTCAGATTGTTTTCTTCCGTTATCTTTGCTACTTTGTAGATGTGGTCTATGTATGTTATGAACAGTAGGGTGGATAGTAGACATTCCTGTCTCACACCTGAGTGAATCTGAAATTTATCGGATGTACCTGTGCTTGTTCTTACTGCACATTGACTATTGGCATAAATGATCTGACATAGGCTTATCAGATGTTGGGGAACTCCATATGTCTGTAGTGTTGTCTATAGCTGTGCTCTATTCGCTTTGTCAAAAGCTTTCTCTTGTTCTACAGAAGCCAAATATAAGGCTTGATTATATTCTATCCCTCTTTCTGAAAGTTGTTTGATGGTGAAGATTGCATCTGTACAACTTTTATTGTTCCGAAAGCCCATGTGTGTGTTGTTGAGCCGTGGTTCTATATATGGGCGCATCCTTCTCTCCAGTATATTGTTGAAGATTTTTCCTATGTGGCTTAAGAGTGATATGCTTCTATACTTAGAGCAGTCCCTCTTACTGGTTTTTTTCTTCCAGATGGGAACAATCACCGCTGTATTCCACTCCTGTGGTGTCTTTTGTGTCTTCCATATCACATTGAACAGTCTGTGTAGCCACTTTATACCTGTAACTCTTTGCATTTGTATTAGTTCTATAGGTATTCCGTCTATTCATGGTGCTTTGTTGTTTGGTGCATGTTTAATTGCATCTTCAATTTCAGAATGTATGGTTCTAGGTCTTCTTCTATTGTATTTATTGGTGTAGTCCTTTCTCCTTCCTTTAAGTTTAACTGTTGATTGAAGCAATTTTTCCATCTCTCCATGATTTCTTGGGGCCTTTTTAGTATGTTGCCGTGTTCATCGTTGATTATATCTGTTGGTTCGTATGTCTTTTTTACTTCTCAAGTTTTGTACTTTCTTGTAGAACATGTTTCGTGCATTTTGTATATTGTTGAGCATTTCTCTATATTCTTGCCATGACTTAACTTTTGCAGCTTTGATGATTTTCTTGGTGTTAAACTTTGCTGTCTTGTATGCTAAGTAATCTTCATGTGTTTTGCTTATTGCTCATTTCTTGTATTTTTGTGTTTTATTTTTCGTTGCGTTCTTTATCTCATCTGACCACCAAGCTTTTATCTTTGGTTTCGTGCCTTTGTGGTTTTTATATCCACATACATTTCCTGCTGTTTGAATGCTGTCATTTTTGAAATATTTCCATTCTACTTCAGTGTGTTGGGTGTTTTCTGGTAGCTTTCCGAACACGTCTTGGATATATTTTTCGCGCATGTTTCGTTCTTCCAATCTCTGTATATCTAATCGTCCTTGGTGCTTTGTGCTTACATCTTCAAAAAATTCCTCTCTTTCATTTTCGTTGTTTAGTGTGTTACATGGGGCAGAAACTTGTATAAATGTTGTGTTTACTCCGTCTATTGTTATCGTGACTGCTATTCAACGTTCGTTCTGGTGTGTGACGATAGTGTTGGATTTATTAAAAACCCAATGCCTAATTTAGCTTTTGAAACTGGGACAACCCCGCTGAATATAAATGTGTAATCTTGATATACTCTCTTGTATCCATTGTGTTCAATTCTAGTAACCGAAATTCCGAGTACTTTAATGCCTCTATTTTTATCTCGTCTATCAGATCTTGTTTTTGATTTCTTAGCCGGCACATATTGATTGTAGCGTATTTAATATAATGTTTTCGTATTCGTTGTTTATCGTTTGTTTATCGTATTCGTTTATCGTTTGTCTCCGGGAAACCCTCAATTTTCTACGAGCGACTTGAGGTCTCAGGGTCGGATTGCTAATCCTGTCACAGTGTTGTATCGAGAAAAAACTCTCCTGGCTACTCTGTGATCTCAAATTAATAAATCCTGTAGTGATTTATATTAAAATTATCACACACAGAAACGCTTGGACACATACCCTATCTGTTCTATCACTGCTTCCAGCAACTAAGGAAGCACACACACACACACACACACACACACACACACAGAGAGAGAGAGAGAGAGAGAGAGAAACGCTTGGACACACATACCCTATCTGTTCTATCACTGCTTCCAGCAACTAAGGAAGCACACAGAGAGAGAGAGAGAGAGAGAGAGAGAGAGAGAGAAACGCTTGGACACATATCCTATCTGTTCTATCACTGATTCCAGCAACTAAGGAAGCACACAGAGAGAGAGAGAGAGAGAGAGAGAGAGAAACGCTTGGACACATACCCTATCTGTTCTATCACTGCTTCCAGCAACTAAGGAAGCACACAGAGAGAGAGAGAGAGAGAGAGAGAGAGAGAAACGCTTGGACACACATACCCTATCTGTTCTATCACTGCTTCCAGCAACTAAGGAAGCACACACACACAGAGAGAGAGAGAGAGAGAGAAACGCTTGGACACATACCCTATCTGTTCTATCACTGCTTCCAGCAACTAAGGAAGCACACAGAGAGAGAGAGAGAGAGAGAGAGAGAGAGAAACGCTTGGACACACATACCCTATCTGTTCTATCACTGCTTCCAGCAACTAAGGAAGCACACACACACACACAGAGAGAGAGAGAGAGAGAGAGAGAGAGAGAAACGCTTGGACACACATACCCTATCTGTTCTATCACTGCTTCCAGCAACTAAGGAAGAGTCTGGAGGTTGCTGTCGATCAGATGATGTACTAGTAGGGTCAGATCTAGGAGTACTACAGGGGGAGGACACTGAGGGAGTAGCTACATCTTGATGGGAAGAGCTGGGAGAGTTCTCAGCAGGCGAGGCAGCCTCTCGTATCCCCTCCAGCTGTGCAGCAAGTTGACGAGGGTCCACACCCTGACTGTTCGTTGTTGTCGCCGCCTCTGCTCTCGGTTTCTGTAGGGGCAGCTCCTTCACTGGAGCAGACCATTGCAACATTAGCACACATACAATCTCTGAACATTAGCACATATATAATCTCTCAACATTAGCACACATACAATCTCTCAACATTAGCACACATACAATCTCTCAACATTAGCACACATACAATCTCTCAACATTAGCACACATACAATCTCTCAACATTAGCACACATACAATCTCTCAACATTAGCACACATACAATCTCTCAACATTAGCACACATACAATCTCTCAACATTAGCACACATACAATCTCTCAACATTAGCACACATACAATCTCTCAACATGCTTTACAACGTTATAAATTATTGATTTATCAATGGGTAACTGTTTCAAATGTAACAACAAGCTCAACGGGACAGTTCTTAAACAAGTAGACACATTTAAATAATTGGACACAATTATTACTTCAGATGGTAGATGCGTCACTGACATAAAAAGTTGAACAGCACAGGCAAAAGCAGCATTCCAGAAGATGAGGAACATTTTGTGTAATAATTCATTATCAATAGAAGTAAGAAAGAACATACTAAAATGTTATATAGAGCCATACTATTATATGGTTGTTGTTGTTCGTCCATCACAAGTGATGATGACCATTTGTTACATCCACTTTTGAAAATTCAATTTTAGTTATGTCCTTGATTATGAGTTCGTAGATGGCTAATGAACCCTATTCGAGATGTAAATGTCCTTGGACAGTTTGGACATGGAATGACGACTATAGACGGAACTTGGTCTATCCGTGACTTTCTAGCTGCTCTCCGCGATAATACATGGTAGTGAAGCATGGACAATTGACAATATGGTATGTTATAATTTTATATGGGAGTGAACCAAAGACAATTGAAAATATTGCAAGAAAACATCTGGAGGCCACAGAGATGTAGTTTTATAGAAGAATGTTGAAAATATCAAGGACAGCTAAAAAGAGTAATGCTATAATTCTACAACTGGTCAACTCAAATAGAGAACTTATTAACTGTATTAGAAGACGACAATCACAGTTCCTGGGTCATGTCATGAGAAGAGGTGGGCTGGAAAACATCGTAACAACTGGAAAGATCGAGGGTAAGAGAGACAGAGGAAGACAATAAGATAAAATGTCGGATGGCTTGAAAGCCTGGCAGAATCATTAGAAACTATATTTAACTGTATATGAAACAGAGGTATAATGTATAATAATGTATAAATATCTAATCTCTTTCATGGATATTGCGGTTTACTTATTTGTCTTAGTGACATGTCACTCAGTGGTGGTCACCTATAATTTGAAACTGTTCATTTCATTAATTTATTGGTATGATGCCTTCCGGCGTAGGCGATCATGTCTCTCCCCAACTCTCTATCTCTTGTGTTGTTCAATTGGTGACTTCTTTTTATGCCACACTGACAACCCATCCAGAAATTTCTAATTTGTGTTCCTCTGTTTCTTTTCTCCTTGATTTTTCCGGTGGTTACTAAATGTTAAAGTTCTACTTTTCTCATCACATGCCCTAAAAATCTTGATTGTCTGTTTCTAATATTTGCTATAATTTGTCGTTTAACTCCAGCATCTCTGAGAACTTTTACATTTGTTTTCTTGACTGTCTATGAAATGTGCATCATTCTTCTTAAAAACCACATCTCAGTTGCCTCCAATTATCTTGAGCTTCTTGTTTACTGTCCATGCTTCTCTTCCATAAATAATGATTGGCTCATTAGAACATCATATCACTCAAACCGCTTCTTTACAGTTATACAGTCGTAATTTACTTGTTCAGAATATAGTCAAACAAGAGTATTTCAGATGTGATTGTTAATCACCCTCACACACTATGCAGTTTATATCCAGCGTGCGAGGTACATAGAAGGTCATGTTTATATCCAGCGTGCGAGGTACATAGAAGGTCATGTTTATATCCAGCGTGCGAGGTACATAGAAGGTCATGTTTATATCCAGCGTGCGAGGTACATAGAAGGTCATGTTTATATCCAGCGTGCGAGGTACATAGAAGGTCATGTTTATATCCAGCGTGCGAGGTACATAGAAGGTCATGTTTATATCCAGCGTGCGAGGTACATAGAAGGTCATGTTTATATCCAGCGTGCGAGGTACATAGAAGGTCATGTTTATATCCAGCGTGCGAGGTACATAGAAGGTCATGTTTATATCCAGCGTGCGAGGTACATAGAAGGTCATGTTTATGTAAGAACTGCTTACTCATGTAATACTTGCTCGATGTGAATGATTACTTACATTTATATGTGTTATGTGCTT
This sequence comes from Meghimatium bilineatum, assembly GCA_034231615.1. Lineage (NCBI taxonomy): Eukaryota > Metazoa > Mollusca > Gastropoda > Stylommatophora > Philomycidae > Meghimatium > Meghimatium bilineatum. The sequence continues at coordinate 2,578,289 of CM067317.1, read as the reverse complement.
TATATAGAGATGCCATCTAATTAATGTAAGGACACTAGGCCTACACATGCCATTAGAATACGAAATGTGCAGTATGTAGTATGTAGGTATAGCACGTGTTAATAATAGTCTGTAGCGTGTAGCATGTGCCAATAGTATAATTTTCTATATGAGTGTAGCACATGTCAGGAGATTCTTGTGTTTGTGTAACCTATGCCATTAGGAGAATACTGTGTGTAGCACATGTCATTAGGATAGTATTGTATATATCACATGTCATTAGGAGAATATTGTGTATAGCACATGTCATTAGGATAATATTGTGTATAGCACATGTCATTAGGAGAATATTGTGTATAGCACATGTCAATGGATGTAAGCAACATCCAAGTACTGAAAGACCTGGCAACACAAAGACAGAAATGGAAAGCTGTGGTTTCTGCCCTATGCGCCGCCTATGGCTAGAGGAACATAACATAACATAACATAACCTAACATGTCATTAGGAGAATAGTGTGTGTAGCACATGTCATTAATAAACTATTTGTGTGCGAGTACAGAATTGACTACCTTAACGACCCCCTCACCCGATTCCTCGTAGGTTGGAAGCGTCAAGTTGTCATAGGACGATCTGCAACTTTCTGGCTGCGCTGTCAAGTCTGTTTGTGAGGCTTGAATCACATGCCTGGATAAATGAAAGATGATTTATATAATACTTTATTATAATACGTTTATTTATGCAAAGATATTTATAGACATAGAAGGATAGTCGTGTTGGTTTCAAGGAACTATTTTGTTAATGGTTTCTGTTTAAATCTTGCATACATGTAGTGTATGCTGTCTTGATTGTGTGGGATTGTGAAGATTATGTATAGTTACATAAATGGATGAAATCATACATGGATGGTTGGATTGATGGATGATATGAATCGATGAAGTGATGGTACAATTGATGGACATATGTTTATATAAATACTTCAGTAATGTTTGTATAGATGATGAATACACGATAGTTGTTTGTATAGATGATGAATACACGATAGTTGTTTGTATAGATGATGAATACACGATAGTTGTTTGTATAGATGATGAATACACGATAGTTGTTTGTATAGATGATGAATACACGATAGTTGTTTGTATAGATGATGAATACACGATAGTTGTTTGTATAGATGATGAATACACGATAATTGTTTGTTTAGATGATGAATACACGATAGTTGTTTGTATAGATGATGAATACACGATAGTTGTTTGTATAGATGATGAATACACGATAGTTGTTTGTTTAGATGATGAATACACGATAGTTGTTTGTATAGATGATGAATACACGATAGTTGTTTGTATAGATGATGAATACACGATAGTTGTTTGTATAGATGATGAATACACGATAGTTGTTTGTATAGATGATGAATACACGATAGTTGTTTGTATAGATGATGAATACACGATAGTTGTTTGTTTAGATGATGAATACACGATAGTTGTTTGTATAGATGATGAATACACGATAGTTGTTTGTTTAGATGATGAATACACGATAGTTGTTTGTATAGATGATGAATACACGATAGTTGTTTGTATAGATGATGAATACACGCTAGTTGTTTGTATAGATGATGAATACACGATAGTTGTTTGTATAGATGATGAATACACGATAGTTGTTTGTATAGATGATGAATACACGATAGTTGTTTGTATAGATGATGAATACACGATAGTTGTTTGTATAGATGATGAATACACGATAGTTGTTTGTATAGATGATGAATACACGATAGTTGTTTGTATAGATGATGAATACACGATAGTTGTTTGTATAGATGATGAATACACGATAATTGTTTGTTTAGATGATGAATACACGATAGTTGTTTGTATAGATGATGAATACACGATAGTTGTTTGTATAGATGATGAATACACGATAGTTGTTTGTTTAGATGATGAATACACGATAGTTGTTTGTATAGATGATGAATACACGATAGTTGTTTGTATAGATGATGAATACACGATAGTTGTTTGTATAGATGATGAATACACGATAGTTGTTTGTATAGATGATGAATACACGATAGTTGTTTGTATAGATGATGAATACACGATAGTTGTTTGTTTAGATGATGAATACACGATAGTTGTTTGTATAGATGATGAATACACGATAGTTGTTTGTATAGATGATGAATACACGATAGTTGTTTGTTTAGATGATGAATACACGATAGTTGTTTGTATAGATGATGAATACACAATAGTTGTTTGTTTAGATGATGAATACACGATAGTTGTTTGTATAGATGATGAATACACGATAGTTGTTTGTATAGATGATGAATACACGCTAGTTGTTTGTATAGATGATGAATACACGATAGTTGTTTGTATAGATGATGAATACACGATAGTTGTTTGTATAGATCAGGAGTACACGGTAGTTGTTTGTATAGATCAGGAGTACACGATAGTTGTTTGGATAGATCAGGAATACATGATAGTTGTTTGTATAGATGATGAATACACGATAGTTGTTTGTATAGATCAGGAGTACACGATAGTTGTTTGTATAGATTAGGAGTACACGATAGTTGTTTGTATAGATGATTAATACACGATAGTTGTTTGTATAGATCAGGAGTACACGATAGTTGTTTGTATAGATGATGAATACACAATAGTTGTTTGTATAGATGATGAATACACGATAGTTGTTTGTATAGATGATGAATACACGATAGTTGTTTGTGTAGATGATGAATACACGATAGTTGTTTGTATAGATGATGAATACACGATAGTTGTTTGTATAGATGATGAATACACGATAGTTGTTTGTATAGATGATGAATACACGATAGTTGTTTGTATAGATGATGAATACACGATAGTTGTTTGGATAGATCAGGAATACACGATAGTTGTTTGTATAGATGATGAATACACGATAGTTGTTTGTATAGATGATGAATACACGATAGTTGTTTGGATAGATCAGGAATACACGATAGTTGTTTGTATAGATGATGAATACACGATAGTTGTTTGGATAGATCAGGAATACACGATAGTTGTTTGTATAGATGATGAATACACGATAGTTGTTTGTATAGACGATGAATACACGATAGTTGTTTGTATAGATGATGAATACACGATAGTTGTTTGTGTAGATGATGAATACACGATAGTTGTTTGTATAGATGATGAATACACGATAGTTGTTTGTTTAGATGATGAATACACGATAGTTGTTTGTATAGATGATGAATACACGATAGTTGTTTGTATAGATGATGAATACACGATAGTTGTTTGTATAGATGATGAATACACGATAGTTGTTTATATAGATGATGAATACACGATAGTTGTTTGTATAGATGATGAATACACGATAGTTGTTTGTTTAGATGATGAATACACGATAGTTGTTTGTATAGATGATGAATACACGATAGTTGTTTGTATAGATGATGAATACACGATAGTTGTGTGTATAGATCAGGAATCTATCCAAACAAACATCTACTAGATTTCTCATTGGTTCACATTAGGTCTCTCTTATAGAAGGATTTTCGTTGCTTTGTCGTTTTGTGTGCATTAATGGCTCGACACATCTGACCTCGGTGGGGATGAGGTGTTTATTGGGAATGAGCATTATGAGAAAATTACATGGATTGCTATACAATTTATCCATGGATGAGTGGATCGACGGATGCTTGAGTTTATAGATAAATAGATTGATTGATGAGTAGAAGTGTGGATGATTGAATTGATAAACACATGGTTGGATTAATGAATGCGCGGATAAATTGATGGGGAGATCAATCACACACATGGTTGGATTAATGGATGCGCAGATAAATTGATGGGGAGATCAATCAAACACATGGTTGGATTAATGGATGCGCGGATAAATTGATGGGAAGATCAATCAAACACATGGTTGGATTAATGGATGCGCAGATAAATTGATGGGAAGATCAATCAAACACATGGTTGGATTAATGGATGCGCAGATACATTGATGGGAAGATCAATCAAACAGTGTAATTGTTATTTCAAGCGGAATGTTTTTAGAATGATAAAGTAAAAGGAAGTAACTATAGTGATTGGATAGAACACCGTGTCAAGCAGTTGTAGTCAAGGCGGCACGCAATTTTGTGTGTGACCGAAATGTCACCACACAAGGTGATAGTCTCAGACTCCCAACATATTGTGTAAGATAAAAGGGTTAAGAAAAGAATATATCCCGCTGCTGAACAACTGGAGTGTATAAAGTATTACATGGATATACTTCTCTGGTCATGCGGGGGTCAGAAGGAACGAAAGTGTAGAGTCATTGGTGGGCAGTGATGTTGTTAATTGCACAGTATTGCAAAGAGATAGGACCGAATAATAAGGACATTCACTGATTTTCTAAAGAGTGAAGAAGAAGAAACGGGAAATTATCATTGTGCACAATCAAATAATGACAGATATAGAGGTGGTGACCACGGGGTGAAGGGAGAACCTGTGCTGCTGGAAGTAATATGAAGCACATTCAAATAATGACAGATATAGAGGTGGTGACCACGGGGTGAAGGGAGAACCTGTGCTGCTGGAAGTAATATGAAGCACATTCAAATAATGACATATATAGAGGTGACCACGGGGTGAAGGGAGAACGTGTGTCATGTCTAGAAAGATCCGAAGATGACATAATCAACATCTGACTGGAGTCTGCATACTCTTGAATGACTACCGGAGAGGAGAGTGGAGCACTTATGGGAACGTCCAGTATCCCATAATGATGATTTGTTTCTAATCAGGAATGAAGAATGAAGTAGTAGTTCAGATAAGAGAAAGAGTGAGAGAAAGAATGAGCGAAAGAGAGAAATATAGAGAGGAAAAGAGAAGAGAGCAAGGGAAAGAAAGATGGAGCGAGAAAAAGTTAGAGAAAGAGAGAAACCATGGAGAAAGATAATAGAGAGCAGGAGTGAGAAAACGAAAGATAGAGAGAGAAATAAAGAAAAGTAAGTGAGAAAGAGAGAAATGGATAATGTAATATGGAGTGAGAGACATAGAAAGAGAGAAAAAATTATATATATATATATATATATATATATAGAGAGAGAGAGAGAGAGAAATAGAAAGACTAAGAGATATAGAGAGACTGATAGAAAGAGAGGATTCTAATCATTTACTCAAGCTTTGACAACCATCTCCATTTCTTCATTTACTCGCGCTCTGACAACCATCTCTATTTCTTCATTTACTCAAGCTCTGACAACCATCTCTATGTCTCCATTTACTCACGCTATGACAACCATCTCTATTTCTCCATTTACTCACGCTCTGACAACCATCTCTATTTCTCCATTTGTCTGAGAGATAATATCTTGTACATCCTCCGCTGATAAACCCGTCAGGTAAATGCCGTTCCACTCTAGAACCTGGTCTCCTGAAAGATACAAGCAGCAATATACACACATCAAGATACAAACAATGTGCATTTTTCTATCACATAATCTTATTTTGCTTCAAATCAAAAGTGGGTAACCTGTTAGATTTCAAATTAAAGGTGGGCAATCTGTTAGACTTAAAATCAAAGGTGGGCAACATGTTAGACTTTCTCGTGCCTTTCGGGGACAAAAAGAAATCTTCTGAGTTCCGTGAAGTTCCAAGTAGTCGTATCAGAGCTTGTGGGTTAGTGCATGTAATGATAATTAAATCAGCCTAAGGCAAGAAAAATGACTTAAGAGGGCCGTTTAAGAGGGCCGAAATTGGCCCACTTGGTGCGCCCATGACTGTATTTTGCATTGGCTGCTTCAAAGGAAAGTTATGACTTGGTCATAGGATTTAAATTGTTACCTGTATGACAAGTGGAGCTTACGTTTATTGCTAACAATCTCAATAACATATCTCAATGGCCAAGTGGTTTAGCCTTTTGCCTTGTGTTCACAAGGTCCTGAATTCGATAATGTGCCGTAATAATTTGGTTACAAGTGCATTTTATCGGTGGTCCTTGGATAATCGTCTGAAGTTATCTACGCGCATTGTGTAACACTCTTGGAAGGCGAAATACTACCCTGTAGACAGGGACTCAGTGTGTATGGGGACAACAGAATACAATACAGCCAGACCTCTACTATTTTTTGAATTTACTATCTCATGAAACGTGATTTTCTTTATTGTGTTCGCTCATTGCGTGGGTTGGTGCGTGGGTTGGTGCGTGGGTTGGTGCGTGGGTTGGTGCGTGGGTTGGTGCGTGGCATCTTGATTGCCGTAATGCGCTTCTTTGCTGGTTTGCCTCCGTCTTCAGCACCAATAGTACTTACGTAGAACACAGAATTGTGATGTTTCACTTGAAGACAACAGACGGACTATCACTAACGTTAAGGGGTCATGAGGTGTAAACACAAAAACATACAAATTAAAATACACAAGACATTTTAAACGTTTCAAACCGTTAGGTCTTCCTCAAGAATACATAAAACAAACGGTGAAAAACAATGGAAACATTAGAAGCAATATTAATATTTTCCTGTTTTCATTGTTTTTCAGTTAGGTTTGTTTTCCACTGGCAGCTACTGGTAGATGGACATTTCATTATCTTTATGATCTAAGACCAACAACTCCCAGGTAGACCAAGTCTAAGGAAATGGGTACCAGATCTCATGGGAAAATAAAGGTAGCGGACGTGATATAGAGCTCATTATCTCTAGGAATGACGATAGTTAATTCAAAAACTGGAAGTACCACTGTATCCTCAATAGCACAATGAAAGAAGGGAAACTTGACGTACGAGCGACTGATATGCAAGATTCAGTTGGGAAACTTGACTTACGAGCGACTGATATGCAAGATTCAGTTGGGGTAATATAATAACTACCAGACTTGTCTTATGGTTCACAGATGGAATCTGTTACTTGCCACTTTCTGAACGATACATCAGACGTCAGCATAGCACTTGTAGTACGTGTCTGCCTTCCATCTACGATCCTTATTGTTTGTCCAGGTGGCCATGTTGTATTTTGTTATCAAAGATCGGTAGATTAAGATGGTGTACGCTGTGATTTATGATGACTCTTTGATCCTGACACCAGAAGTCAGTAACGAATCGCTGACAACTTCATGTACTGACAGAGAAAGATTAACTTAGCAACTTGAGACATGGACAGAGAAAGATTAACGTAGCAACTTGAGACATGGACAGAGACAGACCAAATTACCAGATTGAGATATGAACATTTAACAATGCACTTACCAACATCAAGTTCTCCATGTAGCTGATCTGCAATAATAGGGTATATGGCTGTCACAAACGCACCCACTTCATTGGTGCCTGGAATTTGTTTTCCTCCAACAATTTTCATGCCAAGACCGTTTCCTGAAAGGATTCGGAGGAGCATGAAAGAGGAGATGAAAGGTATGTTTGCGGGTTTTAGTATTAAGATGCCACATGAACTGTACAAGCCATACCTGCAGTTACCTGCAAGTAATATCTGAATGTGTGGTTAGGCTTCCGCGTTCTCAAGATTACAGTCATCCACAGCATCGTAACTTCATTTCCAGTCGCCTCAATTCGTCTTGATAATTGTTTGAACTCAGATCCGACAAGACAATTCGTCTTGATAATGGTTTCAACTGAGATCCGACAAGAGAGCCAGGTCGACGCTGTACACAATTCTTCTTCACTTAAATCACAATCTTCATTGCACGACATTTTCACATCCACGAAAATTCATGGGAAGAAAAATGTTTTCCCTATTGACTTTAGTTGCATAGTACATTAGCTGCTACAATATGACTTATTAGCTGCTAGAATATGACTTATTAGCTGCTAGAATATGACTTATTAGCTGCTAGAATATGGCTTATTAGCTGCTAGAATATGGCTTATTAGCTGCTAGAATATGACTTATTAGCTGCTAGAATATGACTTATTAGCTGCTAGAATATGACTTATTAGCTGCTAGAATATGACTTATTAGCTGCTAGAATATGACTTATTAGCTGCTAGAATATGACTTATTAGCTGCTAGAATATGGCTTATTAGCTACTAGAATATGACTTATTAGCTGCTAGAATATGGCTTATTAGCTGCTAGAATATGACTTATTAGCTGCTAGAATATGGCTTATTAGCTACTAGAATATGGCTTATTAGCTGCTAGAATATGACTTATTAGCTGCTAGAATATGACTTATTAGCTACTAGAATATGACTTATTAGCTGCTAGAATATGGCTTATTAGCTGCTAGAATATGACTTATTAGCTGCTAGAATATGGCTTATTAGCTACTAGAATATGACTTATTAGCTGCTAGAATATGACTTATTAGCTACTAGAATATGACTTATTAGCTACTAGAATATGACTTATTAGCTGCTAGAATATGACTTATTAGCTGCTAGAATATGACTTATTAGCTGCTAGAATATGACTTATTAGCTGCTAGAATATGGCTTATTAGCTGCTAGAATATGGCTTATTAGCTGCTAGAATATGACTTATTAGCTGCTAGAATATGACTTATTAGCTGCTAGAATATGGCTTATTAGCTGCTAGAATATGACTTATTAGCTGCTAGAATATGGCTTATTAGCTGCTAGAATATGACTTATTAGCTGCTAGAATATGGCTTATTAGCTGCTAGAATATGGCTTATTAGCTGCTAGAATATGGCTTATTAGCCATTTACGAGCTCATATTCAAGGACATCGCTCTAACTGAATTTTAGAAGTGATTGTAACAAATGGCTTTGAATTAAATCGAGTGGGCTTCCCTAGCCCGTGACAGCCTTCTTATCTGTCCCCAGGCTGCGAGTGTGTATTGACTGCACACCGAGACGGTTGTCGTTCATGTCCATCTTGCAACAGGGTGTTCCGTAGCGAGTCAACTTGTTTCGTGTAATTAGACGTACTTTGCCTGTGCCTATCGGGTACTGCATCTTTTCTCATCAGCGAGCCTGGTTCGGGTTTAGGAAGAACTCGACAGAAGAGTTGGGCCCGAACCCGTTCGCCTGCTTAGCCGAGGTGTCATTCACCGGCCTCATGAACCCGTCGTCCAAGTCTCTCAACCTATAATATACCGTGTAGGACATGTAACATATCGTGTAGGACATGTAACATATCGTGTAGGACATGTAACATACCGTGTAGGACATGTAACATATCGTGTAGGACATGTAACATATCGTGTAGGACATGTAACATATCGTGTAGGACATGTAACATATCTTGTAGGACATGTAACATATCGTGTAGGACATGTAACATACCGTGTAGGACATGTAACATATCGTGTAGGACATGTAACATACCGTGTAGGACATGTAACATATCGTGTAGGACATGTAACATATCGTGTAGGACATGTAACATATCGTGTAGGACATGTAACATATCGTGTAGGACATGTAACATATCGTGTAGGACATGTAACATATCGTGTAGGACATGTAACATTTCGTGTAGGACATGTAACATATCGTGTAGGACATGTAACATATCGTGTAGGACATGTAACATATCGTGTAGGACATGTAACATATCGTGTAGGACATGTAACATACACGATACATATAACATATCGTGTAGGACATGTAACATACCGTGTAGGACATGTAACATATCGTGTAGGACATGTAACATATCGTGTAGGACATGAACATCAGGGCTTGCAAATGGAGCAGCAAACGGAAACACTTTTACTTGACAAGTATAATATCCAAAGAGATGCATGCCAAAGATACTTCTCTATGGTGGGTTGCAGAAAATACGTTCAAAATACGTTATGAAGGTGGTCAAAAGAAACGCTACAAGGACGCATTAAATACCTCACTGAAAGTCTTTGAAATAGACCAAGATACATGGAAAAAATGTGCACAAAATAGATCTACATGGCGCTCTACAGTAAAAAAAAAGGTGCATCATCTTGTGAATAGAAATGAAATGCAGCAACTCAACGAATGCAGAGAGTAGCTTGAAAGTCGCGGGTAGACTAAAAACTATCTACGATGGTCATTCAATGCACGAACTGTCCACGGATATTTGCAGCCAGAATAGATTTTACTAGCAGCCTACAAACTCATGACAAGAACATATCTCTAACTGAAAGTCAAAAGTGAATGCAATAAAAGGCCAGCATCATCATTTGTGATAGGCGTACAACAGTAACAAGAACAGATTTAAAAAAAGTTTGTCTTTATGTTGAAAAATACATTCTGTGGAAAATAAAATCCAAATTTTGACAAAAACAGATGTACTTTACAAAAGGTACGCAAATCGCAGCATTGTTACAATCTAACAACATAAGGTGATTTTTTGCTTAAATCACACGGGGAAGAAACCTAAATATGGAATTCTAAGGAGTTCATAAATAGCAAGAGGAAGATTGTGAGCCCATTGTTTTGTTGATTTCATCTATTGTGAGCCCATTGTTTTGTTGATTTCATCTATTTTGTTCATTCTCAAAATCCTGCAGGTTAGCATGATACATACCAAAGAATGGCATGTGTTGTGTCGTGGTTTACAGCTTGGCTGTGACACTTGCACCTTTCGTCACAACACACCTGACTTCAACATGACTTCAGGTTGACAGTGATTTTGTACGGACTCTGACAGCCAGTTACGTCCTTCCATATGCTGATTTAAAATAGCACACACTTAGTAAGACGTGTCGTTATTACAAAAATGTTTGAGAATCACTGAGCTGAACGGTGTAGATATCATATCTGTAGATGTGTTTAAACGTGAGAACCGCTGATAATATGATGAAATACTTACCAGTGATCGATTTATCTTTAGCGTCCCTGGTAACCAATATCCTCTTGATTGGAAAACTGTATCGATGAGCTTCTACTGGTGCAGGCTAAATGAACATATGCAGGCAGACATTATGGCGAAGCAACACATCAACACGAACCATTTAAATACCGGTGGGTAGATAGGAGAACATTTATACAGGGATGTAGAGGTGCAAATGGGTATTGAGAAGTAGCACATGAAGAGGTAGACATGAACAAATAGTTATGAAGAAGTAACTTAGAAAACTTAGATATGAAAAAGTAGATGTAGAAAACTTAGATATGAAAAAGTAGATGTAGAAAATTAGATATGAAAAAGTAGATGTAGAAAATTAGATATGAAAAAATAGATGTAGAAAATTAGATATGAAAAAGTAGATGTAGAAAATTAGATATGAAAAAGTAGATGTAGAAAATTAGATATGAAAAAGTAGATGTAGAAAATTAGATATGAAAAAGTAGATGTAGAAAATTAGATATGAAAAAGTAGATGTAGAAAATTAGATATGAAAAAGTAGATGTAGAAAATTAGATATGAAAAAGTAGATGTAGTAAATTAGATATGAAAAAGTAGATGTAGAAAATTAGATATGAGAAAGTAGACATACAATGTAGATATGCAGAAGTAAATTGTAAAATTGTAAAAATAGATATGAAATATCACATATGGAAAATTAGATATGAGAAAGTAGATATGACTAAGTAGATAAAAAAATAAGTAGATATGAGGAAGAAGATATTAAAACGTAGGCATGAAAAAGTAGCTCGGATTGCCACATAGTATTATACAGAATGGATACAATGTGGATATAAGTGGATACAGGGATATATGCCATGAAATTGAAAGATTACCAAATAGTATTATACAGAATGGATACAAGGTGGATGCCATGATATCTCTACTGTGAAACTGGAATGATTGAATAGTACACAGTTCCGATGGTGAAGTAAAGTCTAGATATAACACACATTATCAATCCGCGTCCAAAGGATGCCACTTTGGAGACAACACAAAAAATTTACCATACTTCTATTTTCTTAGTTATTTCTTTAAGTGTGGAGAATCCTAATGATATTCAGTCTTTGAAATGACTATTTCGTTCTATTATTCCCCCCTTATTCTCAGTCCCTCAACAGTTCCTTGCATGATATTTTTGGCAAGGAAATGACGACTCACCCAGCGGCCAAACCACACCATTTTCTGAAGATTCAACACACTATTTGACTAAGGCAATATATCTGCGAATATGATCGAGTCCTGCAGAATTGTCCTGGTCGCAGTTCTTAAATAACGTCACATTTCTTAGCTTCCGCTACTGAGCATTGCTAATTTGCTTATACTTCGTGCCATCCGCTAATCAAAATCAGGAAATAATTCGGATAATATAAGATTGTTAATCCTGTTTTGAATTTGCGCGGGATTATTCCGAAGAAGAACTTTATATGACAATTCGAACAAGCAGTACAAGTTCACCAAATTGGAGCGGAACTAGCCTTAGACCAATAGCGTGGAGAGTTCGAACCAGACTTAGACCAAATGCGTGGATGGTTCGCTTCATTTCTTATGGTGGTGTAATACTATGAATGCCATGAATGTCTGAGTTATGAGCCGACACAATTGTACTCCGGGCAGACCAATATGTGCCTAGTCACCTCCAGCAAATGTGTTAAGGCATGCAGGCTAATTGTTCCTGTGGCTCGCTGGTTGAATACGCTCCTCACTTTAATTTCTAGACGTCCAGCTGTACTACTTTTCACGATTAATATAATATTTTCCGTCCGAATCTCAATCTTGACATCTCGACAATCTCAGTGTCTGAATCTCAATCTTGACATCTCGACAATCTCAGTGTCTGAATCTCAATCTTGACATCTCGACAATCTCAGTGTCTGAATCTCAATCTTGACATCTCGACAATCTCAGTGTCTGAATCTCAATCTTGACATCTCGACAATCCCAGTGTCTGAATCTCAATCTTGACATCTCGACAATCCCAGTGTCTGAATCTCAATCTTGACATCTCGACAATCTCAGTGTCTGAATCTCAATCTTGACATCTCGACAATCCCAGTGTCTGAATCTCAATCTTGACATCTCGACAATCCCAGTGTCTGAATCTCAATCTTGACATCTCGACAATCTCAGTGTCTGAATCTCAATCTTGACATCTCGACAATCTCAGTGTCTGAATCTCAATCTTGACATCTCGACAATCCCAGTGTCTGAATCTCAATCTTGACATCTCGACAATCTCAGTGTCTGAATCTCAATCTTGACATCTCGACAATCCCAGTGTCTGAATCTCAATCTTGACATCTCGACAATCCCAGTGTCTGAATCTCAATCTTGACATCTCGACAATCCCAGTGTCTGAATCTCAATCTTGACATCTCGACAATCTCAGTGTCTGAATCTCAATCTTGACATCTCGACAATCTCAGTGTCTGAATCTCAATCTTGACATCTCGACAATCCCAGTGTCTGAATCTCAATCTTGACATCTCGACAATCCCAGTGTCTGAATCTCAATCTTGACATCTCGACAATCTCAGTGTCTGAATCTCAATCTTGACATCTCGACAATCCCAGTGTCTGAATCTCAATCTTGACATCTCGACAATCCCAGTGTCTGAATCTCAATCTTGACATCTCGACAATCTCAGTGTCTGAATCTCAATCTTGACATCTCGACAATCTCAGTGTCTGAATCTCAGTCTTGACATCTCGACAAACTTCTCGCCCCAACGCACAGACCCATCAGACTTCTCGCCCCAACGCACAGACCCACCAGACGCCTTGCCCGATGCACAGCCCCGTCAGACGTCTCGCCCCAACGCACAGACCCATCAAACGTCTTGTCCGATGCATAGACCCATCATACTTCTAGCTCTGACTTACAGACCCACCAGACGTCTTGCCTGACGCACAAACCAACCAGATGTCTCGCCGCGACATACCAGTCCTCTCGATCCGACGCACAGACCTACCACACTTCTTGCTGCGACGCACAGACTCGTCAGACGTCATGCCCGACGCACAGACCAACCAGACGTCTCGCCCCGAACCGCCAGACCTCTCGCTTCGACGCACAGACCTACCACAAGTTTTGCCCGACGCACAGACCAATCAGACGTCATGCCCGACGCACAGACCAACCAGACGTCTCGTCCCGACCCGCCAGACTTCTCGTCCCGACGCACAGACCCATCACAGTTCTCGCTCCGACGCACAGACCCATCAGACTTCTCGTCACGACGCACAGACCCATCAGACGTCTCGCTCCCACGCACAGACCCATCAGACTTCTCGTCACGACGCACAGACCCATCAGACGTCTCGCTCCCACGCACAGACCCATCAGAGTTCTCGCTCCGACGCACAGACCCATCAGACTTCTCGTCACGACGCACAGACCCATCAGACGTCTCGCTCCCACGCACAGACCCATCAGAGTTCTCGCTCCGACGCACAGACCCATCAGACGTCTCGCTCCCACGCACAGACCCATCAGAGTTCTCGCTCCGACGCACATACCCATCAGACTTCTCGTCACGACGCACAGACCCATCAGACGTCTCGCTCCCACGCACAGACCCATCAGAGTTCTCGCTCCGACGCACAGACTCATCAGACGTCTCGCTCCCACGCACAGACCCATCAGAGTTCTCGCTCCGACGCACAGACCCATCAGACTTCTCGTCACGACGCACAGACCCATCAGACGTCTCGCTCCCACGCACAGACCCATCAGAGTTCTCGCTCCCACGCACAGACCCATCAGAGTTCTCGCTCCGACGCACGAACTTATCACTGAACACAATGACATCATCATTCCAAGAGTGATCAGCAATTAAATGATGATCGCCTCCATCATCAGCATCATACTTACTTTATGTGGCGGGTATAGAAAGCAGCAATTTCTTACATTACGAGGTTTGAGAGAGTACGAGGTTTGAGAGATTACGAAGTTTGAGAGATTACGAAGTTTGTACACACAAATACTTTCACAAATTATGAACATCTAACAAATTACTAATACACTAAAAATGAGAATAAATATATGTTTCATCTATTTTATATATTCAGAAACACGGACAATGAGACAACAACTAGAAGACAAGAAATACATTTGAGATGTGTATATAGAAGAATTAGGAAAACTTCATAGAAAACGAAGAAATGAACAAAGAGATTGTAACGCTTCGTATGAAAAAAAGAATTATTAAAAGAAATACAAATCAAACAAATACAGTAGTTTGGACACATTAAAAGACATGACATCTTGTTGAAGACCTTATTTGAGGGTAAAGTCGAAGGGAGACGAGAAATTGGTATGCAGAGATACAAGTGGGAGAGACACATTACGATATAGATAGGTTCGAGTCTTGCAGAGTGACCACCACAACAAGAGGCAGAGTATGTTCTAGCCTGTTGCAGATAACCTTCGTTGAGTCGACGGCACTTGATGATGATGAAGACACACAGAAAAGGACAGAAAAGAAAGAAATAAGTATTTAGATAATATCTTCAACATTCTTCTTATTTAGTTTCTACAGTAATAATATCTGGAACCTCGTGGATAACGTTGAGAGCCGATCCAACTCACCCTCCGCTTTCGGTCAATTTGTTTGAGAATTGTCACGCCCCCTTCTGTCATGTGTTTCATGATTGGCTCATCAGCGTCGACACTGTTGTCACTCTCCACCCGGTACATGGCATTCAGCAAATCTACAAAATAAAAAAAACTTGTACCAATCATTCTGACACGATCTCATTCAATCAATGTCATATTCCGAACTAGCAATTTCCTTCAATCAACACAAGCAACTTATTTCAGTCTGTGGGTCGATCATGGATGACATTGATGTGCACATAGATTGTTGTACTCTGTGGAAAACTGGTTGCCGAGTCTTTGTTGGTGACCATGGGTGCTGTAGAATAACTATTCTCATTCTGTCTGTTTCGTAGATTGGGGGGGGGGGGCTAAGCAACCATCACTCCCTCCAATAAAACATCACATTAAACAACAAGAAACATCTAAGGAAAGGGGGGGGGGACCTCCAATTTTTTTAACAGCTTATTTATAAAACAGTTGAATCTCCGCTTATCTTTTTTTCAAATACAGTCATACATTTATTTTACCTTATTTTTTCAAATACAGTCATACATTTATTTTACCTTATTTTTTCAAATACAGTCATACATTTATTTTACCTTATTTTTTCAAATACAGTCATACATTTATTTTACCTTATTTTTTCAAATACAGTCATACATTTATTTTACCTTATTTTTTCAAATACAGTCATACATTTATTTTACCTTATTTTTTCAAATACAGTCATACATTTATTTTACCTTATTTTTTCAAATACAGTCATACATTTATTTTACCTTATTTAAATATCGTCATATCTGCTGCATTTCTGCATTGCATGTCTAGTACTGACGTCAATAGTGTATTTGATCTATTTTAATCACCCCTCCCTGTAGCGTAACCAGGGCTAAAGAATTCATGTACCCCGTAGTTAATTAAGTCACCAATTTTTAACCCCCTCTCCCCTACTAAAGATTTTATTAGAAAAAAGTACACAAAAAACAATATAATCTTTTCAAATTTTCGAAAAATTTATTCGAATTCAATCTAAATAACTGGTATATGAAACTTCTCTTAGTTGACGTCAAATTTTTGTCAACCCACCCTCTCCTGTCAACATGTCGACTTTTTCAAACTTCTTCCCCTTATTTCTTGGCATACTTTATGGGTAACCCTTTGGTATAGGTATAGTAGTCTCTTTATGGGCAAACCTTTGGTCTGGGTATAGTAGGCACTTTTGGCTTACCATTAACACAGAGAAAACAGAAGTCATGTTACAACCAGCACTTGGCAAAAGCTATCTCGAGCCCTGCATAAAGGTAAATGGCGTAGCACTGAAAGTTGTGAATAGATTCACATATCTAGGCAGTACGTTATCACAAAATGCCAACGTTGATGATGACGTGTATACAGGATCGCCAAAGCAAGCAGTACTTTCCGCAGATTTTACGCAAATGTTTGGCGTAGAAATGGCATTAACCTACAGACTAAGCTGAAAGTTTACAGAGCAGTGGTACTTCCAGTGCTGTTATACGCTAGTGAAACATAGACTGTATATAGACGTCATGTGAAAAAACTAAATCATTTTCATACAAATTGTCTCAGAAAAGTTATGAACATCAGATGGCAAGACAAGATTCCAGATACCACTGTCCTTGATAGAGCTGGTATCCCCAGCATTGACACGATCCAGATGCAGACACAGATTCGTTGGGCAGGTCATTTGGTGCGTATGCCAGACCATCGTCTGCTAAAGATACTTCTTTATGGTGAGCTGGAGAAGGGCACACGATCTCAAAATGGCCAAAAAAGAAGCTACAAAGACTCGTTAAAGAACTCACTAAAAGCCTTTGAAATAGACCACGATACATGGGAAGAACTTGCACAAAATAGATCTACATGGCGTTCTAAAATCAATAAGAGCGCATCATCTTGTGAAAAGAGGAAAAATGCAGCAGCTCAACAGCGGAGAGCAGCTAGAAAGTCACGGATAGACCAAGATCCGTCTACTGTCGCCATTCCATGTCCGAACTGTCCAAGGATATTTACAGCTCGAATATGGCTCATTAGCCATCTACGAACTCATAATCAAGGACATAACTAAAATTGAATTTTAAAAAGTGGATGTAACAAATGGTCATCATCACTTGTGATGGACGAACAAAAACAACAGTAGGCATTTTATGGTTAACCCCATGGTCTGGTAGTAGGTACTTTATGGGCAACCCCTTGGTTTGGGTATAGTAGGCACCGTATGAGCAACCCCTTGGTCTGGGTATGGCACTTTATGGGCAACTCCTTGGTCCGGTAGTAGGCACTTTATGGGCAACCCCTTGGTCTGATAGTAGGCCTTTTATGGGCAACCCCTTGGTCTGGTAGTAGGCACTTATGGGCAATCCCTTGGTCTGGGTATAGTAGGCACTGTATGAGCAACTCCTTGGTCTGGGTATAGTAGGCATTCTATGGGCAACTCCTTTGTCTGGGTATAGTAGGAACTTTATGGGCAACCCCTTGGTCTGGTAGTAGGTACTTTATGGGCAACCCCTTGGTCTGGTAGTAGGCACTTTTCAGTCTTTTAGAATTATAGTTGTGATAAAAGAAATATAATTTACGATTCATGACGATTATCTCACAAGATCATTCTGAGCCATAGTCTTCATTAGCATGTACAAGAAATCACAGGCCCACTTCTACCACAGCATGTACAATGAATCACAAGCCCAATTGTACCACAGCATGTACAAGAAATCACAAGCCCACTAGTACCACAGCATGTACAAAGAATCACAAGTCTACTTGTACCACAGCACGTACAAGGAGTCACAAGCCCACTTGTACCACAGCATGTACAAGGAATCACAAGCCCACTTGTACCATAGCATGTACAAGGAATCACAAGCCCACTTGTACCACAGCATATACAAGGAATCACAAGCCCACTTGTACCACAGCATATACAAGGAATCACAAGCTCACTTGTACCACAACATGTACAAGGAATCACAAGCCCACTAGTACCACAGCATGTACAAAGAATCACAAGCCCACTTGTACCACAGCATGTACAAGGAATCACAAGCCCACTTGTACCACAGCATGTACAAGGAATCACAAGCCCACTTGTACCACAGCACATACAAGGAATCACAAGCTCACTTGTACCACAACATGTACAAGGAATCACAAGCCCACTAGTACCACAGCATGTACAAAGAATCACAAGCCCACTTGTACCACAGCATGTACAAGGAATCACAAGCCCACTTGTACCACAGCATGTACAAGGAATCACAAGCCCACTTGTACCACAGCACATACAAGGAATCACAAGCCCACTTGTACCACAGCATGTACAAAGAATCACAAGCCCACTTGTACCATATCTGAGTAGAAATCTAATACGTTGACACGAGTATGTACAAATAAAACAGTGGTCAATTTAATGCTTAACCCATTGATGTCATGTGTCTCAGGAAATAGAAGTTGAGGATTACGGACTAGAGATAGTAACTTCTGAATTAACATGAGGCAGGTAGTAAGATCTACTAAGTTCAGAGAAGCAACACTTGTAACAGTTGAAGTCTTTCTATATTTGGGAAGCATCAATAGACGTAGATAACGGGGGTAAAGGTTCAAACCGTTCTTCCTTTTATGCAAATATAACATCAAATTAATATATCCAAGCGCGGATGTGTCGGGCCTTTGTCGCAGATAAAATTACATCTCCGTTCTCTGGACCACTTCACTGGAAATAAGGTAGGACTATTCCCATAAAAGAGAAATCTAGTGGGAGTTTGAGAATGAATGTCACAAAAGAAAATGGACTCGTGTACACACAGATGTAAAGAAAAGAGCAACAACTCCCCGTTCGTTATGCAAGTGCCACTCAATATATAAACATGCTACATCCGATAGAAATAAGGTCTTTATAGCAAGCCGATCTCTATTACCACGTCACATCTACATACCTGGGTGTATCACAGACAAATCAGGGGGCGCAGATAGAAATTTATCAAGGACAAATCATGGGAGGGGGCGAAGATAGAAATTTATCAAAGACAATTTAGAGGGCGCAGATATAAATTGTCATACACAAATCAATCAGATAGAAAATGTAAAATTAGAGGATAAACTTGGTGTTAGATAATTACCGTAGTTGTCAGATCATAATACTTGGTGTTAGATAATTACCGTAGTTGTCAGATCATCATCAGCATAATGACACCCCCAATAAAATACATACCTGCTCCCATCTCATATTCAGTATTTACTTCAGCATGTGGTAACTGACCGATCCTTCAGCATGTGGTAACTGACCGATCCTTCAGCATGTGGTAACTGACCGATCCTTCAGCATGTGGTAACTGACCGATCCTTCAGCATGTGGTAACTGACCGATCCTTCAGCATGTGGTAACTGACCGATCCTTCAGCATGTGGTAACTGACCGATCCTTCAGCATGTGGTAACTGACCGATCCTTCAGCATGTGGTAACTGACCGATCCTTCAGCATGTGGTAACTGACCGATCCTTCAGCATGTGGTAACTGACCGATCCTTCAGCATGTGGTAACTGACCGATCTTTCAGCATGTGGTAACTGACCGATCCTTCAGCATGTGGTAACTGACCGATCCTTCAGCATGTGGTAACTGACCGATCCTTCAGCATGTGGTAACTGACCGATCCTTCAGCATGTGGTAACTGACCGATACTTCAGCATGTGGTAACTGACCGATCCTTCAGCATGTGGTAACTGACCGATCCTTCAGCATGTGGTAACTGACCGATCCTTCAGCATGTGGTAACTGACCGATACTTCAGCATGTGGTAACTGATTGTTCCGGCAGGTCTGTGCTGATCGATAACTCTCCCCCCCCCCCAGCGATTCCCACACGTCTCTCGTTTCATGCACCACCCCGTTTCACCCCCTGGTCCTGCATTATAGTCATAGACACTAAAAAACACATCATATATAATTCAGCTGGTCTAACTCATTTACTGCATTCAAAATACCAGCACGGTCCATTGAACTGCCATTAGTCACAATGGTCACGCTGACAAGCCTGTCTGCTCTTTTATTTCCTCTAACACCCACGTGTCCGTGTGCACAAATAAAGGTAGCTCTCTTCCGTACATACTTCACAATTGACACCAACCACGGATACCCCGATCGAACCCTTCAAAACATCCCATAGCGTCAATAAAAATGCAGAGACATGTAGCGCACTTTGAGACTTCAGCCATATCATGACCTCCGTTACAGCCGTCACCTCCATCATCATACTACTTATGGCTGTATAGAAAGCAGCAATTTCTTCCCTTATACACTTCCCTCTACGTGGAGACGTGAATGTCCAAGCACTGCGCACTTGCCGAACCACGTACCCATTAGTGTAGAGAATAGTATCCCCACTTGAGGAATTCTCACTGATTAGAGAGTCTGAACTTCTGAAACTATATGCACTGTAATTTCATTGTTGCCTGAAAACTGTGATAAAAACCAATGGAAGCTGTAAACGTGACAGGCTTACTTTCCAACTATTCTCCGTGTTCTAAGTCCCCTAATATGCAACGTGTTTGATAACCTCATCTACGTGGTCAAGTTATGACTGCCCCCTGATAATGTATGTGGTATAGTGAAACGTAAATGACACACAGAAATGCTAACAGAGTATACAAGTTGTAGGTTAAATCATAAATCAGCAAACATGATTTCAACCAGGTCAGTTCAGCTAGCACCCATTCGCAGGTCAGTTCAGCTAGCGCCCATTCGCAGGTCAGTTCAGCTAGCGCCCATTCGCAGGTCAGTTCAGCTAGCGCCCATTCGCAGGTCAGTTCAGCTAGCACTCATTTGCAGGTCAGTTCAGCTAGCACCCATTCGCAGGTCAGTTCAGCTAGCACCCATTTGCAGGTCAGTTCAGCTAGCACCCATTCGCTTCACAATTGGAGTGAATACTTAAATTTTGTTTTCCATATTTAGATTTTAAGTGAAGTTGTGGAATGTAAATTGCAATATAAAAACAGTCCGTTTGTTTGGGTAGATCACATAACAATTGTCCGTTTATTTGGGTAGATCGCATGGTAATTGTCCGTTTGTTTGGGTCGATCACATGGCAATTGACCGTTTGTTTGGGTCGATCACATAATAAGTGTCCATTTGTTTGGGTCGATCACATGACACTAGTCCGTTTTGTTTCGGTAGATCACATAACAATTGTCCATTTATTTGGGTAGATGGATTGTAATAGTCCGTTTTTTTGGGTCGATCACATAGCAATTGTCCGTTTGTTTGGGTCGATCACATGGCAATTGACCGTTTGTTTGGGTAGATCACATGGCAATTGACCGGTTGGATCGTTGACATGACATATGACTGTTTGAATCGTTAGCAGGACAGATGACTTTATAAATCGTTGACAAGATAGGTGACTGTATGGGTCGTTGACATACCAGTTGACTGCTTGAATAATTGATATGACAGGTGCCCGTGTGAATCGTAAACACGGCAAATGACCGCTTGGATCGTTGACATATGACTGTTTGTGTCGTTGTCATGGTAAATGACGCCTGGCTCTTTAACAAAACGGATGTCTAATTGGGCCGTTGACATGCAGGACCGTAGACACATTTCCGTATTCTACATGTAAACTGTGAACTACATGACAAGCGGTGATGATGATTTGTGATCTAAATGACAACTGAGATGACTTGTCAACTACATGACAACTGAAGATGACTTTTGAACTACATGACAACTGTGAACTATCTGAGAACTGTAAACTACATGACAAATGTGAACTAAACGACAACTGATGATGAATGTGAAGTACATGACAACTGATATCCCTTGTAATGTTATAATGAAAGTATCTGACACGCATACCTTCCACTTCTCCAGCGCAGAATTCTGCTGAAACTGGCCGACTACCACTGCCGATGTTCCGTATGATGGTTCTAGACCTAGCTGTGACATCATCCAGGAGAGGCATAGCTGGTGTGACATCACTGGCTGGACTCCCGTCAGTATCAGATATGCTGGTATTGACAAATGTAGGCTCCCTGTGGAATGAACGATATTAGCAACACTAGTTTCCATTGTGTTTTGTGCGTGGCATCCTGATTATCTGTGCGCCTTTTGGCTGGATGCCTCCGTCTTCAGCACTCTGCTTACTTCAGCACTCCGCAGTCACATGTATACAAAGTTCAAGATTGGCAACACGGCCATGTGTACATGTGGACAGGCAGCACAGAGTGCCAAACATATACTTCAAGAGTGTTCTGAGCATGAAACGCTGAGGCAGACATATTGGCCAGAGGAAACAACACTGGAATCAAAACTCTATGGGACACTGTATGAACTACAAAAGACAGTGAGTTTTATTAAGGAGACAGAATTACAGATATAGACATGTTTCAAGTGAACGAAAGAAGAAGAAGAAGAAGCAACACTAGTTGTGATGATCTCCAGTTGTAACATCCCGTCGTGGGTGTCCAGTTGTAACATCCCGTCGTGGGTGTCCATTTGTAACATCCCGTCGTGGGTGTCCAGTTGTAAGATCCCGTCGTGGGTGTCCAGTTGTAACATCACGTCGTGGGTGACCAGTTGTAACATCCCGTCGTGGGTGTCCAGTTGTAACATCACGTCGTGGGTGTCCAGTTGTAACAACCCGCCGTGGGTGTCCAGTTGTAACATCCCGTCGTGGGTGTCCAGTTGTAACATCCCGTCGTGGGTGTCCAGTTGTAACATCCCGCCGTGGGTGTCCAGTTGTAACATCCCGCCGTGGGTGTCCAGTTGTAACATCATGTCGTGAGTGTCCAGTTGTAACATCCCGCCGTGGGTGTCCAGTTGTAACAGCACGTCGTGCATGTCCAGTTGTAACATCCCGTCGTAGGTGTCCAGTTGTAACATCCCGTCGTGGGTGTCCAGTTGTAACATCACGTCGTGGGTGTCAAATTGTAACATCACGTCGTGGGTGTCCAGTTGTAGCATCCCGTCGTTGGTGTTCAGTTGTAACATCCCGTCGTGGGGTCCAGTTGTAACATCCCGTCGTGGGTGTCCAGTTGTAACATTCCGTCGTGGGTGTGCAGTTGTAAATTCCCGTTGTGGGTGTCCAATTGTAACATCCTGTCGTGGGGTCCAGTTGTAACATCCCGTCGTGGGTGTCAAGTTGTAACATCCCGTCGTGGGTGTCCAGTTGTAACATCCCGTCGTGGGGTCCAGTTGTAACATCCCGTCGTGGGTGTCCAGTTGTAACATCACGTCGTGGGGTCCAGTTGTAACAATCCGTCGTGGGTGTCCAGTTGTAACATCACGTCGTGGGTGTCCAGTTGTAACATTCCGTCGTGGGTGTCCAGTTGTAACATCACGTCGTGGATGTTAATGGTGAATTGCCGGACCTACTGCTCGATCAATTCAACCACGGACCACTATACTCTAGGATATACTAAGGGAATGACTACGTCACAATAAGGGTTTGTTGTAAACTAAAATTTTCTGGGATTTTCTTTATAGTAGTTCTATTTACTTTTTTGAGCTGTACTGGTGAAAAACTGTCAAGTTGGTTATAACGCCATTAATTATATTTTCAATCGTATAACTAGATGATGTGTATACTGGGAGCCGCGGTAGTGTAATATTAAGTCGTTTCCCCCGCCGACCAGTAGACCAAGGTTTCGAATCCACTCGTTATTCATAGTTGGAAATAGAAATTGTTCCCGTAGTTCACCCAGCGACTACGAAGTAGGGTATCCAGCCTCATGTACTGGGATGGTCGAGGAATGACGCCATGTCTGATGAGCAATTGCGGTAGGCGACGCTAGTCAGGCTGTTTCTGGACATCACTGACAGTGAAAAATCCTTAAACTGTAATACATATTAGAATAGCCAATGCGTCGTCTTGTAACCTGTCAACTAGTCGTGTACAGTATCACAGTACAGTCTTACAGTAAAATCTTACAAATAAAGGTAGGTCCCATAGCAGCAACCTGGCGTTGGGATTGAAAATAAATGTTCATGTAATACAGTCTTACGTTACAGTCATACAGTACAGTCATACAGTACAGTCATACAGTACAGTATTACAGCAAAGTTTCACACTAGTCTTACAGTACAGTATTACATCACAGTTTCACACTACAGTCTTAGGTTACAATCATAGAGTACAATATTACAGCACAGTTTCACACTACAGTCTTACTGTACAGTATTACAGCATAGTTTCACAATACAGTCTTACAGTGTATGTCGACGGTACATCATGACAGTGTAAAATCTCACAGAAATATCACATTAGAGATAAAAACATGTATCCAGTGCCTTTTGTCAACTAACTTTACTTGTGGTTAGATAAGAACAGGTAAGACACACTGACCAACAGCAAACTTTCACACCTAAACACAAACAGGTAAGACACACTTTGACCAAGAGCAATGTTTCACACCTGAACTCAAACAGGTAAGACACACTTTGAGAAACAGCAATCATCTTTCACACCTGAATACACACAGAAGTATATCTACCTGTAAGAAGATCGAAAATCTCGTTCTCCTCTGTCTGCATAAATATTGGGTAAGGTCACGCTTGAGACTATTCCGGATTCCTTTTTGGTGGACTCTCGTCTTGCAGTCGCCAAAGACTGCGAGGAATCCACTCGCTTGTTCAGGGCAGGCTGGGAGTAGGCTTGAGAAGGGATTAAGCCCTCGCTGGCATGATCAGTCGCGCTCCAGCCTTGAGAACCGTACTGACTGGGCTCGTCCAGATACCGTCTGCTGGCTGACTCTTGTTTGTGTGCTAGATATTCACTAGAGCTATAGTTTGAGATGTCCTTGGCGTCTTGAGATATTGGCTGATGTTGGCTGTGATGACGTCGGCGGGTCTCACGACATCTGTGCTCAGACATAATCATTGCGTCTAGCGGGTCGTCTCTATAACTGCTGATATCCCCCTCAGTTCTTCTCTCCAACGATCTTTCCCTCGATCGCTCTCGTGAATGTTCACGAGATCGTCTACCTCCTTCTGGCCGGAGATCGTATATAAGAAGTGTCTCGTCATCTATTGGTTTTATAATGCCCATAGGAACCGGCCTGCGGGCAACGGCATGTGATGTGTATTGGCGAGGAATGTCGTCGCAGCTGTGAGTCAAACTCTGTCTTGCTCTTGCCAACTTGAGCAACTCATTTTTCAATCTAGCCGTCTCTTCCAGCTGTTGTTTTCTTTTCATAATCTCGTACTGAAGCATTGCTTTTTTCTCCTCACGAGCTTTCCTTTCCTCATCGTCCAAATAAAATACGGAAGCCGTTGAGCGGGATGACAGTTGTTGTTCAGATCGACTACCTGACAAAGGCTGGACTCTGTCATAACGCCCCTGATCATATCCAGAATAGTGTAACCTTTCGACGGAACCTCCATGAGCACTGCTCTGTGAGTAGAACATATGCGCGTAGTCCACAGAGTCTGTTTTGTTGTAGCGAGCGTCTCTACCAGGTTCGGATCGAGTACTTTCAGCGTCACTGAGACCCGACTGTGAGCTGTCGTCTGTGTGATATTTGATTGATCTACTATCAGACGGTTCGTGGACACGTATCTGAAAATCGCTTTCTATGTCCTTGTCCTCTTTAATGGGAGAGAATTTGGATATCATTGGATCAGACGATTGCCGTTTATGACGTTGGCGTCGTGGAGTTACCTGAGGTGAGGATCGCGGTGTTAGGGATGACGATTGGGACTGTACTCCTGCTCTTTTTCTACTGTCGTGCTGAGAGTCCACTAACATATGTTGGGCCGGGGATCGTTTTCCAGCGTAAGCTCTACTTCTGGCATAGGCGTCTGATTCTAATTTCAGAGCCCCTATCTGCATCTGTAATGCTCGAATCTCTTCCAGTTCTTCTAACTTTCTCTTTCTGTCCTTTGTCACACGCCTCAGTTCTTCCTGCAGCCTTTTCTTAAGACTCTTCATAGCTTCTGTGCAGGGTATGCCGTAAATACTGATAAGGGAGTCGATAATTTCATCGGTTTCATCCTTAGGTCCATACCCTAATGAAGCTGTTCTGTGAATGTGTGGTTTAACTCTTGACGAATCGGTTGCATCAACTCTGGTACGAGGTTCTCTAGAATCCAGACTTTTAGATTTACCAACTTCTACTAAATGTGTTTTTCTTTTAGGAGATGAAGCGTGATCTCTCATTGTCGTCAGTATTGCTACTTCGATGTCATCCTCGTTCATAGACTCGTCACTATCCCTGGCCGAGTTCCTACTCGTGCGATTACTGGGTCCTATCAAATATCCATCCTTCTCTACACTTTTTGTGCTCTGGTACTGTTCTCGACGTGAGTCGGCTGCTGCTAGTAAGCCTACATCACCATGATCCACACTTTCTTCCCTCTTCACGGTTGGAGGTTTAGATCTCTTCGTTGTGGATTTGGGTACCAAGACTGGATCTTCACCCACAGGTATGGGAGGTAATTTCCTTCGAACTTTCTTCCCGTCTTTAGAGCTCTCCTTGCCCTGAGAGCGATTGGTATCACTAGAAGAACGACTGCTAGATGTCTTGGCACTGCTTCCACTGCTGCTGGTGCTACTGCCGCTATCAGTTCGCTTGTCCTTCATAACGTTACCTTCTCTGCGGGTTTCTTTCTTGGGTTCTGTTTTCTCAGGTAGCGTTTCCTTGGGCTTACTTGTGATCTGTTGAGCAAAATGTATTTGCTGTTATTACTATAGCAACAGTTGAAGGTAATTGTACAAACACTGGAGACTGCTATATAATAATAATGTATACTTGCAGTAAAAATGAAACCTTACTCAACATTACTTCACTCAACATTACTTCACTCAGCATTACTTCACTCAACATTGCTTCATTCAACATTGCGTTACTCAACATTACTTCACTCAACATTACTTCACTCAACATTACTTCACTCAACATTACTTCACTCAACATTACTTCACTCAACATTACTTCACTCAACATTACTTCACTCAACATTACTTCACTCAACAGTTATTTCAAAAACAAAAATGGCGAAGCATCGATAATACGTATACTTGTTCTTTGCTTTTCGCTGTATATACCGCTTTACGCCTTGCAGTGTCACAGGTAGAAGAGTACTCTGTAGACATCCATTTTGTGTGTTTCAGATATGTTTGTATTCGTTGATTCTTTTTTTTTATGTGATTCATCTTGTTCTGCCCCATGAAATTGTATCCATAGTGTTTGTATAGCAATTCTCTTTTGAGGGGCACTTACTGATGGTAGTCTGGAAGCTTGTGAAAACTACTTAATCTGTTGTCTTCTGATGTAATACAGGCTGACAATGTGTTTGTTAGTCGCCTGATGTAATACAGGCTGACAATGTGTTTGTTAGTCGCCTGATGTAATACAGGCTGACATTGTGTTTGTTAGTCGCCTGATGTTGTCATTTCTGATTCTTTCTCTTATTGTTGTTCCGAGAATTACACGTCGACAAATCATTTCTGTTGTACCACGTTTTCTTTTTTCTGTTGTTGTTAGTGTCCACATTTGACATTGGTAGCATAGTGATGGTATGATGATCATTTTATATAGTGCAGTTGTGGTGTTCATGTTCACATATTTGTTTTTGAAAACAGGACACATCTGTCCTAAGATGTGGTATGCTATGTGGCATCTATATTGGATGTCTGTGGTGTTTTTCCCCATTTGATGATATGATGCTTCCAAAATAAGTGAATTCTTTCACCTGTGTCAGTTGTTGGTCATCGATGGAATTATAAGTATTTATTTTCTATTTTTGCTATTGACATTACTTTGGTTTGTTCTGTGTGTATCTTCATGTTAATGTCCCTACGTTTTATGTGCAGTCTATTTATATGTTGTTGTAGTTGTTCTTTCGATGTTGCTATTATTGCTTCATCGCCTGTAAAAAAGAAATTCGCTCAGGAGGTTGTTTAGGTTGTCTTCTTCATTAGTGTTGGCAATTTTGCATATGCAATCGATATATGTAATGAATAGCAAGGGAGATAGAACACATCCTTGCTGCACGCCAGAGTGTATGTAGAATGTGTCTGACAGACTACATCGTTCTAACAGCACACATCGACTACATGTGTAACTGTTCCTGCACATGTTGATTGATTACTCGCTGTGGGACTCCACATTTTGATAGTATTTTGCACAGTTGTTGCTTGTCTATTCTGCCGAAGACTTTTTCTTAGTCGACAAACGCGATATACACTTCTTGATTACTTTCAGTTGTTTTTGTGTGTGCTAGTTTTCTAAGTGTAAAAATAGCATCTGTACAGCGCTTATTTTTACGAAATCCCATATGAATCTTGTTACGCCGTGATTCAATGAATGGCCTTTTATCTTCTTTCTAGAATTCTATTGAACATTTTTCCAGTGTGATATTCACATAATGCAGGAAAACTGAATTCCAAAAAGCAAAGCTTGGAAATGAAAATTAAGTTTTACTAATAATTTGAAACGCACATAATTACACACACAAGTCAACATTTCGACGAAAAGATCTTTATGAAATTTACATAAACAGCCAAAAAACAAAACCTAACAAAACCACAACAACGAGCAAGAAGAGAGACACTATTGAAGTTCTCATGGCAGATCTAAATGTGGAGATCATCTGACCTGGAAAGGTTGAAACTAGGTCAGAAGTGAAATAAACACAAAGAACATACAAATCACACCCAAATACATGTGAAACATGACACACAGAGAAATGGCGGAACAGCATGATGTCATTCACACGTCTAGGAATGATTGTTGCATCATTTCTCTGTCTTGTTTCAAATGTATTTGGGTGTTTTTGTAAATTGTGTGTTTGCGTTATTTCATTTCTTACTTAGTTTCAACCCTTTCTGGTTATTCCCACATTTAGCTACTCCATGTGAACGTCAATAGTGCCGTTCATGCTCGTCGTTTTTGTTTTGTATGTAGTTTTGATAAACGCCCTTGGGTCGGATAGTCGATATGTGTGTGTGTTATTATGTGTGTTTCCAGTGATTAGTATAACTATTACTTTGTTCCAAGCTTTACCTGTTAGAAACAAATTTCACTAAGCGCAGCGTCATCAAAGAGCCACCCCAATACATTTCATTGTCTATCTCCAGGTGATTGATGGTTGATAGTATCCACACTTGCCGTTAAGCGTACTGGTGGGATCTTCAACTGTCGTTCCAAAGCCAGATGTGTCACGTTGTTTGCATTACGTTCATGTTTCTTCAAGGTTATCTTGACGTTTTAATCCACTGTTTTTTTGGTCTACATTTGCCTTTATGTCCGGATATCCTTTTGCTATATGCTCTTATTGGTATTTGGTTAGGATTTTTCGAGCTGACATGCTATTTTCGATATGTTCAATACATGATATTAAACCAACTCTTTACTCTCATTTCTTCGTTTCTTATTTTGTCTGGTGTAGTAACAATTGTAGCTTTTCTCATACATTTCATTGCACATGTAACGATTTTCTTCTCCTGCGAGGCTGCTAAAAACCATATTTGAAATTGGTAGCAGAATGGTGGTATAAAAATGTAGATATTATCCGCCTTTTGATTTCCATTTTGATCTTTAGGTCGAGAAGAAATGGTGAAAGTTGGTAAGTCATTGTGTTTGATTTCTGACACCTTGTTTCTATTTCTCTGTCTAGTTTTCAGTTTTAACAGAAAATGCTGCCGAAATATTGAAATTCGTTGGCTTGTTTAATTTTAGTGTTATGTATCCATTGGTGTTGCAGACTCGCAAATTTCCATGTTGTACTTCTGACATGCTAATAGCAATGCATTAATGTGGTTTAGCAAAGTTTCCTCATCTTTGTATATTAGATTCTCATCGTCGGCAAATAAGTCGTTCGTTGATTTTATTATGACATTCTTCATCAGGTTTATTTTGCAATGGTTTACACTTTGTTGATGTCAGCTTATTTTATTATTTTGTCTATGTATATGTCGAAAAGTAGCGGGAGAGCACAGAGCCTTGCCGTACTTCCATATCTTGTTTTAAAAGGTTCAAACATTTTATCTATTGTTGTTACTGAGCTGTGATATTTTTTGTATAAAGCTTGGATATTATCTAAGGTAATACTGCAGTGAAACGCAACATCAATACAACAAAGTCATATATTATCTAAACGTTGTCCTCTGATGTTATAATGATCTAAGGTTTCCCAGAGAATGTCTAAATTTCATTCTCGTAAATATTATTACATTCACACCATTTCATCAAATATTATTACATTCACACCATTTCATCAAATATTATTACATTCACTCCATTTCATCAAATATTATTACATTCACACCATTTCATCAAATATAATTTCACTAAAGAAAAAAATCTGATTCATTTGAATAGATAATAGTACACCAAATACGGTTAACATCAGGACCGTACACACGTCTTCAGTGAGGGAATGGGGGCTTACCCTACATAAAGGGTCATTCGTCCATCTTCGCTTGCAAACCCCTCCCCTCCGCTCTGTTCCATGATAATTCGTATGCCATTGCTGTGACAAAACGTAAAGAAGGGATGGGCGTATTACACACATTTATGACTACTAAGGAGGGGCGTATTACCCACATTTATGACTACTATGGGAGGGGGGCGTATTACCCACATTTATGACTACTAGGGAGGGGCGTATTACCCACATTTATGACTACTAGGGAGGGGCGTATTACCCACATTTATGACTACTAGGGAGGGGCGTATTACCCACATTTATGACTACTAGGGAGGGGCGTATTACCCACATTTATGACTACTAGGGAAGGGCGTATTACCCGTATGATTATCCACGACTATGATTATAATAGACATCATTTATTGCACACAATTTCACAAATATTTTTAAAATAAACACAAACGGCGCTAAATATTTCTCAAATAAACAATGTTCTATTAAATATGATTGAAATAGACACTCTACTAAATGTTACTCAATTAAACACCATCCAACTAAAAAAAGTGTTTAAATAAACTATATTCCACTAAATATTCTTGAAAAAATACTATTTCCCTAAATAATATTCAAATAATCATTATTCCACTAAATAACATTAACATAAACACCATTCTACTAAAAGATTGTTCAAAGAAACACCCTTCCACTCAATATTTTTAAAATAATACTATCTACTAAATATAAATTGTTCAAATAAATACTATTCCACTAAATATTCTGCACACAAACACTCTTTCACTAAATCACATTCAAATAAACACTACCCCACTAAGTATTCTTCAAATAAACAATACTCCACTTATTAAAAATTAAATACACACTATTTCACTAAATACTTTTCAAATAAATAATCCCACCGAAGACGGATGTGTTGGGCCATTGGCGCAAATAAAACGGCAACACAACGCATTTCCATTCTCTGGACTACATCCAACTGGAAATCTTGTTGGACCATTGTCCTGTTACAAGAGAAATCCAGTGGGAATTTGAGAATGAACGCTGAAAAAAAAAAATTAAAAAGAATAAAGAATGTTCCACTAAATATTCTTCAAATAAATATTTTTCAACTAAATAGCATTCAAACAAATACTATTACACTAAATATTCTTAAAAACACTATTCCACTAAAAACATTAAAATAAATATTATTTCACTAAATATTCTTCAAGTAAACGCTATTTCACTAAATAACATTTAAACAAACACTATTCCACTAAAACATTCAAATAAACACTATTCCAATAATTATCATTCAAACAAACACTATTTCACTAAATATTCTTCAAGTAAACACTATTTCAATAATTATCATTCAAACAAACACGATTTCACTAAATATTCTTTAAATAAATATTTTTCCACTAAAGATCCTTCAAATAAATACTATTTCACTAAATAACATTTAAATAAACACCATTCCACTAAATAACATAAACACTATTTCACCAAAGATTCTTAAAATAAACACTATTTCGCTAAATATTCTTCAAATAAACACTATTCCACTAAAACATTTAAATAAACACCATTCCACTAAATATTCTTCAAATAAACAATAGTCCACTAAATATTCTTAGAATAAACACTATTTTACTAAATATTCTTCAAATAAACCAATAAACACTATTCCACTAAATAACATTCAAATAAACACTATTCCACTAAATAACATTAAAATAAACAAACACTATTCCAATAAATATCCGTAAAATAAACACTATTACATTAAATAACTTTCAAATAGACGTCATTCCAATAAAATACACTCAGATAAAAACCATGCCGAAAACAGATGTGCAGGACCCATGGGTGGTGGGAAATGCCACAGCAACACAACGTACTTGACGATCCCCGGCGGAAATAACTCGAACTTTCGTGGTTGGTTTATCTGAGTACCAAGACAGGAGAAGTAGAAGATAAAAGCCAGATAAATAATAACATTCAAGTGACAACTTTCTGGCATATAACTCTCTAGTTAATAGCATCGCAACTAAACACCGTTCTAAGATACAACTTCACCAGTAGATTGAGAATATATATCTTGACTAAAACCACATCTTTTGTGCGTGGATGCGGGAAGGTCGAATAAGGACAACTTGTTGACTCAAGCAAGTTGTCTAGGTGAGTAGGTGCCATCTGAGCTGAAACTGGTTCAAATCCCGCCTGCCAGATTATTATTTTCTATACTAAATGTTCAAGTTTTGCTTTTTTGTCTGTGCTAAAAATCTGGACTGTCTGCTTCTAATTTTTGCTGCAATGTGTCTTTTTACTCCAGCATCTCTAAGGACTTTCACATTAGTTTTCTTGGCTGTCCATGGAATTTTCACGTCTTCTCAAAAAGTACATATCAATTGCCACCAGCTCACATTGAGCTCTTTGTTTACCGTCCATGCTTGACATCCATAAAGATGACTTGGTTCGGTATAGCATCATATCACTCGAATGCACATGTGCATTCATGGTCACAATTCAGCATAGACACAAAGAACATCTAACTAACTTGTATGCGATCAATCACATAATATAGAAGCAGCCAGGATTTATTCATCACGGAGCAAACGTAATTTGAACCAAGTCGGTTCAGATGGCACCCATTCGCCTAGCAACTTTGTTAACACGTTTTCCGGATGCAGTGTGCTCGAAAGCAGAAAACGTGTTGACTTCAAGTTGCGAGGCGAGTGAGTGTCATTGAACTGACCGTGTCCAAAACCCGTTTGCTGCATGATTTTTACTTTTATTATGCATTTACGAAACTTGTGTGTAAATATATCCTTCAAATATTGTATTGTTTCATAACTGAAGTTTCATTTTGGTTTTCATACTATAAAGTACATTACAGCTGGGCGAGAAAAGTATTATAAAGTACATTACAGCTGGGCGAGAAAAGTATTATAAAGTACATTACAGCTGGGCGAGAAAAGTATTATAAAGTACATTACAGCTGGGCAAGAAAAGTCATAAACTACCGTTACCATGTGAGAGTTCTTAAACGACTTGTTAAAGAAATGTAA
Organism: Meghimatium bilineatum; assembly: GCA_034231615.1. Taxonomy (NCBI): domain Eukaryota; kingdom Metazoa; phylum Mollusca; class Gastropoda; order Stylommatophora; family Philomycidae; genus Meghimatium; species Meghimatium bilineatum. The sequence continues at coordinate 2,544,434 of CM067317.1, read as the reverse complement.
TTGTTAAATATTGTCATCAAGAGGCGAGATAATTTACTGTTTTCATGTGAAAATTCAGAGTAAATGTGATTTTAATTGACCTCCTCTCGGAATTTAGGCAAATTTTATCATGTTTTTAGTAGTTTATACAAAGATACCTAGTTTGGCTATTTTAGACCATATTCTATCTCAAATTTGGCCATCATCAGTACTAACGGTATGGCAACCCTGAATAAAGCATACATTTTACTCCGGTTCGATTACTTTATTCTACGTTTCCTTAAGTAAAACTGTTATTTGCTTTCCAATTTATGTTTTGATCATTGATGCGCGAGACAAAAGACATTTCATACATAAAATGGCGCATGATACAAATAAGAATTCGAGGACACCGAGGAATTCAGATCCTTACTTGACATCGATACCATATTTTCATATATGAATAGAAGTATCGACATCGATCTTCTGCTATTACCCTCATACACTAACGATGGATGTACAGTTCGACCCTCTTAACTGCGACCGTCTAAGACAAGTAGTCAGCGCACTAATGGATAATATATGATAGAATACAAGAAGATCTGTCATCAGGACAGTTGATTTTTATAGCTCAGAGATTGTGAAGACATTTATCATCATACAGTTAATGTGTTCTGACACTCATTTCACAGATATTCCGACCATTGATTAGCAGATGCCATTTTGAATGAAATAAAAAGATTCAGGACAGTGCGGTAGATTTTCTAAGTACGTTGCAAGTCTTCGAAATGCCGCTCTCTAGAACGGGGTTTCTGCGAAATTCCACTCCTTAAGTATATTTTGATTGGTGCCGCCTGATGCAGCCGCCTCTCTGCATCATAGCACGGAGGGCCATGTTTAAAAAGATATACTATTTTCAGAAGGAACAAGATATTTATGCGGTGATTGAGGTATAGGTATAAGAAACGAATCCTACAGCCTGGATAAACGGAGTTTATGGGTTAATCAAATCTATATTGAATAAAATTATGAAAAGTTAGGAAACATTCTGTGGTATGTATTCGAGTGGGAATGTTCGTCTAGATACTAGTCAGAACACGAACATGAGACATTGTTCTAGTCATGAGTCAGAACACGAACATGAGACATTGTTCTAGCCATGAGTCAGAACAAGAACATGAGACATTGTTCTAGTCATGAGTCAGAACACGAACATGAGACATTGTTCTAGTCATGAGTCAGAACACGAACATGAGACATTGTTCTAGTCATGAGTCAGAACACGAACATGAGACATTGTTCTAGTCATGAGTCAGAACACGAACATGAGACATTGTTCTAGTCATGAGTCAGAACACGAACATGAGACATTGTTCTAGTCATGAGTCAGAACACGAACATGAGACATTGTTCTAGTCATGAGTCTGAACACGAACATGAGACATTGTTCTAGTCATGAGTCAGAACACGAACATGAGACATTGTTCTAGTCATGAGTCAGAACACGAACACGAGACATTGTTCTAGTCATGAGTCAGAACACGAACATGAGACATTGTTCTAGTCATGAGTCTGAACACGAACATGAGACATTGTTCTAGTCATGAGTCAGAACACGAACATGAGACATTGTTCTAGTCATGAGTCAGAACACGAACATGAGACATTGTTCTAGTCACGAGTCAGAACAAGACTATGAGATATTGTTCTAGTCACGAGTCAGAACACGAACATGAGACATTGTTCTAGTCACGAGTCAGAACAAGACTATGAGATATTGTTCTAGTCCCAAGTCAGAACACGAACATGAGACATTGTTCTATTCAAGTTGTTCTAGTAACTAATAAAAATATGACCATAAAACATTGTTCTAGTTACTAGTCAGAATCAGGAGAAACAGATTAGTTCAAAGAATTTTCAAGAAACATTCAAAGTTGTGGGTTTGATATCAAACCGTGACAATATGTTTATGGGTTCATATTATCCAAGTTTCCAGGGAGATAATCTCATATTATCGAAGATTCCAGGGAGATATTCTCTGTTTTCGAATATTCCAGGGAGATAATATATTGTTTTCGAAGTTTCAAGGGAGATAATCTCGTGAGTGTTGTAGTTTGCGTCATGTGTGGTACTCTTATCATGTATCATGCTGATTTGTTGAGTGGGAAGGTTAGATATGATGCAACCCAAATACAATGAAGTCTCTCCTCTTTTAGTTCTCAAAATCCTGCTGGATGTTGTGGGTGAATAGAATGTCCTGTGTATGGGTTTATAGATTAACTGCGATATCTGAGGCGTGTGCCCTTACAAATAATACCTGAACATGACTTTTGTGTCACTTTGATTTATGATATGGAGCAGACAGCGCAGCCTTCATTTCTCCTTAGTCGTCCCTTGCAGGATGCATGATAGGTAGAATTGTAACCGGGTCTCTGTCCCTATCCGACTCTGACATGTATGATAGGTAGAATTGTAACCGGTCTTTGTCCCTATCCGACTCTGACATGTATGATAGGTAGAATTGTAACCGGTCTTTGTCCCTATCCGACTCTGACATGTATGATAGGTAGAATTGTAACCGGTCTCTGTCCCTATCCGACTCTGACATGTATGATAGGTAGAATTGTAACCGGGTCTCTGTCCCTATCCGACTCTGACATGTATGATAGGTAGAATTGTAACCGGTCTTTGTCCCTATCCGACTCTGACATGTATGATAGGTAGAATTGTAACCGGTCTTTGTCCCTATCCGACTCTGACATGTATGATATTATAGTTAAAGAGCTCAATTAAGGCCACCTCCTTGAAGTGCAGATGATGTTTAGTGCAGCCAACATAGGCTGGAAATTAAGATTGGTGGGGCCATCCCTACATCGATCAGGACCACAGTTCTACCAAAGGAAGCACATATGAAGCACAGTTCTACCCAAGGAAGTCGGAGATGCCAAGCCGTGAAGCGCGCTAGCAGCCATGGTCAGGCAACCCGACTAGACAGGGGATGAAGTTCGGGATGTCAAGCTGAGAAGCTTACCAGCAAACAAGCAGCCCGACTAGACAACATATCTTCACAAAAAAATGACCCGCCGTGTTGACATGTTAAACTGAACGAGAATGACCGGCCGTGTTGACATGTTAAACTGTGAACGAGAATGACTTGTCGTGTTGACATGTTAAACTGTGAACGAGAGTAAGATGTTCATTCTCTACACTGTTAGAACTCAGTAAATTTCGTTCTATGGACTACTTCCTGCTAGTCTGTAGGAGTTTGAGAACACACACAGAAGAAGAACTTGCTTTTTAAATACAAGATGTTACATATCATGATATGTCGGTCCGTCGGTCGATGACCATCATGATATGTCGGTCCGTCGGTCGATGACCATCATGATATGTCGGTCCGTCGGTCGATGACCATCATGATATGTCGGTCCGTCGGTCGATGACCATCATGATATGTCGGTCCGTCGGTCGATGACCATCATGATATGTCGGTTCGTCGGTCGATGACCATCATGATATGTCGGTCCGTCGGTCGATGACCATCATGATATGTTGGTCCGTCGGTCGATGACCATCATGATATGTCGGTCCGTCGGTCGATGACCATCATGATATGTCGGTCCGTCGGTCGATGACCATCATGATATATCGGTCCGTCGGTCGATGACCATCATGATATGTCGGTCCGTCGGTCGATGACCATCATGATATGTCGGTCCGTCGGTAGATGACCATCATGTTATGTTGATGGATGATCACGACAAGACATGACTTGATCTTGTTGTACAGCCTTCAAACCCTGGATAATGTTGTCTCATCTGATTGTTAGAGGTTACACCATTAACACATCGTCAACAGAATCACGCTGTATTTCCATTATAGAGAAAGAGAAAGAGAGAGAGAGAGAGAGAAGAGAGAGAGAGAAAGATATAAAAAGGAGAAAAACAGCGAGAGAAAAATAGAGAAAGATAGCGAGATAGAGAGAGAGAATAAGAGAGGGAGGGGGAGAGAGAGAAAAATAAATAGAGAAATAAAGAGAGCGATATAAGAGAAAGAAAAAGAGAAAGAGAAAATGAGAGAAAGAAAGGAAGTGAAATAGAGAGATATAAAGAGATGGGGAGAGGTAATGAGAAAAAAAGAGAATAATTCGATGCATCGAATAAGTTTATTTATGTCTTTTTTAGCCACTGTTCGCCGTTCAGCTGGTGCTGTTCACATTTTTTAGCCAGTGTTCGCCGTTCAGCTGGTGCTGTTCACATTTTTTAGCCAGTGTTCGCCGTTCAGCTGGTGCTGTTCACATTTTTTAGCCAGTGGTCGCCGTTCAGCTGGTGCCGTTCACATTTTTAGCCAGTGTTCGCCGTTCATTTGGTGCTGTTCACATTTTTTAGCCAGTGTTCGCCGTTCATTTGGTGCTGTTCACATTTTTAGCCAGTGTTCGCCGTTCATTTGGTGCTGTTCACATTTTTAGCCAGTGTTCGCCGTTCATTTGGTGCTGTTCACATTTTTAGCCAGTGTTCGCCGTTCATTTGGTGCTGTTCACATTTTTTAGCCACTGGTCGCCGTTCAGCTGGTGCTGTTCACATTTTTTAGCCAGTGTTCGCCGTTCAGCTGGTGCTGTTCACATTTTTTAGCCAGTGTTCGCCGTTTAGCTGGTGCTGTTCACATTTTGTAGCCAGTGTTCGCCGTTCAGCTGGTGCTGTTCACATTTTTTAGCCAGTGTTCGCCGTTCAGCTGGTGCTGTTCACATTTTTTAGCTAGTATTCGCCGTTCAGCTGGTGCTGTTCACATTTTTTAGCCAGTGTTCGCCGTTCAGCTGGTGCTGTTCACATTTTTTAGCCAGTGTTTGCCGTTCATTTGGTGCTGTTCACATTTTTTAGCCAGTGTTCGCCGTTCAGCTGGTGCTGTTCACATTTTTTAGCCAGTGTTCGCCGTTCAGCTGGTGCTGTTCACATTTTTTAGCCAGTGGTCGCCGTTCAGCTAGTGCTGTTCACATTTTTTAGCCAGTGGTCGCCGTTCAGCTGGTGCTATTCACATTTGTTAGCCAGTGTTCGCCGTTCAGTTGGTGCTGTTCACATTTTTTATCCAGTGATCGCCGTTCAGCTGGTGCTGTTCACATTTTTTAGCCAGTGTTCGCCGTTCATTTGGTGCTGTTCACATTTTTAGCCACTGTTCGCCGTTCATTTGGTGCTGTTCACATTTTTTAGCCAGTGGTCGCCGTTCAGCTGGTGCTGTTCACATTTTTTAGCCAGTGTTCGCCGTTCATTTAGTGCTGTTCACATTTTTAGCCAGTATTCGCCGTTCATTTGGTGCTGTTCACATTTTTTAGCCAGTGGTCGCCGTTCAGCTGGTGCTGCTCACATTTTTAGCCAGTGTTCGCCGTTCATTTGGTGCTGTTCACATTTTTAGCCAGTGTTCGTCGTTCGTTTGGTGCTGTTCACATTTTTAGCCAGTGTTCGCCGTTCATTTGTTGCTGTTCACATTTTTTAGCCAGTGTTCGCCGTTCAGCTGGTGCTGTTCACATTTTTTATCCAGTGTTCGCCGTTCAGCTGGTGCTGTTCACATTTTTTAGCCAGTGGTCGCCATTCAGCTGGTGCTGTTCACATTTTTTAGCCAGTGTTCGCAGTTCAGCTGGTGCTGTTCACATTTTTTAGCCAGTGTTCGCCGTTCAGCTGGTGCTGTTCACATTTTTTAGCCAGTGTTCGCCGTTCAGCTGGTGCTGTTCACATTTTTTAGCCAGTGTTCGCCGTTCAGCTGGTGCTGTTCACATATTTTAGCCAGTGTTCGCCGTTCAACTGGTGCTTTTCACATTTTTTAGCCAGTGGTCGCCGTTCAGCTGGTGCTGTTCACATTTTTAGCCAGTGTTCGCCGTTCATTTGGTGCTGTTCACATTTTTAGCCAGTGTTCGCCGTTCATTTGGTGCTGTTCACATTTTTAGCCAGTGTTTGCCGTTCATTTGGTGCTGTTCACATTTTTTAGCCACTGGTCGCCGTTCATTTGGTGCTGTTCACATTTTTAGCCAGTGTTTGCCGTTCATTTGGTGCTGTTCACATTTTTAGCCAGTGTTCGCCGTTCATTTGGTGCTGTTCACATTTTTAGCCAGTGTTCGCCGTTCATTTGGTGCTGTTCACATTTTTAGCCAGTGTTCGCCGTTCATTTGGTGCTGTTCACATTTTTAGCCAGTGTTCGCCGTTCATTTGGTGCTGTTCACATTTTTTAGCCACTGGTCGCCGTTCAGCTGGTGCTGTTCACATTTTTTAGCCAGTGTTCGCCGTTCAGCTGGTGCTGTTCACATTTTTTAGCCAGTGTTCGCCGTTTAGCTGGTGCTGTTCACATTTTGTAGCCAGTGTTCGCCGTTCAGCTGGTGCTGTTCACATTTTTTAGCCAGTGTTCGCCGTTCAGCTGGTGCTGTTCACATTTTTTAGCTAGTATTCGCCGTTCAGCTGGTGCTGTTCACATTTTTTAGCCAGTGTTCGCCGTTCAGCTGGTGCTGTTCACATTTTTTAGCCAGTGTTCGCCGTTCAACTGGTGCTTTTCACATTTTTTAGCCAGTGGTCGCCGTTCAGCTGGTGCTGTTCACATTTTTAGCCAGTGTTCGCCGTTCATTTGGTGCTGTTCACATTTTTAGCCAGTGTTCGCCGTTCATTTGGTGCTGTTCACATTTTTAGCCAGTGTTCGCCGTTCATTTGGTGCTGTTCACATTTTTTAGCCACTGGTCGCCGTTCAGCTGGTGCTGTTCACATTTTTAGCCAGTGTTCGCCGTTCAGCTGGTGCTGTTCACATTTTTTAGCCAGTGGTCGCCGTTCAGCTGGTGCTGTTCACATTTTTTAGCCAGTGTTCGCCGTTCATTTGGTGCTGTTCACATTTTTTAGCCAGTGGTCGCCGTTCAGCTGGTGCTGTTCACATTTTTAGCCAGTGTTCGCCGTTCATTTGGTGCTGTTCACATTTTTAGCCAGTGTTCACCGTTCATTTGGTGCTGTTCACATTTTTTAGCCAGTGGTCGCCGTTCAGCTGGTGCTGTTCACATTTTGTAGCCAGTGTTCGCCGTTCATTTGGTGCTGTTCACATTTTTAGCCAGTGTTGGCCGTTCATTTGGTGCTGTTCACATTTTTAGCCAGTGTTGGCCGTTCATTTGGTGCTGTTCACATTTTTAGCCAGTGTTCGCCGTTCATTTGGTGCTGTTCACATTTTTAGCCAGTGTTCGCCGTTCATTTGGTGCTGTTCACATTTTTAGCCAGTGTTCGCCGTTCATTTGGTGCTGTTCACATCTTTAGCCAGTGTTCGCCGTTCATTTGGTGCTGTTCACATTTTTAGCCAGTGTTCGCAGCTGAATGGCGAAAACTAGCTAAAAAATGTGAACAGCACCAGCTGAACGGCGAAAACTAGCTAAAAAAATGTGAACAGCACCAGCTGAACGGCGAACACTAGCTAAACAATGTGAACAGCACCAAATGAACGGCGGCTGGTGCTGTTCACATTTTTTAGCTAGTTTTCGCCGTTCTGCTGGTGCTGTGCTGTTTCTTGACTGTAGAACATCATGTAGCTTTATTTCGTGCTGCTTCTTTCATCTGATTGATGTCAAAGGTTCACATTGAGTTGTTCACAGTAAGTTTTTCACAGTGAGTTGTTCACAGTAAGTTGTTCACAGTGAGTTGTTCACAGTGAGCTGTTCACAATGAGCTGTTCACAGTGAGCTGTTCACAATGAGCTGTTCACAGTAAGTTGTTCACAATGAGCTGTTCACAGTGAGCTGTTCACAATGAGCTGTTCACAGTGAGCTGTTCACAATGAGATGTTCACAGTGAGCTGTTCACAATGAGCTGTTCACAGTAAATTGTTCACAATGAGCTGTTCACAGTGAGCTGTTCACAATGAGCTGTTCACAATGAGCTGTTCACAATGAGCTGTTCACAATGAGCTGTTCACAGTGAGCTGTTCACAGTGAGCTGTTCACAATGAGCTGTTCACAATGAGCTGTTCACAATGAGCTGTTCACAGTGAGCTGTTCACAATGAGATGTTCACAGTGAGCTGTTCACAATGAGCTGTTCACAGTAAATTGTTCACAATGAGCTGTTCACAGTGAGCTGTTCACAATGAGCTGTTCACAGTGAGCTGTTCACAATGAGCTGTTCACAGTGAGCTGTTCACAATGAGCTGTTCACAATGAGTTGTTCACAATGAGCTGTTCACAGTGAGCTGTTCACAATGAGCTGTTCACAGTGAGCTGTTCACAATGAGCTGTTCACAATGAGCTGTTCACAATGAGCTGTTCACAGTGAGCTGTTCACAATTAGCTGTTCACAATGAGCTGTTCACAATGAGCTGTTCACAGTGAGCTGTTCACAATGAGCTGTTCACAGTGAGCTGTTCACAATGAGCTGTTCACAGTGAGCTGTTCACAATGAGCTGTTCACAATGAGCTGTTCACAATGAGCTGTTCACAGTGAGCTGTTCACAGTGAGCTGTTCACAGTGAGCTGTTCACAATGAGTAGAATACTAGTTAATATTTTGCTTCTTTTGACCATCTCGAGAAAGTATGCCCATCTTCTTCTTCTTCTGTGCTCATTCTCAAACTCCCGCTGGATCTCCCTTGTAGCAGCACCATGGACCTACTAGATTTCATTCTCAAACTCCCGCTGGATCTCCCTTGTAGCAGCACCATGGACCTACTAGATTTCATTCTCAAACTCCCGCTGGATCTCCCTTGTAGCAGCACCATGGACCTACTAGATTTCATTCTCAAACTCCCGCTGGATCTCCCTTGTAGCAGCACCATGGACCTACTAGATTTCATTCTCAAACTCCCGCTGGATCTCCCTTGTAGCAGCACCATGGACCTACTAGATTTCATTCTCAAACTCCCGCTGGATCTCCCTTGTAGCAGCACCATGGACCTACTAGATTTCATTCTCAAACTCCCGCTGGATCTCCCTTGTAGCAGCACCATGGACCTACTAGATTTCATTCTCAAACTCCCGCTGGATCTCCTTTGTAGCAGCACCATGGACCTACTAGATTTCATTCTCAAACTCCCGCTGGATCTCCCTTGTAGCAGCACCATGGACCTACTAGATTTCATTCTCAAACTCCCGCTGGATCTCCCTTGTAGCAGCACCATGGACCTACTAGATTTCATTCTCAAACTCCCGCTGGATCTCCCTTGTAGCAGCACCATGGACCTACTAGATTTCATTCTCAAACTCCCGCTGGATCTCCCTTGTAGCAGCACCATGGACCTACTAGATTTCATTCTCAAACTCCCGCTGGATCTCCTTTGTAGCAGCACCATGGACCTACTAGATTTCATTCTCAAACTCCCGCTGGATCTCCTTTGTAGCAGCACCATGGACCTACTAGATTTCATTCTCAAACTCCCGCTGGATCTCCCTTGTAGCAGCACCATGGACCTACTAGATTTCATTCTCAAACTCCCGCTGGATCTCCTTTGTAGCAGCACCATGGACCTACTAGATTTCATTCTCAAACTCCCGCTGGATCTCCTTTGTAGCAGCACCATGGACCTACTAGATTTCATTCTCAAACTCCCGCTGGATCTCCCTTGTAGCAGCACCATGGACCTACTAGATTTCATTCTCAAACTCCCGCTGGATCTCCCTTGTAGCAGCACCATGGACCTACTAGATTTCATTCTCAAACTCCCGCTGGATCTCCTTTGTAGAAGCACCATGGACCTACTAGATTTCATTCTCAAACTCCCGCTGGATCTCCCTTGTAGCAGCACCATGGACCTACTAGATTTCATTCTCAAACTCCCGCTGGATCTCCCTTGTAGCAGCACCATGGACCTACTAGATTTCATTCTCAAACTCCCGCTGGATCTCCCTTGTAGCAGCACCATGGACCTACTAGATTTCATTCTCAAACTCCCGCTGGATCTCCTTTGTAGCAGCACCATGGACCTACTAGATTTCATTCTCAAACTCCCGCTGGATCTCCCTTGTAGCAGCACCATGGACCTACTAGATTTCATTCTCAAACTCCCGCTGGATCTCCCTTGTAGCAGCACCATGGACCTACTAGATTTCATTCTCAAACTCCCGCTGGATCTCCTTTGTAGCAGCACCATGGACCTACTAGATTTCATTCTCAAACTCCCGCTGGATCTCCCTTGTAGCAGCACCATGGACCTACTAGATTTCATTCTCAAACTCCCGCTGGATCTCCCTTGTAGCAGCACCATGGACCTACTAGATTTCATTCTCAAACTCCCGCTGGATCTCCTTTGTAGCAGCACCATGGACCTACTAGATTTCATTCTCAAACTCCCGCTGGATCTCCTTTGTAGCAGCACCATGGACCTACTAGATTTCATTCTAAATCTCCCGCTGGATCTCCCTTGTAGCAGCACCATGGACCTACTAGATTTCATTCTCAAACTCCCGCTGGATCTCCCTTGTAGCAGCACCATGGACCTACTAGATTTCATTCTCAAACTCCCGCTGGATCTCCCTTGTAGCAGCACCATGGACCTACTAGATTTCATTCTCAAACTCCCGCTGGATCTCCCTTGTAGCAGCACCATGGACCTACTAGATTTCATTCTCAAACTCCCGCTGGATCTCCCTTGTAGCAGCACCATGGACCTACTAGATTTCATTCTCAAACTCCCGCTGGATCTCCCTTGTAGCAGCACCATGGACCTACTAGATTTCATTCTCAAACTCCCGCTGGATCTCCCTTGTAGCAGCACCATGGACCTACTAGATTTCATTCTCAAACTCCCGCTGGATCTCCCTTGTAGCAGCACCATGGACCTACTAGATTTCATTCTCAAACTCCCGCTGGATCTCCTTTGTAGCAGCACCATGGACCTACTAGATTTCATTCTCAAACTCCCGCTGGATCTCCCTTGTAGCAGCACCATGGACCTACTAGATTTCATTCTCAAACTCCCGCTGGATCTCCCTTGTAGCAGCACCATGGACCTACTAGATTTCATTCTCAAACTCCCGCTGGATCTCCCTTGTAGCAGCACCATGGACCTACTAGATTTCATTCTCAAACTCCCGCTGGATCTCCCTTGTAGCAGCACCATGGACCTACTAGATTTCATTCTCAAACTCCCGCTGGATCTCCTTTGTAGCAGCACCATGGACCTACTAGATTTCATTCTCAAACTCCCGCTGGATCTCCTTTGTAGCAGCACCATGGACCTACTAGATTTCATTCTAAATCTCCCGCTGGATCTCCCTTGTAGCAGCACCATGGACCTACTAGATTTCATTCTCAAACTCCCGCTGGATCTCCCTTGTAGCAGCACCATGGACCTACTAGATTTCATTCTCAAACTCCCGCTGGATCTCCCTTGTAGCAGCACCATGGACCTACTAGATTTCATTCTCAAACTCCCGCTGGATCTCCCTTGTAGCAGCACCATGGACCTACTAGATTTCATTCTCAAACTCCCGCTGGATCTCCCTTGTAGCAGCACCATGGACCTACTAGATTTCATTCTCAAACTCCCGCTGGATCTCCCTTGTAGCAGCACCATGGACCTACTAGATTTCATTCTCAAACTCCCGCTGGATCTCCCTTGTAGCAGCACCATGGACCTACTAGATTTCATTCTCAAACTCCCGCTGGATCTCCCTTGTAGCAGCACCATGGACCTACTAGATTTCATTCTCAAACTCCCGCTGGATCTCCCTTGTAGCAGCACCATGGACCTACTAGATTTCATTCTCAAACTCCCGCTGGATCTCCCTTGTAGCAGCACCATGGACCTACTAGATTTCATTCTCAAACTCCCGCTGGATCTCCTTTGTAGCAGCACCATGGACCTACTAGATTTCATTCTCAAACTCCCGCTGGATCTCCCTTGTAGCAGCACCATGGACCTACTAGATTTCATTCTCAAACTCCCGCTGGATCTCCCTTGTAGCAGCACCATGGACCTACTAGATTTCATTCTCAAACTCCCGCTGGATCTCCCTTGTAGCAGCACCATGGTCCTACTAGATTTCCAGCCGGATGTAGTCCAGAGAATGGAAATCCATTCTGTCGCCGTTTTATTTGCACAAATGACCCGACACATCCGTCTTCGGCGGAATGCCCTTCTGCATACTGTCAAAGAGAAGTAATTTGATGGAGATTGAACATATTTTCTGCATGACCAGTCCAAGGAATGTGTGACTGCATCAGCATAGTATCAATGTTAGAGAGACCAGTTCTAATGTTTGTAGAGACAGCCCTGTGGGTTAATCTCCATTATATTTGATGACCACATCTTTGACATAACATATCCGCGGTTGATGATGATGATGTTGTTCCTCCTTCGCAAGCGAAGATGAGCATGGCAGGAAAAACATTAAATGCGATGAAAAAAAAAATAAAATTGGTAATTAACTAATTTGGTTTGTGAGTTCGTAGATGCCCGATGAGTCCGATTCCTGCATGGAAAGTTCTATTGCAGTGCATGCAGGAGTGCTGAAGGTTCGGGGTAGAATAATTTTCGGATTTTTCCTTCCGCTTCTTGCGCTTGTGGATTGCCCGCAGTGTTCTTTCTTTTTCAAAGATCGTGATGCCAACAGTGATCTGAGTGTGCCAGGCTGAGCGATCAAGTGCTGTAGTCTCCCAGGAGCTAGGATCGATGCTGCAGTGCTTGAGAGAGCATTTTAGGTGATCCTTAAAGCGCTTTTTCTGTCCTCCACTTGAACGCTTACCGTCGCACAGCTCCCCATAGAATAATGATGTTGGAAGGCGCTTGTCTGGCATACGGACGATGTGGCCAGTCCAACGGAGTTTTGGGACCTAAAACAGTTGAAAGTATCGTACCACACCCTAAAATGTACTGTTTATTTTAATAATAATAAAATGGTTTTATTTAGTCGTTGTTAAACGGGTTGGCACGGGAGTTAGCACGGGAGGTAGCAAGGGAGGTAGCACGGGAGTTAGCACGGGAGTTAGCACAAGAGTTAGCACGGGAGTTAGCACGGGAGTTAGCACGGGAGTTAGCACGGGAGTTAGCAAGGGAGTTAGCAAGGGAGTGCCATCGACAAGGAAACAAACTCCTATAGAGAATCTGAAGGGGAGACCCTAATGAAGTCGATGGTGTAGCAAACCATCTTCTATCTTCTGCAGTTATGTTGTTTCTGCAGTGTATTGTGTATTGGCATAAACTTTCAATTGGAACAAATCAACATATCCTGAAAGCGCTAATGGGCAATGCACTTTCTCCATAAAATCTGTCCTGGTCAATCAGTCATTAGTAAGATATAATGACTATATGTCTCGGCAACACTTGCCTCCTGACCGTTCGTGAAGATGCAGAAGGCATGCATCATAAATGAAATGATGAAACTTTTATTTTTAGAAATACAATAAATCTAGAGATATACTACAGGATAATGTCCATATTGAAAGACCTGGCAACACAAAGGCAGAAATGGAAAGCTATGGTTTCTGCCCTATGCGCCGCCTATGGCCCTGGAGGAACATAACATAACATAACAATGTCCAGTGCTAGCGGGATAATTTCTAGTACTAGGAGGATACTGTCAAGTCATTGCTGGATAATGTCCAATACTAACAGGATAATGCCCATTCCTAGCAGGATAATGTACTCTCCTGGCAGAATAATGTCCATTCCTAGACGAATAATGTCCAGTACTAACAGGATAATGCCCATTCCTAGACGGATAATGTCCAGTACTAACAGGATAATGTTCATTACTAACAGGATAATGTTCATTTCTAGCAGGATAATGTACTTTCCTGGCTGGATAATGTCCAGTACTAGCAGAATTGTGTCCAGTCCTGGCAGAATAATGCACAATCCTGGATGCAGACAATTACAAAATGATACGTGTCTAGATCTGCATTAAATAAATATCTATCAAACAGCAAATATTGAACACCGGTCCGATAAAAGCAGCATAAAACAGAATAGTGAAACGAGCATGCCCTCATGCTGAACATAGAAGAATTCATGTGAAATATAAATGTCAAACAACAAGCAATAACCTACTCAATTGTGTTGAGAAGACATATAAAATAGTTATGGTAGAATTTATTTACAACTACTGTCATTTGTAGTCAAGATAAACACAATTGTAGTCAAGATAAACACAATTGTAGTCAAGATAAACACAATTGTAGTCAAGATAAACACAATTGTAGTCAAGATAAACACAATTGTAGTCAAGATAAACACAATTGTAGTCAAGATAAACACAATTGTAGTCAAGATAAACACAATTGTAGTCACGATAAAGACAATTGTAGTCAAGATAAACACATTCGTAGTCAAGATTTGTAGTCAAGATAAACACATTTGTAGTCAAGGTAAACACATTTGTAGTCAAGATAAACACATTCGTAGTCAAGATAAACACATTTGTAGTCAAGATAAACACATTTGTAGTCAAGATTTGTAGTCAAGATAAACACATTTGTAGTCAAGGTAAACACATTTGTAGTCAAGATAAACACATTTGTAGTCAAGATAAACAGATTTGTAGTCAAGATAAACACATTTGTAGTCAAGGTAAACACATTCGTAGTCAAGATCAACACATTTGTAGTCAAGATAAACAGATTTGTAGTCAAGATAAACACATTTGTAGTCAAGGTAAACACATTTGTAGTCAAGATAAACACATTTGTAGTCAAGATAAACAGATTTGTAGTCAAGATAAACACATTTGTAGTCAAGATAAACACATTTGTAGTCAAGATAAACACATTTGTAGTCAAGATAAACACATTTGTAGTCAAGATAAACACATTTGTAGTCAAGATAAACACATTTGTAGTCAATGTAAACACATTTGTAGTCAAGATAAACACATTTGTTGTCAAGATAAACAGATTTGTAGTCAAGATAAACACATTTGTAGTCAAGGTAAACACATTTGTAGTCAAGATAAACACATTTGTAGTCAAGATAAACAGATTTGTAGTCAAGATAAACACATTTGTAGTCAAGATAAACACATTTGTAGTCAAGATAAACACATTTGTAGTCAAGATAAACACATTTGTAGTCAAGATAAACACATTTGTAGTCAAGATAAACACATTTGTAGTCAAGATAAACACATTTGTAGTCAAGATAAACACATTTGTAGTCAAGATAAACACAATTAAGCAGCATTGTAGTAGCTGTAATTCATATCAAAACTGAAATAATGGCTGTACTTCTAGAATTCAATAACAATTATTGAATACAGGTCTTAGATATGGCAAGATGGAACAGAAACATGCTGACATATTTTACTTGCTGGTGTTGGTTTCTACCAGTTTGTGTTACCAATATAAACAAAATGTTGGTCTGCACTAGTTTGTGTTACCAATGTCACCGTGGTTACAGGGCTCACAAGGGAGCAAATAATAGCAACATTTGTTTACCGTGCATGCTAGTTGTAAGATGAAACTAAGGAGGTTATGGAGTGAAGTTGGATGTCCCCTCTAATAGAGTTTTAAAGTGATACTGGAACTATGCTGAAGTCAGATGTGTCAGGCAGAAAGGCGCAGATATCACAGCTAAGCTGTAAACCATGACACAACACAATCCGTTCTCTGGACTACATCCTGCTAATCTGCAGGAGTGTGAGAATGAATACAGAAGAAGAAGTGTTACCAATGAAGAGAGAATGTTAGTGGTGACTGGAACCTGTACGCCATCAGAATAGACTGTGTGCTCAAACATTCTATACGCTGTGGCTTTTGTTTGCCTTGCGGCGTCAGGGATGGAAGAGTTCTCTGGAGATGGCCTTCTTGTGTGCTGTTTGTAAGCTTGTTCCTGTGGCTTCTTTGATTTCTGTGAACCATCTTTTCCATGGTCTGCCTCTGGCTGTATAATCGTTATGTCTATATGTCATGGCCATTTGTGGCATGCTATATGTCGATAGTCTGGAAGCGTGTGAAAGCCACTTGATCTGTTGTCTTTTGATGTGTTCCACTCATACCACCAAATCGTTGTTGGAATTTATGTAATTTTACTCCTGCACGAACAATGGTGGAACATACCTTGTACATTCAGACTTCTCTCTGTTGACAGCATAGGGGACGTCTCATATCGTTGAAGCTACTTTTAGCCATTCTTATTTTCCTGTTAACATCTGTTTCACATTTGCCATCATTTATGATTATGTATCAAAGATATTGATAATATTTTACTTGTTGTAGTTTCCATGTATTTTTATATTTAACTCTTATTCTTCTGCGACAAGTTTACATACTGTTCAAATATATATTTTTATCTGATGTGGTTCAGCGGATATTGCACTGGTGTTTTAGTTGAGGTACAGGTTCGGATAAAAACATTTAGACCACATATTCCTGCCAGATAAATTCATCTTCAGGACATTAGTACCATATATTCTTGGACAGTAATGATAGCTGGTGTTATATTGAACATAATCCTTATTTCTACCGGTGGTGAAGAAAGTATAAAAAAATGGCGCAATATTCTTCAATCACAAGGATATAAACTTGTTAACATTACTTTATCTTGTCAACCTTCTTCTCTGTGTTATTTCTCAAACTTCCATTGACTAGCAGGAGGTAGTCCAGAGAACGGAATAATCTGTCATGGTTTATAATTTTACTGCGATTCTATAACTTCAAGTCTGACAATCCGATTTGTTCGTTTCCAAAGAAGGTATTATACCGAAACGTTGTATGGCCTTATTCTGTGGTATTATTGCTTTAATTCAACTGCTGCCATCAGAGGGTGTTTTTATTTAATTTTAATAACACATTCCCACTTATTCATTGTTGTTGTTATAGTATCCAAATGTTGCCGAGTTTTATTTTTTACAGCACAATTCCATTAAAAAATATTTCTTCTTAAGTTGACTTAGAAAACTATACATGAGAGTATTAGTGATTGTTAAGGGTGTTTGTACATTGTTTTCGCGGCAGTTGTGAGGGCAAGGCAGTCAATAAGAACGTTGTTCACTGTTTCATTGGGATGAGAGCAGTGTCTACAAATGGGTAGTTTCTGGAGCCTGATACGGTTTAAATGGCTAGTGACTCTAACATGCCCTGTTCAAAATTGAAATTATAAGATACGTATGTGTATCATATCATCTAATCTCATTATAACAGCTTGGTCTGGACCAACGAAGTATATATGTAATAACAGAAATTCTTTATATGCAGTGACACCCCATTATAACAACTTGGTCCGGACCACAAAAATATGTATATAATAACAAAAATTCGCTATATACACAGTACAAAAATGAAGAATAAATATAATTGGGGATTTTGAAAAGTGTTGTTATATAAGGAAATTTCTTATAAAATGATACGCTATAGAGGAATTGCATTGTATTTATATTATACTTTGTATTGCAAGTCTACGCTTGATCATCGGATCTTATCCAACGTTTTGGTCTGTGAACGAAAGAAGAAGAATCCAACGTTTTGCTAATTATATGCATTCCAAGCTTTGAAACAATTGCAGTGGAGAAAATAAAATGATAAAAATAATGAGACATCAATGTAGTGATAATAATAATACGTTATATATAAAAACGTACAAGCAGAGAACAGCTCCATGCAGAAACACTCACCCTTTTTCTCGGAACAGGAGGCTAGAAGTAAAGTCAACAGAATATAGTTACCACCCAACATTTTGAAAAAGTCTCTAGTTCGGAGGACAAAAAAAGCACGGATAAGCCAAGTTCTTATAATTACATTGTTACAAGTTATATACAGGTTCTTATGTATCATCTGAAATGTATAGGGTCGCTCACTGCTACAAATAAAATAACAGCACACATGTTTAGTGAACATTTCAAGCCATGATGGCAAACAGTTGAGGGCATGATTAGCACACAAGGCGGAAGAATGACATATACAATATATGGTAAATGCAGATAGTATATCTGTTTTCAGATGAGCATTAACCTCCACTGTTAAATCTTGTCATGGTTGAACAGTTGCCACTGACACACCCAATCATGTTACTTAATGGAATGGATTTCTCTGCAAGCAAGTGTTTCAAGTCTTTATAAAGATCAGCACAACTTGCATCCTCAACTTCTACACAATCAAGAAGTGCGTCAATGACTCTACACTTGCATCCTCAACTTCTACACAATCAAGAAGTGCGTCAATGACTCTACACTTGCATCCTCAACTTCTACACAATCAAGAAGTGCGTCAATGACTCTACACTTGCATCCTCAACTTCTACACAATCAAGAAGTGCGTCAATGACTCTACACGTTGTTTCGTCATATTGTCTGACAACAATGACTAAAATTTGACTGATTGAAATATCAGTACTTTCCGTCAATAATAAGAACATTTTCTCTGCTGACATATATTTGTGATATCACTTCTCTCTTCATGTGCAGTACCATCTTACATTATATAGGTGGCTTTAGTCCGTGTCATGGATATGGATTTAGCTATAACACTATCTGGAAATGATGTTTTTAAACACTCCACTAAATTATCAGCTTGTAAAGAGAGCATGCGATGCTTCGTCATAAATGCTGTCAACAACAATGTTGCATTTGCAACATTTTCTTGAAATATCGATTCTTTTGGAGGTACAAAAAAAAAAGAAGTTATGTTAGTATTCTTCCTTTTCAATTCACAATTATCACCACGTTTCTTTGTCAATTTGTGAATCATTAAGGAACTTTGTTCGCATTTCTAAATTAATTCTACACACTTTACAGCGAAACAATGTTTCTGTCCGTAGGATCAGATTGTATCCATTCCTTTATCTCTTCGTCTTCTAGCCATTCACTATAAAATAGTTGCTCGTACTATGTCCTTGTTTATTTACGCCTTCTACACGGACTCAATGAGATGACGCAATACTTGAACCACTACATTATTTTGTTTTCCTTTCATAGATGTAATATTTATACGACATGCAGGCTGTACATTGAGTAAATAAACAACACAGTCAACACAGTCATAAAATGTGATTATTTGAAAGCACGATTCATGTACACATGTCAGTGATGTGTCAGAATTGCTACTATTGTTACATATGGTACTATTATCTAGCTTTCAGAACGACACCAATTATTGCAAATCTGGAAGTGTCGACGAAGTAAACAGAAAATAAGCGAGGGAAAGTAAGCCAAAACTAAAACGCAACAAACAAAAACAGTCAACAGGATTTATTGCGGAACAATTGACGATAATTTAATTAAACAATTTTCTTCTAAGAAACTGGCACACAAAAAATGTAAAAAAATCCCAGTTTTTAGAACATAACCCAAGATCCCAAGACTTTATCGAAAAAGCACAAAACTTGGGGAAAAAAACAACAAGGAATGGTAACGCAGTGAGGAAAGTCAGAATTATCATGAAGCATTTCTCCCTAACTCTGAACCGTGTCCAATGTAATAATGGAACATTGTATAGTTACTAGAAACGGATGTTTGTATCACATTGTGGTTGAAATTGTGAATGTGGTATTTTAACATGCACATTTTTTGGAGATTTCTAGCGAATCAAATCCGGCCCTCCAAGTGATCCTAATTTACAATAACAATATACACTGGCCCCCTAGTTTAAAAAAACAAACAATATCACATCACACGCTATCTCAATTAAATTGTAAACTTCGTTCTCAAGCAGTGATGTAGAAGACATTTTTATTGCTAGTTGAAAACAGTGTTCAGAACGAAATAGACTTCTGGGCACACATCGCGTTGTCATATTTTGATGTTCGACATTGGAGAAGACGAAATATTTTCCCTCAACAGAAACAGTTGTAACATGTTTTGATGTTTGTAAAGCATGTTCTTTTCTGATGTCAGCGACACAAAGTTACAACGTAAAGGTACTAAAAATGAAGCATGTTTAGACCCATCACACGAGATCGGTCTTGGATGTGGTCTGGCGAAAGAAATATGTTGTCCACTTCTTATTTCTAGCCTAAGAGAGGAGCGACGGAGCACTGCATACAAGGTATGAGATACGGAGCACTGCATACAAGGCATGAGAAACGGAGCACTGCATACAAGGAATGAGATATTCATTTGAAATCTTATAATATGAAACAATACTTGAGGTGGTTTCTAGAGCTGTTACTTGTGGGGGGGGGGGGGGGGAGTTCAGTGGTGTATCTGAGATGGTTTCTTGTGGTGGTACTTGAGGTGGTTTCTAGAGCTGTTACTTGTGGGGGGGGAAGTTCAGTGGTGTATCTGAGATGGTTTCTTGTGGTGGTACTTGAGGTGGTTTCTAGAGCTGTTACTTGTGGGGGGGGGGGGGGGGGGTTCAGTGGTATATCTGAGATGGTTTCTTGTGGTGGTACTTGAGGTGGTTTCAAGAGGTGGTATGTGTGGTATCATGTAATTGTGATACTTGAGGTGGTTTGTAGTGGTGGTCTCTATCGGTGGTACGTGTGGGAAATTTTAGAATTGGCGTTGTGGTGGTCTGTAATGGCAGTACTTGTGGTGGTATCTAATTGTGGCACTAATGGTGATTTCAAGTGGTATTTAGTGGTGATACTTGTTGTGGTGGTGTTTAGTGGTAGTACTTGTGGTGGCGTCTAGTAGTGGAACATGTGGTCGTTTCTAGTGGTATTTGGTGGTGGCACTTGTGGCTTCTAACAGTGGTACTCGTGGTGGTTCCATGGTCATACAAGTAAATGAAAGACAGATTTGTTAGTGGTGGTACTTATG
Organism: Meghimatium bilineatum; assembly: GCA_034231615.1. Lineage (NCBI taxonomy): Eukaryota > Metazoa > Mollusca > Gastropoda > Stylommatophora > Philomycidae > Meghimatium > Meghimatium bilineatum. The sequence continues at coordinate 2,523,849 of CM067317.1, read as the reverse complement.
ACGGTACTTGTGGTGGTACTTGTGGTAGTACTTGTGTTAAGTGACTTTCAATAAATTAACTCAACACATTTTGGCACCTTGTGATCCCCTCCCCATGTCAAGAAATCCCTTCTCCCATGCTAAATTATGTCCAAAATATGTACCACCTCTTCACCTAAAACCAGTTCTGTAAGTAAAAGTGATATTTTTGTTTTTTGTTGTATTAAAAGTGCTATTTATTTTGTATTTAAAATTTTCAAATCCGCAGAAATTAATTGGTGTATAAAAACAGTTGTGTTGAAAAAAAGAAGATATCCCATACCAGGAACAGAAGATATCCCATACCAGGAACAGAAGATATCCCATATCAGGAACAGAAGATATCCCATACCAGGAACAGAAGATATCCCATACCAGGAACAGAAGATATCCCATACCAGGAACAGAAGATATCCCATACCAGGAACAGAAGATATCCCATACCAGGAACAGAAGATATCCCATACCAGGAACAGAAGATATCCCATACCAGGAACAGAAGATATCCCATACCAGGAACAGAAGATATCCCATACCAGGAACAGAAGATATCCCAAACCAGAAACAGAAGACAAAACTATATAGCTATTAGGGCAATTCGACACCCCCCAACCCCCATACAACCCCCCCCACCCCCGAAGCCCCCCTCCAAAACCCCCCCCCCCCCCCCAAACAACAAAACCCCCAAACAACTATCACTTTCTCGGCAACCGAGCAATGATCATTTTCATTGAAAGCACAGGGCACACGTTTTATTTAGGAGATTAAGTTGTATGCAAAATATTAAGTTGTATGCAAGAGATTCAGTTGCATCAGAAGATTAAGCAGCATCCAGCAGATTGTTACACTATAAGAATTAACTGCATCCAGCAGATTGTTACACTATAAGAATTAACTGCATCCAGCAGATTGTTACACTAGAAGAATTAACTGCATCCATGAGATATAGAGGAATGCAGGAGATTAAGTTGTAATTTGCTTGCGTTGTGACATCAGTTGCAATTTGCTTGCGTTGTGACATCAGTTGCAATTTGCTTGCGTTGTGACATCAGTTGCAATTTGCTTGCGTTGTGACATCAGTTGCAATTTGCTTGCGTTGTGAGATCAGTTGCAATTTGCTTGCATTGTGACATCAGTTGCAATTTGCTTGCGTTGTGACATCAGTTGCAATTTGCTTGCGTTGTGAGATCAGTTGCAATTTGCTTGCATTGTGACATCAGTTGCAATTTGCTTGCATTGTGACATCAGTTGCAATTTGCTTGCGTTGTGACATCAGTTGCAATTTTCTTGCGTTGTGACATCAGTTGCAAATGAAAATATGTTTCTGTACCAGGTGACATATTCGTTCCAGAACGTAGCATTTTTATCTTCTGAAATCACGTGGTTCTGGGCGATATACCGAGGTCAGAGGCACGTTTGTTTAAACTGTTTGTCACTTATTCATCGTGGTTTTACCCCCCCCCCCCTCTCAACTCCGGTTTCCAGCAACCGTGCCTGCCATTATTACATTTTTCCCAATCTGTTATATCTCTTTATATGACCAAAAATCTCAGTTTTATGACTATAATGTTAAGAATTAATGCTCTTCAATGTTGAATGTTCTTATAACTTCCTGATAAATCTCTATCGTTGTCCACGGTATTCTTCAAATTCTTCTGTAGCATCTCATTTTTAAGACAGCCATTCTCTTTGCCACTGTTATATTAAGTGTCCATGATTCACAACCATAAAATGCTACTGGAAATATGTTTGCTCTAATCGTATGTAATTTATCTTTACAGTTGATACTTTTCATATTTGTCCTTTGTGCAAGTTTTGAAATCGCGAATTGCAATTATTCTTTTGATTTCTGCAACAAAATCCAAACTGTTTATACTTGTACCCACATATTCAGAATTAGTGACATTTTCTAGCTGGTAGCTACCAATAATGAATTTTAGTCGGGTTGAATGTATTTTCTAGCTGGTAGCTACCAATAATGACTTTTAGTCGGGTTGAATGTATTTTCTAGCTGGTAGCTACCAATAATGACTTTTAGTCGGGTTGAATGTATTTTCTAGCTGGTAGCTACCAATAATGACTTTTAGTCGGGTTGAATGTATTTTCTAGCTGGTAGCTACCAATAATGACTTTTAGTCGGGTTGAATGTATTTTCTAGCTGGTAGCTACCAATAATGACTTTTAGTCGGGTTGAATGTATTTTCTAGCTGGTAGCTACCAATAATGACTTTTAGTCGGGTTGAATGTATTTTCTAGCTGGTAGCTACCAATAATGACTTTTAGTCGGGTTGAATGTATTTTCTAGCTGGTAGCTACCAATAATGACTTTTAGTCGGGTTGAATGTATTTTCTAGCTGGTAGCTACCAATAATGACTTTTAGTCGGGTTGAATGTATTTTCTAGCTGGTAGCTACCAATAATGACTTTTAGTCGGGTTGAATGTATTTTCTAGCTGGTAGCTACCAATAATGACTTTTAGTCGGGTTGAATGTATTTTCTAGCTGGTAGCTACCAATAATGACTTTTAGTCGGGTTGAATGTATTTTCTAGCTGGTAGCTACCAATAATGACTTTTAGTCGGGTTGAATGTATTTTCTAGCTGGTAGCCACCAATAATGACTTTTAGTCGGGTTGAATGTATTTTCTAGCTGGTAGCTACCAATAATGACTTTTAGTCGGGTTGAATGTATTTTCTAGCTGGTAGCTACCAATAATGACTTTTAGTCGGGTTGAATGTATTTTCTAGCTGGTAGCTACCAATAATGACTTTTAGTCGGGTTGAATGTATTTTCTAGCTGGTAGCTACCAATAATGACTTTTAGTCGGGTTGAATGTATTTTCTAGCTGGTAGCCACCAATAATGACTTTTAGTCGGGTTAAATGTATTTTCTAGCTGGTAGCTACCAATAATGACTTTTAGTCGGGTTGAATGTATTTTCTAGCTGGTAGCTACCAATAATGACTTTTAGTCGGGTTGAATGTATTTTCTAGCTGGTAGCTACCAATAATGTATTTCTACCAACATCTGTATGATTTAATACAGTGACAACAGTTACTATTGACCATCTTTCTACCAGCAACAATTTTTATTTCGTAGTGTGACCCGATGTTTCATATTTTTGCAATATGAACGAATATATATATATATATATATATAGTTATATATATCGATACCTCATCGAAATATAATAATAATAATAATAATAATAATAATAATAATAATAATAATATTAATTGATATATTTTGAAATTGGCCGAAAAACAAATGATCATAAACACAATTGTATGGCATGTGATATTATTTCACAATGTTGTTAGATATTGTAATTTTAAGAAGAAAAAAATATGGCCGTATGAAGCAGGTCTGACGGAAAAGATGTATAGGTATACAGCTCTCTAACAAATAGGCAGATAAGATAAGACATTTCACAACACAGATTTACCTCTTCAAAAGCTCGTATTTTATCTCTGACACTTCCTGTTCTCTCGATGTGTGGTTCTTGTTCCTGTTCTGTAGTTGTTGATCGAGGCCGGATTGGGGGCTCAGGACGCTGACTTTGCCGAGAGACTATCTGGTGCTCTGTGGAAGGAGCTGAACTGCTCCTATGTCGGCTAGGAAACTCCCCAACGACTGGATAAACAACAGCATCTGTTGGTTTGATCACGTACTGGTTTCCAAACAACTTGGCTGAAGCTTCTATTCTTGAAATGTCTTTGACAGAGTTTATAGTTTCAGATCCAACATTTATTTGTAATACATGCTTGTCTCTCTCCTGCAAGTATTCCTGAGTGGTCAAACCTTTGATATTTTCATAAGGTGGACTTAATCCATCATTGATGTTTTTACTCTCAATCTTTCGAATGCTCTTTCTGGGAGAAATAGGTGGTTTCATGATTATTTCTGGCTTGCTGCTGGAGTAGGTTGTTGGTTCGTCCTGACTGAGAGATGAATTAGTTGGATGTAGGCTTCCTTCAGGCCTTCTAGGCTTGTGACTGGGTCTTGCGTTATCGTATGGACTAGAAGCTCGATAAAAACTCGTATCACAGGGTGGCAGTACGCAGATTTCTTCATCGAAATCTGTGCCCGGAGAGGACGGCGAATGAGGTTTAGGAGGCGAAGAATCAGAATCAGGGGGAGTGACAGGTGAAGGAAAAGCATATACATCCTGATCTGGGGACGAATTTGGAGAAACGGAGGTGCTGTCTGAGAATTCTCTTTTTATGGTTTTTATTTCCGGTGTGGGAGGAGATTCCATGACCTTGTAATGAGGGGAGACAGATTGTTCCTCGGACTCTATATGCTGGACCAGTATCGGACTCGGTTTTGCCTTTAAATCTTTAGCTTTTTTCCTTTCTGTAGAGTCTTGTCTAGCTAAATATTTCCCAGACGATACCTCATCGAAAGAGTTGTCTTTACTGCTCAACGAATCCGTAGTATCGTCTGTTCGAATACTGGGAAAATGTTTCCGTTCTAACCCTTCTGAGATTTGCGAGGGTCCAGGTGGGGATAGCAGTAATTCTGGATCTGGTAGCCTTCTCTTTGGTTTTGGAGGCGGGACAGGTTTTACATCCATAGCACCACGTTTAACAATGTTCTCCATGTCTTCTGCAATCTTGTGAATCTCGTCTGTAATCAGAGTCTCCAGATCTCTCAGCCGTCTGCTACCTTGTTCATCTGTCAACGTCTCATCTGCAAGTCTGCCTGGTGTCTGCAGTGTCGATATGATTGTGTTTGTGCCCGCAGGGACGTGAGACAAAGCCTGGGATTGGGTGGTGCATGTAAAGAATGGAAGATCGTTGGAGAGGTCGCTGTTATCACTATCATCATGTATGCTATCTGCGGCAAGAAGTTCCGATGCATGTTTAATCAAAGAATGTTCACTTCCAAGCAGGCTAATATCTTCGAAGTTACCGCACCGCTTAAGACCACTGCTGTATGTGAGGAGCAAACCGTTGTCATCGAAGCCGTCCACATCATCATTGTCGTAGACATCATCCTGTTCTTGATTTAATTGTTGTTTAAGTCTTTTAGCCGATGGAGGTGGTGGAATTCTAGGAATAACAGGCGGCGGGACTTTCTTTGCTGAAACGAAAGTTCTAGAATCAAAGAAAGGCGTTCCTTCCAAATTATTGCATTCATCATCATCATCCTCGTCGTCAGCTATTTCCTCACGCGATCTTTGTTTCTCCAACTCTTCCATCTGTTTGGCTAGCATATCTTCCTGCTCGGCTTCTTCCACTGACGGTGAGACATCCAGGATTGGGGATAAGTCAATGACCGGGGACCAATCCGTGGAAGGAGGTCTGCCCTTCTGCCGCTTGGAGCCTTGAAAGTCTATAGATTTGGAAGACGGATCTGCCAGTTCAACATCTTCAACATCATCGCTGGAAGGAGGAGCATTGTCATAGTAACCAGGAGACGCTGGTGATGAACAGCTAGAATCAACGCTGTCTGCGGAGTCGGGGCTCAGCGGTTCACTGACGATGTGATGAGACGACGGAGGTAATAACTTTGTGGGAGACACGCTCATTGAGGTCAGACTGGCAGTGCTGTTTGCTATTGTTGCGGCGTAGGTGGCAAGATTCATGACAGGAGCTGAGTGAGACATGGTTCCAATCGTGAAGAAGTCTGAAGGATAAGGTTGTGAGCTTGGTATGCTGGAAGAAGATTTGGCTCGGGCTGTTGGCATTTCGAATGCAAGTGCATCGCCCATTGTGTTAATAAGTGAATCTCTGATTTCATCTGGAGACAACGGGGAGGGTTTTTGAGGAGCTTGTGAACCGACTATTCCGTTGTCTAGCAAACTTGAATGTGTGGAAGAGTCCAGATATAGATCGTCTAGGGATAATTGTCTTGATGGTGGAGAAATATCCGTGTACGTGAAGTGATTGTTTTTATCCTTGGGAGATAGTGAACCTCTACGTTTACCAGGATAACTGTCCCGTCTTCTCGGGGAAAACGGCGGGCTTTCTAAACCCTCCCGCCAGCTAGGACTTCTTGGGGGTGTGGGGCTGTTGACTGCGTGGCTATCTATAAGATCTTGAAGAGATACTAGATCTCTAGAATTGATCTTGTTAGTATTATCTACATTTGGGGGATGTCTCTTGTTTCTCTGCTGATCAGTAGATAATGTCGAGTAAGAATAAGTAGAGAGTGAGTGTTCCATGTTGGAAAGACTAGCAGAGGAAGGTTTAGTTTTCACCATCATTTCGTGTTTATCACCAACCCACCCGTCTGTTCTGTGGTCGCTGCTTCCAGGCAGGTCTTCCTCGTCTGAAGAAGTATGGCTATGTGAGCGAGATAGATTCAGAGATTTTGGTCTATGTTTCTCCCGCTTAGTTTCTTTGTGACCACTGACATATGTTATCATGGCATCTCGGTTGCTCTCGTCAGTGCTTGAACCTCCGTCAGGCCGACTTCTTTCGGAGGCCAGCTCGTCAAAGTCTAAATCTGAAGTGCGATCTGAGAACTCGTCTGACTCACTTTTGGGTAAGTTGGCACCGGGACCTGAAACAAGTGCAGACGTGTACATAATTTACATTCAAACATCTACTCAATATATCATAATTTACATTCAAACATCTACTCAATATATCATAATTTAATTAAAAGTATTTACTCGACATTAGTAATAATCTAGGCACATATTTTCTACTTTATTAGAATAAACATCTACATGACGACACATGTTTCCAACATCTACATAGGACATGTTTTCGACTTTATCAGTAGGAAGTATACATGTTAACATCTACTCAACTTCAGCATTATATATATATATATATAAATCTATGTAACAATATCTATTCAATTTGCAGCCATGCCGAACAAGGATATTGTAATAGTTTGGTTAAGTAATGTGTACCTCTTATAGTTATTGTTATGTTAGTTTAGTTAGGTAATGTCTACCTCTTATAGATATTCGTGTATTAGTTTGGTTAAGTAATGTGTAACTCTTGTGGTGAGGTGCGATCCTCGTAACAGTAGGCGCTAGTAAACTTTAGCTATAATTATCATAATTGTGTACCAAAATATAGTGCCGGTCACGGTTCTAGTAAATTCAGCCACCACGACCTCCGTGTATTGTTCACTAGTCAGGTATTTTAAATATAAATAATTTCTGTCATTGCTGCAGCAATAAGTCACTAGTCCTGCAACAAAAAGTTATCAGTACTGCAGCAACAAAAAGTCATCAGTTCTGCAGCAACAAAAAGTCATCAGTCCTGCAGCAACAAAAAGTCATCAGTACTGCAGCAATAAAAAGTCATCAGTCCTGCAGCAACAAAAAAATCATCAGTCCTGCAGCAACAAAAAGTCATCAGTCTTGTAGCATCAAGTTATTAGCAGATTATCGTCTTACGAAATGGCAACCCTGCAGCAGCACAGTAAAAAAAAGTAAAGTAACCCATAGCATTTATTAATGCCGTAGGGGTGTGAGATGTTAGCGATCTCACATTTCACAGGCTCTGCAAATGAGGGCGGTAGCCATCTCCTCTCCCTCGCAGTCTTTACTTCCCGGATTATTCCGGTACCCATTTAAGGCTGGGTCGACCTGGGAGCCGTTGCGATCTGAAAACATTTCCGCCTCAACTGGGGAATGAACCCAGCAGCACAGTATTAGTAATTTAATATTAATATTTATTAATGTTTATGTTATTTATTTATTAAATAAAAATAAAAACCCAGGTCTGCCAGATCATTGGGATTGTTTATGGCCAAATATGTGTTAAATAACAGGCCAAAAATGCCAAAATTGTGTATAAAATAATTAAAAGCATGCTGGTATTTTCAAAATGTCTTTTCTATAAAGGTGTATTATTTCTCTTCAATTATCAACATTAATCCATTTCACGATGACAAATATTTTCTATTGATAACCTAAATGTATCTATTCTAGAGAGTCTGAACTTTATCTTCACATAAAAACAGCGCATGAGGCTACTTTATTTTGCACATATAGACACAATATACAGTTAAATTATTGCCACAACTATTATCTAGTGCTTTTTCTAGTTTTCATGAACATTTCTGTTCGTTTTGCGTGCTATATCAGGTGTCTCTACCGTAACAACGCTTCTAAGACATGCTGAGAAAAGTATTATCAAATCAAATACCTGTTTGAAACATGTACTTATCATTCTAAATCTATACTGGAGTAGAATAGACAGCGTTTAGAAATTAATACCCACAACAGAACCAGCCTGTCACATAATTTGTATCCAAATTAAACAAGAAATTTTGAGAAAGTTGATATGTTTTCACAAAGGCAAATAATAATTTTAAAAAAAAGCCACAGACATAAAAATAGCCAAAATAAACGTCATGGATAGAAACCTTTAAAAATGACAAAATTTGAGGAAATTAGGCCATAAAATGACAACCCTAATTCTAGACTTTGTTTATAACCGCCGCTACGATACTCTCCATCAGGAAAACAGCAAATCTAGTTCACTATCCAAGGCTGTATTCTTCTTCTTCTTTAGCGTTTATTCTCAAACTCCCACTGGATCTCCCTTGTAGCAGAACCATGTCCTAACTAGATTTCCAGCAGGATATAGTCCAGAGAATGAAAATGTGTTGTGGCAATAACCTTTGCCCTCTCCACGGTAATAACCTTTGCCCTCTCCACGGCAATAACCTTTGCCCTATCCACGGCAATAGAGTTTGCCCTCTCCACGGCAATAACCTTTGCCCTCTCCACGGCAATAGACTTTGCCCTCTCCACGGCAATAACCTTTGCCCTCTCCACGGCAATAGACTTTGCCCTCTCCACGGCAATACACTTTGAATGGAATATCTCTTAGACATCACAGGTGTATGTAGCTGGCGTTAACATAAGCTTACATTTTTTTGGTCGGCAGCTACCCCTGACTATCAGGAGGGGTACGTTTTGATGAAGTACAGTAGTTCTGTACATGTTCCACCAAGACTACTATAAACGATACATTTACTCTACTGTAAAAGATACGTTTACTCTACTATAAAAGATACGTTTACTCTACTATAAAAGATACGTTTACTCTACTATAAAAGATACGTTTACTCTACTATAAAATACATGTTTTCTCTACTATAAAAGATACGTTTACTCTACTATAAAAAATACGTTTACTCTACTATAAAAGATACGTTTACTCTACTATAAAAGATACGTTTACTCTACTATAAAATACATGTTTTCTCTACTATAAAAGATACGTTTACTTTACTACAAAATATATTTTTACGGTACTATAAAAGATATGATTACACTACTATAAAAGTGTACTTTAAAGATGAGTTTACTGTGTAATGTATGAGGTTTACTGTACTATAAATGATACGTTTCGTTTACTATAAATTGTTCATTACTTTATTATAAATGATGCGTTTAGTGTACTATAAATTATACGTTTACTTTACCATAAATGATATGTTTACTTTACCATAAATGATACGTTTAATTTGCTATAAATTATACGTTTACTTTACTATAAATTATACGTTTACTTTACTATAAATTATACGTTTATTTTACTATAAATGATATGTTAATTTACTATAAATTATACTTTTACTGTAATACTATAAATTTATTAGTGTGTTATTAGATTTATTAACAAATCTTTAAAAAAACATATTAACTAGGCGTCTTCTGATCCGAAACATTTGTCCAACCCTTACTTATTTGTATTTGGACGAGTGCTCACCGTTGCAGGAAAGTCATCATCGATGATTGAATCCCGATTTTATTCAGTAAGAAAAAAAAGAAAATGGGTGTACAGACAACAATGAACATCTGACGAACATCAATAATGACTGTACTCGACTAACACAGAGGCTGCATGCATTGATTTCATTGACAACATTGCCCGTTCCATAGAGTTGACCAGTCTTTGACCAGAAGGAAAGTACGTGAATGTGTAAGCCGGACAAAATTTGCTGAAGGATATAGTGCTTTATCGATGAGAAGCTTCTCTTCCTATAATTTTTTTGATGACTAGGAAATATGTGAGAAAAAGCTCTTAAAATTGGAATTTTCTCACACTCAAAGATAATTTGAGTATCCGTGTTTTTAATTAGAAACAGTCATGTGACTTTTTCTCTTTAAAACTGAATCAATGATGGTCTAGCATTGACCATCGTCGGTATAAGACCTGTGGGCTAAACTGAAAATCCCCCTTTCAAAGTGACATAATTGACTTTTCATGTTGAGATGTTTGAGATGTAGCATGGATGCATTTCTTCTATATTTTACTTGTATGTGACGTGTTCTTTGCAGAACGTTGTCCTCAATGCCAATCTGTAAGCCACACTGTTCTGTGTAAGCCACACTGTTCTGTGTAAGCCACCCTGTTCTGTGTAAACCACCCTGTTCTGTGTAAGCCGTGTAGCATCTTATAAAACGGTCTTTGATACGCGCCTTCAGGAATACGATTCATGCTGTCCTTGCTAAGCAACATGCATAAATTTCCGTTTCCTAAGATAATGATTGTCTAGTCAAAGGGGGTGGGGGTGGGTCTGTCCCTCTTCTACTTCTAGATTGCCTAGTCAAGGGTGAGATCTGTCCCTCTTCTAGAGAAACACAGTTGAGGCTGATGAAAAGAAGACGTTGCTAAGTGACCTCCATTACTTGCTGTTTTATAAAAACTCAATATTGGCGAGTAATGATTTTGTAATGATCTGAACTGACAGTAGGTGACAATATCGATTTGAGCAATTCTTGTACTCATGTTCTGTTCCTTTAGTTGATGGCGAGGTTTACGACAACATAAATAGTAGAATTGGGAGAATATTGCATTGGTATATAGACACTGATATAGAGAAATGCAGATTCTTATAACATAAACTAGAAGATATTCATTGGTAGACGTTCACATGTGGAAGCTTGTACATGTTCATGTGCTAGGGGAAGATCACAGATAGAAGCTTATTGGTAGAGGGTTATGTTCATAAACTAATTTGTAGACAATCATTGATAGACAATCATTGATAGACAATCATTGATAGACAATCATTGGTAGACAATCATTGATAGACACTCATTAATAGAAGGTGGATGCACATTGTTAGAATACCATTGGCAGAATATCATTGGTAGAATACCATTGGTACAATATCGTTGGTAGAATACCATTGGTAGAATATCGTAGAATATCATTGGTAGAATATAATTGGTAGAATATAATTGGTAGAATATCATTGGTAGAATATCATTGGTAGACTATCACTGGCAGAATATCATTGGTAGAATATCATTGGTAGAATATCATTGGTAGAATATCATTCGTAGAATATTGTAGAATATCATTGGTAGAATATAATTGGTAGAATATCATTGGTAGAATATCGTAGAATATCATTGGTAGAATATCATTGCTAGACTATCACTGGTAGAATATCATTGGTAGAATATCATTGGTAGAATATCATTGGTAGAATATCATTGGTAGAATCATATGACAGTAGATGAACGAACAGATATAAACATAAAATCGATAATGAATACATCCGAACAATCTGATTTTATGCAGGTACACATCTGTAGATATAAGGATAATATAATGGAAAATGTCTGCATTTCTAATCTTCTAGTACAGGAAGCAAAGAATAGAACCACTATCTTCTTTCTAGGCATGCCATAGGAGGCAACTAAGGAAATCTGGGGGGATGGACGGATAACCTGTGAGATAGTCATCTTTGTCACATCTTGTCTCAATTTCTGACTTGTGTCTTCTATCAAGTAATCCCCCATGGATGACAAAGAGATACAGACCAGCGGGACATTGCACTTTAGTCTTTTTTTTGTGGTAGACTAGTAGGTAGTGGGGAATGTTAGATGTGCCATCACTGCGGATGTGGTAGACTAGTAGGTAGTGGGGTATGCTAGATGTGCCATCACTGCGGATGTGGTAGACTAGTAGGTAGTGGGGAATGTTAGATGTGCCATCACTGCGGATGTGGTAGACTAGTAGGTAGTGGGGAATGTTAGATGTGCCATCACTGCGGATGTGGTAGACTAGTAGGTAGTGGGGTGTGCTAGATGTGCCATCACTGCGGATGTGGTAGACTAGTAGGTAGTGGTGAATGTTAGATGTGCCATCACTGCGGATGTGGTAGACTAGTAGGTAGTGGGGAATGTGGTAGACTAGTAGGTAGTGGGGAATGTTAGATGTGCCATCACTGCGGATGTGGTAGACTAGTAAGTAGTGGGGTATGCTAGATGTGCCATCACTGCGGATGTGGTAGACTAGTAGGTAGTGGTGAATGTTAGATGTGCCATCACTGCGGATGTGGTAGACTAGTAGGTAGTGGGGTATGCTAGATGTGCCATCACTGCGGATGTGGTAGACTAGTAGGTAGTGGGGAATGTGGTAGACTAGTAGGTAGTGGGGAATGTTAGATGTGCCATCACTGCGGATGTGGTAGACTAGTAGGTAGTGGGGTATGCTAGATGTGCCATCACTGCGGATGTGGTAGACTAGTAGGTAGTGGTGAATGTTAGATGTGCCATCACTGCGGATGTGGTAGACTAGTAGGTAGTGGGGTATGCTAGATGTGCCATCACTGCGGATGTGGTAGACTAGTAGGTAGTGGGGAATGTTAGATGTGCCATCACTGCGGATGTGGTAGACTAGTAGGTAGTGGGGAATGTTAGATGTGCCATCACTGCGGATGTGGTAAGAAAATCTGACAGAAGAATGATGAGATAGTTGGCAAATAAGTGTTTACTGTGTTCCTGGTAGAACGTGGCCATCCTGGCAAGATGTGGTTATCCGTGGACAGTATGCTCCTTGAAAGACGTGGTCATGCGTGAATATTGCAACACTGAAATGCCTCCCTTCGGGAACTAAACTTACATCTATAACACCCCCCCCTCAAAATCCCATCCCATTGAGACTTTATGTCAGGTAGATAACTGGGGAAAAAACCTGTGATTTTTGGTTATGGGCTATCACGTGCTACCTGCTCACAGGTAAAGGAATTATTTGATCCTCATCATCATCATCATTATCATCATTATCATCAACATCATCAACATCATCATCGTGTGTCATCAAGGAAAAAAGGCGGAGAAAAAAAAGGGAATGTGGTAAGATTAAGTATTGTAAATAAGAAAAAAAATGTTATAAAAAAGAAATCAAAGACTAAACATGACAACGATAATTGATAATAAGAGTGGACTCAGGAGATCTTCTTGTGACAAGAGAAAACAGTTGATGGCATGAAAACTCTCCTCAGTCTGATCGTATTTGTCGTTCAAGTTAAAAGAAGAATAATAGAGTAACAATATCTATAATTGGTCATACTGAACTAACAACAAGATCACAAATTCAATGTAAGGATCATGCATGGACAATAAGGGAGTACAATAAATATAAGAAGTTATAATCACCGCATGGACCCATCATATACATCAGTATTCCTAGCAGAGATAGAAGGATTATATGATGTGAGGAGCGTGTGTGGTTGAGGGAGAGAGAGAGAGGGAGAGATGGCATGAGATGGAGATGCAGGTGCAATAGATACAAGAGAGAAGGAGTAAATTACTATATGTAATCATATGAGAGAGAGAGGAGGAAAGATAGATATATAGAGATAGAGAGAGAGATAAGAGAGAAATCGTGAGAATAAATCATACAAAAAATCATTAGACAGCAAACAGGATTTGAACCACGTTCGCTCAGATGGCACCCACTCGCCTGGCAACCTGAGTCACCACGCTTTCTGCCTTCGACAACACAACATCCCTAAAATAAAGATGTGATTTGAGTCAAAACTTGCAACTTGTATATTTTCGAATTTACCGTGAATATGGACAGGTCGATCGAAACACAACAATAGCATACACACTATTAATAGATATATAAACAGACCAAGAACCTCAAACATTAGTAAGTGTCATCAGTCCTCAGTACTGCACGGACCAGTTAGGCCTACATGTAGTCATCAATAACCACATAAAACATAAACAAGGTTGCTTGAGATGTAGCATGATTGTATTTATAATATAATATACAAGCATCGACGACTTATTATTAAAGAAATATAATAATGCCGCATACGGGATTTCAAAACTAAGTCCGTTCAGTTGGCTGTTATTCGCCTCGCAACTTGAGTCGACACGTATTACATATCCGAATAAATCATAAAAGATACATGTAAGAAGAAATGAGTAGATATGTAAGATCCATGATACATGATGGCAGCCGTCAACCCCATTCTTAGAAAGGAAAACCGGCAGGTACACCAAGAAGTTATAGGCACATATTCCCCACATCTTGCGTACGAATTGTTTATGAAATGGGCTTTTTTATATGTCCGAAATACGTTAGTTTGCGTTTTTTTGATAGTTTTGAGAAACCAGTTTTCTTCTATGTTCAGGTCTTTGAGGACGTCTGCGTTATTTTATCTTTCTGGCCATGATATTCTTAAGACAATTCTATAACATTTCATTTGTAGTGTCGATATTTTCTTGTCCATTACGATGTCATTGTCAAAGTCTCACAACCGTATGCCACCACTGGGAAAATATAGTTTGTTAATAGTTATCACTTTGTTTATCCGTTTGTTTCAATAGATTTTTCTTCTGTGATGTTTTTTTATAGTGCCATTACTAATCTCATTACTAATCTCATTCTTACCTCTGCTGAGTTATCTCCTGCGGTGTTGGTGGTCGACCCGAGATATTCAAAGTTGCTGACATTTTCTAGTTGTTCTTTGTCAATGACTATTGTACGCGTGAGTTCATTTAAAAAAAATATTTCTTGTGCATTGAGGAAAAGATTTTATGCCGATGTTTGACTGACATGATCATGTGTTGTAAACCTGTGGGGCTTCTCGCTAGTAGGGTGCTATCATTTTACCAACATTATTCAAATACAAGACGTTAGCGTCGCTTTCGATTATTGCCGTGGTGTTCGTTGATCACTATTTATACACTTTGTGTCACGTGTTAGAGCCAGCTAACGAAATGCATGGAATAACTGAAAACATGACTGGAAAGTCTTGTTAGAATTCTGTTGGTAAGTCTTCTAGAAGAGAGAATCATGATTTGATGCTGCTTAACTTATTACAACGTCTGTGGTTGAGTAAATCCGAAAGTCAAATGCGCTCGTCATAATATATAGAAGTTCTTCAAGTCTAAATATTCTAAAACTAAAGTATTCGACATTTTCTGAGCAAGAACTGGCCCCATTCCTGACCCCGAATGTGGTGAAGAAATTCTTCAATTTCAATCGAATCAAAGTAATGCAATGGCAGGAGAATTTTCCAGATTGAAACCTTATTGAAAATTTGTGGCGTTTTTGCAGGGAATTCATTCGTGAAGATTTACAATAATTGAATAATTAATCCCAGTTCTGATTCAGGATCGATATGACCCAGATTGGGTCAATATTGATCACAATTTGTGGAATCAAATCTATCTTAGAAAGTTGAATAACACTTTGTGTATGTCTTATGTGTAAAGTGGATTTTGTTTCCGTAGTTCCCCAAGGGATTATTGCTTGAAGCTATGGAGTTACACACTTTTAGTGGTCAGCTCGGCAGGTGTCGTGTGCTTCGCTAAGAGTGGGCATTTCAGCAGGTGTCATGTGCTTCGATGAGAGTGGTCATTTCGGCAGGTGTCGTGTGCTTCACTGAGAGTGGTCATTTTGGCAGGTGTCATGTGCTTCACTGAGAGATGCGGAGTACTGTTGTGGTAACCCGAGTATACTGGAGTCAATTTTCTGCTCTGTGCCTTTAGGAAGTCTTTATAACATTTAGTTTTTGCTAGCTTATCCAATTCAGGACGTAACCATCCACCAAGCAATTTTTTTCAGCTGCATTGATTTTCTAGACAATTTAAATACATTCAATAGTTTGCCATTGCTTTCTGAACGGTCCGGATGCACAACAGCTTGTGGCGCGGATCGAACTCTGTACCTTGGCAGTCACATACACGCCCTGTACCACTTCACCACAGAGCCGAACAGTATTGTACTGACATCAAACACAAGGCCCATCAGCTTGATACAATGAACGCGCAGACTATAGGTTTGGATATGAAAAAATACAGATAACCGTTTACACGACAGTTTCAACGTTTCGACCTTAAGGAATTTTTCTAGAAAATACAAAAGACAGTGAACAAACATGAAAAATAAATCACAAGAACATTAGACGGCAGACATTTAACAGCAGCGACGTCCAAGGTAACACTGACCTACATATACACACGTGTTGTCATAGAGACGTGCATTAAAAAATATGGGGATTGTGAATTAAATAAAATAATTATGCCTAAAAACAACATTAAAGACAACACAACAAAGACCATTATTACCCAAAACAACACGAATGACAACACAACAATGACCTTTACTATCCAAATCTAAGTTAAGTAACGATCTCTATTAAGACCAATTGGTTTAATGTTCTAAACTGCAACATATGGCGATGTTCGAGGGTGTACTTAGCTCTAATGTATGTGGTTAAATATTTTATTGTGCAACCTGAATATCTCGAGAACCACGTCGATTAGCTCCACTGAAATGCATAGCGATGGGAGTAGGCGATCTGTAGTTGATGGCATAACTTTATCGTTTGAAACTACACACTTTGACACGTTGAAACTACAGACTTTGAAACGTGGAGATTACAGACTTTGAAACTACAGACTTTGAAACTTGGAGACTATAGACTTTGAAACGTTGAAACTACAGACTTTGAAACGTTGAAACTACAGACTTTGAAACGTTGAAACTACAGACTGTGAAACGTTGAAACTACAGACTTTGAAACGTTGAAACTGTCTTGTTGGCTGTTATCAATAATTGTGTTCACACCCGCACCCAGTAGTCTGATAGTCTGCGCGTTCAATGTAAGATGATCGACTTTGTGTTTTACGTAATCACTATTATTATACCAGTGTTACAGCAAGTCTCTCAGTTATTGTTGTTTTATAACAGAAAATCTGAATACACTTTTTTAGTGTCCTCACAATTTGCTTGAAACGATTTGTCTAGTTTCCTCACAATTTGCTTGAAATGATTTGTCTAGTTTCCTCACAATTTGCTTGAAATGATTTGTCTAGTTTCCTCACAATTTTCTTGAAATGAATTTTCTAGTTTCCTCACAGTTTGCTTGAAATGATTTGTCTAGTTTCCTCACAATTTGCTTGAAATGATTTGTCTAGTTTCCTCACAATTTTCTTGAAATGAATTTTCTAGTTTCCTCACAGTTTGCTTGAAATGATTTGTCTAGTTTCCTCACAATTTGCTTGATTTACACTTGTCGTAGAAGACATCAATACAACAAAACATCTTTACTCCATTACAACATATTCACTCGTGTAAACTTGGACAACACATTCACTTGTGTAAACTTGGACAACACATTCACTTGTGTAAACTTGGACAACACATTCACTTGTGTAAACTTGGACAGCACATTCACTTGTGTAAACTTGGACAACACATTCACTTGTGTAAACTTGGACAACACATTCACTTGTGTAAACTTGGACAACACATTCACTTGTGTAAACTTGGACAGCACATTCACTTGTGTAAACTTGGACAACATATGCACTCTTGTAAACTTGGACAACATATTCACTCGTGTAAACTTGGACCAAATGTTTGTTTCAATTGGCCTGTACAAAAGTATAAATATCACAACACTGAAGAAAGTAGTTTGAGGAAGTACAGCAGAGAACGGAGATTTCCTTACAAAATGTCATAACAAAAGACAGATGCAGTAGGGAAAATTTATGAAATATGACGAAATGAAATTAGTTCCTGCTTGAGGAGATATGATCGAGGCCCAAGTCTCCGTCTTCTGCTTGCTTTTCTTCATGGATCTGCTTCAATAGACTTGGCTCGATGGGACCAAATTGCAAGGTAGCTATATTTGTTTTCGGAGATGTTTCTCTTAGCCATTTATACACCAGTATCTTGTCCACAAGTCAGTATATTGTTTATACTCAGTGTTTACCTTTTACTAGACCAACTAGACCTAGCATCTGACGTTAACTAGAGAACAAGGAAGAAGGATAACACAGAAGAAGGATAACACAGAAGAAGGATAACACAGAAGAAGGATAACACAGAAGACATCTAAGAGAACTAAAGTGCATCCCAATGTTATTCATTGCAAGATACTTCATACTACTAGATATAACAAATACTCGTAGATATAACAAATACTCGTAGATATAACAAATACTCGTAGATATAACAAATACTCGTAGATATAACAAATACTCGTAGATATAACAAATACTCGTAGATATAACAAATACTCGTAGATACTGGTATATGCTTTGTTATACATACCGGAGAACAATAATCATGTCTACATATATTTAGTTCATCATCTCACATCACAGATTCAATCATTTATACAATCATTTAGTCTAAATAATCATGTGACATATTATTCCCAGAACTTAGTCGTCCCTATGTATCTCTTGAATTCTCCGCGGTCCTGAACAAGATGTCCTGCCTCTTTTAGTGACATGCTCAGGCATTCTTGAATGTCCTTTGTCTAGCGGCATCTTGGGCGGCCTTTGCCCGTGTTGCCTTCTATCATCCCTTGCAGTAACACTCTCTCCATGCCGTCGTGTCTCTTAATATGATCGATAAAAATCGTTTTTTTCTTTAATGTCGTGTTCAGAAGCCAGCTATCCTGATTGAAATATAATCATATATCATTCATATATCAGAAGTCATATATCAGTGCACGGTTCTAGCTGTTATATATGTATACAGAGGTGATATGTCAGGGCTATATAATCTTTCATTCATACCATCAGGATTCTTATTTTCCTTCGCTCATCTAAGACAACAAAATTTTACAGAAAAAAAGACAGCCTTGAGACGATGTACTTAGAATTAACGAAAGACGGTTCTACTAATTGTTCACGTGTAAAGCGCGCATATGATTTACGTGTTCACGTGTAAAGCGCGCATATCATTTACTTGTTTACCTTTACAGTACATATATCATTTACTTGTTTACGTGTACAGCGCGTATTTCATTTACTTCTTTACGTGTACATCGCGTCTATCATTTTAACTAACGTATAAGACATGAACAATCTGCCAGAGCTTGGTATGTTGGGGGGGTGTTTGACGCATGGAACGAACATGCCTTCTCGGTGGTAAACTGTACCGTGTTTATTTATGAAGAATGAAAGTAACATCTCATACACATTCATATCGTTTTTGTTAGGATCACATGGATACGATTCACAATTATACACTGGGGGGGGGGGCGTAGGAGCGAGACCACACAGATACAAGATGTGTGTGTGTGTGTGTGTGTGTGTGCGTGTACGTGTGTTTGGATGTAGTTTGTGTATTAATAAATGTACATTTACAATAAAATTTAGACCTCGGAACACATAATTGAGATTTTGTAAAACATAAATCAGACTTCATAACACATAATTCGGACTTCGTAAAACATAAATCAGACTTTGGTTAAATGATTTCAAGACTTCAAAACAGAATTGAAACTTCGAAACACATAATTAAAACTACATAACACATAATTCAGTCTTCGAAACACAAAATTCAGACTTTGAAACAAAGAATTCAGAACTGTTTAAATTGTATTGATATAAATTTGAAAATCAGACTAGCAGAATCGGAGCTAAGGATCTACAGGCTATGGACTGTAACTAGACAAGACGATGGATTGTCCATCTGTAACAGAATGTTGTAGATGCATACAACACACAGATTGGGACGGTGTTAAATGATGACTTGTATTTGTACAAGTTTATAAATGTATGTATATAATTGATCTGTTTATGACTGCTTTGTGTAAATGTATGTATATAATTGATAGGTGTGTGGTTGCTTTATGTAAATGTATGTATATAATTGATAGGTGTGTGGTTGCTTTATGTAAATGTATGTATATAATTGATAGGTGTGTGGTTGTTTTATGTAAATGAACAATTATGATGTGCACAATTGATCTCTGTGTGTGAGTCATGACGTGGAATAAAACGCCATGGTTTACTCTCCTCTTTACCCACCTTTCATCCGGCTCTGCTCATACACTTGTCTGGCCAGCTCCGAGTTCTGACTTGAGGCTTGAGAGAGGCTACTCAATTCCATGCTTAGGCCACTGTCTCCCCCGCAACGTGATCCTTCCCAACTAGTGCCGCCGCCTCCTGTATGGTCGCTGTCTTCCCTGTACCGTGGGTCGATGAAGGTAGGTAAACGTAGGGATAATTTGGATAGCAAGTGGTACAATATATACTGCTACTGACAACTGCATTTTATATTTGCACACGAATATTGTGACAGTAGATGAATGAGTTATGTGCACGAATATTGTGACAGTAGATGAATGAGTTATGTGCACGAATATTGTGACAGTAGATGAATGAGTTCTGTGTACGAATATTGTGACAACAGTAAAGTTATAGTATATGAAGATTGTGACACTAGATGAATGAGTTCTGTTCACGAAGATTGTGATAACAGTAAAGTTATTGTATATGAAGAATGTGACTAGATAAATGTGTTCTGTGCACGGAGATTGTGACAGTAGATGAATGAGTTCTGTACACGAAGATTGTAACAACAGTAAAGTTATTGTATATGAAGATTATGACAGTAGATAAATGTGTTCTGTGCACGAAGATTGTGACAGTAGATGAATGAGTTCTGTACACGAAGATTGTGACAACAGTAAAGTTATTGTATATGAAGATTATGACAGTAGATAAATGTGTTCTGTACACGAAGATTGTTACAGTAGATGAATGAGTTCTGTACACGAAGATTGTGACAACAGTAAAGTTATTGTATATGAAGATTATGACAGTAGATAAATGTGTTCTGTGCACGAAGATTGTGACAGTAGATGAATGAGTTCTGTACACGAAGATTGTGACAACAGTAAAGTTATTGTATATGAAGATTGTGACAGTAGATGAATGAGTTCTGTACACGAAGATTGTGCCAGTAGATGAATGAGTTCTGTACACGAAGATTGTGACAACAGTATAGTTATTGTATATGAAGATTGTGACAGTAGATGGATGAGTTCTGTACACGAAGATTGTGACAACAGGAAACTGTGATTGTATATGAAAATTGTGACAGTAGATGAATGTGTTCTGTACACGAAGATTGTGACAGTACATGAATGTGTTCTGTACACGAAGATTGTGACAGTAGATGAATGAGTTATGTACACGAAGATTGTGACAACAGGAAACTGTGATTGTATATGAAGATTGTGAGTGTAGATGGATGGGTTAAGAATTGGTTCTGTACACGAAGATTGTGAGAACAGGAAACTGTGATTGTATCAGTAGATGAATGTGCTGTACGCGAGGATTGTAACAATACAGGGATATGATATGTTTATACAAGGATGGTGATTGTAACAATAGATGCATGGATTGTGTGCATACGAATTGTGAGAATAGAGACATGTGTTCCGCACACAAGAAATTTGAGAGTAGAGAAAAGTGTTCTGTACACAATAATTGTGAAAATATAAAAATGTGTAATGTACACAAAAATTGTGAGAATAGAGAAATGTGTTCTGTACACGAGATTATAACAAAAATAAGGATTACAATCTGCGCACATGGCATGCTGCAATAACGAATTTTGTCATGAACACGAAGATTGGGGGGTAGATGACTGTATTATGTACACAAAGATTGTGAGTAGGTGCCTATATTATGCACACGAGGATTCTGATAATAGAGGACAATGACATAAACAAGAAAACTGTGACAATGACGACATAGATGCAATGTTGATAATAATAAAGGTGACATGGGTCAGTTAACGTGTCTAGACTGACCTGGATTCACGACTACCTCTACTGTCCCTACTCGATGTTTGAGAGACACTTGATGTCATGGAAGTGTCCATACTAGACAGCATGTTGTTGTCAAGCTGGCGAGAGGTCAATCATGAATATATTAAAGAAAGTGCAGCAATATATCATTTTCAAGGTAATATAAAGAAATTTATAGTGTTACAAAATTCTATAGTCTTACATAACTTTATAGTCTTGCATAATTTTAAATTGTTAGATAATTTTAATTATTATATAACTCTATAGTGTTACTACAATTCTGTAATGTTACATAATTCTATTGTGTTACAAGACTTGTGTGATAAGTTTCAAGGAACATTAGACAAAGTACAAAGGACGATATACAAATAGTTATGGTAGATACAGAAGGAGATGTTGTGATTGATGGTAACAGCTATTAACTATGGGACAGAATGGTCTACATTTCGATCTGAAATTTGTGCCCTCAGCTGAAAGCAGTTTTCTTAAAGACTGTTGCTGGTATTCTTCTCAATTTTTGTGAGCAGTCTTAGATTATCTATAACGTTACAAAAATGATGGCCAGATGTTTACAGGTATATTGAATCGTACATGCACATCCACGAATTCCTATGATGTCTGTGAGTATTTGCAAGATAAGTTGCCCAAATATTAGATTGTACTGTGTTGCATCTCAACTTCACGTCACAGGTATATCGTTCGAAGGTATATCGTTTGAAGGTATATCGTTCGAAGGTATATCGTTTGAAGGTATATCGTTCGAAGGTATATCGTTCGAAGGTATATCGTTAATCGAAAAAGATTGTGAAAGGATTGTTTAGAAATATATCCAATCTTTCATAAGAAAGGGAGTAACATTATTTGGAAGCCCCGAGGAATTGTAGGGAAATTCTGAAGATATTTGAACCAGGTCTGTACAGTTGACAGGAAGTCGCTGATAGAGCAATTTACATACACTTGCAATGGTGGTTATGAAGTAATATACTGACATAATAAAGACAATAGTATTATACGTTCTGCATCTGTTTATTTGAAGTCAGTCATATATCAATCCATTGTTCTAGTTGTATATGTATAAGTAGGAATATATCAGTCCATTGTTCTATCTGTTGTATAGATATTTGACGTCTTTTGTCATCAATATAATTGTTAACAGAACTTTAAAAGGAAACATCACACGAGTATACAATTACCTATATAGTTGGCGCTGATTTTTGGCAATATCCTTTATGTGAGGTACTTCACAATCTGAGATCGGATGATTTCGAAAGGTTCTTTTAGGGTCAGGGTTAGAAGAGTTTTCTGGAGATGACCCTCGTGCGTGCTGAGTCTATTGTGGAATTTGCCGCCTCTGTTATTTCAGTGGTCCATTATTTTGATATCATACATTTTAACAGATGAAGTTTGTGTGGCACCTCGTACGTTGACTCTATCCCATACAATCTCTATTGGGTTAAGTTTGTGTGGCACCTCGTACGTTGACTCTATCCCATACAATCTCTATTGGGTTAAGTTTGTGTGGCACCTCGTACGTTGACTCTATCCCATACAATCTCTATTGGGCTAAGTTTGTGTGGCACCTCGTACGTTGACTCTATCCCATGCAATCTTTATTGGGCTAAATTTGTGTGGCACCTCGTACGTTGACTCTATCCCATACAATCTCTATTGGGCTAAGTTTGTGTGGCACCTCGTACGTTGACTCTATCCCATACAATCTCTATTGGGCTAAGGTGTAAACGATAAACCGGCAACCGAAGAGAAGTATAATCATGCTCTTAAATGATTCTGACAATCTGCTACATCTTTGTTGTTCCTTACAAGTTGCAGCAGGTCTGGTTGAAATGATTGTTGTGGATATGCACATTTTCTTGTGCAAACCAAACCCTGATATGATATTTGGTACGTGAACAATGTGGATCTCTGTTGTTCTGAGCTACAGCATTATGATAGCATTTCATTCATTAATTTTCCTTTAGCGCTGAAGTTAGCGCATAGGACAGAGGTCAGATCTCTCCAATTCTGTCCGTGCAAAGCCATTCTATGCAGTTCTTGAATAGTATGAATATTGATTGTTTTACTTTCTCTAAGTATTGTTCTTCTGAGTGTGTCTTTTGGTCTACCCCTGGGTCTTTTGCCTGTAGGTATCCATTCACGAGATTAGCGGTGTATTCTGTAGATGTATGAGCGTAGGACATGCCCAATATAGGACCAACAGCGTTTTCTAATAACATGAAGTTTTGATGTGTCTCGTTTCTGATTTTATAATATGATTTGAATTCACTCCAATGGATGCTAGTTATCCTACGAAGACACATTACCAATTACAAAACAAGTAGGTCTTACCAATATAAGGAAAACGGTGTTTACTACCCAAACTGCGAAAATATTTCAACTCCTTTCAGTGTGGTAATCCATATTGTCTGCGGACTTTGACTGAACAGGAAGTTCTGCATCGTTGAGAAATTCATTTTCTTTACTGCCATCATGCGCTAGAAAAATGCGTTGCTCTATACTGATTGGGTTTTTTTCTCACCATTGTGGCAATTGATTGCCATTCATTTTCATATATATGGTGAGCTTGTGCCCACGACTCGTTCAAATATACGATGTCGTTGTTTTCCATCTGTCAATTGAATACCTGCCCCTAGTATTTGCTTTGGGCTGCAATGACTTTTCACAAACAATATTCCGACCCACTGCAGTATTTATAAACGTAAAAAAACCAACACACCTTACAAACTTCCACATATTATATTTTGATTTTTCATTAGCAAATTCTGATAGTAGACGAATTTAAAGTTTATGAAGAGTAACAAGTTGATTTTCTGCAAATATTTTCCAAATCTCAAGCATAATCACATCTCTATCCAAAATCATCGATCTTTAGTTTTTAGTTGTCTTCCTTGTACAACTGTACTCTTTTTTTAATTTGATTTTTATAACGGAAAAAAGGATTTCTTGTCTACATCGAGAGTTGATGTGTTCTCTTTTTCGGATGTCGGATGTCAGAAAATATACGACATCACTTCACGTCCATGCAGAAATATCTGTACAACATTACAGTGTCACCTTTTGTTTAGTAATTAATCTGTACAACATTACAGTGTCACCTTTTGTGTAGTAATTAATCTGTACAACATTACAGTGTCACCTTTTGTTTAGTAATTAATCTGTACAACATTACAGTGTCACTTTGTGTTTAGTAGTTAATCGTTACCTCATACTACTTGCGAATTTCTTTGTTGCCATGTGTTTCTTTTACCTTCGAATTTTTCATGCAGGATCGTTACTTGATTAGGAAAATTGTCGATTAACATGTCCAAACCATGAACACTTACGTCTTGTGTACGACTGACAGCAGAGATTCGTCGTAGTCAGATAATCGAGATTATTGCATTCCAGAAACGTTCATATGTGCTTCCACCTTCACTTGAAGTGTATCCACCATATGTGCTTCCACCTCCACTTGAAGTGTATCCACCATATGTGCTTCCACCTCCACTTGAAGTGTATCCACCATATGTGCTTCCACCTCCACTTGAAGTGTATTCACCATATGTGCTTCAACCTCCGCTTGAAGTGTATCCACCATATGTGCTTCAACCTCCACTTGAAGTGTATCCACCATATGTGCTTCCACCTTCACTTGAAGTGTATCCACCATATGTGCTTCCACCTCCACTTGAAGTGTATCCACCATATGTGCTTCCACCTTCACTTGAAGTGTATCCACCATATGTGCTTCCACCTCCACTTGAAGTGTATCCACCATATGTGCTTCCACCTCCACTTGAAGTGTATCCACCATATGTGCTTCCACCTTCACTTGAAGTGTATCCACCATATGTGCTTCAACCTCCACTTGAAGTGTATCCACCATATGTGCTTCCACCTCCACTTGAAGTGTATTCACCATATGTGCTTCAACCTCCGCTTGAAGTGTATCCACCATATGTGCTTCCACCTCCACTTGAAGTGTATTCACCATATGTGCTTCAACCTCCGCTTGAAGTGTATCCACCATATGTGCTTCAACCTCCACTTGAAGTGTATTCACCATATGTGCTTCAACCTCCACTTGAAGTATATTCACCATATGTGCTTCAACCTCCACTTGAAGTGTATTCACCATATGTGCTCCGATCTTCATTTAAATGTATTGATCATGCTCTGATCATGCTGAGGTCAGAGGAAACGAGAGAACCGAATTATTGGTAAGCAATGCGGAGATTGACTGCGCAATGCTGAGAAGAGACAAAGTAGACTAGATCAAGGCAGTAATAAAATTTATTTCAAGATGAAGGTGTCAAAGAAGCTGAGAACGTACACATTCAGAAACTGTCAGAAATGGGAGTATCTAGAGCGGAGGACAGTCTAGCAGAGTGCACCACCAAGACAAGAGACAGGAGATGGTGGAGATACGTTGCAGCCAACCTTCGTTACGGAGACGGCACTTGATGATGATGATGAGAGCGGAGGAAAGGAAATGTATTTTTTTTAAAGCCCCGAAGATCGCGCAATCAACACGTGACCGGGACTCTTGAGTCTACATACACTGGGATATCTGCTGGAACGGAGAGCGGAGCACTTCTGGGAGTGCTCCACTTGCTGTGATGCTAGTTTTTAATCAAGAACTAATATGTAGATTCGATGGAGATAGTGATGTTTCTTTCTTTCTTCGCAATTACCATTATTTCTGTCTTTTCGATATTAATGTTCATGTTGAATATTTGACATGTTGTGTGTAATCTATTCATATGTTCTTGCAATTGTTTTTCTGATTTCGCTACTAGTAATGGATCATCTAGAAATAGTAGATCGTTCAATTTGTTGTTTTATGTTATCTTCTTCGCTGCCACTTGTTAGTTTACAGATGTGGTCGATATATGTTATGAAAAGTAGGGGAATGGGTGGAATAGGACACACCCATGACGAACTCCTGATTGGATTTGGAATTTATTGGACACTCCTGCATTTGTTCTTACTTCACATTGGCTATTAGCATAAATGTTCTTGCATATATTGAGTAAATGTTCTGGTACTCCGTATGTTGATATGTTTTCCATAGTTATCAGTCTACTCTGTGGAATGCCATGTCTTGGTCGATGAATGCGATGTATATACTTTGTTGTTTTCTGTGGCTCTCTAATATTTGTCTAAGTGTGAAGATAGCATCCGTACATTGTGTTCTTACGCAAGCACATTTGGGTGACTTTAAGGTGTGATTGAATGTATGATCGCAGTCTCGGTGTGTGTGTGTGTGTGTGTGTGTGTGAGTGAAATATGTTCCTTCTAGCACAAGAGTGCTTGTGAGCGAAACTCAATCTGCATGAGCTGATACACTTCAAACACGACTTCATCTGGCGAAAACTTCGACCAAAAAAACTAATCTTCTCCAGCATGTTTTATTTAAACCAGTTCTATTTTTGATTATAGGAACTTTTACAGACATTTCTATACGTAAGTCTTGTGAGCCAAATTCAAACTCTGTGCGCCAATGTATAAAAATGTGTGCGCTAGCGCAGTAGCACAGCAACGAATCTTACCTGGAACACTGGTTATAACCAACAGTTACTGTTTTACGTGTGAATTTTATTCTTAATTACTAACTACAACAATAACATTATACATACCACAATCTCGCTACAGCTACATACATACCACAATCTTGCTACAGCTACATACATACCACAATCACGCTACAACTACATACATACCACAATCTTGCTACAACAATAACTTAATATTTACATAAATATCTAGACCATGATTTGATGAATTTAGAACAAAATTGATCACTAACCCCTCTAGCTCTGTCTATACTGGTCCCTCCAATAATTTGTCTTTCCAATGGCAGTTCCGACTCTGGATGGTATCCATGATACCACATGCCGGTGGTCATCATTAGCCGCCGCCGCTTATCACACACCACACACACCCATTCTTGTATCTGTCGGGGGATGAATATTCTCTGCTTTATGAATTACATAGAATAAATAATCGAATTACAGTTCTCAAACTCAACTCCGAATCTGTGTCTTTTCCTGGAATCTTCTTAAAACTGTCGAATTCGCAGAAATATACAATACTCGATTATTATTAGAACAGGAAACGTTAAGGTACATACCAAGATAGTTATAAATATATAACTAACAAAGACAGTATGTAAAATATAACAATACATGGTAATAGAAGATGAATAGTTGGCATCCAGCAGATCCTAGATGTGTATGACTAGAAGCAGAGAGAACAAAGGAGAATGTCATCTAACTAATCGGCTGTCACAGACATAGACCTACAGCTATAACTAGATAACGCCATGTTGGCCTTGTCCAGATTTTATCATGCCAGGTTGCAGTTGAACATTTCCGAAAACATTGATCAATTATAATAGATAATGATTGGAATCTGACAATCGATGATGACATGGGTACGTGAGATCATATCGTATGTAATCACATTTGGCAGACAGGAAGCGTGAATCACGTACGGGTAAAGATGAACAAAAATTAGACCAGATTAATGAATTTATTGGTAATTATGTTAACATACCAGGAATTGTGTTAACATACCAGGAATTGTGTTAACATACCAGGAATTTGGATGTGTTAGTAAACATGTTAATAATTGAATTAACATACCAGGAGTGCCCGCGTGTTTCCGTGGCATGAGTAGAGAGCAAAGAATAGCAATACTGTTTACCTTCCATACATGTCTTAAAATGCGAATAAGGAGGTTATGGGGTGGAATTGGCTGTCCCATCCCGAAAGGGATTAATTTGACCCATATTCTATTCTGAAATCGGATGCGCCAGGCTGAAAGGTACAGGTATCGCAGTAAATATGTAAACCATGACACAACGCATTCTGTTCTCCGAACTACGTCCTGCTAATCTGCAGGAGTTTGAGAAGGAACGCATAAGACGAGTTATGTCTCAGAAATTCTGTTAGCAATATGTACAATTGGAAAGTATAGTTCAGCGTACTAGATGTTTTTGTGTTGAAAGTATTTATTTGATGAAAGTTTAGTTTAGTATTTCTCAGATTTCATGTTAACAACATTTTTTATTATAAAAGATTTCTCGTGTTCGTTCGTTCTCAAAATCCCATCAGATCTCTCGCAGACCTATATCAGGAAAATGGACCTACTAGATTGCCAGCCCCCGTAGCGCAGTGGCTTCGCATATGAGTGGTGCCATAAATTCGCATAAATTGGATACCATATTAATCTGGGAAGTAAAGACTGCGAGGGAGAGAAGATGGCTGCCGCCCTCATATAGCAGAGCCATTGAAATATGAGATGTCTAACATATCACACCCCTGCGGTTTTGTGGTAAATGACATGTTTTAAATTTACTTTTATTTTAGTCCAGAAATAGGAACAGATTTTTGCCGACGTCTTATTTGCGACAACTGCCCGATAGATCCGACTTTGGCGTTATGCCTCTTCCATTGAGCAGCGGACGTCTGTAACCATGTCGCTAGTATAGAAATCCAGCCGTACGAGAGAACTGGTTCTTATACGTACAGGCTGTTCGCCAAACTCAAAGCTAACTACTGTTACGCATACTTAGCCATTTTGCTGCTGTTGTAGATGCAGAAATCATCAACCCACAACTCTTTTAAAGTTTGAGATGTCATGTCAACAATTGCTTACATTATCAAAGTTTAGTTTCAAGTCTTAGATGTCATGTCAACAATTGCTTACATTATCAAAGTTTAGTTTCAAGTCTTAGATGTCATGTCAACAATTGCTTACATTATCAAAGTTTAGTTTCAAGTCTTAGATGTCATGTCAACAATTGTTTACATTATCAAAGTTTAGTTTCAAGTCTTAGATGTCATGTCAACAATTGCTTACATTATCAAAGTTTAGTTTCAATTCTTAGATGTCATGTCAACAATTGCTTACATTATCAAAGTTTAGTTTCAAGTCATAGATTTCATGTCAACAATTGCTTACATTATCAAAGTTTAGTTTCAAGTCTTAGATTTCATGTCAACAATTGCTTACATTATCAAAGTTTAGTTTCAAGTCTTAGATGTCATGTCAACAATTGCTTACATTATCAAAGTTTAGTTTCAAGTCTTAGATTTCATGTCAACAATTGCTTACATTATCAAAGTTTAGTTTCAAGTCTTAGATTTCATGTCAACAATTGCTTACATTATCAAAGTTTAGTTTCAAGTCTTAGATTTCATGTCAACAATTGCTTACATTATCAAAGTTTAGTTTCAAGTCTTAGATTTCATGTCAACAATTGCTTACATTATCAAAGTTTAGTTTCAAGTCTTAGATTTCATGTCAACAATTTAGATGATTAAAGTATAATTCCGTATCAAAGCTTTTCAAACCCAAATTGATTTTTTCTGTAACGAACACAGTTAGCTCCTACAACAGCAGCCATCTTGCGACGAAATGACTTCAGGCTAGCCAGATTAAATTGTAATGAAGGCCGATCATTCCCAATCTGGTTGGGCACAGTCCGCGGGGCAGAACATTCAATTAGAGCCAAGCTATAATATAGAGTGGCATAAAATTCTGGTGAGAAGCTTGGGAATGCGATAATGAATTCCAACACCAGCAGCGACTTTGATAATACCACGTATGTGCAATTAGAGTACTATGTGAGAAAAACATTCCTGAGTGCTTTCCAAGTGGTGTGTTCTCCCGTCCATTAACTGGATTAAAGGGTTTAGTGTGTTTATGAATATATTATTTGAAATTATTGGATTAAGGGGTTTAGTGTGTCTAGGAATATACTATTTGAAATTATTGGATTAAGGGCATACGGGTTTAGTGTATCTAAAGATATCATATTTGAAATGACTGGATTAGGGGTTTAGTGAGTCTAGAAATATATTTCAAATTATTGGATTAGGACGTAGAGGGCGAATGGGCTTTTCATGAGCCTTTTGGATGTCGTATAAACGTGAAAGAGCGATTAGATTAGTTTGATTTTGGTTTCATTTAAAAAAGCAAAAAAGGGTGTTAATCCGATCCAAAATTTGTGAAAAAAAACAGAAAGAAACTTCCTGGAAGCTGCGTTGAAAAATGAATATTAACGTTTGAACGATTCAATCAATTTTACACTGTAAATTAAACAAACATAAACACAAGTTAGCTTCTTGTGATATTTACAAGCAATGACTTTCACTTAGTCGCTGGATAACACGTTTGACAGATTATTTTATCATGTGTAATCTGTGTAATCTGTGTAATCTGTGTAATCTGTGTAATCTGTGTAATCTGTGTAATCTGTGTAACATGATGTAATGATGAAATTATTTTTATCTATATATATATTCGATAAACCCTTTGTTGCCTTTCAGCGTCAGGGGTAGAAGAGTTTTCTGGAGATATTCTGGACAAGTGTGCTGCGTATATTGTGGAATTTGTCTCCTCTTTTATTTCGATGGTCCATCATTGTCGTGGTCGGTCTCTAGGTCTGTCTTCACTGTATCTGTGTAACATAGCTTGCTGTGGTATGCTGTCTGATGGTAGTCTTCACTGTATCTGTGTAACATAGCTTGCTGTGGTATGCTGTCTGATGGTAGTCTTCACTGTATCTGTGTAACATAGCTTGCTGTGGTATGCTGTCTGATGGTAGTCTTCACTGTATCTGTGTAACATAGCTTGCTGTGGTATGCTGTCTGATGGTAGTCTGTTTATGTGTGCAAACCATTTGATCTGTTGTCTCTTGATGTATTCTAAGATTGGGGTTGTGCCGATTTTTTGTCGGATGTTCTCATTCCTCAGTCTGTCTCTTAGCGATATTCCTAGGATTCTGCGCAAGCATGCCATTTCATCTGTCACAAGATTACATTTGTTTTGTGTTGTCGTTGTCCATGTTTGACACGGATAGCACAGCCTTGGTATAATAATAGTTTTAAATAGTGTTATTTTGGTGTTTAAATCTACATTTTTGTTTCATAAGATTGGTTGTATTTGCCATAGGGCTTGGTATGCTTTACTACATCTATTGTGTATTTCTTTACTGCTCTTGCCGTTGAATATTATCAGATGAAATTTGCGCTGATCATGAGGTTGCAGAGAATCTTGAATGCTGGACACAATTTCCTCCTTACACTGAAGTTAGAGCCGAAGGGAAAAAAAACCTCAATTTGACTATGAAGATGATGTTGATGAACCGTAAACAGAGAAGAATATATTTAAAATACACGCATTCAATTATATTCTAGACATTGCCCTTAATTATCGAAATGAACGATTCACGTTTCTGGAAACCCAGTAAAATGTAGTTTTTATGTGACTATTTAACATTAAAATTAACGGATATTTATTGATGACAAAACGCTAGAAAGTTATTATACCAGTCTCCAGTCCAAATTTTCGGCCGATAATAAATCAGATATACATGCGGATAATCTTCAGGAAAGAATTACGTAATGTATACCGAAAGCTACCAAATTATATGAAACAATTGGATGTTTTAAATTATGTGGGCTAAAATAACTTCATTACTGTGTATCCGAATACTGTTGTATCTTTGAGAATTGTAATAATATTTCCTATTTTTTGTAGTTACTGGGGAAAGTATTTTTATATTGCACATTAAAATGAACAAAACACTTACTTAACAAGTTCAATAAAGCAAACAAAACTTAGAAATTTGTCATTATTTTGTATTGGCTGTCACTCTAGACTAAACATCACTAATTAATAAATTTGCCACAATGAAAGTTAGAACGGTAAAACTGTAGTAAATTGTTGTAGTTGATAGTTGACAATATCATTATTTTTAAGTAGTTTATATTTTCAAAATAAAAATTGTATTAGTATCTTGTTTTGCAATTTTAGAAACAAATCGCAACCGAAGGTTATTTTTAAAACAGAAAGAGGGAGAGGGGGAGAAGGGGGTTGGGAACGCAACATTTCAAAGAAATATTACACCATGTCTTGAATATTCCAGAAATGTGTTTCTCAAACAACACTCATTTATTTCTCTAGACTTCATGTCAAAACATTAGAAACATGCCCACATTCTATACGTTTCAAATTTTCTCTGTGTGTGGAAGTCTCAACCTTTTGGAAGGTTTCCTGATTGGCAACTATGTTTGATAAGTTTCTGATAAGCTCTTTAAAAGTAATTGGCAACTAGGATACGATCTGATGAGCTCTTTAAAAATAATTGAAATAATCCGCTATTCGGTTGCTGTTAGCAACGGCATATTCTTTGATCTGTTGGGCTAGAGTTTTTTGGAAAAATAAATGTAAGCTAGTTCTACATCTGCCAGATCAGAGTTTGGGAAACACACGAGTGTGATTTAGTTAAATGTTGGCCACAAACATTACGAAACACAAGTGCAGCTGGTTGTCATTAGGCATGTCAATATTGAGAAATAAGAGTGCAACTGTCATTAGACAGGCGAACAAGGAAGCAGAAACAATTTACGATTAAATTCCCACACGAACGCTAACTTGTTTTTTTAAGACTAGCTAAAAGCCAATAATGGCATGAAATCTCCAGATAGCGATTGTTCTACGTTGGTTATAGCCTCGTTTGTGTGGTTCTGGTTGCTAGAACAAACACAAACGATTTAGGGAATACAACCTTGATAACAAGATTTGAGTATCAAATACTGCCAGCTTTTGTCTTCTTCTTCTCATGCGAAGTTAAATATGTCTACACATCAAGTCTGGTTTTCTCGAGAAATTTTGCTCTATTTGAATGCTACTCAAGGCTCCCATACAGCTTTCTGTAAATGTCTGTCTCTGTGGGTCCGTGTTCCTATATCAACTTGTTTAGTGTAATGCAGTCTTGCAGATAGTTAATATCTGTAAATCCAAAGATCTAGGAAGAAACACCAAGCTAAAGCTATTCAACTCCTCTATTGTCCCAGCATTAACGTATGGAAGAGAAAGATGGAAATCAACTCAAGCAACAGATCAAAAATTAAACAGCTTCGAAAACAAATGTCTCCTGAAACCGTTGAACAAAAAATGGAGCGAAATCGTCACAAATGGTGATTTAAGAAACAAAACACACTAAGAATATGTTTTTCAAACATCATAAGAAAATGCAGATGGAAATACTTGGGTCACGTTTTAAGACTAGATGAAAGAGAAATAAACATAAACCAACAAGCCCTGTGGACACCTGAGGGTAAAAGAAAACGAGGAAGGACTAAAGCAACCCTAAAGAACACCATACTTAAAGAAGGTGACATAACAGGCTGTAAGACCATACGAGAACTTAAACTGGAGGCAGTAGACAGCAACACATGGAGAATCAAAACTTCTGTCCTATGTGTCGCCTGCGGCACGAAAGTAACAAACTAAGTCCTGCACAATATGTTTGCAGTCTGTGCTGCCTGTCCCATGAACACGGATGATGGAACCAGTCATTATTTAAAAGGCTATTCGATGGATAGCAATAGTGTTAATGTCCAGACCTGTTGCTCTGAGACTGGGATCCTGGACATCAGAGATCGGAAATATAGCACGGGGAATACCACAGGGATCGCCACTATCACATGTACTCTTTAATGTCTACACATACAAACTAGCACAGCTTCAGGCCCGGCAGGATACTAACATATGCGGATGACCTCTTGCTATACAAACACGGCAGAAACAGAAGTGACATGATTGATGACGTCCAGCGTAATCTAGAAGATTTCTCGGTCTGGTGCACTAACTACAAGACAGTTGTCAATCCCACCAAGGCAAACATCGTCTGGTTCTCACTGAACAACAAAATAGTCACAGACACATTACCAGCAGTCTCCTGCATGGGCATCAACATTGACAGGGAGCAGACTATGAAATATCTAGACATCACTTTTGATAGAAGTCTATCATTCATGAAACATGTGGACAATATCATTCAGAAATCTGGGAAGGGTGTCAGTGCAGTCAAAAAAATGGTATCTGCAGAGATGCCGCAGCGAACCCTTGTTCAGATGATGCAGGCAGTGGTATTATCTGTGTTGGACAATGGTTTAGGTTTATTGACACTGTCGCAAACACAGGTGGATCGATTGGAGAGAGTTCAAAATGAGATACACCTATCTTGGCCATGAGGTTTCTCCTTGACCTACCTAGCATCAAATCAAGACATAAAACAGCTCAGGTTAAAGAATACTTCAAGGTCGCCAATAATTATCATCATGTCTTACACCAATCTCTAGACAACACAAAAGGGAAGGGAATAAAGCGAGGAAGGTCCTGGATGGCAGAAGCAGAAGATACCCTACTCAGAGTTTGTGAGCTGGAGGAAGTGGGAAGAGGCTGTGAATGGATGACATTTGGCAAAGAGAGAAAGTTATTGACCACAGTTATGATACAGATGGGAAGAAAGAGTGCCGCGACTGGGCTGCCAACAGAATAGAGGAAATTATCCAAGAACTCATACTGCAGTACTCGAAGCCACACGACACAATAATTTACATATACAGCTAAGTAACGCAAGAAACAAACAGGTGTGGTTGGGGTTTCGTGGCCTACCAAAATGGCAAGAAATTAGTTGAGAAGCTGCCTACCCCACTACAACATCGAGTATGAGAATGGAAATAGAAGCTGTGACAGCAGCTCTCGCATGGCTGGCGACGCAACCACCAACAGACTCAGTGATTCTATCGGACTCTCAAAGTATGCTGTCACGATAGAAAAATGTATGATCAGAACTGAATGGGTCACTGTTCTCGACAATGCACAGAGCATTACATGGATTTACTGTCCAGGTCATGCTGGGGTCAGGGGAAACGAAAGAGCCGATGTGTTGGCTGGTAAAGCTTTGATGAACGGCACCGAGATAAGAAGAGACACGACTGAATTGATTAGACCACGGAAGACGGATGTGTCGGGCCATTGGCGCAAATAAAACGGCGACACAACGCATTTCCATTCTCTGGACTGCATCCTGCTGGAGATCTAGTAGTACTGCTACAGGAGAGATCCAGCAGGAGTTTGAGAATGAACGCTGAAGAAGAAGAAGAATAATTGATTAGAGTAGTCATAGATACTCTACTAGAAGACGAGGGCAGGGGGAAGTCGAATGTGACAATGTACCTATTTAGAGAATGGTAGAAATGGGAGTGACTAGAGGTGATGGGAAAAGTGCTCCCTCTCCGGAAAGATCAAAAGAACGCGCAATCAGCAACTGACTGGGACACTGAGCTTATACACTTTTAAATGGCTGACGGATCGGCAAGCAGAGCATGTATGGGAATGTCCCCAGTGCTGTGATGCTGGTTCCTAATCAAGAATTAAGAATCAAATTATTTAAAAGGGTTGTACGCTGTCCTGGTGAGAAAGGGTTGTACGCTGTCCTGGTGAGAAAGGGTTGTACGCTGTCCTGGTGAGAAAGGGTTGTACGCTGTCCTGGTGAGAAAGGGCTGTACGCTGTCCTGGTGAGAAAGGGTTGTACGCTGTCCTGGTGAGAAAGGGTTGTACGCTGTCCTGGTGAGAAAGGGTTGTACGCTGTCCTGGTGCGAAAGACGATAGATAATTTATTTGAATCTGTAGAGATAATGTTCATCTGTTTGTTATTGCTGGTATTGAGTAATGACATACAGATGAAGAAAGTGATGATAGTTAGTTCACAGACTGCACGACTAAGAAGACATACGACAACACACGATCGTATAAGCAGGTCTGAGCCTGTCCTTGTACATACTGTAGAAGACTCTTTGTAGCTCAGATTGGTCATGTGAGTCATATCGATCATCGCCATCGATCGTGCATTATATTTCTTCAATCAATCAATCAAGTGCCATGCCGAATGGCGTAGGCGATCATGTTTCTCCACGACTCTCTGTCTCTTGTGCTGTAAATAAGCTCTGTTAGTAGTGAACTTCTACCGTGCCAGAATACTAGTCTATCTAGTAACTTTTCTCTTTGTCGTCCACTATCTTTTCTGATCTTTCCAGTTGTTATTAAGTTTTGTCGTCCCCTATCTTTTTCTGATCTTTCCAGTGGTTATTAAGTTTTGTCGTCCCCTATCTTTTCTGATCTTTCCAGTGGTTATTAAGTTTTGTCGTCCCCTATCTTTTCTGATCTTTCCAGTGGTTATTAAGTGTTCAAGCTGTGTTCTTCTCAGCACATGCCCTAGAAACATTGACTGTCTGCCACTAATGTTTGATATAATTGATCTTTTTACACCATCATCAATGAGAACCTCTGCATTCGTTTTCTTGGCTGTCCATGGTATTTTCATCATTCTTCTCAGAAACCACATTTCTGTAGCCTCTAATTCGCTTTGAATTTTCTTGTTTATAGTCCACGCTTCACATCCATAAAAAAGAATTGGTTCGATATAACATCTCGGGACTCGAATTTGGGTCTGCATTGATAGACTTCCATTGCAAAGAAAAGGTTCTCCTTTCTTGGAATGCTGATTTGGCTTGTGCTGTTCGGCTCTTTATCTCACTTGAGCATCTACCTTCTGATGTTAACAGGGTGCCAAGATATTTCACTTTTTCCACTTGTGCTAATTTTGTGTCATTAATTATTATGTTGCATCATGGTGGTGTATGTCTCTTCGATACGACCATTATTTCTGTTTTCTTCTTGTTTAAACTGAGGCCTTTGTTTTCACTTTCTTTCACTACATTATCTAATAGGCATTGTAGTTCCTGTTCACTTCCTGCGATCAGTACTGTGTTGTCAGCATATCTCAAGTTATTTATATTGTATTTCACTTTTATTCCTGGCATATCTTCTATATTTCGAATAATGTATTCTGTATACAGGAAGAACATATCATGTGTAAATGAAGTCTTATAATTGACTGTAAACATCTTAAAATTGTGTGTGGGAAGTGCGTTGCCGAGGAGACTTTTGATATATATCGAAAAGAAACGAAAATTTAAACCAATGACTGCATTTTAATGAAGAATGTCATTCATAGGATCTATACCATTTCAAAGTTGGCAGGTAACTCAATGGGTACATAGGCGCTAACAGCAGAGCTGTGTGGACAGCATAGGGCACAATTAGACACATAGTACGCTCTGGCCATCCACTGCACCTGATTTTCTCCCAGTTGTCTCGACTTTGTCCTGCCACTGGACCAAGATAAAACTCAGGAGAGAGAGTGTGGTTGACGATTAGCGCAACTCTTCCACACTATAAACCAACTTCAGCACTAGTCATTTCTCAACCCATTTATTTACTTATCTTTATTAATTAAATATGAAGAGAACAAAGTGTGAATCAATCCTAGTTGGTTCATTTAATGTTCGGACACTTACGGATATCTCAGATGTAAACAGACCAGAAAGAAGAACAGCACTAATTAGAGGTTATGATAGCGATTAAACAAATGTCAAATGATAAAGCTCCAGGTTTGGATGCCTTACCTGCTGAAATTTATAAAAATGGCGGACCACTGCTGATTAAAAAACTAACTGAAATTTTTGGTATTTTCTGGAACTCAGGTACATTGCCCCAAGATCTAAAAGATGCTTCTATAGTGCACCTATATAAAGGCAAAGGTACCAAACAGTCTTGCGATAATCATATGGTCATAATCATCACTTTTGTCTATAGCTGGTAAAATTCTCGCTCGTGTCATACTCAACAGATTAAATAATTCACTACTAAACGAGCTACTCCCAGAGAGTCAGTGCGGTTTTCGTGCAGGTCGTGGTACAGTTGATATGATAATCTCTGCACGACAAATTCAGGAAAAGTCACAAGAGCAACATAGTGAACTCTTAGCAACATTTGTGGACTTAACTAAAGCATTCGATACCGTTAACAGAGAAGGACTGTGGAAGGTGCTTACAAAGTTCGGATGCCCCCCAAAACTTGTCACTGTGATACGACAATTTCATGACGGTATGATGGCTAGTGTTATCTGCGACGGAGGAGTATCTCCTGCATTCCCCGTCACAAATGGTGTAAAGCAGGGATGTGTGCTGGCCCCTACTCTTTTCAGCCTGTTATTTACGGCCATGTTAACGGAAACACGCCATAGTAATGAAACAGCAGGCATAATGATCAATTACAGAACGGATGGTGGTCTTTTCAATTTACGTCGTCTAAAAGCAAACACAAAAATTAAATCTAGTACTGTTAGAGAATTACTTTATGCTGACGACTGTGCATTGTATGCTGACTCTGTCGTAAACATGCAGAGCACCATAGACCGCTTATCAACGGCCTGCAACAACTTTGGTCTCACTATTAACACCAAAAAAACAGAAATCATGCACCAAGCAACATCAAATAGCCAACATACTGCTACTTCCATCATCGTCAATCAGGAAAAACTGCAGGTAGTCGACAATTTTACTTACCTTGGAAGCACTCTCTCTCGCGATGTCAACATTGATGTGGAAATTAACAATAGACTGGCAAAAGCTAGTGCTGTATTTGGCAGATTACGCAACAATGTATGGGACAGAAGAGGTATAAGAACAACCACCAAACTACAAGTATATCATGCTGCTGTTATACCAACCTTATTATACACCTGCGAAACATGGACAGTGTATGCTAGACATGCAAGAAAGTTAAATCATTTCCATCTTACCTGCCTACGTAAATTACTAAACATCCATTGGTGGAACAAAGTACCAGACTACGAGGTCTTGGAAAAATCAACCTCAATAAGCATCCACACAATACTTATGAAGGCGCAGGCACGCTGGGCAGGCCATCTTGAGCGTATGGAGAACTCGCGTTTGCCAAAACAAATATATTATGGAGAACTCAAGGCAGGATTTCGAAAAGCTGGTGGACAGAAAAAGCGTTTCAAAGACACGCTCAAGTCATCCTTGAAACATCTTAACATTGACGTAGGAGCTTGGGAGAGCCTCGCTCAGGATAGAACAGCATGGCGTTACAGCATTAGAACGGGAGCACTAGCGGCAGAAGAATTCAGACAAGAAACTGCAAGATAGAAGCGGACACGTAGAAAAGAAAAAAAATCTCAACCTCACACAGATACCTGCTATTGTTGTCAATTCTGTAAAAGAACATTTTGTGCGCGCATTGGACTTGCTAGTCATTTAAAAACGCACTATTAACTTTATTATTTTATTAATTATTGTTATTATTATTATGGTTGAGTTTTTTGGTCATCGTCGATCACGACGGACGGACATCATACCATTTCAAATTCACACACAAAATTTGCAATTATATGCGTGATATATTTGTACAGATACATCAATCTGTATGTGGGTAAATCTAGTGGGTTCAAAGCTAGTGGGTTCAAAGCTAGTGGGTTCAAAGCTAGTGGGTTCAAAGCTAGTGGGTTCAAAGCTAGTGGGTTCAAAGCTAGTCAAATGTGCCATAATTGGGCATAATAATAACTTAAAACTTCAACTAATAACTTTAAACAAAACTACAATTAATAACTTTAATATAATAATAATAAATGCAATAACAGGACTCCAGCACAAGTTAATAAATCTGTGACAATGGGAACCAACAGATGTAGATAGTATGGAACCAACAGATGTAGATAGTATGGAACCAACAGATGTAGATAGCATGCAATCAGACAGACATTTGGTAGATTCCCAGACTTAAGTTTTCCAAATAACATCTTTCCAATACGTTGTATTATTAGACATCAATTCCCTCACTCTCTCTCTCTCTCTCTCTCTCTATCTATATCTTTAACTCTTTATCTTGTGTATTCAGATATCTACTCATGTCGTGGTTTCAATTATTTGTTACACTGTCTTGCTAACACTGTCTTGCTAACACTGTCTTGCTAACACTGTCTTGCTAACACTGTCTTGCTAACACTGTCTTGCTAACACTGTCTTGCTAACACAACACGTTTCCCCTTACTTCCAACGCAGCCATTTCTCTGTGTTAGAGTTCATTTCCGAATTATCATTCTATTATATATAAATACATATACATATACATAAGCACATACACACACTACATTTCCAGAACAAGGGCTCTACACGCAAACAGGCACACACACATCCACACCACATTTGCGGAAGTGGCACAGAAACCAATCAGAATAGATTTGAGAACTGGATTGAGTTTAAGGGGCGTGAACCTATTGTTGTTTATATCACGGATTCTGTACTTGTACTGTTACAACAAATTTGATTGAATGTTTCTTGTTTCCTTTAATAAACTGACATAAAATATACGAATATTACAGAAAAGGTTCTCAACCCTGTTCGAGTCACAACCTTGTTTTAAAGAAGAGAAATGAAACGCGAACAGGATACTTTAAACACATAAATTCCGCTGCGTACAGTAATATAAACATGAATACTAAAGACTGTTTCAGTGTAATATACTTCAATATTCAGTTCTTTAACTGATTCCGGCCGGAATATTTTTAGCGTTTAAACGTAATTAAATTTTGTTCGATTTTTTTTTGGGTGCACATGCATCACGGAAACAAGAAATAGTACTTCTAAATATATTTACATTATAATGTAATATATATATTTCGAAACAGAAATGGACAGAGAATGTGATTATCAAAAGATCATTTTGAAAAAAAAAATGTGGTTAATATATAAAAATTATTTTAGACAGAAAAGAAAATATGTAAATGACACACAAATATTATTTTAGATATGATATTTGACCGTACCGCATTTTTGAATCAATAAATTCCACTCAAACTATCATTTTTGTAGATAATCCAATTACGAACACAATAATGTATAATATATATGCATAGTGCGTCAAAAATGTATTATTTAGAAAGAATTTCGACATCTATCAAAAACAGTAGACTTAACTTTACACGAAACTAAAATGAAAATATGGCTAATTTTTCTTACAAAATGGCGTAAATTTGCAAACACGATGCTAGAAGCATTTGCCAGGTTGGATTTCATAATAAATGAGATCAAAGTAAATAAAATAGTTATTATTTTACGAAAATAAGTAAATTGGAAAAAATATATAAAACATATAAGGAAAAATGACATCACATACCCCCATTATCAAAAGTTATCAATAACTTAACAAAATTGATATCAATACACATAATAATCATGCAAGAAGTAATGTGGACATATTACACTTTCGATTGGAAACATTCTTATGTTGATATAAATACCGAAAAAAAAAAACATGAATGTCATTGGAGTATGACTTATAGGAGTCTTTTCGGCCAGAAGACATAAGGTTTACTGACTTGTATAAGTCTCCCCGGCTGGAATGAGTTAATACAGTGTTACAGGCGAAATCTACGAATCTCGTATAGGAAACACAATACAAGTGTGTACGTAAGAAATAAAATAGAGGTGCATGGAGGTGCACAAGAACCGTTACTTTCAATAGTGAAACGAGGAAAACTTGCATGGTTTGGACGTGTATGCCGACATGATTCATTGTTGTCAAACACTATACTGCAGGAAACAGTTGAGGTAGGATGAAGCAGAGGGGGTCGGGGAAAAGAAAAAAACAAGGATAGATAACATCAAGGGCAGACAGCATCAAGGGCAGACAACATAAAGGACTGGGCAGGACGGAATTTTTCATCACTCGTCCGTATCACTGAAGGTAGAAATCGCTGGAGGACTGTGTTGATGCACCCAATGTGATAATTCCCCCCCCCCCCCCATCCCACATCCAGACTCCGTGAGTTGATTGTTGTGATTATTTGGTGTATCCACTGGAAAAACAGAATATAAAACTACTTATTTTTTTCTGGTTATATTCAGCGATATTCTTCACGAGCGTTCGTTTTCAAACTCCTACAGATTACCAGGATGTAGTCCGGAGAACGAAATGAAATGTGCCATTTAATTACAGCTTAGCTGCGATTTCTGTGTATTTCGTACTTCAGCATGTCGTGTGCCACCTTAACCCAATATGGCATGGGAAAGTAAACTCCACCCCAATTACTCATTAGTCTCGTCTTATGACATGTATGGAAGATAAACAGTGTTGTCATTCTCTGCTTCCCTTTTCGGGACCCGGCAAGGCACACCCGATGATATTATTCCAAATTGAAGACACCAACTAATTAGGGGGCTCGGCTAAAAACTTGACAAATACTATTTCACCAAGGCAAGCCAAAGGACATGGAGGAAGGCTGGGGTTTGGGTGTTCATATTCCTTAGATACACTCAGTCTCAGATGTGTGATCTAGTTACATACAGTCTCAGATGTACGATTTATTTACAATTATACAAATTGTGTTACAAAAGTACAGATTCTGTTTAAAATTGCCACAGTTTATAATTTTATATGTCCGTTGACATTATCAACGTAGCAAACACGATTATTTAGACTATATGAACAATATCGTCAATGAAATATTGAGTTGTTTATCACGTGATATGTTGTGAGCGAAAATTGATGACATTTATGTGATCCAGGAGTACATCCGGCTGATAGTTACTTCCAGGAAAAGCCATCATACACTTCCGGTCTGTGAGAGATGAAAGCGGAAGCTGATTTTTCAACGTATTAATTTTATGTCTGTGATGTCTATCAGCTGTCCTATAAGCTCTCTCCGTGCTGTCATATAACATATTAAACTGTCTGTACTGTCTATCTGCTGTCATATACGTTGTCTCTGTGCTGTCTTATATAATGTCTTCGTGCTGTCATATACGAAATTTAAATGTCTGCATTGTCTATCAACTGGCATTCTCGTTGTCTTATAAGACACAATATAAGCTGTACTCGTGCTGTTGTTACAGACAAGCTGTACTCGTGCTGTTGTTACAGACAAGCTGTACTCGTGCTGTTGTTACAGACAAGCTGTCGTATAAGACAAACTGTCGTTATTGTAACAAAAATAATAACTCTGAATAGAGAAACCATTCAGACAGTTGATAACTTGTCTTATTTATGCAGAAAAATGACACAAGATGGAGATACAACACAAGAGATTACTACTAGAATATCATTGGCACCAAGTGTGTCCAAGCACGTACGAAACTTCTGGAATCTAAGATACCCTCATTTATAGCAGATATAAATATAATGTTCTGGGATGTGTCACACAGAAGAAATAATCGATTTCTGTTCGATAAAAGACATTATTCCCCGGAGATGCAACCAGGTAAGATGGAATGTCAAGA
The DNA here is from genome assembly GCA_034231615.1 of Meghimatium bilineatum. Classification (NCBI taxonomy): domain Eukaryota; kingdom Metazoa; phylum Mollusca; class Gastropoda; order Stylommatophora; family Philomycidae; genus Meghimatium; species Meghimatium bilineatum. The sequence goes on along the minus strand of CM067317.1, from coordinate 2,480,025 downwards.
ACTCCCATCAGACACGAGTTGTGACAAGATGCTCCAATATGATTGATACACCCACTAGAACTGACTTGCGATATTGATTAGAAACATCGAACGTCTAAAGCCAGTGCCTGGCTGTCTGATTGATAGATCAAAGCCTAGGCCAAAAATAGCTTCTAGTTCACGAGCTGTTTCGTTTTAGTCGCTGTAGCAAATCGTTCAGGTGAGATCACACGAGTTGGCTTGTCCTTAATTAGAATCTGCTTGAGAGCACTTTGTCAGGAAATCTGGAAGAAACCTTGTGAACAAATTCTGTCTATATCGATACTTGTAATTTAGTTACGTTGTTGGTTGGAAAAATGTACTTTATATGGAGTTGGATGTGGGGCGGTTTAGGGTTGAAACCAATTCTTCAGCATAGTTTCTGCGTAACAAATATTGTATATATAACTGTATAGTTTACTGTGTACATAAATATATATATATAACTGTGCAGTTAGCATGTACAGAAATATACTTATATATATAAAAAACTATAGAGTTAATCTTTAAGTAACGTAATAAATAACGTTTCCCATTTGTCTAAGAAAAGCAAATCAAGCTAAAGCAGAGAAAAGACAATAGAAATACATGGATCATATAGTACTGTGAAGATTCACTGAATAATCAGAGACATTACAATATAAATATGTAGATAATTCAATCTTGCGACGACTCACAGCAACAACAGAGACAAGACAATAGAGAAAGTGAAACATATCGGGAAATACGATGCCAGGCCCGTATGTTTCATTGACCCGACAAACATGGCGATGAAGTGGTCAGCATCACGCTTGCCGCCTTTACTTTCTCAGAAGATCTGGTACTCATTTTCTTACGCAGGGTCAACCTAGGAGCCGTTATTGATATACAGATATTTCCACTTGAACTGAAATTTGAAACTTAGATCACACAAACAGGAAACCAATTCACTAACAACTGATGTACCACGACATGTATACATATATATAACTGTGTGTGCGCGCGCGCATGCACACACAAACACACACGCACGCACATCCACGTACACACACACACACATATAAATGTTTAGTTAACCTGTACGTAAATAAATATATAAATATATAGGGCTAGTTAATCTGTACGTATTATTCACGGATAAAACAGTAACAGAAGATGACAATTGTATACAACAGTGATGCCATATCGATCATTTCATGAATATGAAATATATTTTGACCATTTGTTTGATTTTGGTAATATGTATAATTTTGGACGTTTTTATTATTTTGGTCATGCGTATGTTTTCGGTCATTTTTATGATTTCGACTATTTGTACGATATTGCCCATTGTTGGCAATACGTTGATATTAGGTAGTATTCTAGAAAATTCAGAATGTTTTAGTAGTTTTATATTGAATTTCTACATTTCTGGCCATTTTTTAAACTAACAATTTGGCCATAAATAGTTGCAATCATCTGGCAACCCTGATATATAAAACAGCTGTTACAAACAATGCAATCACATGGATGACATCACGATGTTCCATGATTTTTGTTTGTTTTGTTTCACCGATATTTCGGTTTGTCTATCTATTTTCTGTGTGTTGTTTCTCCCCTGACCGTACAGTTTTAACCCTCCCAGGTTATCTCCACATTAGCTCAACCATTGAAGCGTCAATAGTTCCGTTTGTACTTGTCGATTTTTGCTGTGTATGTAGTCTTAATAAAGACCTTTTAGTCGAAACATCTATTCATGTGTGGTATGTGTGTTTCCAAAGATAATCAAAACTTCATTACTCTGTTCCTAGTTTCACCTGCTGGGTTACAGTTTAGCAGCAGTCTGCACATATTATCCATGTCACAAACAACCCAAGCAACACAAACTATTTTAGTCAGAAAATGTTCACGTATTGCATCACAACAATAAATGTGTCAAAAACAGCGCAATTGTAGACTTAGGTTTGGGTAATGGTTAACTGGTGTTTCGTCTCCGGGGAATACCCGGCGTCTCTAACAAACATCTTTCAGAATCCTTGTTATTTCACTCATTTTGTATCCGTCTGTATCTCTCTCTCTCTCTCTTGTATTCTTATTATCTTTTCTATGTGTATTTTTATTCTCTTTTCCTTTTATATTACGCCAGACTATGTGGCAGCGATGTACAGAGTGCCCATGTGACGGCCAAGGTAACGTGTTCAAATCCGCCACATTAAATTATGCATCTGGACTGTTCAGAAATCAAGGGAAAACTACTGAACGTATGTGCTAGATGTGTCATCACTGGGTCAATAAATCTGACAGAAAAATGATGAGATATTTGGCTCAATAGTGTGTGCTGTACTCCTGACCGGACGTGGTAATCCTGGGATACTAACATAACTGTGTGCTGTACTCCTGACCGGACGTGGTAATCCTGGGATACTGACATAACTGTGTGCTGTACTCCTGACCGGACGTGGTAATCCTGGGATACTGACATAACTGTGTGCTGTACTCCTGACCGGACGTGGTAATCCTGGGATACTGACATAACTGTGTGCTGTACTCCTGACAGGACGTGGTAATCCTGGGATACTGACATAACTGTGTGCCGTACTCCTGACAGGACGTGGTAATCCTGGGATACTGACATAACTGTGTGCTGTACTCCTGACAGGACGTGGTAATCCTGGGATACTGACATAACTGTGTGCTGTACTCCTGACATGACATGGTAATCCTGGGATACTGACATAACTGTGTGCTGTACTCCTGACAGGACGTGGTAATCCTGGGATACTGACATAACTGTGTGCTGTACTCCTGACAGGACGTGGTAATCCTGGGATACTGACATAACTGTGTGCTGTACTCCTGACAGGACGTGGTAATCCTGGGATACTGACATAACTGTGTGCTGTACTCCTGACAGGACGTGGTAATCCTGGGATACTGACATAACTGTGTGCTGTACTCCTGACCGGACGTGGTAATCCTGGGATACTGACATAACTGTGTGCTGTACTCCTGACAGGACGTGGTAATCCTGGGATACTGACATAACTGTGTGCTGTACTCCTGACAGGACGTGGTAATCCTGGGATACTGACATAACTGTGTGCTGTACTCCTGACAGGACGTGGTAATCCTAGGATACTGGAACACTGGAATGCCTCCAATCGGAGACTAAACATGCATCCATAAACCCTCGCTTACATGCATTGAGACAACATTATTCGAGTCGGTGTGTCGTCACAGTTACACAGCTAAGAAGAACCTGTAGGTTTGTCTCTGGTGAATGTCTCCGAGTTCTAGAAAAACATCGGTCTAGCAATATTTTCTGACGCTTCTTTCACTAGCTCAACTTTTTCGTTAGTTTCGTAAATACTGTCCAGAGTTCGTCTGAAAAAAGGAATGTTCTCTGTGTTACAGTTTACAGATCGACTGTTATTAATAATTCTGTCGTCTGACACATCCGACTTTAGCATAACAATATTCGCTCACATTTGACCTACAGTATTGCGAGCTCAAATTCCCTTAATCTCCTCTCAATGATAGCCGTCCAACGCAAGAGATGATGACAACAGTTTCAAACGTGTGTTGTTGTATCTCTTCGGCGTGTGCAGAAATGAATGAAAAAAGTCCGATCCTGCCATTGAATTGCATGCCACATTTGGGACACATATGATCAGAATTTGGCGTCTGTGTGTTGTCTTGTCGTCTCGGACAGCACGTTTTCTCCGTGAGTCTGAGATTTGATGATTCTCCGAAATAATTTCTCTCTAAAGTTATTGACAATAACAATAACAATAACATAGGAGCTCCTAATAAATCCAACATGCGACACATTCTCCCGACATTTCGTTGTACAGCTTGTATTCCAACATCCTTTTACAAAAACAACAGTGTTCGAGGAACTATGTCCAGCTCCATGGACAGTTCCCCGATTAATCCTCCGTTACATGGCTGAGATGTTATTTTGTTACTGCCAAATGAACGACTGATCACTCAAGATTGATTACAATCTATTACATTCACGTCTTTGGACGTATTTTGGATCACAGTCTTGCTGAACGCTCATGAGTATTCAAGTTTTTGACCGCAAATGTTTTGCTACTAATGCAGTTTTTATCCCATTTTGCGACACTAAAGTTGTCAACAAGCTTTATCAGAATATTCAACACATCCATTATTAACTTAATTTCGTCAATTGTATTCTCCCCATCCAGTCTCGTGTTTCGGTCAAGGCTGGTTTAATATTCACGCTACTCTGCCAATACCCTAATCCCGTCAAACTTTACTAACAGTTCTTTTCTGTTTTCTTTTCTTTTAAAAATACTATCTAAGCAAAATAAAGGACAGCTGACTTTAGTATTATTCTTAGTCAATTTTTCCGTGTCCACCTCTCGGCTAGCCCCGTAGTCTGTCACACTCTTTGATACACCTCTCACTCATCCACCATATATCACGCCTTCTTTCATACCTCTCTCTCGCCCCTTCACCATATATCACGCCCTCTTTCATACCTCTCTCTCACTCCTTCACCATATATCACGCCCTCTTTCATAGCTCTCTCTCACTCTTCCACCATATATCAACCTCCTTTATATATATGTATTTACTCATCTACCTCATTATAGATATCTCTTTCTTTCTATTTCCTCCCCTACACCTTCAATATATTTCCCTCTCCGTAGCTCCATCTCTTTTTTACTCAATTGTTCTCACTTTTTCAACTCTTTCTTATTGAATTGCTCACATAATCATTCTGAGATTCGTACACATTCCCCCGTTTACACTCCTACACTCTCATCTGAAATTTACCCTCTGCTACATCTTCCTAACCATTCTCTGTCACTCCCTCCCTCCCTGAAACCCAAGACAATAGTTATCTCACACAATCTAGCCAGCCTGAGAACCTCCTGCCACATTCCACCAGATATTCTTGTAAGAAAGACATACGCAGACCGCAATATCGATTTTTCCTTTAGAAAGATTAACCTATATGAACCACCCGCCAGCCACTGAAACCTCACTCACAGGAGTCGAACTAGTTACATACGTGCTCGGGGGAACAGTGCTACTCAACAACACAATGATACGTCTGTAACACGCGCCTATTATGAGATCAAATCTCTTCAGTCGCAAACTTCTGTTCCAGCACCACCAAACAGGATGTTGTAACTCTTCCATCTTGGACAACGTTACACTCTCCTCCCACCACTCTTCTCGACTTGGGTACACTCTTTACTATCAATGTAATCTGAAATCTATACACAGGTCATTACATTAGCTCACTACTTTTTCTATGTTTTTATACACCGTTTATATCTTTCTTATATGCTGTTATTTACTATTTATATGTTGTTTGTACTGTTGTTTATATATTATTTTATATGTTGTTTATATGCTGTTATTTACTATTTATATGTTGTTTGTAAATTGTGCATATACTGTGTATATCCGGTTTATATTTTGTTTATGTACTATTTATATGTGGTTTGTATTATGTTTATATGCTGTTTTTGTATTGTTTATATGCTGTTTATATACTGTTTGTGTATTGTTTATATGCCATTTATATGCTAATTGTGATATATAGAAGAATGGAGAAACCATCATGGACAGAGAAGACAACAAATAAGAAGGTTCTGACAGAAATAATTCACGAGAAAAGATATTGAAGGAAATAACAATCCAAGACATGAAATATTTTATTGTGGATATACTAAAATACAGAACACTTTGTTGAACACTTAGCAGAGTGCACCACCTAGACAAGAGACAGAAGGTGTTGGAAGTCCTTTGCAGCATCCTTCATTACGAGCTCATGATAATGGTATGTAATCTTTATATGTTGTTAATATGTACTTTATATGCTGGTTATATGCTGGTTATATGCTGGTTATATGCTGGTTATATGCTTGTTATATGCTGGTTATATGCTGGTTATATGCTGGTTATATGCTGGTTATATGATTTCTATATGTTGCGTATATGCTGTTTATTAGTTTATGTATATACTGATTATATGTCCTTATATACTGCTCATCATAATTATCATCATCAAGTGCCGTCTCCGCAACGAAGGTTGGCTGTAACGTATCTCCAACATCTCCTGTCTCTTGTCTTGGTGGTGCACTCTGCTAGACTGTAACCTGTCCATCGTGTAATGCTACTCTCCCACTTGTATCTCTACCTACCTCTTGCTCGCTTCCCTTTGACTTTACCCTCAAGTAAGGTCTTCAATAGGGTGTCATGTCTTTTAATGTGTCCAAAGTATTTTATTTGCCTGATCTTTATTTCTCTTAGTAGTTCTTTCTTAATATTATGTGTCTTTAGCACCTCTTTATTTGTTTTCTTCTCTTTCCATGATGTTCTCCCTATTCTTCTATATACCCACATCTCAAAGGCATCAATTTTGTCTTCTAATTGTTTATTTAGTGTCCATGTTTCTGAGCCATACATTAATATGGAATAGATGTAGCATTTTATAATTCTCATTTTTAAATTGTTTGTAATTTGTTTAGATATTAATAATTTCCTCGTGTCATTGAAGGTACTTTTAGCCATTCCTATTCTCCTTTTAACTTCTGTTTCACATCTGCCATCATTTGTGACTATGTGTCCAAGATATTGATACTGTTTTACTTGTTGTAGTTTCTCTCCCTGTATGTTTATGTTTACCTCCTGTTCTTCTGTGTCTTTGCTGATTATCATGGTTTTTGTTTTTTGAATATTTATATCCAGTCCATATTCATTACTTGATTTATTGACTTGATCTATTAGTCTTTGTAGTTCATGTTCACTTTCTGCTAAAAGAACAGTGTCATCTGCATATCTAATGTTGTTTATTATTTTCCCATTGATCTTGAGTCCTGGTATTTCTTCTATATTTTTAAAGATATTCTCTGTGTAGATATTAAATAGGCTTGGTGATAAAATGCATTCTTGTCTTACCCCTCTTCTTATTTCTATGTATGGTGAGTAGCTGTTTTCACATCTTATTGATGCAGTTTGTTCCCAATATATATTTCTAATCAGTCTGATGTATTTTCCATCTATGCCTATTTCTTGAAGACATTTGATTAATTTTTCATGTTGGACTCTGTCAAAGGCCTTGCTGTAGTCTATGAAGCAAATATAGATACTTTTTTGGACTTCTATATATTTATCTATCACTAGCCGGATACTCAGTATAGCTTCTCTAGTTCTTTTGTTTTTCCTAAAACCGAATTGTTCTTCACCGACCTCCATGTCTATCTTGTTCTTAATTCTTTCATGTATTATCTTGAGAAGTATTTTAGTTAGATGGCTCATTAGACTTATTGTTCTAAATTCTGTACAGTCCACAGCCCTGAGCTTCTTAGGTAGTGGTATGAATATTGATGATGTTAGGTCTTTAGGTATATGGCCTGTTTCGTATATGTCATTGCAAATTTCTGTGATATTATCTACACCAAATTCATTTAGAGTTATACTGCTCATATATACTGTTTATTAGTTTATTGTATATACTTATCCACCGTCTGCGTACATTCTCAAACTCTTTGCATATTAGCAGGATGTAGTCCGGAGAACGGAATGTTTTGTGTCCTGGTGTGACCATTGCTGCGCTGTCTGCGCCTTTCTGCCTGACACCTCTGACTTCAGACCCTATTTGGGATTAGGCAGCAACTCAACCCCCATAGTCTCTTTAGTCGTCTTTTACAACATGCATGGAAGGTAAAAAGTGTTGCTATTCTTTGCTCCCCTCTCGGACCATGGCCACACACCGGCTATTTTACATACTGTCTGTTATATTCTGTTTATATACTGTTTTTTTAGTTGTTTATGAGCTGTTTGTGCGTTGTTTATATGTTGTTTGTGTGTTGTTTATATGTTGTTTGTGTGTTGTTTATATGTTGTTTGTGTGTTGTTTATATGTTGTTTGTATGTTGTTTGTGTGTTGTTTATATGTTGTTTGTGTGTTGTTTCTATGTTGTTTGTGTGTGTTTATATGTTGTTTGTGTGTTATTTATATGTTGTTTGTGTGTTGTTTATACGAATGTATATACTAATCATATGTTGTCGTAATGTTCATCTATTCACAAACGGAATACCATACAATCGTATCAATGACCCAGCGGAATACCATACAATCTTAACAATGGTCCATCAGACCAAACCAGCATGCAACAGTAACCACACCCCGCCGTCCCTGCCATTTTCCAGCAGATGACATGAAGATATAGTAAGACTGATTTTATGGAAGCCCTCTACTGTATATCTTTACAATTGACCCCACCTCTCAGTAGGGTGGTACTCTCTGAATGGAGGGCTACCTCTGAAAGCTTTGCATACAACCAAAACTTCTAAGTATGAAAAAAATATGTCTAGAAGCCTCACAAGAGTACAAGAGTTCAAGTGTTCGTACGTATGTCTAGAAGCCTCACAAGAGTACAAGAGTTCATTTGTTCGTACGTATGTCTAGAAGCCTCACAAGAGTACAAGTGTTCAATTGTTCGTACGTATGTCTGGAAGCCTCACAAGAGTACAAGAGTACAATTGTTCGTACTTATGAGGATAAAAACAAATAAACACGTAAAAAACGAATCTGTTTATAGAACATTTATATAAAGTTTATAGGTGGCGTATATACTGTTTATAGAACATTTATATAAAGTTTATAGGTGGCGTATATACTGTTTATAGAACATTTATATAAAGTTTATAGGTGGCGTATATACTGTTTATAGAACATTTATATAAAGTTTATAGGTGGCGTATATACTGTTTATAGAACATTTATATAAAGTTTATAGGTGGCGTATATACTGTTTATAGAACATTTATATAAAGTTTATAGGTGGCGTATATACTGTTTATAGAACATTTATATAAAGTTTATAGGTGGCGTATATACTGTTTATAGAACATTTATATAAAGTTTATAGGTGGCGTATATACTGTTTATAGGTATCGTGTAGACTGTCGTATAGATCTGATGGGCCAAGAAGGAACATCGCCTTGTGAAAAGAGGAGAAATGCAACAGCTCAACATCGGATAGTAGCTAGAAGGTCACGGGTAGACGACCGACCATCTACAGTGGTCATTCCATGTCTGTCTCCAATAAAGACTATTTACATACTTGGAATTTCATGCCAAAAATAGCCAAATCGATTAAATGTATAGAAATAGTGACCAACCATAAGCCCAACAATATTCAAAAACGTAACGAATGGGGTCCTAATTAATTTTGTTGGAAGGTTTTTTATACAGCCGACAGTCTCAGGTCACCCCATGCCCTAACTATCCAAAGATATGCGGGGCGCCAGGATAGAGTTTACTTGCACACCATCATGACAGCTGGAGACTTGTCATTGTACATTATATTGACAGTTGGAGACTTGTCATTGTACATTCTATTGACAGTTGGAGACTCGTCCGTATGGAACCTGGAGAACTCCACACACCTTCTTCCTTGCACAAAAATACAAGAACTCTATTCGTTATAATTGCAGGTGATCCAAACATACCCTTATGTTTAGTGAAGTGTGTTATCGTATATACCCTTATGTTTAGTGAAGTGTGTTATCGTATATACCCTTATGTTTAGTGAAGTGTGTTATCGTATATACCCTTATGTTTAGTGAAGTGTGTTATCGTATATACCCTTATGCTTAGTGAAGTGAACTATCATACATACCCTTGTGTTTAGTGAAGTGAACTATCATACATACCCTTGTGTTTAGTGAAGTGAACTATCATACATACCCTTGTGTTTAGTGAAGTTTGATATCCTCCACAGCGGGTGCAGGTCATCTTTTCACAGTCCACACAAACGTTCATGCTTGACCGTGATCCATCCTGGTTCAATGTCAACTCCATTTTGTTGCAGATAGGACAGAGTGGCACTTCGATTTCGTCCAGCTCAGACAATGAAGCTTCTCTCTCAATTTTCGTAGCAAAATCAATGTATTCCTCCTCAAGCTTCCTGGAGGAAATAAATATCCAGTGTGTAATGTTCACATATGTCTATTTTATAAATATCCAGTTTGTAATATTCAAACATATCTATTTTTAACAATAAATATCCAGTTCGTAATGTTCACACATGTCTATTCCATAAATATCCAGTTTGTAATGTTCACACGTTTATTTTTAAAAATAAATATCCAATTTGTAATGTTCACACATGTCTATTTCATAAATATCTAGTTTGTAATGTTGCAATATGTCTATTTTATAAATATCCAATTTTTATTGTTCAAACATATCTCATTTATAGCTGACCAGTTAGTAATGTTCCAGCTTGTCTATTTTATAAAACAGTTTGTAATGTTCACATAATGTGTATTTTATAAAACAGTTTGTAATGTTCACATAATGTGTATTTTATAAAACAGTTTGTAATGTTCACATAATGTGTATTTTATAAAACAGTTTGTAATGTTCACATAATGTATATTTTATAAAACAGTTTGTAATGTTCACATAATGTGTATTTTATAAATGTTTATTAATATATCCTCTGTTAAGAAGTGAATAAACGAAAGTATGAAATATGGAGTGAAAAAGAACAAACGTATAAAACATGGCATAAACAGCCAAAATATGAAAGATGGAGAAAAAATCATAAGAATGAAACATTTCGTGAAAAAACTAAAATTTATGAAATATGACATGAAAAAAAGTATGAAATATTACGTGAGATAAAAGTATGAAGTATTGCAGAAAAAAACCCCCAAACGTATGACATATGACGTGAACAAACAAACAAAAGTATAGACTGAAGTATAAAGTTAATATAGGCTGAAGAAAGAATAGGCATATTCTCTGATGAAAAGTCGTGGAATGATTCTGTGCAAGTTATGACTGTGCGAAAGGAAATGTCCGATATAAACAAAAAAGGGGCATAACTAATGTGAGCTAAACATGAGCTAACCTATTTTTCATACAGAATGAGATCCCCTTATTCAGTAAAAGGGCATTGGCATATTCAAGAAGATATGAATCATGCTTAACATGCAATACACTCTGTTTTGTCAATATGTCAAAGTATCAAACTATATCTAAGACCATGTAATATAAACGTTTGAACTTTAGCGTCTCTTTGAAGTAGGATTTGCTGCTTGATTGATGATGTATGGAATACGATGGAGACAGATTTGACATTCTGCCTCGTTAACCAACCGAGTGTACAGAATATTCTCTCTCTCACCTCGAGCATACAACTAGAGATAATCACCAGTTGTAAGTTATTGTTCTTCTTCTGTCTACGTTCTCAAACTACTGCCGATTAGCAGGATGCAGTCCGGAGAATGAAATACGCTTTGCCATGGTTAACAGTTTGGCTCCGATATCTGGGAATTTTGATATGGCACATTCGATTTAAGCATGTCTTCTGGGTATCGTTGACACTAACAAATGTTACTGATTCTCCTCATAATCACAGAGACAGGTCATCTGCATATAATTGATACAGAATGCACCATAGTAGAGATGATCACCATTAACCAGGTATTAGACTATGGACACCACCAATTGCCACATAAAACCTTACAGCAGAATCAGAAAAAAACATAATCCTGATGTTTTTGATAAATATTGATATGATTTTCGTTGGTCACTATTTATATACGTTGTGCCACCAGGGTGTCGCCTGCCAACGCCCACCAACGAAATGCACGGGAATAATTGAAAACATGATCGAAAAGGCTTGTGTGAATGCTGTGAGTAGGTCTTCTATTGAGGAAACTAACTGCTGTAGCTGTGATACTATTTTAGGTTAATTGAAATATCTAGGAAACATTTTTTTCCGAAAATGGAAGACTAGATAGAGAAATAGAAGCAAAGTGCCAGAAAACAAACACAGTGACATACCTACTTTCAACATTACTTCTTCACCGAGAGATCAGGATGGAAATAAAAAGACAGATAATATCAACAATTTTTATACCAACACTTTGCTACCAATATCAAACATGGGTTTTAACAGTCTCGTAGCAAAGTAAAATTGTTACATGTGAAATGAAAGTGTCAGAGAAAAGCTGCAATGGTTACTAAACTAGGTAATATGGGAAATGAGGAAATCAGGATATCATTTAATATCATGTATTGAGCATATTGTAAGACAGCAAGTAAAATGGAGGGTTACATTATGAGAAAAGAATATCCGGACGTAAAGCCAAAGGTAGACCAAGAAAACGGTGGATAGAAAACGTCAAAATAATCTTGAACAATTATGGACACGGCGACAAATCTGACCTTGGAACGACAGATGAAGCTAACACTCTTACACTTAGCGGCAGGTGTGGATACTATCAATCATCATTTACCTGGGGATAGACAATCATCATCATCAGGTGACATATTCTTTCCAAAACATATTCTTCCCCATTGATCACTTGTTCCAGAACGTAGTCTTCCCTGTGGATCTCTTGTTCCAGAACATAGTCTTCCCTATTTATTTCTTGTTCCCGAACGTAGTCTTCCCTATTGATAATTTGTCTCAGAACGTATTCTTCCCTATTGATAACTTGTTTCAGAACGTAGTCTTCCCTGTTTATCTCTTGTTCCAGAACGTAGTCTTCCCTATTGCTCCCTTGTTCCAGAACGTAGTCTTCCCTATTTATCTCTTGTTCCAGAACGTAGTCTTCCCTATTGATCTCTTGTTTGTTTTTGGGTTTTTTTCGTTCGCTCCATTGTAACCATCACGGATATCCGTGCGATTTCCGCCGGGATCACGTTGTGCCACTGTTATGCGCCTTGTAGGCCTAGCACATCCGATTTCGGCATGCCTTGACAATTCGGGTGGGCTACCCTTAGCCTGTGACAGCCTCTATATCTGTCTCCAGGCACGCGTAGTGGAGACTCTTCGCCCAGACGATTTTTTGCTCTCGTCTGACTCGCACGAGGTGTTCCACTGTCTATGAACTTGCCTCGTGTAATTGGACGTGCTGTGCCTGTGCCCATTGGGTACTGAACCGTTTCTCATCCGTGAGCCTGGTTCCTTAAGGGGAAGAACTCAACAGAGGAGTTGGACCTTGGCTCTTTCGCCCTCTTAGCCGAGGTGTCATTCACCGACATCGTGTACCCCTTGTCCAAGTTCGAGTCTCACACACGCGTTTGAGAGCAAGGCGTTCTCGAGCTGAGCGTCCTTGTCCCAATAGCGCCTGAGCCCATCAGGTACTGAACCCTTTCTCTCTTCAAGTGTATTTCCGGTATAGGAAAACCTGACAGTAGAGTTGGGCCAGGGCTAAATCGTTGTCCCTTTTGTGCCTGAGCGCATCGAGTACGGAACCCTTTCTCTTCGCGAGCATATTTCCGATTTAGGAAGGCTCGACATTAGAGTTGGATTAGGTCTTCTTGCTTTACCAAACGCCAATGAATGGGTCTGGGTCTCTGCCTGTAAGGAACACAGGTAACTAGAAGCTCGTCTCGAGCTGACGGAGCTTGTAGTTCCCCTTTCCTAGGAACTTTTCATTTTCTATTTGCAGTTCGCGCTGCCCTCTAGCGCTGTTCTGCCCTTTCATTGTTTCATTGTACTCGGTATGAAATATATTTGTCTCTCGCCATGCATCTACCTTTACGTGCATTTGACATTGGCCGCCCCTCCAATGTTCGGACTGGACTGACTAGCTTCACTGTATGTAGACAGTGTCGCTATATGTGGTGCTGCTGGTGGTGTCGGAGATATTGTATGTCTCTTGTGCAGTCAAATCTCTTTCCATCTGCTACCTCCACATTCTCGGACACGATCCCCAAATGATTTGGCCAGAATCAGCACGAGCTGCTGTATTTCTGTTTCCAGGGTGCACCGCGTGGAGGTACATTTGGGATCTTGGTTATCTGCTAACCCTGGGTCCGCCTAGAGCAATGCGTTCCCTTTGCACCCTATTGATCTCTTGTTACAGAACGTAGTCCTCCCTATGAATCTCTTCTTACAGAACGTAGTCCTCCCTATGAATCTCTTCTTACATAACGTAGTTTTCCCTATGAATCTCTTCTTACAGAACTTAGTCCTCCCAATTAATCCTTTCTTACAGAACGTAGTCCTCCCTATGAATCTCTTCTTACAGAACGTAGTCCTCCCTGTGGATCTCTTGTTACAGAACATAGTGTTCCTTGCGCAGGCATTCTTGAATGTAGTTAGTCTAACGGTGTTTTGTGCGGCCTTTTCCCCAGTTGAGTTCTCTCATCCTATCCAGTAACACTCTCTCCATGCCGTCATGTTTCTTAGTGTGACCGAAATACTATGTTTTTCTTTAATATGGTGTTCAGAAGCCAGCCATCCTGGACGTTAATTGTTCGTAACACCTCCTGGTTTGTTTTCCTTGCTGTTCATGGTATTCCCAAAATTCTTGTATATCACTTTAACTCCAATGATGTTAATTCGCTTGAACATGAAACAATAGACACGAGAATTGAATATCAGATCATGGTCAATGAAGGAATGAGAGTCGCTAAGAGTGGAACAAAGGCTATGAGAATACAACATAAAAATGAAAACAAAAAGAATCAGAGGAAGACCTAGAGGAAGGTGGATTGAGGGAGTCAGCAAAATTCTGAGACGTCACAATATTACTGCATATGAAATGACCAATCGTGTCATAGTCAGAACACGGATTGTCATTCAGCAAAAGCAGAGATAACACAATAGGATAGCACAGAGATAACAGAATAGGATACCACAGAGATAACACAGAGATAACACAATAGGATATCACAGAGATAACAGAATAGGATACCACAGAGATAGCACAAAGGATAACACATAGATAACACAGAGATAACACAATAGGATAACACATAGATAACACAATAGGATAACACAGAGATAACACAGAGATAACACAGAGATAACACAGAGATAACACAATAGGATAACACAGAGATAACAGAATAGGATACCACAGAGATAACACAATAGGATAACACAGAGATAACACAATAGGATAACACAGAGATAACACAATAGGATAACACAGAGATAGCACAAAGGATAACACATAGATAACACAGAGATAACACAATAGGATAACACATAGATAACACAATAGGATAACACAGAGATAACACAGAGATAACACAGAGATAACACAGAGATAACACAATAGGATAACACATAGATAACACAATAGGATAACACAGATATAACACAGAGATAACACAGAGATAACACAGAGATAACACAGAGATAACACATAGATAACACAATAGGATGGATTGAATAACAAATGTTAATTTGTATCATTTAATAAAAATGAATTAGAAATATACTACAATATTAGTAGATCATCACCTATACAAATATATTCAATATAGACACAACATAGACACAACATAGACACAACATAGACACAACATAGACACAACATAGACACAATATAGACACAACATAGACACAACATAGATACAACATAGACACAATATAGACACAACATAGACACAACATAGACACAATATAGACACAACATAGACACAACATAGACACAACATAGACACAACATAGACACAACATAGACACAACATAGAACTAGAATGTGTAAACAAATTCGAATATCTGGCAGCAAATATAAACAGTTCCGGAGATTCCGGAGATTGTTCTGTCGAGATTAGAAGAAGACTCGCAATTGCAACACTCAAATTAATACAAATGAGAAAGCTATGGCAAAGTAGTAATAACGACACTAAATTAACCCTTTTAAAATCATGTGTTTTCTCAGTGGCAACAAATGGATGCGAGACTTGGACTTTAAATAAGACAATATCCAAAAGAATAATTTTATTTAACATGAAGTGCTATAAAAAGATCCTGCGAATATGATGGACAGAGAAAAAGAAGAACATTGAAGTTTTGAAATTACTGAAACTAAACGTGTGGCTTCTAAATACCATCATAAGAAGGAAGCTACAGTATTTTGGTCACATAAAGCGACATGATGGTATCGAAAGACTGATTCTGGTGGGGGGGGCAGAGTGCCAGACAACAGAAGAAGCGGAAGATCAAGAAGACGATGGACCAGCGACATCGAAGAATATATGCACATGTCTCTGGCCAATGCAGGCCCGGAACAGAGAGGTGTTGAGAGTATACACAACAAAGACAAAGTTCTGGAAAGAATATGTCACGTGATATACATCTCCTACGTGACATCCTTTGTAATGTCTGTCCTCTCTGCGACCATCTTTGTAGAACACTGCCCACTACTCAAGCATTTGCGTTCCATACCAGGTGACCTGGTTTCTACAGTTTCAGAATTAAGATGTCCTCAATATTCTTTGTCCAGCAGCGTTTTCGACGCCATACATTACTATGAACTATATTCATAAATTATAATTCACAACCAATAATCGTGTACCGATATCGTAATGCCAGTAATTATTACATATAATGGGGATCGATCTCTTTGTAATATCCGCTTTGCTGATGACATTGATTTAATGGATGTTTTTACGTTTGAACTTTATGAACTCGCCTCAAAATTGGTGATAGTTCGTATAAAACATGGCAAGGAAACATGGCAAGGAAAACAGCGAAGTACTGATGAATGAAGGTGCTTTCATAGTTATACCAACATCTGATTTAATGGTCGGAAATTAAACATTTCTACTTGTACATGACCCACATCCCAAACATGTGATGCGATGAAATCTAGAAAGACTTTAGATGATTATGGATGCAATGGCAAGATTAACTGTGATGTGGAAAATTAAAACCAGTCTTTAACAAATAATAATCGATACATATCACTGATACTACCTCTTCTTTGTCCTGATTGGTCTACGTTTCATCACGTTAGCTGTCTTTGTCCTGATTGGTCTATGTTTCATCACGTGAGCTGTCTTTGTCCTGATTGGTCTATGTTTAATCACGTGAGCTGTCTTTGTCCTGATTGGTATATGTTTCATCACGTGATCTCTCGTGGGACATTCATGATTCAATGTAGAGGAAAGTGTATGATGGAGATGATGGCAGTGACGGAACTAATGATACGGCTGGAGTCTCATAGATCTAGATATGTATGTTGTCTGACTGATTCTAAATGTATGCTTCCAACAATTCAGTTGTTATTTTACACCGTCAGTGATGACATACGTTGTTATTTTACACCTTCAGTGGCTTGAGTCAATGATGAAATCTATGCTGAAGACAGTTACCTTCATTTTGTACCTGGACACATCGATGTTGAAGGATTTTCAAGAGCAGAGAGACTTGCCAGCGTGGCCACAGTGACTAATGGCAGCTCAATGGACCAAGCTGATATTTTGAATGCAATCATGCAATTAGACCAGCTGGAAGATATGGGGGATGTATTTCTTCTTTGGTATCTATAGCTAGAATGCAGGACCTGGGAGTTAAGCACAGTGTTTCAAAAAACAAGTGGCATATATGAATCAAAAGAAGAGTTATCAACCAACACAGAACTGGAACAGTAAGCTACTACATGCTGAAGGACATACTAAATATGAACACAGAACTGGAACAGTCAGTTAACACAAGCTGAATATGAGATCGGAGAACCTAATAATATGTTCGTGGTGCCGTGATGATGATCTGACGACTGGCTAACTAGTTGTTCTTGTACACGGGATGGAGATCTTGACATTTGTATAAGGGAAGGAGATCTTGACACTGATTGCAGATACACCAAGAACTCATATGTTTCAATACAAGTGATACACAATTGTTTCTAAGATCATACAACAAATATATTTGTTACACATCACATAGACGAGATTCCTGGTCAGAAGGATAGTTGGTAAGTAGGACATTTGGTAAGTAGGACAGTTAGTAGGAAGGACATTTGGTAAGAAGCACAGTTGGTAAGTACGACAGATGGTAAGTAGGACAGATGGAAGGAAGGACATTTGGCAAGAAGCAAAGTTGGTAAGTACGACAGATGGTAAGTAGGACAGATGGTAAGTAGGACAGATGGAAGGAAGGACATTTGGTAAGAAGCACAGTTGGTAAGTACGACAGATGGTAAGTAGGACAGTTGATAGGAATGACATTTGGTAAGAATCACAGTTGGTACGAAGCACAGTTGGTAAGTAGGATAGTTGGCAAGTAGCACAGTTGGCAAGTAGGACAGTTGGTAAGAAAGACATTTGACAGTGGTGAAAGGTTGTAATCTTGCCTGTGTTGGTAAGTAGGACAGTTGGTAAGTAGGACAGTTGGTAGGAATGACACTTGGTAAGAATCACAGTTGGTAAGTAGGACAGTTGGCAAGTAGGACAGTTGGTAAGTAGGACAGTTGGCAAGTAGGACAGTTGGTAAGAAAGACATTTGATAATGGTGAAAGGATTTCATCTTGCCTGTGTTGGTAAGTATGACAGTTGGCAAGTAGGACAGTTGGTAAGTATGACAGTTGGTAAGTAGGACAGTTGGTAAGAAAGACATTTGACAGTGGTGAAAGGTTGTAATCTTGCCTGTGTTGGTAATTAGGACAGTTGGTACGAAGCACAGTTGGCAAGTAGGAAAGTTGGGAAGTAGGACAGTTGATATGAATGACATTTGGTAAGAATCACAGTTGGTACGAAGCACAGTTGGTAAGTAGGACAGTTGGCAAGTAGGTATGTTTCCTAGTCTTTCACTGTTTCCTAGTCTTTCACTGCAATTGTTTCTGAGATACTGCTTCATAACTTTTTAAATTCTAGATGTTCCTATCAGATGAACATTCTCTATTTCCTATTCACTATTTCCTAACTTCTTACTTGAACTATTTCCATGTGTTGAAGATATATCGCTGTTTCCTAACCCCTTACTCTAGCTGTTTCTATTGAGGTATTATTACTTCCCTTATCCCTCTACCCCGGACCTCTCATGGCACAAGTTGCCTGCCTATTGATTGATGAGTTATTTTTGTGAAGAAATGTCAACGTTTCTTGTATAAATGGCCTAGAGTGATGCAGAAATCTCAAGTCGATAAGACTGTACTGCCAGAAATGCATGGTCTGTGTCGGACTGAAGAAACATTAGCTAATGCTTTAAGTGGCTTGTGTCTATATTTGCTTATAGGTGCAGTAACTCCTGGAGTAATGTGTGGTTAATGGTCAACAGTATTTGTGAAGTAATTGTCAAGAGTAATTGTGAAGTAGTGATCAGAAGTAGTTGTGAATGAATTTTGTTTGTTAAATGGGGGATTAAAGCCTCTTAGCTGAGGCACGAACTTTTCAACCTAAGACAAATCTATTTTGGTTATATCAGGCCGCACTAGCTTTTATCTAAATGTGACCTAATGGTCTGGGTGTTTGGAAAGCCGTGCGTGCTATTGCTATGAATTATCTATATTGCTAGGTGGAGTTGATGTTTATTTGTGGCCAAGATGCCTTTTATCTAAGTGTGACCTATGGTCTGGACGAATTGAGAACCGTGCGCGCTGTTATTGCAAAAGTATGTTATGTTGCTAGTTGTTGTATTAAACTGTTTATTTCCGGTGGTATTGCTTTTTATTTAAGAGTGACACTAATGTCTGGGGGAGTTTGAAAACCGTGCGTGCGATAATGCCTAAAATTGTCCATATTGCCAGTCGTATCCTGTGGTGAGCGTTCCTCAGTTGTATTTGTTGAAAGCTGTGGAGAGAGACCTATAGATGGTCAGGAGTGGTTATTAAGTAAGGGTTAGGAGTAATTGTTGAGTAATGATCAGGAGTTATTGTAAATTAATGGCCAGGAGTAATTGTGAAGTAATGGTCAGGAGTTAATACGAAGTAATAGTCAGGAAAATGTGCGAATTAATGGTTAGAAGTTAGTATGTTATGGTCAGGAACAGTATCAATGCATACGCGAATTCGAGTGCTAGGATGTTATATTGAGTCTATCCTTTTTTGTGGACGCGAAGCATGGAAATTAAACAAAAGAGCTCAAGATAAGCCGGAGGGAACTGAGATGTGGTTTTTATTTTTTGAAGAT
The DNA here is from genome assembly GCA_034231615.1 of Meghimatium bilineatum. Lineage (NCBI taxonomy): Eukaryota > Metazoa > Mollusca > Gastropoda > Stylommatophora > Philomycidae > Meghimatium > Meghimatium bilineatum. The sequence goes on along the minus strand of CM067317.1, from coordinate 2,460,167 downwards.
TGAAGAAAATTCCATGGACAGCCAAGGAAAAGGAAACTAATGTAGAAGTCCTTAGAGATCACTGGGAAAAAAGATAATAGGAATAATTAGAAGCAGACAATTAATATTTTTAGGGCATATGATAACAAAAATACAAATTGAATATTTAGTAACCACCGGAAAAAATCACGGAGAGGTGACAGAGGAAGACAAAGAGAAAATTTATTGTATGGCTTTTCACTGTAAGAGAAGAGAATGTCTCAAACTTAGCTTATTAATACCACAAGAGACAGAGTTGTGGAGAAACATGATCGCCTTCGCCACGCGGAATAACGAATGATTGATAATCAGGAGTAATTATGTATTAATAGTCAGGAGTAATTATGTATTAATAGTCAGGAGTAATGTACAAGTGAAGTAATGGTTATGACTAAATGTGAAATGATAGGAGTAATTGTGAAGTAATGATAATGAGCAATTGTGAAATAATTGATATGAATAAATGTGACCAACCGAACCCCAACAATAATAAACGTAACGAATGGATTCCTAATTAATTCTGTTGGAAGGTCTTCTATACCGTCAGAGGTCTCGGTTGTGCAGTGATAATGAAAAAACAATTACAACAACACAAAATTCATGAAGTATCCACAAACATATTAAATTACTGAGAACTGTTTCTGATATCTTCTGTGTACCTTCTCAAACTCCTGCCCATAACAGGATGTAGTCTAGGGAACTGAACGCACTGTGTCACGGTACACACCTTTATTGAGGTAGCTGCGCTTTTCGGCCTAAAATACCCGCATTCAGCACGACATTAGGTCAAAGTGACCCTATATGGGATTGAACAGCTAACCCCAATAACTTCCTTAAGCACATATTACGCTATGCATGGAAAGTAAACGGTGTTGCTATTCTTTCATTTCGTGCCCTAGCAACACACGGCCGCTCGTGATATGAATACACGAATTGTTACCGAATAATGGCTATTCTATCTAGAGCCCCAATTACTCCAGACTAATACAGTTCTCCAATGGGTCTGAACAGAGAAAGGGTATAAGTAGATGTCTGATAATTCTGACGTTCATTTCAGGATCGATTGGTTGCAATATCATGCAGATAACATCTGAACAATGACGATCGGTTTACATAATGTTATCACACAACCGTGAGATATATTTACATATGCCGGCGTCTTGCCGAGAAGACTGGTCCAAGCAATGAATAGAAATCGAAGTGAGACAGAAATCTGAATAATGGAACTTGTGCAGGGTTACATACCCAGTGATTCGGAGCATGTTGGCTGATATTCCCTACAGATTAGAGAAAAGGAGAATTTTGCAGAAGTTTTGAATAACTAAAGCTCTACTTTAGCCAATCATTAGCTTCTTGACCCTGTCATCAGAACCAGCTTGGATTGAACGTTTAACATCAAAGATGTTTCAAATGCTCATGTTATGTTATGTCAACATTCGGTGTACAATGCGTGACGTCAAACAAGAGTTAAAATCTGTGCAACAATCATAATTTTGGTAGATAAGGTTAATATTAAGGTCAAATCTTAAGATCAGCTTACACGTCTGTGTTTGAGTAGTAGGCTTATGTTACTGTTCTTCGTCTGTCGTAGTACACGATGACCATTCAGTTCAACTGGAATGATGATGATGCTGTTTGAGGTGTGTCCGACTGTGACTACTGGGTCCTATGCGTGCCTGGAATTGTCTACCGTACCCTGAACATGCGTGGGAGGAGACTGTGGGACATTGAGCAGCTCTTGCCTTTCTTCTAACACGTTTTCGTTGCGCAGCACGCTGAGGTTCGCTGCAGCTGCTGCACCACACTTGATTCTACGACGACAGTCGGATCTGTCGTGTGCAAGACCCTCCCATGAATTATAAATATGTGCCTATGATGAAGAAACACCTGGGATTTTCACACTGCATCCAAGTTGTACCAATTAGTAGGTCCTATCCGAGTCTCACAGCTAGTGGAAAGTTTGTTTATTTTATTCTCTGGGAATTACGAACAATGGAACTGTTGTACATATTTGTGTAATATAGAGAGTCATTTAGATCAGGGCTTCTTATAATTGTGGTCCGTGGACCGGTGCAGGTCCTGAGTCATCAGTGACTACTCCACATTATACCTAGCCGGACATAACTTCCTGGTCAGCAGCAACAAGAAGTATGAGAGATGTATTATACCTAGCCGGACCCAACTGTCAGTTGTGAGAAAGTGTGCATATTCCTTCGCTAGAAATGAAATCTGAAACTCAGTTATCTGTAACTTGAGTATATTCGAAACGGCGATCACTTTTCTACCCATGCGTCTTTATCAGGGGACAATACACGATATATGGAGTCCAAGATTCACAGGAAATTACTTTCCTGAGCACTTTGTACTGAATAATTTCTGAGCACTTTGTACTGAGTACTTTGCTAATAGTACTTTGTACGAGTATTTTCTGAGTACTTTGATAATAGTATTTTGTACTGAGTAATGATTAATTTCTGAGTACTGTGCTAATAGTACAAAATTATCACATATCTAATTCATTTGTATTGTTGTGTTAAATCTTTTCTGTCTCAGCGTTTTCTCGCTAAACAACGTTGGGAGGATTCAGTATGTTTTTTGGGAGGTGAAAGACAATGTCACGTCTTGTGTATGTCTGATTTGTGAAGTCTGTCTTACATCTTCTATTGTGACAGCATTGCATAGTACTCTGGCCGCCAAAGCCTGTAAGCACAGTTCACAATATAGAGAACCATTCACAAGCAGGGGGCTTCACAGTAAGAAGCGAGAACCCTTCACAAGCAGGGGGCTTCACAGTAAGAAGCGAGAACCCTTCACAAGCAGGGGGCTTCACAGTAAGAAGCGAGAACCCTTCACAAGCAGGGGGCTTCACAGTAAGAAGCGAGAACCCTTCACAAGCAGGGGGCTTCACAGTAAGAAGCGAGAACCCTTCACAAGCAGGGGGCTTCACAGTAAGAAGCGAGAACCCTTCACAAGCAGGGGGCTTCACAGTAAGAAGCGAGAACCCTTCACAAGCAGGGGGCTTCACAGTAAGAAGCGAGAACCCTTCACAAGCAGGGGGCTTCACATGGCGTCGAATGCCACACATTGCATGGTCAGCTGTAGGGGTTTATGTGTAAATGTTGTGTCATCAGTGATTTTGATCATACAGACAATATACCACATGATGATGATGACACAGATTCTGACGTGTCTGACACTGGGCGTGATAGTGACGATGAAAACAACAATATCAGAATGGATGGTGTAGAAAGTACAGACATAAATCTTGGTCTATATGTCGCTTGAAGATGAAGATGTGGAAATCAGATTTTAAAGAAAAAGTAAGAAATGTTTCCTACTGTAGAAGATACAGGGACTGTTGAAATGAGTCAAATTAAAGCAATTTTTAGCACATCCTATTTTCAGCAAGTGTACAAAAAGAACAGAAAGCTTTCTACGTTTCAAGATATCATTAAGATAATATACAATTGTATGCATTGATCTTCATGGATTTTCAATCAGCGAACCAAGCAACCAGACAGCTAGCTCTCAAGCAAGATAGCAAGCCAAACAACTAGCCAGCCAACCAACCAAACAGCCAACCTTCCAGCAAGTTAGCAAGAAAGCCTATCAGTCAGACAGCCGGCCTACCAACCAACTATCCAACCAGATTGCCAACCTACCAGCAAGTCCTCTAGCAAGCTAATTAGCCAGCCAACAAATCAATCAATCAGCCAGCTTTCCAGCGAGCACAATTGCCAGCCCTACATCCAACCAGCAAGCCAACCAATCAATCAATCAGCCAGCTTTCCAGCGAGCACAATTGCCAGCCCTACAGCCAACCAGCAAGCCAACCAATCAATCAAAACATCAATTAAATACATAATCAGACAATCAATCAAACAACAACATAAATCCTAAAGCAATCAAAATATCATTCAATCAAACAATCAACTGACCAATCAATCAAACAAACAATCAATGAACAATCAATCAAACAAACAATCAATTCACAATCAATCAAACAAACAAACAATGAACAATCAATCAAACAAACAATCAATGAACAATCAAACAAACAATCAATCAAACAAACAATCAATGAACAATCAATCAAACAAACAATCAATCAAACAAACAATCAACTGACAAATCAATCACACAAACAATCAATGAACAATCAATCAAACAAACAATCAATGAACAATCAATCAAACAAACAATCAATGAACAATCAATCAAACAAACAAACAATGAACAATCAATCAAACAAACAATCAACTGACCAATCAATCAAACAAACAATCAATGAACAATCAATCAAACAAACAATCAATGAACAATCAATCAAACAAACAATCAATGAACAATCAATCAAACAAACAATCAACTGAACAATCAATCAAACAAACAATCAATGGACAATCAATCAAACAAACAATCAATGAACAATCAATCAAACAAACAATCAATGAACAATCAATCAAATAAACAATCAATGAACAAACAATCAAACAAACAATCAATGAATAATCAATCAAACAAACAATCAGTTGACAAATCAATCAAAAAAACAATCAACTGACCAATCAATCAAACAAACAATCAATGATGAATCAATCAAACAAACAATTAATGAACAATCAATCACACAAACTATAAATAAACAATCAATCGAACATTGAAACACATAAATAAGGCAATGAAACAATAAATCATCTGTCAAGTATTCATAAACTAATCATTAACAATCAATAAAGTAATGAAATTATTAAGAAAACAATCAGTCAATCAAACAATCCATAAATAACTCAAACACTTTAGCAATCAAAACTTGTTCAAACAACCAATAAATACATAAAAACACTCAATCAAACAATGAATCATTGCAACAATAACAGTTAACAAGTCAATCAAACAATATATCCAGTAATCAATCAATAAATAAATCAATAAACCCATAACCCTTCAGGGTCGTAGGGGTACCACATTGGATGCTTCAGCACACAGAGTCCTCGAGCATATTCTATCCTCAGCGATGCGGATGAGTGTGGAAATATCTTGCCCTGTCCATTCCTTGATGTTGTCTGTCCATGTCTTTATTTGTCTTCCTCAGCTTCTTCCACCCTCGACAGTTCCCTGCAGTATTGTTTTTGACAAGGAATCGTGCCTGCATACATGTCCGAACCATGCTAGTTTTCGTCGCTTCACTATTGAAAGAAATGGCTCCTAGACACCTGCACACATCTCTACTTTATTTCTTACGTACACAATGGTCTTATGTTGCCTATAGGAAATTCGTAGAATTCTTCTGTAGCATTTATACTCGAAAGCCTGTAATCATCTCTCCATGTCCGCAGTGAGTGTCCAACTCTCACAACCATACAACACAACAGAAAGCACCAGCGACTTATACAGTTTGATTTTCACTCCAACACTGATGTTGCTTTTCCAAATCACAGTTAGCCTTGACAAGGACGCTAAAGCCATCTCCAGCCTTATTTCTAGTCTTGCTTTGCATTTACCATCGCTGCATATACTGGATCCGAGGTATTTGAAGATATTCACCACCTCAAGCTTATGTCCATTCATCATGATATTAGTCTGGTTTTCTGTGACTCTGCTGTTTACCAAGATTTTGCTCTTATCTGTATTGATTTCCATTCCGTACTTGCTGGTAACTTTTTCTAACTTTGATGTTAATCATTGCAATGATTGTTCTGACCCAGCTATAAGATCAATATCATCAGCGAAACGCAAGTTGCAAATAGGGCGACCTCCGATCGATATAGACGTGATCAATCAAGAGATCAATGATTCTATTTATCTGTCAATCAATCACTCTATTAAACCACCCTTCAACACAACCACCCAAATTCTTGAACACACACACATTAAATTGTATTCACAAACAATCACACAGACATACAGATAGACAATATGATTCATAAACTCAAAAACACAAACTTACATATAGACGCAACCACATACATACAGATAACATATAATACACAGAATCAAATTACCCACATATGTTTCGTTGGATTTGCTACCGCCACATTTGATAGTTAGTTCCCCGACAAAAACCTTACATTGGAAACCAAGTATGCCTCTGACCTCGTTGCTATGAGACCTAACAATGAATTGCTTACAAATATGTAAATTCACATAATATCGCTCTGTAAATATACATACAACCGAATTATACCGACTGGATTCTGACTTAATCATGTTGTGTAACGTTAACTTGTATATGGGTGTTTTATGGCTAATTTCTGACTGGTTATTAATTCCTGACTAGTCACTAGTTATTGAGTGGCTACTGACTACTTGCTGACTACTTACTGATTAATTATTGAGTGGCTACTGACTACTTGCTGACTACTTACTGATTAATTATTGAGTGGTTACTACTATCTGACTAAATCTGATAGGTTTTCAACTAGTTTCTGACTGGTTTTTGAATAGTTTTTGACTGGTTTATGAATAGTTTCTGACTGGTTTTTTAATAGTTTTTGACTGGTTTATGAATAGTTTCCGACTAGTTTCTAACTGGTTTATAAATAGTTTCTTACTAGTTTTTCTGACTAGTTCATGGATAGCTGTTTTCGACTAGTTTCAGATTAGTTTCTAACTGGCTCATTAATAGTTTCTGAATAATTTCGAACGAGTTCATGTATAGTTTCTGGCTGGTTTGTTGTTTAGGACTAGTTAATGACTGGTTAATGATTAGTTATTGGCTGGTTTATGAATAGTTTCTGGTTGATCTCCGACTGATTAGTTTCTGACTGAATAATTTCGGATTGAATAGTTCTGACTGGTTTCTTAGTGACTAACTTATGAACTGGTGTGACTAGTTTCTAAGTGACTAATTTATGAACTGGTGTGACTAGTTTCTGACTAATTTCCAACGTAATATTAGCGTGTGTATCGACAACCAGTTCTTGACTACGTTTTGTACCCCTATTACAAATGTGTAACTAGTAAAAGAGAAAATATGAGCTGAACATTGGTGGATCGATATAGCGTGCGGCTGTAGAGAGTTGCTTCAAGTTTCGGCCTAAATTCAAATGTGATTTCAAGATGAACTAACAGACCAGGAATATAGGATTGTGTGCTCAACTAGTCAATACTTGTGTTGTCACATGGGAATGTTGTGTGGATGTGTTGTGTATTGTCACATTGGAATGTTGTGTGGATGTGTTGTCATATGGGCATGTTGTGTGGATGTGTTGTGTATTGTCTCATGGGAATGTTGTGTGGATGTGTTGTGTGTTGTCACATGGGAAGATGGTAAGTGTTGTGATGTTGAGATTATGTTTGCCGTGTTATAGGAACTATATGTGTAAGTGATTACCCTATGCTATTACTTCTGTTGTATTGCTGACTCTGTGCTGACTCTGTGCTGACTCTGTGCTCCAATGGAGAACAACATGGTAAATGGATGATGACTATCAATATATTAAAATATTGATTTAATTTCTTTGCGAACAGCGACCATCAACGTCTAAATAACAGTAACACTCCTGATTTTGTCTTGTTAATCAACGTCTAAATAACAGTAACACTCCTGATTTTGTCTTGTTAATCAACGTCTAAATAACAGTAACACTCCTGATTTTGTCTTGTTAATCAACGTCTAAATAACAGTAACACTCCTGATTTTGTCTTGTTAATCAACGTCTAAATAACAGTAACACTCCTGATTTTGTCTCGTTCATCAACATCATGTGCGGTTCAATCCTAATATAATAATAATACTCATATACAATCAGGGGCGTAATGGTGCCACACGGGATACATCAGAAGAACAAGCTCTCTAAACTTCTTTCTTTTTTCCTCAGACATTCGGAGAATTGTAGAAAAATTACTCCCAGACCATTCCTTGATGTTATTCGTCCAGGTTTTTCCCCCGCCTCTTGTGCTCTCCCTCCCATCCCTTGACTGTTCCTTGCAAAATAATTTTAGAAAGTCAGTCATGTCTTGTTACATGTCCAAACCATACATTTTACACCATTTCACCACTGCCAAAAGTGCTTCTTGATAACCTGAAAGTGTATTTATTTTTGTTGGACGAACATATTTGTCTAGTGTACTATATAGCAATTTTTAACAAAAGTCTGTAGCACTTGATTTCGAAAGCCTAACTCCTTTCCGTTTCTGCACTGAGTGTCCAGCTTTCACATCCCTATAAAAGTATATTTAGCGCAAGTGATCGGAATAAATCGATCGCTACAGTAATACATATTTTCATTTATTCAAATCATAGTCAACCTTGCCATATCATCCATCGCCATCTCAAGTCTTACTTGAACTGAATTCTCATGTTGAGGTCATCACATATTGATGATGTACAAGTGTATGTGTGCCTGGTGTGGCATATTTCGAAATTGACACGAAGTTGGAATAGTTGCTTCAAAGAATGTAACTAATTTGATATAAACAACATTTATTGTTATGTATCCATCGAAGAAGTTTGGATCTAGCTGATTGATCAAAGTACCAGGCAGGTGTCATGAATTATGTGACTGAATACATTGATTATAACCAAGTCTTAATATTTGATAAACAAGTGTCCTATAGGACACCATTCAGGACATGTAGTAGATAACAGTTTTTACCGATAACAGTTGGTTGTGCTTCTTGTCATCCCCAGAAATTACGAGAATAGAGCTATTACACTCTTTTTATGAAATTTGAGGACATTCCTCACAATAATGTTTAGCATTGTGCTCAAGATTACATTAAATACAGTCAGCATCATAACAAAACAGCAAACATTACATTCAACACACATTTATCAGCCCCTGTTTTATACTCTTGGTGTACTCTTGAGATACTGTCACCTGTTCAATTTTTTAATTCCCTCCAACATATCCATTTTTATTCCCTTCAATCATATATCTCAAATTGTATTCCCCTATAATAATATATCAATTTTTTCCAAAGGTTTCAAAATTCGTAGAAGAGTGACTTTACTGTAGGAAAGCTCTGTTTCCCCACATGTACTCGGTCTCTCTGAACGAACAAGCGTCGACACTCAAGCACGTAACTCCGTAGTATCAATCAATAATCCACAGGAATCTCCGAAAAAAAACCACTTTGCATACAAGTCACGAGCAGGATTCGAACCCATGACCTCTTAAACAAAGTAAACAGCTTAATAACTAGATATATTTATTTTTACCTCAATCATATATCTCTATTTCTATTTCCCTTCATTCATATATATATATTTTCCTTCCGTCATATATCTCTATTTCTATTTTCCTTTCATCATATATCTCTATTTCTATTTTCCTTTCATCATATATCTCTATTTTGTTGTATTCCTCTTCCATTATACATCTCTATTTGTCACTTGAACGTCTTCTCGCCAATTTTTAGATCAAGTAAAAACCTAATCAATGCTTCGTGTTTTTTATCGGTTCAAAATAATTTAATTATCAGGTTTATTTCGCTTCATTAGGATATTTTTTAATAAATTCCAAGTTTTCTTGTAGCACCTCGTGACTTGTGTGTTTCTGTTCATGAAATTCTCTATTCAGTTTTACTGTATTGTTAAGATTTATAAGCTTCTCAGATCTTACCTGTTCATACTTCTTCATTGTTCATAGTTTCCAATGATAAATCTAGCGGAGAAGTCTTAGTGTCGGAGGGGTTAGTTTCCAATGATAAATCTAGCGGAGAAGTCTTATTCTCGGAGGGGTTAGTTTCGAATAAGTCTGCATTAATGTTGAAAAGGCATTCGCAATCCGGTACTTGTGAACATCTTGGTGCTCTCGTAATAACATGCGGTGCTCTCGTAATAACATGCGGCGCTCTCGTAATAATATATGATGTTCTCGTAATAAAAAGTGGTACTCTCGTAATAATAAATGGTGCTCTCGTAATAAAATGTGGTACTCTCGTAATAATAAATGGTGCTCTCGTAATAATATATGGCGCTCTCGTAATAACATGTTGAGCTCTCGTAATATATAGTACTTTCGTAATAACATGTGGTCAAAGAGCACACTCAGGTATCTGATAATGTTGATGTTTCTATCAAACAGCACACTCGAGTATCTGATAATGTTGATGTTTCTATAAAACAGCACACTCAGGTATCTGATAGCGTTGGTTCTGGCATGTTTAACAGGCTAATGTAGAAAGTGAGAACACGAAGAGAATACATCAATCATATGTTGTAGCATAGATCGTATGTTGTAGCATAGATCATATGTTGTAGCATAGATCATATGTTGTAGCATAGATCATATGTTGTAGCATAGATCATATGTTGCCCCAGTCGCACTATTGGCCTCCAAATCGCACAGTTGGCCCCCAAGCCGCACTACAACTTACACTGAGATAATTAATCCGTTTCATATGATCGTCTCATTCAACCTCATCCCATACTAAAGCATTCAACCTCATCCCATACTAAAGCATTCAACCTCATCCCATACTAAAGCATTGTCACCATCATACTCTTGCGCGCTCTATCTACTCGCTATGATATTATCTTGCACGCTCTATCTACTCGCTATGATATTATCTTGCGCGCTCTATCTACTCGCTATGATATTATCTTGCGCGCTCTATCTACTCGCTATGATATTATCTTGCGCGCTCTATCTACTCGCTATGATATTATCTTGCGCGCTCTATCTACTCGCTATGATATTATCTTGCGCGCTCTATCTACTCGCTATGATATTATCCATCTCCTCTTTTCTTGCATGTTCCTTCTAGTTTTAATCTTTCTTTCTCCCATAATATGTTTTATCTATCCATGTGACGTGTCTTTTACAGAACGTTGTTCTCACTGCCACCCTGTAAGCCTCTCAGTTCTGTGTAAGCTACCCAGCCTCTTCCAGTGTCATGTTCAGAAAGTCTTCAACATTCTGTGTCATCGTAGTTGTAGTCTGCCTCTTCTTCTCTTTCCTGGAGCTTTTCCCTTCATGATTAATCTTTCTAAACCATTTGTGTCTCTTTATTGTATTTTTTTCATATCTTCCTTCTGTCACACCATATGTGCTTTCCTATCTTACCTATCTTTCTTTCATATCACAACATTATAGTATTGCTTGCATGTCTGTTGTATATTTTCCTGATGAACGTTTTTAAGTTGAAACGTCGTCTTTCGCTGTCCCGTTAGTATATGTTGTTTAAAAAATAAAACGAATACAGAAGTTTCTAAACATGATATATATGATAAATATCCTGGGTTTTGCTAAGACATGGTTGGAACTCGCAATGATAAATATCCTGGAATTTGCTGAAATAAAGTTGGAACTCACAAGGATAAATATTATGGGACTTGCTGAGAAAAGATTGGAACTCACAAGGATAAATATTATGGGACTTGCTGAGAAAAGATTGCAACTCACAAGGATAAAACAATTAATACAAAGTACAAATTACCCAGGACGATATTAAAAACATCCTACTGCCATATAGATCTGCATTAAGGATGTACCTGAAAACATAGACGTCGCTTTGTTATACCAACTGCCGTGGCATAATTACTTATATCAGGAATAATATTCAGAGAAATGTCACCCAGCTAACAGCCTACCCCACAGACATGCACATGTGTAACTATCTGGCACACTGGAGGAAAATACACAATCTAAAACATATACAGCCCACCTCAGACAACATGCAACTTACCAGAAATCCATTAAACACAATTTTTCAAAACAATACTTGTTGGTGACCTAATGGCCACACCCCCCACTGGGGTACCAGGACAGTAATACGACAGGAAAATATATAGAAAAACTCTGGGAAGAAACAAACCTGTTAGTTCTTCAAGATGCAAATTCTGTACCAACACTTCTGCATATTATCTATCTATCTCTCAGTCGACCTGACTTGACTATCTTTTCATCTGATATAATAGACTCTTGCTCTCTAGAAATTCTTGATGACATCATAAGTGACCATAGAATAAACTCACCGCCATAACTACATCCAACAAAGCATATTTCAAACAGACAACTCGCTGAAATTTTGGCAAGGCAGATTGGAAACTATTCCAAGAAACATCTGATTTCCTGCTAAGTAAAATCAAAAGAAATGACAGAACATTTACTGCTGAGGTGACAACAACTGATCTCACTGCAGCATCAGAAAGCATCCCAAGGGGCAGTAGAAAATCTTAAGAAATACAAGCTGGTATTCTTGAAAGGAAAAATAAAGCGATAGAAACCCTTGGGACTAAGCCATCACAAGAAACGAAAATCCTTTACAACAAAACATGTGCTAAAGTAAAACTAATAGTGAAGCAGGCCAAACATGGGCAAAAACATGTGCAAATTTACATCTAAGGAAAAATGGCAGAAAGGCTTGGGCACTGATCAATAATTAGTCTGGAAAAGAAGAAGAACAAATGATAAACTTGTGATAGATGAAAACAGAACAATCACCACAGATCAGAAAAGGCAGAACACTTAAATCACTTTTTTGCCAGTGTGAACAGAGTAGGGAAGCTGTCAGAAGCTGATAAGAAGCATCTTTACCTACTGAAACAGCAAGAGAAAGTCCAACCTACTATCTCATCCATATTTCAAGATGACTTCAATATGAAAGTCATCCATATTTCAAGATGACTTCAATATGAAAGTCATCCATATTTCAAGATGACTTCAATATGAAAGTCATCCATATTTCAAGATGACTTCAATATGCAGGAACTGCTACAAGGGCTGAAGAAACTAACTCCTAGAAAGTCTCCTGGACCAGACAAAATTTCTTATGAAATGTTAACACACGTGGACACATTATGAAATGTTAACACACATGAACACATTATGAAATGTTAACACACATGGACACATTATGAAATGTTAACACACATGGACACATTATGAAATGTTAACACACATGGACACATTATGAAATGTTAACACACATGGACACATTATGAAATGTTAACACACATGGACACATTATGAAATGTTAACACACATGGACACATTATGAAATGTTAACACACATGGACACATTATGAAATGTTAACACACAACACATGGAGAAATTATGAAATGTTAACACACATGGAGAAATTATGAAATGTTAACACACATGGACACATTATGAAATGATATAACACATGGACACATTATGAAATGGATTAGTCATTAAACTAATAAATATGACTTGGAGAAATGGAAAGCTGCCTAAAAACTGGAGAATTCTCACATCTTTCCCATCCTGAAAAGTAACAAACCTCCAGATGAACCCAAAAGCTACCGCCCCATATCGCTAACATCATGTCTTGGGAAATTGGCAGAAAGAATGGTTAACGTAGGACTTTACTCGTTCCTCGAGAGCTCAAACATCCTTTGCCATGAACATGCTGGCTTCAGAAAAGGCAGCTGCAAAGAAGACCAACTATTTAGGCTGACAAAGAAAATTCATGATGGATTCCAGAAAAACAAACACACCGCAGCCATCTTCTTTGACTTACAACAGGCTTTTGATCGAATATTGAGAAAGGTTCCCTTGATTCCTCCACCTGTTACTTCACCTGTTCCTCCACCTGGTACTTCACATGTTCCTCCACCTGGTACTTCACCTGTTCCTCCCCCTGGTACTTCCCCTGTTCCTCCCCCTGTTACAAATAACAAAAGACGTAGTTCGGTATGAAAATATGAGGTTATGTAAGTTTGATATAAATATGGCCAATTTGAAATAAAAACAGGATTTAGACAAGGCTGTGTATTATCACCACTTCTGTTCGTAATATACATGGACAGGATAACTAAGCAGACACAAGAAACAAACTCACCCCAGCAGAAACATCAAATAAAGATCACAACTCACTCAACAAAAACTGCTATTTTCAGATGATCAATGTTTAATATACGAATCTGAAAACAAATTACAGCGGCAGACACACTTGCTCCATACAACCTGCGAAGAACAAAACATGCAACTAAACACATCTAGAACAGAGATTATGAAGATAAGCAGAACACCAGGTCAGTTCAATCTGTCAACTTGTACAAAAACTAAAGCAATTTGAGTTTAAATACATAGGAAGCATATTTACGGAGGATGACAAACTCGACAGAGAGATTGAAACAAGGTGCCAAAAAGCCAATATAAATTACCAGCTGTCACCAATACTTAAACACCCTTCAATCTGCGCGGCTACAAAACGACAATTGATAAACAATATTTTTATACCAACTCTCTTTTACCAATGTCAAACATGACCATTGACAAATAAACAAACGAAAAAGATCGCAGTTTGGGAAATTAAATGTTTGAGAAAAGCTATAAATGTCACGAGAAGAGACCGCCGGAGAAATGAAGATATCAGGATAGAAGTAAAGACTATCTCAAGTCAAAACTAGATCGAGAGGCAGAAAACCAGATGGTTTGATTACGTCATTAGAATGGAACCTGCGCAACCAGCCCTTCGTGCATACATTAGCAGAAGACTGGGCTACAAGGCATGAGGAAGATCAAGAAATAGATGGACAGAGACAATCAAAGAAACATTAAATAGACAACAGGCGTACCATGGCCAATGCAACTTAAATGGCCACAGACAAAAAAAACTCCATCCCCCCCACCCCAATGACGCTTAACTGCACACGTGGAGATGGCATTATATAGATATAAATATGATGTTTTGTATTATTCTATTAATCTAAAATGGGTACCAGATGGCAAAAGAAAAAGAGGAAGACCAATAAAAACACTTCGCAGAACAGCCATAAAGTAGGGTATGGCTATGTGTCGCAACAACATACAAGAATTACATACAGTAGTATCACATCACTCGACTGGAGAGCTCTTGTTTCTGGCACATGCAACGTATTCTACCCATAAGGAATATAGATAGATTAGACAAGATAGATTAGATAAGATAGATTAGATAAGATAGATTAGATAAGATAGATTAGATAAAATAAATATATTATATATAGATAAGATAGATCAGATATAGATAAGATAGATTAGATAAGATAGATTAGATAAAATAAATAGATTATATATAGATAAGATAGATTAGATGTAGATAAGATAGATTAGATATAGATAATATAATAAGAAAGGTCAGATAAGATAGATTAGATATAGATAGATTAGATACGATAGATTAAATAAAATAGATAGATTAAATGTAGATAAGAAAGATTAGATATAGATCAGATAGATTAAATATAGATAAGATAGATTAGATATGAATAAGATAGGTTAGATGTAGATAAGATAGATTAGATGTAGATAAGATAGATTAGATGTAGATAAGATAGATTGGATATAGATAAGATTCATTAGATATAAATAGATATATAGATATTTAGATATATATATTTAGATATTTAGATATAGATAATTAGATATAGATATTTCGATATAGATATTTAGATATAGATAGATAGATATAGATAGATATAGGCAGGCAGGCAGGGGCACGGCAGGTTAGGGCAGGGAGACAGACAGACAGACAGAAAGATAGATAGATAGTTCTGTTTCGTGTTACAGAAGCCAGGAAGAATCATGGATGTGGCTACTTGTGTATACTTTCTTGTTTGTCCCATCTCTCTATCTTATATTATGAACAGACTCACAAACGCAATGCCCACACTTCTTACAATATACATTTGACCTTCTGTCATCCTTTGTATAGCCTCACTCCCCTTTCTCATTTATGAGATCTGCACCCTCCCCCACTTCAGAGAAACCTCTCCGCACATTATCCCCATCCGCTGACATAAACAGCCACATCGTTTCTTGAAATTGCCGACACCCCGAACTTAAGTCTCACAACTGGGCATTAATTGAATCATATCGATTGCCTTCGTTGTGCATTTATTCCACAGAATCATTTCTAACTGGCATCGCTTCCTATAGACAATATACAGACAGATTTCTCTGTTACAACAATTTGCTGAATGCGATGTGCTGGCTAAGAATAAACGCCACTTAAGCCAGGCCCAGTTATTGTAAGTGTACACATGAAATGGACTCTTTGTCTGTGAAACTTTGGTCGAGTTCTTGTAGATGTCATGCTGAGGGTGTGAGGTTGAGTTCTTGTAGATGTCATGCTGAGGGTGTGAGGTTGAGTTCTTGTAGATGTCATGCTGAGGGTGTGAGGTTGAGTTCTTGTAGATGTCATGCTGAGGGTGTGAAGTTGAGTTCTTGTAGATGTCATGATGAGGGTGTGAGGTTGAGTTCCTGTAGATGTCATGCTGAGGGTGTGAGGTTGAGTTCTTGTAGAAGTCATGATGAGGGTGTGAGGTTGAGTTATTGTAGATGTCATGCTGAGGGTGTGAGGTTGAGTTATTGTAGATGTCATGCTGAGGGTGTGAGGTTGAGTTCTTGTAGAAGTCATGCTGAGGGTGTGAGGTTGAGTTCTTGTAGATGTCATGCTGAGGGTGTGAGGTTGAGTTCTTGTAGATGTCATGCTGAGGGTGTGAAGTTGAGTTCTTGTAGATGTCATGCTGAGGGTGTGAGGTTGAGTTCTTGTAGATGTCATGCTGAGGGTGTGAGGTTGAGTTCTTGTAGATGTCATGATGAGGGTGTGAGGTTGAGTTCTTGTAGATGTCATGCTGAGGGTGTGAGGTTGAGTTCTTGTAGATGTCATGATGAGGGTGTGAGGTTGAGTTCTTGTAGATGTCATGATGAGGGTGTGAGGTTGCGAGACGATCATGCAAATTGTTGATTATTTTCTGCATGTTTGAATGGCATCTGTTGTGATAATTATCTAGGTCTAATGTATCACTTTCTTAGAAATGTGTCATCATGTACATGTGAGGGTTACATTCACAGATTGAAGGTATCATGTACATGTGAGGGTTTCATTCACAGATTGAAGGTGTCATCTTGTACATGTGAGGGTTTCATTCACAGATTGAAGGTATCATGTACATGTGAGGGTTTCATTCACAGATTGAAGGTATCATGTACATGTGAGGGTTTCATTCACAGATTGAAGGTATCATCTTGTACATGTGAGGGTTTCATTCACAGATTGAAGGTATCATCTTGTACATGTGAGGGTTTCATTCACAGATTGAAGGTATCATCTTGTACATGTGAGGGTTTCATTCACAGATTGAAGGTGTCATCTTGTACATGTGAGGGTTTCATTCACAGATTGAAGGTGTCATCTTGTACATGTGAGGGTTTCATTCACAGATTGAAGGTATCATCTTGTACATGTGAGGGTTTCATTCACAGATTGAAGGTATCATCTTGTACATGTGAGGGTTTCATTCACAGATTGAAGGTGTCATCTTGTACATGTGAGGGTTTCATTCACAGATTGAAGGTGTCATCTTGTACATGTGAGGGTTTCATTCACAGATTGAAGGTGTCATCTTGTACATGTGAGGGTTTCATTCACAGATTGAAGGTATCATCTTGTACATGTGAGGGTTTCATTCACAGATTGAAGGTATCATCTTGTACATGTGAGGGTTTCATTCACAGATTGAAGGTATCATCTTGTACATGTGAGGGTTTCATTCACAGATTGAAGGTATCATCTTGTACATGTGAGGGTTTCATTCACAGATTGAAGGTATCATCTTGTACATGTGAGGGTTTCATTCACAGATTGAAGGTATCATCTTGTACATGTGAGGGTTTCATTCACAGATTGAAGGTATCATCTTGTACATGTGAGGGTTTCATTCACAGATTGAAGGTATCATCTTGTACATGTGAGGGTTTCATTCACAGATTGAAGGTATCATCTTGTACATGTGAGGGTTTCATTCACAGATTGAAGTTATCATCTTGTACATGTGAGGGTTTCATTCACAGATTGAAGGTATCATCTTGTACATGTGAGGGTTTCATTCACAGATTGAAGGTATCATCTTGTACATGTGAGGGTTTCATTCACAGATTGAAGGTATCATCTTGTACATGTGAGGGTTTCATTCACAGATTGAAGGTATCATCTTGTACATGTGAGGGTTTCATTCACAGATTGAAGGTATCATCTTGTACATGTGAGGGTTTCATTCACAGATTGAAGGTATCATCTTATACATGTGAGGGTTTCATTCACAGATTGAAGGTATCATCTTGTACATGTGAGGGTTTCATTCACAGATTGAAGGTATCATCTTGTACATGTGAGGGTTTCATTCACAGATTGAAGGTATCATCTTGTACATGTGAGGGTTTCATTCACAGATTGAAGGTATCATGTACATGTGAAGGCTTACAATCACAGATTGAAATTGTCCAAATATTGAAGTAATCACACATTTTGGATACAATAATATATCTGTTTGGACAAAGGCATTCCCACAAAGTAGATACAAATATAATCATAATAATAAAAGCCATAACCCGTCAGGGTCGTAGGGGTGTCACATCCTGATGTAGGGGTGTCACATTCTGATGTAGGGGTGTCACATCCTGATGTAGGGGTGTCACATTCTGATGTAGGGTTGTCACATCCTGATGTAGGGGTGTCACATCCTGATGTAGGGGTGCCACATTCTGATGTAGGGGTGTCACATTCTGATGTAGGGGTGTCACATCCTGATGTAGGGGTGTCACATTCTGATGTAGGGGTGTCACATCCTGATGTAGTGGTGTCACATTCTGATGTAGGGGTGTCACATTCTGATGTAGTGGTGTCACATTCTGATGTAGGGGTGTCACATTCTGATGTAGGGGTGTCACATTCTGATGAGTTTGGAAACTTCACACCCTGTTTAATCCTCACTATTATTCAGCCATGTCGTCTTCTGACCTCTCCCCCTCCCTCCTCCACCATACATCGAAGAACATATTTTTTTGTCACCAAGCATTTCCTCATCACGTGACCGTATTGCCAGAGTTGACAAAGTTTTACGACTGTTTCCTCATCACGTGACCGTATTGCCAGAATTGACAAAGTTTTACGACTGTTTCCTCATCACGTGACCGTATTGCCAGAGTTGACAAAGTTTTACGACTGTTTACGGTGGTTCTTGTTAACCCGCTATAGATAAAGTCAACAAGGAAATCAACTTTCTGACAAAACTACACGTAGATCGAACCGTAGCTATCGTCTGCACTACTTACTTTCGAAATGAATTAATTTGGGCCCGTTCGTTACGTTTTTGACTATTCTTGGACTTTTGATTGGTCGTTATTTACATAATTAGAATCGCATGCCAAAAATAGCTAAGGGCAACCAATAGATTGAACGCATATAAGAAACTAGTTCATGTTTACATTTTAGTTGATAGATCTTCTATTAATACGATTGGTCACGATTTAGCCAAAGTTCCCACTACCTAATCTATACATGCCAGTGAAACCTGGACAATTTACAGACAATGTTAAGACAATGTACAGACAATGTACAGACAATGTACAGATAATGTACACCCCGTAAAGATAAATATAATAGATAAACGAAGGGATGAATATGTTAGCATCAAACAGCAACTGTCAGACACTACACTCTGGTGGGTTTGTTTCAGACGGGGATAGGAGTACCCATAGACTTGACCTGCAGTAATAAATTATTGTGTGATAGGAGAACCGATAGACTTGACCTGCAGCAATAACTCGTATTATCGGAGCACCTATAGACTTGATCTGCAGTAACAACTTATTGTGTTACTGACATACCTATTGTCTAAGATAAAAAGAGTGAGAATCTATGTTGGAAAATCTTATGATCTGTGTTGAAAAATCTTAGGATCTGTGTTGGTAAAACTTAGAAAGAATTATTGTGGAAAAATCAGCCACTACTAACAGGACTTAATCACCGACATTTATTAGCTACACAATAATCGGCACGATTACAACACTTCACATTCCCATCACACAGAAGTCTCCAGTGTGGGCTGCCTAAATTATAGTAATCTTCATTAAATGATAGGCTCGTTTATAAAACACAATAACTGCCTCCAATCACTGACCCACACACACACACACATTCGTATTTTTTGTCTCTATTACTTCCCTTGTTTCAGTTTATTTCCTGAGTTACTTCCCCCCTCAATCTGGGTTTCCGCATTCTATCTCAATAATGACCATGATCAAATATTTATCTTCTGAGCACGGCATTAGGACCACTTTCAGCTGACGGCCATATTGTTATCTGCCTACGTTCTGTTCTTTTTTTTTTTACAGATTGGATCCAATGTTTGCCATCTATAAACTTGCTTAAGACCCTAGAAATACAATAAAGCTGCCATCAGCTCTCTCTCTCTCTCTCTCTCTCTTTCTATTTTTGTCTCTCTATGCCTCCCTCCATCTTTTATTTTCATACAAACAAGTAATTGGAGAGTTTGTACATGATTAGAACAGCATTTTCGAATGTGCATTGCATCAGGTGGGACTGCAGTAAAACTGAGAAAATCAGTAAAATGCACTAAGATAATAAAGTTTTATGAATCATTAGAATATCACAAATTTGGCGTTTCGGGCATAATATTTTTATCAAATACAGGACACAAGGCACAACATAGACATATATCCATTAATGTATGTTGTGGATGTTGTGTTTTGCATTTTGTGCTTGATGAGACCTTTTGGTCGAAACGAATTTGTGTTGTTTTTGCTTTTGTTAGGTTTGCCACATTATTACATGAATATACTGCTCTGTTCATGCGGGGTCTGAGGAAACACAAGAGAGACATCATTGGCGAGTAATGCTTTAGTTGATGGCACAGTACCGCGAAGAGATGGAGGCCGACCTAATAAGGAAAGCCACCGGGAAAAGAAGGTAACACTAGAATTGAGAACATGTACATATAAAGCTCATTACCAGGTGTGAGATTACCAGGTGTTAGATTGCCTGGTGTGAGATTACTAGGTGTGAGAGGAGAAAGTGTGAGATTACCAGGTGTGAGGGGAGAAAGTGAAATTACTAAGTGTGAGAGGAGAAAGTGTGAGATTACCAGGTGTGAGGGGAGAAAGTGTGAGATTAACAGGTGTGAGGGGAGAAAGTGTGAGATTACCAGGTGTGAGATTACCAGGTGTTAGATTGCCTGGTGTGAGATTACTAGGTGTGAGGGGAGAACGTGTGAGATTACCAGGTATGAGGGGAGAAAGTGAAATTACTAAGTGTGAGAGGAGAAAGTGTGAGATTAACAGGTGTGAGGGGAGAACGTGTGAGATTAACAGGTGTGAGGGGAGAACGTGTGAGATTAACAGGTGTGAGGGGAGAAAGTGTGAGATTACCAGGTGTGAGGGGAGAAAGTGAAATTACTAAGTGTGAGAGGAGAAAGTGTGAGATTACTAGGTGTGAGGGGAGAACGTGTGAGATTACCAGGTATGAGGGGAGAAAGTGAAATTACTAAGTGTGAGAGGAGAAAGTGTGAGATTACCAGGTGTGAGGGAATAAAGTGTGAGATTACCAGGTGTGAGGGGAGAAAGTGTGAGATTACCAGGTGTGAGGGAATAAAGTGTGAGATTACTAGGTGTGAGGGGAGAACGTGTGAGATTACAAGGTGTGTGCGGAGAACGTGTGAGATTACCAGGTGTGAGGGGAGAAAGTGTGAGATTACCACTTGTGAGGGGAGAAAGTGTGAGATTACCACGTGTGAGGGAATAAAGTGTGAGATTACCAGGTGTAAGGGAAGAAAATGTGAGATTACCAGGTGTGAGGGGAGAAAGTGTGAGATTACCAGGTGTGAGGGGTGCGAAGTGTGTGGTAGATTTTCTCAGTATAGTGCAAGTCTATGAAATGCCAACCTTAGTTTATTTTTAAATTATTGAATAATTCAAATTTTTATTTTTATTTCCCTGCTTATGCCGCCTCCTTACGTTGCCGTCTGATGATGTCTCCTCTCTGCATCACAGCACGGCACGGCCAATATCCCGTGTACCGTGATGCTGATTTCTAATCACGAAGAATCAAGGTCTACTACATGCTGGAAGTAAATGTATTCATGTGTATATTATTATAATCCACTATTAAAATTCACTATTAAAATCCACTATTATAATCTATTGTAAAACTACTATTAAAACCCAATATCAAAATCTACTATTAAAATCTATTATTCATATCTATGATTAAAATCTACTATTACAATCTATAATAAAAATCTACCATCAAACGCTACTATTAAAATCTATCAAAATCCAATATACAAAATTTACTATCAAAATCCGTTAAAGAAATTTGCATGAAAAAAACTAGGATAAAATATATTAAAGAAAGATAATACAGAGGAAGGGTTGAACGAATGCGGTGAGAGAAAAAAGGATAAACGATAAACTTGAAGAAGGGATGTTTATTGCCAGTTGAAGTATTTTCAACAAATCCTAGAGATATGAAAATCTGATAGAATCCAGTAGAAACATTCAAGCATTTGGAAAAAGTTGATTCAGAAAGTGTTGGAGTGGAAACACTGGTGATTCTTGTTGGTATCGATCCAGTAATAACGGAATGTGTGTAGGAATAAAATATCGGTGTCAGCACCCGGTACAAAGATAAGAAATGCATATACGAATAGAAGAGCGGATTTTAAGCAGTACAGGGCCGTAGACGTGTCTTCAGTTAAAAAAAAGGAGGGGGGGGGTGTACTAAAACAAAAAGTCAATTGCTCAATGTCGTAAATAATTTCTGAATTTTCGTGATATTTTTGATGGAATATTTCGGTGGAATTTTTACAGACATGGATTTATCTGCTTTATTGATTTCTGTCCCAGTGAGGACATTCGTCGCAACAACAAATGGTCTAATGATGATGGTGTTTGCTGTGACGAAGGCCCTAAGCTGGCTGGAATAGCAAGCTTATTATCGTGCATGCATACTGAGTGACTCAATGAGTATGATCCAGATAGTCAAAGCAGGTGAAGTGCATAGACGATGGGTGGAGTCATAGACGATGGGTGGAGTCATAGACGATGGGTGGAGTCATAGACGATGGGTAGAGTCATAGACGATGGGTGGAGTCATATACTATGGGTGGAGTCATAGACGATGGGTGGAGTCATAGACGATGGATGGAGTCATAGTCGATGGGTGAATGGGCCTCACAGCAAACAAATCACTTTCATGTTTATTCTTGGACACGCAGTTGTCGATGGAAACGAACGAGCCGGCAAGCTAGCTGGCTCTGTCTCTAACATAACGTGTTGAACCTATGGACAGAGCAGACATACTAAATGTTCTACGAGAGTGTCAACGATCTCAAGATGTTCAAGTCAATGAGTATCGGACAGTATTCAGCCTGAACACATACTCTCTCTCTTTCTCACCTCGACAAAGCTAGCAAGAAAATGTTACCATCAGTCTGTGTACACAGAAAGAGATTCTGTAGCTTGAAGATTTATGTTACCATCAGTCTGTGTACACAGAAAGAGATTCTGTAGCTTGAAGATTTATGTTACCATCAGTCTGTGTACACAGAAAGAGATTCTGTAGCTTGAAGATTTATGTTACCATTAGTCTGTGTACACAGAAAGAGATTCTGTAGCTTGAAGATTTATGTTACCATCAGTCTGTGTACACAGAAAGAGATTCTGTAGCTTGAAGATTTATGTTACCATCAGTCTGTGTACACAGAAAGAGATTCTGTAGCTTGAAGATTTATGTTACCATCAGTCTGTGTACACAGAAAAGGATTCTGTAGCTTGAAGATTTATGTTACCATCAGTCTGTGTACACAGAAAGAGATTCTGTAGCTTGAAGATTTATGTTACCATCAGTCTGTGTACACAGAAAGAGATTCTGTAGCTTGAAGATTTATGTTACCATCAGTCTGTGTACACAGAAAGAGATTCTGTAGCTTGAAGATTTATGTTACCATCAGTCTGTGTACCCAGAAAGAGATTCTGTAGCTTGAAGATTTATGTTACCATCAGTCTGTGTACACAGAAAGAGATTCTGTAGCTTGAAGATTTATGTTACCATCAGTCTGTGTACACAGAAAGAGATTCTGTAGCTTGAAGATTTATGTTACCATCAGTCTGTGTACACAGAAAGAGATTCTGTAGCTTGAAGATTTCTGTTACCATCAGTCTGTGTACACAGAAAGAGATTCTGTAGCTTGAAGATTTATGTTACCATCAGTCTGTGTACACAGAAAGAGATTCTGTAGCTTGAAGATTTATGTTACCATCAGTCTGTGTACACAGAAAGAGATTCTGTAGCTTGAAGATTTTCCGGATTTGTTTTGATGTAGCCATTGATAACCAAACAGACAATCGTCCACCAAACTCGTAAACAGGTATCGCCAACCACTTCTTATATCGATTCTCATAGCAACCACTTCTTATATCGATTCTCATAGCAACCACTTCTTATATCGATTCTCATAGCAACCACTTCTTATATCGATTCTCATAGCAACCACTTCTTATATCGATTCTCATAGCAACCACTTCTTATATCGATTCTCATAGCAACCACTTCTTACTGAATCTTGTTCACCCAAATATACGATCATCGATTTCACCGAAACCGTTCTCCCATAATTATCTTCGGAAGAATGGCACCTTCGTCTGTACAGACGATCTACACTCTCATCAATTTGTGTCCTATAAAGCACTCCAGAAGCATTTCTGTCTAATATCGTATTGTGTCCCATTTAATGCTTACTTCGATTTATTCCAACTTCGGGTTGTTTTTCTTGGAGATACACAGCAGGATATGTCAGACTCACTTTGCGATATCTTCTCATATAGAACACCCAATGTTCTCATCTGTTTTCATTTAGAACACCCAATGTTATCTCTTTTCATATAGAACACTCACTGCTCTATTTTGGTATAGAACATCCACTATTCTGATCTCTTTCGATATAGAACCTCTAATGTTCTGATATTTTTTTTATATATAACATCTAATGATCTGATATTTTTGTTATATATAACATCTAATGTTCTGGAAGTGTTCGGTGTCTATCATAGTCTCCATGTAATGTCAAGAACACATCGTCCATCGATCCAACATTCAATCAATAGATCACAGCCCGTCCGCCATCGCCACCACCATCATCATCATCATGTATCATGTGCTAACACACAATTAACAATTGTCAGTCACTTAACATACTCCAATGTGCAACTTTGGGACAATGACCTCGGGATTCCATGAACATTAACTGTGCTCATCCACAAATGTCAACTTGCTTAAACTACCAGGCAGATCCAGGAAAAGGGTAATAAAGGTTTGCGGATACTAGATAACACACATAATGACACACACAAATCGATGTTTCGACCAAAAGGCCTTTATCAAGACAGACAATTGAAACAAAATTGAAACAATTGAGCGCCTGTCTCTTGTTTGACTTTAGTCGATGCATAGTTTGTTTGTTTCGTGTCACATTTTTGTTGTCATTTTTGTATTTTCCTTGTCCGGTGTCATTTCGCCTCTTCCGGTCAATCCAAACTACTCATACCAATGTGACCGTCGATGTTCACTTTCTGTTATGTTTTAATTTTGTTTCAATTGTCTGTATTGATAAAGGACTTTTGGTCGAAACGTCGATTTGTGTGTGTCATTATGTGTGTTATCTAGTATCAGCAAAACTTTATTATCCTTTTCCTGGAGCTACAAGTTGGATTTCAGTTTTTCACAGTACCTACAATTTGTTGATTAAACTACGTTAGTTTCGTCGATTAATCATGAAATTTCCTAGTTCCTTTTGGGTGATGGTAATAAAGTAAATATACCAGGCGGCCAGCTTCAGATGGTAATAAAGTAAATATACCAGGCGGCCAGCTTCAGATGGTAATAAAGTAAATATACCAGGCGGCCAGCTTCAGATGGTAATAAAGTAAATATACCAGGCGGCCAGCTTCAGATGGTAATAAAGTAAATATACCAGACGGCCAGCTTCAGATGGTAATAAAGTAAATATACCAGGCGGCCAGCTTCAGATGGTAATAAAGTAAATATACCAGGCGGCCAGCTTCAGATGGTAATAAAGTAAATATACCAGGCGGCCAGCTTCAGATGGTAATAAAGTAAATATACCAGGCGGCCAGCTTCAGATGGTAATAAAGTAAATATACCAGGCGGCCAGCTTCAGATTCGACGATATGTTTTTCCGTCAACGTAAAGCTTCCCACAAATTTTAAAACATCACGCTGGATTACGTAATCACAAGTTTACAACTTCTAATAAGCTCAATATATCAATTATAGTAGACCTAGCTCTCGGTTCAGATAAATAGATATGCCCTCGGAAGCAAATAATCCTTCCGCAAAGCTACAAAGATATATCCCCACATATGACAACTTCAAATATCCTCGTACATTTATATATATATTTATATATTTTTATATATTTTATATATATATATGTACTCGTATATGATCAAACAGCTGGTTATCTCTGTTCACTTTACGAATGGAGTAGGTCAATTCACACCCCCACATTACTCCGCGACCACAGGTGATTTTTAAACGGCTGATGACATGTAAAAACAATATTATTTAAAACATTTAAAAACAATTTCAAACAATATTTAAACAACTTTACAAAAACAAAGACAAAATAAAATACTGAATTATTTGGCACTTAACAATCGGTTAATTTGTTCAGCGTCAAAAAGCCAATCAGAAGCATTGACTCACTTCATTCTTAGAGTGAACAGAGTATTCACTTTAACTATGTGGAATACGATACTTGACTCACAGGTCGTGATTCCTGTACAAGATAATCATAACTCGTGATGCTAGTGATTACTGCACTTCATCGTATGAATCCATCCTAAGTTTGACTTCAACACGATCCTGACTGACAGAATACAGATAAAATCATTTCACGTACAATAAAATATCTATTTACTACATGAAGATAACTCATGTCCGTCTTATCTCTCCCGGTGCAATATCTCAGACTGATTATCACTCTCCAAAACTTCAACTTGCAAACACAACTTTGTACACGACATATTTCACAGTTTTCAGACGTGCCTCATTTTTCACGCTTTATTCTGCGAATTCACTTCGTCAACCTTTAATCATATTAAATGTCCCAATTAATATATTTTTGAATAGTTCGTAAACTGAATTATTTTCAATTTAATTCATTTGATTCAGTCAAGGTTATCTGAACTTCCACGGTTTTTTTCTACACTCTATTTCTCCTGACAGTCACTTAGTTATTGTCCTATAATTCAGCCAACTATAACGGTTTTCACGTGTTACAATTAGCTAGTATGATGTCTTCAAGTTAAAAATGAGAATTATAAAATGCTACATCTATTCCATATTAATGTATGGCTCAGAAACATGGACACTAAATAAACAATTAGAAGACAAAATTGATGCCTTTGAGATGTGGGTATATAGAAGAATAGGGAGAACATCATGGAAAGAGAAGAAAACAAATAAAGAGGTGCTAAAGACACTTAATATGAAGAAAGAACTACTAAGAGAAATAAAGATCAGGCAAATAAAATACTTTGGACACATTAAAAGACATGACACCCTATTGAAGACCTTACTTGAGGGTAAAGTCAAAGGGACGCGAGCACGAGGTAGGCAGAGATACAAGTGGGAGAGTAACATTACACGATGGACAGGTTACAGTCTAGCAGAGTGCACCACCAAGACAAGATACAGGAGATGTTGGAGATACGTTGCAGCCAACCTTGGTTGCGGAGACGGCACTTGATGATGATGATGTCTTCTATACTTTTCTAGAACATAGATCCAGTCACCTAGTTTCATTATGTCGAATAGTCATCAGCTAAATTGTTTCCCCTAGTCCATACATGTAACCCTGTTACAGCTTCATCAGATGTCAATATTTTCAGCTTGTCATTAAAGTTACTTGTAACCATCGATTTATACCCTGGAAAAATGGATCAGCAGGCATTTCATAAATTCCGTCTACAATTTGTTGACAATAATCTTTGACTCCCCCCCCCCCCCCCCTCACGCCAACTAGTCATGAATGTGGGGACTCACACTGTTTAATTATGTCCAATTTTTTACTCGCCCGACCACCAAAAAAAAATAATAAATTAAAAGTTGCAGAAAATTGGCGAAAGAATTACAACATAGTATTGCAGTTTGTTTTAGAAAAATGTTTCAAATTCCAACAAATTATTTTGATGTATTTAGCAGTTTTGTTGACAATTTTGGCAAACTCCATCGCTCCCTACCACGTCAGCAACAACTGGCACACTTTGTCAGACTGCTCCCCCTAACTAGTTCATTGACGTAATTTATGGACTGTCCCAAGACACAGTCCCACATCACCAGCCCCATACTACAGTAACATACCACAGTTCCATACCACAGTCACATACCACAGTCATATACCGAATCCCATGCCACAGTCCCACACTACAGTCTCATAGCACAGTCGCAGACCACAGTCCCAGGCCAAAATCTCAGACCACAGTCCCAGACCAAAGTCCCAGACCACAGTCCTATAGCACAATCTCAGACCACGAATAAAGATGGACTATATATAGATAGAGCACTCATACTACCAGTAACAATGTATGGCTATGAAATATGGACACTTAATATTTTTTTAAACGGAGAAAAGAATTGCTTCTTTCGAAAGAGGATACTGCATAACGATATTTAGAATCATGGAGACAGCGATAAAAGAGAAATCAAGAAGTGTTTAGAATATTCACAGATGTAAGCTGATGGTAACTTAAACATTCGTCACTAGAAGTGTTTAGAATATTCACAGATGTAAGCTGATTGTCACTTACACATTCCTAACAAAAACACTGATGCATAGAATGGACAGATACGTATAATGATAGACACATGTAGACTAGACAGATGTAGACTTGACAGATAAGTATAAGGGTAGACTAGACGGATAAGTATAATGATAGACATCTCGACTAGACGGATAAGTATAATGATAGACAGATACAGAAATGTCGACTAGATGGATAAGTATAACATTGACAGAGACATGACACAGAGATGTATACAATGGCATTGACAGACACTTGTCAAAAAGATATGGACAGCGGCATTGACAGACACTTGACAAAGAGATGTGGACAGCGACATTGATAGAGACTTGTCAAAGAGATGTGGACAGCGACATTGACAGACACTTGTCAAAGAGATGTGGACAGCGGCATTGATAGAGACTTGTCAAAGAGATGTGGACAGCGACATTGACAGACACTTGTCAAAGAGATGTGGACAGCGACATTGACAGACACTTGTCAAAGAGATGTGGACAGCGGCATTGATAGAGACTTGTCAAAGAGATGTGGACAGCGACATTGACAGACACTTGTCAAAGAGATGTGGACAGCGACAATGATAGACACTTGACAAAGAGATGTGGACAGCGACATTGACAGACACTTGACAAACAGATGTAAGTAGCGACATTGACAGAGACTTTACAAAGAGATGTGGACAGCGATATTGACCAATACTTGCTAAAGAGATGTATGGAGCGACATTGACAGAAACTTGATAGAGAAAAAGAGTTAGAAGTAGTCGAGAACGGTAAATTAAACGTTTGGTAATAATAAACTCGTGAAACGTCCGGCTAAGTGGTAAGCGTTGCGCTTACGAAGTCGCGGGTTCGAATCCTTGTTTATAAAGGGTATTTATCCCGATATCCTTGATGATTATCACCTGGAGTTACGGAGTTATGTGCTATGAGTGGTACTCTCGACAGGCTGCTTCCGGCTTCGTTGAGTGGGATGTAGTACATGTGATAAAGCCTGGGTACAATAAAGTTAATCCTCTGCGTTCGTTATAGCCTATTGGGCAAGAGCGATGTTTTTGATAATATTAAGAAACATAACATCGTGGAAAATTACTATTTGAAGACGTGGCAACATGGATAAAGGTCTACAAGACAACGATGGACAAGAGACATCAAAGTATCTGAACATTGTCCTTGGCTGCGACAGTTTAATGTGCATGCGTAAGGAAGGATACATTCTAACACATGTTATTTATAACAAGTGGAGATTTAAAAAATTGAAATATCTTTTTAGAACAGCAAAATTTACATCAAATTACAAAGCATTATGCATAAAAAGTAGGAGAAAAATATTACAATTTTAATGGGAGATTTGAATGTAAAAATATGAGAATATAATAGCGGCCTTTGAAGAGGTCGTGAAGAAAAAAAACAAGGATTGGAAAAAATGAATGAGAATGTGGAAATATTTGCCAATTTGTGAGCACCAGAAAAAAAGAACCGAGTGATAGGAAGAAGCAGATGTGAACGTGAACGAAGGTGAAAACATTACATAGAGATCAGGAGAGGAAAAACGTTACATAGAGATCAGAGGGGAAAAACGTTACATAGAGATCAGGAGAGGAAAAACGTTAGAAATCAGAAGGGAAAAAACGTTACATAGAGATCAGGAGAGGAAAAACGTTAGAGATCAGAAGAGGAAAAACGTTACATAGAGATCAGGAGAGGAAAAACGTTACATAGAGATCAGAGGGGAAAAACGTTACATAGAGATCAGGAGAGGAAAAACGTTAGAAATCAGAAGGGAAAAAACGTTACATAGAGATCAGGAGAGGAAAAACGTTAGAGATCAGAAGAGGAAAAACGTTACATAGAGATCAGGAGAGGAAAAACGTTACATAGAGATCAGAGGGGGAAAACGTTACAAAGAGATCAGGAGAGGAAAAACGTTAGAGATCAGAAGAGGAAAAACGTTACATAGAGATCAGGAGAGGAAAAACGTTACATAGAGATCAGGAGAGGAAAAACGTTACATAGAAATAAGAACAGAAAAAACGTTACATAGAGATCAGAAGAGGAAAAACATTATATATCAGAAGGGGAAAAACCTTAAATAGAGATCAGAAGGGGGGAAATATTACATAGATATCAGAAGGGGGGAACATTACATAGAGATCAGAGGGGGGGACATTACATAGAGATCAGAGGGGGGGGGGACATTACATAGAGATCAGAGGGGGGGGGACATTACATAGAGATCAGAGGGGGGACATTACATAGAGATCAGAGGGGGGACATTACATAGAGATCAGAGGGGGGGGACATTACATAGAGATCAGAGGGGGGAACATTACATAGAGATCAGAGGGGGGGAACATTACATAGAGATCAGAAGGGGGGAAACATTACATAGAGATCAGAAGGGGGGAAACATTACATAGAGATCAGAAGGGGGGAAACATTACATAGAGATCAGAGGGGGGGTATTACATAGAGATCAGAAGGGGGGGGGACATTACATAGAGATCAGAAGAAAACACAACAAAGAACTGCAATAATCATGCGTGAACAAGAAGTGTGTGGATATAGTCATGTATTGAAAGAGAAACAGATATAGTCATGTATTGAAAGAGAAACAGATATAGTCATGTATTGAAAGAGAAACAGATATGGCATTAGATATTTCATCATCATTATCATCAAGTGCCGCCTCTGTAGAGAAGGTTGGCCGCAACGGACTTCCAACATTTTGTGTGTCTTGCATTGGTGGTGCACTCTGCTAGACTTAACCTTGTACATCTCATGCCAGAACCCTGTTGAACCGCCTTACATCTAATCTTAATGAAGGATTATTTCCCGAAAGCCAATTTGGTTTCAGAAAAGAACGTGGAACAACTGATGTGGTCTTTGCTGAGAGTCAACTTCAAGAAAAATGTCAAGAACAACATTGTGACCTATACACAGCATTCATAGACTTGACAAAAGAATTTTACACAGTAAATATAGAGGGGTTGTGAAAGATTATGGCAAAATAAGGATGCCCACAGAAAGTTATCTCAATGGTGCAGCAATTGCATGATGGAATGCAAGCTAGAGTTCAGGATGATGGAGAGTTATCTGAAACGTTTCCTGTCTCAAATGGAATAAAACAAGGATGCGTATTAGCACCTACCCTATTTAGCAACATGTTCTCTGCTATGTTAGATGATGCTTTCAGAGATCTAGACCTGGGAGTAAACTTCATATATGGCATAGATGGAAAATTGTTCAATCATAGGTGGCTTCGAGCAAAAACCAAAGTTAAATCACACACATTCAGGGATCTTCTATTTGCTGATGACTGTGCCTTAAATGCCAACTCTAAGTCTGATCTGCAATGTATTATAGACAGATTCTCCAAAGCCTGTACCAACTTTGGGCTTACCATTAACACAGAGAAAACAGAAGTCATGTTACAACCAGCACCTGCAGAAATCTGTCTCAGGCCCTGCATAAAGGTAAATGGTGTAGCACTGAAACTTGTGAATAGATTCACATACCTAGGTAGTACTTTATCACAAAATGCCAACGTTAATGATGAAACGCGTACAAAGATCACCAGGAGCCATTGCTTTCAATAGTGAAACGACGAAAACTAGCATGGTTCGGACATGTATGCAGGCACGATTCCTTGTCAAAAACAACACTGCAGGGAACTGTCGAGGGTGGAAGAAGCAGAGGAGGACAAATAAAGACATGGACAGACAACATCAAGGAATGGACAGGGCTAGATATTTCCACACTCATCCGCATCGCTGACGATAGAATTCGCTGGAGGACTCTGTGTGCTGAAGCATCCAATGTGGTACCCCTACGACCCTGAAGGGTTATGGGTTTATTGATTGATTGAAGGCAGCACTTTCGGCAGATTTTACGCAAATGTTTGGCGTAGACATTTCATTAACATTAAGACTAAGCTGAAAGTTTACAGAACAATGGTACTTCCAGTGATGTTATACGCTGGTGAAACATAGTCTATATATGGACCCATGTGAAGAAACTCAATCACTTTCACACAACTTGTCTCAGAAAAGTTATGAACATCAGATGGCAAGACAAGATTCCAGATACCACTGTCCTTGATAGAGCTGGTATCCCTAGCATTAAGACTATCTTGATGCAGACACAGATTCGTTGGGCAGGTCATTTGGTACGTATGTCAGACCATTGTCTGCCAAAGATACTTCTCTATGGTGAGCTGGAGAAGGGTAAACTATCTCAAGGTAGCCAAAAGAAGCGCTACAAGGACTCGTTAAAGACCTCACTGAACACCTTTGAAATAGACCACGATACATGGGAAGAACTTGCACAAAATAGATCTACATCATGGTCTACAGTCGAAAAGGGCGCATCATCTTGAGAAAAGAGGAGAAATGCAACAGCTCAACAGTGGAGAGTAGCTAGAAAGTCACAGATAGAACAAAATCCATCTACAGTGGTAATTCCATGTCCGAACTGCCCAAGGACATTTACAGCTCGAATAGGGCTCATTAGCCTTCTAAGAACTAGTAGGCATGGACATAATTCTAACTTAATTTTCTAAAGGAAATAAAAAATGGTCATCATCATCATGTGATGGGCGAACAACACATCTCTCGATAGATCATTACTCTCTGCTAAATGATTACTCTCTGCTAAGTCATTACTCTCTGCTAAATCATTACTATTACTCTCTGCTAAGTCATTACTCTCTGCTAAGTCATTACTCTCCCCTAAGTCATTACCTCTCCTAAGTCATTACTCTCTACTAAGTCATTACTCTCTGCTAACTCATTACTCTCTGCTAAATAATTACTCTCTGCTAAGTCATCACTCTCTCCTAAGTCATTACTCTCTACTAAGTCATTACTCTCTACTAAGTCATTACTCTCTGCTAAGTCATTACTCTCTACTAAGTCATTACTCTCTGCTAAGTCATTACTCTCTGCTAATTCTTTATTATCTCCTAATTCATTACTCGCTGCTGAGTCATTACTGTTTCCTAAATAAAGGTTTCAAGTAATTATTTTTTTTCAAATTTGGTAGCATATTCTATAGACGACATAGAGAAAATAGTTACAACAGGAAAAATCGAAGGCAGGATACAGAGAGTGACAATCACATGTGTAAGAGAATCGATGTAATACATATCACATGTGTAAGAGAATCGATGTAAGACATATCACATGTCTAAGTGAATCGATGTGACATATCACATGTGTAAGAGAATCGATGTAAGCCATATAACATGTGTAAGAAAATCGATGTAAGACATATCACATGTGTAAGAGAATCGATGTAAGACATATCACATGTGTAAGAAAATCGATGTAAGAGATATCACATGTCTTAGAGAATCGATGTAAGACATATCACATGTGAAAGAGATTCGATGTAAGACATATCACATGTGTAAGAGAATTGATGTAAGATATATCACATGTCTAAGAGATTCGATGTAAGACATATCACGCCTAAGAGAATCGATGTAAGACATATCACATGTGTAAGAGGATCGATGTAAGATATATCACATGTGTAAGAGAATCGATGTAAGACATATCACACGTGTAAGAGAATCAATGTAAGACAATTCACATGTGGAAGGTAATAAGTATACGAGGGTCGTGTATGAGAGAATCGATGCAAGAGAATCGTCAGAGTCTAAACTTAACTTACTTGAGTCGCGAAGCAGAATCAATGTGTCTGTCTGCCCTGTCATATTAGACAGACATGACAGAGCAGACAGAGGGTATATATGATCAAACATAAGACATTTGCCTCGAACAATGTCGGAATGTGGGAATGTAATTACATACTGATCGGGTAAGCGCTGTTGTATACTTATCTCGGTAGGTACAGGTGGATTTCTTGCAACAGTCGTGATTGTCATTGATTTAATAAACGTAGAAACGGTTTAAATATGGAAGTAAGGCGCGTGTGTGTTTGACATTTAAATTGTGTATGTGAGCAATAACTTGGTGTAGATTTTGTGTGTGTGTATTGGGGGTGGGGGGGGGGTTAATTACAGGGTCACTTAATGTACATAATAAGCAAATTATCAGAGGCTATCCGACAAGGTAGAGGGCCGCAGTAACAAAATTAAGAAGGTATAATACCTGTGATAAAGTATTATTATCTCTGAGTACTAATATAACATATAAATAGCAAATTTAATGTGAGAAATAACAAACAGAGAAACAATGCGTGTATGCACGTTACAGACGTAACTTTATCCAGACAACAATAACCAACGAGGAATAAACATAAAAAACGATCAAAACAACGGGACCCTCTTTATGTATTGTTCGTATTGTTTATTTCTAGTTCGTTGTTGTTTGCTGATAAAGTTCCTTAGTGAACTATAACTTATTTCTAGTTCGTTGTTGTTTACTGATAAAGTTCCTTAGTGAACTATAACTTATTTCTAGTTCGTTGTTGTTTGCTGATAAAGTTCCTTAGTGAACTATAACGAAGAAAATTTTCTTGTTCCTTTGTTGTTTGTTATTTCAGATGCATATAATTGTTTACTATTTGTATGAGTTATATTGGTAAACATTGACATAATTGTTTACTATTTGTATGAGTTATATTGGTAAACATTTTTTTTCCTTTTTGTATGAGAGAGGGAGGAAGATTTAGAGGGGGAGAGGAATAGAGAGAAGAAAAAGAAAAGGAGAGGGTAAGAGAGAGGGAGTGAGAAAGAAATGAAGAGAGGGAGTGAGAAAGAAATGAAGAGAGGGAGTGAGAAAGGAATAAAGAAAGAGGAAGATAGAGGAAATTAGGGGTAGAGAGAGGAGGATAGGGAGAAAGAATGAGCGAGATGAGGGAGAGGAGATGGAGAGAGAGGAAGAGAGGGAAAGAAGATGAGAGAGAGAGGGTGAAAGGGACCAATAGACGTTTGATAATTTGATTATAATCAAGAAATGAGGGAGTCAATGAAGAATAACAAAGACTTACCTGGCTCTGGATGATTCCTCCTCCTGCATGTGCCTTGCTCTTTCCATTACACTTCTGATCTTAGCAACCTCCTCCGGAGTTAAGTGGCTGAGATCAGGCTCAGGTGCTTCCAATGGAGACGGAACTCTCGTGCTCTCGACTGAAGATCTGACGCGAGAGTGGATCGAGTACAGAGAAGGATACTCCGAGATCGGGGTGCTTTGTTCAGATGAAGGAGCGCTGCCTTCGTTGCCCATCTCTGATGTAATCCCAAATAGTTTTAGCGCGTGAAGTATTAGCACAACAGCAACGATGATAATGATGTTACAATCTAGAGCCGGGGCTGAAATGTCCGGGAGACCTGTTGATGTTAAGGTATATGGAGAACCGAGGTATTCAGCTAGTGTGCTTTCTTTACCACGAGATTGGTAGTTATAATGTTGCTGGCAACTTAAGTAAGGGTGGCGGCGCTCAGGCTGACGTACGGTTATCCGTTGTATACACAATCTGCGGAAAAAACACCTGTCTGTACCGACAAGAGACCAATACCTGTTCGTACTAATAGAACAACAACACCTGTCTGTACAAATAGGTAAAGCACACCTGTATGTACAAATAGGTAAAGCACACCTGTATGTACCTAGTGGAAAATTACAGCTGTGTCTACGTATAGGGTTCCAGTAACTTGCTGCAGCAGTATTTGAAAAGTCTTTCTGCCTGTCAAATATGTCGCTGATAGAATGTTGATACCTGCTGTTCGTGTCGCACTTGTTGCCTGATATAGTCGATGTGTTGAATATCTCCACTAGTGTCATGTAAGGAGTCCATCTTGAATAGATATGGCAGTTACTCATTGCCTCATTATGTCAGCACTATTTGAACTGGATTACCTAGAAGAGTGAAAATATGGCGGCCATGAGGCATCTTTGTTAATTTACACACACTCAACTATACTTTGTTAAATTACACACAGTCAACTATACTTTGTTGCATTACATACAATCAACTATACTTTGTTACACACACAGACAACTATACTTTATTATATTACTCAAAGTAAACTATACTTTGTTATAATACTCAACTATACTTTGTTATACATACTTAACTATACTTTGTTATACATACTTAACTATACTTTGTTATATACACTGTCAAGGCATTTTGTTGGTCTTCCAACGTTCATGTTATGCACCGACAAGGCATCTTATTATTTTCTTATAATCGCTGATCAATGACTGGACTGCTACAATGGCTGGACTGCTACAATGGCTGGACTGCTACAATGACTGGACTGCTACAATGGCTGGACTGCTACAATGACTGGACTGCTACAATGACTGGACTGCTACAATGACTGGACTGCTACAATGGCTGGACTGCTACAATGACTGGACTGCTACAATGGCTGGACTGCTACAATGACTGGACTGCTACAATGACTGGACTGCTACAATGACTGGACTGCTACAATGACTGGACTGCTACAATGACTGGACTGCTACAATGACTGGACTGCTACAATGACTGGACTGCTACAATGGCTGGACTGCTACAATGACTGGACTGCTACAATGGCTGGACTGCTACAATGACTGGACTGCTACAATGGCTGCACTGCTACAATGACTGGACTGCTACAATGGCTGGACTGCTACAATGACTGGACTGCTACAATGGCTGGACTGCTACAATGGCTGGACTGCTACAATGGCTGCACTGCTACAATGGCTTCACTGCTACAATGACTGGACTGCTACAATGGCTGGACTGCTACAATGGCTGCACTGCTACAATGACTGGACTGCTACAATGGCTGGACTGCTACAATGGCTGGACTGCTACAATGGCTGGACTGCTACAATGGCTGCACTGCTACAATGACTGGACTGCTACAATGGCTGCACTGCTACAATGGCTGCACTGCTACAATGACTGGACTGCTACAATGGCTGGACTGCTACAATGGCTGCACTGCTACAATGACTGGACTGCTACAATGACTGGACTGCTACAATGACTGGACTGCTACAATGACTGGACTGCTACAATGACTGGACTGCTACAATGACTGGACTGCTACAATGGCTGGACTGCTACAATGGCTGGACTGCTACAATGGCTGCACTGCTACAATGGCTGCACTGCTACAATGACTGGACTGCTACAATGGCTGGACTGCTACAATGGCTGCACTGCTACAATGACTGGACTGCTACAATGACTGCACTGCTACAATGGCTGCACTGCTACAATGGCTGCACTGCTACAATGGCTGCACTGCTACAATGACTGGACTGCTACAATGGCTGGACTGCTACAATGGCTGCACTGCTACAATGACTGGACTGCTACAATGGCTGGACTGCTACAATGACTGGACTGCTACAATGACTGGACTGCTACACTAGCATTTATTCCAATAAAGTATTACATATTAAGTATTACACATATAGTTGTATAAATATTCTCTGATTGGCTAGTGGTTTATGCCAGTAAAAGCCAGCAGAAGCAACAGACATTCTAATAGACATGGGAAACATGGAGTCATGGGAGTCATGAGAGACATTCTAATAGACATGGGAAACATGGAGTCATGGGAGTCATGAGAGACAGACATGGGAGACACATGGGAGTCATGAGAGACAGACATGGGAGACAGGAGACACATGGAGTCATGAGAAACAGACATGGGAGACAGGAGACACACGGGAGTCATGGGAGACACAGGAGTCATGAATGCAAAAATAGGGAAAGGAAGACACAAGAATTTGTAGGGCAATTTGGACTAGGGACAAGAAATGACAGGGAGACTTATACAGTTCTGTGAGGAGAACAATATGATCATATGTAATACATTCTTTGAACATGAAAATAGAAGATTATATACATGGAAAAGTCCTGGAGACAGAAAGAGGAAGCGAATAGATTATATTATGATCAACAACAGATTTAGAAATAGTGTCCAGAACACTAAAACATATCCAAGTGCAGATATCAACTCTGACCATAATCCAGTGCTGTACAAAATACATGTCAAACTTAAAAAGATAGTAAATAGAGGAGTCCAAGAACCACAGATAGACGCATCAGCACTAAAACAACCAGACATACAACAAAAATACCTTGTAGATGTAAGTAATAGATATGAACATCTAATGATAGAATGCATGGAACAATACAGAAGGGAAAATTAAGAAGAGAAAATAGACAATAAATGGGACAGCCTAAGGAAAAATATTCAAACATAAAATGAAAATTTACCAATAAGAAAAACCAAGAACAAATAAACATGGAGAACAGATGAAATATTAGAGAAAATGGTCAGAAAGAAAGAAAGCTAAAAAATACCCAAAAATATTCAATTATAGACAAGGAGATACGTAACGTGCGCGAAAAAACAATAGCTACCAATGGCTAGAAACAAAATGCAGTGAAATAGAGATGTCCATACAACAGAAGACACAATTAATGCATAAGGAGATAAGGCTGATCACAAATAAGAAAAATCCTATAAATGGGGGTAGCTGTATTAAAGATAAAAATGGTAAAATAATACTTGATAAAACAGAAGTACTTACAAGATGGGCAGATTATGTGACAGAACTGTTTGACGGCCAACAGAATAATAAGACCAACAATACACAACAATGATGGACCAGCAATACTGAAAGCTGAAGTAGAAAATACAATAAAATCAATAAAATGTGAAACGGCCGCAGGCTCTGAGAACATAACATCAGACATAATAACAACTAAATGAATTTGGTATGGATATTAACACAGAACTAGGAAATGCAAATATGAAACAGGCCACATACCTAAAGATCTAACATCATCAATATTCATACAACTACCTAAGAAGCCCAGGGCTGTGGGCTGTACAGAATATAGAACAATAAGTCTAATGAGCCATCTAAAATACTTCTCAAGATAATACATGAAAGAATTAAGAACAAGATAGACATGTAGGTCGGTGAAGAACAATTCGGTTTTAGGAAAAACAAAGGAACCAGAGAAGCTATACTGAGTATCCGGCTAGTGATAGATAAATATATAGAAGTCCAAAAAAGTATCTATATTTGCTTCATAGACTACATCAAGGCCTTTGACAGAGTCTAACATGAAAAATTAATCAAATGTCTTCAAGAAATAGGCATAGATGGAAAAGACATCAGACTGATTAGAAATATATATTGGGGAACAAACTGCATCAATAAGGTGTGAAAACAGCTACTCACCATACATAGAAATAAGAAGAGGGGTAAGACAAGGATGCATTTTATCACCAAGCATATTTAATATCTACACAGAGAATATCTTTAAAAATATAGAAGAAATACCAGGACTCAAATTCAATGGGAAAATAATAAACAACCTGAGATATGAAGATGACACTGTTCTTTTGGCAGAAAGTGAACATGAACTACAAAGACTAATATGTCAAGTCAGTAAATCAAGTAATGAATATGGACTGGATATAAACATTAAAAAAACAAAAACCATGGTAATCAGCAAAGACACAGAAGAACAAGAGCTAAACATAAACATACAGGGAGAAAAACTACAACAAGTAAAACAGTATCAATATATTGGATACATAGTCACAAATGATGGCAGATGTGAAACAGAAGTTAAACGGAGAATAGGAATGACTAAAAGTACCTTCAATGACATGAGGAAATTATTAATATCTAAAGAAATTACAAACAAGTTTTAAAATGAGAATTATAAAAAATGCTACATCTATTCTATATTAATGTATGGCTCAGAAACATGGACACTAAACCAACAATTAGAAGACAGAGTCGATGACTTTGAGATGTCGGTATATAGAATAATACGGAGAACATCGTGGAAAGAGAAGAAAACATGCATAGAGGTTCTAACAAAACTTCATGTGAGGACAGACTTTATTAAGGGAAATAAACATCAGGCAAATAAAATATTTTGAACACATTAAAAGACATGACACCATGTTGAAGACCTTACTTGGGGTAAAGTCGAAACGAGGAAGAGGTAGGCAGAAATATAAGTGGGAGAGTAACATCACGAGATGGACAGGTTGCAGTCTAGCAGCGTGCACCACCAAAACAAGAGACAGGGAATGTTAGAGGTCTGTTCCAGCCAACCTTCGTTGAGGAGACAGCACTTGATGATGATGAATGGTTCACGCCTCTAATTGGTTGAATTACGTTCATCATTCTGTCCCGCATGCGTCCCGTTCATTCTGTCCCACATGCGTCCAGTTCATTCTGTCCCACATGCGTCCATTTAATTCTGTCCCACATGCGTCCATTTCTAGTTTGATACTAAATTTCCATAATCTGTAACTCAATGTGTCCACAGCCGCTATGTCCACATTCAACAGGCGATCGTGACGATGTTACAGCACATCACTAATTAATTCTCAACTCCCGGTATGAAAAACACCAGAACTGCATAAATATCATCATGCAACTTAGAATAAATATATTTACTTAGTATAAATATAAGTTGTGCAGAACTGAGAATCTATTGAAAGTACCAGTATAAATAAGCAGACGTTGACACGATATCCGACATTGTGTAGTGTGCTGCAGTATTTGAACCACAAACCGATGAATACAATGTGAAGGTAATATTGTTAATATAACTACCAGATATTAAAATCAATGTAAAACAGACTTAAAATTAAACAGAACACAGTCAATACTTTGTTTACCCCGACTTCCTGAAAAATTCCTTGTTCCTTTGTTTATTGTTATTTCTCTATTAATATTATTGGTTTTGCTTTTTGCTAGTTAGATTATCTAGCAAAAATATGACAATAAAATAGTGTTGATAGATTGTTCATATTACCGTAAATATGACAATAAAATAGTGTTGATAGATTGTTCATATTACCGTTATGAGAAGACGATAATAAATATACCAGAACAATATCTTTGATATAAATAGGTTGAACTTTTCATACAAAATTACGTCATATATGTAACCAGACACGAAAAACTTTCTCGAATTATTTTTGAAGGAACAGTTGAGTGTACAAGGAAAAGATGGGATTAGAGATAGTCCTGGATTGATAGCATCAAGGAATGATCTGGGTCTGATTTGTCTCAGAATGTCTAAGGATAGAGATGTTTGGAGAGCATGTTGTGCTGATGTCTCCCAGTGTGTGGGCACCTCTACCACCCCGACAGGTCATGTGTCTTATTATTATTGCTGTAAGTTATACTTGCGTTATACCTAGAATTGTTATCTTGTCCAATCTCTGTTTGTGACATCAGTATGATGATGATGTAATCTCTTTAGCTGTGAGTAGGAAGCTCTTAGTAGCACATTGCCTTTCTGACAAAAGCATAGGGCCTCCTCTATTGAGTAACCTGGATGATACTCAAATACACAAGATTCGCTGTTCCAAATGCATGGCTGTGTTCCTGGGATTGATGGTGCATGTTAACTCTTCTAATGAAGGCCTTCCAGTGCCCGAGGGTCATCAAGTCTTGCCAGGAGTACAGCATATACGTCTGGACCAATTTGTTTATCCTTCTTCTATCAGACCTTCTGACCCATCTATAGCGATGATATATGAGTATGCCACAAACGACAAAGTGGATGGTCAGCCACAATGACCAAAGGTACAATGCTCTTGGCCTGCATCTCTATATCATCGGGGGCATTTGACAGAAGGCAACAGTAAAATTTCATGACAAGACAAACACGGTTTATTGTTGCACAGGCGACAAAGTTTCAGCTCATTCCCAGCTTTAATTAGTCGCCTCCTGCGAGATGCATTAAAAGAAGATGGTGATCCTATTCTTTACTCCTTGAACTAGAAATATATGCTGAAATTGTCACACGGGCGATTGAATTAGTATAATTGAGATATTTCGACCGTGAATAGATGAGATAATATGGTCTACTGAATCTACAATACTTGATAAACCTGAGGGTCCCTAAGGAGACTTGGTGACTGACTGACGGGAAGCAGATATTTCATTGATGGAGTGAATGATGTAACTTGGTGAC
This sequence comes from Meghimatium bilineatum, assembly GCA_034231615.1. Lineage (NCBI taxonomy): Eukaryota > Metazoa > Mollusca > Gastropoda > Stylommatophora > Philomycidae > Meghimatium > Meghimatium bilineatum. The sequence continues at coordinate 2,417,617 of CM067317.1, read as the reverse complement.
TGACTGACGGGAAGCTTACATTTCACTGATGGAGTGGATGATGTAACTTGGTGACTGACTGACGGGAAGCTTACATTTCACTGATGGAGTGGATGATGTAACTTGGTGACTGACTGACGGGAAGCTTACATTTCACTGATGGAGTGGATGATGTAACTTGGTGATTGACTGACGGAAGCAGATATTTCATTGATGGAGTGAATGATGTAACTTGGTGACTGACTGACGGGAAGCTTACATTTCACTGATGGAGTGAATGATGTAACTTGGTGACTGACTGACGGGAAGCTTACATTTCACTGATGGAGTGGATGATGTAACTTGGTGATTGACTGACGGGAAGCAGATATTTCATTGATGGAGTGAATGATGTAACTTGGTGACTGACTGACGGGAAGTAGATATTTCATTGATGGAGTGGATGATGTAACTTGGTGATTAACTGACGGGAAGCAGATATTTCATTGATGGAGTGGATGATGTAACTTGGTGATTGAATGAGGGGAAGCAGATATTTCATTGATTGAGTGGATGATGTAACTTGGTGACTGAATGGAAGTTTACATTTCATTGATGGAGTGGATGAAGTAACTTGGTGACTGAATGGAAACTTACATTTCATTGATGGAGTGGATGATGTAACTTGGTGACTGAATGGAAGCTTACATTTCATTGATGGAGTGGATGATGTAACTTGGTGACTGAATGGAAGCTTACATTTCATTGATGGAGTGGATGATGTAACTTGGTGACTGAATGGAAGCTTACATTTCATTGATGGAGTGGATGATGTAACATGGTGACTGAATGGAAGCTTACATTTCATTGATGGAGTGGATGATGTAACATGGTGACTGAATGGAAGCTTACATTTCATTGATGGAGTGGATGATGTAACTTGGTGACTGAATGGAAGCTTACATTTTATTGATGGAGTGGATGATGTAAAATGGTGACTGAATGGAAGCTTACATTTCATTGATGGAGTGGATGATGTAACTTGGTGACTGAATGGAAGCTTACATTTTATTGATGGAGTGGATGATGTAACTTGTTGACTGAAGGGAAATACATTTTATTGATGGAGTGGATGATGTAACATGTTGACTGAAGGGAAGCTTAAATTTCATTGATGGAGTGTATGATGTATCTTGGTGACTGAAGGGAAGCTTAAATTTCATTGATGGAGTGTATGATGTAACTTGGTGACTGAAGGGAAGCTTAAATTTCATTGATGGAGTGTATGATGTAACTTGGTGACTGAAGGGATGCTTACATTTAATTGATGGAGTGTGTAATATAACATGGTGACTGACTGAAGAACGATGAAGACGGATGATTTTGATAATTGAAACTATTTCCTTTATGATTTGATAAGATTTCAATATTTCAAACTAATCTTTACTATGAAAGCTGTCAGGAAAACAAATAGTCCATCGAATACTGACAAACTTTGTGTTCGTCTGAGAATATAGCCCCTGTTGTTGTTCGTCCATCACAAGTGTTGAATGTTAGTTGTTGTTCGTCCATCACAAGTGTTGAATGTTAGTTGTTGTTCGTCCATCACAAGTGTTGAAGACACTTGTAGAACCATTGAACCATCAAGTAGAACCATTGTCCTGTCACAATGCATATCCAGTAGGACCATTGTCCTGCTACAAGACATATCCTATCCAGTAGGACCATTGTCCTGCTACGAGGCATATCAAGTAGGATCATTGTCCTGCCACAAGAATATCCTATCCAGTAGGACCATTGTCCTGCCACAAGGCATATCCAGTAGGAGCATTGTCCTAATACAATGAATATCCAGTAGGACCATTGTCCTGCTACAAGGCATTTCCAGTAGGACCATTTTCCTGCTACAAGGTATATCCAATGGAAATAATGAGATATATTGAATAAATAATGAGATATATTGAATAAATAATGAGATATATTTAATAAATTTTTTTGGATAGCGTTACAACAGTTAGCCACTACTGGCCCAAGAATCGAAGAACTTCGAATATTTATTGATTCTGCGATATTTGTAATGTTTGACTTGAGAGAGATCATAAGGGCTGGATATTTAATGATCTGTATACAGCACTAGCACATCGTTGCCTTGTGATTGGTACATATATTTACAAGAATACCACCCTCACCGAGGTCATAATACGGTTTATTGTCGAGTCTTGATAACGATCCCCTGTTACAACTAACTTTCATTATCGATTTGATTGATTGATGCATTTATAAGGGGCCGCTATAAAAACGAAGATGTCAACGGTCCAGAAATCAAATATGTGGTTCTTTCAATTTTTTAATTTTTTTTTTATAATACAATAATAACAGTGGAAATGACGACATCACAAGTCTAATGTTCACGTTTGGACAAGAATGGGGGGCGTTATTGATTGGATGCTGCTAGCATTCATGGTAATCTCGGCAAGTGTGATCCATCGACCTCATGAATTCATATGCCAACATTCATGAGCATATGTGCATAACTAGCCGATATAAAATAATAAACACCTCTGGCATGCGGTGTTACACTATCCTTTAACTTACTCGCTTTGAGAACACTTTAGTGTAATAGTGTGAGAACTACTGAACGGAGTTCCGCGTGGGAGCAGTCGATATGGCAGGAACAATAACCGATCGGGTATTTTATATTACGGATAATGGCATGGTCGATGAAAGCACTCTAACAGTATTCACACTGTACTGTTGTTGGTTCGTGTTTCTCGTTAATATACAACATATGGAGATACGTGCGCACATATACATAACCGATGAGAACTAGAAAGAGACAGAGAGAGAGAAAGAGACAGAGAGAGAGAGAGACAAACTAATACACAAGCACACACAGAGGCACAAAAATACTCATACAAGATAATATTGATTTTTTCCAAGCACACAAATGAAAAAAAACATTTAGTACATGAGAGCTCAGGGACAAAGCGTCTAATTAGAGAGGCAAGCTCACTGGCTGCGGAACACTCCGTGTGAGATATGCATAGTCGACCCAAGCCTAAATTCCTATCACCGCTTTTTTCGGGGACTGTCACCCAGGGACATGTTTTGGCTTGTAATTTCCAAAGGAACATTGGGTGTATTATAATGACGTCACATCATAATCACGCAGCTGTGTTTGTACAGGATGTTTGAAGGTTTCCATATCACACAGCTGTGTTTGCACAGGATGTTTGAAGGTTTCCATATCACGTCACGTAGCTGTGTTTGCAAAGGACGTTTGAAGGTTTCCATATCACGTCACGTAGCTGTGTTTGCAAAGGACGTTTGAAGGTTTCCATATCACGCAGCTGTGTTTGTACAGGATGTTTGAAGGTTTCCATATCACACAGCTGTGTTTGCACAGGATGTTTGAAGGTTTCCATATCACGTCACGTAGCTGTGTTTGCAAAGGACGTTTGAAGGTTTCCATATCACGCAGCTGTGTTTGCACAGGACGTTTGAAGGTTTCCATATCACGTAGCTGTGTTTGCACAGGACGTTTGAAGTTTTCTATATCATGCAGCTGTGTTTGCACATGACGTTTGAAGGTTTCCATATCACGCAGCTGTGTTTGCACAGGACATTTGAAGGTTTCCATATCACGCAGCTGTGTTTACACATGACGTTTGAAGGTTTCCATATCACGCAGCTGTGTTTGCACACGACGTTTGACGGTTTCCATATCACGCAGCTGTGTTTGCACAGGACGTTTGAAGGTTTCCATATCACGCAGCTGTGTTTGCACAGGATGTTTGAAGGTTTCCATATCACGTCACGTAGCTGTGTTTGCAAAGGACGTTTGAAGGTTTCCATATCACGCAGCTGTGTTTGCACAGGACGTTTGAAGGTTTCTATATCACGTAGCTGTGTTTGCACAGGACGTTTGAAGTTTTCTATATCACGCAGCTGTGTTTGCACATGACGTTTGAAGGTTTCCATATCACGCAGCTGTGTTTGCACAGGACATTTGAAGGTTTCCATATCACGCAGCTGTGTTTGCACATGACGTTTGAAGGTTTCCATATCACGCAGCTGTGTTTGCACATAACTTTTGAAGGTTTCCATCTACGAATGAAGATATATGCTATAGCTATAGAACTTGAAAATGCAAATAAATAGACGGGCAGCTTTTGGACTTACTAATCGATAATATTTTTGTTAGATATTAGCTATTACATATATTCAATATCTCCGCTTCGTATACCGAACATATTCACATGTGTTCATATCTCCGCTTCGTATACCGAACATGTTCACATGTGTTCACATCTCCGCTTCGTATACCGAACATATTCACATGTGTTCATATCTCCGCGTCGCATACCGAACATGTTCACATGTGTTCATATCTCCGCTTCGTATACCGAACATGTTCACATGTGTTCACATCTCCGCTTCGTATACCGAACATATTCACATGTGTTCATATCTCCGCGTCGCATACCGAACATGTTCACATGTGTTCACATCTCCGCTTCGTATACCGAACATGTTCACATGTGTTCATATCTCCGCTTCGTATACCGAACATGTTCACATGTGTTCATATCTCCGCTTCAGTCCATCTCTCGGGGTATTTCTTTCATTAAATCTCTAAAGTGGCTGCTTGTTCCGCTTCTATGTCCATGTCAACCATCCTATCAGCAGAAATAGCATGAGAGAAGTTATCAAGGCGGATCTTGGTCAACTTATGTAACTCATTGTAAGTTCTTACGTCATTAACTAGATCGGTTCCGTTCTGCTTCAGTTTCAAATGGTTATTAAATGTGCAGTTGGGTATCTACACCAGCAATCATAAACCCTTTCACATCTACACCAGCAATCATATACCCTTTCACATCTACACCAGCAATCATATACCCTTTCACATCTACACCAGCAATCATATACCCTTTCACATCTACACCAGCAATCATATACCCTTTCACATCTACACCAGCAATCATATACCCTTTCACATCTACACCAGCAATCATATACCCTTTCACATCTACACCAGCAATCATATACCCTTTCACATCTACACCAGCAATCATAAACCATTTCACATCTACACCAGCAATCATAAACCCTTTCACATCTACACCAGCAATCATAAACCCTTTCACGTCTACACCAGCAATCATAAACCCTTTCACATCTACACCAGCAATCATAGACCCTTTCACATCTACACCAGCAATCATAAACCCTTTCACATCTACACCAGCAATCATAAACCCTTTCACATCTACACCAGCAATCATAGACCCTTTCACATCTACACCAGCAATCATAAACCCTTTCACATCTACACCAGCAATCATAAACCCTTTCACATCTACACCAGCGCGATACGGGACGTGTGTAGTTTTTATGTCTTCATAGCACAGTTTGAAGGCTGACTATTATAGAGGAGAGTGGAGATATCACTGTCGTCACGAGTAGTCTGACTGGACATTATAGCAGTAACCTGGACTTAAACTAGATCATCTAACCAACCTACCAACTAACCAATCAATCAACCGACAACTTACTAACTTTAACTGACTGACTAACTAACCAAACAACCAACCAGGTAATTAACTACCTAACATACACATCTTTTGTTTCGTCTTCATTTTTTTCACAATTTTTAAATAATTGGTTGTATATTTTCTTCTAAGGCCATATAAATTGAATACCAAATAGGGGCCTTCGGGTACGTGTATATAACAGATAATGACATTAGATCAAAGGTCACTGCACATAGACAAATGGATCAGCAACACATATACCATTCCGAAATATACCATTGCTTCTGTGAACTTGATGCCCACCATCTTGTTCTTTTTGTCTCGGTAGTTCAATTACATTGAGTCAGGCAGCTGTGATGTAATTTTATAGAACAATGCTAAGAACCCAATGACAGATAAAAAGTGTAATGAAAATTCTTGAAAGGCGCTAATTGAAAAAGAAAGCTGCTTACCCTCATCAAGAACAGACAGTACACAATTTTTAGACACATGATTAGAATAGAAAATATATAAAACATTTTGGAAGAGCAAGAGGAGTAGGGGAAGACCAAGAGAGAAGATTCTTAACAAACTGGCATAGTAGCATGGGAGAACATCGGTATCGGAAATGATTGACAGAACACGAAATAGAAGGTCGTGGAAAGACATGATAACCAACGGCACACAGCATGGACTATAGGAAGATGTACAGTTTAAACTTAGTGTCAGTCTTGTGTTCTTTGTTCATACAGGCTTCTCGTTTGAACAACACTTCTTCAGAATATAGGTCCTGCATGTCAATCGTCACATATCTTGGCTGATCCAACTAATCTGTAGTCACTTTGCATATATAATGCGTGGTCAGCCAATGGCAAATACGGATAAATTTCAGATCAGCCAAAATAGGGAAATTGTGTGAGATCAGTGCACAGAACATATATTCTGTAAAAATAAATTTTTCGACAAGTCTTCATCTTCTTTCGTCCGCTTGGAACGTGCTTATATGTGATGTTTTGTTTCTTCTATAAACTTGATTGTGTTTTGTAACTTGTACAGAGTTCCGTCGAGTTTTTCTGTCACTGTTGCTCTCTTGGCCTGTGTATTTGCTTCAGAATTCCATATTTAACAAGCATTACTATACAGACACGATGTATACAAAGCCAGGGGCAGACGTTGCATACATACACGACAGATACATACAAAGCCAGGGACAGATCTTGCCTTGCATAAAGACACGATGGATACAAAGCCAGGGGCAGACCTTGCAAACGATGGATTACAGAAATAAAAACGTCAACAAAAACAAATATATATGACGCAAATAAAAAAGCCATTTCCAGAGAACAATTCTACAACTAACGCTGCAAGGCATAAAAAGAGGTATAAAGCGAAAAGAAATAAAGAAAGATTTTATGTTTCCGGACATTCAATAGAATGTTGAAACGTCAATCAGTGTTTTATTTGTTTCTGCTGTGTACATGATTTAATGCAGTCCAACAAAAAGCACACCAGATATATGACATACATCTCGACATTCCATAAACACATCCACAAATCGACACTACAATTGATATTCTTATGTAAGCAATCGCTAGATTATATATACACGAAGGCATTGATCACAAGTCAGAGTACTGCGCATGCGCACTTTCGAATTCATGATTTGAGCTGAGGGCTATACACACAACATAACAGTGTGCTTGATTCATCAGTGAATTCATGATTTGAGATGAGGGCTATACACGCTGACAGTTTGAAATGACGATTTCATTGACATCCAGGCACATACAAGAGTGAATCTTCTATGAAATTCTGTTTCGCGCGAACACTTGATTCTTGATTAGAAATTAGCTTCACGGCACGTGGGGCATTCCCATAAGTGCTCCGCCCTCCCTTCCAGCAACCATACCACTGTATGTAGACTCAGAGTCCCGATCAGGTGTTGATTGTGTGATCTTCGGGACTTTCCAAAAAATTTACTCTTCCTTCCCTCACCTCTAGATACTCCCATTTCTAACATTCTCTGTATGTATACGTTCTCAACCTCATTGACATCATCTGCATCTTGAAATGAATTTATTATTGTTTTCATTAAGTCTGCTTTATCTCTTCTCAGCAATGTGCCGTCTATCACCGCATTGCCTGCCAATAAGTCGGCTCTCTCGTTTCCTCTGACCCCAGCATGACCAGGACAGTATATCCATGTAATGCTCTGGATAACTGAGTTGTTCAATAAGTCCCACAATTCTTTTCTTAGCATTAACTTTTCTATCTTGCGCAGCATGCTTTGAGTCTGTGAGTATTAACGAGTGTGTTGATGTATCAGTTATCAACCAATTAAGAGCTGCTGTAACTCCCTCTATCTCCATCCTCATGCTCGATGTGACAGTAGAATATGCTGACGATTTCTCCACCAACTTCTCGCCGTTTCTGTAGTCAACTAAACTCCAACCGTTTGTTTTTTACTTGTGTTTCTGTTAGCTGAATAATGTGTGGATATACTTATGTCTTGTGGTTTCGAGTGTAACAGGGCGAGTTCATGCACTGTAACCTGAGCTCTTACATCCGTCCATTTTCGACAGGCTTTATCTCGTTGTATAATTACTTTAGTCAGTGATTTCTTCTCAGTGTCTACCTCCACCCATTCACTGCCCTTTCCTATTTCTTCAAATTCACATAGTCTTCGCAGTGTGTCTTCAGCCTCTGCCATCCATGATCTGCCATGCTAGATTCGTTTTCCCTTTGACTCATCTAGACGTTGGTGTAATGGGTGGTGGTTGTATTCTGTCACTTTAAGGTACGACATAACCTGTGCTACCTGATGTCGCACTCTAATGCTGGGGAGATCAAGCAGAAATCTCATAGCAGAGATGTATATAGCTCTAGTACACCCCAGTACCGCTTTCATTGCCTCATTTTGGAATTTTTCCAATCTATCGACTAGTGTCTGTGATAGTGTTAGTAGGCAGAGGCCATAATCTATGAAAGGTAGCACCATCACTTGTAGAAGCAGAAACAGTACCCATTGCTGCATGTTGTAGGTCGAACATGCATGCGAACACTGTACAATGTAAATGCATCTCGTCAACTCCCAGTTCGGACTCATCGTGTCCACTTCCAATATTTGATGCAAACTGACATCCAAACGAATTTGTTTGATTTGTATTTCTTTTAATTGCATGTGTTTTCTTTTCCATATACGGAGGTGGTTATGAGAAAATTTCCGTACAAAACAATTTCTTTTTAAATAATTAATTAATTTTTCCGTTTATGTTTTCTGTATTCGTTACTTGAAAAATGTCCCTGTTAGACCTCAACTCTCAACGTTCAAATAGTGTTTGATTGTGATTACTGTTTTTAATATGTGATAGGATATATTGAGTAACATTATTACTTCATTATATGTACTTATCAATTTGTTTGGGTAATGCTACTGTGGCACTTTCCATTTTGTTCGACATTCTGTAATAGTGTGGTTATTTATAGTTTTCATAAGCTCTTTCATCTCTTTCCGCGATCATCCTTTTCTTCTTCTATGTATCCACATCTCAAGGCATCAATTATGTCAGTTCTGTCTGCGTGTTCATTGTCCATGTTTCTCAATGTACCATACATTAATGTGAACTAGATGCTTATGACGTCATGATGAGATAATCCCTCTAGCTGTGAGCAGGTAATCCCTCTAGCTGTGAGCAAGTAATCCCTGTAGCTGTGAGCAGGTAATCCCTGTAGCTGTGAGCAGGTAATCCCTCTAGCTGTGAGCAGGTAATCCCTCTAGCTGTGATCGGGTTGCTCTTGACAATACATATTCTCTCTGACAAAAGCACTTGTTCTTATCTTGTCAGTTTGTGTAACTGAGGCGACAACTGGGCTCGTGTACGGTTGTCTCAACGGTATGGTTGTGTAATACATTGGGGGGGGGGTGTGCTATGTTCCAGACAAGACGGGATGGGATAATCCTGTGATTCTGGCGCACAAGAATGCCCGCCCCATTCGCAACTAAACTTTCATCCATAAAACTCCCTTAACACAATTTCCTGGCTTTCATGTGAATTCTAATATTTTTTTAGAAATAAACAGCTAATTTCCTGCCTTTCATGTGAATTCTTTTTTTTTTAGAAATAAAACACTAATTTCCTGGCTTTCATGTGAATTCTAATATTTTTTTAGAAATGAACAGCTAATTTCCTGGCTTTCATGTGAATTCTGATATTTTTTAGAAATAAACAGCTAATTTCCTGGCTTTCATGTGAATTCGTAAGCCTATTCCCATTCGTGCACACTAAGTGACTCAATGAACATGATTCAGAAAATTAAAACAAGTGGTGTACGTAGTGTAATTAAAACAAGTAGTGGATGGGTGGAGTCATTAGAGAGAACTAGAATGCAGGTCTCACTACGAAAACTCACGCTTACCTGTGTCCGCGGACACGCGGGCGTGGAGGGAAACGAACGGGCCGACCAATTAGCTAGCCTCGCCACCACAACAGATGGTCAACCTATAGACCGAGCAGACATACACATTGCTCTTCGTGAGTCCTCACGATCAGAGGATTTTGAGATGAATGAGCATAAGTCAATATCGAGAATGTACGAATTAGGAGTGAGCATGGGGGTGACTCGTAGAGAACACCTGACAAAGATTTCAAAAAGAGCAGTGAACCAACATAGAACCTGGAACCATGAGCCGTTATACCCTGAGAGATTTAATGAAACATAATAGCAACGAGACACAGAGATATTTCGACTAGAAAGCCTTCATCAGTCTTTCGACCACTGTAAACTCTACGATGTCCTCCCCCAAAAAAACAAACATCTGTAAATAAAAAACAATAAGTAAATATATCAAGATACGAGGGCAACTACGTAGAAATATATGGATACTAGGGGAACTACGTAGTAATATATGGATACTGGGGGAACTGCGTAGCAAGTGGTTAGTGCGCTGGTTCTCATATAAATGATCCTGGGTTCATTCCCAGGTATGTGTGTGATAGCAAAGACAAGCTAGGACAATGTGACGTATGTGTGTTAAGCTAAAGTGTGTAGTGTACCAAATAAAAATAGCAGTAGTCTCATATTTATACAAGGTTAAGAATTATTGTTGTGACTGCACACAGACACACACGCACACAGACACACACGCACACAGACACACACGCACGCACACATTATCTAGTACACACCCAAACAGAATCTAGTAAAACACATCAACACATTGTCTAGTACACATCAGACACGTTTTCAAGTACCGGTACACATTAGACACGTTTCAAGTACACATCAGACACGTTTTCAAGTACACAAAAGACACGTTTTCAAGTACACATCAGACACGTTTTCAAGTACCGGTACACATTAGACACGTTTCAAGTACACATCAGACACGTTTTCAAGTACACAAAAGACACGTTTTCAAGTACACATCTTACACGTTTTCAAGTACCGGTACACATTAGACACGTTTCAAGTACACATCAGACACGTTTTCAAGTACACAAAAGACACGTTTTCAAGTACACATCAGACACGTTTTCAAGTACACATCAGATACGTTTTCAAGTACACATAAGACACGTTTGCAAGTACACATCAGACACGTTTTCAAGTACACATCAGACATGTTTTCAAGTAGGCTACACATCAGACACGTTTTCAAGTACACATCAGACACGTTTTCAAGTACACACCAGACACGTTTTCAAGTACACATGAGACACGGTACTTAAAATATTGCCATTTCCAAAAAATGCGAGAAGCCAAATTCAGTTCTGGGAATTCTGAAAATCGATTGACTGCAAGAGTGATCTCTCTCTCTCTCTCTCTCTCTCTCTCTCTCTTTCACTCTCTCTACCAACACAAGTGGTCTACTTCTAATTGTCAATACAAGCCCCACAAGATGAAAATAGATTAAAGGGTAGAAATATTGCGTATGCTTTCGTGTATGTGTGTTAATGTCCCCTCCCCCACGTTTCTGACAGAATGGTTGGGTATTTGCTAGTGTGAACCCAAGCTTTAGATATAATGGGTGTGTATTTTATAGCGTCGCCACGAGGTTTAGACGGAATGGGTAAATGTTCGATAGTAACCCCCACCCCCCTTCCAAAGATTTAGACAAAATGGGTGTTTATTTGTTAGTGCCCCCCCCCTTCCTAAACTTCATACAGAAGTGGTGTGTTTTTAAGTGTCCATCCAAGCTTTAGACAGAATGGGTCTATGTTTGTTAGTTTCACCCAAGCTGTAGACAGAAGTGTGTGTGTTTGTTAGTGTAGACCAAATATTCTGAGAGAATGGGTGTGTGTTTATCAGTGTCCCCACAGGTTTAGACAGAAAGTGTGTGTGTTTGTTAGGGTCCCCACAGGTTTAGACAGAATGGATGTATATTTGTTAGTCCCCCCCCCCCAAAGCTGTAGATAGAATGGGTGTATATTTGTGAGCCCCATTGTAGATAAACTATCCGTGTGTATGTATATGTTTATGAGCCACATTGTAGATAAACAATCCGTGTGTATGTATATGTTTGTGGGCCAGATCTAGCTCTAGACAGATGTCTAGAATGTATTTGTTTCTTAGCCTTCGTTCTCACACATCCACCGGATCTCTCTTATAATAAGCCATGTTACTGCTAGATTCCACCGGATCTCTCTTATAATAAGCCATGTTACTACTAGATTCCACCGGATCTCTCTTATAATAAGCCATGTTACTACTAGATTCCACCGGATCTCTCTTATAATAAGCCATGTTACTACTAGATTACACCGGATCTCTCTTATAATAAGCCATGTTACTACTAGATTACACCGGATCTCTCTTATAATAAGCCATGTTACTGCTAGATTCCACCGGATCTCTCTTATAATAAGCCATGTTACTACTAGATTACACCGGATCTCTCTTATAATAAGCCATGTTACTACTAGATTCCACCGGATCTCTCTTATAATAAGCCATGTTACTACTAGATTACACCGGATCTCTCTTATAATAAGCCATGTTACTACTAGATTACACCGGATCTCTCTTATAATAAGCCATGTTACTACTAGATTCCACCGGATCTCTCTTATAATAAGCCATGTTACTACTAGATTACACCGGATCTCTCTTATAATAAGCCATGTTACTGCTAGATTCCACCGGATCTCTCTTATAATAAGCCATGTTACTACTAGATTCCACCGGATCTCTCTTATAATAAGCCATGTTACTACTAGATTACACCGGATCTCTCTTATAATAAGCCATGTTACTACTAGATTACACCGGATCTCTCTTATAATAAGCCATGTTACTACTAGATTACACATAGTGTGTAAAACATAGTAACATTGATGTGTAAACATAGTAACATTGCTGTGTTAAACATAGTAACATTGCTGTGTAAAACATAGTAACATTGATGTGTAAACATAGTAACATTGCTGTATAAAACATAGTAACATTGCTGTGTAAAACATAGTAACATTGCTGTGTAAAACATAGTAACATTGCTGTGTAAAACATAGTAACATTGCTGTGTACAACATAGTAACATTGACGTGTAAAACATAGTAACATTGACGTGTAAAACATAGTAACATTGCTGTGTAAAACATAGTAACATTGATGTGTAAAACATAGTAACATTGCTGTGTAAAACATAGTAACATTGCTGTGTAAAACATAGTAACATTGACGTGTAAAACATAGTAACATTGGCGTCCGAATTTGTGAAATCTTGAATTCTCCACCTTGTCTATGATGTTTTCAGCCACACCCCTTCCCCCAATTATTGACGTCAGTTATGAACAAGCCGTGACTTCCCTCGATAGAAGACCTTCAATTGGTAACATATCCTACTCAGTACGTAGGTATAAACCCAGCATTTGTTGGCTGGAATAGTCGACCTACTCACAGAATTCAACGAAGCATTTTGCATCATGTTTTCAATTATACCCGTGAATTTCCTTGGTTGGAGTTGGTGGTAGGCGACACGAAGGCGGCACATATTATATAAATATTGACCAAATAAAAGTACATCAATAATCAAAAGCAGCACGTAAGAAGGCTGATTATGCTGTCAGGTCTTGTTTGACGATTGATCGAGGTACAGCCCCCTAGCTAGGACCTAGAAGATGACCCGATATCACAGAAAGCACACTGCACGCGAAATATTTTCCAGTTTCATGCAACTCACATATACTCTATGTGGTACTAGCATTCAATAATTCATTGCCTCGCACACGAAAAAACCACGCCAAATTGATGGTCGTGTGTATCCCATGGCCGTTACAAAAATACTGTGTGATCATCTGGGAAAACTCAACTATCGATCTACAATTCTGGGCACAAACGCCCCATACATCATGTCCCAGTTATCAGGTAAACTGTTGGCCAAGACTTGTTCGATAACGCTTGTTATGAACGCGCATGGAAAATACATCTGACCTGCATGCAAGACAAACATTTGTGGCCTCACTCTGAACACCATTTTTACAATTTTTTTTATTCCATTGTTAGGAATTGATTTTCCTATAAAACGGTACAAAATCGGTGTTTATTCTAGTTTTCCAGAATATACCCCTCGCTGGCCAAATGTTTGCGTAATAAATTCTAGACTTCTTCATATTTGTAGTACCCTAGCATGTCAAGCTAATATCTCGCTGACCACATGCTGGTGATGACATCTCGACTTCATGTTTGTGGTATCCTGGTTTGTCCAGCTAATATCTCGCTGACCACATGCTGGTGATGACTTCTCGACTTCATGTGTGTGGTATCCTGGCTTGTCAATCTCACACTGAGAATACACCCTGCAGGTGTAGTCATGCATAATTGTTTTTTTTCCACCAGGAAATATGCACACATACACGCGAATATATTTCGGCAGCATCTTACACAGGCAGTTGTTAGACAATACATACACATACACACATTATACAGACACACACATTATAGTCACATACACACATTATAACAAATGGAGACAGAACAAATGGAGACAGAACTATAAAGTACATAAAATATCTAGATCGCTATTTCTCTGCTGCCTCCCACACATTACACTTTTTAAACTAACAAGTACTCCCTGATAAGGTGACGTTACTGGTTCCGTGTGTTGGGGAAACGTCTGCAACATAAATAACTTGAGCGTGTCAACGAGAGACGAATGCTGGTTACAAGAATACATCCACTAGTCATTCAATATTTCAGTTACCGGGTATATGAAGACAATGAGGGAGAGAGATTATCTATCTATTGTCTTTTCGTTGCTTTTGCTGTGAGGCGTCGCAGGATTGAATGACGCTCGGTTTTCTGACTATGGCATGTTTGGTCGTTCGATTTGCAGTAATATTGTGTACTACACAACTAATATGGATATTAAATGTTATATGTTTGTTGTTACTGAGGATATTTCAATACCTGTACGGGATGTTTTTTGTTTTTGTATTAGTTCTTGTCACGATTGGTCCGTTCGGGTGACTTTGTGTGCAAGGTTTGAATGGCTTGATGAAATCGCATCTTTTTTTGGAGATGCGGTTAGTCAAGTACGGAAGAACGCGTGTTCAATAGTTGCTAGGCGATTTGGTGCCGTTGAACGGACTGGTTAAATTCCCGTTAGTCTCAGTAATATTGTGACGTCTCAGAATGTTTGTAACTCCATCAATCCACCTTCTTCTTGGTCTTCCTCTGTATCTTGCTGTTTTCATTTTCATGCTGTATGCTCTTGCTGCTAGCTAATAACGGTTCGTTCTTATTAGGTGACCGAAACACTTTAGTCTCTGTTGCAGATATATACAACAATATATCTGAGCTGCAAAAACACCTAAATGCACTAAATACCCAATTGCGAAATCAACAACATAAGAATCAATAAACCAAAATAGGAAACATTGAAGATATGTAGAAATCAATTCCCTCTAGAAATATACATAGACGGCACAAAACCCAACAAAGTAGAGGAATTTAAATAGCTAGGCGGCGTGTTCTCGGAAGACAGGAGACTAGACAAGAGAAATAGAGACAAGATGTCAGAAAGCAAACACAGTTTTATATCAATTAGCACCACTGACGAAACTCCAGAACATCGACATGATCACAAAATAATGTTAATAAACAAAGTGTTTTAGGGACCAAACCCGAAATAAAGGAATGACGAAAACGGATGTGCTGGACCTCGGACGTCCTGACCACAAGTGACCAACCGGGGTGCAACTAATCACAGTTCTACTGTGGAACTTTCAGCACAACGTACTTCACGCTACCCGGCGGAAATCACACGAAATATTCGTTGTGGTTATTTGAGAGCGAACGCTGAAGAAGAAGAAACACAGTGTTTTTCATGTCGACACTGTGATATCAATGCCAACACAAGTCCCTGACAGAGAAACTACAACAAAAACTCGCTGTATGTGAAATGAAGTGCCTGAGAGCAGCACTGGTGGTAACAAAAAAGAGATAGAATAAACAATGACAATATAAGAAATCTGGTGAAAACAAAATCGTGCAAAACATACCATAGACACACAAAAGATGAAATGGTTTGGTCCCCTAATCAGAATGGAACCAGAACGCAATCCATCGATAGTCTTCAATAAAAGATCATCTGAAAAGAGAAACTTGGGAAAACCCAGACAAGTTTGATATATGACATCAGAGAGATGCTAGGACACCCAGTGTTTTGGTCGTTAGTGTGTTTTGTATTTTGTTGCAACACTCCTTTCGTATCTCTGTTTTTTTCCCCTTGTTACTCTGTGTTTCACCAGTCCTCACATCTTTGGTACATTAGATTGTTCTCTATCACTGAGGTTTTATCCTTTTGGTTCTATAATTGCAAAGCATACCCACTATATTTGGTTATTATAGCGGAATGTGAACGAAACAAGATTCAATGCACATGTTCATTGGTAGTGTATGGTTTGTGCATATTCTTGGTAGTGTATGGTTTGTGCATATTCTTGGTAGTGTATGATGGTTTGCGCATTGTTTTCGTTGTATTGCACTGTTTAAGAAATTACTTTACTTACAGCACGTTAGTTATTACAACTGCAGGGGTGCAAAGGGAACGCATTGCTCTAGGCGGGCCCAGGGTTAGCAGATAACCAAGATCCCAAATGTACCTCCACGCGGTGCACCCTGGAAACAGAAATACAGCAGCTCGAGCTGATTCTGGCCAAATCATTTGGGGATCGTGTCCGAGAATGTGGAGGTAGCAGATGGAAAGAGATTTGACTGCACAAGACAGACAATATCTCCGATACCACCAGCATCACCACATATAGCGACACTGTCGACATACAGTGAAGCAAGTCAGTCCAGTCCGAATATTGGAGGGGCGGCCAATGTAAAATGCACGTAAAGGTAGATGCATGGCGAGAGACAAATAGATTTCATACCGAGTACAATGAAAGGGCAGAACAGCGCTAGAGGGCAGCGCGAACTGCAAATAGAAAGTGAAAAGTCCCTAGGGAATGGGAACTACAAGCTCCGTCAGCTCGAGACAAGCTTCTAGTTACCTGTGTTCCTTACAGGCAGAGACCCAGACCCATCCATTGGCGTTTGGTAAAGCAAAAAGACCTAACCCAACTCTTATGTCGAGCCTTCCTAAACCGGAAATATGCTCGCGAAGAGAAAGGGTTCTGTACCCGATGGGCTTAGGCAAGAAAGGGACAACGATGGTAGTCCTGGCCCAACTCTACTGTCAAGGTTTCCTATAACGGATGTACACTTGCAGAGAGAAAGGGTTCCGTACCCGATGGGCTCAGGCACAAAAGGGACAACGATTTAGCCCTGGCCCAACTCTACTGTCAAGTTTTCCTATACCGGAAATACACTTGGAGAGAGAAAGGGTTCAGTACCTGATGGGCTCAGGCGCTATTGGGACAAGGACGTTCAGCTCGAGAACGCCTTGCTCTCAAACGCGTGGTGTGAGACTCGAACTTGGACAAGGGGTACACGATGTCGGTGAATGACACCCCGGCTAAGAGGGCGAAAGAGTCAGGGTCCAACTCCTCTGTTGAGTTCTTCCCCTTAAGGAACCAGGCTCACGGATGAGAAACGGTTCAGTACCCAATGGGCACAGGCACAGCACGTCCAATTACACGAGGCAAGTTCATAGACAGTGGAACACCTCGTTCGAGTCAGACGAGAGCAAAAAATCGTCTGGGCGAAGAGTCTCCACTACGCGTGCCTGGAGACAGATATAGAGGCTGTCACAGGCTAAGGGTAGCCTACCCGAATTGTCAAGGCATGCCGAAATTGGATGTGCTAGGCCTACAAGGCGCATAACGGTGGCACAACGTAATCACGCTCCCGGCGGAAATCGCACGGATATCCGTGATGGTTACAATGGAGCGAACGAAAAACAAACAAACAAACATTACAACTGCAGGATACTGCTAGATTTTAGGACCCCGGTAGAGGAGCCAGGGTTAGGCATAGTGTTTACAATAAATCTAACGCTAGTACATGTCCCACCCCTTCGTCTCTCAGTGGCATTCCAAGACAATAACAACTGTTATAAGCGCAAAATTATTTTAAAATGTGAACAGAAAGTAGTTTTTTTTGGGGGGGGGGGGGTGTATGCTCTGCGAGGGAAAGATAGCAGAATTGAAAATACAGAATTGAAAATAACACTCAACACACACACTCGACATACATATATACATACATACACAGAGAGAGAGAGGGAGAGAAATAAATAAATGGAATTATGAATATTCAAACTTTACATGGTTGAAATACACATCCAACTTATCACAACAAATGAGCATAGATATTAAAAGTATATAGGGGGGCCTACTTGTCTATCCATGTTCAAGGGCTTACACACAAAAAACGTGTTTGAATGAGTTCGTGTTAATGATTCAGTAGACTATTATGAATTAACGAAAGTAACCGGCCGTCTTGTCAGAAGCACTCAAACCAAACGTTGTGCTAGGCTACACCATACAATTACACGTTCTAAAACTGATGACAACACACGCACGCACGTACACACACGCACACACACACACACACACAACACGATTTTCAGGAACAACCAGGTCAAAATGACTGAGAGACATAAATTTGTGATATCGTCAAAACTTGTTGTTTCTCACCGAGTGATATATGAAGACTTACCCACAAAAATACGTCAGGTTCACATCACATCAAATCTAACATTGCACATCAGAAATATTAATAAGCTGAAAGCACACACGCATAGACAAAAATACAAATATATACCTATAAATATCTTATAATATTCTCTCTAGAAATTTAACTTTTATCCGGCCAAAACGAAAAATGTGACTTGGATTTTATTTAATCCGATTTGTAATGTCACTTCATAACAGAAGTTACAAATCAGCGTTTCTTGTAGATGTCTTACAAGAAGGTTATCTTTATTGTTACATACATTCTTTACTACTACAATTACAACACGGTGACCTGTGGTAGGCATACATGACCTGAATGTAGTAGAATTACATGACCTGCCTGTAGTAGGCATACATGACCTGCCTATAGTAGGCATACATGACCTGCCTGTAGTAGGCATACATGACCTGCCTGTAGTAGAATTACATGACCTGCCTGTAGTAGAATTACATGACCTGCCTGTAGTAGAATTACATGACCTGCATGTAGTAGAATTACATGACCTGCCTGTAGTAGAATTACATGACCTGCCTGTAGTAGGCATACATGACCTGCCTGTAGTAGAATTACATGACCTGTCTGTAGTAGGCATACATGACCTGAATGTAGTAGGCATACATGACCTGCCTGTGGTAGGCATACATGACCTGCCTGTAGTAGAATTACATGACCTGCCTGTAGTAGGCATACATGACCTGAATGTAGTAGGCATACATGACCTGCCTGTGGTAGGCATACATGACCTGCCTGTAGTAGAATTACATGACCTGCCTGTAGTAGGCATACATGACCTGCCTGTAGTAGGCATACATGACCTGCCTATAGTAGGCATACATGACCTGCCTGTAGTAGGCATACATGACGTGCCTGTAGTAGAATTACATGACCTGCCTGTAGTAGAATTACATGACCTGCCTGTAGTAGAATTACATGACCTGCATGTAGTAGAATTACATGACCTGCCTATAGTAGGCATACATAACCTGCCTGTAGTAGAATTACATGACCGGTCTGTAGTAGAATTACATGACCTGCCTATAGTAGGCATACATGACCTGCCTGTAGTAGGCATACATGACCTGCCTGTAGTAGAATTACATGAC
Organism: Meghimatium bilineatum; assembly: GCA_034231615.1. Classification (NCBI taxonomy): domain Eukaryota; kingdom Metazoa; phylum Mollusca; class Gastropoda; order Stylommatophora; family Philomycidae; genus Meghimatium; species Meghimatium bilineatum. The sequence continues at coordinate 2,397,915 of CM067317.1, read as the reverse complement.
CTGCCTGTAGTAAGCATACATGACCTTCCTGTAGTAGGCATACATGATCTGCCTGTAGCAGGCATACAGAACCTGTCTGTAGTAAGCATACATGACCTGCCTGTAGCAGGCATACAGAACCAGCCTGTAGTAGGCATACATAACCTGCCTGTAGTAAGCATAAATGACCTGCCTGTAGTAGGCATACATAACATGTCTGTAGTAGGCATAGAGAGCCTGCACACAATTTTAGATAGGGTAATTATCTCGTCGACTTAGCCACATTTCAAATTCATTGAAAACTTAATTTCGATTTACCTCAAACAAAATTTATGTAGGCGTACAGACAGACGAAATCGAATATGAATTATGATTGAAGTTACTTATGGTTTATCAATATTGATTATTAATATACACTCATATATTTTAGTACAATACCAATATTCATCGTAAAAATATGATACAATGTGAGTAGTTACCATTATGTTCGATATAAAACTCCTGTTATGGAATTCATGCGTGAAATATTCCCTGGCAAGTTGCGTTCCTGGGTGTAGAATGAATGTTACTGACAGTGGTTGCAATTGTGGATGGTGAATCGTAGACCAACAGGGATAATCAAAGTTGTATACAGGAACAGTAGTCTGGTACACACCAGCGACAACAGGTCTCCGGTCCCGTTGTATCGAACAGCGTACACCCCACAAACACGATGTCGCTCTACTCACTCACAAGACTCAACATTCTGGTTCCAGACTGCCCCATAGATCTCCTGCGTGCCGCTGGCGATACTGGGATCGATGATTCCTCTAATGTCGTCTACCGCTGGCCCGATGGTGTGCTGTGAAATTGCCGCATCGATCTGCTATGTACAAGGTTTTGAGTTTGTACAGTGCAAAAACGACATCAAGATGGATGGCTTCATTAGAACGTTATTTTCATGGCTTCATCCATCGATTTCATTAGAGAAAAGAAAACAATGCAGAAAGCCACACAGGAGTGATTTGTAACAACAACATTAGAGACAATGAAGAATAATAAAACAGTAGAACATTGGATTCATTCATCAGCATATAAGGGTTCAAATCTCGGTCAGATTCACTCTCTAGTCTATCTTTCCAGCCACTTCTCGGCTCCCTATGGAGCTGAGTACTCAACAAACATAGTCTATCATTTTCTGTTTATAATTACATTCTTCAGCTTTTTTCTGATATGATCTTGTCCCCTTTGTGTCCGCTTATGTATGATATTTTATATGTCTGATCTGTGTTTGACTGATTTGTCTTAGACTGATCTATTTTTGAAGGATCTGTGTTTGCCTTATCTGTGTTTGACTGATTTATCTTAGACTGATCTATTTTTGACGGATATGTGTTTGCCTCATCTGTGTTTGACTGATCTTTACTTAACTGATCTGTGTTGAATGATCTATACTTGACTGATCTGTGTTGACTGATCTATACTTGACTGATCTGTGTTGACTGATCTATAATAGACTGATTTCTGTTGAATGATCTATACTTGACTGATCTGTGTTGAATGATCTATACTTGACTGATCTGTGTTGACTGATCTATACTTGACTGATCTATACTTGACTGATCTGTGTTGACTGATCTATACTTGACTTATCTGTGTTGAATGATCTATACTTGACTGATCTGTGTTGAATGATCAATACTTGACTGATCTGTGTTGAATGATCTATACTTGACTTATCTGTGTTGAATGATCTATACTTGACTGATCTGTGTTGAATGATCTATACTTGACTGATCTGTGTTGAATGATCTATACTTGACTGATCTGTGTTGAATGATCAATACTTGACTGATCTGTGTTGAATGATCTATACTTGACTTATCTGTGTTGAATGATCTATACTTGACTGATCTGTGTTGAATGATCTATACTTGACTGATCTGTGTTGACTGATCTATACTTGACTGATCTGTGTTGACTGATCTATACTTGACTGATCTATACTTGACTGATCTGTGTTGACTGATCTGTGCTGACTGATCTATACTTGACTGATCTGTGTTGAATTATCTATACCTGACTGATCTGTGTTGACTGATCTATACTTGACTGATCTGTGTTGACTTATCTATTCTTGACTGATCTGTGTTGACTGATCTATACTTGACTGATCTGTGTTGAATGATCTATACTTGACTGATCTGTGTTGACTGATCTATACTTGACTGATCTGTGTTGACTGATCTATACTTGACTGATATGTGTTGACTGATCTGTGTTGACTGATCTGTGCTGACTGATCTATACTTGACTGATCTGTGTTGAATTATCTATACCTGACTGATCTGTGTTGACTGATCTATACTTGACTGATCTGTTTTGACTGATCTATAATAGACTGATTTCTGTTGAAGGATCTATACTTGACTGATCTGTGTTGACTGATCTATACTTGACTGATCTATACTTGACTGATATGTGTTGACTGATCTATACTTGACTGATCTGTGTTGACTGATCTATACTTGACTGATCTGTGTTGACTTATCTATACTTGACTGATCTGTGTTGAATGATTTTACTTGACTGATCTGTGTTGAATGATCTATACTTGACTGATTTATGTTTTTTATGATCTATACTTGACTGATCTGTGTTGAATGATTATACTTGACTGATCTGTGTTGACTGATCTATACTTGACTGATCTGTTTTGACTGATCTATAATAGACTGATTTCTGTTGAAGGATCTATACTTGACTGATCTGTGTTGATTGATCTATACTTGACTGATCTATACTTGACTGATCTATACTTGACTGATCTATACTTGACTGATCTGTGTTGACTGATCTATACTTGAGCGATCTGTGTTGACTGATCTATACTTGACTGATCTGTGTTTCTGGCAGTTAAAATGTTTAGTGTGTGTGAACATGTAGTTACATTGTCTTACTATGGAACATAGTGGTCCAGATTATACCTAGTAATACTTAGTGTTCTCTTTGAGATGTAGTACAGTTCAGATCTACTTTTCTTATCTACTTTTTAAATCCCCTCACACGGTCAATTCCCCGGTATACCCTGCTGTCAATTACGTGGTATATCCTGCAAACACATTGTCAATTTGCTCGTATATCATGATAAGATACTGTCAATTTCCTGCTATGTCTTGCTAACACACGGTCAAATTAATGGTATATCCTGCTAAAATACGGTCAATTTTCTGGTATATCCTGCTAAAATACTGTCAATTTTCTGAGAGAACCACACAATCTAATCTCCGCATATCCAATCAGCTTGACTCTGCTTTGCATATCCAATCAGCGTGACCCTGCAATGGATCCATAGACTTGCATCATGAGGTTTCTCAGAACAACGAAAGCAATGACCTTACAGTATGAGAACAGTCAAACAAATTCTGAAAAAGAAAAACACCAACGACATCTGAACAATGGTCGAAATGTATTTAGTGAAATGACAACGCCAAACGATAATGACAAACGATAAGGACAACATAAATAAACTTTGTAGGAGAAACCAATCCCTTATCTATCACTTTCGAACAGAACATGCAGACGTTTTGAGAAACAGTGGAACACCAACGAAATTGACTGCACATCCAGTTCAACTGCCAGGAATTATTTTTTCCTGAGACACATATAAAGGTCACTAACTCACTGCATAGATTTCTAAGTCAACGTTTGAAGACCTGAACTTGTTTAAGAGCTACTTTTATAATATCATTGATGGTTCTATATTATAGTATTCATTTACACATGCTATAATCTGAAGCAACCTTGCTTATGTTTATGTGTTGTTGATGTTTACAAGTAGGCCAAATTGATTCTGTTGGTACTGAGACCTGCTGGCACGTACTAATGTTAAATACTTGTGGTTCTCTTAAAATTTGCATATCTGTACAGCGTGTGTGTGTTGTTGGTGTATCCAAGCAGTAGCACACGTACATGGTTCTATCCAGCCACTAGCACACGTACATGGTTATACCCAACCAACCAGTAGCACACGTATATGGTTATTCCAACCAATAGCACACGTGCATGGTTATATCCAACCTGTAACACACGTATATGGTTATTCCAGCCAGAAGCATGCTCTATTTTTAACAAAGTTTGAACTGTTTCTAAATTAAGAAACCACAATATAGTAAATTTGATTAGGACAATTGCGTTAAGTGTTTTTTCATATCCAATATTCAACAAACATAAAACGTTACCTCTCATCAATCAAGCAATTAATCAATCAATCAGAGTGCTATTGCGGCTCCTTCATGTATTATTTACATTTGTTGAACAAAGCAGCTACAATGATAGCTGCATAATGAGGCGATGGTTGGGTTTGAATCATTGCAAATAATGAAATATTTGAAAACGTTTTTTATAATCAATCACCATTATTCTTGACAGATTGACCGTGTATTTACTTTTGTACAAAACATAATAACCAATGTCGAACTATCGATCTTGTCTGACAATTGTTAAAGATGATTTGTATGTTATTCTCTTCATACACCCACTATTCACTTTTAGATCTTCTTTTCACTTCCTACAACTATAATTCACTTCCTACAACTAATATTCACTTCCTACAACTACCATTCACTCCCTACAACTAATATTCACTTTCTACAACTACCATTCACTCCCTACAACTAATATTCACTTCCTACAACTAATATTCACTTCATACAGCTACTTTTGAAAAGAACTATTAAAGAAAATACAAATGAAACAAATAAAACATTTTCGATATAGGCCCTTATTAAAACTGCTAGCGTATCATATTCAAGATATAGCCATCAACCTAGATGTAGCAACCAAGATGTAGCCATCAACCTAGATGTAGCAACCAAGATGTAGCCATCAACCTAGATGTAGCAACCAAGATGTAGCCATCAACCTAGATGTAGCAACCAAGATGTAGCCATCAACCTAGATGTGGCAACTAAGATGTAGCCATCAACCTAGATGTAGCAACCAAGATGTAGCCATCAACCAAGATGTAGCCATTAACCAAGATGTAGCCATCAACCTAGATGTAGCCATCAACCTAGATGTAGCCATCAACCAAGATGTAGCCATCAACCTAGATGTAGCCATCAACCAAGATGTAGCCATCAACCTAGATGTAGCCATCAACCAAGATGTAGCCATGAACCAAGATGTAGCCATCAACCAAGATGTAGCCATCAACAAAGATGTAGCCATTAACCTAGATGTAGCCATTAACCTAGATGTAGCCATCAACCAAGATGTAGCCATCAACCTAGATGTAGCCATTAACCTAGATGTAGCCATTAACCTAGATGTAGCCATCAACCAAGATGTAGCCATCAACCTAGCATCTTGTGACTAGTGATGTATTTATTGTTTACATTATTTGAGTATAATGTGGATCGTATGATGAGTTACGCTCCTTTCAGGGTCCAGTTTAATTATATTATAGCTTTAAAAACATTAAAATAGTGGAGGTCCCGGTTCTGGTAATCCAGCCACCATGTAGCACGACACCTTGTTGAAAACATTGTTAGAGGATAGAGTAGAGGGGATGCGAACAAGAGGAGGTAGACAGATATTAAAATGGGAGTGAAACATCACGATATGGGCAGGGTCAGACAATGTTGCCACCAAGACAAGAGACTGAGGGTGTTGAGGGTTTTTTTTAACCAACCTTTAATGTACAGGAAGGATTTTGATTGTACTTCCAAAATAAAAGATCCTGTCCCAACCGTGGATTGAACCTGGGATCTCAAGTGTCTGAGAACGGCGTTCTAACACGGCCATGAACTCTATATTACGAGAAACATCACGAAATGACAGGTTACAGCGTAGCAGAGTGCACCACCGAAGCAGACAGTGGATGTTTGAGAATCGTTGCAGCTAATCTTAGTTGCGGAGATGGAACTCCATGATGTGAATGATGACCTCCCTGGATATTCGAGTAGTTGATTAGCGGCGATAACATCAGACAGATAACCAAAACAATACCAGTATTGGAACACATCGAGAGACAACAGATCAAGTGGTTTTCACAAACTTTCAGACTACCAACAGACAGCATGCCACAGATAACCATGACACATAAACATCACGGCTATAAAGCCAAGGGCAGATCATATAAAAGATCTGTCATGTGGCGTATTCTCTCCAGAACGTTGTCTTCCCAATGAAACCTGAACCCTTCTCTGTCTTGGTGTGTAAAATATGGATCACAGAAATCAAAGAGGTCACGGGAACAAGTTTACAAACCGCACAAAAGTGACATGTCTCATTATTTCCAGGACTAGAAATTGAAATCTAGGTTGATGTACCCCATGGACATATTTTTTCATATATATAAATTTGTTGAACCTAAAAGACTTGTCAAAATGTATTTAGTGAAATGCCACGGTATAGGGTTAAACTTGTTCTTACCATTCATCCCCCTAACTCCAATGTCCGACGCATCCTGCTTAAACATTATTCCCTTCTCCAGTCTGATCCTAACACCCGTGCCGCTTTCCAGGACTTGCCTCTGGTTGTCTATAGACGCGGCAAAAATATGAAGGACATTTTTGTCCACTGCCACCTTAGGTCTTCTATTTCTGACCATCTCGGTACTGTTCTTTGCTCACGCGGTCGTTGCTACACATATCCTTATGGGGTTCATATTCGCTCCATTTAATTTCACAATGCCACATTCTCCACCCATGAGAGGCCTTTACGTGTTAATCCAGTATTGTAATTTACGTGATCATATGTAAACGCTGCGGCAAGCACTATATAGGGGGAAACCGGCTTATGATTGGGCGACTGCTTCTGTAACCATCTTTATGTCATCAAGTACATAACACCTACTCCTGTTGTCACACACTTCAACGGCGGAGGCCATGTGGTGTTCTTGATATTCAGGTCATGCCATCAGATCCTGCACCACCGATAATAGATCTAGATATGCTCTAGAAAATCGTTTTATTGTTTAGTTGGGTACCCTCAAGCCATTTGGACTCAATTCCGACCACTATTTTGTCTAGTTCTCCGAGGTGTGGTCTTTGTTGTTATTAATTTTGCTCCTTCATTTACGTCATCTTCTGTTCGTCTCATTTCCATCTATATTTACGTTTTTATGTACTCCTGGGCCCTATCCTTCCGGCATCTTACATCCATATTTCGCTCGGACACGCTTGTGTGGTCATTTCTACTCGTCGTCTTTTGATGGAATGTGCTTATATTGATAAAGGCATTTTGGTCAAAACGGCGATTGTAACTTGTTATTTGTATGACTATATCCTGTGTTTTTTTGTGTGTATATTATTTCACGTGAGCATCCGACAGTGACGGTGTGTTGGTCGTCGTTCAGTAAGATTTAATTACCTGTTTACTACGTAAGTACTATTTTCAAGCTTCACACAAGAAGGCCATCTCACAGAGAACTCTTCTACTCCTGACACCACAAGGCAAACAAGGGCCAGAGCGTAGTATAGATAGATAGAGTAGCGGCCCTTGAGACCACGGTTTCCGGTTTCCCTTAACTTGCAGACAGCACACTTATTTACAATCACAGCACACCATTATCTGTTGTAAGTTATTATATTTTGTGATACACATTTTATGTTCAATAGACATGTTTTGACAATAAAAATTGTAGTTTTAACTGTCATTGGCCATATTTAAAAATATACATCGTTCACTTACGGAGCACTAGGCTTAATTTAAGTATTAGTCTATTAAGTATTAATACTAATAATAAATAATAATTGACTGACAGTAGGACTAGGAGTACAGTAACGTTACAATGATCCGACATAAATAAAAGATTATTTATTAAGTTAAGTTATTAAATTATAATTAAGCTCTTACTCTTGAATCATAACTTCAGTTTGTTGTTGTTTGTATTCAGATAATTCTTCAGAAATGTTTTCGGTAAAATTGAAGTTTCTCTCTACACTGTGCTATAAATAGCGCACTGTTTACATTCACGTCTTGATTTTGAATTTCCCTGGGACACCAAAAATCATATCGATAGATGCTGTGTCATCACTACGGCTACCACGCATGCCAAGTCACTACAGACGGAACATCCATCTCTTGACACAGAAGAGATTGTACAGAATTATTTTCTTTTCCAATGATTTCCACTGCGCTACACACTGAGAGAGCCCCAATTGACATTCTAAATATTAATCCTAACCCTATAACCCTAACGCAGATGTCAAATTACATGCAAACGGTTAGGTAATACCTTGAAACTAAAACATGTCATAGTGTGGACCTAACTGCAAATGCACAGTGTTTTCTTCACATAGTTATAACTTATACGTTATTATTTTGTCCAATACTAATGATGGTTTTTTTTTTCATTGATAGCATTTGAACAGCTTCCTTGATAGAGCGCAGGTAAAATGTATACTATAGATTAGTGCTGTACACTAGTGCACACGATCATTGAAAATAAAAAGGCATAGATTAATTAAGGTTCGCTTGCTAAGAGTATCACTCATGTCATAGCACGTGACTCTGTGGCTTCGAGCCATGACCCCCATCAATTAAAAAAACAACACTTTATAAATAATACATCACACGTCAGATTCGACCTCACAACCGCTTGAGCACAAAGTCAAAACGAATGACCTAAAACTCTGTGCCATAGAAGTCCCCCACCCCCCCACCCCTCTCCAAAAGTCTGTAAATAAAGCAAGAAAAGATTGATATATATCGAATTGTTGAATTTTCTATATATCAAATTGTTGCATTTTCTATATATCGAATTATTGAATTTTCTATATATCAAATTGTTGCATTTTCTATATATCGAATTATTGAATTTTCTATATATCAAATTGTTGCATTTTCTATATATTGAATTATTGAATTTTCTATATATTGAATTGTTGCATTTTCTATATATTGAATTGTTGCATTTTCTATATATTGAATTGTTGCATTTTCTATATATTGAATTGTTGCATTTTCTATATATCAAATTGTTGCATTTTCTATATATCGAATTGTTGCATTTTCTATATATGACATTGTTGCATTTTCTATATATGACATTGTTGCATTTCCAATGTATCGCATTGTTGCGTTCATCCCACAGTGCAGCAAGATATTTGTCAAATCAGACCATCTTGAGTTGGAAAATGCGCACATTCCAAGATGAAATGAAATTCTTGGAGAAAGTTACCAATAACTGTTGGCACATTAAAAAAGGTTTTGTTGACAATATGAAGGTAAGCTTCTCATCGATAATACAAGTATTAGCAACAGAAATGTACATTGTTAGCTTGTCATCTTGGTCATGTGTGTGCATAGTCTGGACATGTTTGTAGACAGCTAGTCCCTGGTTGTTTACTTGTTAACCTTTAGGGCCCTGAATTAAATTGAGAAATTTCTCCCCTGGGCCTGGATTCTTTTTGGAAAATTTTCGTTGTTGATGGTGAGTGTTTTGAAAACGCAATAACGTTTTTATTTTTGAAGATATTTAAATAATTTTTGCACATGTAAATAAAGGAATGAATAGTGAATATAATCGTGTTTTTGTTGTTGTTGTATGTGTGATATGACAGTTGTGAGCAAGTTGTGAAGTTGAAAATTCGGGGGGAAAACGGAAAACGTCATTTTCAAAATCGCAAATATATCTTCTTGATGACCCTAATACATGAGCAATGTGTTGCAACATTGATAAAATCCTCATAAATACCTATACTTATTGTATATATATTTTATATCCAAACTAATATAATATGAACTAAAAAACTAATAAAACGTGAAGAAATCGCATATAATGTCCGTCCGGTCAACACTAGGTCTATGCCAACACGCAACGTAATTATTGTCCATGCACACATGTGGCACCCCTGATACATATTATTTTTGTGTTTTTGAATGAATACACAAACATTCTTATTAAATAACAACATATTAAACACAAAGAACAACAATTAGAATATGTAGTCACGATCACTTACCCATGCCACGCGGTACTCAATTTGATAGTAAAATACGGCCGAAAATGGCTAAAGTCGCTCTAGAAATACATTGACAAATTCAACCGGCTTTCTCTCTCTTACAATCGTAATGAGTAAAGGAATTTGACCTTTAAACTGTGACGTAATCCTAGCTTCGTTTGGCGGGCTTTATATGGCATCTGTTCATTACTTCGTGAAGTTCCGTACTCGGGAATCAGGCGATATCGTATGGTGAGTGACCTCGCCCGCAGGTACAAGGGGGCGTGTCCTACGGGTGCGTGACCTCGCCCGCAGAGTCGTAAAGGTTAAACATCCAGTCCAATATTGGTCATGTATAGAGCGATTAGTTTTAGGTCATCTTGAGTTCCCTACGACTTTTTTTTCAGAGAAGCAAGTGTGGATGTTATCCACCAGCTTCTACTTGGGGATTGACAGTAGACAAGGAACTATAATGGTTGCCCCCCGACCTCATTGCGCCTGCGGAACGATATAACAGCGGGTATAGTCATTTATCATGACATGAAAAAGATATATGTAAAATTTATTTTAAAACATACATTACTATTGTGATAGACATGTAAAACATACATTACTATTGTGATAGACATGTAAAACATACATTACTATTGTGATAGACATGTCAAACATACATTACTATTGTGATAGACATGTCAAACATACATTACTATTGTGATAGACATGTAAAACATACATTACTATTGTGATAGACATGTTTAATTTAGCAATAATAGATTTAAGTTAACATCAGTATTATGTTCTAATGACCTATATTATTGCACACTCCACATTCGATTTATGCGTTTTGCGTCCAACAGCCAATCATAAGCACTGACCCACATCATTCTTAGAATGAACAGAGTGTAACATTATATCAAAGATTACCAGAATATGCATCATTAGGCCTATATTTTATATAATATCACAATTTTTATTTAAATGTAAAATTGATACAAATTTGCCCAAATATTGCTTTCAGAATAACATTTTATTAACATCTCAGTCTCTGTGAATTCTGTTTTGAAATTCCATCTTTGAAGGCATATTGATGTAGGGTTGCTGAACAAATACTGTTTATGAATTAATTTCAATGTTTTTGCCAACTTGAGAGGAATTTCTGATGTGACTTTTGTAGTCTGATAATTCATGACTTTTTTTTTGTGGAAAATTGTGTAGATCAGAGACTGGTTCATATTAATATAATAATTGCCATGATGGATCGATTTTTCACTGATAGTCAGGTACATATTTTATGGGCAGGCCTACCTAGAGGCCTACTTCAAATTGCATGATGGATCGATTTTTCACTGATAGTCAGGTACATATTTTATGGGCAGGCCTACCTAGAGGCCTACTTCAAATTGCATGATGTGTTTGAAGATGCAGTGGTCACAAAAGATTCTGACATTTTAGCAAGCAATAGTTATAAAATGGACTTAGAATCTAATACAGAAGAACGGAATTAGGTCTATGGTTCAAGTAATGATATCGGTCATAGAAGATTCACTAAGTTTTATATGCGATAGTTCCTCTGGGTCCAGGAACTGTGAGGAATGAAGAGATTACAAGAACTGTTGTATAATGTTTGTGGTTAAATATATTCAACAACAGAGACTGAAATGGTTTGTCCACTTAAGGAGATTGAACTCTTATTGATCAGCAGCAAGAGCATACAATATGAGAATTTAAACAGCAAGAGGAAGACCCAGAGGAAATTGGGATTGAAGGAGTTAACAACATTCCGAGACATGACAATATTACTGCATATCAAGTGACCAAATGTGCCATAGCTAGAAAACTGATCATCATTCAATCCTGTGACTCCTTACAGCAAATAGTAGAGCACACAATATATATATATAGTTAAATATATCATCATCATGTGACATATTCTTTCCAGAACAATGTCTTTACAATTGATGTCCTGAATCCGACTCTATCCTGTGCCAATCTGCCTGCCTCCTCCAGCGATATCCTCATACAGTCTTTGATGTCATCTGTCCATATCCTAGGTCTATCTCTTCTTCTACTTCCCGGAACTCTGCCCTCTAATATGTGTCTTTCCATGCTATTGTGTCTTTTTATGTCAGAAATATTTCAGTTTTCTATGTAAAATTGTATTCACCAGTCATCCTTCCTCTATATTCAGCATATTCAAAACCTTATCTTTCCTGTCCAAGAAATTCTTAATATTGCCCTATAACGCTTCAGTATGAAAGTCGATATTATTTTTGCTGTTATTCTATTTATTGTCCAAGTCTCACAGCCGTAATTTGCAACTGGAAATATGTCTGATCTAAGAAGTATAACTTTTGTCTCTTTATAACCATTTTTTCATATATTTTTCATTTCTTTTAATTTCGCTATCACTAATCTTTTCCTAAGTTCTATTGTACAATCACCAAAGCTGTTTATATTTGAACCCATATAATTAAACTTGTCCAGGTTTTCCAGCGAACTTTTCTGTTTGTCCTCATCTAGTGATGAATAAATGTTCTATGAGATTAAGTCACAGATAAATAAAGAGAACATTTGTGTTTGTCCTCATCTAGTGATGAATAAATGTTCTATGAGATTAAGTCACAGATAAATAAAGAGAACATTTGTGTTTGTCCTCATCTAGTGATGAATAAATGTTTTATGAGATTAAGTCACAGATAAATCAAGAGAACATTTGTGTTTGTCCTCATCTAGTGATGAATAAATGTTCTATGAGATTAAGTCACAGATAAATAAAGAGAACATTTGTGTTTGTCCTCATCTAGTGATGAATAAATGTTTTATGAGATTAAGTCACAGATAAATCAAGAGAACATTTGTGTTTGTCCTCATCTAGTGATGAATAAATGTTCTATGAGATTAAGTCACAGATAAATAAAGAGAACATTTGTGTTTGCGTCTTTCTCTTGTGTTCTCCATATTATAGGATAGTTTCCTAAATGGCTCTGTCTCGTTTTGTTTCGAGACGTCTATCTCATGCGTCCTATATATTTTATTGTTTACATGTGTGGTTGTGTCTGTGGGTCTCACCAATGGCCCACTAAGCAAACCGCCCATGCAACAGAAAACCGTAACAGATGATATGCCATTATATTGAGACTCTCTTATGGAAGCTTTGTAGCATGTCATCTATACAATTATATACTTCCTCTGAGTAGAAGGCTCCTTCAATAGGCATTAAGCCGAAAGCTAAAGTCTCCTGTGTATGCAAGAAAACTCAAATAAACTACTGTACCGCACATATTACGGGCACAATGAGATCAGGGTACAAAGCCAGAGGAAGACCACGGAAAAGATGGATAGAAAACGTCAGAGACATCCTGTACAGACATGGTCATAGCACAGCCAAGGCCACACATCTTGCGATAGGACGCAAGCTCTAGCTCCAATCACCCCTACGCTCTATGGCAAGAGTGGATCACAAACCACCTGGGGCAAGACAATAGACTACATATAGGAAGTAAGAGCTAATCGCTTGCAATTCCTGGGCTTCTTAAACAAACAACAAACATATTTTGTTATCATAGTTTCCTTAATGGTTCTGTGTGTAGAGTTTTATTTCCAGACATTGCAGTTATCGGCTGGAATCTTTGAGTTTTTAACTCAATAGAGAAATCTTTAAATTGAAGATTTGTGTGTGTGTGTGTGTGTGCAGTTCCTTACATGTCTACTTTATTTACTGCCGTTTATTTTCCTGTTGATTCCATGTTTGTTAGTTATCATAATCAGTTCTGTATAATTCTTCCTATATCACAGGTTGATGGATACTTCTACGTCAATGACGGTCTGGAGAAACTTATGTTTGATGAGCTGAAACAGTCATGCAACAGTAAAGGTTTCGGTGGATTTCTTCCTGGAATCAAACAGATTGCTAATGTGGCTGCACTTCCTGGTATTGTTTCGGTTAGTTCATCTAGACATATTTTATTGGTTCATGTAGACAAGTTTTGTTAGTTCATCTAGACATGTTTTCTTGATTCATCTAGACATTTTGTGTTGGTTCATCTAGACATGTTTTTGTTAGTTCATCTAGGCATGTTTTGTTAGTTCATCTAGACATGTTTTTGTTAGTTCATCTAGACATTTTATTGTCATTTCATCTAGACATGTTTTGTTATTTTGTTAGTTCTTCTAGACATGTTTTGTTAGTTCATCTAGACATGTTTTGTTATTTTGTTAGTTCATCTAGACATGTTTTGTTAGTTCATCTAGACATGTTTTGTTATTTTGTTAGTTCTTCTAGACATGTTTTGTTAGTTCATCTAGACATATTTGTTATTTTGTTAGTTCATCTAGACATATTTTGTTAGTTCATCTAGACATGTTTTGTTAGTTCGTCTAGACATCTTTTGTTAGTTCATCTAGACATGTGTTGTGTGTGTGTATACAAAATATAAAATAGCAAAAAATCAACATGATACACGTCTTTGAACAATAAACATTTGATTATTGAGCATTTTGAGATACAGTGTAGTCTAGCTTGGAAAACTTTGAGATACAGTATAGTCTAGCTTGGAAAACTTTGAGATACAGTATAGTCTAGCTTGGAAAACTTTGTCATACGTTGTGATCTAACTTGGAAAACTTTTTCCTACGGTGAGGTCTAACTTGGAAAACTTTGAGATACGGTGTGGTCTAATTTGAAAAACGTGTTGACTTAAGTTGTGAGGTAAATAGATGTCAGTTGAATGGACCAGGTTCACATTCCATCTACTGCATTCTGAATTTGAACAATAAACATAGTATGAAGGAGTGTTCCAGTGTATCCTTTCTCTAATTTGTTGGCTAACATTGTATGAAAGAGTGTCTCTGTCTAATTTGTTGGCTAACATTGTATGAAAGAGTGTCTCTGTCTAATTTGTTGGCTAACATTGTATGAAAGAGTGTCTCTGTCTAATTTGTTGGCTAACATTGTATGAAAGAGTGTCTCTGTCTAATTTGTTGGCTAACATTGTATGAAAGAGTGTCTCTGTCTAATTTGTTGGCTAACATTGTATGAAAGAGTGTCTCTGTCTAATATGCTGGCTGAGAAATGGGATTATGCGAATGTCTCAAGAAGATACAAAGAATTTGGATTTGACCTGCTCAATGAAATGCATTTGTAGTAATAAATATAAGGATGTTGGGGTATGCTGTGATATCAAATAAGGACTGCTCAAAGTCTAGCTAGAGATTGGGAGGGGGATGATGATAGGGTTTTTCCTTTATTATCTTTCACAAGTTCATTTTCATGAGATTTTTTTGGTGACATTTGTCTGGGGGAGGGGGGGGGGGGTTTAATCAGGCTTTTTGCTAAACTCAAAACTAGAAGTCATGTTCTGATTTCTAAAGGGGAGAGGTCACAACCGCAAACCATCCCCCTTATCTACAGGCTTGGTTCTGAACACTACTTTGTTAATTGAACTGCATAAATGATTGTGGGTTTATTTTCCTGTGTATACCCCCAGCTATATCTCAGGTAACTTATTGTGATCATATAGTGTGTGTGACTGCATCTTGAAGCTGGCTGCATGTCCATGCATTCATTGCTAGAAACGGTGATGCAGTGTTTAGTTCTGTAAGACGTTGCTGTTAGCCCCGGTGATGCAGTGTTTAGTTCTGTAAGACGTTGCTGTTAGCCCTCATAAGGACTGTATCTAGCCTTAAAAGAAGACTTGATAACTCTTATTGGGGCTGTCATCTTTCCAGACGATTGTATCTTTGTGCTTTAAGAAGTATCATCTGCAATCTTTCAGTAGTATTTTAGTGCTGTAAGAAATGTACAAAAGGCTTAGTCTGAATATCAGAAATACTGAAGTAATGGTAATATCAAAGAATAAATGTCCTCCAGAATGTAACAACAAAGTAGATGGGATCAGTCTGAAGCAAGTCAACATATTCAAATATTTGGGTACATTTATAACTTCAGATGGAAGATGTATTAAAGAAGTTGAATGTAGAATTGTCAAGACAAAAAAAAGTGAAGACTATCCTATGTTTATATCTTTGTCAGTTGAGATGAGAAAGAGTTCTTAGAAATTATATAGAACCAATTCTGATGTATGGGTGAAGCTGGGACACTCAGCAAAACAGTAAAAAAATTATATTGAGACGGCACAGATGTAGTTTTATAGAAGAATGTTGAGAGCACCATGGACGGATAAAAAGTGTACTGAAGATATCTTGAAGGAAGTTAATTCATCTGCTTACAGGCATCAGGAAGAGACATTCCACATTTTTTTGACACATCATGAGAATAAGAAAGATGGAGCACATTGTAACAACAGGCAAGTTGAAGAGCAAGAAAGGTAGGGGAAGAACAAGAGAGAAGATGCTTGACAACCTAGCATTGTGGCATGGGAGAACATCGGTATCAGAGATGATTTAAAGCAAACGAAATAGAAGGCTATGGAAGAACATGATAGCTAATGCCACACGGCATGGACCATATGAAGAAATATACTTTACAATACATGTTGATGATAGATGTAGCTCACATGACCAATCTCAGCCACAGAGAATCTACCACAATATACACAAAGAATCTACCACAATATACACAAAGAATCTACCACAATATACACAAAGAATCTACCACAATATACACAAAGAATCTTTCACAATATGCACAAAGAATCTTTCACAATATGCACAAAGAATCTTCCACAATATACACAAAGAATCTTTCACAATATGCACAAAGAATCTTCCACAATATACACAAAGAATCTTTCACAATATGCACAAAGAATCTACCACAATATACACAAAGAATCTTTCACAATATGCACAAAGAATCTACCACAATATGCACAAAGAATCTTCCACAATATACACAAAGAATCTTTCACAATATGCACAAAGAATCTACCACAATATACACAAAGAATCTACCACAATATACACAAAGAATCTTTCACAATATGCACAAAGAATCTTTCACAATATGCACAAAGAATCTTCCACAATATACACAAAGAATCTTTCACAATATGCACAAAGAATCTTCCACAATATACACAAAGAATCTTTCACAATATGCACAAAGAATCTACCACAATATACACAAAGAATCTACCACAATATACACAAAGAATCTTTCACAATATGCACAAAGAATCTTTCACAATATGCACAAAGAATCTTTCACAATATGCACAAAGAATCTTCCACAATATACACAAAGAATCTTTCACAATATGCACAAAGAATCTTTCACAATATGCACAAAGAATCTTCCACAATATACACAAAGAATCTTTCACAATATGCACAAAGAATCTTTCACAATATGCACAAAGAATCTTTCACAATATACACAAAGAATCTTCCACAATATGCACAAAGTACCGTAAGGGACTGATCAATTATACATTTTTGTTATAACTGATAATTGACCATTGCCATGTGAATCTGACTTTGCTTTTATCTCTTCTACAGAAATCTATTGGTTTACCCGATGTTCACTCTGGATATGGATTCGCCATCGGTAAGTCTAGATATTGTAAGAATATCAAAATGGCTGTAGTAATAGCTGTACTAGTCTTTGTATATGGATGTGGTCATGGACAATGACTCAGATTTCTTATTGAGCTCACCACCAAGGAGAGATTAGATGTGTGACTGAGTTCACCAACAAGGAGAGATTAGATACCTGATTGAGTTCACCAACAAGGAGAGATTAGATGTCTGAGTTCACTGAGTGGACAGTGTATGCTAGGCATGCAAGAAAACTAAATCACTTCCATGTTAGCTGCCTACGTAAATTACTAAACATCCATCAGTGGGACAAAGTACCAGATTACGAGGTACTGGAAAAATTAGCCACAACAAGCATCTACACATTACTTATGAATGTGCAAGCATGCTGGGCTGGTCATCTTGTGTGTATGGAGGACTCGTGTCAACCATAGCAAATATATTATAGAGTACTCAAGACAGGACTTCGAAAAGCTGGTGAACAGAAAAAGTGTTTCAAAGACACACTCAAGTCCTCACTGAAATATCTTAAAATTGACGTAGGCTTTTGGGAGAGCCTCTTTCGGGATAGAACAGTTCTTACAGTCTCAGAACTGGAACACTAGCTGCGGAAAAGACCAGGCAAGATATTGCAAGAAAAAAACGGGCAAATAGAAACGACAAAACATCTCAATGTCCTATAGACACCCTCTACAGATGTCAATTGTGTGGAAGAACTGTTTGTTGGACTTGTTAGTCATTTAAAAATGCACTATTAACTGTATTATCTTTTATTATTTATTATTATTCTGGTTGAGTTTTGGTCATCATTGATTATGATGTACAAACATCATGTAAGGCTTAATCAGGCATACATTAAAGTTAACTATTGTCTCTTGTATGTACAGGGAACATGGCAGCTTTTGATATGGGTGATCCCAAGTCTGTGGTTTCCCCTGGTGGTGTGGGATTCGATATCAACTGTGGAGTCAGGCTGCTGAGGACAAACTTGCATGCCAAGGATGTTGCTCCAGTCAAGGAGCAGTTGGCTCAGTGCTTGTTTGATCACATCCCTGTTGGAGTAGGATCCAAGGGTATCATACCAATGACAGCACAGTAAGTCATCTGACATATGTCAGTGTCATTAATGATTTTGATGTGTGACATTGTAGTGGGAATCCTGACAATGCATGTGTATCATTGATGTATATTGTAGTGGGAACCTTGACATATGACATTAGCAGTGGAAATCTTCACATATAACATTGAAGTGAAAACTCTGAGATATGACATTGAAGTGGAAACCATAATATATGTTATAGTTTGATGTCTTGAAATATTTACATATTCATATATTTACATATGATGGCACAATGTATCCCATCACAGTCTATCGACCAGAACCCCTATAACTGCAGCTAGTGATTTCAGCACTGCAGTACAATGAGTACTTTGACAGCACAATGATCCCAGACTCTGGGAGACTATGGCTCTTGATCGCTCATCTTGGCACACTCAGATCACTGCAATCATCACAAAATTTGAACAGGAAAGAACACTGTGAGAAATCTACTAGAAACATAAATAGAAGGAAAGATCTCAAAACGCTCGTACTATGGACCCTCTGCATGCTCAGCAACAGATCTTTCCTAGCAGGAATCTAACTCCTCTGGCATCTGCAAACTCACAAACATAAACCAAAATAGACAAACATCAATAGTTTTGTTTTTCCATCATTTTTTTCTCCACTTTTTAAAAATTGTTTTTCATGCTATGCTCATCTTTGCGTGCGAAGGAGGAACATCATCATCTCATGACAATCTCTCGACCAGGACTTATAACTGCAGTTAGTGACCAGTATTGCAGTACATTGAGTAAAGTTGACAGCACAATGTTTAGATTACGATTATTTTTTCCCGTTCATTCTCAAACTCCCACTGGGTTTGGACTCTTATAGCAAGCCAATGGTCCTACTAGATTTCCAGTAGGATGTAGTCCAGAGAACGGAAATGTGTTGTCGCTGTTTTATTTGCCTCAATGACCAGACACATTCTACTTCTGCGTTGGTAACATTCAGTATTTTTACCACTTTCGCTAAACATCAGTCACAATATCAATAGTATAGTTAGCCAGCCATTCAAGAGAACCGGTTCCTGTACCTACCCACTAACTACCATGATCAGAGCTAACCACAGATTCATGACCTCTT
This sequence comes from Meghimatium bilineatum, assembly GCA_034231615.1. Lineage (NCBI taxonomy): Eukaryota > Metazoa > Mollusca > Gastropoda > Stylommatophora > Philomycidae > Meghimatium > Meghimatium bilineatum. The sequence continues at coordinate 2,378,319 of CM067317.1, read as the reverse complement.
GTTGCTGTCCTGTGACAGCCACAGATGCCCTCACATAGATTAAGATGACACTGCATGAGTGACCTCTTGTTGCTGTCACAGCCACAGATGCCCCCACATAGATTAAGATGACACTGCATGAGTGACCTCTTGTTGCTGTCCTGTGACAGCCACAGATGCCCCCACATAGATTAAGATGACACTGCATGAGTGACCTCTTGTTGCTGTCACAGCCACAGATGCCCCCACATAGATTAAGATGACACTGCATGAGTGACCTCTTGTTGCTGTCCTGTGACAGCCACAGATGCCCCCACATAGATTAAGATGACACTGCATGAGTGACCTCTTGTTGCTGTCCTGTGACAGCCACAGATGCCCCCACATAGATTAAGATGACACTGCATGATTGTTTTTTGTTTAAATTCAGTAAATTTGTAGCACTTAATTAGCTTAGTTCTTTTAGAATTGAGTAGTACTCTAGCCTAGTTGATAGTGAAGAAAAGTACATCCTTCGGACAACGTGAGTCAACCAAGAAGATCATCAGCAGAGATCAATGAGAAGACACAGAAATAAAACCTTCATCTGGAGTGAGCATGACCTGCCTGTGATGTTTTCATGTCTACATCAAATTCATTGGTCGCCTTCATAGTCATGTGTCTGTTATTGAATGATGCACAGTCTTCAGCAAGTGAATGCCCTCAAGGTCTTCAGCAATTGGATGACCACAAGGTCCTCAACAGCAGTGCTATATCAGAAAACAATCTTATAATGAAAGAGAGAATATCATTAAGAAGTATGCACTGAATGTTTACAAATATTCCTTCTTCACCAAAGACGGATGTGCCACTGGCATAAATAAAATGGTGGCACAACACATTTCCATTCACTGGACTACATCCTGCGTAAATCTAACAGGACCATTGTTCTGCAATAAGAGAGATTCAGTGGGAGTTTGAGAATGAACACAAACAAACAACAAATATTCCTACTGATCTGTTACATTTCTAGAGCATGACTGTTCTCAGAAGTGTCTCCTGCTCTTTGATATCTTTTTTTGTTTGTTACTTGACAGGAATCTGGAAGAAGCACTAGAGATGGGTATGGACTGGTCCCTAAGAGAAGGTTGGCATTCATGGTTGTCATCATTTATAGAGATTAATTTATACCAACTGAAATCCATTTATAGAGATTAGTTTATACCAACTGAAATCCATTTATAGAGGAAAACAAAAAAATGTACTTAATGCGCAAAAAAAAAATCCAACATGTTGATCCAGGAAAAAGGTAACTTACTTTTGCTAACACTAGATGACACACACAAGTCAACGTCTTGTGTCAATGACACACACAAGGTCAATGACACACAAAAGGTCATCAAGTTCACATCTGAGATCTCCATCTCCCATGTGAACTTTCTTGACATATCAATCACTATTCAACCCCTCTGTCTTAGCACATCGGTACACTACAACCCCTCTGTCTTAACACATCAGTACACTACAAACCGACTGATGCACATAGCTTTCTTCTATACACTTCTTCTCATCCCTCTGCATGTCGTGATTCCCTTCCCTTCTCCCAACTTCTTTGTCTTCTGCGCCTGTGCAGTCACGAGGATGACTTTATTGAGAAGGCCTACGAGATGATAGCTTTCTTCCACTGTCGCCTGTACCCTGAGGCTGTCCTCAGGTCTGCCCTTCTTCGTGTGTGCAGTCTCTCCCGTCAGGACACCCTCTCGACCACTCGTAAGGCTTCCTCGTCTAACCGGACTAAGCTTGTTCTCACATCCACCCTCATAGCGCTGCCGTTCGCCATGCCCTGCTTCGTCACCTTCCCCTTCTCCAGTCTGACTCTGAGACGCGGGAAGTGTTCTGTAACCCCCCTCTTGTTGCTTACAGACGTGACAAGAACCTCAGAAATCTACTGGTCAGGAGTCACATCCAGCCTGACGTTCCCAACCATTTTGGCACCATCATATGTAAACGCAGCAAATGCTACACTTGTGCCTATGTCACCCAGATTTGGTCTGTCACATTCCCTAAAGCCACCTTCACCATTGAGGAGAGCTTCACATGTTTGTCCCGCATGGTCATCTACGGCATCATATGCAAGCGTTGCGCCATTACATATATAGGTGAAACTGGAAGGAGGCTCGCAGACCGATTCTGCGAACATCTGTACAGCATAAAAAAACCATTCTGGTTTGCCTGTTGACGTCCACTTTAATGGCACGGGCCATCGGGGCGCCCAGGACATTCAAGTTACTGCCATTAAGTCTTGCTTTTCTGATGACCGGGCTCGTCTGTCGCTTGAGAGCCGCTATAATTATCAATATGGCACTCTGAAACCCGACTGCATTAATGAGCGCCTGTCTCTTGTATGACTTTCATCTTTCCATAGTTTCTGTTTGTTTCGTGCCACGTTTGTTGTCATTTTTGTATTTTCCTTGTCCGGTGTCTTTTCACCTCTTCCGGTCAATCCAGACTACCCATACCTATGTGACCGTTGATATTATTACTGTAACTTTCTATTATATGTTTTAAGTTTACTGTCTGTCTTGACAAAGGCCTTTTGGTCGAAACGTTGACTTGTGTGTGTTGTCTAGTGTTAGCAAAACTAAGTTACCTTTTTCCTGGATCTGTCCATTTATAGAGATTAGTTTATACCAACTGAAATCCATTTATAGAGATTAGTTTATACCAACTGAAATCCATTTATAGAGATTAGTTTATACCAACTGAAATCCATTTATAGAGATTAGTTTATACCAACTGAAATCCATTTATAGAGATTATTTTATACCAACTGAAATCCATTTATAGAGATTAGTTTATACCAATTGAAATCCATTGTGAAAGTCTGGAATCATAATGTAGCCACATTTTGAGGTTGTTCTACTCAGCTGACACCAATTCACCTCACTACTTGTCAAAATGCTTAGGAATTCAGCCTTTCTTAGGAATTCAATCACATGCAATTCTGACAAAGTTGTTCATGAGGAAATCATTATCATCAAACATAGGACTTGTAGATCAAAACAGACACACTAGCTCAAGAACTATGCAGATATGTCAATTTCTCAAGTAACATGGACACTGTAGTCAGCATAGACCACTAGACATTGATACAATAAACACATAAACAGAGATGCAGTAGCTTCAGATGTTACATTAGTATATGAATAATGTTTAGTTTAGTTTTCTGAATTCACATTGGCACACTCTGGGCAAACCCATAGGTGTTTGGACTCTGCCAGCACATGATGAAGAGTATGCATGCTGATAGTTCCTGTAGCTCGTTGATTAGACACAAACACTTTAGATACCTCTTCCCCCCCCCCCCCCCCCCCCCTCAGTCACCATGTTCTGCTCACCACAATGATAAACCCAAATTCGTTAAATTGCATTATCCTTCCGCCCGTGTGTTACTTGAGTTGAAAGAGGAGCAAAGAATAGCAACACCATTTACCTTCCATGCATGTCGTATGAAGCGACTTAGGGGATTGTGGAGTTGGCTCTTATATCCCATATAGGGTCAAAGTGACCCAGAAGCCACGTTTACGTCAGGCTGAAGAGGCGCATATATCACAGCAAAGCTGTAAAGCATGACACAACATATTCCGTTCTCCGGACTACGCCCTGCTAATTATCAGGAATTTGAAAACGTAAAAAAAAGAAGTTACCTCCTTCCAGTCTAGTGCCCTCATCAATAATATAAATGGAAAGCTTGAAGGAATGAATGAAATCATCAATAATATAAATGGAAATCAGAAAGTAGCAGTTGAGTTTTGAACCTGTTCCTTCAATTGACACCAGTTTGAACATCAAGAATATAAACAATGAAAGTTCTCAGTCATATTACATAACAAAGAAACAAAATCTAAGGATGTGATAGACTAAAGATATACTCGTGTCAGTGGCCTTTACTTTTATGAGCTCCACAAACATGTACTGATCTAATTTGTATCAACAACACTGCCAGCTGGTTGTGAAAGTGTTGGAAATCTTAGCTTGCATTGTTTTTGGATTAAAATGACGAACAGTTGAACTATTTAGAATTCTCACTCCCTGGCCCAGTCCTATATGGCAGAAGTATAAAGACGAAGTCGAGACAGCTGGAAATGTCTGGAAGAAATAGCTGATGACAGCCTGATACAGTGTCGGTTACTGCCGAGTTTTATCCTCAAACAGTTACTTTCAAATTAGCATTTTGGTCTTTTGTACTAAAAAATGAGTAATGCAGGAAACATAGACACTGGAAAAAATAACTTGAAGACAAGATTCTAGTTTATAGAGAGATTGAAGATTCAAGTTATAGAGATTGAAGATTCAAGTTATAGAGTAGAGAGATGTAATTTTTATGTCAGAATTGATTTGCATGGATACAGAAACTAATAAACATTTGGACAAATTAGAGATTCAAAGACAATAATGAAATATGTCAAAAATAGAGTATGTAGCCTGGTATAACATTGTTGAAACTTTAGTTAGTGAGTTATCAGATCAACATTATACACTCTAGACATGGTCCATAGGTATTGCATTCTCTTATTCAGCATGCCCTTCAATATCTCAGTAACTGACTGTTCTGTGTTGATTTGTACCTCTTTTGATTGCTACATTCTCTTGAAACAACTTCACACATCACTACCAGATACTGCAGCTTCTAGCAACAACTTCACACATCACTACCAGATACTGCAGCTTCTAGCAACAACTTCACACATCACTACCAGATACTGCAGCTTCTAGAAACAACTTCACACATCACTACCAGATACTGCAGCTTCTAGCAACAACTTCACACATCACTACCAGATACTGCAGCTTCTAGCAACAACTTCACACATCATTACCAGATACTGCAGCTTCTAGAAACAACTTCACACATCATTACCTTATTATCAGATATGCTACTGTATCTATATGTCCACATTTCTGCTCTAAATTGCATCAGAAAAGCAGTGCCCTTATACGCATCTGCCCCCTGCCAGTTGAGATTTATAGTTTGGAAGTCGGAGATTCCTCTACAAAATGTTACATGCTCATGGATTTATGCATGTGCCAGAGCATTTTCAATGAATTCTCTCTTGCAATTCTTTCACAGAATTCATCCCATCTTGCACTTCTCTTTTGTCATGACACTCGCCACAAGTTCAGGATCACCTCTGGTAGCGTGTTTCTCATCTTTCTTGTTTTCTGCCACAAAGACACAGCCTCCCTTTTACTCAATCGTGCCCTCTGAACCTCTACATCCCACTGGTGCTGTCTGTTGGTAAACTTGTGGCGTTTATCTTACTCGATGCCCAGTTTTACTAAAAATGTCTCTACCTGTTGCAGCTGAAGGAAGCACCTCTATATTTTCTTTGTCTTGCCTTTCTCCTGACACGCCCCGGCACATGGGAAATGATCATTGTCATGATCACCAAGAACCTCCAATTTTTGTCTAGAGGCCAATGTAGATCACACCAATGTAAGATCCTGTTTGACTGGTCATGCTTGTTGGTTCTTGGTCATGCTTGTTGGTTCTTGGTCATGCTTGTTGGTTCTTGGTCATGTTTGTTGGTTCTTGGTCATGCTTGTTGGTTCTTGGTCATGCTTGTTGGTTCTTGGTCATGCTTGTTGGTTCTTGGTCAAGCTTGTTGGTTCTTGGTCATGTTTGTTGGTTCTTGGTCATGCTTGTTGGTTCTTGGTCATGCTTGTTGGTTCTTGGTCATGCTTGTTGGTTCTTGGTCATGCTTGTTGGTTCTTGGTCATGTTTGTTGGTTCTTGGTCATGCTTGTTGGTTCTTGGTCATGCTTGTTGGTTCTTGGTCATGCTTGTTGGTTCTTGGTCATGTTTGTTGGTTCTTGGTCATGCTTGTTGGTTCTTGGTCATGCTTGTTGGTTCTTGGTCATGCTTGTTGGTTCTTGGTCATGCTTGTTGGTTTTTGGTCATGCTTGTTGGTTCTTGGTCATGCTTGTTGGTTCTTGGTCATGCTTGTTGGTTCTTGGTCATGCTTGTTGGGTCTTGGTCATGCGTGTTGGTTCTTGGTCATGCTTGTTGGGTCTTGTCCATTGATACACAGAAAGGGCATTGTCTATCATTGCCTCCTCAAGTTCCTCTCCCTGGTTTTCATCAGTAACAATGTCAAATAAGCTGTTCTTGGCGCTGAAATCACCGGAAAGAAGTAACAAAATAATGTGGAAAGAAATAACAAAACAGAAATGCCTGTGACATAATCTCAGAAAATGATTCTCATTTATGGGTCATCACCATTGCGCAACGTTCACAGCCAGCACAGAAACATCACAACACTATATTCTCACAGCTTGAAGTTACAACTGCCGACACATTCCATGGGGACAATCTCATGAACCAATAAATGTTCACACACAAGAAATAACCTATCCTAGGTACCTCCTTTTAAAGAAACTGTGGAAATCAGTTAATCGAAGGATGCCATTTTTGCCCAATCTTGTCTACTATTGAGTGAATATTAGCTCCATAAATCTTGTCTACTATTGAGTGAATATTAGCTCCATAAATCTTGTCTACTATTGAGTGAATATTAGCTCCATAAATCTTGTCTACTATTGAGTGAATATTAGCTCCATAAATCTTGTCTACTATTGAGTGAATATTAGCTCCATAAATCAAGTGATAGAGAACTTGTCTTTTTTGTTGTACATTTACGCCATTCCAACATTGTATTCTCAGATATTTCACGGCTAAATACTCTGTTTTCTTGCAAATTTCACTTTGCCCCACTTGGATTTTTGTTTCCTTTAACCGCACCATTTTTTTTAAATTACCAACATTAATAACAGTTGAATTAATGACTTCAATAAGCACATGAATTCAATAATCACATGAATTCAATAAGCACATGAATTCAATAAGCACGTGAACATCAAGGACACTCAATAATATTCCAGCACAATGCACAGTCATCATAACACCTGCGAGGATTCTTAAAGAGTAGACTGTCCTGTCTATGACTTTCTATTTCCTGGAATTAAAATGTCAATCTCCATGACAGAAAAAGAACCAGGGGCAATATTTGTAAAGACTTGCCTTGACTGTGATCTAGAAGAACCAGGGGCCATATTTGTAAATACTTGCCTTGACTGTGATCTAGAAGTCACTATTATAGTGTGATTCACACTTCCTGGTGAAAATCACATGACATTTGTGATGATTAATTGAGAGCGAATGCAGACCAGGAAAGAACAGAAGAAGTGTTCACAAAAGGGTTCAAAGGTCATAGAGGATTGACTTCATTGTACCCAGTTTCCTATATATACTCTGACAATAAACGAAGCGACACGCCACCTGCTGAGAGTACCACCCATAGCACGTAACTCCATAGCTTCAAGTGATAATCCACAGGGATCTCTAAAGAATCCACTTTGTAAAACAAGACACGAGTTGGATTCGAACCCGTGATGTCTTGAACACAAGGCAAACAACTTAACCACTACACTAGTGAGATCCCCGTAGAAGAATTGTGATATGTCCTAATGAAGAAAAGTGAATTCTGTTCATGTCACTGTGATTAGGTTATGCCTGGGCTGAAGATAAGGAACATTGCGAGGAGTATGGCAGGATGCTTCAAGCTGATCCATCACAAGTCAGCAGCAGAGCTAAGAAAAGAGGATTGCCTCAGGTATGTTCCCTAGTGTGTATTGTTGTTTATGTCTGTACCTGAGCAGTTTCAGGCTTCAGCCTAAATTAGGTTTAACATCACATCGCTATACAGCATACAAGAATTACACACAGTAACACTAGAGTTCTCTGGTTTCTACCCTATGTACCGTATTCAGCGCTGTGGGAGCATAGATATTTTCTACCGTATTCAGTGCTGAGGGAGCATAGATATTTTCTACCGTATTCAGTGCTGAGGGAGCATAGATATTTTCTACCGTATTCAGCGCTGTGGGAGCATATATATTTTCTACCGTATTCAGCGCTGTGGGAGCATATATATTTTCTACCGTATTCAGCGCTGTGGGAGCATATATATTTTCTACCGTATTCAGCGCTGTGGGAGCATATATATTTTCTACCGTATTCAGTGCTGAGGGAGCATAGATATTTTCTACCACCCTATGTACCGTATTCCGCGTTGAGGGAACATAGATATTTTCTACCGTATACATCACTGAGGGAACATAGATATTTTCTACCCTATGTACCGTAATAAGGGCTGAGGGAACATGGATTATTTTCTACCTTATGTATCGTATTCAGCACTGAGGGAACATAGATATTTTCTACCTTATGTACCGTATTCAGCACTGAGGGAACATAGATATTTTCTACCCTATGTACCGTATTCAGTGCTGAGGGAACATAGAAATTTTCTACCCTATGTACTGTATTCAGTGCTTAGGGAACATAGAAATTTTCTACCGTATTCAGTGCTGAGGGAACATAGATATTTTCTACCGTATTCAGTGCTGAGGGAACATAGATATTTTCTACCGTATTCAGCGCTGTGGGAACATAGATATAGAAAGATTCAGAGTCATTAAAATGGGTGTCCACTCAAAATCAGTGGAAATGGTGGTCACTAGGGACCTTTGAAAACAAAAATTTATCATTTTGTGTTTGGTTTCTGAGACATATAGATATGTCTACATATGCAATCTGTCAACCTTTCAACTGTAGTCTATGTAATTCTGTAGATAATGTGTACATATAACCAAAATTTATACAACCATAACTGTCTTCATTTAACAGTTGGGCACATTGGGAGCTGGTAATCACTACGCAGAAATCCAGGTTGTGGAAGAAATATATGATGAGTATGCAGCCAAAAAAATGGGCATAGAGTTCAAGGATCAAGTTTGTGTGATGATTCACAGCGGCAGTCGAGGACTTGGACACCAGGTGGCTACAGGTATAAGACTTATCCATGTTTATATTTTGCTCATGGGCTGAATAATTTGTGTGTACAAATCTGTTATCATATTTCTAGGAAGTGCTGAGAAGAACACAGCTTGAACACTTAATAACCACTGGAAAGACTAGTATTGTGGCACAGTAGAAGCTCACCAACCGAGATTATTGACAACACAAGAGACAGAGAGTCGTAGAGATACATGATCGCCTACGCCATTCGGCATGGCACTTGATTGATTGGTTATTATATTTCCAAGTGTGTCCATTTGACATTAGTTTCACTCGACTGTGAATGTGATTGTACTTTGAGAGTAACTGTGTATGAAAACACTGATTTATTGTTTGTCTGTTGGATGAGTTTATTTAGTGATCATTGATTTATTGTTTGTTGAATCAGTTTATTTAATGATCATTGATTTATTGTTTGTGTTGGGTCAGTTTATTTCATGATAAATATATAGTATGCCTTCAGGATCACTAATTTATCATGACTGTTTCACAGATGCACTTGTTGCTATGGAAAAAGCCATGAAACGTGACAAGATTGATGTCAATGATCGCCAGCTTGCGTGTGCTCATATACAATCTCCAGAAGGACAAGAGTATCTCAAAGGAATGGCTGCTGCTGCAAACTATGCTTGGGTTAACCGGACTAGTATGACATTCTTAACACGACAGGTGAGTCTGGCAGTTTCTTAACACGACAGGTGAGTCTGGTAGTTTCTTAACACGACAGGTGAGTCTGGCAGTTTCTTAACATGACAAGTGAGTCTGGTAGTTTCTTAACACGACAGGTGAGTCTGGCAGTTTCTTAACATGACAAGTGAGTCTGGTAGCACTTACTGAAAGACCTTGAGCACTAATTAACCATGGATTGCAGCATAACGTGGCATGATTCCTAAATATGAATTATTTGCCTGACAAACTCATCTCAAAACAACTGATATATGGTGAGCTCCTTAAAATTTAACACGCCTTTGTTAAGTCTGTTCGACAAAAATGTTAATGCTGCTTTTCATCCATTGTCGAGTGTGTTCATCCAATGAAATATCGTGTTAGACGCACCACAGCCTGATTGGTTCATGTACATACTCTGGGTGCATGCGAAATTGAAGCCGGTACATTTCTACGTCCGTCATGTTCATTATGAGAATGTCTAAGTAGCAGTTACACGTTGTAATCAAATTAATCTGACCACATCTGCCCACTGGTACGTGCCATGAAGGTTAATTGGGTTTATAGACCTTTGTTTCATCGTATTTTGAATAAAATAACAATGAATTGTGGCTTGAATCATGAGTTCTTGGGTTATTTAGTTTCACAGCAGTGAATATACAGAATGCCATGTTGATTTGGGGACTTGTAGATGTTTGATATCAAATATGTTGAAGTGGCACCAAAAATGACTATGCCTAAGCTCCAAGAACGATTCTACTGCAAATCTACATGTTTTATACAGTTCCCCCAGCTATATTTTGATAATTTCGCAATGAAAGAACATAAATACAAAAGATTTGTGTGTGATTTACAGTATACAATGTTGCCGAACAATTCCACAAGAAAGGTAAGTTATTTTTTATTAATTTTTGTGTGCTTTATTTGTTATAAAATATATGTTTTTTGTGAAAAACGTCTTTGCCACTTTCTCATACATCTGGTATCACACACACACGTACAGAAATTACACCAATATATGCAGAATTCCATTCTTTATTTATATGTGCAAATATTATTAAATATCTCTAACAACCAAAAAGCTATCCTGTTTTCAAAACAGCCACCAACAATAATCAAATTCTCAAAAAAGAATCTGGCAGCAGGGGAAAGGTTTTTTTAATCCGGCTTGCTAAAGGTTAAGGGTAAACAACAGACTGGCTGACAGAAGAAATGATTCAAGGACTTCCAAAGTATCTCAAAATAGCTTCAACATGGACAGAATCTATCGCTCAGAATCTCAAACTGTGGTGCAAGCAACACTAGTAAAGGTGGATGCAACATTAAGAAGCATCAAATCTCAGAGAAAACTTGTTGGCCAGAAGGAAACAACAACGAACACACAGATGTTAAACTCTGACTACACATGTCTCAAATGTGTTGGAATTCTATGTCAGAAATGTGAGCTTTCAATCGTTTCAACACTAGAGAGCTGCATCAATACAAGTCTGAAACTGATTTGATCATAAACAACTGCTATTACTACTGCTGTTTGTCCATCTTAAGTTCATCTGTTGTAAGCGATGGCTATTCAGCTCAACTATGAAGATGATGATGTCTGCTGTGTTCTCGGCTGTGACTTATGAGTTCTATGTGTGCCTGTAATTGTTTACTGCACTCTGAGCATGTGTGGGAGGAGTCTGTGGGACATTGAGCATGTGTGGGAGGAGTCTGTGGGACATTGAGCATCTCTTGCCTTTCTTCTAGCTCACTTTTTTAAACGCAGAATGATATCTCATGTTTACTGCAGCTGCTGCACCACTCTTGATTCTGCCACACCAATCAGATCTGTAGTGTGTAAGACTCTCCACCAATCAGATCTGTCATGTGTTAGACTCTCCATCAATCAGATCTGTCATGTGTTAGACTCTCCATCAATCAGATCTGTCGTGTGTAAGACTCTCCATCAATTGTGTCTATGTTGAAATAAGTCACGACGTCTTAAGTTTATAACTGCTATGTTTGCATTGATATTGTTGCTACATGACACTACACTCATGCTCATAGTTCTCATATTGTTGCTACATGACACTACACTCATGCTGATAATTGTTCTGACATTGTTTCTGTAATTGCAGGCGTTTGCCAAGATGTTCAGCTCCACACCGGATGACCTAGATATGCATGTGATCTATGATGTCTCTCACAACATAGCTAAAGTGGAGGAACACTTTGTAGATGGCAAACAGAAGACACTCTTGGTACATCGCAAGGGATCAACTCGTGCCTTCCCTCCTCATCATCCACTCATCCCCGTAGATTACCAGGTCTGATATATTTCAGAATTTAAATATCTAGGAATTAATTGTTTAGGCAGAATTTTTATCCCAAATATGGAATACGAGACAAAGAAATAGAAACAAGGTGCCAGAAAACAAACACATACCAACTTTCACCATTACTTCTCCACCAAAATATCAAGATGTAAATAAAAAGACATAATATCAACAATTTTTATACCAACACTCTGCTACCAATGTCAAACATGGCAGACTCGCAGCAGAGGAAAATCGTTACATGTGAAACAAAGTGTCTTGAGAAATGCTGCAATGGTTACTAAATCGAAAAATTGTACTTACTGTGCACCATCAGATGTAATCGCATCAAATGCTACACTTGTGCCTATGTCACCCAGATTCGGTCTGTCACATTCCCTAAAGCCACCTTCACCATTGAGGAGAGCTTCACATGTGTGTCCCGCAATGTCATCTATGCCATCATATGCAAGCGTTGCGCCATGACATATATAGGTGAAACTGGAAGGAGGCTCGCAGACCGATTCTGTGAACATCTGTACAGCATAAAAAACCATTCGGGTTTGCCGGTTGACGTCCACTTTAATGGTATGGGCCATCGGGGTGCCCAGGACATTCAGGTTACTGCCATTAAGTCGTGCTTCTCCGATGACCGGGCTCATCTGGCACTTGAGAATCGCTAGATTTATCAATATGGCACTCTGAAACCCGACGGCATTATTGAGCGCCTGTCTCTTGTATGACTTTAGTCTTTCCATAGTTTCTGTTTGTTTCGTGCCACATGCTTGTTGATATATTTAGTCTATCCATAGTTTTTGTTTGTTTCATGTCACATGTTTGTTGTCATTTTTGTATTTTCCTTGTCCTGTGTCTTTTCTCTTCTTCCGGTCTATCCATACTACCCATACTTATGTGACCGTTGATATTATTACTGTTCACTTTCTATTATATGTTTTAAGTTTACTGTCTGTCTTGACAAAGGCCTTTTGGTCTAAACGTTGACTTGTGTGTGTTATCTAGTGTTAGCAAAACTAAGTTACCTTTTTCAATGGTTACTAAACTAAATAAAATAAGAAATGAAGAAATTATGAAAAGAGTTGGTATAATATATATTGAGCATATCAAAATACATCATGTGAAATGGTTCTGTCACCTTACGAGAATGAACCCAAACCAAATACCAATAAAAGCATATAACAAAAGAATATCCAGATTTTATGCTTTGCTATTTGTATATATAGATGTACTCTCTGTGTTGGAAGGGAGCCGGAAATGAAATGAGAATCACTGGGGAGATGGAGACTTGCTACGCTATTTCTATGGCTGAATGAGAATCACTGGGGAGATGGAGACTTGCTACGCTATTTCTATGGCTGAATGAGAATCACTGGGGAGATGGAGACTTGCTACGCTATTTCTATGGCTGAATGAGAATCACTGGGGAGATGGAGACTTGCTACGCTATTTCTATGGCTGAATGAGAATCACTGGGGAGATGGAGACTTGCTACGCTATTTCTATGGCTGATGCACATAATAAGTGTACAGTGTTTCAGGGCATAACAAGCCTTTTACCTTGAATATATGGTGACATGCCTGGACCCATAAAAAAGTTTAGCATAACCAGTAGGCAATGTGCACTGTGAAGCCAATTGTTGCTGCAATAGCTTGGAGCAGTGCATAGATAGAAACCTACCATTGTGTGATATTTATGCTCTGTCCCTGAGTTGCTAGACCATTAATTAACATAGTCAATTTTCAAGTACAATAGTAATACCTGGGTGAAAGGGCATGGATCAACAACCAACCATCCTATTCTGACCATGTCTCTTTGAGTATTGGTCCTGGTTACAGGTTTTATCAATGCAATCTGACTGTAGGGGATAGCATGACAAGGTGGGTCTGACTGCATACAACAGATCTGAAGACAAACCATCGTGCAACATAGGTGTTATTGCTGCTTAGTTTTGTTATTGTTGCACGCTCCACTTTTTGTTGGATGTCCTCCCACCTTCTTTAGTTATTATGTAAAGGTATATATATTTTGAAAAGTACAAGAAACATTATGCATCCCTCCCAAACTCCCGCATTTGTTTTTAATGAACTCGCCAATTGTATGATTTTATAAGATGGCACTACATGTAATTGTATGATGGAATAAGACATCACTACATGTATTTCAGTAAAGCGATTCAACGTCTATTATGATAGTGTCAAAATTAATTTGTCCTGATATTCAATTAATATTTTTGTTATGGTTATATTTCTGTAACAGTTGACAGGCCAGCCCGTACTTATTGGAGGTACCATGGGAACTTGTAGTTATGTGCTTACTGGTACTGAGCAGGGAATGATAGAGACTTTTGGAACCACATGTCATGGGGCAGTAAGTCTCAGTTTGTTCATTTGAACATCTTCTTATGATCCATGCCATATGGCATTAGCTATCATGTCCTTCCACAGCCTTCTATTTCATTTGAACATCTTATAGTCCGTTCCGTGTAGCGTTGGTTATCATGTCCTTCCACAGCCTTCTATTTCATTTGAACATCTTATAGTCCGTTCCGTGTAGCGTTGGTTATCATGTCCTTCCACAGCCTTCTATTTGATTTGCTTTAAATCATCTTTGATACCGATATACTCCCATGTCACAATGCTAGGTTGTCAAGCATCTTACCTGTCTTGCTCTTTAACTTGCCCGTTGTTACATTGTGTTCCATCTTTCCTCTTCTCATGATGTATCCACAAAATGTCGACTGTCTCTTTCTAATATGAGTAAGCAGTTCTTTTTGAATGAACTTCTTTCAAGATATCTTCATTATGCTCTTTTCATCTGTCCATGGTGTTCTCAACATTCTTCTATAAAACCACATCTCTGCTGTCTCAATATCATTTTGTACTGATCTGCTGAGTGTCCAAGATTCACTTCTATACATCAGAATTGGTTCTATATAACTTTTAAGAACTTTTTTTCTCACCTCAGTTAACAGATATATATTATATAGCATAGTGATGACTGAGCCCATGGACCACTGGATCAGCAACCAACTAAACATAGGATCACTGGATCAGCAACCAACTAAACATGGACCACTGGATCAGCAACCAACTAAACATAGGATCACTGGATCAGCAACCAACTAAACATGGACCACTGGATCAGCAACCAACTAAACATAGGATCACTGGATCAGCAACCAACTAAACATGGACCACTGGACCAGCAACCAACTAAACATGGACCACTGGACCAGCAACCAACTAAACATAGGATCACTGGACCAGCAACCAACTAAACATGGACCACTGGATTAGCAACCAACTAAACATAGGATCACTGGACCAGCAACCAACTAAACATAGGATCACTGGACAAGCAACCAACTAAACATAGGATCACTGGATCAGCAACCAACTAAACATGGACCACTGAACCAGCAACCAACTAAACATAGGATCACTGGATCAGCAACCAACTAAACATGGACCACTGGATCAGCAACCAACTAAACATAGGATCACTGGATCAGCAACCAACTAAACATGGACCACTGGACCAGCAACCAACTAAACATAGGATCACTGGACCAGCAACCAACTAAACATGGACCACTGGATTAGCAACCAACTAAACATAGGATCACTGGACCAGCAACCAACTAAACATAGGATCACTGGACAAGCAACCAACTAAACATAGGATCACTGGACCAGCAACCAACTAAACATGGACCACTGGACCAGCAACCAACTAAACATAGGATCACTGGACCAGCAACCAACTAAACATAGGATCACTGGATCAGCAACCAACTAAACATAGGATCACTGGACCAGCAACCAACTAAACATAGGATCACTGGACCAGCAACCAACTAAACATGGACCACTGGATTAGCAACCAACTAAACATAGGATCACTGGACCAGCAACCAACTAAACATAGGATCACTGGACAAGCAACCAACTAAACATAGGATCACTGGACCAGCAACCAACTAAACATGGACCACTGGACCAGCAACCAACTAAACATAGGATCACTGGACCAGCAACCAACTAAACATAGGATCACCTCATATAATATACACATGTGCATGTAGGTGTTCATCAAAATCAAGTGCCGTCTCAGCAGCGTGCTCACACAGGGTCATCTTACAACATTTATTAATGATAGCATAGATACTAGTACATTTAAAGTCATTGCCAATGAAATATTCGTTGTAGAGAATGACATGCAACAGGGTTGGATTATTGAGTCAATGTGTCACAGATTGTAGAACTGAATATTGGATGAATGAATTCGCCAAAGATGGATGTGTCACGCCATTGTCAAAAATTTTTTAAAAACCATACATTTGCATTATCTGGGCTACATCCTGCTGGAAATCCAGTATAAGATCATTGTCCTGCTACAAGAGAGAGATCCTGCGGGAGTTTGACAAAGAAAGCTGAATTAAAAGAAGAAGAAGGAGTGACTGAAGAAAAGAGATTATCTATTGTCTTTCCCCAGGTGAATGATAGTAGATAATATGTACTCACTGCAGGGAAAACTGAAATTCAACAGCTGAAACATGCAACTGGGTCATGACATTTTGCTCATCACTGGTAACACATGTCCCTATTTTCAGCTCTGCCATGTGAACATCAGTAATGCTATTCTTATTCCTTGAATTATTTTGTGAATGTGTTCTTGATAAAGGCCTTCTGGTTGAAATGTCAATTTGTGTGTGTTGCCATGAGGTCCCGAGTTCAAGATTTCTTTGGAAGAAGTCCATTACCTCATAGACCCTACAAAGTCATTTTAATTCTCTCACATTATAAACAGTGAAATTTTAAGAATGGTAAGGATTTTTAGCAAGATATTGGATATGATAATCTGTACATAGAAGAATATATGTGTGCACATCAGTTAGTTTATATTTTGTGTAAGCATCAGTCAGTTTATATTTTGTGTACACATCAGTCAAAACCTATACGCAAACATCGACAAAATACACCACCAATCTCTTGAATGGACACCTACAGGCAAAAGAAACACTCAGAATAACAATACTTAGAGAAAGTAAACAACCAATATTCATACTATTCAAGAACTGCACAGAATAGCTTTGAACAGACAGAATTGGTGAGATCTGACCTCTGCCCTATTAGCTAACTTCAGCGCTAAAGGAAAATGAATGGATAAACACATCAGTCAGTTTATATTTTGTGTACACATCAGTCAGTTTATATTTTGTGTACACATCAGTCAGTTTATATTTTGTGTACACATCAGTCAGTTTATATTTTGTGTACACATCAGTCAGTTTATATTTTGTGTACACATCAGTCAGTTTATATTTTGTGTACACATCAGTCAGTTTATATTTTGTGTACACATCAGTCAGTTTATATTTTGTGTACACATCAGTCAGTTTATATTTTGTGTACACATCAGTCAGTTTATATTTTGTGTACACATCAGTCAGTTTATATTTTATGCTAATTAGAATGTGTTTATGATTGATATCTTGTGTGTTGTCTGCAGGGAAGGGCTTTATCTAGAGCTAAGTCTCGCCGTAATCTTGACTACACGGATGTGTTGGCTGCATTGGAGCGCAAGGGGATCAGTATAAGAGTAGCCTCACCTAAGCTGGTTATGGAGGAGGTCAGTCTGTCTGAAAATATTCATAAATTGTTGAAATAAGGTGATGAAATTAATGATCAAAGCATTGATGGAATGATTGATCAAAGTGTTGATGGAATGATTGATCAAAGTGTTGATGGAATGATTGATCAAAGTGTTGATGGAATGATTGATCAAAGTGTTGATGGAATGATTGATCAAAGTGTTGATGGAATGATTGATCAAAGTGTTGATGGAATAATTGATCAAAGTGTTGATGGAATGATTGATCAAAGTGTTGATGGAATGATTGATCAAAGTGTTGATGGAATGATTGATCAAAGTGTTGATGGAATGATTGATCAAAGTGTTGATGGAATGATTGATCAAAGTGTTGATGGAATGATTGATCAAAGTGTTGATGGAATGATTGATCAAAGTGTTGATGGAGTTGATAGCGAGGATATCAGTATGTCTCAATGTGTCCTGTGTTTGTTCTCAAACTCCTGCAGACTACCAGGAACTCGCCCATAATCACAGAGTGTTCAGAGAATCCATAAGGAAGACCACATTCTGTAAAGAATATATCACTTGATGATGATGATGACTCTGGATAACATAATTTGTTGTCATGGTTTACAGCTTTGCTGTAATATCTGCTCTTTTGCCTGACGCATCCAACTTCAGCATAACTTCTGGGTCACTTTGACCTACAAGGAATGGAACAGCCAATTTCACCCCAAAACCTCTTCAGTCTCCTCTTACAACATGCATGGTAGGTAAACAGTGTTGCAAATCTTTACACCCTCCCCCTCCCTCCTTTGGGCCCAGATATCACTCAGGAGATATGAAGATGATATTGAGATAGCATTGATGATAGTTGATGAATTATGTGTACAAATAAAACATTACGTCTGACAAAGTAAAAACAATATGCAACATCCACATATCACCCAAGATCCACATATCATTCAAGATCCACATATCATTCAAGATCCACATATCACACAAGATCCACATATCACCCAAGAACCACATATCACCCAAGAACCACATATCACCCAAGAACCACATATCACCCAAGAACCACATATCACCCAAGATCCACATATCACCCAAGATCCACATATCATTCAAGATCCACATATCACCCAAGAACCACATATCACCCAAAATCCACATATCACCCAAGAACCACATATCACCCAAAATCCACATATCACCCAAGAACCATATATCACCCAAGATCCACATATCACCCAAGAACCACATATCACCCAAGAACCACATATCACCCAAAATCCACATATCACCCAAGAACCATATATCACCCAAGATCCACATATCACCCAAGAACCACATATCACCCAAGATCCACATATCATTCAAGATCCACATATCATTCAAGATCCACATATCATTCAAGATCCACATATCACCCAAAATCCACATATCACCCAAGAACCACATATCACCCAAGAACCACATATCACCCAAGATCCACATATCATTCAAGATCCACATATCATTCAAGATCCACATATCATTCAAGATCCACATATCACCCAAGATCCACATATCACCCAAGAACCACATATCACCCAAGATCCACATATCACCCAAGATCCACATATCACCCAAGATCCACATATCACCCAAGATCCACATATCACCCAAGATCCACATATCACCCAAGATCCACATATCACCCAAGATCCACATATCACCCAAGATCCACATATCATTCAAGATCCACATATCACTCAAGATCCATATATCACCCAAGATCCACATATCATTCAAGAACCACATATCACCCAAGATCCACATATCACCCTAGGTGCACATATATCATTACATATATCACCCTAGGTGCACATATATCACCCTAGGTACACATATATCACCCTAGGTGCACATATATCATTCATGAACACAATACTTATGTGTGGTCTGCTGTCTGTATATCATTCATGTTTGATTTGTCCTGTCACTCACACAAAGAGTGCAAATGTTATCACAGCTACATGAATGAGATTGTTGTTATTTTCCCTGACATAAACAGGCACCAGAGTCCTACAAGAATGTCACAGATGTTGTCGATACATGTAAGTATTTGTGGTTGGTAGGTCACCAATACTTCTCATTTCTCAGCATTTTATTTCGTAGATGACATGCCGTTATATTGAGGTTATCTTCTTGTGATGATGTTTATCTGTCGTAATCAACAATGACCAAAACTCAACCAAAATAGATAATAAAGTTAATAAGAATTGAGAAATGACTAGCGCTGAAGTTGATTTATAGTGTGGAAGAGTTGCGCTAGTCATCAACTACACTCCCTCTCCTGAGTTTTTATCTTGGTCCAGTGGCAAGACAAAGTCGAGACAACTGGGAGAAAATCAGGTGCAGTGGATGGCCAGAGCGTACTATGTGTCTAGCTATGCCCTATGCTGTCCATACAGCTTTGCTGTTAGCACCTATCGACCCATTGAGTTACCTGCCACCTATCGACCCATTGAGTTACCTGCCAACTTCTACCGCATATTCCGCCGCAAACTGACTTTTTAAGCCTAGGTAGACAAAACCTTTTCTTCTTATAGAAGCTTCATGGGTCATCTATACAATTATGCTTCTCGTGCTTTTATTTTGTTGTTGCAATGCATATTATGCTTTGCTATTTTTATATATGTATGCACCCTCTGTGGTTGGGAGAGAGCCAGAGATTTACTGCACAGCACTGGGGAGGAGGAAACTGACAGCACTATTTTTTTCCTATGGTTTAGGCCCATCATAGAGGCACAGTGACTCAGGACATGACAATCCTTTTGACTTGAACATTTGATTGCATGTTTTGAGCAATAGAGAAGTTCAGCATAACCAGTAGTCAATTGGTGGTGGGGAATGAGCACAGTGAACCCTATTTTGACTGCAGTGGCTCGGAGCAGAGCATAGGTTAAAACCTACCTTCCTGGTGGTGTGATAGTTATTCTTTGGCCCTTGGTGGGCTGAAAATCTATAGACTTCCCAACAATATAATGTCATTTTAATGGCATTGTGCAAAAGGGCATGAGCCCATAGACCGCTGGATCAGCAACCAACCAAACAAATAAACAAATGTGAAGTTTGACTAATTTCTTACATTCTAAATGTATGCAACAATTCACATTTGTCCACACAAACCACAAAATTACTTCCAGTGGAACCTATTTCAGATCAGTTTATCAACAGAGAAATGAACCATTTCACATGAGAAACAGGCCAAAATTATAACAAGCACAATGGAATCTCTTTACAGCGCATACAATTTATAACAAAACATCCATGAAGAATGCAATGAGAAAACACTCCAGGGTGCCGGCTGTGCATTCATCCTTATGAAACTATCGACCACCCCCCTTTTTTTATTGCTCAGTGATGCATGATGTCTGACAAATTCTTCTCCCTCCGAGGAAAGATAAATGGGACACACTATATGAAACAAAACAGCAGCTCGCAAACACATAGATATATCACACATTGGCATCAGGTCAAAGGGTATTAATCCATGGACAGCTTGATCAGCAACAATAACAAAACTCCCTTTTTACCAATACTTTTTACAATCTCCAATTAGTTGATTCTGTATGTGAACTTAAAAGAAAATGTGTCTGCATGTGTTGCCATAGTTTGAAGTGGGACATGGATACCTAGAAAATGTATCTGCATGTGTTGCCATAGTTTGAAGTGGGACATGGATACCTAGAAAATGTGTCTGCATGTGTTGCCATAGTTTGAAGTGGGACATGGATACCTAGAAAATGTGTCTGCATGTGTTGCCATAGTTTGAAGTGGGACATGGATTCCTAGAAAAAGCATAAATACTCTTAATAAGTATACATGATTATTGTCTGTCCATTCTGCTGCAAATTCTAAACATGTCCAGTACTTCTATTTATATCCCATCATGAATTATGACAAATTATCGATAGTGTCAGAGCATGGCCATGTGGTTAGAATGCCGTTCTCAGATCCTTGATGTCCCGGGTTCAATCCATGGTTGAGATAGGATTTTTTCTTTCGGGGGGTACAATAAAAATCCTTCCTGTACATGTAGTGGCATCTGCTATGCAAAGCGGCCTTAATTTCCACAGCCCATAGAAAGTCTTCCTGCACTCCTTCGCAGGAAAACATGCAGTAACCAAATTATTTTTTTTATTGGCAGTGTTATCTAGATTGTGATTTTTTTAAAAATGAAATGCATTCCTTTATACAATTGAATCTCTCTATTGCACATTCTTTTATAACAAATTTCCCTATATAACAACACTTTTCAAAATTCCTCAATTATATTTATTCTATATTGTTTATACTGTATATAGCAAATTTCTGTTATTACACAAATGTTATCGGTCCAGACCATGTTGTTATAATGGGATCCCACTGTGTTAATAAACTGACATTCCTTGTATAATTTGCATCCTATAATTTGTGCTTTACATAAAATAAAACCACAGAAAAATGTGACACTATCTGTGGTTTAATGAAAACTATTTTTTTTAAATAACAGAGAATTGGCTTGATTGTGCTCAGGTTTCCCCATATGTGCTCCACCCCTCTCAACAAAGCAGCATGCCACTTGCCAAGAGTACTACTCACAGTACGTAACTCCACAATATCAGGTGATAATCCCTAGGGATCTCAGACAAAAATCCACTTTGTAAACAAGACGACGAGTTGAACTTAAACCTGCAATCTTTTGGGATGCAAGCGAATAGCTTAACCACTATGGTACTGAGATCCCAGGCACCAAGAAATTATTCTACAGAAACCAATGTAGAAACATTATCCAATTCTGGCATGCTTTAGGATCACACACCATTTCATCTTTATTGTTAAAAAAGCAAATTTTGCTGATTACATCAAAATATTGTGTTGGCCCAAACCGATTTCTTATATATGGATTACTCTGTTATCCTAAAAATGTTTTTCAAATCAAGTTCTTGATGTGGCCTCCATATGAAAGAGTTGGTCTCATGTATGTTACCTTGATTAATACATGCAATAGCATTTTGAGAAGATTCTGCCGAAGTTTGATATGTCTGGCTATTTGAACAAATAAAACCATGACAACACATTTCCATTCTCTGGGCTACATCCTGCTGGAAATCTAGTAGGACGGACCATTGTCCTGCTACAAGAGCGGTCCAATGGAGTTTGAGAATGAACACTGATAAAGCATCAAACAACACCACAGTCCTACCCAAGCAATCACTGGTGCTGAAGTCAGAGGTACCAGGCAGGAGGTGCACCAGCAACCATGTATCACACAACTAGATAACATGTCTTCACAACAAAAAACACTGATGAAGAAGATCAATTGTTTAGGGTGGTAAGATGGAAAGAGGGTGCCGCGACTGGGCTGCCAACAGCACAGGGGGAATGATCCAAGAACTCATACTGCAGCACTCGAAGCCACACAATACAATAATTTACAAGACGGCTCAGTAACGCAAGAAACAAAAATGTGTGGTTGGGGTTTCGTGGCCTACCAAAATGGCAAGAAATTAGCTGAGAAGTCAGCTGCGTACCCCACTAAAACATCGAGTATGAGAATGGAAATAGAAGTGGTGATAGCAGCTCTCACTTGGCTGGTGACGTAACCACCAACAGACTCAGTGATTCTATCGGACTCTCAAAGTATTCTGCACAAGATAGAAAAGTGTATGATCAGAACTGAATGGGTCACTCTGCTCAACAGCGCACAGAGCATTACATGGATCTACTGTCCAAGTCATGCTGGGGTCAGGAAAAACGAAAGAGCCAATGTGTTCGCTGGTAAAGCGTTGGTGAACGGCACCGAGATAAGAAGAGAAAGGATTGAATTTATTAGAGCAGTCATGGATACCCGACGAGGAGGAGGTCGAACAAGACTATCATTCAGAGAATGGTAGAAATGGGAGAGAATAGAGGCGATGGGAGAAAGTGTTCCCTCTCCGGAAAGATCAGAACGCGTAATTAG
Source organism: Meghimatium bilineatum (assembly GCA_034231615.1). NCBI lineage: Eukaryota > Metazoa > Mollusca > Gastropoda > Stylommatophora > Philomycidae > Meghimatium > Meghimatium bilineatum. The sequence continues at coordinate 2,354,874 of CM067317.1, read as the reverse complement.
CAACCTACTGGAACACTGAGCTTATACACTTTTAGATGGCTGATGGAACGGCAAGCAGAGCATATATGGGAATGCCCCCCCCCCAGTGCTGTGACACTTGTTTCTAATCAAGAATCAATTGTTTAGATACTATTTTATTTTCTCAGGTCACGCTGCAGGCATCAGTAAGAAGTGTATCAAGCTGAAACCAATTGCTGTCATCAAGGGTTAACAAAGATGAAGACTTGGAGACTAATTAGGGAGTTGTTCAAAGATCTGGTTACATTATTCTCAGCACAAGATACATGTTCATTTCTTGAATATAACTGCTCATGAATCTGTCTGTGTACAGTCACTCTGATATTGACTGTCGTCGGATGCTGTCTTCCAAGATGACAGTTTTCTAATCCTGTTGTATGTGCAAATTGTTTGTTTATCATAATTTTTGGTATATATGTTGATAAGCTGTCAGCGAAAGTTCTTGTTCCAGGGATGTAGGTACAAGTTGAGTTAATTATTATTACATTTACAATAACTGACTCCACAGTATTCAAAATAACTGAATGACTCCACTTGCCATTTGAGGTTTGCTGACTCCATATGATGTATATGCCCTTTTGATGAATATTAAGTCAGGGATTGAAGCAACGAGTGTACATCAACTGTTTTTCTCATGGTCTTTTCCAAAAGGCTAGTCACTTCCTTTTGTTTCAATGAAGAAAGAAGACTAGGAGATGGTTGTGTATTTGTCATCCACAAAATATTTGTTTTGTCTGCTGGTAACCAGATTTGGTGACATGGTTCATGTTGTCAGCTGGTAACCAGATTTGGTGACATGGTTCATGTTGTCAGCTGGTAACCAGATTTGGTGACATGGTTCATGTTGTCAGCTGGTAACCAGATTTGGTGACATGGTTCATGTTGTCAGCTGGTAACCAGATTTGGTGACATGGTTCATGTTGTCAGCTGGTAACCAGATTTGGTGACATGGTTCATGTTGTCAGCTGGTAACCAGATTTGGTGACATGGTTCATGTTGTCTGCTGGTAACCAGATTTGGTGACATGGTTCATGTTGTCAGCTGGTAACCAGATTTGGTGACATGGTTCATGTTGTCTGCTGGTAACCAGATTTGGTGACATGGTTCATGTTGTCAGCTGGTAACCAGATTTGGTGACATGGTTCATGTTGTCAGCTGGTAACCAGATTTGGTGACATGGTTCATGTTGTCAGCTGGTAACCAGATTTGGTGACATGGTTCATGTTGTCAGCTGGTAACCAGATTTGGTGACATGGTTCATGTTGTCCGCTGGTAACCAGATTTGGTGACATGGTTCATGTTGTCAGTTGGTAACCAGATTTGGTGACATAGTTCATTGTTGATGTTCTGTCAGCTGATAACTGCATGTGATTTATGTGACTTAATATTGAGGTTTTGTCAGATGTTTGTTGCAAGTGATTGTAGTTAGTCTGGGGCTGTATCTGTTCAATAATATTGAATGTATTAATAAAGTGGAGAACTTTATTGTTCTGCTTTCACACGCATTTGTTTTTAGATAATCTGTGTTGTGTGTGTGTGTTATTATTGGTGTCTGTGTGTGTGTGTTGTTCGGTAACTGTGTGTTATTTGTGCCTGTGTATTGTTTGTGTATGTGTTGTTGGTTATCTGTGTGTGTTATTGTTAGTGCCTGTGTGTGTGTTTTTGGTATCTGTGTGCATTTGTGTGTGTGTATTGTTGGTGACAGGCTGGCAGACAAGAAATGCTTCAAATACTCTCACATGAGCTTCAACATGAAATATCACACTTGGAGTGTGTCAGTAATAGAATATATTCAATAATAGGAGAATAACCGAATGTGGCGTGTAGCAACAACAGCAAAGATGTTCCCATTATTGAGTTGCATCAAATCTCAGAGACACAATCTGTAAATACAACAAACACAGAGATGTCCCATGCTAACCTCCTTCATCCTCAGATGCAGTGCCAACTGGCATAGACGATCATGAATCTCCACAACTCTATAGTATTTTTTCACTGTATCGGTGTTGACTCTTTGCCATGCCAGGATATCAGCCTATCTATTTTCTTACGTTGTCGTCCTCGATATCTCTTGCATTCTATCTTACCTATTGTAACTATTTTCCATATCTCTATTTCATAACATCTTCAAAATAAAATATTGTCTCTGTCTGATACCATAGGGTATATTTTCTGTCTGATATTAAACCATACATACATTATCTGTGACAGGGGATTTTATGCCAGAATTGGACTTATCAAACATCTCCTACAAAAACCAGAGATACAACAGCAGCATTCAGTAACTGTCATCATCATCATCTGCGATGTACATTTAGTACATGGGGGGGTTGATGAACATTTAGTACATGGGGGGGGGGGGTTGATGAACATTTAGTACATGGGGGGGGGGGGTTGATGAACATTTAGTACATGGGGGGGGGGGGTTGATGAACATTTAGTACATGGGGGGGTTGATGAACATTTAGTACATGGGGGGGGGGGTTGCTGAACATTTAGTACATGGTGTCTTAACTTTGGTGGGGAGGGGGAGTTAAATAAAATGTACATTTTATGATTAGGTACACTTCATTCAACCAGAGACATTAGTCCAATTTTGTTATATCATAGCTTTACAACCATCAAAAAATAGTGGAGGTTGCAGTTATGGTAAGTCAGTCACCACTATCCCAGGTTGTCTAAACTATACAATTTCTTGTTGAACTAAATGTTTGAGTAAACTGATACTGTTATCTGTGGTTATTGAATAGTAAGTGATACGGAATATCAACAATGACCGGTGTGCGAACATGACAAAAATGTGACAGTTCTCGTTGGACATTTTGTCCATGAGAAACTTGTAGTGCCTGCTGGCATTCATCGTTGTTGATGCTACTATCTTGTAACACTGTCCTTCCAATCATCATGAGATGTGTGTCTTGGTTGTTGACTTGACTTTGTATGTGTGGATGCTCAAGAAATGTCTCATTTTCAGCTTCCATGGTAACTGATTCATGATGAGAGTCCACAATCGTATCTGGACATTCTGTTTGTATGTGTGCTGTTGTTGCTGCTGCTGCTGTTGTTGTACTGTTGTCAGGATTTCTTTCTTCAGAACTCTTGTTGTGCATTTCTGCAAAAATTATAAAAGCAGGAAGTCGTAAATATCAGATGGGTTTCTGGGAAGCCTGATCATTTATAATTGAGAGAGTATACAAATGTGAGGAAGATATAATGTCATTTATATTTGAGAGGGTACACACGTGTGAGAAACCTAGTAACATTTATACTGGAGAGGGTAAACACGTGTGAGAAATCTAGTAACATTTATACTGGAGAGGGTACACGCGTTTGAGAAATCTAGTAACATTTATACTTGAGGGTACACACGTGTGAGAAATCTAGTAACACCTATACTTGAGGGTACACATGTGTGGGAAATCTAGTAACATTTATACTTGAGAGGGTACACATGTATGGGCAATCTAGTAACATTTATACTTGAGAAGGTACACACGTATGGGAAATCTAGTAACATTTATACTTGAGAGGGTACACATGTATGGGAAATCTAGTAACATTTATACTTGAGAGGGTACACATGTATGGGCAATCTAGTAACATTTATACTTGAGAGGGTACACGTGTGGGAAATCTAGTAACATTTATACTTGAGAGGGTACACATGTATGGGCAATCTAGTAACATTTATACTTGAGAGGGTACACATGTGTGGGAAATCTAGTAACATTTATACTTGAGAGGGTACACATGTATGGGCAATCTAGTAACATTTATACTTGAGAGGGTACACATGTGTGGGAAATCTAGTAACATTTATACTTGAGAGGGTACACATGTGTGGGAAATCTAGGAGGTGGTACTGCTAGTAGAACATAATGGAAAATAATACTCATGTGGAAGACAGGTGAGACTGGCCTTAGACTGAGCGACCGCTTCTGTAACCACTTGCATGCAATCAAACACAGAACACCCACTCCTGTGGCTAATCACTTAAACGGCGCTGGCAACTGTGGTGTCCTTGACATTCAGGTCACTGCCATCAGATCCTGCACCACCGATGATAGATCTAGGTACACCCTAGAAAATCGTCTCATTTTTGAGTTGGGTACCATCAAGCCATTTGGACTCAATTCCGACCACTCTTTTGCTTAGTTCTCGGTCGTATTTGTCTTTGTTACGTTATCGTTTTGTTCCTCTCATTCCACCTGTATTATCGTCTTAGCGTACTTCCTGTTTGTATGCTTCCGGTATCTATCTAACTACCACATTTCACTCGGATACGCATTCATTTCTACTTGTGGTTTTTTTATGTTTGTATTTTGTCTGTATCTTGAAAAAGCCCTATTGGTCCGAAATGTCAACTTTGTCCTGTGTATTGTCATTTGTATGATTATATTCTGTGTTTTGTTTTGTTGTATGTACCATATTTACATCCGTTAGTGATAGTGTGTAGTGTTTTAGTCGTCATTCAGTAGGACTTCATTACCTGTCTTCCACGTGAGTATTATTGGGAAATCTAGTAACATTTATACTTGAGAGAGTACACATGTGAGAAATCTAGTAACATTTATACTGGAGAGGGTACACACGTGTGAGAAATCTAGTAACATTTATACTTTAAAGGGTGCACACATGTGAGAAATCTAGTAACATTTATACTTGAGAGAGTACACATGTGAGAAATCTAGTAACATTTATACTGGAGAGGGTACACACGTGTGGGAAATCTAGTAACATTTATACTGGAGAGGGTGCACACATGTGAGAAATCTAGTAACATTTATACTTGAGAGCATATAGGCCTACTCTCGAAGAGAAGATACAGATTTGTATGTGTTGTGCTTGTTGCGACATCGGAGATGAAAATGTTTTGATTGAATAAAATGTCAAAATCTGTTTTTTTTTCTGGAGAAGTCACCCTCAGAGAGTAAAACTGCTTAAGATAGCATATCCTCAGTCGTCTGAGAGATGCAACCAGAAGAAAACAATAAGAAAAATACAGAACAAATAATTGGTGTAGGTTGCATGACAATGCCCCGGCACATTGATCACCTCTGGTAAAGCATTACCTCTCACAGTACAATATTAGTACCTTGGAACAGCCTTCGTGTTCTCCCCAACCTTCTACCTGATGATTGTTTTCTTGTTGCCTCGATCGAAATCAGCACTTAACGGACAGAGATTCAAGGATGCAGATGATGTTATCACCGATGTGACAAGACAATCAAGAGACATGTCAAAGAATGGATCTCATGAATGTTTCCAGCAGCTGTATTATGTTTAATTATGTGATGATATTTGGTGGTTATATATGATACACTTGAAGGTGATCTTGATATACTTAATACTGACATATGCAGGGTAGTAATACAAGATACACATAGTGTTGACATGATATGATACTCTTGGTTATAATAGCATACCACGATACAAGTAGCAGGATACACTTACTATATTTGATGGTGACACAGGCTATTATCCCTGTACTGAAGACAGTTATGCAGCTGACAAATATAATAATTTCATCAATACTATAGTTGTCTGGCAAAGTCTGGTTGTCTGGGTCATGAAAAAGAGGTTCTGGAGACACTGAATCAGAAATATAACTTAATTTTCAGAGGGTACATGTTGATATATGTGAGGGTACATGTTGAAATATGTGAGTGTACATGTTGATATGTGTGAGTGTACATGTTGATATGTGTGAGTGTACATGTTGATATGTGTGAGGGTACATGTTGATATGTGTGAGGGTACATGTTGATATGTGTGAGGGTACATGTTGATATTTGTGAGTGTACATGTTGATATGTGTGAGTGTACATGTTGATATGCGTGAGGGTACATGTTGATATGTGTGAGTGTACATGTTGATATGTGTGAGGGTACATGTTGATATGTGTGAGTGTACATGTTGATATGTGTGAGGGTACATGTTGATATGTGTGAGGGTACATGTTGATATGTGTGAGTGTACATGTTGAACTGTGTGAGTGTACATGTTGATATGTGTGAGGGTACATGTTGAAATGTGTGAGGGTACATGTTGATATGTGTGAGTGTACATGTTGAAATGTGTGAGGGTACATGTTGATATGTGTGAGGGTACATGTTGATATGTGTGAGGGTACATGTTGATATGTGTGAGGGTACATGTTGATATGTGTGAGGGTACATGTTGATATGTGTGAGGGTACATGTTGAAATGTGTGAGTGTACATGTTGATATGTGTGAGTGTACATGTTGAGATGTGTGAGTGTACATGTTGATATGTGTGAGGGTACATGTTGATATGTGTGAGTGTACATGTTGAAATGTGTGAGGGTACATGTTGAAATGTGTGAGTGTACATGTTGAGATGTGTGAGGGTACATGTTGACATGTGTGAGGGTACATGTTGAAATGTGTGAGGGTACATGTTGAATTGTGTGAGGGTACATGTTGATATGTGTGAGGGTACATGTTGATATGTGTGAGTGTACATGTTGATATGTGTGAGGGTACATGTTGATATGTGTGAGGGTACATGTTGAAATGTGTGAGGGTACATGTTGATATGTGTGAGTGTACATGTTGATATGTGTGAGTGTACATGTTGATATGTGTGAGTGTACATGTTGATATGTGTGAGGGTACATGTTGATATGTGTGAGGGTACATGTTGATATGTGTGAGTGTACATGTTGAAATGTGTGAGGGTACATGTTGAAATGTGTGAGGGTACATGTTGATATGTGTGAGTGTACATGTTGATATGTGTGAGGGTACATGTTGATATGTGTGAGGGTACATGTTGATATGTGTGAGTGTACATGTTGAAATGTGTGAGGGTACATGTTGATATGTGTGAGTGTACATGTTGATATGTGTGAGTGTACATGTTGATATGTGTGAGGGTACATGTTGATATGTGTGAGTGTACATGTTGATATGTGTGAGGGTACATGTTGATATGTGTGAGGGTACATGTTGATATGTGTGAGTGTACATGTTGAAATGTGTGAGGGTACATGTTGATATGTGTGAGTGTACATGTTGATATGTGTGACGGTACATGTTGATATGTGTGATGGTACATGTTGATATGTGTGAGTGTACATGTTGAAATGTGTGAGGGTACATGTTGATATGTGTGAGTGTACATGTTGATATGTGTGAGGGTACATGTTGATATGTGTGAGGGTACATGTTGATATGTGTGAGTGTACATGTTGATATGTGTGAGGGTACATGTTGATATGTGTGAGTGCACATGTTGAAATGTGTGAGGGTACATGTTGAAATGTGTGAGGGTACATGTTGATATGTGTGAGTGTACATGTTGATATCTGTGAGTGTACATGTTGAAATGTGTGAGGGTACATGTTGATATGTGTGAGGGTACATGTTGATATGTGTGAGTGTACATGTTGATATGTGTGAGTGTACATGTTGATATGTGTGAGGGTACATGTTGATATGTGTGAGGGTACATGTTGATATGTGTGAGTGTACATGTTGAAATGTGTGAGGGTACATGTTGAAATGTGTGAGGGTACATGTTGATATGTGTGAGTGTACATGTTGATATGTTTGAGGGTACATGTTGATATGTGTGAGGGTACATGTTGATATGTGTGAGGGTACATGTTGATATGTGTGAGGGTACATGTTGATATGTGTGAGTGTACATGTTGATATGTGTGAGGGTACATGTTGATATGTGTGAGTGTACATGTTGATATGTGTGAGGGTACATGTTGAAATGTGTCAGGGTACATGTTGATATGTGTGAGGGTACATGTTGATATGTGTGAGGGTACATGTTGAAATGTGTGAGGGTACATGTTGATATGTGTGAGGGTACATGTTGATATGTGTGAGGGTACATGTTGAAATGTGTGAGGGTACATGTTGAAATGTGTGAGGGTACATGTTGATATGTGTGAGTGTACATGTTGATATGTGTGAGTGTACATGTTGATATGTGTGAGGGTACATGTTGATATGTGTGAGGGTGCATGTTGATATGTGTGAGGGTACATGTTGATATGTGTGAGGGTACATGTTGATATGTGTGAGTGTACATGTTGATATGTGTGAGGGTACATGTTGATATGTGTGAGTGTACAAGTTGATATGTGTGAGGGTACATGTTGAAATGTGTGAGGGTACATGTTGATATGTGTGAGGGTACATGTTGATATGTGTGAGGGTACATGTTTATATGTGTGAGTGTACATGTTGATATGTGTGAGGGTACATGTTGAAATGTGTGAGGGTACATGTTGATATGTCTGAGGGTACATGTTGAAATGTGTGAGGGTACATGTTGATATGTGTGAGGGTACATGTTGATATGTGTGAGTGTACATGTTGATATGTGTGAGTGTACATGTTGATATGTGTGAGTGTACATGTTGATATGTGTGAGGGCACATGTTGAAATGTGTGAGGGCACATGTTGATATGTGTGAGGGTACATGTTGATATGTGTGAGGGTACATGTTGATATGTGTGAGGGTACATGTTGATATGTGTGAGTGTACATGTTGATATGTGTGAGTGTACATGTTGATATGTGTGAGGGTACATGTTGATATGTGTGAGGGTACATGTTGATATGTGTGAGTGTACATGTTGAAATGTGTGAGGGTACATGTTGAAATGTGTGAGGGTACATGTTGATATGTGTGAGTGTACATGTTGATATGTTTGAGGGTACATGTTGATATGTGTGAGGGTACATGTTGATATGTGTGAGGGTACATGTTGATATGTGTGAGGGTACATGTTGATATGTGTGAGTGTACATGTTGATATGTGTGAGGGTACATGTTGATATGTGTGAGTGTACATGTTGATATGTGTGAGGGTACATGTTGAAATGTGTGAGGGTACATGTTGATATGTGTGAGGGTACATGTTGATATGTGTGAGGGTACATGTTGAAATGTGTGAGGGTACATGTTGATATGTGTGAGGGTACATGTTGATATGTGTGAGGGTACATGTTGAAATGTGTGAGGGTACATGTTGAAATGTGTGAGGGTACATGTTGATATGTGTGAGTGTACATGTTGATATGTGTGAGTGTACATGTTGATATGTGTGAGGGTACATGTTGATATGTGTGAGGGTACATGTTGATATGTGTGAGGGTACATGTTGATATGTGTGAGGGTACATGTTGATATGTGTGAGTGTACATGTTGATATGTGTGAGGGTACATGTTGATATGTGTGAGTGTACAAGTTGATATGTGTGAGGGTACATGTTGAAATGTGTGAGGGTACATGTTGATATGTGTGAGGGTACATGTTGATATGTGTGAGGGTACATGTTTATATGTGTGAGTGTACATGTTGATATGTGTGAGGGTACATGTTGAAATGTGTGAGGGTACATGTTGATATGTCTGAGGGTACATGTTGAAATGTGTGAGGGTACATGTTGATATGTGTGAGGGTACATGTTGATATGTGTGAGTGTACATGTTGATATGTGTGAGTGTACATGTTGATATGTGTGAGTGTACATGTTGATATGTGTGAGGGCACATGTTGAAATGTGTGAGGGCACATGTTGATATGTGTGAGGGTACATGTTGATATGTGTGAGGGTACATGTTGATATGTGTGAGGGTACATGTTGATATGTGTGAGTGTACATGTTGATATGTGTGAGGGTACATGTTGATATGTGTGAGGGTACATGTTGATATGTGTGAGGGTACATGTTGATATGTGTGAGGGTACATGTTGATATGTGTGAGGGTACATGTTGATATGTGTGAGGGTACATGTTGATATGTGTGAGGGTACATGTTGATATGTGTGAGGGTACATGTTGATATGTGTGAGGGTACATGTTGATATGTGTGAGGGTACATGTTGATATGTGTGAGGGTACATGTTGATATGTGTGAGTGTACATGTTGATATGTGTGAGGGTACATGTTGAAATGTGTGAGGGTACATGTTGATATGTGTGAGGGTACATGTTGATATGTGTGAGGGTACATGTTGAAATGTGTGAGGGTACATGTTGAAATGTGTGAGGGTACATGTTGATATGTGTGAGGGTACATGTTGATATGTGTGAGTGTACATGTTGAAATGTGTGACGGTACATGTTGATATGTGTGAGTGTACATGTTGATATGTGTGAGTGTACATGTTGATATGTGTGAGTGTACATGTTGATATGTGTGACGGTACATGTTGATATGTGTGAGTGTACATGTTGATATGTGTGAGTGTACATGTTGATATGTGTGAGTGTACATGTTGATATGTGTGAGTGTACATGTTGATATGTGTGAGTGTACATGTTGATATGTGTGAGTGTACATGTTGATATGTGTGAGGGTACATGTTGATATGTGTGAGGGTACATGTTGATATGTGTGAGGGTACATGTTGATATGTGTGAGTGTACATGTTGATATGTGTGAGGGTACATGTTGATATGTGTGAGTGTACATGTTGAAATGTGTGAGGGTACATGTTGATATGTGTGAGTGTACATGTTGATATGTGTGAGTGTACATGTTGAAATGTGTGAGGGTACATGTTGATATGTGTGAGTGTACATGTTGATATGTGTGAGTGTACATGTTGAAATGTGTGAGGGTACATGTTGATATGTGTGATGGTACATGTTGAAATGTGTGAGTGTACTTGTTGATATGTGTGAGTGTACATGTTGATATGTGTGAGTGTACATGTTGATATGTGTGAGTGTACATGTTGATATGTGTGAGTGTACATGTTGATATGTGTGAGGGTACATGTTGATATGTGTGAGTGTACATGTTGATATGTGTGAGTGTACATGTTGATATGTCTGAGGGTACATGTTGAAATGTGTGAGGGTACATGTTGATATGTGTGAGTGTACATGTTGATATGTGTGAGTGTACATGTTGAAATGTGTGAGGGTACATGTTGATATGTGTGAGGGTACATGTTGATATGTGTGAGTGTACATGTTGATATGTGTGAGGGTACATGTTGATATGTGTGAGTGTACATGTTGATATGTGTGAGTGTACATGTTGATATGTGTGAGTGTACATGTTGATATGTGTGAGTGTACATGTTGATATGTGTGAGTGTACATGTTGATATGAGTTAGCTAGTCTCCAGACTATCTTCAACTCTCAGTAGTCCACATATTGTACTCCGATCATTTATTGTTTTTCAGAATATGGCGACCGTTTGTTGTGACGTCGTGTGTTTGCTGGTCATTCTACTTGTGATTCATATATGTCACTCACTTCTCGCACCTCCACTAGTCGCTCCCAAGTCTGGCTTTCTAGCACCTCCACTAGTCGCTCCCAAGTCTGGCTTTCTAGCACCTCCACTAGTCGCTCCCAAGTCTGGCTTTCTAGCACCTCCACTAGTCACTCCCAGGTCTGACATTCTAGCACCTCCACTAGTCACTCCCATGTCTGGCCTTCTAGCACCTCCACTAGTCACTCCCATGTCTGGCATTCTAGTACCTCCACTAGTCACTCCCAGGTCTGGCATTCTAGCACCTCCACTAGTCACTCCCAGGTCTGACATTCTAGCACCCCCACTAGTCACTCCCAAGTCCGACATTCTAGCACCCCCACTATTCACTCCCAGGTCCGACATTCTAGCACCTCCACTAGTCACTCCCAGGTACGGCATTCTAGCACCTCCACTAGTCACTCCCAGGTCTGACATTCTAGCACCCCCACTATTCACTCCCAGGTCCGACATTCTAGCACCCCCACTATTCACTCCCAGGTCCGACATTCTAGCACCTCCACTAGTCACTCCCAGGTACGGTATTCTAGCACCTCCACTAGTCACTCCCAGGTCCGACATTCTAGCACCCCCACTAGTCACTCCCAGGTACGGTATTCTAGCACCTCCACTAGTCACTCCCAGGTACGGTATTCTAGCACCTCCACTAGTCACTCCCAGGTACGGTATTCTAGCACCTCCACTAGTCACTCCCAGGTCCGACATTCTAGCACCCCCACTAGTCACTCCCAGGTACGGTATTCTAGCACCTCCACGAGTCACTCCCAGGTACGGTATTCTAGTACCTCCACTATTCACTCCCAGGTCCGACATTCTAGCACCCCCACTATTCACTCCCAGGTCCGACATTCTAGCACCTCCACTAGTCACTCCCAGGTCCGACATTCTAGCACCCCCACTAGTCACTCCCAGGTACGGTATTCTAGCACCCCCACTATTCACTCCCAGGTCCGACATTCTAGCACCCCCACTATTCACTCCCAGGTCCTACATTCTAGCACCTCCACTAGTCACTACCAGGTACGGTATTCTAGCACCTCCACTAGTCACTCCCAGGTCCGACATTCTAGCACCCCCCACTATTCACTCCCAGGTACGGTATTCTAGCACCTCCACTAGTCACTACCAGGTCCGACATTCTAGCACCCCCACTAGTCACTCCCAGGTCCGACATTCTAGCACCCCCCACTATTCACTCCCAGGTCCGGCATTCTAGCACCCCCACTAGTCACTACCAGGTCCGACATTCTAGCACCCCCACTAGTCACTCCCAGGTCCGACATTCTAGCACCCCCCACTATTCACTCCCAGGTCCGGTATTCTAGCACCTCCACTAGTCACTCCCAGGTCCGACATTCTAGCACCCCCACTAGTCACTCCCAGGTCCGACATTCTAGCACCCCCCACTATTCACTCCCAGGTACGGTATTCTAGCACCTCCACTAGTCACTACCAGGTCCGACATTCTAGCACCCCCACTAGTCACTCCCAGGTCCGACATTCTAGCACCCCCCACTATTCACTCCCAGGTCCGGTATTCTAGCACCTCCACTAGTCACTCCCAGGTCCGACATTCTAGCACCCCCCACTATTCACTCCCAGGTCCGGCATTCTAGTACCTCCACTATTCACTCCCAGGTCCGGCATTCTAGCACCCCCCACTATTCACTCCCAGGTCCGGTATTCTAGCACCTCCACTAGTCACTCCCAGGTCCGGTATTCTAGCACCCCCACTAGTCACTCCCAGGTCCGACATTCTAGCACCCCCCACTATTCACTCCCAGGTCCGGTATTCTAGCACCTCCACTAGTCACTCCCAGGTCCGACATTCTAGCACCCCCCACTATTCACTCCCAGGTCCGGCATTCTAGTACCTCCACTATTCACTCCCAGGTCCGGCATTCTAGCACCCCCCACTATTCACTCCCAGGTCCGGTATTCTAGCACCTCCACTAGTCACTCCCAGGTCCGGTATTCTAGCACCTCCACTAGTCACTCCCAGGTCCGGCATTCTAGCACCAGGTGCAAGGATGTTTTAGTAGCTGGAGTTTTCATTGCAATGTTCCAAGGATGTTTTAGCAGCTGTGGTTTCATCGCTGGGTCTAAAGATATTTAGTAAAAATGTAGCTGTGGGTTTTCATCGCAAGATGCAAAAATTGGAGAAATGCAACAGAAAACAGTCAAGATTTTGCTATGAGCTAGGCACCGCTTGACACAGATTTTGCTATGAGCTAGGCACCGCTTGACACAGATTTTGCTATGAGCTAGGCACCGCTTGACACAGATTTTGCTATGAGCTAGGCACCGCTTGACACAGATTTTGCTATGAGCTAGGCACCGCTTGACACAGATTTGAATATCTTAAATTATAGATTGCTTTCTAGGCATGACGTCATAGATTAGTCCTTATCTCTAGTCTAGTCCCGTTCCCCCCCCTCAATTTGCATATTGGAACACACGAGGGACGTAGGAGGGCGATCACCTGCCATGTGTGGTATTTGCTGCAAAGGAAAACATCACTAGATGAAGGAATGCCTGTCTTCATGTATTCTACATACATACAGAACTGTGATACTTCTGTAATAATACAGTATAATCTCTCTATAGCGCATCCTTTTATAACAAATTTCCCTATTAACAATAATTTTCAAGATCCCTAACTATATATGCGTTTACTCTTTACTATTTGTACCGTGTATAGTGAATGTTTGTTACATACATATTTATGTACCCTGTATCGCGAATGTTTGTTACATACATATTTCGTCGGCCCGGACCAAGTTGTTATAATGGGATTTGATATTAACAATAATCATCATCATCAGGTACCATGCCGGCTGACATAGGCGCTCATGGCTCTCCACCGCTCTCTGTCTCCAGTATTATGTATCAAGCTCCCTGTTGTTTCCCTGCTGTGCCACGTTATCAAACCCTCTAATATTTTCTCACGTTGTCGCCCTCTGTCTCTGTTGCCTTCAATTTTGCCTGTTGTGACTATGTTCTCCAAACCTGCCTGTCTCATGAAGTGGCCAAAAAATGAAGATTGTCTTTTTCTTATATTGTTGATTAAGCTCCCTCTCGCATTTAACTCTTTCAGCACTTTCACATTAGTTTTTCTGGCAGTCGATGGTATTCTCAGCATTCTTCTGTAGAACCACATCTCTATTGCCTCTAATTTATAACAATAATAACCGTCCATATAAGGCCATGTTGAGAGGGGCGATATGCATATAGGTTAACCATTTTTAGATGTTCAGAGGGACAGTATACTTATGGGGTAACCATTTTTAGATGTTCAGAGGGACAGTATACTTATGGGGTAACCATTTTTAGATGTTCAGAGGGACAGTATACTTATGGGGTAACCATTTTTAGATGTTCAGAGGGACAGTATACTTATGGGGTAACCATTTTAGATGTTCAGAGGGACAGTATACTTATGGGGTAACCATTTTAGATGTTCAGAGGGACAGTATACTTATGGGGTAACCATTTTTAGATGTTCAGAGGGACAGTATACTTATGGGGTAACCATTTTAGATGTTCAGATGGAAGGTATGCTAATGGGGTAACCATTTTAGATGTTCAGATGGACGATATGCTAATGGGGTAACCATTTTAGATGTTCAGAGGGACGGTATGCTTATGGGGTAACCATTTTAGATGTTCAGATGGACGGTATGCTAATGGGGTAACCATTTTAGATGAATGGATTACATAGCAAACTTATAAACATGGAAAAGATGCAACACTACTCTGTAGCTAGTGATCAATAGATTACAGAGCCACTGTATAAGCAGCCACCATACCACCTTAGCTCCATAATGAAATATGATTGCAACATACCCATTGTTACTGTAACAAACTTTTGAAAGATTGTTGTCCGACATTTGCGGTGGAAAACAGCATTGTGGTAGCAATCATCGCACAGTGCTTTGATCTAGTGGAGGGAAAAGTCAGACATCAACTATATTATCATCACTTGTATTCCGTCATTTTCAGAATTTATCATCATTTTCAACATTTATCATCATTTTCAACATTTGTCATCATTTTCAACATTTATCATCATTTTCAACATTTCAGAATTATCATCATTTTCAACATTTGTCATCATTTTCAACATTTCAGAATTATCATCATTTTCAACATTTGTCATCATTTTCAATATTTCAGAATTATCATCATTTTCAACATTTATCATCATTTTCAGCATTATCATATTCAATAGTATCACTTGAACTATTTATCATATTCAATAGTAACCGTTTAACTATTTATCATATTCAATAGTAAGCCTGTCATTTGAACTATTTATCGGCAACTTTCTCAGACGTATTTCTGTACACATTTTGGTTAGTGTTTTATGATCTGTAATGATGAATATCATTGCACAAGAAAGTCACAACAAAAGGCTTAGTCTGAATATCAGGAAAACTGAAGTAATGGTAATATCAAAGAATAAATGTCCCCCAGAATTTAACAACAAAGTAGATGGAATCAGTCTGAAGCAAGTCAACATATTCAAATATTTGGGTACATTAATAAGGTCAGATGGAAGATGTACTTAAAGAAGGAATGTGTATAATTTCCAAGGGAAAGACAACAATTCAGAAGATGAACTATATATATATATATTTATCAACGTCCTGCATTGTTGTTTTGTTTAATCTAACCTACATGCCTAATACTGTCAACTATTCCCCGCCCCTACCCATTAAAACACCCCCTCTTTCTACGTTGATTATTGGTAGCCCCCTGCTTTGTGTTTGTCCTCGTGTTACCATCCACACACACACATATACACACACTATTTGGAGTGTTTGTGTGTTTGATGTTTTCAGTTATCATCCTTGCAGGTGTGTTTGATGTTTTTAGTTATCATCCTTGCAGCTAGTGTTCTCCAGATGTGATTTCACTCTTACAACTTCTTCAAATTTTGCCAACTATTAATATATCGCTAATTCTATCTATTAATAATATGTAGGATTTTGCGCACGGCAATAAACATAATTGTACTCGTTTCCCCTAATATTTATTTACTTCCTTTCTGTCTGTGTACAGGAATAGTTTGGTATAAACATATCTGTACATACGTTGTTATTATTGTGTGTGTTTCTTGAAAAATGTCCCGTTTGGAACACAACGTGGAAACAGTCCTTGTTATTGCGTTTATTGTGACTCAGATTTTACATTGTTTTGTTTATTTTGATAGTTGGTAGTTAGTACTATAGAAACATCTTTCACTTTATTAGTTTTATTGCTTACATTACTTCGTGATTTATGTTTTTACCTGTTTCTGTACAGTCATTCTGATCATTTAATTTGTATCCCTTGAGGTGCGATACGCTCATTTCAACCGCGGACTGAGTCCAATTCACAATCACAATCTTCGTTTTATTATTATTGGCGAATAACAAAATATTGCACATACAATCCTACCATATACACAATCCTACACTATATACACACAATCCTACCATATATACACACTATCCTACAATATATATATACACATAATCCTACCATATATACACACTATCCTACAATATATATACACATAATCCTACCATATATACACACTATCCTACAATATATATACACATAATCCTACCATATATACACACTATCCTACAATATATATACACATAATCCTACCATATATACACACTATCCTACAATATATATATACACATAATCCTACCATATATACACACTATCCTACAATATACATAAACACAATCCTACCATATATACACAATCACAACCTTCAAAGTATCATTATAC
Organism: Meghimatium bilineatum; assembly: GCA_034231615.1. NCBI lineage: Eukaryota > Metazoa > Mollusca > Gastropoda > Stylommatophora > Philomycidae > Meghimatium > Meghimatium bilineatum. The sequence goes on along the minus strand of CM067317.1, from coordinate 2,337,788 downwards.
AATTTTTTTTTTAAAAGAAACGCGACTTTTTTTTGGAGTTACTAAAATCTATTCGCTGACTGGACATCATTCAACCAATCGACTATGTCCACCTGGTCATTAACTTCTCGTGGTTAGCTGAATTGTACTCACCTCATGATCCGTGAGGTCAGAAAAGAGGTCATGGTAATAATAATATTTTTGACAATAACTCGAGACAAGTTCTTGAGAATCCCGTGAAACTAAATGAACACAAACTCTCTGGCCATATTATTGGAAGCATATAAAGGAGTAACGGGTTTCGAATAAAACAAATGTAATCCGCAAGTATGTCTCATCTCCTACAGAACAAAGCTACATCAACATTGGATGTTTACAGACTGGAAAACCACAACGTGTAATGACCAGACAATTTAATGTGGCTAGAAGCAGCATTAATCAACTTTGGATGGGATTTCAACAAACTGACTCAGTGCCAGACTGGTCGCGCAGTGGAAGACCCAGAATCTCAACTCCTGCCGTAGACAGCTTCACACGACTGCGTCACTGCAGGACAGAATCACAACTCCTGCCGTAGACAGCTTCACACGACTGCGTCACCTCGGGAATCGATAAGGATCTGCTTCCACCAAAGTCAAGTCAATACCAGCAGCTCGTCGAATTTCAGATCAAACAGTCAGGAACCGGCTGTACGAGCTGGTCTTAGGGCTAAAATACCTTACAACGGTCATGTTCTTATGGCTCGGCATCGCCAGAACCGACTGTAGTGGGAGAACCAGCATCTTCATTGGACAATTGGGAATGACTGGAGACGGATTTGGTTTAGTGGTTCATTTTGTTTTCTCCAGGGACATGATAGACGGACAATAGTTTATCGCAGAGTCCGTGGGCGCTACGCCCAGAACAGCGGTGATGAGGCTTCTCTACATCCAGATGGTGGTGGAGGTGTCCTGCAGATGGTGGTGGAGGTGTCCTGCAGATGGTGGTGGAGGTGTCCTGCAGATGGTGGTGGAGGTGTCCTGCAGATGGTGGTGGAGGTGTCCTGCAGATGGTGGTGGAGGTGTCCTGCAGATGGTGGTGGAGGTTTCCTGATGTAGAAGTATATTACATTCCATAGGAAGATGTGACCTTGTGAAAATTGAAGGACGCCTGAGTACCAAACACTACGTCACTGAAATTCTTCTTACTCGCGGCCTTCCAATGATGGCTGCACGGGGGTGATTTTTCAGTAAGATAACGCTCGATCTCATGTGACACAACTCACCACCCAGTTCCTCGCTGAAAACAGCTCCAGGCCATTCCGTGGCTAGCCATGTCAGCAGACACGAACCCTATATAACAGTTATGGGTTGAACTGGAAGGCTACTCTACCAGCGAGACGTGGCCCCAGCTAATCTCCGACATCTGTCTCTTGCACTGCGGGAAGAGTGGGCAGCCATCCAACAACAACAGATCCAACGGCTGATCGGATCCATGTCACAGAGATGTTGTTCTCTAATCGGATCCATGCCACAGAGATGTTATTCTCTAATCGGATCCATGTCACAGAGATGTTGTTCTCTAATCGGATCCATGTCACGGAGATGTTGTTCTCTAATCGGATCCATGTCACAGAGATGTTGTTCTCTAATCGGATCCATGTCACAGAGATGTTGTTCTCTAATCGGATCCATGTCACAGAGATGTTGTTCTCTAATCGGATCCATGTCACGGAGATGTTGTTCTCTAATCGGATCCATGTCACGGAGATGTTGTTCTCTAATCGGATCCATGTCACAGAGATGTTGTTCTCTAATCGGATCCATGTCACAGAGATGTTGTTCTCTAATCGGATCCATGTCACAGAGATGTTGTTCTCTAATCGGATCCATGTCACAGAGATGTTGTTCTCTAATCGGATCCATGCCACAGAGATGTTGTTCTCTAATCGGATCCATGTCACAGAGATGTTGTTCTCTAATCGGATCCATGCCACGGAGATGTTGTTCTCTAATCGGATCCATGTCACAGAGATGTTGTTCTCTAATCGGATCCATGTCACAGAGATGTTGTTCTCTAATCGGATCCATGCCACAGAGATGTTGTTCTCTAATCGGATCCATGTCACGGAGATGTTGTTCTCTAATCGGATCCATGTCACAGAGATGTTGTTCTCTAATCGGATCCATGTCACAGAGATGTTGTTCTCTAATCGGATCCATGTCACAGAGATGTTGTTCTCTAATCGGATCCATGTCACGGAGATGTTGTTCTCTAATCGGATCCATGTCACAGAGATGTTGTTCTCTAATCGGATCCATGTCACAGAGATGTTGTTCTCTAATCGGATCCATGTCACAGAGATGTTGTTCTCTAATCGGATCCATGTCACAGAGATGTTGTTCTCTAATCGGATCCATGTCACAGAGATGTTGTTCTCTAATCGGATCCATGTCACGGAGATGTTGTTCTCTAATCGGATCCATGTCACAGAGATGTTGTTCTCTAATCGGATCCATGTCACAGAGATGTTGTTCTCTAATCGGATCCATGTCACAGAGATGTTGTTCTCTAATCGGATCCATGTCACGGAGATGTTGTTCTCTAATCGGATCCATGTCACAGAGATGTTGTTCTCTAATCGGATCCATGTCACAGAGATGTTGTTCTCTAATCGGATCCATGTCACAGAGATGTTGTTCTCTAATCGGATCCATGTCACAGAGATGTTGTTCTCTAATCGGATCCATGTCACAGAGATGTTGTTCTCTAATCGGATCCATGTCACAGAGATGTTGTTCTCTAATCGGATCCATGTCACAGAGATGTTGTTCTCTAATCGGATCCATGTCATGGAGATGTTGTTCTCTAATCGGATCCATGTCACAGAGATGTTGTTCTCTAATCGGATCCATGCCACAGAGATGTTGTTCTATAATCGGATCCATGTCACAGAGATGTTGTTCTCTAATCGGATCCATGTCACGGAGATGTTGTTCTCTAATCGGATCCATGCCACGGAGATGTTGTTCTCTAATCGGATCCATGTCACAGAGATGTTGTTCTCTAATCGGATCCATGTCACAGAGATGTTGTTCTCTAATCGGATCCATGCCACAGAGATGTTGTTCTCTAATCGGATCCATGTCACGGAGATGTTGTTCTCTAATCGGATCCATGTCACAGAGATGTTGTTCTCTAATCGGATCCATGTCACAGAGATGTTGTTCTCTAATCGGATCCATGTCACAGAGATGTTGTTCTCTAATCGGATCCATGTCACGGAGATGTTGTTCTCTAATCGGATCCATGTCACAGAGATGTTGTTCTCTAATCGGATCCATGTCACAGAGATGTTGTTCTCTAATCGGATCCATGTCACAGAGATGTTGTTCTCTAATCGGATCCATGTCACAGAGATGTTGTTCTCTAATCGGATCCATGTCACAGAGATGTTGTTCTCTAATCGGATCCATGTCACGGAGATGTTGTTCTCTAATCGGATCCATGTCACAGAGATGTTGTTCTCTAATCGGATCCATGTCACAGAGATGTTGTTCTCTAATCGGATCCATGTCACAGAGATGTTGTTCTCTAATCGGATCCATGTCACGGAGATGTTGTTCTCTAATCGGATCCATGTCACGGAGATGTTGTTCTCTAATCGGATCCATGTCACAGAGATGTTGTTCTCTAATCGGATCCATGTCACAGAGATGTTGTTCTCTAATCGGATCCATGTCACAGAGATGTTGTTCTCTAATCGGATCCATGTCACAGAGATGTTGTTCTCTAATCGGATCCATGTCACAGAGATGTTGTTCTCTAATCGGATCCATGTCATGGAGATGTTGTTCTCTAATCGGATCCATGTCACAGAGATGTTGTTCTCTAATCGGATCCATGTCACAGAGATGTTGTTCTCTAATCGGATCCATGTCACAGAGATGTTGTTCTCTAATCGGATCCATGTCACAGAGATGTTGTTCTCTAATCGGATCCATGTCACAGAGATGTTGTTCTCTAATCGGATCCATGTCACAGAGATGTTGTTCTCTAATCGGATCCATGTCATGGAGATGTTGTTCTCTAATCGGATCCATGTCACAGAGATGTTGTTCTCTAATCGGATCCATGCCACAGAGATGTTGTTCTCTAATCGGATCCATGTCACAGAGATGTTGTTCTCTAATCGGATCCATGTCACGGAGATGTTGTTCTCTAATCGGATCCATGTCACGGAGATGTAGAAGCCAAAGGAGGTCATACACCTTCCTGAAACGGAGGGCTATGTTGCAAAGAATAAAAGTCCAAACCAAATTTCATGAACATCATTTCATTGTTAATGTCTGAAAGTTTCATCATGGCAAACTTGAAACATTCATTCCGTAAAATAAAACTTTAGTACACGATTGAAATTTGGTGTTCATTAGTAGTGCAGTAATGTTGCGTGTTTTGGTGTGTTTTTTTTTAACACAATTAGCAAGTCACACAAAATTACACATACAATCCCGCCATATATATGCATAATGTTTGTGTGTGTGTGACGTTATGTGTGTGTGTGTGTGTTTCTGCAAGTACAGTGAATGAGTGAACTTGCGTTTTAGGCTGATTTCAACCTGATCCCCAAGGTTCTAAGTTTATATCAGGGCGCAAGTACAAGGCGTAGGAAGTTTTGTTCATTACAAGCTATCATGAGATGTATACAACATCTTTATCTGTTTACATGAACAGCAATCTATAATATAATAGCCGTGTTCTGTCATTCCCTCCTAAAGACTCTATAAATAGCACATTTATTTTACGGAATTCCGTGCGACATCCAAATCAAAACTATTGATGTCGAGACGGAATTTTCCCCCGCACAACTCAACGCGTGCGCCATTATTGTATACAAATGTTATTGTGAAGCGGGATCGTAAATCTGATCAACGTCGCTATAATAAACCAACATCAATGATTTTAGTCAACGAATATGGCAAACCACCCTTTCACCGCGACATTCGCATTTACTTATTCATAAAATATTGGCTATGGACTGTATTCAATGAATTGATTATGGTCTGTATGATGTCATACTCGCATTTTTTTCGGTGAGCCGGGTTGGCAAGCACACTGGCAATGTGAGGCATATCAAGATAAGCATACCAATAAATTTCTTCCCAACGGGATCCGAACGAATCTAATATCATATATTTACACGATAGCAATATTATCTATTTACGAGACAGCAATATCATATATTTATATAGACAGCAATATCCTGTATATTCACACAGATAGAGTTACCATCCATTTACATGGACAGCACTATAATATATTTACATAGACAGTAATATGATCTTTTCAAATCGACAGCAATATCATCTATTTACATAGACAGCAATATAAACTGTTTATATGGACAGTAACATCAGCTATTTAGATGAACAGGAACATTATATATCTAAATGACAGTAATATCATCCATTTACATGGACTGTAATAGCAGCTATTTAAATAGGCAGTAACATCATCGATTTATATGACAGTGGCATCATCTATTTACATGGACAGTAATGGAAGCTATCTACATGGATAATACCATCATCTATTTACATGGACAGTAATGGCAGCTATCTACATGGATAATACCATCATCTATTTACATGGACAGTAATGGCAGCTATCTACATGGATAATACCATCATCTATTTACATGGACAGTAATGGCAGCTATCTACATGGATAATACCATCATCTATTTACATGGACAGTAATGGCAGCTATCTACATGGATAATACCATCATCTATTTACATGGACAGTAATGGCAGCTATCTACATGGATAATACCATCATCTATTTACATGGACAGTAATGGAAGCTATCTACATGGATAATACCATCATCTATTTACATGGACAGTAATGGAAGCTATCTACATGGATAATACCATCATCTATTTAAATGACAGACACATCATATATTTGACAGAAACATCCTTTATTTACATGGGCAGTAATGGCAGCTATCTACATAGACAGTAACATCACCCTTTTACACAGACAGTATCGCAGCTATTTACATGGACACTAATGGCAGATATTTACATGGAAAGTAATGGCAGCTATGTACATGTACAGTAATGGTAGATATTTACATGCATAGTAATGACAGCTATTTATGCGGACCGTATTCGCAGCTATATACGTGGACGGTAACGTCATCTATTTACATGGACATCAATGACAGCTATTTACATGTACAGTAACATCATTTACTTACCCGAACAGTGTAGTTTCCCGTGGAGATATTCTTAAACATGTAACTACATTCAGGCTGAAATGACAAGAGATGAAACACTTTAACTAATTATATTCAGGGTTAAATGACAAGAGATGAAACCTTTCACTAACTACATTCAGACTGAAATGACAAAAGATGACACGTTTCATTAATTACATTCAGGCTGAATTGACAAGAGATGAAACACTTTAACTAACTACATTCAGGCTCAAATAAAAAAGGATAACACTTTTCATTAACCACATGCAGACTGAAATGACAAGTTTCACTTAATATATTAATAATTTATTTGTTTCTTGACCATGTGTTATTTAATTTCCTTATGATTTCCTGTAATTTATTATTGAATGTGGTATGACCTCTTCGTTTCTGTGACATTATAAACTATTATTATCTTTTCTAGTTTGTCATTGTCATAGTTTCTCGACATATTGCGTGTGCATAAATTATGACAACCACCTCGCAAAGTGAGTCTGACAAAGTTTGATTGTTGGTTGACAAGAGGGGAGGGGGTTAGACAAGAGGGGAGGGGGTTAGACAAAGTTGGCATCATCAATTCTGTTGTTATACATATATTAAATTCTTTCATATATATATATATTACTCACACTTAAATATACAATTATTGTTGTCAACTAGTTTCTGCTGTGCCATGCTATACAAGATATTGTTCTACCTTCAGACTTGGCAGTAGATTGATTACACATTTTCATGTCATAACTTTCCATGCATGTTCCTTCAGCCACGAATACGGTACATAAACCAGACAATCAGAGCTCTCCAGTCAGAGAGATTTCATGCTACACTCTGTGTAATTTTTGCATGTTGTTGATACCCATACCCTCCTTGGTGGTTGTTGTGCCAAGAGTTTACTGGTCTTCTTCTTTTTCTTGCATTTCTGGTACCCAATTTAATGCTTGTAGTGGTAGTCTGTTTATATTCATTCTAAGTACATGTCCGATATAAGTCCATCGTTGTCTTCTTATTGTTGTAGAAACATATTGCTGTTTGGTGTCTTCTCTTGCTTACATGTTTGACTTGAATTCTTCCCAACCAATAGTTAAGAAATTTTTACAAGACATTTATTTTCAAATGAATTTAATTTCTTCTTTAGTACTTTGTTATTTTCCAACTTGTGCAATCATATGTTAATACGGATATTACATTGAACTTAAACAGTCATCGTATGCTGTAGTTAATTACTGTTTTTGATATGCAGATATTTGCTAGGTGGTTGAACGCACTTGATGTCAATATGCAATTCTGGTAGACATTTTTGTTGATGTTTGTCATGTTTACCAGATGTGATTTTGGCTTTGTTCACACAAAGTTCATACATTTTGTCTAGATTCTCGTTCATGTTTATTCAATCTCAAAGAAATTAGTTAAAGAAGTATAACGAAATGTAACCAAAGTTCACAAAGCTTTCTGGCATTTCGTTTCTCAAGTATTTAAGGACATTCATCAGACACTCATCATTGTAAGCTTACACTCATATTCTGATATATCAGCACATTCATCATCGTAATCAGACATCAACAGAATACACCATCAATCTCTTGAATGGATACCTACACGCAAAAGAGCCAGGGGTAAACCAAAATAAACACTCTAGATAACAATACTTAGAATCAATATTCATACTATCCAAGAACTGCACAGAATAGCTTTGAACAGACAGAATTGGAGAGATCTGACCTCTGCCGAATGCGCAAATTTCAACGTTAAAGGAAAATGAATGAATGAATCATCGTAAGCTTACACTCATATAATGATAGACCTATATATGAATGATTACTTGAATTTAATGTTTCACACTCTCTCATAAGTTTGAAAGCAAGAAGTTGGATCCAGCGGGAGCTTGAGAATGAACGCTGAAGAAGAAGAACCCGTTAAACAACCTTCCCTTATCTAATGACATGCACGGATACCACACGTCACATTAGCAAACACAACCATCTCCCCCCCCCCCCCACATCCCGCTCACCTTCTCGATGACAGTACAACCTTCATGATGTTCATTGATTAGACAAGTTATGGTCGACGGTATGTTCTCCGTCCACAAGAGGCAATAGCTAACTACTAGAGTGTTCATGTGAGGTAACTCTGTGATGTTTATCCTGGGTCTCCACGTCACGCATGAGTTTTCTGTTGATGAGACATCTTGTTTTTACCATTCACGTTCAATTATAATCAATCAATCAATCAATCAAACTACCTTCAGGATTACTAATCACAAACTATCAGTCAAACTACCTTAAATTTGCTAATCACAAAATCACACATCTATCAAATTATTAACTAAACTAACAAATTGCTAGACAAATTACTAAATTACTATTCAAATTACTTACTAACCATACTACAAAATTACCAACCAAACTAGCAACTTATTAACCAAACTATTAAATAGCTAACCAAACGTTCTTATTATTAAACCAAACAAGAAAATTATTAATCAAACTATTAAATTACTTACTAACCACGCTACTAAAGTACTAGCCAAGCTACCAATCTACTATCTGACTAGCAAATTTCTAATAAAATTACTAAATTACTTACCAAATTACAAGACAAAATATTAAATAAATAGACAAACTAATAAATTATGAATGAATAAATATATGTGTGGATTGATTTAGAGATAAATAGATAAATGAGTGAATTGATGAATAGATCAATGTATGGATTGATGTACAGATGTTTAGATCGTGGGTGCTGTAGCGTACAGATGAATAGATGGATGTATGTGTGCATGTCTAGATACATGACTGGACAAGTAAATGTGTAGATGAACAAATAGACGTACTGGTGACTTGTGCGAGTATGAATGAATGAATACGCAAGGAATTAAATTACGAATGAATTTAAGAAATAAATAATTCATAAACTGGTGGAGGGGAGAAGAGAGAATTAAGAGATAAATAAACTAACACACGGGAGAATGTATGGATTACTGCACAGCCGACTAAAGATTCAAGGACTTTCAACTAATCACTCCCCGGATTGACCATAATTCAACTGTGTATGAGCTATATACTATGATAGTTAAAGTTAGAATAAGTGCAGGGACTTACAATCTGGTTTTCAGATGACGGAATAATGAATAGAAAGAGATATCGAGATAAAAATTCAAAAAGGAACTACGTAAATTATGAACTTACACCAATTTTGAAACACACATCTACCCAGATGGAAACCATGCGGCAAATCATACATTCAATATTCATCCCAACATTATGTTTTCAATTTCAGACATTGACACTAACTAAAGAACAAGAGAGAAACCTTACTACATGTTAAATGAGATGTCTAAGAAAATCAGCAAACAGAACAAGAAGAGATTATGTGAGAAATGAAGAGATTACAAGAACTGTTGGAACAAGAAGAGATCATGTGAGAAATGAAGAGATTACAAGAACTTTTGGAACAAGAAGAGATTATGTGAGAAATGAAGAGATTACAAGAACTGTTGGAACAAGAAGAGATCATGTGAGAAATGAAGAGATTACAAGAACTTTTGGAACAAGAAGAGATTATGTGAGAAATGAAGAGATTACAAGAACTGTTGGAACAAGAAGAGATCATGTGAGAAATGAAGAGATTACAAGAACTTTTGGAACAAGAAGAGATTATGTGAGAAATGAAGAGATTACAAGAACTGTTGGAACAAGAAGAGATCATGTGAGAAATGAAGAGATTACAAGAACTTTTGGAACAAGAAGAGATTATGTGAGAAATGAAGAGATTACAAGAACTGTTGGAACAAGAAGAGATCATGTGAGAAATGAAGAGATTACAAGAACTTTTGGAACAAGAAGAGATTATGTGAGAAATGAAGAGATTACAAGAACTGTTGGAACAAGAAGAGATTATGTGAGAAATGAAGAGATTACAAGAACTGTTGGAACAAGAAGAGATCATGTGAGAAATGAAGAGATTACAAGAACTTTTGGAACAAGAAGAGATTATGTGAGAAATGAAGAGATTACAAGAACTGTTGGAACAAGAAGAGATCATGTGAGGAATGAAGAGATTACAAGAACTGTTGGAACAAGAAGAGACCAGGTGAGGAATGAAGAGATTACAAGAAGAGATTATGTGAGAAATGAAGAGATTACAAGAAGAGATTATGTGAGAAATGAAGAGATTACAAGAAGAGATTATGTGAGAAATGAAGAGATTACAAGAACTGTTGGAACAATGTCTGTGGTTAAATGTATTGAAAAACCGAGACTGAAATGATTCATCCACTTTTTGAGAATGAACCCTTATTGGCCAGCGGCAAGAGCATACAACATGAAAAAGGAAATAGCAAGATACATAGGAAGACCAAGAAGAAGGTGGATTGAAGGAGTTACCAACATTCTGAGATGTCACAATATTACTGCATTATCAAGCGTTCACGTGTGACATAGTCAGAAAACGATGGTCATTCAATTCTGCAACACCTTACAGCACAGATAAAGAAGATAAGATAGATAGACTGGTGGGCGGACGGACGGGAATTGGGCCGGCAAGCAGGCAACAACAGATGGACAGACAGACAGATCGATATATAGATAAACTCCCAATCTGACCAATGGCTGATACAAGTCGTGACCTTCGCGAGTAAGTCTGAGTGCAGCTTCACTACCTTAGACCATCTAACAATTGTGCATTTCATTAACGCACGCTACACATAGACCTGTAGAACATAGGTCACGTCAGAGTAAGTGCTAGGTCACGTCATAGTAAGTGAGTGACGCTACACACAGAGAGACCTGTAGAACATAGGTCACGTCAGAGTAAGTGATTGACGCTGCACACAGACCTGTAGAACATAGGTCACGTCAGAGTAAGTGAGTGACGCTGCACACAGATCTGTAGAACATAGGTCACGTCAGAGTAAGTGAGTGACGCTGCACAGACCTGTAGAACATAGGTACGTCAGAGTAAGTGAATGGCGCTGCACACAGACCTGTAGAGCATAGGTCACGTCAGAGTAAGTGAGTGACGCTGCACATAGACCTGTAGAGCATAGGTCACGTCAGAGTAAGTGAGTGACGCTGCACACAGAGAGACCTGTCGAACATAGGTTACGTCAGAGTGAGTGACGCTTCACACAAAGAGACCTGTATAATATAAGCTACGTATCAGTAAGAGCTACGTCACGTCAACGTCATAGTAAGTGCCAGTTCACGTCAGAGTAAGTGCTAGGTCACGTCCGAGTTTGACATGACGGTACATTTCGTATGTTTTGTGTTGTACACAATGAGAAGCCAAGGTCAGACACTGGGAGGGGGGGGGGCAGTTGCAAGGTCATGTTTCTTTTGTCATGACACAGTCGCGTATAAAGACCTTTCAACCTAGTTAATTAGGACTCCATTCGTTACGTTTACTTACTGTTAGGTTTTCGGTTGGTCACTATGTACATACTTGGCATCTCATGTCAAAAAAAACCAAGTCGATTTCAAGAATATAAATAGTGAGCAACCAAAATCTTCACAATAATACAAAATATAACGAAGGAAGTTCCTAATTAATTCTGTTGGAAGGTCTTCTGTTTTCAAACGGTCTCGCTTTAGTCGGCTGTGACAGGAGGATAGGACATTGACAAAGCAGATGACAGGACTTATAACCAGACAAGCAGCAAGAACATAATTCATTACCTACAGGATCCAGAATGAAGGGGAAATAATTCATTACCTACAGGATCCAGATTGAAGGGAACTTAAACTTTGGCTTAAACCAATAGAAATAGACCTACCAACAGAATTCAAACAAGCCTTCTGGAACATGTTTTCGATTATCCCCATTCATTTTGTTGGCAGGCGACATCCGGGTGACACAAAGAATATAAATAGTAACCAACGAAAACACAGCAATAATCAAAAACATCATATACGAAAGCTGAGTCTGCTCTGTTTCTTTATTCTGCTATTAGAGCTTATTTGATGATTGGTCATACTTAAACTTGAGTTGATGATTAAAACAATTCAGACACAGACAGAAGAAAGTTGATTTTCAAAACAATTCAGACACTGACAGAAAGTTCTAGAAGAGGCGATCTACCTTCTCTCTGCAACGTGATAGTTTCTCTTCGTTGTCTGATCTGCAAAAAACAAATGATATTTAGAGAATTGTTCAAGTTACTGCGGGAATATTTCAACACTGGTGCTACTCGCAGATACAATCAGTATTCGAATACGTGTTGTACGTTAGTATTCAGATACAATCAGTATTCGAATACGTGTTGTATATTAGTATTCAGATACAATCAGTATTCGAATACGTGTTGCACATTAGTATTCAGATACAACAATATAATAATTAACCACTAACGAGGGGGGGGGGGAAACGCAGCGTGGGAAATTAGATATTTGAGGAAAGCTATCACCAGAAGAGACCGACAGAGATCACGTCAAGACTAAATTCAGACATCAAGCCAGGTGGTTTGGCCACGTCATGAGAATGGAACCAACACAGCCAGCCCTTTGTTCACACAACAGCAGAAGATTGCACTATACGGCAAGAAGAAGACCAAGAACTAGATAGATGGAGACAAAGAAATCTTAAAGAGACATGGGTTGACCATAGTCCATGCAACCTAAATGTGCCAAAGACAGACACATCCAGTTCTCCCCCACCCCACGCCGTTTAACGAATAAGTTGAAATGGCAATAAATAGATAGATAGAACCAGGGTCGTAGAAATGAAAGGGGTCGGGGCTGTTATTTATGTCTGATACTTGTTTGTGATTTTTCATGATCTTTTTGGGAAAATAGCTAATGTGGACGTTGGGTGGTTGTTTTTTTTTTTGGGGGGGGGGGATTTTCAACAGATGTATATCTAACTGTTAAACAACATGGGGTGAGTTTAAATACTACTAGTTCCCACTGTCTACAGCCGTGTAATGTCTACAGCCGTGTAATGTCTACAGCCGTGTAATGTCTACAGCCGTGTAATGTCTACCGCCTTGTAATGTCTACCGCCTTGTAATGTCTACAGCCGTGTAATGTCTACAGCCGTGTAATGTCTACAGTATTGTAATGTCTACAGCCGTGTAATGTCTACAGCCGTGTAATGTCTACAGTATTGTAATGTCTACAGCATTGTCAGTTCTACAATATTATATTTCCGTTCATCTTTCTATCAATCAAGCCGACATTATATTTACCTGAGCACGCACTGACATACATTTGAATGAAGGAAGCGATTTTTCCCCCGCTCGTTCTGAAACTCCCAACTGATCTCTCTCATAGCAGAATAATGGTTCCAATAGATTTCCAGTAGGATGTAGTCCAGAGAACGGAAATGTGTCGCCGTTTTATTTACGCATTGGTCCGACACATCCTACTTAAGCGTTGATAACTAGTACATCACATATAACTTCTCTCATGTATCCATACTTACACAAGAAACTGAGGGAATACCTGCGAGATGTTTGTACTGATGTCTAGAGTGGTAGCGCTACGGCACTGCATTTAACCCATGAGTGGGAAAACAACATAAGATACTTATAACTATAATAATGAATGCTTTCATCAGAATTCAAGTAATGAATGTTGGGGGGGGGGGGGAATTTTCACAGAAAGAAAAACCTGACTGTATATTTATATCAACTAGAAGTCTTGTCTTGTCTTATCCGTGTGTGCTGCTAGAGGTCATGGGGAGCCGACGTCATATCCCAGAAGTACACTGTTCTATTGTGTTATGTCTGGCTGTACACTTGTCATATTGTGTTAGGTCTGGCTGTACACTTGTCATATTGTGTTAGGTCTGGCTGTACACTGTTATATTGTGTTATGTCTGGCTGTACACTTGTCATATTGTGTTATGTCTGCCTGTACACTTGTCATATTGTGTTAGGTCTGACATTACACTTGTCATATTGTGTTAGGTCTGACATTACACTTGTCATATTGTGTTAGGTCTGTCTGTACACTGTTACATTGTGTTAGGTATGGCTGTACACTGTTATATTGTGTTAGGTCTGGCTGTACACTTGTCATATTGTGTTAGGCCTGGCTGTACACTTGTCATATTGTGTTAGGTCTGGCTGTACACTTGTCATATTGTGTTAGGTCTGGCTGTACACTTGTCATATTGTGTTAGGTCTGGCTGTACACTTGTCATATTGTGTTATGTCTGGCTGTACACTTGTCATATTGTGTTAGGTCTGGCTGTACACTGTTATATTGTGTTAGGTCTAGCTGTACACTTGTCATATTGTGTTATGTCTGGCTGTACACTTGTCATATTGTGTAATGTCTGGCTGTACAATGTTATATTGTGTTATGTCTGGCTGTACACTTGTCATATTGTGTTAGGTCTGACATTACACTTGTCATATTGTGTTAGGTCTGACATTACACTTGTCATATTGTGTTAGGTCTGTCTGTACACTGTTACATTGTGTTAGGTATGGCTGTACACTGTTATATTGTGTTAGGTCTGGCTGTACACTTGTCATATTGTGTTAGGCCTGGCTGTACACTTGTCATATTGTGTTAGGTCTGGCTGTACACTTGTCATATTGTGTTAGGTCTGGCTGTACACTTGTCATATTGTGTTAGGTCTGGCTGTACACTTGTCATATTGTGTTATGTCTGGCTGTACACTTGTCATATTGTGTTAGGTCTGGCTGTACACTGTTATATTGTGTTAGGTCTGGCTGTACACTTGTCATATTGTGTTATGTCTGGCTGTACACTTGTCATATTGTGTAATGTCTGGCTGTACACTTGTCATATTGTGTTATGTCTGGCTGTACACTTGTCATATTGTGTTAGGTCTGGCTGTACACTGTTATATTGTGTTATGTCTGACTGTAAACTGTTATATTGTGTTATGTCTGACTGTACACTGTTATATTGTGTTAGGTCTGGCTGTACACTGTTATATTGTGTTATGTCTGACTGTACACTGTTATATTGTGTTATGTCTGGCTGTACACTGTTATATTGTGTTATGTCTGGCTGTACTCTTATCATATGTGTTAGGTCTGGCTGTACACTGTTATATTGTGTTATGTCTGGCTGTACACTGTTATATTGTGTTATGTCTGGCTGTCCACTTATCATATTGTGTTAGGTCTGGCTGTACACTGTTATATTGTGTTAGGTCTGGCTGTACACTGTTATATTGTGTTATGTCTGGCTGTACACTGTTATATTGTGTTATGTCTGGCTGTACACTTATCATATTGTGTTAGGTCTGGTTGTACACTGTTATATTGTGTTAGGTCTGGCTGTACACTTGTCATATCAATTCTACAATATATACAAAACCAACAGATACAATGGTTTAGTCATCTGGAAAGAATGCCGTGTGATTCATTAGTTTATAAAGCATATATGAAGAGAGGAGAAGCAGAAAGAAGAGCCAGGTGGTAGACCTAGAGTACACTGGATCGACAACATCAAAGAGACATTACACGAACACCAAATAACATTATCTGAAGCTGCCAGAAAAGCGAGAACAAGAACATTGCATCTCCCTCGACACCCGTGAAGGGTAAAAGAGGAAGGAAAGATAGAAGATATACAGTGTACTGTTCTATACGTTAGGTCTGGCTGTACTCTGTTATACTGTGTTAAGTCTGGCTGAACACTTATATTGTGTTAAGTCTGGCCGAACACTGTTATATTCTGTTAGGTCTTACTGTACACTGTTATATTGTGTTAGGTCAGGCTGTACACTGGTAAGATCCTGTGAGAAAAAAATATTTCGCATGTCGGATCAGGGGATAGTCTAGGTAATCTGACAGATTCTACCATCAAGAAAGCGGTTTATTGCCTATCCACAGATGAATAATGGTTGATAGTATCCACACTTGCCGTTAAGTGTAGGGGTGGAAACTTCAACTGTCGTTACAAGGCCAGAAGTGTCGCCGTGGTTACATTAAGTTTATATTTGGTATTACCTTAGTATTTCAGATTCATTGTAGCGTACATTAGTATTGGAGATTCATTATAGCGTACATTAGTATTGGAGATTCATTATAGCGTACATTAGTATATCACAAATGCGACATCGCATCAAACATACAAAAGCACATTTCTTTATCACATCGCTCTTTATTTATATATTTGATGTGTATACTTGTATTTGCCCTCTCTCTCTCTCTCTCTCTCTCTCTCTGTGTGTCTCTTCTCTCACTTTCTAGATGTAATACTTTTCTTGTACAAATAATTAGAAACCTACCTGAACTCTTCCAATCCTCATGTTTAGACCGCTGATCCTTCTCTTCCACCGAACGTAATCTTGTTGTAGTTGAAACTTGTAGAATGCGCGTCGACTGTCAACAGTTTTAGATAACCCTGGCGTTACAGAAGTGTCAACTTCTGTGGTGAAATATTTCAAATGCGTAACACTAGATTGGACATAATCTCTACTGCAGACACTCGTATGTGTCAATAACACGATCACTTCTAGAATGTAGAAGACCATTAGCTCGTCCATATCTGTCAATTGACAATGTCCACAACTCACATAACTTCTTTCATGTTCTGTGTCAACATATCAGCACAGATGCATTGTTGTTGATGTGTGTACATACTGTGTCAACATATCAGCACAGATGCATTGT
Source organism: Meghimatium bilineatum (assembly GCA_034231615.1). NCBI lineage: Eukaryota > Metazoa > Mollusca > Gastropoda > Stylommatophora > Philomycidae > Meghimatium > Meghimatium bilineatum. The sequence goes on along the minus strand of CM067317.1, from coordinate 2,320,970 downwards.
TGTTGATGTGTGTACATACTGTGTCAACATATCAGCACAGATGCATATTTGTGTATGTGTGTGTGTGTACAATCTGTGTTGCAATTTGCTTCAAGACGACCGAATGGGATTACAATAATTCGATAACGTTCAAGTTTGGTTTCGCCTGTCATTTGCTAACATCCTTGACAACAATAAACCAACCGTATGCTAATTAAACTCATTTGAAAATAAATGTCTTAGAAAACTCTTCAATATTGGGTAAGAAGAATTCAAGTCAAACATGCAAGCAAGAGAAGACACCAAACAGCAATATGTTTCTACAAGAATAAGAAGAAAACGATGGACTTATATCGAACATGTGCTTAGAAAGAATGAAAACAGACTGTCACTACAAACATTAAAATGGGTACCAGATGGAAAAAGAAAAAGAAGACCAAGAAACTCTTCGAAGAACAACTATCAAATAAGTTATAACTATTGGTCTCAACAACATGCAAGAATTACACACAGTAGTATCACATCGCTCAAACTAGAGAGCTCTGGTTTCTGCCCTATTCGGTGTTGAACGAACATAGATTCCATTCCATTCGATTCCACTCGATTCGACTCCCCTCCCATCGTCTACACTAGACTGGACTAGACTAGACTGTAGAGGTATACGGTAGACTAGGGTAGGGTAGGGTAAGGTAGGATAGAGTAAGGTATGGTAGGGTAGAGTAGGATAGGGTAATGTAGATGGATGGATAAATCAATGGATGGATGGATAGATAGATGGATCGATAGGACAGGATAGGCAGACAGACAGGTAGACAAAAAACAGACAGACAGACAGACAGACAGACAGACAGACAGACAGACAGACAGACAGACAGACAGACAGACAGACAGACAGACAGACAGACAGACAGACAGACAGACAGACAGACAGACAGACAGACAGGAATTCCGAAAAAATCTACTTTATAAACAAGCGGGATTCGAACCCGTGTCCTCTTGCGCACAAAACAAACTTCTTAGCGACTACGCCAGCTTGAGCACAATGCAAACTTCTTAGCGACAACACCAGCTTGAGCACAAAGCGAACTTCTTAGCGACTACGTCAACTTGAGCACAAAGTCAACGGCTCAATGACTACGTCAGCTTGAGCACAAAGTCAACGGCTCAATGACTACGTCAGCTTGAGCACAAAGCGAACCTCTTAGCGACTACGCCAGCTTGAATACAAAGCGAACTTTTTAACGACTACGCCAACTTGAGCATAAAGTAAATGACTCAACGACTACGCCAACTTGAACACAAAGTAAATGGCTCAGCGACTACGCCAACTTGAACACAAAGTAAATGGCTCAGCGACTACGCCAACTTGAACACAAAGTAAATGGCTCAGCGACTACGCCAACTTGAACACAAAGTAAATGGCTCAGCGACTACGCCAACTTTAACACAAAGTAAATGGCTCAGCGACTACGCCAACTTGAACACAAAGTAAATGTCTCAGCGACTACGCCAACATGAACACAAAGTAAATGGCTCAGCGACTACGCCAACTTGAACACAAAGTAAATGTCTCAGCGACTACGCCAACTTGAACACAAAGTAAATGTCTCAGCGACTACGCCAACTTGAACACAAAGTAAATGTCTCAGCGACTACGCCAACTTGAACACAAAGTAAATGTCTCAGCGACTACGCCAACTTGAACACAAAGTAAATGTCTCAGCGACTACGCCAACTTGAACACAAAGTAAATGTCTCAGCGACTACGCCTGGGAAACCTAATTATCAAGAGATATTGAGGACTAGAGGTGAGAAGAAATAAATGAAGTTTAACAACATGAAACCTAATATCTCACTAGAGAGATAAGATTGACAGAGTATCAGAGTTAATGGGGGGGGGGAGAATGGGTATGCGGTAATATGTGGTAAATGCACGTATAAACGAAAATATGTAAATTACCATAGTAAAATATCACATGAGATTGGTAGACAGAGATCAGAAAGACATTAGCAATGGCACTACATAAAAACATCACAGATGAAAAATCTATGGCCATGAACAAACATAAAAACAAAGTTACAACTATTAAGAAGATAATGTCTTTGCAGTGGGAACAAGTGGTTGTGAGACATGGGCAATAGACAAGAAAATATCGACAATGGAAATGAAATGTTATAGAACGATCCTAAGAATATCATGGACAGAAAAACGAACCAAGATGTCCACAAAGAGCTGGACATAGAAGAAGACTGGCTCTTCAAAACTATCCAACAAAATGCAAGCTAACTTATTTCAGATATACAAGCAGACAATGTTCTAGACATATTAATCATGGAGAGGAAAGTTCCAGGCAAGAGAACAAGAGGCAGACCAAGACGACGATGGACACATGACATCGAAGACCTTCTGAACATGACACTGGAATAGACTGGACAGCTTGCATAGAACCGAGAGACTTACAGAATAGCAGTGAGGACAACGTTCTCTAAAGAACACGTCAAATAGAGAGAAGGAGAGAGAGAGGGGGGGAGAGAGAGAGGGAGAGAGAGGGGGGGGGAGGGGGAGAGAGAGGGGAGAGAGAGGGAGAGAGAGGGGGAGAGAGAAGGGGAGAGAGAGAGAGAGAGGAGAGGTAGGTCAATTAACGAGTTGTCCCCAATCCCATCTATAGCTTTAAGTTCTGTTCAGTGCTCACACACAACTTTACTTACTGTGAATGATCTCACTATTCATTGGCTGAACTTTGACTGATCTCACTATTCATTGGCTGAACTTTGAATGATCTCACTATTCATTGGATGGCGGCACAAAATACACGTAATTAAGTGACCAATGATAAGTCAAGATGATGGTAGTGTTAGACTAGCGAGAAGGAATATATCATGAGAAGGGCGTGGCTACCACTAGTAAAAATCGGTTTCTGCTAAGCCTCTCGTCGTGTTTCTCAACTTAAAAAGTTATCTATGTATTACAATGTTATAAATTTCCATTGAAGTTGTTTATTTTAAAAAAATGTACATAGCAGTCTGCGAGAATTTCTAAACTTATGTACAATTAGTAATCACACATTCTGAATAAAACACGTATAGCAAATGTTTCTACCAACCGATGAAATGTTAGATCACCACATTTAAGAACATCCTTAAAGAGAACTTGTTGTGGTGAATACAGTCCAGGAACAATGCGTTACAGGAAATGTTCTCCAAAGCACAGTAGTCAAATTGAAAGCGTGATCTAAAAACTGCCACTCCTAACCACCGAACCATGTCTGACCTGCGCAAGCAGAAGTAAGACGGGAAATCCCTGTGTTCCAGAGATAAAGATCATATTGTCTGTACAAAGTTTACTGTGACCAAACGTCAAATCAAACATCACAGGGAATCAAAACAAAGTAGAATCAGCCTTTTTTACCTCGTGTTATCTATTATTTCCGTGAATGTCGTTGATCGGTGTTGACAGGAGCACCAGGACCAATTAAGTATATAATTTGTTATTTCTGATTATGTGATATAGATAGTTATATTGAGTAACCTGTACACTTAACTTCGTATTTACATCTAAGTATATAAATAGTGGCCAGTGTTACACCACGGAAATAATCGTAAACATTACCGTAAACATTACCGTAAACATCACCGTAAACATCACCGTAAACATCACCGTAAACATCACCGTAAACATCACCGTAAACCTCACCGTAAACCTCACCGTAAACATTACCGTAAACACGCTGATTCTACTGCTAGGTTTTATATGGTGACGGGTAAATGTTAGGGAGTCTAGAATCTGTGTACCTAATGTCCCACAAAATCCAAATGAAACCCAAAATCCCTTCGACCCACATGAAAGGCAGTCAAACATGACAATATATTCTGAATGACAATATATTCTGCGTGACATGTATGTGTGTAAAGTGGGTTAAGATCCGTGAAGGACAAAGATATGCTTGTCTTTTATTTTGTATTTTTAGGTTTTTCCGAAGCAAGTGTCTACGACATAAGTTAACTTAAAACAATTGTTTACCGATGTTGTGTTCCACTCAAACAGTAACTTATCAACAATTTTCCAGAAATCCCCCCCCCCCCCGCACCCTGATTAATATATCTAATAAATCCCCCTTCCCCAATGATTTAGCTGAGAAAGTACTAGAACACTACATGATTTTTCCAATTTGTTGACAAATGTTTCCCCTTCAAATAATTTAATAGATGTATAAAAACAATCTTCTGTAAAACATAGACGGAACAGCTTGTCAATGAACGATCACAAGGCCGGTGAGCTTGACAATAAACACAAAAACAATCAGACTGTAGTGTACGGGTATGGACAAATGACAGATAAAACAGTTTAGAAGACAGTTTCAACATTTGAAACTTGAAGATATTTTTCAAGATCTCACTTATTATCGAGTGTGTATAAAAATGGTATTCTTGATGTCAACTGTCGTCAAACCCCCCCCCCCCCCCTTCCGTATGTTGTCACCGACAAACATGCTCCAGAGCCGTGCCGCGTGACGATACTAGATGTCCACAATATTCTGTCTGTAATAACTGTGTATCAGGTCTACTGTTGCAATGCCATGATGTCAAGCTAATCCAGTATCTTCTCTCTTTGCAGTTCTCTGTTTCTTCTTCCCCTCAATTTTGCCTGTTGTTACACATATTCCAAACCTCCTCATCTTATAAAGTGTTCAATAAATGTGGACTTGCTTCACCAGGGATGTATTTCACATAAATGTGGACTTGCTTCACCAGGGATGTATTTCACATAAATGTGGACTTGCTTCACCAGGGATGTATTTCACATAAATGTGGACTTGCTTCACCAGGGATGTATTTCACATAAATGTGGACTTGCTTCACCAGGGATGTATTTCACATAAATGTGGACTTGCTTCACCAGGGATGTACTTCAATTAAATTAAATACAATTAAGCCAAGACGGCACACCTTGTACTGTGTCGTCCATTAAATATCCCCCCAACACTTAGCAACAAGTACAGACAATACGCATGAGAGCGTATCAATCAAAATTGCGATGAGAACATGCAAGAATGTGGTTAGCTCATCAACTGCAAGAACATGCAAGAATGTGGTTAGCTCATCAACTGCAAGAACATGCAAGAATGTGGTTAGCTCATCAACTGCAAGAACATGCAAGAATGTGGTTAGCTCATCAACTGCAAGAACATGCAAGAATGTGGTTAGCTCATCAACTGCAAGAACATGCAAGAATGTGGTTAGCTCATCAACTGCAAGAACATGCAAGAATGTGGTTAGTTCAAGTGCAAGAACATGCAAGAATGTGGTTAGTTCAAGTGCAAGAACATGCAAGAATGTGGTTAGCTCATCAAGTGCAAGAACATGCAAGAATGTGGTTAGCTCATCAACTGCAAGAACATGCAAGAATGTGGTTAGCTCAACTGCAAGAACATGCAAGAATGTGGTTAGCTCATCAACTGCAAGAACATGCAAGAATGTGGTTAGCTCATCAACTGCAAGAACATGCAAGAATGTGGTTAGCTCATCAACTGCAAGAACATGCAAGAATGTGGTTATCTCATCAACTGCAAGATCATGCAAGAATGTGGTTAGCTCAAGTGCAAGAACATGCAAGAATGTGGTTAGCTCATCAACTGCAAGAACATGCAAGAATGTGGTTAGCGCATCAACTGCAAATATTCACATTATAATAACACATAGATCGCTTGATATGTTTCTGCGTCTTATTTATCACGCATGTATACGGCGCATGATGAACTGAGTCAGACAGTTGTACAAAAACCCCAGTTACAAAAATTACTAGCCTAGTGGTAGATATTACCTTGATAGGCCTACTTTTTTCGCGTATAAAAACCCCAGTTACAAAAATAACTAGCCTTGTGGTAGATATTACCTTGATAGGCCTACTTTTTTCGCGTATAAAAACCCCAGTTACAAAAATAACTAACCCAGTGGTAGAAATTACCTTGATATGCCTACTTTTTTTGCGTATGTTTTCAAACTAGTGTCGAATTTCTCTTGTAGCAGGACAATGATCCTACAAGATTTCCAGCAGGTTGTAATCCAGAGAACGTAATTGTGTTGCGTCGTCGTTTTATTTGCCTCAATGGTCCGATACATCCTACTTCGTCGTTGGTACCTAGTGCACCCATTGTTTTTAACCACATACACTGAACGGTGGACGTCTGTAGCCATGTCAATAGTCGTGTTGGCTAGCCGTACGTGTTAGCTCACCGGTTCGTGTACATACCCGCAGGTTATCAAGCTCAGATAGTACAAGGAATCAATTTTCCAGTGTCGGGTAAAACCATAAACAGGAAATGGGTGGCTGGGGTAACACAGGACAAATATCAAAATGAACAAAAATAGGTATAAGTGTTACCAAAATAAATCATCAAATAACCTAACAACGAGTCACAGTGACAGGCGACGTTTCGACTAAGAAGCCTTCATTGTGACAAGCCTTATCCGGTACCCAATTGGGATTGGGTCTGCCCTTGAGATCGGAAAAACATTTCCGCCTCAAATGGGTAATGAACCCATGACCACTTCTGTAAGCACTGCACTACGCCCTTAACCCCCCCCCCCCCCCTATAAGATAGAGCTACAGGCATATCGGAAAATGCAAGACAGATCAACAAATGTTTTCATAAAAACATGTACAATGTTTTCACAAGATGAACAAAATAATGCCCCATCGTATTCGGACCTTGATCTACAGACTGCATATGATATTCACTATATCAAACATCCAAGAGACAGCTGAATCGGGGTGTTGCTGCCAACAATGTTACCACTGGCACTTTTAAAATAACCCGAGATCATTCTGGAAAACCCCCAAATAACCCAGACTATAAATTCAGTATAAATAAGGCCAGGACCATAGTTAGGGTAGTGGGATATGCCTCGAAAAATTGGTCATTTCGCCCATTTTCTTGCACAATTTCATCGTATCTCCAGGAAATCTTGTGGGTGAGATCTGGTATGAAAATTGTTACGGCTGGGGAGTATTTACTCGTCTTCAGTTACATGCGTAGGATTTCATATTTAAAAAACCCCAGAAGACGGCAAATTTACCCAACATAACCCCAGCACCTCAGATGACGTCCGAACTCCCCAGATCTAGTGAAATAACCCCAACTTTGGCATCGTTGACTGCCAGCGGTTACCGGCGAAGAGAGAGGGAGAGAAGTTCGCGAGCTGACATATACAAGTCATGGCCGAACCTGTAGACAAGCGCTTGCTCAGTTTGAGTGGCCATGGTCGATATCCAGAATAACTGCTGTGGAAATAAAGTTCATACGTGATTAGACCACCAAAAAAAAAATAATCGCGCAATGGATAATTCATGTGGCATTTTATTCGGTGTTATTGTTTCTGGAGTACGTGTGCTGGGTGAGCTCTTGAATGTCCTGTATAGTAGCTTAATGTGTAGTGTGTCAGATTTAAAGTTTGCGATATGATATATCTACACAACGATATGTAAGACCCCGTGTTATCTTATTTACAGACCGTGTGTTTCCCAGTAACGGCAATCAGTAGTAACACTACGGTATTTGTAGTTTATTGTAATGTCAATATTATACCTAAATATCGGAGGGTGACCGACAAAATGGAACATGCCGAATAAATGGTAAATACTAGATACGGTAAAAAGGTTATTAGAAATACTTAACTATCGATGTAAAACAAAAGTAAATAATAAAATAATGGACGATTATCGATAATTAAAATATAATTGTCCTTGTCTTTTGTTTTATTGATATTTACTTGTGTTTTACATCGATAGTTAGGTATTTCTAGTAACCTTATTACCTTATTTAGTATTTACCAATATTATACTGTAACCTCCCTAGTGTACACACTAATGTCACTGGTACTCAGTAATGCCCATAGTATACAGTAATGTCCCTAGTATACAGTAATGTCCCTAGTATGCAGTAATGTCCCTAGTATACAGTAATGTCCCTAGTATGCAGTAATGTCCCTAGTATACAGTAATGTCCCTAGTATACAGTAATGTCCCTAGTATACAGTAATGTCCCTAGTATACAGTAATGTCCCTAGTATACAGTAATGGAAGTGGGGAAGACTGAAAAAAGATTAACAGTTGGTGAGAAGAGCGGAAGTGGTTTGAGAAAAGAACTGTACGATCATTTTTATTTTGTTAACTGTACCATCATTTCACACCGTTAACTGTACCATAATTTCAGATTGTTAACAATGTCATCACCTTTATTTTGTCTCACTGGACCATCATTTCAAACCGTTAACTGTTCCATAACTTTCATTTTGTTAACTTTCTAGTTACTCTATAGAAGACATTTTGTAACATTACGTGGGGGGAGGGGGGGTTACCTTAACTTAAAGAAAATCAGACCAGCAAGTATGTAATACGTTACAATCTTTCAAACAAATGTTTCCGCACCTGCCCTTTCGTGCATCTGTTTCATGTACATCTATTACTGATGTGTCCACCTGTCGGTTCACTCACAGGTAAGTTGGTGTAATATTCCAGGTAACACACACTATAATATTTACGAATTCATGCATGTATGTATGTGTGTGTGTATGTGTGTGTGCTGATTATTTGTGTACCTGTGTTGCTAGGAAATCACAGGATTACAAGTAAACACGATCACAAGATTACAAGTAAACACAAACACAGACATAAACTAAACAAGATCACAGGTTTACAATTAAACAAGATCACATGTTTACAGCCAAACTAGATCACAGACATCACGGCACAGATCTATTTACTAAAGTTGACTATATCTGGTGTGTTGTATTATTTCTAGAAATATTTCATGTCTCCCATAAACCTATGTCTGTCAGAATTGCCACATGATTGACATATGCAATCACTCTTCACCTGATATTTCATGTTATGTAGACATAGTTTTCTGTTGTCCCTCCAGATACTCAACCACGTATGGTAGACATAGTTTTCTGTTGTCCCTCCAGATACTCAACCACGTATGGTAGACATAGTTTTCTGTTGTCCCGGCAGATACTGAACCACGAAAGTTGTGAAAACGTTACGGTAGTTTGTTTAAAGTACATAGTAAAGCAAAGTAACCCATAACATTTATTAATGCCGTAGGGGTGTGAGATGTTAGATCTCACATTTCACAGGCTCTGAAAATGAGGGCGGTAGTCATATCCTCTCCCTTGCAGTCTTTACTTCCCGGATTAATCCGGTACCCATTTAAGGCTGGATCGAATAAGTGGAACTGGAAGCCGTTGCGATCTGAAAAACATTTCCGCCTCAACTGAGGAATTAAACCAGGACCACTCATATGCGAAGCCAGTGCGCTAACCACTGCGCTACGCGGCTCCCTTCCCTACCAGGACATAGGGAAGACTGAATCTGTTCAATAAAACATAAGGCAGATAGCGGGATTTGAACTAGGTATTTTCAACTGGCACCGATTCACGCGGTACATTCTGATAGTTTGATAATGTTTATTCTGCGTAAGGTTATCAGATGTTTGATAATGTTTATATAGTACAAGGTTATCTGATGTTTGACACTGTTTATGGCCACATTTTCTGTAAAAAAATAGGCAAATTCCAAAATTGTGTATAAACTACTTGCTAAAATATAGTAAAGGTAAAGGTATGTCACATGACTGTCGTCGGGGATGAAGATAACGCTTCATGTACTAAGCCGATGCAACTATTAGGTGGGGTGACCAGTTCCCTTCCTTGCTGTCTTTACCTCCCCTAACGCATGCGCCAGGTACTCATTTACAGATGAGTCAACTGGTCATGTCATGCGAGAAATCACAACTCGAATTTTGCATCCAGACGTGGTTTCGAAGCTATCAACTAGGCTACCACGCGCCTCAATAATATAATAAAACTGACTTCAAATTTGGTGAAACGCAACTAAAGGCAAATGTATCCTGGCTTTTATTCAGTCTTTGTTCGACCCAAATTTTCCCATGCATAATAAGCTTACACCTCTCACTAATTTATGAGAATATTTAAAATTGTTTTGTCTTTCACACACCACGTTGTTTTGTCTTTCACACACCACGTTGTTTTGTCTTTCACACACCACGTTGTTTTGTCTTTCACACACCACGTTGTTTTGTCTTTCACACACCACGTTGTTTTGTCTTTACACACCACGTTGTCTTGTCTTTCACACACCACGTTGTTTTGTCTTTACACACCACGTTGTTTTGTCTTTCACACACCACGTTGTTTTGTCTTTACACACCACGTTGTCTTGTCTTTCACACACCACGTTGTCTTGTCTTTCACACACCACGTTGTTTTGTCTTTCACACACCACGTTGTTTTGTCTTTACACACCACGTTGTCTTGTCTTTCACACACCACGTTGTCTTGTCTTTCACACACCACGTTGTTTTGTCTTTCACACACCACGTTGTTTTGTCTTTCACACACCACGTTGTTTTGTCTTTCACACACCACGTTGTTTTGTCTTTCACACACCACGTTGTTTTGTCTTTCACACACCACGTTGTTTTGTCTTTACACACCACGTTGTCTTGTCTTTCACACACCACGTTGTCTTGTCTTTCACACACCACGTTGTTTTGTCTTTCACACACCACGTTGTTTTGTCTTTACACACCACGTTGTCTTGTCTTTCACACACCACGTTGTCTTGTCTTTCACACACCACGTTGTTTTGTCTTTCACACACCACGTTGTTTTGTCTTTCACACACCACGTTGTTTTGTCTTTCACACACCACGTTGTTTTGTCTTTCACACACCACGTTGTTTTGTCTTTCACACACCACGTTGTCTTGTCTTTCACACACCACGTTGTTTTGTCTTTCACACACCACGTTGTTTTGTCTTTCACACACCACGTTGTTTTGTCTTTCACACACCACGTTGTTTTGTCTTTACACACCACGTTGTCTTGTCTTTCACACACCACGTTGTCTTGTCTTTCACACACCACGTTGTTTTGTCTTTCACACACCACGTTGTTTTGTCTTTCACACACCACGTTGTTTTGTCTTTCACACACCACGTTGTTTTGTCTTTCACACACCACGTTGTTTTGTCTTTACACACCACGTTGTCTTGTCTTTCACACACCACGTTGTTTTGTCTTTCACACACCACGTTGTTTTGTCTTTCACACACCACGTTGTTTTGTCTTTACACACCACGTTGTCTTGTCTTTCACACACCACGTTGTTTTGTCTTTCACACACCACGTTGTTTTGTCTTTCACACACCACGTTGTTTTGTCTTTACACACCACGTTGTCTTGTCTTTCACACACCACGTTGTTTTGTCTTTCACACACCACGTTGTTTTGTCTTTCACACACCACGTTGTTTTGTCTTTACACACCACGTTGTCTTGTCTTTCACACACCACGTTGTTTTGTCTTTCACACACCACGTTGTTTTGTCTTTCACACACCACGTTGTTTTGTCTTTACACACCACGTTGTCTTGTCTTTCACACACCACGTTGTTTTGTCTTTACACACCACGTTGTTTTGTCTTTCACACACCACGTTGTTTCAGAAACCCTATGAAAGGATCATTACTTTTTGTGATCACTTATGCAGCCAGCAGCTTGTGGGTAACATTAGAGATTTGTATTTTTGTTATGTATGTAAGCGACATTCAGTTTTGCAAACATACAATCAATTATGAGAAATACATAATGTCACGAAAGATGAACAACAATATGTTGATGCTGTTTTTCTTCCAATATTTTCAGGAAATAAAACACACACATTTAAACGGGTAGATCAAATACCATCTACAGTGGTAATCCTTTGTCCGAACTGTCCAAGGAAACATCCGGCAAGAATATGTCTTAATAGCCATCTAGGAACTCGTAGTCAAGGAGATAACTCTAACTTAATTTTCAAAAGTGGATGCAACAAACGGTCATCATCATCATGTGACGGATGAACAACAACACCATTTATTTTAATATTATTTCATAAGTCTGAGCTTTCTCTAACCATGGAAGCAATTGATATACTTGAACGTTTTTGTGCATAATAAATTCTACCATTGACTTTTCACTATGTAACAACTAAGTAGGCTACTATTTGCCGACCATCATTGTCTAATTGACAAAGATGAGGAAAATGTGCAAAACCACATCAATGCATTGTTATTATTATGTCAGAAGTACAACATGAAAATTAACTTACACAAAAACATAATTTATGGAAATTAGCAAGTCTGCAACACCAATGGCTATAACAATAGATAACTCCACCGTTAAACTAGCCAGACGAATTTAAATATCTAGGCAGCATTTTTTTGAAAACGGAAGACACGACAGAGAAATAGAAACAAGGTGCCAGAAAGCAAACACAGTAACATACCAACTTTCACCATTACTCCTTCACCATAAAATCAAGATAGAAATTTTAAAAAAAAATAATAATATCTACAATTTTTATACCAATACTGTGTTACCAAATTCAAACATGGTCTTTGACAGTCTCACAGCAGAGGAAAATCGTTAATTGTGAAATGGAGTGTCCGAGAAAAGCTGTAATGGCTACTAAAATTGTACTTTCGTAAAACACAGTCCATCATGTCTTAGTGGAACATTTTATAGAAACCTGCGTTTTACATAAATACAATTGTTGTTACGTTTCACGCAATTATCTTATATTGATTGTCACAATGGTTACTAAACTAGATCAAATAAGAAATGAAGAAATTAGAAAAACAGATGGTATAATACTATTTATTGAACATATCGAAAGAGAACTCGGGGATACGAGAGAGTAACAAGTTTAAGAACCGCTGATATAAAATAGCTGTTGAATTTATGAAATCAAACTTTGGGGTAACCTAGAAACATCAGATGAACTAGACCAGACTAAACAAGAAGATAACACATCTGCAAGTCGGGATGAGTACGTGGACTTCTTAGAGAACTGGTTTTATAACATTTGATCGGTCTTGTCATCACTGCTAGGTCCCACGTGCTGCATGTGCGTCTCTGTGTTTGCTCAAGTAACGCGACTCTCACCTGAGTCATCACCTGTGTGGCTTATTTCTACCTGTTCTTATTGGACAGAATCACAAACAGGAGTGGAGTGTTACGGTTTCGTTAGAGGAGTGGGAATGTAGAGCGTGTGTAAATATGGAACATACTTGACGACAAAATAACAATAGACATAACACAATACAGCTTTATTATCGAAGTTTTTTTTAAGCGACGAACTCAATCGCGTCACGGACCGCGAAAAATCGAACATTGGACGGCACTCCTTCTCAGAGTGGTGGAGTAAACAGGGCTGGGCCTCTTTGTCCTCACTGTTTCTGGTATTTAATAACTGGAATCTCGCTAACTGCCAGTGAAGTGTGAAGAACTAGTTGAATGTCAGTTTATGATTGATGATTGTCTGTGGATTATTAGAATTAAGTTAAGTTCGTATGTCAATCACATTTAGTACAGCTAACAATTCGCGTTATATAACTCAGATAATGTATTATTTGTATACAGGGCTGCTGGTATCAACAAAACTCGAGGCAAACAGGCCCCTATATTCAGATACGAAAGTTCTAGGTTTTGTGTGAATCAGTTATCGTGTGTTATCTAGGAACGCACCTTTAAAGATCTCAGTTTGTGAATCCAATTATCATTGAATATCTAGTACCGCACCTTCAAAGGTCTCAGTTGACAATCCAATAGCTAACGTGATGACGAGGCACTGTGAGACACAAGGTCTGTCAGTACTTAGACAAGTAAGGGTGTGAACATTAGCACAGATTGTTTCCTGTATCCATAGTCTGTGCGAGAATGTAGTTACAGCAGAATATTCTAGGAATTATTGATATTCAAACTGGACACGTTCGTGGATAGACAGGGCAGTTCAGGATAGAGAAGTCAAGCCCGAACCATGTTTTATATTCTGCTCCTGTCAATCACAGCAGGTGAGTGCTAGTCAATCGCTGCAGGTGAGTGCATTGCATGTGTGTGTTCGGGTGTGTGATGTGTGCATTAACATGCGTTTGTGATTTCGTTTTCTGGAAATGTTTATTGCTACATTGTTTAAGAGATGCTAACTTGTGTGTTTGTTTGTTTGTTTGTGTGTTTGTTTGACTGAGTGACTGAAATGCTTGATGATTATTAACTGTCTGTTTGAAACGATCGTGTATGTGATTACTTGTACGACTCACGTTTGATTGAAAGTTGTGCGTAAAGGTCAAGGTAATGTGAGTTGTGAACCAGCAACATAATACACGATTTCCCATAACTAAAGTGTTCAGTTGTTCAGTCAGTGGTTGACCAGAAACATAAGTGTTCAGTTGTTCAGTCAGTGGTTGACCAGAAACATAAGTGTTCAGTTATTCAGTCAGTAGTTGACCAGAAACATAAGTGTTCAGTTGTTCAGTCAGTGGTTGACCAGAAACATAAGTGTTCAGTTGTTCAGTCAGTGGTTGACCAGAAACATAAGTGTTCAGTCAGTGGTTGACCAGAAACATAAGTGTTCAGTTATTCAGTCAGTGGTTGACCAGAAACATAAGTGTTCAGTTGTTCAGTCAGTGGTTGACCAGAAACCGCTTCACCGGCGTCTTCTATCGCACTTTCTTAGTTGTTATGGCGTCATTCCTCGATCTTCAAAGAGCGTGAACCCTGGCATCCTACTTCCGGTGAACTACGGAAATAATTGTATTTCAAACCGTGAATACAGAAGTGATTTGAAACCCGGGTTTGTTAGTCAGCGGGCTAATGACTTGGCATTGTTCACAACCTCGGCTTCCAACCTCGGATTGATAGATTAGATAGATAAGATTAGATAAATAGATTAGATTAGATTAGATTAGATTAGATAGATAGATAGATAGATAGATAGATAGATAGATTAGATTAGATTAGATTAGATTAGATTAGATTAGATTAGATTAGATTAGATTAGATTAGATTAGATTAGATTAGATTAGATTAGATTAGATTAGATTAGATAGATAGATAGATAGATAGATAGATAGATAGATAGATAGATAGATAGATAGATAGATAGACTTATTGATTGACAGAAAGATTGATTGATTGATTGAAGGACGGCTGGGTGGGGTAGGGTAGGTTTAGGGAGATTATATTAGATTTGGTTTGATAGAGTAACTATTATACTGAATGGAGAGAAACGACGACACTGTATGAAGAGAAGGGACGATACTGTAGGGAGAGAAACGACGATGTTGTATGGAGGGAAGGGACGATACTGTAGGGAGAGAAACGACGATGTTGTATGGAGGGAAGGGACGATACTGTAGGGAGAGAAACGACGACACTGTATGGAGAGAAGGGACGATACTGTAGGGAGAGAAACAACGATACTGTAGGGAGAGAAACGACGATACTGTAGGGAGAGAAACGACGATACTGTAGGGAGAGAAACGACGATACTGTAGGGAGAGAAACGACGATACTGTAGGGAGAGAAACGACGATACTGTAGGTAGAGAACGACGATACTGTAGGGAGACAAACGACGATACTGTAGGGAGAGAAACGACGATACTGTAGGGAGAGAAACGACGATACTGTAGGGAGAGAAACGACGATACTGTATGAATGATATCAGACACGAAACAAGTATTGCACGTGAGTCATTGACCTTGTTCT
Organism: Meghimatium bilineatum; assembly: GCA_034231615.1. Taxonomy (NCBI): domain Eukaryota; kingdom Metazoa; phylum Mollusca; class Gastropoda; order Stylommatophora; family Philomycidae; genus Meghimatium; species Meghimatium bilineatum. The sequence goes on along the minus strand of CM067317.1, from coordinate 2,305,378 downwards.
GTTTGATCCCGTTTCCTGGTAGTGCTAAGAAGTACGACAAAACACCAGGCAGACAGATAGGCAGGCAGGCAGGCAGGAGTGTACGAAGTGACCAAGGAAAAACAATTATACTGTATGAATGATATCGGACAGCAGAAACAAAATGTCTTGTAGACGTATCAAGCCCGAGGGGGGGGGGCAAACCTTCCCTCGCCACCCCCCTCCAGAATATGAGTTTTAGTAACTAGGAATTTATCCGATTATATTTAGTTATGATGTACACGTGCCCCCCCCTCCCCAGTATATGTAATATATAATATATCAAATATTTACATTTTTGACAGCTTAAATTGAGTTGATAGTGTTTTAAAAAAATATATAGAATCAATTCTGATGTATGGAAGGAAATCATGGACAATCAGCAGAATAGTAAACAATTATTATACATGCAGTAGAGATGTGGTTTTATAGAAGAACGCCATGAACAGATAAAAGGTGTAATGAAGATATCTTGAAAGAAGTTCATTCAAAAAGTGTGCTGCTTACCCACATCAGGTTAGGGTAGACAGCATTGTTTTGAACACGTCATGAAAAAATGAACACGTCGTGGCAACAGGCAATTTCAAGGACACGATGGATATTGTACGACCATAAAAGAATATGCTGGATAGCTGGACATTGTTGCATGGGAGAACATGGTAGACAGTACATGAAACAGGAGACTGTCAACAGACATGATAACCAACACCCCGCTCCTGTGACTATCAGAAGATGTCAGACATGATAACCAACAGGGCCGGTCTTAGGCCATTGCAACCTATGCGGCCGCAGTGGGCCTCGCACTTCATATGCCCATAAATTCATATTATAATTTTATTTTATTATCCTCTTCCCTACCCAGACTGGGCCCCGCGCAATCCGTTTCGATTTGGGCCCCTCAATTGTTAGGGCCGACCCTGATAACCAACACCCCACTCCTGGGAATATCAGAAAAAGCAGCTCAAATAATTTTATTAAAGATAGAACTTATTAGCTTTACCAGAGTCAGCACACACAAACATTACATCTATTCGTGGCTTGATCTTGTACACAGTCAGCACACACAAACATTACATCTATTTGTGGCTTGATCTTGTACACAGTCAGCACACACAAACATTACATCTATTCGTGGCTTGATCTTGTACACAGTCAGCACACACAAACATTACATCTATTCGTGGCTTGATCTTGTACACAGTGGGTTTTACAAATCTTCAAACATATCCACCTTGCCACAAACTTCACAGAACTGGGAGTAATGTATTTATATATATTACTGGTATTTCTAAACCACATCACCCGCCCAAGATTTGTCCTAAGATATCGTCCCCTACCCAAACACATATTCTGTTATATGAACAGCGCCCACAACAGATCAAATGAGATAACAGAGAATTATGCATGTGTGTACATATGTCTGCATTCGCACCGGAAGCCGTACAGATGCTTGAGCCGTGTGTACTCTGAAATAAACAAGAAGGCTACGTTCTATAAGCGATCACTCTCTGTGAAACTAAGAAGAATTTGGAATTTAAAAAACACGCAGATGTGAACGTGTACGGAGATGTGTACGGGGATATATTCCTACATTTTTAGCGGAACAAAAAACAATATTATTATTTTAAAAAGTTGGAATGTAGCGAAAAACGAAATAAGGGACTAAGTACTAAGTGACACAATGAATATGATTCAGATAGTCAAAACAGGTTATGTACGTAGGGGATGGGTGGAGCAGGTTATGTACGTAGGGGATGGGTGGAGCAGGTTATGTACGTAGGGGATGGGTGGAGCAGGTTATGTACGTAGGGGATGGGTGGAGCAGGTTATGTACGTAGGGGATGGGTGGAGCAGGTTATGTACGTAGGGGATGGGTGGAGCAGGTTATGTACGTAGGGGATGAGTGGAGCAGGTTATGTACGTAGGGGATGGGTGGAGCAGGTTATGTACGTAGGGGATGGGTGGAGCAGGTTATGTACGTAGGGGATGGGTGGAGCAGGTTATGTACGTAGCGGATGAGTGGAGCAGGTTATGTACGTAGGGGATGGGTGGAGCAGGTTATGTACGTAGGGGATGGGTGGAGCAGGTTATGTACGTAGGGGATGGGTGGAGCAGGTTATGTACGTAGGGGATGGGTGGAGCAGGTTATGTACGTAGGGGATGGGTGGAGCAGGTTATGTACGTAGGGGATGGGTGGAGCAGGTTATGTACGTAGGGGATGGGTGGAGCAGGTTATGTACGTAGGGGATGGGTGGAGCAGGTTATGTACGTAGGGGATGAGTGGAGCAGATTATGTACGTAGGGGATGAGTGGAGCAGGTTATGTACGTAGGGGATGAGTGGAGCAGGTTATGTACGTAGGGGATGAGTGGAGCAGGTTATGTACGTAGGGGATGGGTGGAGCAGGTTATGTACGTAGGGGATGGGTGGAGCAGGTTATGTACGTAGGGGATGGGTGGAGCAGGTTATGTACGTAGGGGATGGGTGGAGCAGGTTATGTACGTAGGGGATGGGTGGAGCAGGTTATGTACGTAGGGGATGGGTGGAGCAGGTTATGTACGTAGGGGATGGGTGGAGCAGGTTATGTACGTAGGGGATGAGTGGAGCAGGTTATGTACGTAGTGGATGGGTGGAGCAGGTTATGTACGTAGGGGATGGGTGGAGCAGGTTATGTACGTAGGGGATGGGTGGAGCAGGTTATGTACGTAGGGGATGAGTGGAGCAGGTTATGTACGTAGGGGATGGGTGGAGCAGGTTATGTACGTAGGGGATGGGTGGAGCAGGTTATGTACGTAGGGGATGGGTGGAGCAGGTTATGTACGTAGGGGATGGAGCAGGTTATGTACGTAGGGGATGGGTGGAGCAGGTTATGTACGTAGGGGATGAGTGGAGTCATTAGAGAGAGAGAGAGATAAAATGCGGGCATCACTGCTAAACCTCATGCTTATCTTTGTCCCCGGACACAAGGGTGTGCTGGGAAATGAATGAGCCGACCAATTAGCTAGCCTCGCCACCATAGCAGATGGTCAATCTATGGACCTAGCAGACAAAATCATTGCTCTTTATGAGTCCACAAAATCAGATCATTTTGAGATAAATGAACCAATATCGAGAATGCGCTTTTTGGGAGTGAGAATATGCATTGCCCGTAGAGAACACCTAACAAAGAGTTCAAAAATAGCACTGTACCGGAACCGAAACCATCAGCCATTATATCCTGAGAGATTTCCTGAAGCGGAGATCTGAGCACCTATGTTGTCATGTGCGGTGTGCGAGGTGGATAATCAACAAACCTAACAGGGCCTTCCGTTTTCCATCTATAGTCCATCCATGTAACCAAGACATCATAAGTCGAATTCGAACCTCCAACATCTTGAGCACAAGGCGAACAGCGTAACCATTACGTTACGGAGATCGCCAATCTTCGTGAATAGAAGATGTTAGAAACGTTTGTATCATACTAGCCGTGTCTTGCAGGTAGATGTTGTGTGATCCAGCCTGCGATTGTGCTGCAGCAAGTCGTAATTGAGCCACTGACCTTTCATTTCATTCCCCGTTGTCTATTTACTGTTAGGTCATCATCCAGGTCACAACTCACTCAACTTTCCACTATAGCTATATATGTGACCTTTTTCACACGCAGCCACAATCAACTTTCCACTATAGCTATATATGCGACCTTTCTCACACGCAGCAACAATCAACTTTCATACACTCGGAATAATTAACTTTCTCACACTCGGAATAATTAACTTTCTCACACTCAGGATCAACTTTCTCACACTCATGAACAATCAACGTTCTCACACACAGGAAGAATCAACTTTCACACACTCAGGACCAACTTTCTCACACTCATGAACAATCAACTTTCTCACTAGGGAGGAACAATCAACGTTCTCACACACAGGAACAATCAACGTTCTCACACACAGGAAGAATCAACTTTCTCACACACAGGAAGAATCAACTTTCTCACACACAGGAAGAATCAACTTTCTCACACACAGGAAGAATCAACTTCTCACACTTAATAGCCAGTGCAGGATTTACATATAAGCTTCACAAGTTATAGCTTAGAGCTCCAAGAAAGTGTGGCCCCCACAAAATATTTTTTTTTAATTTCACTATCTATATATTCTTAATCGTTAAAGGGCCCCATATCTCAAATAGCTTAGGTCCCCATATCTCAAATAGCTTAGGGCCCCATATCTCAAATAGCTTAGGGCTCCATATCTCAAATAGCTTAGATCCCCATATCTCAAATAGCTTAGGGCCCCATATCTCAAATAGCTTAGTGCCCCATATCTCAAATAGCTTAGGGCGCCATATCTCAAATAGCTTAGGGCTCCATATCTCAAATAGCTTAGGTCCCCATATCTCAAATAGTTTAGGGCCCCATATCTCAAATAGCTTAGGGCCCCATATCTCAAATATCTTAGTGCCCCATATCTCAAATAGCTTAGGGCCCCATATCTCAAATAGCTTAGGTCCCCATATCTCAAATAGTTTAGGGCCCCATATCTCAAATAGCTTAGGGCCCCATATCTCAAATAGCTTAGTGCCCCATATCTCAAATAGCTTAGGGCGCCATATCTCAAATAGCTTAGGGCCCCATATCTCAAATAGCTTAGGGCTCCATATCTCAAATAGCTTAGGGCTCCATATCTCAAATAGCTTAGGTCCCCATATCTCAAATAGTTTAGGGCCCCATATCTCAAATAGCTTAGTGCCCCATATCTCAAATAGCTTAGGGCCCCATATCTCAAATAGCTTAGTGCCCCATATCTCAAATAGCTTAGGGCCCTATCAAGTCTAAATCCGGCCCTGTTAATAACAATCAACTTTCTCACACTAGGAACAATCAACTTTCTCACACTCAATAACAATCAACCTTCTCACACTCAATAACAATCAACTTTCTCACACTCAATAACAATCAACTTTCTCACACTCAATAACAATCAACTTTTTCACACTCAATAACAATCAACTTTCTCACACTCAATAACAATCAACTTTCTCACACTCGGAAGAATCAACTTTCATCCAAATAGAATGACATTTAGCTGTTTAAAAAAATCAAGTAATATAAAAGTACCACCCCCACCCCCTACAAATCCATCAAATGTTTTTTCCAAATAAAGATACGAACATGAAAATTCTCAGACACGGCATTTCTATCTGGAAACACCCCCTCCCCCAGACCTACTTAATAATGTCGTGTCTACGACCCTGTTGTTGTGTTAGTAATTGGGGATGTCCCTCCGAAATATAAGGCATTAGAATATTGGCCTTGCAAATTGACTCATTCGGCTATTCCCTTGATTTGCATTGGCTGCCACACAAAATATACATAGTGTGATAGCCAATGAAATATGTTACTGGAATAATGAATCCGAGCTCAACCAATTTTGATATCTTTTAGCAGCAGTTTGATCATGTGTCCTCCAATTATGATATCTTTTAGCAGCAGTTTGATCATGTGTCCAGTCAGAAATGTAACGGCGTGTACGATTCTGTTGCAGCTGCCACTTCTGTTAGTGGATTATGTAACAATGCAACTTTACAGAGAGCAAGGCAGTGCACCTCCCAGCTGATGAGCGGACCTATTTCTAGCAACTCAGCAAATACCCTATTCAGCCATGGAGATGCCAAGAATGTGGTAGATGCTTGTAGGTGAGCACGGATTAATTGTTTAGTTTATAATCTGAATATACAATCATCTGCACAGTCACAACATCATCCACACTAGTAGTAGGCACATTTCCATCTTCCAGATGATAGTGTTATTGTTGTGCTATAAGAAATAGCATCTAGGATCCGAGGTTATGATGACGTACACCACATATCTTACGTAGTAGGTAGCTTTCCGTCTTTGTAGACGATAGTGTCATTATTTTGCTGTAAGAAATATAATTTACGATCCATGTCAATGATGTATGTCACTCACAAGACCAATGTCAACCACAAAAAATCTTCCATGACATGTTAATGGAATAACAAGCCCCCTTGTACCATCATGTGCTGGTGTGTGTCTTCTTAGTCGCGCAGCCATTGAACTAATTGCCGCCACTTTCTCCAGACAATCTACAGACTAAGCTGAAAGTTTACAGAGCAGTTGTGATTCCAGTGCTGTTATACGCTAGTGACACATGAACAGAACAGTGGTGGTTCCAGTTCTGTTATACGCTAGTGACACATGGACAGAACAGTGGTGGTTCCAGTGCTGTTATATGCTAGTGACACATGGTGCATTGTATAGACATCATGTAAGGGAACTGAATCACTTTCACACAACTTGTCTCAAAAAAAGTTATGAATATCAGATGGCAAGAGAAGATTCCAGGTACCACCGTCCTTGATAGATCTGGTATCCCCAGCATTGACACTATTCTGTGACACCATTCTGTGTCTGGTATCCCCAGCATTGACACCATTCTGATGCAGACACAGATTCTTTGGGTAGGTCATCTGGTATGTATGCCAGATCAACTTTCGCATGTCAAGGATCCTTCTCTATGGGGAGCTAAAGAAGGGTACAAATCTCAAGGTGGCCAAAAAAAGCGCTTCAATGACTCGTTCAAGAGCTCACTGAAAGCCTGTAACTGGATGTCACAAGTGTATGTAACAAAAGGACACATCGTCACTTGTTATGGGCGAACAACATCACTCTCTCCTTTATTTTTATACAATTCTTGATATCCCCCCCCCCCATCCTATATGAAACATAGCTACACCCTGCTGGAAATCTAGTCGAAACATCCTGCTACAAGAGAGATCCGATGGGAGTTTGATGAACACAAACGTCAACACAAACAAATGCTAATAATTCTGACAAGGAAGATACATTACTCCATCATGTGTATCGCAATCTACTATATCGTAACACAACTAGGCTGACATTTGGGAGAGTCCATGTTAAACACAACTAGGCTGACATTTGGGAGAGTCCATGTTAAACGTCGTACTTATATACGGAAATGTGGACTTTGATTCTAAATATAAAAGTAGACTCAACACCTTTCACCTCCGCTGTCTACCTACAATCACGATCGCCTTGGCATAGTGGTTATGTCATATACATAGTGCTTAAAACGTCGCGGGTTCAATACCAAATTGTGACGTCTTGTTTACAAATACATTCTTTCGGAATTTTCTTTGAAACTACGGAGCTACGTGCGAAATGTGGTACTCCTGGCTGGCAGCTTGCCTTTTGAGAGGGACTGAGTACAGAAAACATTGTTAACAGTCGGGACTAGTCCTTGGGTGGTGGGGAGGGGTACACAAGAATGTAACAATTTGAACAATAAACAGGATATATAAGCAGGATATATAGCGAGGATACAAGTGTACAAGTTGTGATATTTTGAACAGAAAGTAAAGTTCATGCATGTCACGAGCGGCAAATAAGGAGATTTTGGGGTGAAGTTAGCTGTCTCATCAAACAGAACCTTAAAGTGACCCAGAAGACGTGCTGAAGTTGGATGTGTTAGGCCAAAATTGAAGATATCCATCTAAGCTGTAAACCCTGACACACACACACAACGCAGAATTTCTCCAGACTACATCCTGTTAATCTGCAGGAGTCTGGAACAAGCGCAGAAGTTTCGAAACAAACGAAGAAGAAGAAATCAATATTTTTTATTTTTTAGCCACCAGAGGGCTACAGAAAACAATTTGCCCCATACGACGTCCACTAGCCACAGAAAGGTGGACAACCGCTGTATTAGATTCAACTATCTTGTATATATAAGGGGGCCACTAGCCAAATAAAGCTTCATAACTGCTGTATTATATTCAACTAATCAAGTCTCGTGTGTGTCATAAAACTATGCTCTCCTGTTACCAACAGAAATGGAGATCTCCTGACAACAGTCAACTGTATCGAGAGAGTCATGACGGATTGCAAATATGTCAACACAGACGGCGCTCATTTTCTCAGAAATATGATTGACATTGAGAAACTCAGACGAAGTGTTCAGTTTTTTTGTACAAATGTGCAAGGTGAGGGGATGTGCAAGGTGTGGGATGATATCATATGCATGAGATGTGCGGTCTTGGTCTTCATTCATTTTGTTCCGTCATTTACGTTATCTTTTTGTTTGTTTTGTTTCCACATATATTTATGTTTTTCCTGTCCTTCTGACATTCCATTTCCATATTTCCGTTGGATATGTTTGTGTGTCGTAATAATTTCTATTCATCGTCTTTTTTGTGCATTTCTTGATAAAGACCTTTTGGTTGAAACGTTGAATATGTTTTCTGCACATATCCACATCATTACCCACTAGTTTTAGTTATAGTCCGTCGCGTCTGAGTGAAGCGATTATATTAACCTGTGTTTTACGTAAGTACAAATTGAGGGAATGTGCAAGTTGAGTGATATAAATGTGTGTGCTGTACAAATGTGCAATGTATGGGATGGAATAGTGTGTGTGTCATGTGACGTATTCTCTTTCCAGAATGTAATCTTCCTTATGAATCTCCTGAAATCCCTGTGATCTCTGGCATGACGTGCCGCCTCCACTGAGTGTGTGTGTGTGCTGCGATAACATTTAGTGAAAGGAATATGTTAGACGATGTTGATTCTAACTAGAGTAAAATGATGAAACCTTGCATGGTTTGGACATGTATAACGACATGATTGCCAGTCAAAAATAATACTGTAGTTCAGGGGTGGGCAAACTTTTTGTGCAGAGGGCCGCATTGAAAATTGTAAAGCTATTGGAGGGCCGCATATAATATTATGTATGTTTTTGTTTAAAATTCTCGGTAAGTAATCAATTAGATATTTGTATTGTAAAGAAAGGTAGTTTTACATAATGTAGATAACTTCTGAAATAAATTACATTTCTAACAGACTTTCACTATAACAGTATATTTTCTAATATGGATAAAAGGTTTTGCAAATATTTTAACAATGTTCGTGTATTTAAAAATGTGTTTTGAGGGCCGCAAAATATCCAATGGCGGGCCGCAGTTTCCCCACCCCTGCTGTAGGTTATACATGGCGGTGAAAGAAGCAGAGAAGGGAAAACAGAATCAGGGGCAGATGATAGCAAAGGTTGATGAAGATTTTTCCCACAGTCATTCACATTTCTGGGGATATAAATTAAGTTCTACATACAGGGGGGGGGGGGGGCTGTGTCTGTTGATGAATCCAATATTTCGCCTATGAACCTGATAAATTATGTATTTATGGATCGATGGTTTGGTTGATGTGTGGATATATTTCTTTGGTCCGAGCTAGAAACATAACACGTCATGAAGGCTGCCCATAAATTATGTCACAAGTTGTTTGGTTGATATATCACCCCCTCCCACCCACACAGTCACAAACTGTTGAGAAATAAGTTATATCACCCCTCCCTGATTTATTGTGGGGAAAAAGCTCTAAAGTGAGGAACTATTGAAGAGTGGGGGAAACAAATAATTCTTAGTGAATGGCACTTTTACCATCTGCATAGGGTTGCCATCCGTCCCGCTTTTTCCGGATTGTCCCACTTTTTCATCAAAAATTAATTGTCCCGCCTAAGGGTCTGGGGGACAGCAATTTGTCCCGCTTTTTAATCCAGCCAAATTTTTCACCTACAAATTTTAATATTTTCTTAAATTATTTATTATTGGTTTGAGTTTTGTTACAAATGAAGCTTCTTTGTCCGAAACGTCTATTTGTAGAGTCCTGCGCTATCGCTGTTTAATAATAAAGTTTGAAGATACAACTCATAAATTTGAGAATATCCAGCACAAAATTGTTAGTGCGGAAGGCGGTATTATTTAAAAATTTACAAAAGAGGACGTCTTCGGCTTCGCGAGGCGCCGAGCCTTACTCTACCCATCTCACCGCCGCTCACGTGATCTGTGCCTACGTGACAATCTGCATGCTTTTGTCCTTGTCGTATTCCTGTAGGCGCTAATAATTCATTCAACAACATCGCTCCATCCTCACCAGCAGCAAGAAGAAATTTTGGCTTCATTCTTTCTTTATGTGTTGGAGGCTGGAGGTTGCTTCCAGGAATCCAGTCTGTTGTTACCGGTGGTTGTGAAATATTAAATTTGTTCATTTTTAATTGAGCATTCTAATTTTGTGAATTCTTTTTTTGGATTTATTTTTATTTGGAAATGCCGAAGAGAAAGTGTTTTTTCCAAGAAAACTATTTGGAAGAATGGTCTTTCATAAAACAAGGTAGAAGTGAGAATGAAGCAGAATGCAAAATATGTCAATGTTACATTTCTATCGCGCATGGTGGGAGAACTGACATAACAAAACATATAGGAAGTGTAAAACACAAATCTAGAATGTATTCTGCAAACACTTCACGTACTATGGACAATTATTTTTTGACTAAATCGTCAGAGCAAGGTAAATTAGTGGCAGCGACAGAACTGACAATGTGTTATCATATTGTAAAACATCATATGTCTTTCAAGTCAATGGACTGCATAACTAAGCTAAACTCAAAACTGTTTAAAGATTCTCAAACTGCACAAAATGTGGAGCTCGGAAGAACTAAAACAACAGCAATAGTAAAGTTTTTAATAAAAAAATTACTGGTACAGGTATTAGAATTATAATGTAATAATAATTAGTCTATGTGTGTGCTATCTCTGACTTTTCCTATGGCTATTATGCTTTACATGATGTGTCCCGCTTTCGCGTCTAAAAAAGTACCATTTGTCCCGCTTTCTGCTTCGAAGGTTCTGGCAACCCTACATCTGCATAAACTGAAAGAATATGTAGAACCATGTGCCTCTGGTTATCTTTGGGTGTAGTATACCTACTTATGGTTGTAGTTTACCTACTTATGGTTATAGTATACCTACTTATGGTTGTAGTTTATGGGATGTCATCTTTCGTTATAATATTTATGATTGTTGATTATGACAGGATGTGTCATCGTCACTTGTAATAGCTATAATTGTAGCTTACGACATGTCATCTTCAGTGTACATTGCCAACGTTGACTGTATAGTCCGGCATCACAAGTACCAAGAAGTGTGTGCCAGGGAAGCCAAGCAAAACTTTGAAACCCAGTCTGCTGCAAGCTCCAATATGGATACCTTAATGAGGTTTCAATGCTTGTAGGTTTTCATTAATTCACTATAAAACAACTTACTACACACTACAGAAGATGTCAAGTGTCAAGTTAATTACTACACACTATAGCAGACATCAAGTGTTAAGTTACTTACTACACACTATAGCAGACATCAAGTGTCAAGTTACTACACTATATAGCAGACATCAAGTGTCAAGTTACTTACCACACACTATAGCAGACATCAAGTGCCAAGTTACTCACTACACACTATATAGCAGATGTCAAGTTACTTACTACACACTATAGCAGACACCAATTGTCAAGTTACTTACTACACACTATAGCAGACATCAAGTGTTAAGTTACTACACAATAGAAGACATCAAGTGTCAAGTTACTACACAATAGAAGACATCAAGTGTCAAGTTACTACACAATAGAAGACATCAAGTTTCATTCATTCAATATTCACAGAATAGTTTCTATCAGTTTGAATAAACTCATAACCTGTCAGGCTCGTAAAGGTACTATACTTGATGCCTATCTTTAACAATGCTGGCAAATTAGGATAAATCTTTACCTGTGCAGTCCTTGATGTTGTCAGTCCATGCTTTTATTTGTCCTCCTCTGCTTCTTTCACTTTCAACTGTTTCCTGCAGTGTTGTTTTTGACAAGGAATTATCTTATCATACCTGTCCAAACCCTGCAAGATTTCATCATTTCACTGTTGAAAGTGATGGTTCCTCCTGTGGAGCTGTATACATCTCTATTTTATTTCTCACATAAACATTTGTCTTATGTTCTCTATAGCAGATTTATAGAATTCATCTGTAACATTTGTACTCGGAGGCTTGTAACAACCTCTCTATATCTGCAGTGAGTGCCCAACATTCACCAACAGTACAGCACAACAGAAAGCACTAGCCAGTTATAAAGTTTGATTTTCACTCCAACACTGATGTTGGCTTTTCTAAATGAAGTTTAGCCTTGACATAGAAGCTAAAGACATCTTCAGTTTTAGATTTAATTCTGAGGTGCATTTTCCATTACTACACACCGGGCATTTGAAAGTATTCACCCCCTCAAGTTTACAACCATTCATTATGATGTTGGCCTGTGTCTTTGCTATTGCTCTTTTCTGAGTTGATTTCCATTCCATACTTGCAGGTAAATATTTTCATCTTTGCTGTTATCTCTTAGAATAGTTTCATGTTGTGTTATACATTCACTCTCTGATAACCAACATTGAAGGTTTGTGTGATTTCACAGTGAAGAGTGAAGTACATTGACATGACGGACTGTGTTGAAACTACAATAATTGACTACTTGGTAATGAAACTTGACTGAGAAATGACTGGCTGTTGATGAAACTAGAATGAATGACTACTTGCTGTCCAGTTGACTGAGAAATGACTGATTGTTATTGAAACTAGAATTATTGACTACTTTCTGGCCAGTTGACTGAGTATGTTGAAACTATAATGATTACCTGCTAATGTCACTTGTGGACCATGGGGAGCCTAGTTGATAGTGAGCTTGCTTACTATTACCAGGTTACACTGTCCCAGGTTCGAAACCACATTCAGGCAAAAAAATATCCGGGTTGTGTTTTCTCGCCTGACATAACCGCTCCTCCAGTCGACCCAGCTGTAAATGGGTACCTGACACATGAGTTATGGGCAATTAACATGGCATGGAAGGGAACTGGCCATCCCACATAATAGTTGCTGCGGCTTAGTCCATTAAGGGTTATCTCCATCCCTGGCGGCAGGTTGCTGTCATGGGACCTACTTTTTCATTTAATATCACATGACTGATACATGAGTTACTACTTGCTAATGTCACATGACAGATAAATGATACAATAAATAAATGACTAACTTGTCACTAAAATGAGAACAAACACAACTTGGGATGATTTTGTCACTGACTGACTGATTACTGACTTGTCATTAGACTGTCACATTATATATTATTGTCATTATACTGACTGTTGTCATAAGACTAACAAATGACTGAATGTTGTCATTAGACTGACAGAGGACTGAATGTTGTCATTAGACTGACAGAGAACTGAATGTTGTCATTAGACTGACAGAGGACTGAATGTTGTCATTAGACTGTCACATTACATATTATTGTCATTATACTGTTGTCATAAGACTAACAAATGACTGAATGTTGTCATTAGACTGACAGATGACTGATGTATTTTCAGATTCTACAATGCCGCTGTTGATTGTACAGAAAAAGTCTTGACTCAATATTGCTCAAGTGACGTCGCAGATATAGTAAAGACAGTTCTCATAGGTCAACAACCTCCAATCTGTGCTGCAACAACTAGCAATGCACAGTCTGAACGAACAGGGACACACAATTTTGACAAGTACAACTCGGCGGCATCTACCGTCGACTTCAATATATTGTTTTTATTTGTAATGCTCAGATTATCCACATTTTTTATTTAATTGTTTCCCTTGTATAAGTAACATGTATGACGGGGTTATGCAACACTACAAACACACAACACTACACAACACTACAAACACACAACAATCAACATTTCTAGTTGAAGCATACATAAATAACTTACAGACCTGCATTGTTTCATGAAATTTATGAGATGTCAAACTATACGAAGGGCACAATAGACTGAGAGGCCACATGTACAGAAGATAGACTTGTACACGAGTCCAGAAACTGCAAGAAACATTCATGCAAGTTGATTCAACAAGAAAAGAGGGAGAAAATATGTATGACCAACAAAAATGGAACTGATTATATTCATTGATGAAGCACAGGAACAAACTGCAATCTACAGTCAAGTCATATTACAGTGGAATCGCATTATAACAACTTGGCCCGGGCCAACGCAATATGTATGTAATAACAGAAATTCGTTATATAGGCTACAGTATAAACAATATAGAATAAATATAATTGGCTATTTTGAAAAGTGTTGTTATATAGGGATAGTTGTTATAAAAGAATGCACTATAGAGAGATTCTACTGTATAACAACTTGGTCCAGATTGATGAAATGTGTATGTAATAAAAAAAAATATTTTAAAGAGATGCGCTATAAAGGAATTCAACTATATCTTGGTCTATATCTGTTCCTTCAGCACTGAATATGGTGCTCCACTGTATCTATCTGCTCCTTTAGCGCTGAATACTGTGCGTAGGGCAGTGCTATGATGCAGAGCCTCTCTGATGTGTGTTCTGTGTAGTTCAATATTCATACACTCTTTGATGTGTGTTCTGTAAAGAATTTCTTGTGGTCTCCCTCTTTCTTTTTGGAATATCTTTGTCTTAAGACCAACACAATTCCACTTGTTCAAGGTAACACACATCGATGTTCTGTACACACTTCAAACAGTGGCTATCCACTCAGACGGGGATCAATATCACACATTTACAATCACTATGCAACATTGATTTTGTTCAATCGTTTTTCCACCATATATTTATTTGTGTTGAGCACAATATTTATTTCCACTGCCTGGCTGTGACTAGTGTTTGCCTAGAGTAAGTGCACCCATGACCTGTCATCTAACACGAGCATGGTGTTAGATGACTAGTGTTTGCCTAGAGTAAGTGCATCCATGACCTGTCATCTAACACAAGAGCATGGTGTTAAAAATCTTTGCAGTCAGATGCTCTAGAAAACACACCTTGTTTGAACTGTTCCATCACTTTACCTAATCCTTGGCCTTGCACTTTCTATTTATTTTTGGAGATTATTTTTTATATGCAGCAACAATGACTTTATATTGTGCAGAACTTATTACATTTCATTGTTCTTAGAGCTTGTTATATTTCATTGTTTTGTAGACTTAATTTATTTTTGCTAGTTACATTTCATTATTTCTGCAGATTTGTTACATTTCATTGTTTAGTAGTCTTGTTATTTTATATTAGTTACATTTCATTATTTTTGCATCTTTGTTACATTTTATTATTTTGCATCTTTGTTACATTTTATTATTTCTGTAGATTTGTTATATTATTTTTGTAGACTTGTTACATTTTATTGTTTTTGTATACTTGTTACATTTCATTTATTCTGTAGAATTGTTACATTTGATTAATTGTGTATACTTGTTACATTTTATTGTTTTTGTATACTTGTTACATTTCATTCATTCTGTATACTTGTTACATTTTATTGTTTTTGTATACTTGTTACATTTCATTCATTCTGTAGACTGGTTAGACTTTAATGTACACTTCTCATGTACACAAACATGAGCCAGATATTGTAGCTGTTCACAATAACAATATATTTCTTTGTTGTGTTATAAATATTAAACATGTTTGAAACTGACATTAGAAATTTCCATGTTTTATATCTGTATTTTGTTGTTGACTTTGTCATACTTTATATTGTGCACATTTTTGCCAGACATACTTGGTATTGTGCACATTTTTGAATCCTTTAATTTTTTGGAACTCTCCGTAACATTCTTATATGAAGCTCACAGCATCAAACCATTTCCTAGAAATTTTACTTCAATATACCATACACCAAGTGAGATTATTTTACTTCAATATACCATACACCAAGTGAGATTATTTTACTTCAATATACCATACACCGAGATTATTTCGCAAGGAACAATTGAAGGAGAATAGGTGCACAAAGAAAATCCTGATTTGATAACAACAATGAATAGTTTGGGCATGATGTTTCTACACTCCACTGAATGGCTGAGGATAGAGATGTTTGGAGATCTTTTTGTGGGTTGTTATTATATCAATAATAATAAATAAGATAACTCTTAAGTCAAAGAAAATCATGAAAAAATATGACAAAAACAATCCTTGCAAACTCTATACACAGTGCTATAAATATACAATATATTGCTCAACTCTATACACAGTGCTATAAATATACAATCTATTGCTCAACTCTATACAAAGTGCTATAAATATACAATCTATTGCTCAACTCTATACACAGTGCTATAAATATAACATCTATTGCTCAACTCTATGCAGGGTTGCCAGTATACAATGTATAGTCTAGTATTTAAATATTTACTAAATGACAAAAGAAAAGGACAAAGAGAGAGAGACTTCACAGAACAACCATCAAAGAACGTATGACTATGGATTTAAACATGCAAGTTACACACAGTAGTATCACATCGTTTGAACTGGAGAGCTCTTGTTCTCTTGTTTCTGTCCTATAACCGATGCTGAAGGAACACGGATAGAACTGGAGAGCTCTGGTTTCTGTCCTATGCACCATAACCGATGCTGAAGGAACATCCATAGATAAATAATCTAGTATAAGACAGGAATCAATTGCAATATCTGTTCTTGATAACTTGTTTTTAAATTGCTTATATGTGGTCGTCTGGATATGTGGATAGCATCGCATACAGCAGCATGAAGGATAAGTTAAGTATGTTTGACTGTGATTAGCTTAGAGGTTGGTGACCAGCGTGTAGAACAGGAAACATTTCTCTCACATGATTGACTTACTAGTGATATGGCTGCAGATGTCCACTTTTCGGTGGAAGCCACAAAAACACTACAAGCAATAGCTCATTGGTCGAAATGTCGATCTGTGTGTCTGTGATTATGTGCGTTTCTAGTTATTAACAAAACTTTATTACCCTGTTTCAAACTTTACCTGCTGGATTTCAGTTTTACGCAGTGAGTACTTATTATTGATTAACCTTTATTAAGTCACATGTGCCAGGCTATTGGTGCAAATAAAACTCTGACAATGCATTCCGTTCTCTGGACTTCATCTGAATCATTAAAATCTTTATTTTACACGAAAAATGGTGAATCTCACCGGTACTCAAAATGGTAATCTACCTCTGATATGGACTAACAGAAATTCAATGAACTTCCCAGCTGGAACTAGACAAGACATTGCTGGGACAGTATTACAGCATCAAACAATTGTAGATAGTGGCATCATTGACAAATCAAACAATCTTCATACCACCCATGTACAGACAGACATGTCAATAACACACATGCATGCACACACTTCAATTGTACAGTAAAATTATTTATTGATCTAGATTGGGCTATTATTGGTACGATGGTTGAGAGCCAAACAAGGGAGTGCTGATGGCTGGAAACTGTTGGCCAGATTGTGCTGTGTCATCATCCATCAAACGGTTTGCTGGAAAATTAAAATAAGTTGCATTTACCAAAAAAGCTAAGGAAACTGCAGTATGCAGTATATATTTACTTATGTAGAACCATAAGTTTAATAAACTTTACAAAATGGGTGCACAGGTTTACTTACATAGAACATAAGTTTGATACGCTTGACAAACTATAGGTTATTGCTAACAGAAAAAAAATACAAATAACAGTATACAAAATATTTTCAACATTTCAACCTGAAGTTCTTTTTCACAAAAAACAGTAAAAATGATGGCATTGGACGACAGACATTGAACAGCAGAGACAACCAGGGTAATAATGACATACATACACACATGCGTTGTCATAGAGATGTGCTTTAAAAAATATGAGGGGAATGAGAACAGAATAAAATAAATACGCCTATGAACAACAATACATGATGGCTCCACCTGCCAAAATCTAAACAAATGAATGTTTAGATTATGTCGGAATTAAGACCAAATGGCTTACGGGTACCAAAATGAAATATACAGCAAATTTTCAAGGGTGTATGTAGCTCTATCATCTGTGCATGGTGATCTGAATATCACAGGAACCACAATGATAAGCACCATTGAAATGTATGGTGACAGTAGAAGCTTTTTTGTGGTTAATGGCATGAAGATGCCGTCAGAAACAGTCGCTCAGTATTAAGCCAGTTGCACCTATATACATGATAACGCAACTGATGTTACAAGATTCACATGTAAAGGCCTCATGCACTTCCTAGGATGTAGCAACGATGGTGTTTACAGCGAACAATGTGCTATTATGACACTGCATGAATGTCTTAGAAAACTTAATTATTTGCTGGGAAGAATTCAAGTCAAACAAGCAAGTAAGAGAAGACACCAACCAGCAATATGTTTCTACAAGAGGATGATCAATCAATCAAAGTGCCATGCCGAATGGCATAAACAATCATGTTTCTCCATGACTGTCTCTTGTGTTGTCAATAATCTCGGTTGATGAACTTCTGCCATGCCACAATACTAGTCCATCTAGCAACTTCTCTCTTTGTCGTCTCCTATCTCTTCTCCTCTTGATCTTTCCAGTGGTTATTAAGTGTTCAAGATGTGTTCTTCTCAGCACATGCCCTAGAAATCTTGAATGTCTGCCCCTAATGTTTGATATTTTTACACCAGCATCAATCAGAACCTCTGTATTCTTTTTCTGAGCTGTCCATGGTATTTTACATTATGTTTCAAGAGAATGATGCATTAAAGAAAACAAGACAAATGCTTAGAATGAATACAAATGGAATACCACTATGAGCAATAAAAGGGTACCAGATGGCAAACCAAGAGAAGCTCTTCACAGAACAATCATCAAAGAAGGTTAGGGTTATTGATCGCAACAACATGCAGCATCACATCACTCACACTAGACAGCACAGATCTCTGCCCTATGCACTGTATTCGGTACGGAAGGATCATACTCTGAGACAGATCTGACCATATGGGTATCTCCTGAGATAGATCTGACCATTTGGGTATCTCCTGAGATAAATCTGACCTTGTGGGTATCTCCTAGACAGATATGACCATATGCTTGTTATCATTATCCTGAAACTGAAATGACCTGAACAGAAGTGTTGACTTACCTGGATTAAATTGTTCTGCAGTAAACCTGGTAAACATGATACCAAAACCTTCAATAAGAGCCAGGAGAACTCCACCTGTAGGGATAAACATTCATCAACTTAAGTTCTCACACAAACACATCTCACCGCAGTCAGGTCATCATACACTGGACGACTATATGAGAAATATGCTGCTGTAAGTCAACCAAGTTCTATAGTCCACAACATATTTCCTTCATACATTACATTACTATTCTATACACCAGCATCTCTCCTGCATACATTACTTTACACTCTCCTGCATGTATTTACACTCTACACTCTGATACTAATTACACTACATTCTTACATACATTACTTTACCCTCTTTACTCATATTACTTTGCATCCTACACACATTACTTTACACTGACATATTACTTTACACTTCTACACAAAATATCTCCTAGTGAGAAACGGTTTTAAACCACTAAAGACGTGAGAACAAATACTACAGAATTGTTCAAGTTTCGTTGTTCACAGAACGACAATCTGGTCCATGAGAACTTCTCTGCAAAATTAGTTGAGGGGGAACCCAAGATGGCCTAAAACAAGCCTCTCTAAACATTACCAATATTGGACTGGATGTTTAACAATTGATTGAAGAACTAGAAACTGCTATTATCACACACACACAAGAAATTATAATTCAACGTTCAAGAGCTTTATTGATTCATTTTTTTTATTGATTGATCACCCACAAAACTAATCATAACCACAAAACTAATCCTAACTACAAAACTAATCCTAACTCACAAAAATAGCATGGCAAAAACTTGGCAGCATACAGTGTGGCTACAAAGCTGTTCAATGAAATCCTACAAATAACTAAACTATTACAAAGTGTCCAACCAAATGAAACAATGGAAAACTTTCTACGCAACTCTCCTGAAGTGAAGAGCAGCTACCAGACAACCAAACAGCTTCTCATTCGTTACCAAATATTTGCTGTTAAATAAAAACATTTAGATCAGGAAAAAGTAAATGTCCTCTCATTCGTTACCAAATATTTGCTGTTAAATAAAAACATTTCGATCAGGAAAAATTAAATGTCCTCTCATTCGTTACCAAATATTTGCTGTTAAATAAAAACATTTCGATCAGGAATAAGTAAATGTCCTTTCATTCGTTACCAAATATTTGCTGTTAAATAAAAACATTTAGATCAGGAAAAAGTAAATGTTCTCCCGAAGAAACGTGTCACTGATTATCCCAGAACTAGCAAGCAAATATTGCAAAATCAGTCACCAATTTGTATTTACTTTGCATACATACTCCAACTCCTGCTGAATATCAGGATGTAGTCCAGAGAACGGAATGCATGGTGTCATGGTTTACAAACTTACCAATAATTGCAGATCCAATAATTGCCCCTGTGCCACCTGAAGAGAAAATGTAGACAATTATTGAATATTTAGGGACATTCAGAGATGTAAAAGGAAATTACATAAATAGGAACATTACAAGGTATACAAGAGACATTACATGTGTGTATCGCCGAAGACTGATGTGTAGGGCCATTGGCACAAATAAAACGGTAACACAATGCATTTCCATTCCCTGGACAACATCCTGCTGGGAATCTATATAGAAGGTGGTACTGCTAGTAGAACATAATGGAAAAGAATACTCACGTGGAAGACAGGTAATGAAGACCTACTGAATGACGACTAAAACACTACACACTATCACTAACGGATGTAAATATGGTACATATAACAAAACAAAACACAGAATATAATCTACAAATGACAATACACAGGACAAAGCCGACGTTTCGGACCAATAGGCCTTTTTCAAGATACTGACATAACATACAAATATAAAAAAACCACAAGTAGAAATGAATGCGTATCCGAGTGAAATGTGGTAGTAAGATAGATACCGGAAGCATACGAACAGGAAGTACACAAAGACGATAATACAGGTGGAATGAGAGGAACAAAACGATAACGTAACAAAGACAAATATGACCGAGAACTAAGCGAAAGAGTGGTCGGAATTGAGTCCAAATGGCTTGATGGTACCAACTCGAAAATGATACGATTTTTCGAGGGCGTACCTAGATCTATCATCGGTGGTGCAGGATCTGATGGCAGTGACCTGAATGTCAAGGACACCACGGTGGCCATCGCCATTGAAGTGATTGGCCACAGGAGTGGGTGTTCTGTGTTTGATAGCATGCAAGTGGTTACAGAAGCTGTTGCTCAGTCTAAGGCCAGTCTCACCGATATATTGCTTACCTCAGCATTTACATATGATCACGTAAATAACATTACGGGATTCACATGTAAAGGCCTCATCGATGGAGAAGCTGGCCTTGGGGAATGAGATGGAGCGCATCTGAACCACATAAGGACATGCGAAACAACGACCGCGTGAGCATCGCACGGTACCAAAATGGTCAGGTACAGAGGACCTGAGGTGGCTGTGGACCAAGATGTCCATTATCGTCTTTGTGTACTTCCTGTTCATATGCTTCCGGTATCTATCTTACTACCACATTTCACTCGGATACGCATTCATTTATACTTGTGGTTTTTTTTATGTTTGTATGTTATGTCAGTATCTTGAAAAAGGCCTATTGGTCTGAAACGTCGACTTTGTCCTGTGTATTGTCATTTGTAGATTATATTCTGTGTTTTGTTTTATGTACCATATTTACATCCGTTAGTAATAGTGTGTAGTGTTTTAGTCGTCATTCTGCTGGGAATCTAGTAGAACCATTGTCCTGGTACAGGTGAACCAGCAGGAGTTTGAAGATGAACGCAGAAGACGAGGTATGCAAAGTAAATTACAAAGTATACAAGAAGAATTACAAGACATAAGACCTCGTGTACTAGGACAATTGCTGTGAGTTCCTCTTCATCCATCTCAAACTCCTGCAGATTAGCAGGATGTAGTCCTGGGAAAGGAATTTGTGTCATGATTTACAGCTTAGCTGCGATATCTGTCCCTTTTGGCTCAGCATATCTGACTTTAGCATGGGCTGTGTGTCACTTTGACCCTCTATGGAATGGGAGAACCAACCCTATCCCATAAACCGTAGTAGCCTCTTACGCCATGCCTGGCAGATAACTGTCACTATACTTTGCTCCATCTTCCGTCCTTGACAACACATGGATGGTAAATGACTGTTCATGCTCTGGAATGTCTAACAATACTGCTGACCAACACAAATCATTAACACCTATAGATATTTCTAAAC
The DNA here is from genome assembly GCA_034231615.1 of Meghimatium bilineatum. NCBI lineage: Eukaryota > Metazoa > Mollusca > Gastropoda > Stylommatophora > Philomycidae > Meghimatium > Meghimatium bilineatum. The sequence continues at coordinate 2,283,331 of CM067317.1, read as the reverse complement.
TTTACAGTCTGACATAGTTATGATGCACTGGATATTCAGATGTTTGCAGTAACGTGGACATCCTTGCACTGATAGCATCTGTAAATGTTTCTAAACTCCAGGATCTGACATAGATAAGGTGTTCTGGACATTCAGACACTCTTGCACTGATAGTATCCGTAAATGTTTCTAAACTCCAGGATGTGACAGGATGGTGCTCTGGACATTCAGACACTCTTGTACTGAGAGCATATATAGGTTGAATGAATTTAATCAGAGAAAACTACTGAAGTTGCTCAATGACTGCCTTTTGGACAAGGATACAGCCGATGATACCTCTAGACTGCTATTGAAGAAATTTGGAATCTAAAGTTGAATGAGTAACAATGAATATATTTAAACATTAAAGCAACTAGAACCATCAGCATGCAGGTGATGGAACTGATTGAGCACTCATACCATCAGCATGCAGGTGATGGAACTGATTGAGCACTCATACCATCAGCATGCAGGTGATGGAGTCGATTTAGCACTCATACCATCAGCATGCAGGTGATGGAACTGATTGAGCACTCATACCATCAGCATGCAGGTGATGGAGTCGATTGAGCACTCATACCATCAGCATGCAGGTGATGGAGTCGATTGAGCACTCATACCATCAGCATGCAGGTGATGGAACTGATTGAGCACCCTAGAATATGACATACATTCATACAATAGTCACCAAAAGAAAACAAAAAATGGAAGATATTTGCTCGATAGAAGCGAAAAGAAAAAGTAAAATACGACTAGCTGGAAATACTTCAAATATTTCTGCCGGAGATGAATATTATGTTCTAGAAAGAATTCCACCTGTTGGAGATAAGTACAGAATTTCAAGACAAATATATTGTCTGATGTAATTTGCAAACAGTAACAGTTAGATACTTTACAAATCTAATACAGTCAAATCACATAATAACAATTGGATTCCGACCAACAAAATATTTATGTAATAACAAAAATTAGCTATTTACAATATATGTGACATGATTTTTCTTCAGTCCTCCAAGCAAGCAGCTGGGGATAGAAAGTTGGGAGGAAGGGGTGTTGTGCTGTCTCCAGTGTGGCAACCTTACAACCCAGACAGGTTATAGTCTTATTATGTACAGAACAAACAATACAATTCATCTGTATTGACTGGCCCAAAAGTGAAGCAAAGAATAGCGAGTTACCTGCCATGCATGTGATAAGAGGCGACCAAGGAGGCTTTTGTGGGTGAAGTTGGTTGTCCCATTCAGAGGGCTCAAAGTGATCCAGGAGCCATGCTGAAGTCAGATGTGTCAGGCTGAAAGGCACAGATATCGTAGCAAAGCTGTAAACCATGACACAACACATTCAATTGTTTGAACCACATTCTGTTCATATGCAGGAATTTGAGAATGAAAGAAGAAGAAGAACAATAACTGGGGATTTAGACAAGTATTTGACAAAAAGAATATTTTAAAGCTATAGATGGATTCTTGTTTCTTGATCTTCACAAATTTGGTCAATTTTATTTTATTTTGGCCTGAAATCTAACAAAATCTAGAACACACAGCAAACTTTACGCAAAAATACCACTCAATACTTACAAGACAAACTTTACGCAAAAATACCACTCAATACTTACAAGACAAACTTTACGTAAAAATACCACTCAATACTTACAAGACAAACTTTACGTAAAAATACCACTCAATACTTACAAGACAAACTTTACGTAAAAATACCACTCAATACTTACAAGACAAACTTTACGTAAAAATACCACTCAATACTTACAAGACAAACTTTACGTAAAAATACCACTCAATACTTACAAGACAAACTTTACGCAAAAATACCACTCAATACTTACAAGACAAACTTTACGTAAAAATACCACTCAATACTTACAAGACAAACTTTACGTAAAAATACCACTCAATACTTACAAGACAAACTTTACGTAAAAATACCACTCTTCTTCTTCTTCAGCGTTCATTCTCAAACTCCCGCTGGATATCTCTTGTAACAGGACAATGATCCTATAAGATTTCCAGCAGGATGTAGTCCAGAGAATGGAAATGCGTTGCGTCGCCGTTTTATTTGTGCCAATGGCACGACACATCCGTCTTCGGCGGAAAAAATACCACTCAATACGTACAAAACAAACTTTACGTAAAAATACCACTCAATACTTACAAGACAATGTCTTGTGTGTCACTTACTTCTAACTGAGAGGATAGCCCCTGTGAGGGCGCCACTGGTGATGGAATTCCAAGGATCCTCTTTCTTCCTGATATATACCATCGTGCAATCAATTGCTGAAAATAGGCCTCCCCATACAGCAAAGTTACCTGCAAATATTTCAAAGAATATATATTTTTAAATACCTCAAGGCATACACACACACACACTTGATCAAGTGTAGAGATAGGGAATCTCTCTGGGTATGTGGGCCAGACTGAGCTTTTCTTGTGAGTAGTGGGCCAAAAAACATGTTTGTACAGTCCAATGTAAGTAGTGTATCCTGAGTCCTGAGTCCAATGTAAGTAGTGTATCCTGAGTCCTGAGTCCAATGTAAGTAGTGTATCCTGAGTCCAATGTAAGTAGTGTATCCTGAGTCCAATGTAAGTAGTGTATCCTGAGTCCAATGTAAGTAGTGTATCCTGAGTCCAATGTAAGTAGTGTATCCTGAGTCCAATGTAAGTAGTGTATCCTGAGTCCAATGTAAGTAGTGTATCCTGAGTCCAATGTAAGTAGTGTATCCTGAGTCCAATGTAAGTAGTGTATCCTGAGTCCAATGTAAGTAGTGTATCCTGAGTCCAATGTAAGTAGTGTATCCTGAGCCCAGTGTAAGTAGTGTATCCTGAGCCCAGTGTAAGTAGTGTATCCTGAGTCCAATGTAAGTAGTGTATCCTGAGTCCAATGTAAGTAGTGTATCCTGAGCCCAGTGTAAGTAGTGTATCCTGAGTCCAATGTAAGTAGTGTATCCTGAGTCCAATGTAAGTAGTGTATCCTGAGTCCAATGTAAGTAGTGTATCCTGAGTCCAATGTAAGTAGTGTATCCTGAGTCCAATGTAAGTAGTGTATCCTGAGTCCAATGTAAGTAGTGTATCCTGAGTCCAATGTAAGTAGTGTATCCTGAGTCCAATGTAAGTAGTGTATCCTGAGTCCAATGTAAGTAGTGTATCCTGAGTCCAATGTAAGTAGTGTATCCTGAGCCCAGGAGGAATATGGACAATATTCACAAGCTATAACCAACCATGAGTTAAAGACAGAGTTCTTTCATTCTCTGTGTGATAATGCATGACATTTTGGTTGTTGCGTGCTCCTTCTGGCCAAATGTCATTGACTTCTGTACCTTTTCTTGCTAGACAAGACTGTGCAACTGTCAAATATAGGAGGACTCAGCGAATCTTAGTTTCCAGCCTCTGCTAGCTGAACTATGCTCCCATCTCCTCACTAAGGCGCTGCCGCAATGGGGTAAAGCAAAAGTTAAATATGGCTTTGTCATGTGAACGTAGGCAGTGAGGTTCTTACTCAATGTTGTGATGGTGTTCCTGGTAAAGGACTTTGGTCGAAAATTGCTTTTCGTATGTGATCATGTGTGTATCTAGAGATTAGCAAAACTACATCCACCCTGTCACCTAGTTTCACCTGATGCCTCTTGACCATTCACTACACTCTGAATGCTAATACTGACTACAACATAGACATGTAAACATGGACAGTTTATTTTAGACATTTATCACCTGAAAGACATATTCTACAGATTTTTAAGATAGTTTTAGTCAAGGACAGATAATATAGATTTGGTTACTTGCACACAACTATCTCCCTTTGTGTCCAAACCAGCTATTAGAAGTAATATATATATGTTTCTAAAGTCCCAGACAAATAGAGTGAACATATTGAACAGGGTAGATAACACATACACAATTGGCTGCTTTGAGAACAAGTATCTAGATTTGTAATTATTTTCTTCTGTGCTAATCAACCAAGTGTTTGGGTCATCCCTGACATCAAGGCCATCTCAACCAAGTGTTCGGGTCATCCCTGACATCAAGGCCATCTCAACCAAGTGTTTGGGTCATCCCTGACATCAAGGCCATCTCAATCAAGTGTTTGGGTCATCCCTGACATCAAGGTCAACTCAACCAAGTGGAGATGAAGCCAGTCAACAGAAGTTGGAAACTAAGATTGGTTGGCCTGACCAAGCAAGCACAGGTGCTGAAGTCAAAGACACTGAGCCAATAGGTGCAACCCCTATCATGGTATCACATGAAATACAATGTTAATATACCATTATCAACTTCTTAAATATAAGTGTTGTCAACTGAAGACCAGGTATTTCTGAAGATGCCAGACACACTTGGAAAATACAGCACACATAACTAACAATACAACAGGGGTGACCACATTTTTTCAAAGCACTGGGCAGGTTCAGATGTGTTTGCTCTGGAATTGATAATATCTAATATCCAGGTTCAGGTATGTTTGCCTCTCGCTATGCATTTACCTTTTCTTGTCAATTACATTGACTAATTTCAAAATTGTGAATCATGGTCAATCTCAGACCTGCCAGAACGGAACAGCTCGTAAAGAGAAACATAATAGATATACAAAGAGACTGATAAACCAGCATCAAACTGGAACTGTCAGCCGCTAAACGTTGATGGATTTATTGAGACGGGGATCGGAGCACCGATGGACTTGTCAGGTTTGTGTGATGATAGCCTGCAGTCATAACTCATTTCCTGTTTTTAGCATCACAGCTTACAGCTTTTGATGTGATATTGTGGAAGCTCAGGGGGCCAGTAAATATACAAGTTTTAATTCAGCCTGGCTGGTCAATAACAATGAGTTAAAATGGTGTGTGTGTTTGTTCTAGACAATGAGTTAACACGGTGTGTGTGTTTGTTCTAGACAATGAGTTAACACGGTGTGTGTGTGTTTGTTCTAGACAATGAGTTAACACGGTGTGTGTGTGTGTGTTTGTTCTAGAAACATGCTCTATTAATCTAGTATGATCACAGAAATAATACTGTATCAAGCTATGATTCAACAATAAACTACATCTGTCACTGAGAACATCTCACCTCCAACCACTGGTGCTCTTTCTTTCAATGTCATAAAACTGCTGATGAGTCGTCTGTAGTTGCCCTGCAGGTCAATCAATAACAATTAGTTCAAATAAAGTATATAACAAGTTAGTCATCTTCCAACAGGGAGATTATTCAATACTTACAATAATCTCTATCTATATCATGTCTTTCATTGCAAGGTGCCGCAGGATTGAATGACAATCAGACTTCGGGCTATGGCATGTTTGGTTGCTTGATCAACAATAACTTTTTACAAACAATAACAATTTGTTGACAACGTAGTTCAGCAAATAATACATACAAGACAACTTAGTTCAGCAAATAATACATACAAGACAACTCATGCACTCTAGGGTTGTCCTACCTCCAAGTGATAATCATGGAAATAAATTGAATCACTGCAGCTGTAGATATTACTTTAAACAAGTTTAACATCATCTTGATGTGTCCAATATATGGTAGACTTGATGTGTCCAATATGTGGTAGACTTGATGTGTCCAATATGTGGTAGACTTGATGTGTCCAATATGTGGTAGACTTGATGTGTCCAATATGTGGTAGACTTGATGTGTCCAATATGTGGTAGACTTGATGTGTCCAATATGTGGTAGACTTGATGTGTCCAATATGTGGTAGACTTGATGTGTCCAATATGTGGTAGACTTGATGTGTCCAATATGTGGTAGACTTGATGTGTCCAATATGTGGTAGACTTGATGTGTCCAATATGTGGTAGACTTGATGTGTCCAATATGTGGTAGACTTGATGTGTCCAATATGTGGTAGACTTGATGTGTCCAATATGTGGTAGACTTGATGTGTCCAATATGTGGTAGACTTGATGTGTCCAATATGTGGTAGACTTGATGTGTCCAATATGTGGTAGACTTGATGCGTCCAATATATGGTAGACTTGATGTGTCCAATATGTGGTAGACTTGATGTGTCCAATATGTGGTAGACTTGATGTGTCCAATATGTGGTAGACTTGATGTGTCCAATATGTGGTAGACTTGATGTGTCCAATATGTGGTAGACTTGATGTGTCCAATATGTGGTAGACTTGATGTGTCCAATATGTGGTAGACTTGATGTGTCCAATATGTGGTAGACTTGATGTGTCCAATATGTGGTAGACTTGATGTGTCCAATATGTGGTAGACTTGATGTGTCCAATATGTGGTAGACTTGATGTGTCCAATATGTGGTAGACTTGATGTGTCCAATATGTGGTAGACTTGATGTGTCCAATATGTGGTAGACTTGATGTGTCCAATATGTGGTAGACTTGATGTGTCCAATATGTGGTAGACTTGATGTGTCCAATATGTGGTAGACTTGATGTGTCCAATATGTGGTAACACCTGTGCTGCATAGCAAGGAGTTTCTTTCACTACATAAACTCTACACATGCATACTCAACATCTGCTGGCAGAGAATGAGAACCTAAAGCAGTGCAATGACAACTGGCAAGCATTGTGATAATTTTCATGTCCTATTCAACTCTTTCTTCTTCCTTTTGCACATCTTAAAATCGTGGCCCACCAGATGAAACCAGTAGCTTCCAGTAGTTTTCCTTTAAGTCAGGATTGACTCTTCAAGTATTATTCCTCTACATAGTACTGCACTTTTGAACAGGTTGGGGTGTATGTTCTTAAAATTTCAAATAACACCCAACTTTAAAAATGTGTCTACACAGGTTGCCATAGAATAAGTTGTGGTTTTGTGCTTAGAAAAATAAGGTTCGTTGGATTCGTTGGGCAGGTTATTTGGTGCGTATGCCAGACCATCGTCTGACAAAGATACTTCTCTATGGTGAGCTAGAGAAGGGTATACGATCTCAAGGTAGCCAAAGGAAGCGCTACAAGGACTCGTTAAAGAACTCACTGAAAGCCTTTGAAATAGACCACGATACATGGGAAGAACTTGCACAAAATAGATCTACATGGCGTTCTAAAATAAAAAAGAGCGCATCATCTTGAGAAAAGAAGAGAAATGCAGCAGCTCAACAGCGGAGAGCAGCAAGAAAGTCACAGATAGACCAAGATCCGTCTACTGTCGTCATTCCATGTCTGAACAGTCCAAGGACATTTACAGCTCGAATAGGGCTCATTAGCCATCTACGAACTCATAATCAAGGACATAACAAAAATTGAATTTTCAAAAGTGGATGTAACAAATGGTCATCATCACTTGTGATGAACGTACAACATTAACATTAGCAGAAAAATAAGGAGTATTCATAATGTGCATACTGCAGAACCAAATGACCCCTACCATCAAATGTCATGCAAGGAACAAACCATCATCTTCAGACTACGAACTGGCCACAACAGACTGAAAGTCACATGTTCCAAAAGCTGAAGATTGGCGAGACAGACTTGTGCAACTGTGAACTGAGCCCAAAGACTGCACAAAATATGGCCTGCTAAGACTGCACTATTTCCAGACTTATGGGGTTCCATGGACGACCTGAAGCAAATCACACAACTCATTGAAGCTATTGGCGCTGTAACCTGATATCTGACTGAAGAACGATGAAGAATGTGCATACGTCATTATTTTCTGCAAGTACAGTTGTTATACAGTTTTACAGCAGCATCACATATAGATTTTCTTACAAATTATAAACATATCTGTTCATAATTTGTGTGTGTGATGACGTTATCTATCCATGTTGCATGAAACCATGGTTGCTGGTGCGCCGCTCTGCCTAGTATCTCCAACTTCAGCACCTGTGCTTGCTTGGGCAGGACTGTGCTGCTTTCTCAATGTATGGGATGACCAGACCAATGGTAGCTTCCAGCCACTGTTGGCTGGACTACGCCCCCGTCTCCACTTCAAGAAGTTGGCATCGATGGGGATAACTATAATCATAACCAATCATCATGAATTATAATAACTATTGCAAGCTGTTCATGTGATTGTGTTCCCTGTTATTTATTGAATGTACACTGGAAGTCTTATGTTCATAGGTTTATTTGATTCAATTCTTCTTTAGAGTTTATTCTCAAACTTCTGCTAGATATTTCTTATTCTACTAGATTTCCTAGTAGAAGGATGTAGTCCAGAGAATGGAAATGCATTGTGTTGTCATTTTATCTGTGTCAATGGCCAGACACATCCGCATTCAGTGGTGGTTACCTATCCTGAGAAAACTAAGTGGAACCACATGGGGAGCCAGTGGAAATATACTCAGTAATGTTTACCAGCAAGGTATAAGACCACACCTGGAATATGGTTCAGCTGCGTGGTGTCCTGCATCAAACACCACATTACAAGATCTAGATAAAGTTCAAAACCAGGCACTTAGAATAATGTTGGGAGCAATGAAATCAACACCCATAGCAGAGATGCAGAAAATGGGAAGAATGCAAACACTTGGCGAACGCAGAGACACAAAAGTACAAATTCAGGCAGAAAAGTTTCAATGTATGCTAAGTCATCCAATGAAGGAAAGATTCCAAAATCTAGCACTGGGGCGACTGAAAAGAAGCAGCTTTATCCACCAAGCTAAACAACTCTGTAGACAACTTACAGACCTACCTGAAGTTGACAGCCCCTTAAGGTCTGTACCAGAACAAACCCAGTGGAGTGAAAGGCATGGAATGCCAATATACATTTAGACCCATGTGAAAGGAATACTAAGCGAGGACGAACAGAACAGTGTGCAGCGAAGGACAGTCACCTTCAGTTTCCTGGATGAGGAATATCCACAAGATATATGGGTCAGAGTATACACAGATGGGTCAGCACAGAATGCAGTGAGGAATGGAGGTGCAGGTGTATATATAGAATATCCACACAAGCCTAGAGATACAATCAGAACACTGACAGGAAAATTCTGCAATAATTATGATGCAGAAATCCAGGCAATTATTGTGGCAGCTAAAAAAACTGCTGAACTCCAACTCTGGCCTACAGCCTGTGGTATTCCTGACAGATGCAAGGTCAGTGCTTCAAGCTCTCCAGTCTGGAAACCTAACAGACTTTAAAAAAAACTACTTAGCGAATTGTCGTACCAGTATAGGGTAACCATGCAGTGGATACCCTCTCACTGTGGAATACCAGGAAATGAAAAAGCAGACCAACTGGCTAAGGAAGGTGCTGCCGAAGACCAATAAGAAAGCCACAAACACCAACACAAGATGACTATCACATTATGAACAGATCAGAACAAGTTATAATTCTACGTCTCAGAACAGGACACAACCGACTCCGCAATCACATGTATACAAAGTTCAAGATTGGCAAAACGGCCATGTGTACAGGCAGCACAGAGTGCCAAACATATACTTCAAGAGTGTTCTGAGCATGAAACGCTGAGGCAGACATATTGGCCAGAGGAAACAACACTGGAATCAAAGCTCTATGGGACACTGTATGAACTACAAAAGACAGTGAGTTTTATTTAGGAGACAGAATTACAGATATAGACATGTTTCAAGTGAACGAAAGAAGAAGAAAAAAAAGAAGTGGTGATTAATTTATTCATATTAATAAAGCTTGCTTTTCTTAAATAATTTGCATTCTACAATTTGAGCTCTACACAAAATAAAACCATGCTAAATTTTACATCATCTACCACAACCTTATGCTACAGAAAGCTGTGAACATGTTTCAAAGTCTGAGCTATTTTAGGAACACATATTTTAGAAACTCCCACTGGATCTCTCTTGTAGCTGGAGAATGGTTCTACAAGATTTCCAGCAGCGATGTAGTCCAGAGATCCCTGTTGCAACAGGATAATGGTTTTACTAGGTTTCCAGCAGAGATGTAGTCCAGAGAACAGGAATGCATTGTCACCATTTTATTTGCGTCAATGATCCAACACATCTGACTTTGGCAACTAATACGTTCAGTGTTTTTACCACTTCCAGTGAATCGTGGAGATCTGTAACCACAATGATATAGTACAAGAGAACTGGTTCTTGTACCTACTTGCTGGCCACAACGATATAGTTGTACAAGAGAACTGGTTCTTGTACCTACTTGCTGGCCACAGCGCATAAAGCTAACCACGTTCACAGATGCCTGACCTTTTGTCACCGTCTTGTGTCTTTCTTGTCACAGCCACAGACTTACTCTGATATTGTATTATCTTCATGTTCATATTTTGAGCCTGTGTTTGCAAATGTACATGTCCCCACTTATTTCCTGGTACAAATGTACATGTCCCCACTTATTTCCTGGTACAAATGTACATGTCCCCACTTATTTCCTGGTACAAATGTACATGTCCCCACATATTTCCTGGTACAATTGTACATGTCCCCACTTATTTCCTGGTACAAATGTACATGTCCCCACTTATTTCCTGGTACAATTGTACATGTCCCCACTTATTTCCTGGTACAAATGTACATGTCCCCACTTATTTCCTGGTACAAATGTACATGTCCCCACTTATTTCCTGGTACAAATGTACATGTCCCCACTTATTTCCTGGTACAAATGTACATGTCCCCACTTATTTCCTGGTACAAATGTACATGTCCCCACTTATTTCCTGGTACAAATGTACATGTCCCCACTTATTTCCTGGTACAAATGTACATGTCCCCACTTATTTCCTGGTACAAATGTATGTCCCCACTTATTTCCTGGTACAAATGTACATGTCCCCACTTATTTCCTGGTACAAATGTATGTCCCCACTTATTTCCTGGTACAAATGTACATGTCCCCACTTATTTCCTGGTACAATTGTACATGTCCCCACTTATTTCCTGGTACAATTGTACATGTCCCCACTTATTTCCTGGTACAAATGTATGTCCCCACTTATTTCCTGGTACAAATGTACATGTCCCCACTTATTTCCTGGTACAAATGTACATGTCCCCACTTATTTCCTGGTACAAATGTACATGTCCCCACTTATTTCCTGGTACAAATGTACATGTCCCCACTTATTTCCTGGTACAATTCTACATGTCCCCACTTATTTACTGGTACAAATGTACATGTCCTCACTTATTTCCTGGTACAAATGGCACAGCACTCGAAGTGCTTGTGACTATCTAGCAAACACCTTGTTAGGTTCACATTTCAGATGGAAGTTTACCGAGTCTGAGAGATTGTAGTACAAATAATTAATCTGTGAAAAAACAATTATAATAATTATTTATTATTGCTGCCTGATGTAATAAAAAGTCAAACAGCACAGGCAAAAGCAGCATTCCAGAAGATGAGGAACATTTTGTGTAATAATTCATTATCAATAGAAGTAAGAAAGAACATACTAAAATGTTACATAGAACCCATACTGTTATATGGTATTGAAGCATGGACAATTGACAATATTGCAAGAAAACATCTGGAGGCCACAGAGATGTGGTTTTATAGGAGAATGTTGAAAATATCATGGACAGCTAAAAAGAGTAATGCTATAATTCTACAACTGGTCAACTCAAATAGAGAACTTATTAACCTTTAGAGCCCTGAATTAAAATTATGCAATATCCCCCTGGGGCCTGACTTATTTTTTGGAAAATTTGTGTTATTGGTGGGTGTATTGAAAACACAATAACTTTTTTGTTTTAAAAGATATCAAAATAGTTTTTACACATCTAAATAAAGGAGTGAATAGTGAATATAATTGTCTTTTTGTTGTTGTATGTGTGATATAACAGTTGTGAGCAAGTTGTGAAGTTGAAAATTCGCGTGAAACAACGCAAAACGCCATTTTCAAAACCACAAATATATCTTCGTGACGACCCTAATACATGAGCAATGTATGGCAACATTGATAAAATCCTCATAAATACCTATACTTATTGTATATATATTGTTTTATATCAAAACTAATATAATATGAACTAAAAAAACTAATAAAACGTGAAGAAATCGCATATAACATCCGTCCGGTCAACACTAGGTCTAGCCCGACACACAACGTAATTATTGTCCATGCACACACGTGGCACCCCAGATACATATTATTTTTATGTTTTTTAATGAATACACAAACATTCTTATCAAATAACAACATATTAAACACAAAAAACAACAATTAGAACATGTAGTCACGATCACTTACCCATGCCACGCGGTACTCAATTTGATAGTAAAATACGGCCGAAAATGGCTAAAGTCGCTCTAGAAATGCGTTGACAAATTCAACCGGCTTTCTCTCTCTTACAATCGTAATGAGTAAAGGAATTTGACCTTTAAACTGTGACGTATTCCTAGCTTCGTGTGGCGGGAATTCTACGTCATATAAGCTTTAACTTCATGAAGTTCCGTACTCTGGAATGGAGCGATATCGTATGGCGCATGATTGCGACCACGGGCAAGGTTGGACGCACACGCAAGGCGCAATGTAGCGACCATAGGGTCCTAAAGGTTAACTGTATTAGAAGACAACAATCACAGTTTCTGGGGCATATCATGAGAAGAGGTGGGCTGGAGAACATAACTGGAGAGATCGAGGGTAAGAGAGACAGAGGAAGACAACGTGAGAAAATATTGGATGGCTTGAAAGTCTGGCATGATGCAGAATCATCAGAAACTATATTTAAATGTATAACAAATAGAGGATTGTGGAGAGAGATGCTCACCTATGCCGGAAGAAATGGTACCAATGAATTAATGATGTAATGCTTGTACCTCAGATGTGTAAGTTAGAACAAAAACTTATACCAGCTTCATAATTATTATAACAACCAATCAAGGTGACTTACACTTGGGGCATTCCTAAATCCTTTGATGCCATGAAAGAGTGAACCTCCAATTGACCCCATCGAGAAGGCACCTCCACAGTCCTCGACAATTCTCCAGGGGCTGTCAAATGTGAAAAAGAAGTATAAATTTTGATTATAATATCTATGATTGGTTGGTTGCTGGTCCAATTGTCTATAGGCTCATATCCTGTGACCCAAACAATATTTATACATGTATTCAAATATAAACCCAACATCAAAAGTGACCTTTAAATACAAAGGTTCATAACCTTTGTCAAGTCACAACCCCAATCTTATAGAAGCAAAAATATCCAGTGACCCTGAAACATTTTAAAGACTTGGTACTATGATTGCAGTCCAACCCTCATTTTTGTTCTTGTTTCCCATTAAGTGCCTACCTACGTATTTTGTTGTTAATTGATCTAAATATTATAATAATCAATAATTAATTGAAATATTCTTTTTTTTAGGGTTAGGATTAGTTATGTTTTACATAACTCTAACCCTAAATATAATTATATTTACATTTATAAATAATCACACAGGTAGGCATTAATTGGTGCAACCCCTATGTTCATAATGTTGGTGAATGACACTTCAGCTAAGAGGGCAAACAAACCCAGGCCCAACTCTACCATTGATACTTTCCTACAGGCCCTACCGGATTTATGCTCCCAGAGAAAATAAGTTGAGTACCTGACCGGCACAGGCACAATATGTCTAATTAAGTGAGACAAATTCACTAGGAGCAGAAAACCTCATGCAAGATAGGCATAGTCAACCTAAGCCTAAATCCCTGACTAACATCTCCACAAAGACTGCCACCCAGGGACATATATTGGCCTGAAAAGTCCAAGGGCACAGTGGGTAATAAACTGTCACAGAGTTGAGTTGACACACATTCGTCATCTGGTGACAGATAGGAAGGCTGTCACAGGCTAGATAAGTCCACTACCAAAATTAATGGCATGATGAAAACAGATGTGTTGGGCCTTTGATGTCCAGAACTCAGATATGCTGAGCTGAGGTGCAAATAACACAGTTCTGCTGTTCTAGCAGAAAAATGTACTTCATGCTCCCCAGCGGAAATCATAAAAACTTTCATGCCGATTATTAGAGTGCGAAAGCAGAAGATATAGCTCAGGTCTATTCCTATTTATAATTAATTTTAGTGAACTCTGTCCCCTACCGGACTTCTGTGATCAATTGTTAAACATCCAGTCCAATTTTAGTCATGTATAGAGCAGTTTTGTTTTAGGTAATCTTGGGTCCCCCACAACTTTTTTTGCTGAGAAGCTCCTGTGAGCCAGGTTGTCATTCTGTGAATAGTTCTGGTGTCTATGTTGCTGCTCCGCAGATGCACATCGCAGAGTCGCATATACTAAGTTATACCGATTCATAGATAGCAGTGTCCCAGTCGAAATATCATGACCAGTTTACTGTTCATTTCTGCTCAATGTGTTATAGTTTCTGTTTAGTTCTCTCCATTAGTCGCTTAAAATGTTTTTTTCAGAGATTTTACTTCCCTGAAGTTTTGAGTTACATCATATTGCCTCCTGTTTTTTTGCCAATTCATCTGCTTTTTTATTACCAGGAATGCAGCAGTGAGTTGGGATTGAATCCTAGTTTAAGTCAACGTTGTGCTATAAATAGGACACTGTTGTCACAAGAGTTCAGTGTAACACCAATGAAATTAATGGCTGCCGTGACGTCACATCCCGACAATCACCGAGTTCAAATCTAGACACAGACGAACTTATTATCAATATCATACTGTTGCTTTTCAAATTTATATAAATTTTTTTATTTTTCTATGATTTGTACTGAGCGATCAGTATTTCTGCGCGCTATACACGGAGCGAGGTGCACGTATACATTAGAAATATTATTTCTAATTCTAAGTACTTAATCTTACACTTGCCAAATCACACAACAAAAAAGGTCAGAATATACCTCGAAAGAAGACCAAAGGTCACAGTGGAGAATCAAACTAGAATTCAGCTGTGAGTTGGTATCCATCATTGTAGCAGTAGTACTAATAGATAGGTTAGCGGGGTTTTTTTGTCTGATGTTCAACCAATGTTGTGTTGTGAATGAGTTTGTGACTTTCGAAGTTTGTTTTGTTTATTTGAATTTGTGGATGGCCTCCTTTTCTTTAGGCTAGGATAAATTTGATGGGCAAGTTTGAATCACTGAAGATTGCAATTTTTGGGGGGTATTATGGATTCTATTCTCAGTTGTTGTGACTGGACTGATGTTTTATTATTTATAATTGTACTAATAAATAGGTCTACTATTATTCCTTAATAATAAGCCTATAGCCTATAGAGTTAGTTGTTAGTACTCCTACCACTACCTACTACTAGTTTTAAAAAATATCATTCTGACATTCTGTCATTATGATGCAACGATATAATTACAGGATCGCTGCTCCTTATAGCACAAATATACTGTTTAGTGGTCCTAAAGTTTGAGGAGAGATCATATAATGTTCTAAAAACACGCAATAATTCCTAAACAGAGTAATAAATCACGACAAAATACTTACCATGGTTCACGAGCATAATCTTCCATGTCCTGTCCCACGAGCAGTCAAGTTTGATAAGACCTGTTGTGTGACCTCGACCTACACTCAAAATTACATTTCTGTGAATTTGCAATGCAAAAAAATATCAACCTCTGCGATATTTATTTAATAAAAATGCAAAATTATTTATTATGAAATATACCAGATGTTGCATATTTCTAACATTATTATATACGTAATATTATTATAAAATAAATACATGGAAGCCCCGTTTTTTACTTAAATGTGTTACTAGGTCATAAAATAAACACTGAAAATTAACTACTTTTTAACACAGTGGTAGACTTAAAGAAATTATGAAATGTCTATTAAACCAATTTTAGAAAATAATAATAAAATACGTCTGGTATATTTTGATATCTAGTTCAGCAGCTTCAAATACTAAATGACTAATGATACATTATAATTTATTAATTAGGACACAACAACAATTTCAAAGTGGAAAAGTCAATGAATAATTTAGCATGCCATCTGGCAAGATTTAGTTTATATGAAAATATCATCATCAGGTGCTATGCCGGCTGGCGTAGGCGACCATGGCTTTCCACAGTTCTCAATCTCCAGTATGATGAATCGGGAGCGTTGTGGTTTCCCTGTCGTGCTATGCTGTTAACCTAATATCTTCTCATGATCTTTTGCTTGTTGTGACTATGTTCTCCAAACCTCTTTGTCTCATAACGTGGCCAAAATAGGATTGCTTTTTCTTATAGGCCCTATTACTGATTAAGCTCCGTATCGCATATGACTCTTTCAACACCCCCACATTAGTTTTCCTGGTAGTCCATGGTATTATCAACATTCTTCTGTAGAACCACATCTCTACTGCCTTTAATTTCGCACTTTCCTGTTTGTTTATTGTCCAAGGATCGCATCCATATTTTAGTATAGAAGTGTGGCCTATATAGCACTGCAGAGCTCTCTTCCTCACCTCTAATGACAAGTCATATTACACAATATATTTTTCATGTTCTGAATGTTATTTTTACCTGCCATGTTCTGCTTCCCATTTCTGTTGAACTTCTTCTATCTACTGTAGTTGTACCTAAATAATAATTCTTCTTCTTCTGCGTTCGTTCTCAAACTCCTGCAGATTGGCAGGATTTAGTCCGGAAAACGGAATGCGTTGTGTCATGGTTTACAGCATTGCTGCGATATCTGCGCCTTTCGGCCTGACACATCCGATTTCAGCATGGCTTTGGGTCACTGACCCTATATGGGATGGGACAGCCAACTCCATCCCATAACCTCCTTTTACGACATGCATGGAAGGTAAACAGTGTTGCTATTCTTTGCTCCTCTTTCGGGCCCCGGCAACGCACGGGCGACCTAAATAATTCAATTGATGGACCTATTTTAATACTATATCATTCACTTTGATCTTGCAAGTTTAAGGTATTTTGCTTCTTTGAAATAACCATTACTTCTGTTTTCTTTAAATTTAGGACACGGCCTTTCTCTTTACTTTCTGTGACTACTATGTTACTTAATTCTTGAAGGTTCTCCTCACTTTTAGCAATCAGAACAGTGTCATATCTGAAATTATTTATCTTATGTTCTCCCACCGATTTTCCTGTAGATATTGACGCATTATGTTTTCACTGTATAAATAGAACTGATCTGGTGAAAGTACGCATCCCCGTATAAATTCTTGTTTTATTTGTTGAAAGGGGCCAAATTGATTTCCTACTCTAACTGCTGCTGTTTGTTGTCAATACAATTTCTTGATGCTTCTTAAATCCTTACCGTCGATGTTCAAATTCTCTAGCATGTGTATAACTTCACTATGTTCAATTTTATCAAATGCTTTTGTGTAGTCTATAAAACAGAGGTACATGTATGTTCTAACCTCTATAGACCTCTCTATTTAGTGTTCTCAAAATATATATAACATTGTTGGTACTGTTGCCTTCTACGACACCACACTGTTCTGGGCGTATTTCTATTTTTATTTTGTTTTTCACTCTCTTCATTATGATTCTGCGAAGTATTTTTTGTTATTTGACTAGTGGGGATGATCGTACGGTGTTCTTCGCATTCGGTGGTACCTGGTTTCTTTGATAAGGTTATAAATATGGATCTCATAAAGTCGTCGGGTTGTGTCCACTATTATATACGTCATTCAGCAATTTAGTGATTATTTCTACTCACTCACCTAAAGCTAATAATTCCTATAATGGGATGTCTGGTCGGGAAACTTTGCTATATTCCATGTGCCTTAGGGAATCCCTTACTTCTGATGCCTGAGACTAACGGGAATTGAACCAGTCCGTTCAACGGCACCAAATCGCCTAGCAACTATTGAACACGCGTTCTTCCGTACTTGACTAACCGCATCTCCAAAAAAAAAAGATGCGATTTCATCAAGCCTTTCAAACCGTGCACTTAGTCTTCGGCCGATAGGTCTTCTTGTAAACATGGATAACATATATAGACAATATAATTTTGCTTCGAGTAATTGTTTATACAAGTAAATATAAGTAGGAAGCCAGAGGACAATAAGGAAACAACACTTGGACACTGTTCTGGAGTTCTGTATAGAAGGAAACAATACGGATATTATGTTATATGTTTGTTGTTACTGAGGATATTTCAATACCTGTACGGGATGTTTGTTGTTGTTGTGATAGTCCTTGTCTCGATCTTTCCGTTCTTGTGACTTTGTGTGCACGGTTTGAAAGGCTTGATCTCGCATCTTTTTTTGGAGATGCGGCTAGTCAAGTACGGAAGAACGCGTGTTCAATAGTTGCTAGGCGATTTGGTGCCGTTGAACGGACTGGTTCAATTCCCGTTAGTCTCAAGTACTTCTGATGCGAGTATTGATGAACCCTAGGTGGTATCTTGTATGTTTGTCTTGGGTTTATTGTCATCATAAGGTTCTTTAATATATTCCGACCATCTCTGTACTATATGATCTTTTCCCATTAATATCTGCCCTGCCTTAGTTTTTAGATAACCTGTAACTGTTTCCGTTCTTTTCCCTGTTATCTCATCAATTTGCTTATGTAGTAATGTTGTGTCTTCGTTGAAATGTGATTCATTTTCTGTGCATTTCTTGTTTAGCCAGCTTTCTTTTGCTACTTTTCATTTATCTCTTACCTCCTTACTTGGACAAGATTCAGGAATACATGCACATGCCTCTAGAGGAAGCAGGACAGCTTGCCATAGAGCACATGGATTTCTGGAGAAAAGGAAGACTACGTTCGGGAAAGAATACGTCACTTGATAGAATCTTAAGTATTTTCTGATATTCCGCTATCTTGTATTTATTTTTTCTTCTGGTGGTCATCAAATATAATATATTTTGTGTCATCCATTTTTGTTTTGATGTATGTTTGTATGAAAGTAAACACGTAAAAAAAGAAATAGTAGTTTTACGATAAACAAATATGCGGTATCAACGTTTCGGTTAAAATGTCTTATCGAGATAGAAACAAACACAAAAAGGAGAAAAATGCAAAAACACCATATAAATAAGCCTATGTACCGGTAATGAAAGCAGACAAATAGATGCTTATCTGAGTAAGAGAGTGGCAACAAAATAAAACAATGGTAGCAAGTTTATGCGAAGCGACATGTAATAGTAACACACGTGGTAAGTCAGAAGACAGCAGACTGAATGATGACAGTACTACACGACTTGAATAATAGACATCCGAGTGCATTAGATAGGCCAGCATCTGGCCCATTGTGATGTAGGCCAGCATACTTTAAGACTGGCACATTGTGATATAGGCCAGCATACTTTAAGACTGGCACATTGGGATGTAGGTCAGCATACTTTAAGACTGGCACATTGTGATGTAGGCCAGCATACTTTAAGATTGGTACTTGTTGGAGCGATCGCTTTTGTAACCATCTTCATGCCATCAAGCACAGAACACCCACTCCTGTGGCCACACACTTCAACGGCGATGGTCATCATGGTGCGTTGGATATTCAGATCACCGCCATCATATCTTGCACCACCGATGATAGATCTAGGTATGCTCTAGAAAATCGTCTCATTTTCGAAATGGGTACACTCAAGCCCTTTGGACTCAATTCCGACCACGCTTATGTCTAGTACAGGGTTGGTGTGGTCTTTGTCTTTATTCTTTTTGTTCGGTCATTTACTCATCTTTTTGTTCGTTTCGTTTCCACATATATTTACGTTTTTATGTACTTTCTGACCTTCCCGCATATCATTTCCATATTTCCGTTGGACGTTGTGATAATTGTTTCTATTCGTCGTCTTTTAATGTTTTGTTTGTGTCTTGATAAAGACCTTTTGGTTGAAACGTTGAATGTGATTTGTGTATTGTAATTTTTATGATTTCTTGTGTGCTCATCATTGCCCATCATTACCCACTAGTTTTAGATATTGTCTGTCGTGTCCCATTGAGACGAAATATAAACCTGTGTTTTACGTAAGTCTACATATAACTTCGCGTACTTCCACTGTTTCATTGTATTTCTGTGAGGAGGAGGGGGGGGGCTTCTCTTGTGTCCCGATATGTCAGCTTCCATAACAGAATTACCAAGGTATAGAATCGTAGTGTAGTATTCTAGCCAAAAAGGAGTGGGAGCGAGAACACACCCATACTTTATCCAAGAACTACGCTCCTGACACACAGTGATGCCACTTTGCAATCATATATTGAAATCATTGTTATTACATGCCCCTGACCTGTTCTCTATGACAGTAAGCATCACGAAGACACTGTAGTTATACGTCAATGATCTACAATAGTGGTTCTCAAACTGGGCCATATGTCATCCCTGGGACAGCGGTGAGGAACTTTGAAATTAGGGTCACAGAACTGTCTTGAGAAGCTACAGGACAGCAGACACGTGAATGCTACACAACTGGAGTTGATAACTTGATACACAGCTTGATACACAACTGGAGTTGATAACTTGATACACAGCTTGATACACAACTGGAGTTGATAACTTGATACACAACTGGAGTTGATAACTTGATACACAGCTTGATACACAATTGGAGTTGATAACTTGATACACAGCTTGATACACAACTGGAGTTGATAACTTGATACACAGCTTGATACACAACTGGAGTTGATAACTTGATACACAGCTTGATACACAACTGGAGTTGATAACTTGATACACAGCTTGATACACAACTGGAGTTGATAACTTGATACACAACTGGAGTTGATAACATGATACACAGCTTGATACACAACTGGAGTTGATAACTTGATACATAACTTGATACACAACAGGAGTTGATAACTTGATACATAGCTTGATGCACAACTGGAGTTGATAGCTTGATACACAACTGGAGTTGATAACTTGATACACAACTGGAGTTGATAACTTGATACACAGCTTGATACACAACTGGAGTTGATAACTTGATGCACAGCTTGATACACAACTGGAGTTGATAACTTGATACACAGCTTGATACACAACAGGAGTTGATAACTTGATACACAACAGGAGTTGATAACTTGATACACAGCTTGATACACAACTGGAGTTGATAACTTGATACACAACTGGAGTTGATAACTTGATACACAGCTTGATACACAACTAGAGTTGATAACTTGATACACAGCTTGATACACAACTAGAGTTGATAACTTGATACACAGCTTGATACACAACTAGAGTTGATAACTTGATACACAGCTTGATACACAACTAGAGTTGATAACTTGATACACAGCTTGATACACAACTAGAGTTGATAACTTGATACACAGCTTGATACACAACTGGAGTTGTAGCGAAGAAGCTTTAAAAACATTGCTGACTTATAATGAAACTGAAGTACTCCTTTTTATGCACCGAGGAGAAGAGATCGGAAGAAAATTTATCTGAAAATGTTGTCACTAAGAAAAGGTGGTCTACAGTCATCATCATCATCAGGTGACATGCCGGGTGGCGTAGGCGTTCATGGCTCTCCACAGCTCTCTGTCCACAGTATTATGTATCAAAGTCGTTGTTATTTCCTTGCCGTGCCAGGTTGTCAAACTGTCTAATATTTTCTCACGTTGTCACCCTCTGTCTCTGGTGCCTTCAATCTTGCCTGTTGTGATTATGTTCTCTAAACCTGCCTGTCTCATGAAGTGGCCAAAAAAAAAGAAGATTGAATTTTTCTTATATTGTTGATTAAGGTCCGTTTCGCATTTAACTCTTTCAACACTTTCACATTCGTTTTTCTGGCAGTCCATGGTATTCACAGCATTATCGCCATGACTTTCATCTTGGGAGAATAATGTGGTAGTTTCCCGTTGCTTTCCACATCCATATGGGGGGGGGGGGGGGTATCCATTTATATCCGCTACCGTTGACAATATTTTATGTCGGGACAAATGGGTGCCCCGCCCTGCCCAGTTGCAGAGCTACCACTTATACCGGTACGATCAACGACTAAACTCCAGGAATATGGTATACAGTAGGCCCATCAAAAAGCATCACGACAAATGGCAACCGCCTAAAAAAAAGTTGACGATTTTAGTTACCTAGGATTCATAAATACATAGGCCTATATTCTTTCTTTCAACATCATCATCTAGTGCCGTCTCCGTAACGAAGGTTGCAGCAACTGACCTTCAACATGCCTTTTCTCTTGGTGGTGCACTCTGCTAGATTGCAACCTAGAAATTATGTTATATCTTGTGATGTTAACTCTCCCACTTGTATCTCTGCCTACCTCTCGTTCGTCTCCTTTCGATTTTACCCTCAAGTAAAATCTTGAACAAAGTGTCATGTCTTTTAATGTGTACACAATATTTTGTTTGATTGATCTTTGTTTACTTTAATAATTCTTTCTTCATATTAAGTGTTGTTAGAACTGTTTATTTTGTTGATATTAAGTGTTGTTAGAACTGTTTGTTTTGTTGATATTAAGTGTTGTTAGAACTGTTTGTTTTGTTGATATTAAGTGTTGTTAGAACTGTTTATTTTGTTGATATTAAGTGTTGTTAGAACCTGTTTGTTTTGTTGATATTAAGTTTGTTTTTGTTTGTTTTTCGTTCGCTCCATTGTAACCATCACGGATATCCATGCGATTTCCGCCGGGAGCGTGATTACGTTGTGCCACCGTTATGCGCCTTGTAGGCCTAGCACATCCGATTTCGGCATGCCTTGACAATTCGGGTGGGCTACCCTTAGCCTGTGACAGCCTCTATATCTGTCTCCAGGCACGCGTATTGGAGACTCTTCGCCAATACGATTTTTTGCTCTCGTCTGACTCGAACGAGGTGTTCCACTGTCTATGAACTTGCCTCGTGTAATTGGACGTGCTGCGCCTGTGCCCATTGGGTACTGAACCGTTTCTCATCCGTGAGCCTGGTTCCTTAAGGGGAAGAACTCAACAGAGGAGTTGGACCCTGGATCTTTCGCCCTCTTAGCCGAGGTGTCATTCACCGACATCGTGTACCCCTTGTCCAAGTTCGAGTCTCACACCACGCGTTTGAGAGCAAGGCGTTCTCGAGCTGAGCGTCCTTGTCCCAATAGCGCCTGAGCCCATCAGGTACTGAACCCTTTCTCTCTTCAAGTGTATTTCCGGTGTAGGAAAACTTGACAGTAGAGTTGGGCCAGGGCTAAATCGTTGTCCCTTTTGTGCCTGAGCGCATCGAGTACGGAACCCTTTCTCTTCGCGAGCATATTTCCGGTTTAGGAAGGCTCGACATTAGAGTTAGGTTAGGTCTTCTTGCTTTACCAAACGCCAATGGATGGGTCTGGGTCTCTGCCTGTAAGGAACACAGGTAACTAGAAGCTCGTCTCGAGCTGACGGAGCTTGTAGTTCCCCTTTCCTAGGGACTTCACTTTCTATTTGCAGTTCGCGCTGCCCTCAAGCGCTGTTCTGCCCTTTCATTGTTTCATTGTACTCGGTATGAAATCTATTTGTCTCTCGCCATGCATCTATCTTTACGTGCATTTTACATTGGCCGCCCCTCCAATGTTCGGACTGGACTGACTTGCTTCACTGTATGTCGACAGTGTCGCTATATGTGGTGATGCTGGTGGTGTCGGAGATATTGTCTGTCTCTTGTGCAGTCAAATCTCTTTCAATCTGCTACCTCCACATTCTCGGACACGATCCCCAAATGATTTGGCCAGAATCAGCTCGAGCTGCTGTATTTCTGTTTCCAGGGTGCACCGCGTGGAGGTACATTTGGGATCTTGGTTATCTGCTAACCCTGGGTCCGCCTAGAGCAATGCGTTCCCTTTGCACCCCTTGATATTAAGTGTTGTTAGAACTGTTTATTTTGTTGATATTAAGTGTTGTTAGAACCTGTTTGTTTGTTCGTTCTTTACACAATGAATTAAATATATGCATAGGAAATACAGCGACGGATATTAGTGTAGAGATAAAAAGGTTAATATTTTATTCATTGTCAGCACTACATAAAGTCTACTAGCCATGAAACACACAAGGGCAGACAGTCTATCTCTCAATTAAAATGTAGACAATCGATCACTCAGTTACACTGTAGGCAATCAATCACTCAGTTACACTGTAGACAATCGATCACTCAGTTACACTGTAGGCAATCGATCCCTCAGTTACAATGTAGGCAATCAATCACTCAGTTACACTGTAGACAATCGATCCCTCAGTTACAATGTGAGAGAGTGTATTATATATGAAAGTCAAGTGCTGTTTCATAATATTATTATTTCTCATTGACATCA
This sequence comes from Meghimatium bilineatum, assembly GCA_034231615.1. Classification (NCBI taxonomy): domain Eukaryota; kingdom Metazoa; phylum Mollusca; class Gastropoda; order Stylommatophora; family Philomycidae; genus Meghimatium; species Meghimatium bilineatum. Next base: position 2,259,301 of record CM067317.1, on the reverse strand, counting down.
GTGTTAATACATTGTCATTGCTATTAGGTATAGATAGGTAGGTCATATGGCAGAAACCTGCCAGCAGAGATGAAGGCAGCCCTTTATGTACTAAGCTGGAGCAACTATTAGGTGGGTGGCCAGTTTCCTTTCTTGCTGTGTTTACTGTTACGTGAGAAAATATTAGACAGTTTGACAAACTGACACGGCAGGGAAACAACAGTGAGCTTGATACATAATACTGGAGACAGAGCTGGGAGAGCCATGATTGCCTATGCCAGCCGGCACATGATGATAGTTAAGTATACTTTTCTATGACAAGCTGCAGGCCATGGTTATTGTGGTCATCATCTCGCTGTTGTTGTGATACCCATTTGCTGAAGTTAGGTGGGTGAGATTCATGCATTAACCATGCACCCAAGTTTAGATGATCTATGGACTAACCAAGTCTGCTACCACAGCTATTGGGTGCATGTGCATAAGAGGATATCTCCTATCTAGAGCTGCAAGTTTTCACTTTTGGGCAAGGGTGAACACGACCACGTTGTCAGTTTGCTCAAAGGTGGATCCCAGTTACACAATCTACAACTGACCATGATGTCAGTTTGCTTAAAGGTGGACCCTACTTACACAATCTACAACTGACCATGATGTCAGTTTGCTCAAAGGTGGACCCTACTTACACAATCTACAACTGACCATGATGTCAGTTTGCTCAAAGGTGGACCCTACTTACACAATCTACAACTGACCATGATGTCAGTTTGCTCAAAGGTGGACCCTACTTACACAATCTACAACTGACCATGATGTCAGTTTGCTCAAAGGTGGACCCTACTTACACAATCTACAACTGACCATGATGTCAGTTTGCTCAAAGGTGGACCCTACTTACACAATCTACAACTGACCATGATGTCAATTTGCTCAAAGGTGGACCCTACTTACACAATCTACAACTGAACATGATGTCAGTTTGCTCAAAGGTGGACCCTACTTACACAATCTACAACTGACCATGATGTCAGTTTGCTCAAAGGTGGACCCTACTTACACAATCTACAATTGACCATGATGTCAGTTTGCTCAAAGGTGGACCCTACTTACACAATCTACAATTGACCATGATGTCAGTTTGCTCAAAGGTGGACCCTACTTACACAATCAACAATATGTTAATGATTTTAACTGTTGTCTCCTGTCAATTGATATGTTTAGTCCCACTGTAGACCCAGTCTACCACGGCTGGAGAATTATTGTGATGTATGATATCTGTGGGAAAGTGGGAGATTGGAGGCAACAGAGATGTGGTTCTACAGAAGAATGCTGAGAATACCATGGACTGCCAGAAAAACTAATGTAGAGGTGTTAAAAGAGTTAAATGCGAAACGGACCTTAATCAACAATATAAGAAAAAGGCAATCTTCTTTTTTTGGCCACTTCATGAGACAGGCAGGTTTAGAGAACATAATCACAACAGGCAAGATTGAAGGCACCAGAGACAGAGGGCGACAACGTGAGAAAATATTAGACAGTTTGACAACCTGGCACGGCAAAGAAATAACAACGACTTTGATATATAATACTGTGGACAGAGAGCTGTGGAGAGCCATGACCGCCTACGCCACCGGCATGGCACCTGATGATGATGATATTTGTAGATTGTCAATCATTTTGGTAATGTATATTTGTAGATTGTCAATCATTTTGGTAATGTTGTATATTTGTAGATTGTCAATCATTTTGGTAATGTTGTATATTTGTAGATTGTCAATCATTTTGGTAATGTTGTATATTTGTAGATTGTCAATCATTTTGGTAATGTTGTATATTTGTAGATTGTCAATCTTTGTAGTGTTGGAGTCTGGAATGTGTGCACGTCATTAAAACGGTGGAAATATACTCGATCACTGCAAAGTTAGAAATCATCACAACACTAAATTATTGAAATAAATAACCTTGCCTATGTGTTATTTATGTTTACAATTAGGCCTAACTGTTTATGTGTTATGTTTACAATTAGGCCTAATTGTTTATGTTACTTATGTTTACAATTAGGCCTTATTGGCTCATATAGTACTAAGGCCTTCTGGCACGTAATTATGTTTAGTGTTTGTGGTTCTGGAGGAATTTATATATCTGTGCAGTGTGTGTGTCTATCAAACAGTCCATATGGCATAAGAATATACAAGTTGAAAGTCTTGACTAAAATAGCATATTTTCTAGAGATGCTGTGTGGTCAGACAGAAAATGTGTTGACTCAAGTTGCGAGACAAGTAGGTGCCATATGAGCAGACCTGGTTCAAATCCTATTTGCTGCATTATTATTCATTCCTTGAAAAAATATATCAGTATTTTTGGCAAATGCATAGCTGTACATAACTAAACTATTGTTAAGAGCACGACCACCGACAGAAAACATTCAACATATCAAACAAGACATCAGCTATCAATGACTGAATATTTTAATGTCAACAATCAAAAGAAACTTTTAAATCAACAATGTAAAAAAAAAAAAGTTGCTCATTTCAGTCTATCCCTACGAACCCAGTACAAAAATTCAACATGTCTATCTCTACAAACACAGTACAAAATTCAACATGTCTATCACTACAAACCCAGTACAAAGCCAAGACATCTCTAAAGTCTGTATCAAGTAATTGTCTATACCTACAAACCTAGTATAATGTTCAACTTTGTTATCGCTACAAACCCATTACAGTGGAGACATAAAAAGATTACTATATTTATAAGCAAAGTTATTATTACATATTAAATTCAAATTAAACCTTTCAAATTGAGTTTGGTTACATTTAATGCAAGCAATGTTTTCTGTGTATATAATTGATAAATTAGCTTAGCTAACAAGATCATTGACTGATTACTATAAAATAACCAGAATGGGCATGCCCTTGCATCATATGGATAAGTGGAATACTAAGCGAGGACGAACAGAACAGTGTGCAGCGAAGGACAGTCACCCTCAGTTTCCTGGATGAGGAATATCCACAAGATATATGGGTCAGAGTATACACTAATGGGTCAGCACAGAATGCCGTGAGGAATGGAGGTGCAGGTGTATATATAGAATATCCACACAAGCCTTGAGATACAATCAGAACACCGACAGGAAAATTCTGCAATAATTATGATGTAGAAATCCAGGCAATTAGTGTGGCAGCTAAAAAACTGCTGAACTCCATCTCTGACCTACAGCCTGTGGTATTCCTGACAGATGCAAGATCAGTGCTTCAAGCTCTCCAGTCTGAAAAACCAACAGACTTGAAAAAACTACTTAGCGAATTGTCTTACCAGTATAGGGTAACCATGCAGTGGATACCCTCTCACTGTGGAATACCAGGAAATGAAAAAGCAGACCAACTGGCTAAGGAAGGTGCTGCCGAAGACCAACCAGATATACCAATCACCTACCATCAGAAAAAACAGATGATCAAGTCAATAAGAAAGCCACAAACACCAACACAAGATGACTATCACATTATGAACAGACCAGAACAAGTTATAATTCTACGTCTCAGAACAGGACACAACCGACTCCGCAGTCACATGTATACAAAGTTCAAGATTGGCAACACAGCCATGTGTACAGGCAGCACAGAGTGCCAAACATATACTTCAAGAGGCAGACATATTGGACAGAGGAAACAACACTGGAATCAAAACTCTATGGGACACTGTATGAACTACAAAAGACTGAGTTTTATTCAGGAGACAGAATTACAGATATAGACATGTTTCAAGTGAACGAAAGAAGAAGAATATGGATAAGTGTATCAATGTTAATTATGTGGAGAAATAAAGGAACGGCAGTCCAAAAATGTTATAGTTGTCATGTTCCTATTGACTTTCTCTCGTGTCTCTCTCTCTCTCTATATATATATATATATATATATATATATATATATATATATATATATATATATATATATATATATATATATATATATATAATTGTCTTTTCCCAGGTGAATGATAGTTGATAGTATCCACACTTGTCAATAAGTGTAAAGGTGGGTGTGTCAGCTGTTGTTCCAAGACCAGATGTGTTGCATCATATCCATGTTTGCTCAAGGCTATCTTGATGTTTTCTATCAACTGTTTTCTTGGTCTACATTTGACTTTATGTTCGATGAGGTGGTATTTTAAAGGATACGATGAGAAACCACTGCCATTTTGCGGAGATCCTCCTCTTCTTAGTTTCCCAGGGAAAAAAATCATCTCGCTTTTTACAATAAAGTATCCAGATGAATTGTTTCTCTGGGTAACTAAGAAGAGGATTTCAGCAAAATGGCAGCAACCTTTCATCATATCCTTAAGGGTACCTCCGCAGCTAAGGGGTTAAGGACCATGTTTGACATTAGTAGCTAAGTCTTGGTATATATATATATATATATATACACAATAAGATGTAAACATGCTCACACCACTATTACAGTTGCTTATTGAGATGAAACTGCTGTGACTTGAGTACACTTACATGGCAAACAATAAACTGCTGTGACTGGAGTACACTTACATGGCAAACAATAAACTGCTGTGACTGGAGTACACTTACATGGCAAACAATAAACTGCTGTGACTGGAGTACACTTACATGGCAAACAATAAACTGCTGTGACTGGAGTACACTTACATGGCAAACAATAACTGATTATTTCCTTCTCATTCTGACAAGTGTAGCATCAAAAGTTCTAGTATTTCAATCAAATGAGAGTTCACAAAGGTTATGATATTGTTAATTTTACATACAGATCTGTTCATCTGTCTAAAGTCAAATTTGACATCACATCAAACATCTTAAAAAAGGCATAGAAGATTGACTTCACTGTACTTGGGTTACCCCATATGTACTCCGCCCCAAGTATACCCACTTTATATTATGTTTCATGTGTTTCTTACCCGGTTTCTTAATGTGTTTCTTACTCTGATTCTCACTCTGATTCTCATTTGGTTCAACCTAAAGAAACTTTCATGAATGACAAAAAACTCTACTGTAAAATACTCAATGGCCATAGCATTTATTTTTGTTTGATTAGAATAGTAAACGGTCGACACTGACTGGGCTGCTTTAAGGGGTAAAGCTAGTGTTGAGAAACAACCTGAACTGATTCTGTTCCACATGACTCATACATGTCAGTAACCCTTATGTCTTGAGACCAAAAAGACTCCTGTGAGTCATGCTCCAATGACATTTATTTTGTCCTTTTCTGTATTATATCAACATAAGGATGGTTCCGATCGAAAGTATATGTCCACATTACTTCTTGCATGATTTTTATGTGCATTGATATCCATTTTGTTAGGTTATTGATAAGTTTTGAGCATGGGGGTATGTGACTCGTTTCCCCCGTATATTATGTATATATATTTTCCAGTTTACTTATTTTCGTAAAATAATAATTTTAATTACTCTGGTTGCATTTATTATTGAAATCCAACTTGGCAAATGCTTTCAGCATTGTGTTTGCAAATTTATGCCATTTTGTAAGAGAAATCAGCCATATTTTTGTCAGAGTTTCATCCAACTATTTAGGCCTAATCTCATGGATTGATGTCAAAATTTGTTCTAAATAACAAATTTTTGATGCACTATGCATATATATTATACATTTTTGTATTTGTAATTGGATTATCTACAGAACTGATACAGTTTGAGTGGAAGTTATTGATTCGGAAGTTCGGTAAGGTCAAATATCATGTCCAAAATAATATTTATGTCATTTATAAATTTTTTTTTTGTTTGCTAAAATAATTTTTGTATATATTAACACAATTTTTTTTTTCAAAATGACTTGTGATAACCACATTCTCTGTCCATTTCTGTTTCGTAATATATATATATTACATTATAATGTAAATATACTTAGAAGTACTATTTCTTGTTCCTGCGATGCATGCGCACACACACACACACACACAAATCGAACAAAATTCAAGTCCGTCCAAAGGCTAAAAATATTCCATACTGAATCAAAGCTGAAGATGGATATCAGTATAAATTTATAGTCGAGCCATCCACTTTGCCCAGGTGCTAACTTTTAGCACAAAAGCACATGATGTGGCTAGGTTGGCATGACCCAACAATACCATGAGGAAATGTGTCAGGCTGGAAGGCACAGATATTGCAGCAAAGCTGAAAACTATAACATTGGGTATTCCCTTACATGCTGCCTATCTGGGAGTGTGAGAATCAATTCAGAAGTAAAAAAATAAGAAGTTCATATGGTACTGTGCATATGGTACTGTTCGGCGCAACTATGGTTTAAGTCTTCACTATGACCTTTGTTCTAGTTTCAAGGTATTACCTAACCTTTGCAGCGTGATTAGTAGAGTTTGTATTAAAAATTAAAGTATATTAATTGAAAAGGCATATTAATTTGGAATTAGTATTTAGATTAGGGATGGGGGTAAGGGTTAGGATCAGTTATAAATTACAAAAATTATAATTATAAATGTGGTTTGATGTCATTTGTGTTGGGAGATGTGACATCAAGGCATCCATTTATTTCATTAGTGTTACACGAAAATCTGTGATGTCTGCTACGTAAAAATTTAAACATTGTGTGCTATTTATAGTACAGTGAAGACTTAAACCGTAGTTTTACCATACTGTTTATATGATAATATGCATACTGTACTGTTCATATATACTGTTCATAAAGAGAATTATAGACTGTTGACTCCAATATTTTTTTGTGATGAAGTTTAAGCAAATGAACATAATTATTGAACACAATCTCATACAGTTAACAAGACTCACTCTACTGTCCTAATATGGGGACTAGTTAACAAGACTCACTCTACTGTCCTAATATGGGGACTAGTTAACAAGACTCACTCTACTGTCCTAATATGGGGACAAGTTAACAAGACTCACTCTACTGTCCTAATATGGGGACTAGTTAACAAGACTCACTCTACTGTCCTAATATGGGGACAAGTTAACAAGACTCACTCTACTGTCCTAATATGGGGACAAGTTAACAAGACTCACTCTACTGTCCTAATATGGGGACAAGTTAACAAGACTCACTCTACTGTCCTAATATGGGGACAAGTTAACAAGACTCACTCTACTGTCCTAATATGGGGACAAGTTAACAAGACTCACTCTACTGTCCTAATATGGGGACAAGTTAACAAGACTCACTCTACTGTCCTAATATGGGGACAAGTTAACAAGACTCACTCTACTGTCCTAATATGGGGACAGGTTAACAAGACACACTCTACTGTCCTAATATGGGGACTAGTTAACAAGACTCACTCTACTGTCCTAATATGGGGACAAGTTAACAAGACACACTCTACTGTCCTAATATGGGGACAAGTTAACAAGACTCACTCTACTGTCCTAATATGGGGGACAAGTTAACAAGACTCACTCTACTGTCCCAATATGGGGACAAGTTAACAAGACTCACTCTACTGTCCTAATATGGGGACAAGTTAACAAGACACACTCTATTGTCCTAATATGGGGACAAGTTAACAAGACACACTCTACTGTCCTAATATGGGGACAAGTTAACAAGACTCACTCTACTGTCCTAATATGGGGACTAGTTAACAAGACACACTCTACTGTCCCAATATGGGACTAGTTCACAAAACCAACTATTCTGTCCTAGGGACTATAGTTAGTTGTGCCTTCTAGGCTATTCTATCCAGTGAGCATGGTAAGGAAATGTTTGAGCTTAAACTGTGATTGCACCGTAGCTCCTTACATTTACTCTGTCTTTGTTCTAACTTCAGCATCTTGATCAAGATTAGGAACTGTGTTACTAATGTCAATTATTTCTTCCCTGCTGCCATCAATAGCATCAGCTGTGATATTTTCTCTACCACTTCCCTCACTAGCCTGTGGAGTTTGATCACCATGCCAGTTGGTCCACGACTGGACTACATGTGAAGTAGTGCGGGTCAGCAGAAACACAAATCCTGTTAAACCACCAATATTGATATTTAATACCAATCGTCGCTGCCAGTATTTGCTGAAAGTTTGTATAGCCTAAAATGAGAAACAAACTTGAGTCAGATAAAACACAACAGAACAATCATAGAATGTATTTGTATGAGTCATGACAAGAAATTAATTAACAAATGAAAACAATTGAACAACAACTGAAAACAACAACGGAACAACAACTGAAAACAATTGAACAACAACTGAAAACAACAATTGAACAACAACTGAAAACAACAACGGAACAACAACTGAAAACAATGGAACAACAACTGAAAATAACAGTCTTTCAGGAGAGGGAGCACTTTCTCCCATCACCTCTAGTCACTCCCATTTCTACCATTCTCTGAATATGTACATTGTCTCATTCGACTTTGTCCTCATCTTCTCGTAGGGTATCCATGACTGCTGTAATAAATTAATCCTGTCTCTAATCTCGGTGCCGTTCACCAAAGCCCTACCAGCCAACACATCAGCTATTTCATTTCCCCTGACCCAGCACGACCTGGACAGTAGATCCATGTAATGCTCTGTGCTTTGTTGAGAAGAGTGACCCATTCAGTTCTGATCATACACTTTTCTATCTTGCGCAGCATACTTTGAGAGTCCAATAGAATAACTGAGTCTGTTGGTGGTTGCGTCGCCAGCCAAGTGAGAGCTGCTGTTGCTGGTTTTAATTTCCATTCTCATACTCGATGTTGTAGTGGGGTACGCAGCCGACTTCTACAGCTAATTTATTTCCATTTTGGTAGGCCACGAAACCCCAACCACACCTGTTTTGGTCTTGTGCTATTGAGCCGTCTGTGTAAATTATTATATCGTGTGACTTCGAGTGCTGCAGTATGAGTTCTTGGATCATTCCCTCCATTTTGTTGGCAGCCCTATCGCGGCACTCTTCCCATCTGTATCACAATTGTTGTCAATAACTTTCTCTCTTTGCCAAATGTCACACATTCACAGCCACTTCCTCCAGCTCACAAACTCTGAGTAGGGTATCTTCTGCTTCTGCCATCCAGGACCTTCCTCTCTTGTTACGCCTTCCCTTTTTGTTGTCTAGAGATTGGTGTAAGACGTGATGATCATTATTGGCGACCTTGAAGAATTCTTTAACCTGGGCTATTTTATGTCTTAATTTGATGCTAGGTAGGTCTAGGAGAAACCTCATGGTACAATAGGTGTATCTCTTGTGCATCTGAAGACAGCTCTCATGGCCTCACTTTGAACTCTCTCCAGTCTATCCACCTGTGTTTGCGACAGTGCCAGTAAACCTAAACCATAGTCCAACACAGATAATACCACTGCCTGCATCATCTGAAAAAGAGTTCGTTGCAGATGCCATGATTTTGACTGCACTGGCACTCTTGCCAGCTTTCTGAATGATATTGTCCACATGTTTCGCGAAAGATAGACCTTTCAAAAGTGATGTCTAGATATTTTATAGTCTGCTCCCTGTCAATGTTGATTCCCATGCAGGTGACTGCTGGTGCTGTGTCTGCGATTATGTTGTTGTTCAGTGAGAACCAGATGATGTTTGCCTTGGTGGGATCGATGACTGCCTTGTAGTTAGTGTAACAAATGTTCTAGATTACTCTGGACGCCATCAATCATGTCTCTTCTCACACCCTCAGTTTCCTGGATGAGGAATATCCACAAGATATATGGGTCAGAGTATACACAGATGGGTCAGCACAGAATGCCGTGAGGAATGGAGGTGCAGGTGTATATATAGAATATCCACACAAGCCTAGAGATACAATCAGAACACCGACAGGAAAATTCTGCAATAATTATGATGCAGAAATCCAGGCAATTAGTGTGGCAGCTAAAAAACTGCTGAACTCCAACTCTGACCTACAGCCTGTGGTATTCCTGACAGATGCAAGGTCAGTGCTTCAAGCTCTCCAGTCTGAAAAACTAACAGACTTGACAAAACTACTTAGCGAATTGTCTTACAAGTATAGGGTAACCATGCAGTGGATACCCTCTCACTGTGGAATACCAGGAAATGAAAAAGCAGACCAACTGGCTAAGGAAGGTGCTGCCGAAGACCAACCAGATATACCAATCACCTACCATCAGAAAAAACAGATGATCAAGTCAATAAGAAAGCCACAAACAACAACACAAGATGACTATCATATTATGAACAGACCAGAACAAGTTATAATTCTACGTCTCAGAACAGGACACAGCCGACTCCGCAGTCACATGTATACAAAGTTCAAGATTGGCAACACGGCCATGTGTACATGTGGACAGGCAGCACAGAGTGCCAAACATATACTTCAAGAGTGTTCTGAGCATGAAACGCTGAGGCAGACATATTGGCCAGAGGAAACAACACTGGAATCAAAACTCTATGGGACACTGTATGAACTACAAAAGACAGTGAGTTTTATTAAGGAGACAGAATTACAGATATAGACATGTTTCAAGTGAACGAAAGAAGAAGAAGAAATGTCTCTTCTGTTTTTGCCATTCTTGTACAGTAAGAGATTGTCCGCATATGTTAGTATCCTTCCATGCCCAGCTCCTGAAGCTGCACTATTTTGTATGTGTAGATGTCAAAGAGTACAGGTGATAGTGGCGATTCCTGCGGCAATCCCGGTGCTATAGTTCTGACTATGATGTCCAGGATCCCAATCTCTGGTCTGGCTGGACATTAACACCATTGCTATCCATCAAATTATCCACAAGTCAATGATGAGTTCACTTAGCAAATGGATTAGATGGCCAAAGCTGATCTGTTGTAAGCACCTTCTAGGTCGACCGTGGCGACCACTATTTACTCCTTTGTCTGAAATCCCTTGTAGATGTCATAGGCGAGGATTGCCACATTTTTGGTCGTGTCTCTCTTTGGTCTGTATACACCTAGAGTGTCAGGAAGTAGGCCTCTGTTTTCTAAATGGAGTGCCAGTCTTCTAGCGATTGTCCTCTCCAGCAACTTGCTGTAGACATTTTGTAAGATGATGATACGATAATTCTTGATGTCAGAGGTGTCTTTGCCAGGGGGAGAAGGTAGCTGTGTAGCCACACTTCTGGTATGCGTCCTGTTTTCAGACTTGTGTTGAAATCATCAACAGTTGTTTTAAGCTCGTCGTCTGTAATATCTTTCAGGAGGCTGTAGCGTATTCCGTCGGCTCCTGGTGTACCATCTGATGTTTTCTTTATGGTCTCTTTTACATCCTCCAACGAGACCAGTTCCTCATCAGCAATATGGTTTGTTACCAGCAATGCTGTTAAAGTGGCCACTATAGTCTTAGTTCATCAATATTGTTCTGATCTGATTGTTGGAGATATCTACTGAAGAAAGCGCTGCCCTTCTGCTCATCTGTGGTTATCTGCCGAAGACGGATGTATCGGGCTATTGGTGCAAATAAAACAGCGACACAACACATTTCCATTCTCTGGACTACATCCTGCTAGAAATCTAAAAGGACCATGGTCCTGCTATAAGAGAGATCGAGCAGGAGTTTAAGAATGAAAGCTAAAGAAGAATCTGTGGTTAGTATAAGCCCTGACTCGTCCTTCAAGTTTAATTTTGTATCCGTTTTCTTCATTGCCTTGTGTAATTTCCAAAATTTGTATAGGGCACTGTCGGCTGCAACATCTGTGCAAAATTATCCCAGTGTTGTTTCTTAGCTTCCTTTACGATTTGTTTAAAGGCTTCAGTGGTCTTCTTCATAGTAATCTCTTGACTCTTTTTTTGCTTTCCATGGTGACTTGTGTCTGTCATCTCTCATGTTGTCACTCCTGGACACTTTGCTTCTTCTTTACCCATGCAGACTCTTATCTCTTCAGTTCACCAGGGGGAGGGGGTTGTTGCATGTTTTGCCTCACTGTATTTTTTTGCCATGCCATTTATCGCAACTAACTTGCTCAAGAACGACTCTTCGTTGCGCCTATATTTAATGGTATGTTGTCTCTTGTTAATTTTACAGTTCTGCCCTTTTGTGATTATTACCGCGCATGGTACGTGGTCACTACCATGGTAAGCCAGTGCCGCCCACATCGTTTCCATTTCACCATGACACAACACCAGTGCAAGGTCAATTTTTGATACTGAGTCTGTCTCTTTGGTAGCTAACCTGGTCATTCTGGCACAATTAAGAATAGTGAGATCAGTCTCTAGCAGGGCCTTGCATAGTGCTATTTCCTGTGTGTTGTTGTTTGGGTTTCCCCAGGCGATATTTCGAGAATTGAAGTCTCCGCACACTAATAGACAATCTCCCGGGAGGTCTTCCAACTCATTCAGAAAATTCCAGTCTTTGGGCTTGACGTGGGAACAGTTTCGAACATAGATATTAATAATGTTCCATCTTTGTCTACGAATTATGATCTGTACCCCTGCAACTCTCATCTCCATTATCCCACGTGTCAGGTTGAGCAGACAGTGTGACATGCCATGTTGTACGAGAATCACCTCACCGTAATGCGTGGGGCTTGTCAGGTTAACATAGCTCACTAAGCCTTGAAATGATAATTGTTTGGCTTGTGTCTCTTGCAGAAGCAACTCAAATATGGAACTTTAATAAAATTTCAACATGAAAAACTGCAGAGGATAAAACATTTTTGAATATACAACTTCAATTTAAACATTGACATCTTTGATTCCTGGATACTCCCCTACACAACATACACAATTAAGTCAAGACTGACCTTGATTAAGCTGGCTTTATCTTCCGTTAGCAGGCACGCTCTAGCACCTGTTCTTGCTGTCCTAGCCATTTCAGTTAACAAATGAGAATAAAGAGCAGGGTTTTTGGACCTGGAACCTATCCTAAAATAGGACACATCATTTATCATTAGATGTCATAGATATGTTTCAGAGTATTTCATATCTCACAATGACTTTGATAAGTTATTTTATTCAAACAGATCATCTTTACTGCATATTGAAACAATGTTCTCAGATCTCCTCCTCCAGATATCCCTCAGCTTACGGTGACTAACCACACCCTTCTGCGTTGGTTTGCTAGATTCCTCTGGCTACCTGTATAATGCTCTTCTTTAGCCATATCGCTCTTGACATGATATTCCTGTAGTCTGCTCAAGGTTAAAGATTCTTGTCCGATTAGTCACTTGTCCGATCACCCTAAGAGCATTTAGAACATTAGCTCAGTCTACTGCTTGTCCAGTCCCCATGATTACAGTAGCAGCAAGTCTGTCTGTGCATTCATTTCCTTGGACACCGGCACATCCAAGCACAAATATGAAACCGATTCTTCTCAGATTAGACCACACCAGATTCCAACCACTGTCTGCATGTCTAGTCATTCTCAATCTTTCTTAGCACGCTCATTGAGTTGCTGAGACAGCAGCATACATGACTGTAGATTTGAAACTTTAACATCCGCTGAAGACAGATGTGTTGGGCCAATGGTATCCAATCTATACCATTCTCCTTGTAGTTGCAACAAATACTACCACAATCTATACCATTCTCCTTGTAGTTGCAACAAATACTACCACTCTCTTAATTCACAATTCTCTTTCCAATCTATCCATGAACTGTGCACATTCCGTATAACACAAGCATCAGCATAAATGACGTCTCTCTCAAAGGAATACTCAAAAATCAAAGACTAAACTTCTACTTCCACCACCAAGTAGCTGACACGATTTGTCAGAAATACATTTTGTAGTTCTGTGTTGTACTAAAAAATACATTTTGTAGTTCTGTGTTGTACTAAAAAATACATTTTGTAGTTCAGTGGTGTACTAAAAATGACATAAAATGACATTTTGTAGTTCTGTGTTGTACTAAAAATGACATTTTGTAATTCTGTGTTGTACTAAAAAAGACATTTCGTAGTTATGATGGCTATTCTGGACCAGGATCTATGTCATAGAGTAGACATACATGTTCAATAATATTCTCAGCCTAACTCATCCAAGAATGTTCTCTTTAAGCTTGCTTCTCTTAGTTCTAATTTCTCAGTACAGAAGATGATATATGTCTGCACTAACTCGAAGGAAAGCAAGAACTCGACAGATATTTGTTCTCCGTGCTGAGAAAATCAAGGAGATAGCACATCGCTACACATGATATATCTGTATTGCATCCAAGAATGATGCACATTGCCTCGCTCTGCAGTTTTTCCATTTGCCTATGTGTCTGAGAGATGAATTGTCCGAGCTTATTCGATAGCTAAAAGGACCAAACCCTGAGACAAGAAAATTAGATGGTGTTGCTCAGTTTGCTACAGTCATTACTGCATTCAGATCTTTCCTGGTTTAATCTATCACCTGGTGTACGTGCTCAGGCACAGCAAGACATCTGTCACAAATCACACCTTCGCTGCATGTGTTCTCAGGTAAGCTGAGATGGTATCTCACAAATGAGACAGGTAGGTTTCATGTAATCTAACAAATGGCACAGGTAGGTTTCATGTAATCTCACAAATGATACTGATGTGTTTATTGTTACTGATGTGTTACTGATGTTTGTTACATGCATTACTGCTTTTGTTACGGAGTTCACTGTTTTTATATATTTGCTGTTATTACTGATGTGTTTGATGCTGGTAAGTGCACATTGTTGTTTTATAGATGTGTGTGTTGTTATTACGTGCATATTTGCTATTGTTACTGAATTTAACTCACCTGTGTTCTGAGGTTTAATTTAACTCACCTGTGCCTCAAGGTTTAATTTAAATCACCATGGTCCAGAGGTTTAATTTAACTGACCTTGTATCCAGAGGTTTAATTTAAGTGACCTTGTATCCAGAGGTTTAATTTAATGTACCTGTGCCCTGAGGTTTAATTTAACTCACCTGTGTCCAAATGGCTGTAAAAATAAATCAAAAGAAAATATATAAATTAGAATAGCGTCATTCAAAATAACGAAAGATATTGCAACACTAAACAGTCAGACACAGTGAGCAAGTGTACCAACTAATGTACCACCTAGGTAACCTTAGCTCTTTTAATGCAAGCACTTGTCATATGTGCTCTGTTGCACTTGGCGGTGACTCTACCACTAGCTACAAAACAACAGCCTGCCATATGAAAATAAGGTACAGATCCACCTGCGAACAATTTTTGATGGGCAGATCATAGAGTTGACCTAGTGTAGATATTAAACTACATACTTTCTACTTCTTATGACTTTATACTGATAGATTGTCACTTGTCACATTATATATTGTCACTAATCAAAATGAAATAACTGTAAGAGGTAAACTACGGATATAATTGTAAGATGTGTGTGAACTATTGAATATAATTGTAAGATGTGTGTGAACTATTGAATATAATTGTAAGATGTGTGTGAACTATTGTAAGATGTGTGTGAACTAGTGGTATAACTAAGATGTGTGTAAACTATTGAATATAATTGTAAGATAAGAACAAGGCTCCCTACCAAATCTGAGACAAAAACATCCACACATTTGTCCCTCAAGGGAAGATGTTGAATATCCCACTGGAGAGCATCGAGTTTCAAGGAACTCCTGAAATATGCCACATCATGATAGTGATTAGTCATTTTTGGAACCAATGGAACTATTGATATATTGTCACTAATAGAAATTGTTATTGGTACAGGAGTCTCAGTGATAGCTTTCCTATCTATTGCCAGACAAACGAATGAGTATCTGCTCTATACCATGACAGTTTATCACCCACTGTGCCCTTAGACTCTGCAGGCCAAAATGTATCCCTGAGTGGCAGTTTCCAAGGAGATGTTGAACAAGGATTTAGACTTGGGTAAACTATGTCTTTCTCGATGTGTTGTGCTGTTAGTGAACTTGTCTCATATAATTAGATGCCACTGCCCCATGTGTACTTGGATACTGGCCCTTATCTCAACAGTGAGCCTGGTATAGGAAACTGCTCAAACTGTAAAGTTGAACTTGAGTTGGTACACTCTCAGATGAGATTTCATTCACTGCCATCTTGAATATGGTATAAGTCTGAACTTCTACCCACATTTTTTCATACCGGGGCGGTAGGGTATTCTGCTGTTACCATATCACACAACTCGCTGCCAGAAGACAGCTCTGCTGTTACCATTTCACACAACTCGCTGCCAGAAGACAGCTTGAAGTTTGTTCTTAAGCATGAACATTGCTT
This sequence comes from Meghimatium bilineatum, assembly GCA_034231615.1. Lineage (NCBI taxonomy): Eukaryota > Metazoa > Mollusca > Gastropoda > Stylommatophora > Philomycidae > Meghimatium > Meghimatium bilineatum. The sequence continues at coordinate 2,243,259 of CM067317.1, read as the reverse complement.
TTATTACATTATTCTCACTTATTCTTGCACATAATGCTGTCCTCTAGCGCTGTGCTGTCTCTGCGCGTACTCAAGAGACAAATCATACTTCTGAGACTTTATCACTATCCTTGCTTTAGTGAACTTTCAGACATGACAACCTGGTACTCCAGGCCAGCTGTTGTTTTTAACCGTGCTGCGAAAGTATTTTGGCTTTGGGGGGGGGGGGGGGGGGTTGTGGTGTGTGTGCCAAGGTTTATTCAGAGATGTTTGTCTGGGAGGGTGTGTGTGCCAAGGTTTATTCAGAGATGTTTGTCTGGGAGGGTGGGGGTGCCAAGGTTTATTCAGAGATGTTTGTCTGGGAGGGTGTGTGTGCCAAGGTTTATTCAGAGATGTTTGTCTGGGAGGGTGTGTGTGTGCCAAGGTTTATTCAGAGATGTTTGTCTGGGAGGGTGTGTGTGCCAAGGTTTATTCAGAGATGTTTGTCTGGGAGGGTGTGTGTGCCAAGGTTTATTCAGAGATGTTTGTCTGGGAGTGCCAAGGTTTATTCAGAGATGTTTGTCTGGGAGGGTGTGTGTGCCAAGGTTTATTCAGAGATGTTTGTCTGGGAGTGCCAAGGTTTATTCAGAGATGTTTGTCTGGGAGGGTGGTGTGTGCCAAGGTTTATTCAGAGATGTTTGTCTGGGAGTGCCAAGGTTTATTCAGAGATGTTTGTCTGGGAGGGTGTGTGTGCCAAGGTTTATTCAGAGATGTTTGTCTGGGAGTGCCAAGGTTTATTCAGAGATGTTTGTCTGGGGGTGCCAAGGTTTATTCAGAGATGTTTGTCTGGGAGGGTGGTGTGTGCCAAGGTTTATTCAGAGATGTTTGTCTGGGAGGGTGGTGTGTGCCAAGGTTTATTCAGAGATGTTTGTCTGGGAGTGCCAAGGTTTATTCAGAGATGTTTGTCTGGGAGTGCCAAGGTTTATTCAGAGATGTGTGTCTGGGAGTGCCAAGGTTTATTCAGAGATGTTTGTCTGGGGGTGCCAAGGTTTATTCAGAGATGTTTGTCTGGGAGGGTGGTGTGTGCCAAGGTTTATTCAGAGATGTTTGTCTGGGAGTTCCAAGGTTTATTCAGAGATGTTTGTCTGGGAGTGCCAAGGTTTATTCAGAGATATTTGTCTGGGAGGGTGTGTGTGCCAAGGTTTATTCAGAGATGTTTGTCTGGGAGTGCCAAGGTTTATTCAGAGATGTTTGTCTGGGAGTGCCAAGGTTTATTCAGAGATGTTTGTCTGGAAGGGTGTGTGTGCCAAGGTTTATTCAGAGATGTTTGTCTGGGAGGGTGTGTGTGCCAAGGTTTATTCAGAGATGTTTGTCTGGGAGTGCCAAGGTTTATTCAGAGATGTTTGTCTGGGAGTGCCAAGGTTTATTCAGAGATGTTTGTCTGGGAGTGCCAAGGTTTATTCAGAGATGTTTGTCTGGGAGGGTGTGTGTGCCAAGGTTTATTCAGAGATGTTTGTCTGGGAGTGCCAAGGTTTATTCAGAGATGTTTGTCTGGGAGTGCCAAGGTTTATTCAGAGATGTTTGTCTGGGAGTGCCAAGGTTTATTCAGAGATGTTTGTCTGGGAGTGCCAAGGTTTATTCAGAGATGTTTGTCTGGGAGTGCCAAGGTTTATTCAGAGATGTTTGTCTGGGAGGGTGTGTGTGCCAAGGTTTATTCAGAGATGTTTGTCTGGGAGTGCCAAGGTTTCTTCAGAGATGTTTGTCTGGGAGTGCCAAGGTTTATTCAGAGATGTTTGTCTGGGAGGGTGTGTGTGCCAAGGTTTATTCAGAGATGTTTGTCTGGGAGTGCCAAGGTTTATTCAGAGATGTTTGTCTGGGAGGGTGTGTGTGCCAAGGTTTATTCAGAGATGTTTGTCTGGGAGTGCCAAGGTTTATTCAGAGATGTTTGTCTGGGAGTGCCAAGGTTTATGCAGAGATGTTTGTCTGGGAGGGTGTGTGTGCCAAGGTTTATTCAGAGATGTTTGTCTGGGAGTGCCAAGGTTTATTCAGAGATGTTTGTCTGGGGGTGCCAAGGTTTATTCAGAGATGTTTGTCTGGGAGGGTGGTGTGTGCCAAGGTTTATTCAGAGATGTTTGTCTGGGAGGGTGGTGTGTGCCAAGGTTTATTCAGAGATGTTTGTCTGGGAGGGTGGTGTGTGCCAAGGTTTATTCAGAGATGTTTGTCTGGGAGGGTGGTGTGTGCCAAGGTTTATTCAGAGATGTTTGTCTGGGAGGGTGGTGTGTGCCAAGGTTTATTCAGAGATGTTTGTCTGGGAGGGTGGTGTGTGCCAAGGTTTATTCAGAGATGTTTGTCTGGGAGGGTGGGGGTGCCAAGGTTTATTCAGAGATGTTTGTCTGGGAGGGTGGGGGTGCCAAGGTTTATTCAGAGATGTTTGTCTGGGAGTGCCAAGGTTTATTCAGAGATGTTTGTCTGGGAGTGCCAAGGTTTCTTCAGAGATGTTTGTCTGGGAGTGCCAAGGTTTATTCAGAGATGTTTGTCTGGGAGGGTGTGTGTGCCAAGGTTTATTCAGAGATGTTTGTCTGGGAGTGCCAAGGTTTATTCAGAGATGTTTGTCTGGGAGGGTGTGTGTGCCAAGGTTTATTCAGAGATGTTTGTCTGGGAGTGCCAAGGTTTATTCAGAGATGTTTGTCTGGGAGTGCCAAGGTTTATGCAGAGATGTTTGTCTGGGAGGGTGTGTGTGCCAAGGTTTATTCAGAGATGTTTGTCTGGGAGTGCCAAGGTTTATTCAGAGATGTTTGTCTGGGGGTGCCAAGGTTTATTCAGAGATGTTTGTCTGGGAGGGTGGTGTGTGCCAAGGTTTATTCAGAGATGTTTGTCTGGGAGGGTGGTGTGTGCCAAGGTTTATTCAGAGATGTTTGTCTGGGAGGGTGGTGTGTGCCAAGGTTTATTCAGAGATGTTTGTCTGGGAGGGTGGTGTGTGCCAAGGTTTATTCAGAGATGTTTGTCTGGGAGGGTGGTGTGTGCCAAGGTTTATTCAGAGATGTTTGTCTGGGAGGGTGGTGTGTGCCAAGGTTTATTCAGAGATGTTTGTCTGGGAGTGCCAAGGTTTATTCAGAGATGTTTGTCTGGGAGTGCCAAGGTTTATTCAGAGATGTTTGTCTGGGAGTGCCAAGGTTTATTCAGAGATGTTTGTCTGGGAGGGTGTGTGTGCCAAGGTTTATTCAGAGATGTTTGTCTGGGAGTGCCAAGGTTTATTCAGAGATGTTTGTCTGGGAGTGCCAAGGTTTATTCAGAGATGTTTGTCTGGGAGTGCCAAGGTTTATTCAGAGATGTTTGTCTTGGAGGGTGTGTGTGCCAAGGTTTATTCAGAGATGTTTGTCTGGGAGTGCCAAGGTTTATTCAGAGATGTTTGTCTGGGAGTGCCAAGGTTTATTCAGAGATGTTTGTCTGGGAGGGTGGTGTGTGCCAAGGTTTATTCAGAGATGTTTGTCTGGGAGGGTGGTGTGTGCCAAGGTTTATTCAGAGATGTTTGTCTGGGAGGGTGGTGTGTGCCAAGGTTTATTCAGAGATGTTTGTCTGGGAGGGTGGTGTGTGCCAAGGTTTATTCAGAGATGTTTGTCTGGGAGGGTGGGGGTGCCAAGGTTTATTCAGAGATGTTTGTCTGGGAGGGTGGGGGTGCCAAGGTTTATTCAGAGATGTTTGTCTGGGAGTGCCAAGGTTTATTCAGAGATGTTTGTCTGGGAGGGTGGGGGTGCCAAGGTTTATTCAGAGATGTTTGTCTGGGAGGGTGTGTGTGCCAAGGTTTATTCAGAGATGTTTGTCTGGGAGTGCCAAAGTTTATTCAGAGATGTTTGTCTGGGAGTGCCACGGTTTATTCAGAGATGTTTGTCTGGGAGTGCCAAGGTTTATTCAGAGATGTTTGTCTGGGAGTGCCAAGGTTTATTCAGAGATGTTTGTCTGGGAGTGCCGAGTTTATTCAGAGATGTTTGTCTGGGAGGGTGTGTGTGCCAAGGTTTATTCAGAGATGTTTGTCTGGGAGGGTGTGTGTGTGCCAAGGTTTATTCAGAGATGTTTGTCTGGGAGGGTGTGTGTGCCAAGGTTTATTCAGAGATGTTTGTCTGGGAGGGTGTGTGTGCCAAGGTTTATTCAGAGATGTTTGTCTGGGAGTGCCAAGGTTTATTCAGAGATGTTTGTCTGGGAGGGTGTGTGTGCCAAGGTTTATTCAGAGATGTTTGTCTGGGAGTGCCAAGGTTTATTCAGAGATGATTGTCTGGGAGGGTGTGTGTGCCAAGGTTTATTCAGAGATGTTTGTCTGGGAGTGCCAAGGTTTATTCAGAGATGTTTGTCTGGGAGTGCCAAGGTTTATTCAGAGATGTTTGTCTGGGAGTGCCAAGGTTTATTCAGAGATGTTTGTCTGGGAGGGTGTGTGTGCCAAGGTTTATTCAGAGATGTTTGTCTGGGAGTGCCAAGGTTTATTCAGAGATGTTTGTCTGGGGGTGCCAAGGTTTATTCAGAGATGTTTGTCTGGGAGGGTGGTGTGTGCCAAGGTTTATTCAGAGATGTTTGTCTGGGAGGGTGGTGTGTGCCAAGGTTTATTCAGAGATGTTTGTCTGGGAGTGCCAAGGTTTATTCAGAGATGTTTGTCTGGGAGTGCCAAGGTTTATTCAGAGATGTTTGTCTGGGAGTGCCAAGGTTTATTCAGAGATGTTTGTCTGGGGGTGCCAAGGTTTATTCAGAGATGTTTGTCTGGGAGTGCCAAGGTTTATTCAGAGATATTTGTCTGGGAGGGTGTGTGTGCCAAGGTTTATTCAGAGATGTTTGTCTGGGAGTGCCAAGGTTTATTCAGAGATGTTTGTCTGGGAGTGCCAAGGTTTATTCAGAGATGTTTGTCTGGGAGGGTGTGTGTGCCAAGGTTTATTCAGAGATGTTTGTCTGGGAGGGTGTGTGTGCCAAGGTTTATTCAGAGATGTTTGTCTGGGAGTGCCAAGGTTTATTCAGAGATGTTTGTCTGGGAGTGCCAAGGTTTATTCAGAGATGTTTGTCTGGGAGTGCCAAGGTTTATTCAGAGATGTTTGTCTGGGAGGGTGTGTGTGCCAAGGTTTATTCAGAGATGTTTGTCTGGGAGTGCCAAGGTTTATTCAGAGATGTTTGTCTGGGAGTGCCAAGGTTTATTCAGAGATGTTTGTCTGGGAGTGCCAAGGTTTATTCAGAGATGTTTGTCTGGGAGTGCCAAGGTTTATTCAGAGATGTTTGTCTGGGAGTGCCAAGGTTTATTCAGAGATGTTTGTCTGGGAGGGTGTGTGTGCCAAGGTTTATTCAGAGATGTTTGTCTGGGAGTGCCAAGGTTTATTCAGAGATGTTTGTCTGGGAGTGCCAAGGTTTATTCAGAGATGTTTGTCTGGGAGGGTGTGTGTGCCAAGGTTTATTCAGAAATGTTTGTCTGGGAGTGCCAAGGTTTATTCAGAGATGTTTGTCTGGGAGGGTGTGTGTGCCAAGGTTTATTCAGAGATGTTTGTCTGGGAGTGCCAAGGTTTATTCAGAGATGTTTGTCTGGGAGGGTGGGGGTGCCAAGGTTTATTCAGAGATGTTTGTCTGGGAGGGTGGGGGTGCCAAGGTTTATTCAGAGATGTTTGTCTGGGAGGGTGGGGGTGCCAAGGTTTATTCAGAGATGTTTGTCTGGGAGGGTGTGTGTGCCAAGGTTTATTCAGAGATGTTTGTCTGGGAGTGCCAAGGTTTATTCAGAGATGTTTGTCTGGGAGTGCCAAGGTTTATTCAGAGATGTTTGTCTGGGAGTGCCAAGGTTTATTCAGAGATGTTTGTCTGGGAGTGCCAAGGTTTATTCAGAGATGTTTGTCTGGGAGGGTGTGTGTGCCAAGGTTTATTCAGAGATGTTTGTCTGGGAGTGCCAAGGTTTATTCAGAGATGTTTGTCTGGGAGTGCCAAGGTTTATTCAGAGATGTTTGTCTGGGAGTGCCAAGGTTTATTCAGAGATGTTTGTCTGGGAGGGTGTGTGTGCCAAGGTTTATTCAGAGATGTTTGTCTGGGAGTGCCAAGGTTTATTCAGAGATGTTTGTCTGGGAGTGCTAAGGTTTATTCAGAGATGTTTGTCTGGGAGGGTGGTGTGTGCCAAGGTTTATTCAGAGATGTTTGTCTGGGAGGGTGGTGTGTGCCAAGGTTTATTCAGAGATGTTTGTCTGGGAGGGTGGTGTGTGCCAAGGTTTATTCAGAGATGTTTGTCTGGGAGTGCCACGGTTTATTCAGAGATGTTTGTCTGGGAGTGCCAAGGTTTATTCAGAGATGTTTGTCTGGGAGTGCCAAGGTTTATTCAGAGATGTTTGTCTGGGAGTGCCGAGTTTATTCAGAGATGTTTGTCTGGGAGGGTGTGTGTGCCAAGGTTTATTCAGAGATGTTTGTCTGGGAGGGTGTGTGTGTGCCAAGGTTTATTCAGAGATGTTTGTCTGGGAGGGTGTGTGTGCCAAGGTTTATTCAGAGATGTTTGTCTGGGAGGGTGTGTGTGCCAAGGTTTATTCAGAGATGTTTGTCTGGGAGTGCCAAGGTTTATTCAGAGATGTTTGTCTGGGAGGGTGTGTGTGCCAAGGTTTATTCAGAGATGTTTGTCTGGGAGTGCCAAGGTTTATTCAGAGATGATTGTCTGGGAGGGTGTGTGTGCCAAGGTTTATTCAGAGATGTTTGTCTGGGAGTGCCAAGGTTTATTCAGAGATGTTTGTCTGGGAGTGCCAAGGTTTATTCAGAGATGTTTGTCTGGGAGTGCCAAGGTTTATTCAGAGATGTTTGTCTGGGAGGGTGTGTGTGCCAAGGTTTATTCAGAGATGTTTGTCTGGGAGTGCCAAGGTTTATTCAGAGATGTTTGTCTGGGGGTGCCAAGGTTTATTCAGAGATGTTTGTCTGGGAGGGTGGTGTGTGCCAAGGTTTATTCAGAGATGTTTGTCTGGGAGGGTGGTGTGTGCCAAGGTTTATTCAGAGATGTTTGTCTGGGAGTGCCAAGGTTTATTCAGAGATGTTTGTCTGGGAGTGCCAAGGTTTATTCAGAGATGTTTGTCTGGGAGTGCCAAGGTTTATTCAGAGATGTTTGTCTGGGGGTGCCAAGGTTTATTCAGAGATGTTTGTCTGGGAGTGCCAAGGTTTATTCAGAGATATTTGTCTGGGAGGGTGTGTGTGCCAAGGTTTATTCAGAGATGTTTGTCTGGGAGTGCCAAGGTTTATTCAGAGATGTTTGTCTGGGAGTGCCAAGGTTTATTCAGAGATGTTTGTCTGGGAGGGTGTGTGTGCCAAGGTTTATTCAGAGATGTTTGTCTGGGAGGGTGTGTGTGCCAAGGTTTATTCAGAGATGTTTGTCTGGGAGTGCCAAGGTTTATTCAGAGATGTTTGTCTGGGAGTGCCAAGGTTTATTCAGAGATGTTTGTCTGGGAGTGCCAAGGTTTATTCAGAGATGTTTGTCTGGGAGGGTGTGTGTGCCAAGGTTTATTCAGAGATGTTTGTCTGGGAGTGCCAAGGTTTATTCAGAGATGTTTGTCTGGGAGTGCCAAGGTTTATTCAGAGATGTTTGTCTGGGAGTGCCAAGGTTTATTCAGAGATGTTTGTCTGGGAGTGCCAAGGTTTATTCAGAGATGTTTGTCTGGGAGTGCCAAGGTTTATTCAGAGATGTTTGTCTGGGAGGGTGTGTGTGCCAAGGTTTATTCAGAGATGTTTGTCTGGGAGTGCCAAGGTTTATTCAGAGATGTTTGTCTGGGAGTGCCAAGGTTTATTCAGAGATGTTTGTCTGGGAGGGTGTGTGTGCCAAGGTTTATTCAGAAATGTTTGTCTGGGAGTGCCAAGGTTTATTCAGAGATGTTTGTCTGGGAGGGTGTGTGTGCCAAGGTTTATTCAGAGATGTTTGTCTGGGAGTGCCAAGGTTTATTCAGAGATGTTTGTCTGGGAGGGTGGGGGTGCCAAGGTTTATTCAGAGATGTTTGTCTGGGAGGGTGGGGGTGCCAAGGTTTATTCAGAGATGTTTGTCTGGGAGGGTGGGGGTGCCAAGGTTTATTCAGAGATGTTTGTCTGGGAGGGTGTGTGTGCCAAGGTTTATTCAGAGATGTTTGTCTGGGAGTGCCAAGGTTTATTCAGAGATGTTTGTCTGGGAGTGCCAAGGTTTATTCAGAGATGTTTGTCTGGGAGTGCCAAGGTTTATTCAGAGATGTTTGTCTGGGAGTGCCAAGGTTTATTCAGAGATGTTTGTCTGGGAGGGTGTGTGTGCCAAGGTTTATTCAGAGATGTTTGTCTGGGAGTGCCAAGGTTTATTCAGAGATGTTTGTCTGGGAGTGCCAAGGTTTATTCAGAGATGTTTGTCTGGGAGTGCCAAGGTTTATTCAGAGATGTTTGTCTGGGAGGGTGTGTGTGCCAAGGTTTATTCAGAGATGTTTGTCTGGGAGTGCCAAGGTTTATTCAGAGATGTTTGTCTGGGAGTGCTAAGGTTTATTCAGAGATGTTTGTCTGGGAGGGTGGTGTGTGCCAAGGTTTATTCAGAGATGTTTGTCTGGGAGGGTGGTGTGTGCCAAGGTTTATTCAGAGATGTTTGTCTGGGAGGGTGGTGTGTGCCAAGGTTTATTCAGAGATGTTTGTCTGGGAGGGTGGTGTGTGCCAAGGTTTATTCAGAGATGTTTGTCTGGGAGGGTGGGGGTGCCAAGGTTTATTCAGAGATGTTTGTCTGGGAGGGTGGGGGTGCCAAGGTTTATTCAGAGATGTTTGTCTGGGAGTGCCAAGGTTTATTCAGAGATGTTTGTCTGGGAGGGTGGGGGTGCCAAGGTTTATTCTGAGATGTTTGTCTGGGAGGGTGTGTGTGCCAAGGTTTATTCAGAGATGTTTGTCTGGGAGTGCCAAGGTTTATTCAGAGATGTTTGTCTGGGAGTGCCACGGTTTATTCAGAGATGTTTGTCTGGGAGTGCCAAGGTTTATTCAGAGATGTTTGTCTGGGAGTGCCAAGGTTTATTCAGAGATGTTTGTCTGGGAGTGCCAAGGTTTATTCAGAGATGTTTGTCTGGGAGTGCCAAGGTTTATTCAGAGATGTTTGTCTGGGAGGGTGTGTGTGCCAAGGTTTATTCAGAGATGTTTGTCTGGGAGGGTGTGTGTGTGCCAAGGTTTATTCAGAGATGTTTGTTTGGGAGGGTGTGTGTGCCAAGGTTTATTCAGAGATGTTTGTCTGGGAGGGTGTGTGTGCCAAGGTTTATTCAGAGATGTTTGTCTGGGAGTGCCAAGGTTTATTCAGAGATGTTTGTCTGGGAGGGTGTGTGTGCCAAGGTTTATTCAGAGATGTTTGTCTGGGAGTGCCAAGGTTTATTCAGAGATGTTTGTCTGGGAGGGTGGTGTGTGCCAAGGTTTATTCAGAGATGTTTGTCTGGGAGTGCCAAGGTTTATTCAGAGATGTTTGTCTGGGAGTGCCAAGGTTTATTCAGAGATGTTTGTCTGGGAGTGCCAAGGTTTATTCAGAGATGTTTGTCTAGGAGGGTGTGTGTGCCAAGGTTTATTCAGAGATGTTTGTCTGGGAGTGCCAAGGTTTATTCAGAGATGTTTGTCTGGGGGTGCCAAGGTTTATTCAGAGATGTTTGTCTGGGAGGGTGGTGTGTGCCAAGGTTTATTCAGAGATGTTTGTCTGGGAGGGTGGTGTGTGCCAAGGTTTATTCAGAGATGTTTGTCTGGGAGTGCCAAGGTTTATTTAGAGATGTTTGTCTGGGAGTGCCAAGGTTTATTCAGAGATGTTTGTCTGGGAGTGCCAAGGTTTATTCAGAGATGTTTGTCTGGGGGTGCCAAGGTTTATTCAGAGATGTTTGTCTGGGAGGGTGGTGTGTGCCAAGGTTTATTCAGAGATGTTTGTCTGGGAGTGCCAAGGTTTATTCAGAGATGTTTGTCTGGGAGTGCCAAGGTTTATTCAGAGATATTTGTCTGGGAGGGTGTGTGTGCCAAGGTTTATTCAGAGATGTTTGTCTGGGAGTGCCAAGGTTTATTCAGAGATGTTTGTCTGGGAGTGCCAAGGTTTATTCAGAGATGTTTGTCTGGGAGGGTGTGTGTGCCAAGGTTTATTTAGAGATGTTTGTCTGGGAGGGTGTGTGTGCCAAGGTTTATTCAGAGATGTTTGTCTGGGAGTGCCAAGGTTTATTCAGAGATGTTTGTCTGGGAGTGCCAAGGTTTATTCAGAGATGTTTGTCTGGGAGTGCCATGGTTTATTCAGAGATGTTTGTCTGGGAGGGTGTGTGTGCCAAGGTTTATTCAGAGATGTTTGTCTGGGAGTGCCAAGGTTTATTCAGAGATGTTTGTCTGGGAGTGCCAAGGTTTATTCAGAGATGTTTGTCTGGGAGTGCCAAGGTTTATTCAGAGATGTTTGTCTGGGAGGGTGTGTGTGCCAAGGTTTATTCAGAGATGTTTGTCTGGGAGTGCCAAGGTTTATTCAGAGATGTTTGTCTGGGAGTGCCAAGGTTTATTCAGAGATGTTTGTCTGGGAGTGCCAAGGTTTATTCAGAGATGTTTGTCTGGGAGTGCCAAGGTTTATTCAGAGATGTTTGTCTGGGAGTGCCAAGGTTTATTCAGAGATGTTTGTCTGGGAGGGTGTGTGTGCCAAGGTTTATTCAGAGATGTTTGTCTGGGAGTGCCAAGGTTTATTCAGAGATGTTTGTCTGGGAGTGCCAAGGTTTATTCAGAGATGTTTGTCTGGGAGGGTGTGTGTGCCAAGGTTTATTCAGAGATGTTTGTCTGGGAGTGCCAAGGTTTATTCAGAGATGTTTGTCTGGGAGGGTGTGTGTGCCAAGGTTTATTCAGAGATGTTTGTCTGGGAGTGCCAAGGTTTATTCAGAGATGTTTGTCTGGGAGTGCCAAGGTTTATGCAGAGATGTTTGTCTGGGAGGGTGTGTGTGCCAAGGTTTATTCAGAGATGTTTGTCTGGGAGTGCCAAGGTTTATTCAGAGATGTTTGTCTGGGGGTGCCAAGGTTTATTCAGAGATGTTTGTCTGGGAGGGTGGTGTGTGCCAAGGTTTATTCAGAGATGTTTGTCTGGGAGGGTGGTGTGTGCCAAGGTTTATTCAGAGATGTTTGTCTGGGAGGGTGTGTGTGCCAAGGTTTATTCAGAGATGTTTGTCTGGGAGGGTGTGTGTGCCAAGGTTTATTCAGAGATGTTTGTCTGGGAGGGTGTGTGTGCCAAGGTTTATTCAGAGATGTTTGTCTGGGAGTGCCAAGGTTTATTCAGAGATGTTTGTCTGGGAGGGTGTGTGTGCCAAGGTTTATTCAGAGATGTTTGTCTGGGAGTGCCAAGGTTTATTCAGAGATGTTTGTCTGGGAGGGTGGTGTGTGCCAAGGTTTATTCAGAGATGTTTGTCTGGGAGTGCCAAGGTTTATTCAGAGATGTTTGTCTGGGAGTGCCAAGGTTTATTCAGAGATGTTTGTCTGGGAGTGCCAAGGTTTATTCAGAGATGTTTGTCTGGGAGGGTGTGTGTGCCAAGGTTTATTCAGAGATGTTTGTCTGGGAGTGCCAAGGTTTATTCAGAGATGTTTGTCTGGGGGTGCCAAGGTTTATTCAGAGATGTTTGTCTGGGAGGGTGGTGTGTGCCAAGGTTTATTCAGAGATGTTTGTCTGGGAGGGTGGTGTGTGCCAAGGTTTATTCAGAGATGTTTGTCTGGGAGTGCCAAGGTTTATTCAGAGATGTTTGTCTGGGAGTGCCAAGGTTTATTCAGAGATGTTTGTCTGGGAGTGCCAAGGTTTATTCAGAGATGTTTGTCTGGGGGTGCCAAGGTTTATTCAGAGATGTTTGTCTGGGAGGGTGGTGTGTGCCAAGGTTTATTCAGAGATGTTTGTCTGGGAGTGCCAAGGTTTATTCAGAGATGTTTGTCTGGGAGGGTGTGTGTGCCAAGGTTTATTCAGAGATGTTTGTCTGGGAGTGCCAAGGTTTATTCAGAGATGTTTGTCTGGGAGTGCCCGGGTTTATTCAGAGATGTTTGTCTGGGAGGGTGTGTGTGCCAAGGTTTATTTAGAGATGTTTGTCTGGGAGGGTGTGTGTGCCAAGGTTTATTCAGAGATGTTTGTCTGGGAGTGCCAAGGTTTATTCAGAGATGTTTGTCTGGGAGTGCCAAGGTTTATTCAGAGATGTTTGTCTGGGAGGGTGTGTGTGCCAAGGTTTATTCAGAGATGTTTGTCTGGGAGTGCCAAGGTTTATTCAGAGATGTTTGTCTGGGAGTGCCCGGGTTTATTCAGAGATGTTTGTCTGGGAGGGTGTGTGTGCCAAGGTTTATTCAGAGATGTTTGTCTGGGAGGGTGTGTGTGCCAAGGTTTATTCAGAGATGTTTGTCTGGGAGTGCCAAGGTTTATTCAGAGATGTTTGTCTGGGAGTGCCAAGGTTTATTCAGAGATGTTTGTCTGGGAGTGCCAAGGTTTATTCAGAGATGTTTGTCTGGGAGTGCCAAGGTTTATTCAGAGATGTTTGTCTGGGAGTGCCAAGGTTTATTCAGAGATGTTTGTCTGGGAGGGTGTGTGTGCCAAGGTTTATTCAGAGATGTTTGGGAGTGCCAAGGTTTATTCAGAGATGTTTGTCTGGGAGTGCCAAGGTTTATTCAGAGATGTTTGTCTGGGAGTGCCAAGGTTTATTCAGAGATGTTTGTCTGGGAGGGTGTGTGTGCCAAGGTTTATTCAGAGATGTTTGTCTGGGAGTGCCAAGGTTTATTCAGAGATGTTTGTCTGGGAGTGCCAAGGTTTATTCAGAGATGTTTGTCTGGGAGTGCCAAGGTTTATTCAGAGATGTTTGTCTGGGAGGGTGTGTGTGCCAAGGTTTATTCAGAGATGTTTGTCTGGGAGTGCCAAGGTTTATTCAGAGATGTTTGTCTGGGAGTGCCAAGGTTTATGCAGAGATGTTTGTCTGGGAGGGTGTGTGTGCCAAGGTTTATTCAGAGATGTTTGTCTGGGAGTGCCAAGGTTTATTCAGAGATGTTTGTCTGGGGGTGCCAAGGTTTATTCAGAGATGTTTGTCTGGGAGGGTGGTGTGTGCCAAGGTTTATTCAGAGATGTTTGTCTGGGAGGGTGGTGTGTGCCAAGGTTTATTCAGAGATGTTTGTCTGGGAGGGTGGTGTGTGCCAAGGTTTATTCAGAGATGTTTGTCTGGGAGGGTGGTGTGTGCCAAGGTTTATTCAGAGATGTTTGTCTTGGAGGGTGGTGTGTGCCAAGGTTTATTCAGAGATGTTTGTCTGGGAGGGTGGGGGTGCCAAGGTTTATTCAGAGATGTTTGTCTGGGAGTGCCAAGGTTTATTCAGAGATGTTTGTCTGGGAGTGCCAAGGTTTATTCAGAGATGTTTGTCTGGGAGTGCCAAGGTTTATTCAGAGATGTTTGTCTGGGAGGGTGTGTGTGCCAAGGTTTATTCAGAGATGTTTGTCTGGGAGTGCCAAGGTTTATTCAGAGATGTTTGTCTGGGGGTGCCAAGGTTTATTCAGAGATGTTTGTCTGGGAGGGTGGTGTGTGCCAAGGTTTATTCAGAGATGTTTGTCTGGGAGGGTGGTGTGTGCCAAGGTTTATTCAGAGATGTTTGTCTGGGAGTGCCAAGGTTTATTCAGAGATGTTTGTCTGGGAGTGCCAAGGTTTATTCAGAGATGTTTGTCTGGGAGTGCCAAGGTTTATTCAGAGATGTTTGTCTGGGGGTGCCAAGGTTTATTCAGAGATGTTTGTCTGGGAGGGTGGTGTGTGCCAAGGTTTATTCAGAGATGTTTGTCTGGGAGTGCCAAGGTTTATTCAGAGATGTTTGTCTGGGAGGGTGTGTGTGCCAAGGTTTATTCAGAGATGTTTGTCTGGGAGTGCCAAGGTTTATTCAGAGATGTTTGTCTGGGAGTGCCCGGGTTTATTCAGAGATGTTTGTCTGGGAGGGTGTGTGTGCCAAGGTTTATTTAGAGATGTTTGTCTGGGAGGGTGTGTGTGCCAAGGTTTATTCAGAGATGTTTGTCTGGGAGTGCCAAGGTTTATTCAGAGATGTTTGTCTGGGAGTGCCAAGGTTTATTCAGAGATGTTTGTCTGGGAGGGTGTGTGTGCCAAGGTTTATTCAGAGATGTTTGTCTGGGAGTGCCAAGGTTTATTCAGAGATGTTTGTCTGGGAGTGCCCGGGTTTATTCAGAGATGTTTGTCTGGGAGGGTGTGTGTGCCAAGGTTTATTCAGAGATGTTTGTCTGGGAGGGTGTGTGTGCCAAGGTTTATTCAGAGATGTTTGTCTGGGAGTGCCAAGGTTTATTCAGAGATGTTTGTCTGGGAGTGCCAAGGTTTATTCAGAGATGTTTGTCTGGGAGTGCCAAGGTTTATTCAGAGATGTTTGTCTGGGAGTGCCAAGGTTTATTCAGAGATGTTTGTCTGGGAGTGCCAAGGTTTATTCAGAGATGTTTGTCTGGGAGGGTGTGTGTGCCAAGGTTTATTCAGAGATGTTTGGGAGTGCCAAGGTTTATTCAGAGATGTTTGTCTGGGAGTGCCAAGGTTTATTCAGAGATGTTTGTCTGGGAGTGCCAAGGTTTATTCAGAGATGTTTGTCTGGGAGGGTGTGTGTGCCAAGGTTTATTCAGAGATGTTTGTCTGGGAGTGCCAAGGTTTATTCAGAGATGTTTGTCTGGGAGTGCCAAGGTTTATTCAGAGATGTTTGTCTGGGAGTGCCAAGGTTTATTCAGAGATGTTTGTCTGGGAGGGTGTGTGTGCCAAGGTTTATTCAGAGATGTTTGTCTGCGAGTGCCAAGGTTTATTCAGAGATGTTTGTCTGGGAGTGCCAAGGTTTATGCAGAGATGTTTGTCTGGGAGGGTGTGTGTGCCAAGGTTTATTCAGAGATGTTTGTCTGGGAGTGCCAAGGTTTATTCAGAGATGTTTGTCTGGGGGTGCCAAGGTTTATTCAGAGATGTTTGTCTGGGAGGGTGGTGTGTGCCAAGGTTTATTCAGAGATGTTTGTCTGGGAGGGTGGTGTGTGCCAAGGTTTATTCAGAGATGTTTGTCTGGGAGGGTGGTGTGTGCCAAGGTTTATTCAGAGATGTTTGTCTGGGAGGGTGGTGTGTGCCAAGGTTTATTCAGAGATGTTTGTCTTGGAGGGTGGTGTGTGCCAAGGTTTATTCAGAGATGTTTGTCTGGGAGGGTGGGGGTGCCAAGGTTTATTCAGAGATGTTTGTCTGGGAGTGCCAAGGTTTATTCAGAGATGTTTGTCTGGGAGGGTGGGGGTGCCAAGGTTTATTCAGAGATGTTTGTCTGGGAGGGTGGGGGTGCCAAGGTTTATTCAGAGATGTTTGTCTGGGAGGGTGGGGGTTACAAGGTTTATTCAGAGATGTTTGTCTGGGAGGGTGGGGGTGCCAAGGTTTATTCAGAGATGTTTGTCTGGGAGGGTGGGGGTGCCAAGGTTTATTCAGAGATGTTTGTCTGGGAGGGTGTGTGTGCCAAGGTTTATTCAGAGATGTTTGTCTGGGAGTGCCAAGGTTTATTCAGAGATGTTTGTCTGGGAGTGCCAAGGTTTATTCAGAGATGTTTGTCTGGGAGTGCCAAGGTTTATTCAGAGATGTTTGTCTGGGAGGGTGTGTGTGCCAAGGTTTATTCAGAGATGTTTGTCTGGGAGTGCCAAGGTTTATTCAGAGATGTTTGTCTGGGAGTGCCAAGGTTTATTCAGAGATGTTTGTCTGGGAGTGCCAAGGTTTATTCAGAGATGTTTGTCTGGGAGTGCCAAGGTTTATTCAGAGATGTTTGTCTGGGAGTGCCAAGGTTTATTCAGAGATGTTTGTCTGGGAGGGTGTGTGTGCCAAGGTTTATTCAGAGATGTTTGGGAGTGCCAAGGTTTATTCAGAGATGTTTGTCTGGGAGTGCCAAGGTTTATTCAGAGATGTTTGTCTGGGAGTGCCAAGGTTTATTCAGAGATGTTTGTCTGGGAGGGTGTGTGTGCCAAGGTTTATTCAGAGATGTTTGTCTGGGAGTGCCAAGGTTTATTCAGAGATGTTTGTCTGGGAGTGCCAAGGTTTATTCAGAGATGTTTGTCTGGGAGTGCCAAGGTTTATTCAGAGATGTTTGTCTGGGAGGGTGTGTGTGCCAAGGTTTATTCAGAGATGTTTGTCTGGGAGTGCCAAGGTTTATTCAGAGATGTTTGTCTGGGAGTGCCAAGGTTTATGCAGAGATGTTTGTCTGGGAGGGTGTGTGTGCCAAGGTTTATTCAGAGATGTTTGTCTGGGAGTGCCAAGGTTTATTCAGAGATGTTTGTCTGGGGGTGCCAAGGTTTATTCAGAGATGTTTGTCTGGGAGGGTGGTGTGTGCCAAGGTTTATTCAGAGATGTTTGTCTGGGAGGGTGGTGTGTGCCAAGGTTTATTCAGAGATGTTTGTCTGGGAGGGTGGTGTGTGCCAAGGTTTATTCAGAGATGTTTGTCTGGGAGGGTGGTGTGTGCCAAGGTTTATTCAGAGATGTTTGTCTGGGAGGGTGGTGTGTGCCAAGGTTTATTCAGAGATGTTTGTCTGGGAGGGTGGGGGTGCCAAGGTTTATTCAGAGATGTTTGTCTGGGAGTGCCAAGGTTTATTCAGAGATGTTTGTCTGGGAGGGTGGGGGTGCCAAGGTTTATTCAGAGATGTTTGTCTGGGAGGGTGGGGGTGCCAAGGTTTATTCAGAGATGTTTGTCTGGGAGGGTGGGGGTTACAAGGTTTATTCAGAGATGTTTGTCTGGGAGGGTGGGGGTGCCAAGGTTTATTCAGAGATGTTTGTCTGGGAGGGTGGGGGTGCCAAGGTTTATTCAGAGATGTTTGTCTGGGAGGGTGTGTGTGCCAAGGTTTATTCAGAGATGTTTGTCTGGGAGTGCCAAGGTTTATTCAGAGATGTTTGTCTGGGAGTGCCAAGGTTTATTCAGAGATGTTTGTCTGGGAGTGCCAAGGTTTATTCAGAGATGTTTGTCTGGGAGTGCCAAGGTTTATTCAGAGATGTTTGTCTGGGAGGGTGTGTGTGCCAAGGTTTATTCAGAGATGTTTGTCTGGGAGTGCCAAGGTTTATTCAGAGATGTTTGTCTGGGAGTGCCAAGGTTTATTCAGAGATGTTTGTCTGGGAGTGCCAAGGTTTATTCAGAGATGTTTGTCTGGGAGGGTGTGTGTGCCAAGGTTTATTCAGAGATGTTTGTCTGGGAGTGCCAAGGTTTATTCAGAGATGTTTGTCTGGGAGTGCCAAGGTTTATTCAGAGATGTTTGTCTGGGAGGGTGGTGTGTGCCAAGGTTTATTCAGAGATGTTTGTCTGGGAGGGTGGTGTGTGCCAAGGTTTATTCAGAGATGTTTGTCTGGGAGGGTGGTGTGTGCCAAGGTTTATTCAGAGATGTTTGTCTGGGAGGGTGGTGTGTTCCAAGGTTTATTCAGAGATGTTTGTCTGGGAGGGTGGGGGTGCCAAGGTTTATTCAGAAATGTTTGTCTGGGAGGGTGGGGGTGCCAAGGTTTATTCAGAGATGTTTGTCTGGGAGTGCCAAGGTTTATTCAGAGATGTTTGTCTGGGAGGGTGGGGGTGCCAAGGTTTATTCTGAGATGTTTGTCTGGGAGGGTGGGGGTGCCAAGGTTTATTCAGAGATGTTTGTCTGGGAGGGTGGGGGTGCCAAGGTTTATTCAGAGATGTTTGTCTGGGAGGGTGTGTGTGCCAAGGTTTATTCAGAGATGTTTGTCTGGGAGTGCCAAGGTTTATTCAGAGATGTTTGTCTGGGAGTGCCACGGTTTATTCAGAGATGTTTGTCTGGGAGTGCCAAGGTTTATTCAGAGATGTTTGTCTGGGAGTGCCAAGGTTTATTCAGAGATGTTTGTCTGGGAGTGCCAAGGTTTATTCAGAGATGTTTGTCTGGGAGTGCCAAGGTTTATTCAGAGATGTTTGTCTGGGAGTGCCAAGGTTTATTCAGAGATGTTTGTCTGGTACAAACAGTTCTCAGTCTGTACTGCCCAGACATGATCCATAAAGTGCTAGCAAAACTATTTCGTATGAGCTTCAAAAAATGTTTCCAGGGTGCTCCACGTGAAGGTGCTTTTAGAGTTTTGATTATCTGCTAATCCTTGGATTGTATAAGAACAATGCCTATCTCTTTGGAACCCAGTGTCCCTGTGCACCTCTATACGTGTCCCTGTGCACCTCTATACGTGTCCCTGTGCACCTCTATACGTGTCCCTGTGCAACTCTATACGTTACTATTTCTTCTATACCATGGTCTGGTTGTTTCTGTGATAGAATATGCATTGGTAATTGAGTCCGACGAATATCATGCTAAGGTGCACTAGAGACACGTAAGTACGAGCCATGCGTTTCTTATTCAACTTTCCAAATATGGGGCACAGAATAGTTTTGCAGAGCATTAACCTACATCCAAATTACAGCTGAATACCCACTGCATTTTGAAATACAGTAGAGTGGAGTAGACTAAAGAGAGAAGTCGTGAATCGGCGTGCAAAGCACCAGGTGCTACATGGACAAGTGTGTCCATAGATTGAATCCATGAATAGACTGAGTGTGTCTATAGATTGCGAGGCAAGAATTCCTTTTGAGCAATAATAATTTCCAAATGGATAATGCAAAGAGTGGTACCCTATTGCTGCAGAGCAGGTTTTCTCAGACCGGTACTCACGAGCTACTTGGTGCTGTGGTAATGATATGTAGTGCGTACACCACGCGGGTTACAACCAATAATGATCACGAGGTACTTCTAACCTTCTTAACAGCATTTTTGCAGCCAAACAGAATAAGATTGTGACAATTTGTACACTGAAAAGAAAAGCCAACTCTGCAACAAACAAAGATCGAATCTACCTGTTACTTATTTTCATTTTTTCTTGTACAGCTGCAATATTCAGAACAGTTTTCTGTATAGCTTTTTCATGTACATCACCACCAAAATGATAGCAGTTGACCCAGTTCAGAGCACCCTCTATGGGGATGGCAGCGGTTCCACACATTGGGTCGCATATAAAATCTCCATTCTTGATATGACACAATCTGGTGACATCAGTAATACAAACATTAGTTTCACATTTCATGGTTACAATCACTACAAGTATCACTATTGTGTTACTGTTACAATCACTACAAGTATCACACTTATGTTAATTTGACAATCATTACAAGTATCACACTTATGTTACTATGACAATCATTACAAGTATCACACTTATGTTACTGTAACAATCACTACAAGTATCACACTTATGTTACTGTGACAATCACTACAAGTATTACTCTTGTGTTACTGTAACAATCACTACAAGTATTACTCTTGTGTTACTGTAACAATCACTACAAGTATTACTCTTTTGTTACTGTAACAATCACTACAAGTATCACACTTATGTTACTGTGACAATCACTACAAGTGTTACTCTTGTGTTACTGTAACAATCACTACAAGTATTACTCTTGTGTTACTGTAACAATCACTACAAGTATCATACTTATGTTACTGTAACAATCACTACAAGTATTACTCTTGTGTTGCTGTAACAATCACTACAAGTATTACTCTTGTGTTACTGTAACAATCACTACAGGTATTACTCTTATGTTACTGTAACAATCACTACAAGTATTACTCTTGTGTTACTGTAACAATCACTACAAGTATTACTCTTGTGTTACTGTAACAATCACTACAAGTATTACTCTTATGTTACTGTGACAATCACCGTAAAAAGACCAACTTTCTATTCAACACTATGTACCATCTGGTGATAGTTCTACCTCAAACATACAGGAGACTAGACTGCCAGCAAATACCTCAACATGTTGTAACAGATAGTTGCTCGGAGAGTTGTCGGTCCAAACGCGACCAGGTTTCTATAATGTAAGCTCATTTTTGTCAATGCTAGGGACACTGTGACTTCGTCATTGTCAATGTTGAGAATAACCTTTCAGAATAAATATAAACAACCAATGATTATTCAAAATTTAAATGACTATATCTGAGAAAAATCTTAAATCTTACAAATGAGTGGGCTGCAGTAAGACAGATAAATACGTAATATGAACATAGTTAAAAGTAGTTCTAATTAAAAAAAACCAACAGATTAACAACTGATATGGAAGTATGGAATACCTTTGTCAAGAAAAAAAAAACACAAATAATAAATACAAGACAAATTCAACATTTCTGTGCAGAGCATGTGTTTCAGGAATGCCAGGAATATGAAATGCAGACCTGTGTACGAGTTACAAAATAAAGCCAGGTTTATAGAAGAGACAAAACTTCTGATATAAGCAAGTTCCAGGTCAACGAAGTAGATGAACATTTCTGTAACTATAGGTTTGTCAAGAAACAAAAAACAATATGAACATAGGAAGATCTCACACAGTATGGAGCAGAAGTGAGTGAAGACCCTACTCTATCCTATAAACCTGTCAAGGTGATAGTGGTACCACATTCAATGCTTCAGCACGCAGTCCTCCAGCGATTTCTATCTGCAAAGATGCGGATGAGTGAGGAAAAATCTTGTCCTTGATGTTATCTGTTCATGTTTTTATTTTACATTCTGCTTTTTCCACCTTCAACTGTTCCCTGCAGTATTAATTTTTGACAAGGAATAATCTTGGTATACATGTTCAAACCCTGCAAGTTTTCGTCATTTCACTGTTTAAAGCAATGGTTCTTGTGGATCTGCATACATCTCTATTTTATTTCTTATGTTACCATCAGAAAAAACAGATGATCAAGTCAATAAGAAAGCCACAAACACCAACACAAGATGACTATCACATTATGAACAGACCAGAACAAGTTATAATTCTACGTCTCAGAACAGGACACAACCGACTCCGCAGTCACATGTATACAAAGTTCAAGATTGGCAACACAGCCATGTGTACATGTGGACAGGTAGCACAGAGTGCCAAACACATACTTCAAGAGTGTTCTGAGCATGAAACGCTGAGGCAGACATATTGGCCAGAGGAAACAACACTGGAATCAAAACTCTATGGGACACTGTATGAACTACAAAAGACAGTGAGTTTTATTAAGGAGACAGAATTACAGATATAGACATGTTTCAAGTGAACGAAAGAAGAAGAAGAAGAATTTCTTATGTACACATTTGTCATGTTCTCTATAGGAGATTCGTAGAATTCATCTGTAAAATTTGTATTGAAAGTCGGTAGTCGTCTCTCCATGTCCGCAGTTATGTGTCCAACTCTCACAACCATGCAGCACAATAGAAAGCACTAGGGAAAATAAATACACACAAAATCAATCAGAGAGGGTGACATCTTATACAAACAAGTAACAATGCTAAATTGTGCAGCAGTGAAAAGTGTGCATGGATTACGGGACCTTACCCCTTATTTGTACCTGTTCTCTGTTGAGCCTGTCCCATACTTGTGTTGCTGCTATGCATTTTGTCTGACCATCTTTCCTAGCATATTCTCTGTCTACATAATTTGTGGACAACAGTTGGTCTAATATTTCAGTCTCTGTTTTGAAATATGTTTGCCGGAGCATTGATCACATTTTATACATCAACCCTGAACAGCTCAACAGAACATCACAACACCATGATGTCACACCGAGCATTGATCACAGAACATCACAAATCCATGATGTCACACCGAGCATTGATCACAGAACATCACAACTCCATGATGTCACACCGAGCATTGATCACAGAACATCACAACTCCATGATGTCACACCGAGCATTGATCACAGAACATCACAACTCCATGATGTCACACCGAGCATTGATCACAGAACATCACAACTCCATGATGTCACACCGAGCATTGATCACAGAACATCACAACTTCATGATGTCACACCGAGCATTGATCACAGAACATCACAACTCCATGATGTCACACCGAGCATTGATCACAGAACATCACAACTCCATGATGTCACACTGAAGATATCATGACCTGATGCTCAGTGACTGGTGGATCACAGACAAGACAAGATAAGTTTCTTGGAACATCTGTGCTCAAATATATTAAAACAGGGACTGAAATGGTTTGGCCGCTGAATGAGAAATGTTTTGGTCGCTGAATGAGAAAGGTATTTATGTCAAAGGTTTTCAGTGAGGTCTTTATTCAGTCCATATAACCAAACTACAATATTTTGGCTGCGAACAACACATGTACAACTTTACAAACACGTGCAAACAATTACTGCAGACCATATGCCACAAAGTAACCACTGCAACAGATAAGAAGAAGAAACAGTAAAACACCACCTTATTGAATGCCCTGCACTACAAGAACTGCTGAAACAACTAGTTAGTCGTCGGATCATCATCACTGCAAACTGGACATGTCCATAGTTGCTCCGATCTCTCCTTGAGTGTATCCACATTACACTTCTGCTGATAGAACCGGTGGTTGACCATCATTCGTCTGCGCACTCCAAAATGTTCACTTCTAGCAACACCGCATTTCAATCCCTGAAATAGCTGAAACATCTATTACCACCAAACCCCTTCACCACTAACACCCTTTATACAGACACAACACAGCTAAAGAAGACATGCACCTACCACCGCCTGGTACTGAGGAAGAAAGCCAAATCTTGCAACCCCGGAGATTGGATAAGTAAGTAAATATTAATGGGATAAGTAAATGATATTAATTTCACAATTCTCAAACAGAGTACTGACCTCAATATCAAAGTTTTTCAAATCAACTTGCCAATTCAAGTAAGTGATGATAGCACTGCCAAAACTAGCAGCCGCAGAAGAGGAATCAAACGTATGGGAGTCTCCAGTTCTGTGACATGTAACTCTAAATGTAGGTTTGGTGGGGTCTCGATCTTTCTTGACTGGAGTAATGCCATCATGGTGACTGATTCTCTCGGTCACAACATTCTCCTCAAGCACTTGCTGTGGGTGATCACCAGATTGTATATCAGTAGCTTCACTTTCATGGCCATCAATTCTGTCTCTGCTGATTGATGTTGTCAGAGTTGACAGCAAAGGCACACTGGAAGACACTGAATGTGTGGATGCATTGACATCATCGACTTGAATCTTGCAATCAGCAGTTGAAAATTGAGAATCTACACTACTTTCAGACTCAGTTACACCATTTTTCTGTGGATCTGAGTTACTCTTGGCACTCTCAGGAATGGAAACGTGGATGGAACTGTCAAGGAACGGTAACAGTTCTGCATGAAGTCTGCCTTGCAAGTTCGAAAAAGGATTTTCTATGCTCCTGATTGGAGTTGGAGGTGGTGTTACACAATCATTCTTAGGAGACTCTGTTCCAGAAACATCCTCTTTGGAAGACGACTCTGGTGAAGTTAAGCGTTTGATAACACTAGAAGCAAATTTTGACTCCTGAAATTTTTTTCTTGCAGCTGACATACTGTTATCAGCTGAAGACCCTTTAACTGGACTACCATTACCATCTACATGCTCAAGTCCAGTTTCCTTCTGCAGATTAGAATCACCTTTCTCACATACTGTTTTGGAATAGTCGCTATAGGGGGCACCACATACATCAGACATATTTCCTTCTACATTCTCCGTGCACACATGCTCAGCAACGTGTACACCTGACTTACAGGTAACCACATTTTCTTTGTTACAATCTGTTGCGTCTCGCTTCTTCTCCTTTTTTTTCCCCCATCCTTTCTTCTTTTTCTTCACAGATTTATCTTTGGGTGGAGGTTGATGAGTGGCTATAACCACATCCACCAGATCATCTGCTAGTACTTCATTATCTGGACCAGATGCAATGAAATGAGGAAAATTGTAGACACGCTGCCACACTTTCAAGCCAGACCCCCAGTCAACATCCTTCACCATCTTTTGCAAGCGAGCCAGGCTATCGTACTGAAAAAATAATATTAACAATCACAAATAGAACAATGTTAGCCATTTCCAGCAATAAAAACAGAACAATGTTAACTACTTCTGTGCTTACAAAAAAAAACTGTGCAAGATTCACAGTACATACTCTAAAGCCTGTATATTAGGTGAGCCTCTGATGATGACTGAGAAATCTTGAGGGAGTGCTGGGAATGTTTGAGGGACTGCAGGGAATGTTTGAGGGACTGCAGGGAATGTTTGAGGGACTGCAGGGAATGTTTGAGGGACTGCAAGGAATGATTGAGGGAGTGCTGGGAATGATTGAGGGACTGCAGGGAATGAATGAGGGACTGCAGGGAATGATTGATGGAATGCATGGAATGATTGAGGGAGTGCTGGGAATGTTTGAGGGACTGCAGGGAATGTTTGAGGGACTGCAGGGAATGTTTGAGGGACTGCAGGGAATGTTTGAGGGACTGCAAGGAATGATTGAGGGAGTGCTGGGAATGATTTAGGGACTGCAGGGAATGAATGAGGGACTGCAGGGAATGTTTGATGGAATGCATGGAATGATTGAGGGAGTGCTGGGAATGTTTGAGGGACTGCAGGGAATGTTTGAGGGACTGCAGGGAATGTTTGAGGGACTGCAGGGAATGTTTGAGGGACTGCAAGGAATGATTGAGGGAGTGCTGGGAATGATTGAGGGAGTGCTGGGAATGATTGAGGGACTGCAGGGAATGATTGAGGGAGTGCTGGGAATGATTGAGGGAGTGCTGGGAATGTTTGAGGGACTGCAGGGAATGATTGAGGGAGTGCTGGGAATGATTGAGGGAGTGCTGGGAATGTTTGAGGGACTGCAGGGAATATTTGAGGGACTGCAGGGAATGATTGAGGGAGTGCTGGGATTGAAAGGGGAATTGCTGGGAATACTTGGGGGAATTGCTGGTGGGAAAGTTTTGGGATTGTTGGAAAGGCTTAGGGAATTGCTGGGAATGCTTGAGACAGGCCTTTTTTTGTTTTGTTTTAGGTAACACACTGAAGTTGTATCTATGGTCCTACTTATTTACTTATTCAATCACTGAGGTTGGAAACTTTCCCTCTTTCTACCTTGTGCCATGTAATGGTTATGTGTACATCTTAATTTCATGACACATAAGGATAAGGATATTCAACATTAAAATTGAATGAAAACCAGGATACAGTGTGAACTTTGAACAAATGTAAAACTGTTTTTATTGTTAATTTTTTTATTTTCAACTTTATAATACTTTACCAAATTTTCTGCATTTAATATTTTATTCATGAAAACTAAACACTCCTCTATAGTTTATATTTTATTCATGAAAACTAAACACTCCCCTATAGTTTATATTTTATTCATGAAAACTAAACACTCCCCTATAGTTTATATTTTATTCATGAAAACTAAACACTCCTCTATAGTTTATATTTTATTCATGAAAACTAAACACTCCTCTATAGTTTATATTTTATTCATGAAAACTAAACACTCCCCTATAGTTTATATTTTATTCATGAAAACTAAACACTCCCCTATAGTTTATATTTTATTCATGAAAACTGAACACTCCTCTATAGTTTATATTTTACAATGTGCACATTTAGCATTAGGTAACTATAGGTCCCAAGTTAGCAAACTTTCGTGAAGGATGGAGATAACTCTTCATGTACACAGCCGCAACAACTATTAGGTGGGATGGCCAGTTCCCTTCCTTGCTATATTTACCTTCCCTACCTCATGAATCAGGTACCCATTTGCAGCTGGGTTGACTGGAGGAGCGGTCGTGTCAGAAGAGAAATCATGACCCGCATATTAAAAGTTTTGTCAGGACATAATTTTGAACCTGGCATGTTGTAACCCGGTGATAGTAAGCAAGCTCATTATCAACTACGCTACCGCTTAGCATTTGCAATGTTGAGAAAATAAAACAAAAATTTTTTAACTGAAAGACTGCAGTAAAAATGTGCACCATACGGTGAGCACATATAGAGAATAAAATATAAATGTTAAACTACATTTTTACATGAAACAATACACAGAAAATTACAAATAATTTTTCAAACAACTGAATAGAAAAAGCAATTACCTGGTCTGTAAAATGAAAGTATGGAACATTGTGTATAACAACCTTACAGTTATCAACAGATCCCATTTTCAGAACCTGTAAAACATTTCAATGAACATGTCAGTTCAATGTTGGATGAAGACAGAATAAATACATGTCAGTTCAATGATGGATGAAGAAAGAATAAAGACATTAATTGTCACAAGTAATTCTCTTTAGATTATGCATAATTCTGTTAGCATTGCTAGCGCAATTATTCTATATTATGAACACAAAAACTGTAATTTATGCAGACAAGGGCTGCTATTTATGCTGATGAGGTTGCTATTTATGCCAACAAGCGCTGCTGTTATGCCAAAATGTGAATGAGAAGGAGACGTGTACTGCATGGCACAAAAATATATAATTTGCAACTCTTAAAATTGTTTAAAGTGTAAATTTTACATAAAAATCAAAATCCATGTTTTGATGAAGATAGGGATGAGTATTTGATGAAGATTGGGTTTTAAAAAAAGGGTTCAAAAGTCATTGAGGATTTACTTCAATATACTCTGTTTCTCGCATGTACTCTGTCACTCTCAACGAAGTGGCACGCCGTCTGCCGAGAGTACCACTCATAGCACATAACTCCATAGCTTCCAGTGATAATCGACAGGGATCTCCGAAAAAATTGTAAACATGATGATATGAGCCGGATTTAAACCCATGACCTCTTGAATACAAAACGCAAGGCGAACAGCTTAATCATTACGCTAGGGAGATCTCCTAAACTACAACTATGAAGATAGAGACAAGTTTTGATGAAGATAAAGACATGTTTTGATGAATATAAAGATATGTTTTGATGAAGTTAGAAACAGGTTTTGATGAAGATAAAGACATGTTTTGATGAAGTTAGAGACAGGTTTTGATGAAGTTAGAGACAGGTTTTGATAAAGATAGGGACAGAAACACAGAAGAGAATAAAATAATAGCTAGAAGAGAACCAAGAATGTTATCACCATCAACATGTTATGATGAATGATATTCACAACGAATGTTGGCTGCAATGATATTCACAACGAATGTTGGCTGCAATGATATTCACAACAAATAATGGATGCAATGATATTCACGAGTGTTGGCCAAAATATTATCATGCAAACTCACAAATAAATAAATAAAAGGTGATCAAGAATAGAATGAAATTAAAAAATTGTACTTAATGCGCAAAACAAAAATCCAACTTGTAGATCCAGGAAAAAGGTAACTTAGTTTTGCTAACACTAGATAACACACACAATGACACACACAAGTCAACGTTTCGACCAAAAGGCCTTTGTCAAGACAGACAGTAAACTTAAAACACAATAGAAAGCGAACAGTAATAATATCAACATCACATAGGTATGGGTAGTCTGGATTGACCGGAAGAGGTGAGCTCTTCTAGTCATCCAGTTGTAGTTACATATCATGAAAACAGAAACGGTTGAAAAAGTAGAGGATTGACTTCATTGTACACAATTTTTCCCATATGTACTCTGTTGCACTCAACGAAGTGGCACAAAGTATCACTCATAACACGCAACTCCTATCTTCTAGTTATAGTACCCAGACATCTCTGCAAAAATCTACCCTGTAAAGACGCCACAAGCCAGTTTCGAGTCAATTACTCCTTGAGTACAAGGCGAACAGTTTAACCATTACGTTATGGAGACCCTAGAAGATGTAAAGAAAACTAAAATATGAAAAATAGAAATAATGAGAACAAGTTGTTTGAATCATCTTAGCTGACGGGTTAATATAAAGCCCTAATGTCACCAACAGGTGAAGCTTGGAAAAGGGTAATGAGATTTTGCTAATCGCTGGAAACACACATAACACACAAATTTACTTTCAACCAAAAGGCCTTTATCAAGAATACATTCACAACAAAAAACGACAAATAAGAACGGTATTATTGATGTTCACATTGCAGAGCTAAATATGGATATAACCCGGAAGGGTTAAAACTAGAAAGTCAAGAGGTAAAACAACAACAGAAAATAGACAAAAAAAGTCTCACCAAGTTAACATACAAGTCTGGGGCTTAGGTTGTAAAGTCTCACCATGTTAACATACAAGTCTGGGGCTTAGGTTGTAAAGTCTCACCATGTTAACATACAAGTCTGGGGCTTAGGTTGTAAAGTCTCACCATGTTAACATACAAGTCTGGGGCTTAGCTTGAAAAGAGCTTTCAACTCAGAGCCTTTAATCATCTACTTAACAAATAATTAATCATAAAGAAGAATAATAAGGTTTAAGGTGACAAGACTACTTGAACCAATTTCAATAATTTATATTATCGTACATTCTGATATAACCTAGACAGACTCACATCTGTGGTTGAATAGGTGTTCCTCACACCATGAAGGTTTAAATCCTCTACCCACCAATACCCACTGAATCCCAACAGTAGACCTTAGTTTAGTTTCGTAGAAATCAGTTTGGGCTTAATCTTGTTGCTTATTTTAGTTTTGTAGAAATCAGTTTAGGCTTAATCTTGTTGAGAATTACTTCTTTAATTCACCTATAGTCTACAGATTTATGGCCTATGTAGAAATTCTGGCCTACAATATTTACGAGGGCTTTCGGGTAAAAGAAGAAACAGCTGCAGCAGTTATAGATCTGGAAGATGCATTTAACCATTTTGTCTATCCCCATGTGGATGATGGTCAGAATATTCACACTTGCCACAAAGCATAGAAGTGGTGACTGGGAGATTTAACTGGATATCCAAGACCAGATGTGTCACCTTGGCCGCATTGAATCTGTATTTGTTCAGTGTTGTCTTGATGTTATCTATCCATCTTGTTCTAGGTCTTCCACTGGTCTTGTATCCCGAATCTTCTTATGTTATATGTTCTTGTTGGTAATTGGTTATGGTTCATTCTCATAAGGTGTCCAAACCATTTTATTTGTTGTTTCTCAATGTATTCTGTGCATGGTCTTATACCGATTCTTCTGATTTCATCATTCCTCATTGTCCATTGGTGATCTTGTTAATAAATCTCAACATTGACATGTGGATCATTCAATGGATAGCAATGGTGTTCGTGTCTAGACCAGTTGCTTTTTAAGTTGAGATCCTGGATATCAGAATCAGAAACGGATCTCCACTGTCACCTGTGCTGTTTAACATCAACACGTACAAAATTTCACCATGGAAGCGAGTAGACCAGGTACAATCCTCACTTATGTGGATAATCTCTTATTGTACAATCGTGACAGAAACAGATATGACATCATTGAAGGTGTGCAAAATAAACTAGAACACCTTTGACTCTGGTGTGATGGTTACAAAGCAATCATCAATCTCTCCAGGGCAAAAGTCTGGTTCTCATTGAACAACAAGAAAGTTACAGACACTGCAATAATATTCAGGGATCTAAAGAAGTGACTACGCAAACAAGACATTGTGTGCTAGGCCCACATGTGGAGTACTATAGCTTAATAACAAGTTCATAATAAAGAGTGTATAATAAACTCAGTCTAATCTACTTCCAACAACTACTTCAGCTTTCAATTTAAAATCTAAATGATAGAATGAACAAGGCATGGTCAAATTCCTGTCTCTTTAGAAAATGGAGAACAAACTAAAGTATATGTCTGCATGTTGTACATGCTATGGAATCCTTGAAACTTCAAAAATTGATAACAGTAGTAGACTAAAAATGTGGAATTGTTGCTCAGACAGAATATTGAGTTTGCATTAATATTCCTGCAAATAGATGACATCATCACAGTAGTCTAGAGGACATGATTGATTGCTCAAGTTACTGGATCCTCACTCTATTGTCCTACATGTCCAGTACGTATGTACAGATGTTGAAATTTTTATGTATGAAAGACATAGACAGGGCTGTAGTTATGTTTTCCTCATGGAGATGGGGACACCCATATAAAAAAACAGATTGTTCATGTGTTATCATGTGTCAGATCTGCTTTTTGATGGCCAATTCGAATACCTTTTTGGGTAAAAGTTGATTTTGATTCTTCATTGTGCTATATAGTACACTGTTTACATTTTTAAATAACCAACATCACGGATTTCTGTGCAGCACCAATGAAATTATTGGCTGCCGTGATGTCACATTCCGACAATCCCTGAGTTCAAATCCAGACACAGATGAACTCATGCTTAATCTGTTTCTTTTTCAATTTACATATTTAAAAATATTTCCAATTATTTGTACTGAGGGATCATTATTTATACCCAATATATACTCTGTCCTCAACAAAACTGCATGCAGACTGCCAAGAATACCACTCAATGCGTGTTGCGTAGAAATGTCATTTCGTCCATCACTGTACTATAAATAGCACAACACGCTGGTAAAAATGCTGTTTCGTCCACTGTTGTGATATAACGCCACGGATTTCCCTTGAAAAACAAATCATATTGATTCATGCCTTAGACAATTTTATTAGACAAGAACTCTTAGAGAATTAATTATTAATTCTAAGAGAATTAATTATTAATTCTAAACACTCCCAAAAACATTTCTAAACTAATTCTAATCCTTTTAATCCCCCTAAAAGTCACAAAGGTGGAGGAAACGGTAGATGCGCCCAACGCGCAAAGTGACATTCTATCAGGGAAAGGTTAGGAAACACCTCGAATTTTGGACAAAGGTCCCTGTGGTGGACGAAACAGAAGATGTGCCAAGCATGTAAATTGTAAAGGCGTAGCTTCAAGCAATAATCCCAGGAAATCGCGGACAAAAAAATCCACGTCAACAAAATGTGAGAGGTATTGCCATTGGAACCTGTGACATCTTGAGCAAAAACAGCTTTTAGTAGCTTACAGTTACACAACCCAACCACTACATCAGATCCCATATCATATGATATAAATAAAATAAGGAGGGCGACCAAAAGGAGTACATAACTCAATGGCTATAGGATAGCTAAGAGAAGCGATTGTGTATAATAGTATACAATACAATGCACGTTAATTATCACTTGCACGATAAAATCACAATTATAGCTCTGCATCAGCATCACAGATAATTAGGCATACGTCGTATGATAGACTTAGTGAAGTGACTCACTCACACAAATTTCAATACTCACATCATTAACTTTATTCAACGGAACCTTCCATGTAATTTGTCCCCTAGCAGCTTTAACTTCTGTACCAAATTTCTCTCTTGCTTCTCCTCGCGCAG
Organism: Meghimatium bilineatum; assembly: GCA_034231615.1. Lineage (NCBI taxonomy): Eukaryota > Metazoa > Mollusca > Gastropoda > Stylommatophora > Philomycidae > Meghimatium > Meghimatium bilineatum. The sequence goes on along the minus strand of CM067317.1, from coordinate 2,212,269 downwards.
ATTCTTCAAATCCTGTGACAACTGATGCTTCAATTGTACACAATTCTTCGTCATCCTGAGAAAACACTGCTTGGTCAGCATTGGAAGCCATGCTCTTAGAGCAGAAGAATCGTGAATCTGCGACTAACCGTGTGTTGTGTGTACAGCAGAAGACATAGTAACCGATGAGTTGTCGATTGTATTGCCACATTGCATCCACTGTCTACTGCATCCATTTTTCAACTTACGGTTATTATTTAGTTTCTTCTTATTCTTCCCTTGATCTCGAATAATTATCACGAATATTCGTGTGACTGAAGCCGGAGAGCGTGAAGTACACCGTGTTCTTAGCTATATAGCGTAGCTGCGTTATTTGCCCCTTCTGGCCCAGCACATTTGTTTTCAGCATATTATTTGGTTTATTAGTCAAGCATGACTGCAGTTCTTATATAAGACCTAAACACATACGTAATTAGGACTTAATTTGTTTGTTTTTAATTAAGGTCGCGATTTTGGTTGGTCACTATTTATATATGTGAATCCTATATTTGTCATATTGGGGGGGGGGGGGTCTTACAACCACACGGTATAAACATCACCGTTTTGTTTGATTTACCCACCACTTTTATATAACCTCTACTCCCATATTCCACTGATCCTTGCAACTGTTTTTTGTATGTAAAAAATACAAAAAATTTTTTGTACAACTTATCAGCAATTATCTTTTTATTTGCTAGATTTCAGTGTATTTGTTATAGGCCTATGTCTTTGCTGTTTCTGTTGATTATATTGTATGTCAATCTTTCAATTGTGTATGATTATGGCCTATACCCTATTGTGTAATTGTTTGCTTCATTTACATATCATGACTTTTGTTATTGCTTTATTTCCTCAATTTATTAATGTAACAGTTTTACAGATTGGTACCTACATACATATGTATATTGTTTTACATGGTTCTATGTATCCATACATTTATTATGGGTCACACATTTGAATGTGTGCACATTCTTGTGGTATAGTAATACATGTGATATAGTAATATATAATATAGAATCTTCCGGCATCTCATTTCCATATTTCAGTTGGATACGTTTGTTTGTTGTGATAATTTTTCCATTCGTCGTCTTTTGATGTTTTGTGTGTATTTTGATAAAGACATTTTGGTTAAAACGTTGAATATGATTTGTGTATTGTTTTTTTTTGTTTGTTTTTCGTTCGCTCCATTGTAACCATCACGGATATCCGTGCGATTTCCGCCGGGAGCGTGATTACGTTGTGCCACCGTTATGCGCCTTGTAGGCCTAGCACATCCGATTTCGGCATGCCTTGATAATTCGGGTGGGCTACCCTTAGCCTGTGACAGCCTCTATATCGGTCTCCAGGCACGCGTAGTGGCGACTCTTCGCCCAGACGATTTTTTGCTCTCGTCTGACTCGAACGAGGTGTTCCACTGTCTATGAACTTGCCTCGTGTAATTGGACGTGCTGTGCCTGTGTCCATTGGGTACTGAACCGTTTCTCATCCGTGAGCCTGGTTCCTTAAGGGGAAGAACTCAACAGAGGAGTTGGACCCTGGATCTTTCGCCCTCTTAGCCGAGGTGTCATTCACCGACATCGTGTACCCCTTGTCCAAGTTCGAGTCTCACACCACGCGTTTGAGAGCAAGGCGTTCTCGAGCTGAGCGTCCTTGTCCCTATAGCGCCTGAGCCCATCAGGTACTGAACCCTTTCTCTCTTCAAGTGTATTTCCGGTGTAGGAAAACCTGACAGTAGAGTTGGGCCAGGGCTAAATCGTTGTCCCTTTTGTGCCTGAGCGCATCGAGTACGGAACCCTTTCTCTCTGCAAGTGTACTTCCGGTATAGGAAACCTTGACAGTAGAGTTGGGCCAGGACTACCATCGTTGTCCCTTTCTTGCCTAAGCCCATCGGGTACAGAACCCTTCCTCTTAGCGAGCATATTTCCGGTTTAGGATTAGGAAGGCTCGACATTAGAGTTGGATTAGGTCTTCTTGCTTTACCAAACGCCAATATGAATGGGTCTGGTTCTCTGCCTGTAAGGAACACAGGTAACTAGAAGCTCGACTCGAGCTGACGGAGCTTGTAGTTCCCCTTTCCTAGGAACTTTTCATTTTCTATTTGCAGTTCGCGCTGTCCTCTAGCGCTGTTCTGCCCTTTCATTGTTTCATTGTACTCGGTATGAAATATATTTGTCTCTCGCCATGCATCTACCTTTACGTGCATTTTACATTGGCCGCCCCTCCAATGTTCGGACTGGACTGACTAGCTTCACTGTATGTCGACAGTGTCGCTATATGTGGTGCTGCTGGTGGTGTCGGAGATATTGTCTGTCTCTTGTGCAGTCAAATCTGTTTCCATCTGCTATCTCCACATTCTCGGACACGATCCCCAAATGATTTGGCCAGAATCAGCACGAGCTGCTGTATTTCTGTTTCCATGGTGCACCGCGTGGAGGTACATTTGGGATCTTGGTTATCTGCTAACCCTGGGTCCGCCTAGAGCAATGCGTTCCCTTTGCACCCCTTGTGTATTGTAATTTGTATGTTTTCTTGTGTGTACATCATTATCCACTAGTTGTAGTTATCATCTGTCGTGTCTGAGTGCAGCAATTATATAAACGTGTTTCATGTAAGTACAGTTAGATATATAATTGTGTGTGTTTTCCTAGTATACTTGTATTTGTATGTATATTTGTATATGTGTATGTATATGTATATATATGTGCGCGCGTATGTATATATATGTGTGTGTGTGTGAGTGTGTTATTGTGTATGTAGGCATCAATACATATTTATGTGTCTGTATTCACATGTATGCTTTCATATCACTATTTACTTATATATATATATATATATATATATATATATATAGTTAGTTAGTTAGTTAGTCGTCGGATCATCATCACTGCAAACTGGACACATCCATAGTTGCTCCGATCTCTCCTTGAGTGTATCCGCCATCACACTTCTGCTGACAGTACCGGTCCTATGCTGGTTGACCATCATTCTTCTGCGCCCTCCAAAATGTTCACCTCTAGCAACACCGCATCTCAATCCCTGATCTTTAATCCTAGCCATTGAAAAGGAATCATCATCCACATTCGTCTCACTCTCGCGTGTTATATATCTTAAGGAGTTCAAAACGTCAGCGCGATCCATTGCCCCATCGCCCTTTGCCACAATCGCACACGATGCCAGTTGATCCGCTCTTTCATTGCCTCGAACGCCCACATGTCCCGGCACGAAAATAAATGTAACCGCCTTCAAGCTCGCATTTCTCAATGCCTCAATCCACTGTTCGCGAACGAGACCCACTTGTACCTTCTTAATCATACTCATAGAGTCACTCAAGATGCAGACCTGCGTTACTTTCTGTGTGCGTAGCCACTCAAATGCCTTGGTCACCGCCATAGTCTCCATGGTCATACTACTCATAGTGACCGCAAAGGCACCACTTTCCTCCTTGATCGTTTTACCTGCGCACTGAGCTGTAAAGGCCCAAGCACTGCGAACATGCCTAATTACAGATCCATCAGTGTATATAATCACATCCCCCTCTTTGGTATTCTCACTGATTAAAGCCTGCACTTCTTTCTCCACAGCTGTGGGACACCATTCTCTGCATTCCCTGCTAAGTGATATTACTACTCTCAAACAAGTTTCGAAATCTGTGGGTAGACCTATCCATTCCGCACCAACTGCCACATCCTGTAATCGGCACACGCTTTGTATTACATCTTCAGCACGTCCCATCCACGACCTTCCTCTCTTGAGTCTGCTGCCTTTAACTTTCTGTATTTCGGAATGCAACGGGTGTTCCTTATCTGCATGTATTTGAAGGTACGCCCGTGCACGGCAATACTGTAATCTATGCTCAGCTGTTGGGCAGTCAAGTAGGTATCGCATAGCTCTTGTCGATGTGTCTCTTGTGCATCCCAGAATGATACGCATTGCTGCATTCTGGACTCTATCCAGTCTTTCGATCTGAGTTTGGCTAAGAGTCAGAATTGCCAGTGCATATTCTACCACAGCCACTACCAAACCCTGGTACAAAAGAAATAACAATCTTTGCTCACATTGCGCAGCAGCCATAACCTTCATTGCTGCTAAGCCTTTGCCTGCCCTTATGATAATGTGGTCAACATGTTCCCTGAAACTCAGGCTTCTGTCAAAAAACACACCCAGATATCTCATTGTGCTAGTTCTTTCTAAACTTTTCCCGGACAACCAAACTTGTGGCATGGGTGTCTTTACCATGTGATTGTTCAAGGAAAACCACGTCACGAATGCCTTAGACGGATTAACCACTGCTCCCGTATCTCGACACCAATTTGTCAGTCTGTCCAGCTCCTTCTGTAGTTCCACGACGCACTCTTCTCGATTTCTGCCCTGTCTATACACCAGGATATCATCGGCATATGACATCGTTCTGCCAACACCTGTGATTTGATTGCCAGCGATATGTACTGTGTATACATTGAAAAGTACAGGAGATAGAGGCGATCCCTGTGGCAGGCCAGGGCTAATAACCGTTGGTGTAGATATCCAGTTACCACACTTAAGAACTACAACCCAATATATGTATGTATATATATATGTGTGTGTGTGTGTGTGTGTGTTTAGATTGCATTTTATACTAGGAACTGTTGGTGTTAGATGCTAGAGACAGATTTTGTGTGTGTTAATATGTATCAACAAATAACATAACAAAGTCGTCGCAACATCATGAGAACAAATATTCGTGTCGTTCTTCTTTTTTGTTTTCTGTTTTTGGTAATAAACATATGTCTATACATCACATTACATCATATGCCTACATATACCTCACAAAATTTCAGGGATGCAACAATTATACACCTGTATAGGCTTAAAGGCAACCGTCAGTCCTGTAACAACCATCCTGGTGTCTCTCTACTGTCCATCGCTGGAAAGATATTTGCTAGGATCCTTTTGAACCGTCTTACATCTCATCTTAATGAAGGATTACTATCCGAAAGCCAATGTGGTTTCAGAAAAGAACATGGAACAACTGATGTCGTCTTTGCTGAAAGACTTCAAGAAAAATGTCAAGAACAACACTGTGATCTGTACACAGCATTCATAGACATGAAAAAAGCATTTGACACAGTAAGTAGAGAGGGATTGTGAAAGATCATGGCACAATATGGATGCCCACATAAATTTATCTCAATGGTGCAGCAATTGCATGATGGAATGGAAGCTAGAGTTCAGGTTGATGGAGAGTTATCTCAAACGTTCCTGTCTCAAATGGAATAAAGCAAGGATGTGTATTAGCACCTACCCTATTTAGCATCATGTTCTCTGCTATGTTAGATGATGCTTTCAGAGATCTAGACCTGGGAGTAAACATCACCTATCGCATAGACGGAAAATTGTTCAACCTTCGGCGGCTCCGAGCAAAATCCAAAGTCAAATCACACACAATCAGGGATCTTCTATTTGCTGATGACTGTGCCCTAAATGCCAACTCTGAGGATGATCTACAAATTATTATAAACATATTCTCCAAAGCTTGTACCAACTTTGGGCTTACTATTAACACAGAGAAAACAGAAGTCATGTTACAACCAGCACCTGCAGAAAGCTGTCTCCAGCCCTGCATAAAAGTAAATGGTGTAGCACTGAAACTTGTGAATAGATTCACATACCTAGTTAGTACGTTATCACAAGATGCCAACGTTAATGATGAAGTGTATACAAGGATCGCCAAGGCAAGCAGCCCTTTCGGCAGATTGTACGCAAATGTGTGGCGTAGAAATGGCATTAACCTACAAACTAAGCTGAAAGTCTACAGAGCAGTGGTACTTCCAGTGTTGTTTTACGCTAGCGAAAGATGGACTGTGTATAGATGTCATGTGAGGAAACTCAATCACTTTCACACAACTTGTCTCAGAAAAGTCATGAACATCAGATGGCAAGACAAGATTCCAGATACCACTGTCCTTGACAGATCTGGTATCCCCAGCATTGACACTATCCTAATGCAGACACAGATTCGTTGGGCAGGTCATTTGGTACGTATGTCAGGCTATCGCCTGCGAAATATACTTCTCATGGTGAGTTGGAGAAGGGTAAACGATCTCAAGGTGGCAAAAAAGAGCGCTGCAAAGACATACCAAAATCCGCCTACAGTGGTCATTCCATGTCCGAACTGTCCAAGAAAATTTACAGCTCAAATATGGCTCATTAGCCATCTACGAACTATTATGCATGGTCATAATTCTAACAGAATTTTCAATAGTGGATTTAAAAATGGTCATCATCACTTGTAATGGACGAATACACACACACACATATATATACCTGTATGTGTACAGTTTTTACTCTGTGTGCTATTCTGTAGGGACCTAATGGATTTTTAGGCCATCTCTGAAATGTCGGAATATCGAATTACTACCAAATTTAATTCTACACATTTTCTAGCATATCTTCCCTTCAATTGAAAGCAATCAGAAACTGGATGTGTGTGCTTAGTTGACTTCAGAAACTGGATGTGTGCTTATTTGACTTATGTTGTCAGTATATCTTAATACTCATTTCGCTACTGATATTCTTCTTCTTCTTCTTCGGCGTTCGTTCTCAAACTCCTGCAGATTAGCAGCAGGATGGAGTCCGGAGAACGGAATGCGTTGTCTCATGGTTTACAGCATTGCTGCGATATCTGCGCCTTTCGACCTGAAACATCCGACTTCGGCATGGCTTTGGGTCACTGACCCTATGTGAGATGGGGCAGCCAACTCCATCCCATAACCTCCTTAGTCGCGTTTTACGACATGCGTGGAAGGTAAATAGTGATGCTATTCTTTGCTCCCCTTTCGGGCCCCGGCAACACACGGGCGCGCTACTGATATGTCTCGGAATACCAATATATTCATATTATTTTTAGTAACATATATATATATATATATATACTTAGTTGCTAGCAACAGTTGAACATTGGAGAAAAAAATGTGTCTTAAATTGTAGCAAGCCAACAGTTTAACAATGAAAATATTTTGTTCTATGTTCTAGCCGCAGTTTCTTGTTGAAAACATCGTGTATGACGGGAATCATTAGCAGGCATGCTCAAGTCTTTTACTTGGCAGTACGCTATATCCATATATATGGATTAATAATAGCGTTCTCGAAGATCTTGACTATGCAGATGACCTGGCCCTTTTGAGCGCAAACCACACAGATGCTCAATCTAAGCTTGACAATCTCCAACACTACTCAAATCTGATAGAGTTGAAAATCAACACATCAAAAACTCACATACTAGATTTTACGAGATCCAACGACAACATAAAAATTCAAAATGTTCCAATTATTAAAAGTCAACAATTTTACATATTTAGGCACCAATCTAGCACTGGATGGAGACTCATCAAAAGAAATTTTACACCGTATTGCCCTTGCAGCGGGTGCTTTAAATAAACTACATAACATCTGGACGTCAAACACACTAAGAAACACCACAAAACTAAATCTAACACTACTATAAGAGAGGAAATCAAACAAACCTATATATCTTCCTTCATTAGACAAAGGCGTTGGACTTACATCGGCCATGTTCTCAGAATGAACAGCCTAAGAATTCCCCAGCAGTCACTATAGTGGGTGCCACCTGGAGTAAGAAGAAGAGGAAGACATAGAGAAACTCTGCGAAGAACCATTAAAAGAGAAGGCATGTCAATGAACCTAAACAACACGTAGAATTGAAAGACCTGGCAACACAAAGACAGAAATAGAAAGTTATTGTTTCTGCCCTATGCGCCGCCTATGGCCCTGGAGGAACATAACATAACATAACATAACACTATATCGTATTGCCAAGTACGATGTGTATGGCTGGCGTTCGAAACACATATTTCGACAAATTCGTTTAGCGATACCAACTTACCATTAACTCCGCTACAGATCCGGCAATATTTTGACCAAAACGCATTTAATGTGAACTATAAATGCTGAAATTGTAATACAGTTGACAATGCAAAGTCAAAAGTCAACAGAAATAATACTCTCAGGATCGCTATGACTGAGTGGTTAATACAATTGCTTTATACACGCGAGGGTGCTATCCCGAACCTTCTGCGATCAATTATTATATCACCAGTCCGATATTTCTCATGTATAGAGCGGTTTATTTTATGTCGTTGTACGTTCCTTAAGTTTGTTTTCTATAGACGCTCATGTGGACCAGACTTGTGCTGCCGTTTTCTTTGAGACTGTACTTTTGAACGATATGTTGACCGCTTACCGTATCGTTCATGAACTGAATTTTGTAGCTAACAGCAGCTTAGAGTTCCGTTAAACGTGGGCCGGCGTTTTTCCATTTCGACGGTAGGGTGGTATCATACCTGTTTAAAAGCTGATTTATCAGTGGATCTCCCGCGACTATCTATCTATGTCTATTCATGAGATGGGCTGTGGAAAGTGCTTACATAATATGGCTGCCCCCCCCCCCCAAATGTATCAACATAGTGCGACAGTTCCATGATGGCCGCTGTTATCAGTGATGAAGTGCCATCACTAGCATTTACTGTAACAAATAGTGTCAAACAAGGATGCGTTCTAACTCCGACACTGTTCAGCCTGATGTTTTCTGCCATGCTGACAAATCATCTAGTAATCAAGTAACGCAACAGGAATACACATAAGATACAGAACAGATGGTAAACTTTTCAACCCTCGGTGTTTGCGAGCCAAAACTAAGATGCGAGACACAGTGGTCAGTGATCTCCTCTATGCAGATGACTGCGCACTGTATGCTGATGACTGCGCACTGTATGCTGATTCTGCAGACAGTATGCAGGTCACCAAAAACTAATTTTCTGAAGCCTGTGATAACTTTGGTTTCATCATAAATACAAAGAAAACAGAGGTCGTGTTTCAACCCACACCAAACAAACCACACTTAAATCCCCATATAAGCATCAAAGAAGATGGGTTTCAAGCAGTCGATAGTTTCACCTACCTGGGCAACACTCTCTCACCTACCTGGGCAACACTCTCTCATCTACCTGGGCAACACTCTCTCACCTACCTGGGCGACACTCACCTACCTGGGCAACACTCTCTCACCTACCTGAGCAACACTCTCTCACCTACCTGGGCGACACTCTCTCACCTACCTGGGCGACACTCTCTCACCTACCTGGGCGACACTCTCTCACCTACCTGGGCGACACTCTCTCACCTACCTGGGCGACACTCTCTCACCTACCTGGGCAAAACTCTCTCAACTACCTGGGCAACACTCTCTCACCTACCTGGGCAACACTCTCTCACCTACCTGGGCGACACTCTCTCACCTACCTGGGCGACACTCTCTCACCTACCTGGGCAACACTCTCTCACCTACCTGGGCAACACTCTCTCACCTACCTGAGGAACACTCTCTCACCTACCTGGGCAACACTCTCTCACCTACCTGGGCAATACTCTCTCACCTACCTGGGCAACACTCTCTCACCTACCTGGGCAACACTCACTCACAAGATGTAAAAATCGATGATGAGTAAACAACATAAAAGCGAAAATTAGTGCGACACATTTGGAAGGGAAAAATAACAAATGGAACAGAAGAGGAATAACAATTACCACCAAACTCAGAGTTTACCAAGCAGCAGGTAATAGAAGCACTCTATTATGCCTGTGAAACATGGATAATATATGCCAGGCACGCTAGAATACTCAAACACTTCCACCTAAGGTGACTGCGTAAGATACCCGACATCTATTGGTGGGATAAAATACCAGACGGTGAAGTATTGATGAAACTTAAGCCTGTAAGCATACATACAATGTTGATGAAGCCGCAAGACCCGCTGGACAGGACACATGGTTCGCATGAAAGATATCGTCTACCAAAACTGTTGTCAGGAGAACTGCAGACTGGCTCCAGCACGGTCGGAGAACAGAACAAACGTTCTGAAGACATTCTAAAGACATTACCGACTCACTTCAAAAAATACACAAATTCATGGGAGAATTTTGCACAAGACAACTCCGACTGACGTCGCAGAATCAAGAGTGATGCAACAGCTGCAGAGAACCTCAGACATCAAGCTGCGCAACGAAACGGGCTAGAAGAAAGGCAAAAACTGCTCAATGTCCCACATACTCCTCCCACACATGCTCAGAGTGTGGTAGACTATTCCAAGCACACATAGGACTCATTATTTTCAGTCGGTACTCCGCTGACATCATCATCATCCTAGTTGAGCTGAATGGTCATCGTCGACTTGGACGGACCAATAGCATGTCCATTCAGTACTGAATACTATGCATAGGCCAGAAACCAGTGCTCTCCAGTTTGAGCGATGTGATAGTACTGCGTGTAACTTTTGCTTGTTGGTGCGACTCATAGTCATACTTTCTTTGATGGTTGTTACGTGAAGAGTCTCTCTTGGTCTTCCTGTTATTATTTTGTCATCGAGCACGTACTAATTGTATTGCTTGCAGTAGCAGTATGTTTTCATTCATTCTAAGTACATGTCCAATATAAGTCCATCGTTTTCTTCTTATTGTTGTAGAAACATATTGCTGTTTGAACTTTTCTCTTGTTTGTTTCTTCGACTTGATTTTTTTTTTCCAAACCAATATTTAAGGGTTTTCTAAGACATATATTTTCAAATGAATTTAATTTCTTCTCCAGTGCCTTTGTTATTTTCCAACATTCGCAAACATACGCTAATTCAGATATACCGAGCAGTCACTTTTAATTTAGCCTCAAGAATGTTTCATTTATCCTCGTGCTTCCTACGTGAATTTACTTGTAGGCACATACGCTATTATTTGAAGCAACATTGTCATGTCTCTGTGTTATTTATTTTTAAGTATGCACATTGGCACTATTGTATATTGTCTTTCTCACCAGGTGGTTTGGTATCAACTCTTGCCGTTAAGAGTAGGAGCTCGAGCTTGCGTTTTAGAGCTAGATGTGATGTCCCTGTCGTTTACTATCTATCTTTTCCGTGTTCTTACTCTGGCTTTGTACCCTGATCTCATTTGGTTATATGTCAGTAAGGACAACTTCTCATGATGCACTCTCATAATGTTGCCAAACCATTTGATCTGCTGCCTTTCTATGTATTCTGTGCAAGGAATTATACCTATTCTTTTCCTGATATCTTCATTTCGTAATCTATCGAGCATGGTGACCCCACGGTTTCCTCAAACATAACATGTCACTATCTTTCTGTAATGTGAGGATGAGAGAGACCAGGTTTGGCACTGGTAACACAGTGTTGGTAGGAATATACTATAGATCATTTGTCCTTTAACTTCCATCTCGATCTAGGGGTGAAGAAGTAGTGGTGACAGTTGGTATGTTACTGCATTTGACTTTTAACATCTCGTCTCTATTTCTCTATCGAGGCTTACATTTTCTGTTAAAAATACTACCGAAATATTTTACCCTGTTACTTGTTTGACTCCTATGTTGTCTATCTGTATGTTTAGTGGGCTCGGTGTTCTGCATATTTTCATAGTTTCCGTCTTTTGTGTATTAATCTCCATGTTGTATTTTCTACATGTTGCAATATAGTAGTTAACATGATTTTGTAGTTTTTCTTCGTTTTCATACATGAAGCTCTGATCGTCTGCGAAAAATAGTTCATTGTTTAGTTGCTCTGAGTTATCTTGTTCTAAGTCGGTGATGTTGCCCTCTGCACTTTTTTGCCTCTTTTATTATTATTATAATATATATATATATATATATATATATATATATATATATATATATATATATATATATATATATATATATATATATATATATATATATATATATATATATATATATATATATATATATATATATATATATTGAAAATCAAGGATGAGAGCACGCAACCCAGACGCACAAGGCCTTTCGGTGTCGCCAGAACGGACCTGTTTCAATGCTCATTAGCCTCAAGAATTATTAGTTTACAAGTGCACCATTTCGTAGGTTTCAATGGATTATCATTAAAAACTACGGGATTGTGTGATACTCTCGGCTTTCGGCGTCATGCTCTGTTGAGGGTGCACATTCGCGACTATATAATAATTCACTTTGAACATGGTTGCATGAAAAGCCCAGAAGCAACAGAATAACTGATGAAGAAGAAACAATGTGTACGTAGGTATCATATTTGAATTGTTACGCTGACTTGTACCTGGCACATGAGTCTGCCTGTGAAAATGTCATCATACAAGTACACGGTCGCGATCAACTGCTCAACTCCAACAGACACAGTTTGTTTGCTTGTGGGAGAGAATGTTGATAACGTTAGTCGAACACATAATTTACACGTAAGAAGAATGTGCTAGTCTAACTGATATTATTTGCGTTGTGAGGATCATGTAACAGACACAGTTCGTTGCTTGTGAATGTTACAGTGAATTTAGGCCTACACTACAGAGTTTTTTTTACAGCAAGAAGTTACCACAGTAGTTACTAGTGTAAGTGAGTGACTGATAAGTTCACGTTGATTGAGAAAAATCAAAGCTAGTCAAGTTCCAATACTAGACTAGACACATTTTGCTTCTGAGGACAATCAAAAGGACACGCTTTGCTTGTTAGGATAATCTAACTGTAAATTTTCTTGTGAGCTGACGTATAATTGCTTGAACTTGTGATGAGAATGAAATGTCTACTCTATGGTGCTTTCAGACAATTTCCCACGTTTTAGTGACAGTTGCGTGTGGACACTGATTACTTCGTGATTAAAAATTATTATAACACAAAATTAGGTGCATCTCTATTATATGTGCTGATATGAAGGATAATTTTGAGACCCCTATAGGGTCCTAGCCCTACAGAATAAGATTCATGTTTTTACTCAGTGGTCTATTAAATGAGAACATCCAGCCCAAATGCATTGTATCTGATGTTACAAGTTTTTAAAATGAACACATTTAATGTTACAACATTAAAGTAAAAGTGACCCAGAGAAAAAGGTGCACCGACTTAGGCCTATGTAGTTGTGTTTAAACAAGCTGTATGTATGCTTCGCAGGATCTAAAAATGAAACGTTGGTCTCCAAATTGTGTTAACTTTGTGATCAAATGTAGCCTGAAATCTGACATAAATTTAGTTATACAGAAACAACTACAATTAAGAACTAAGGCCAGATAGAAACATGTCTGTATATTAATGTTTTCTTGTGCAAAACATCATACATTTGGATCTAAAACAAAAACTGTTCAAATCCCAAGATTATCTGACATTATTTATGTTAAAGTTTATAAACTCCATATACCTCATGTAACAGAAAATATATTTCATGAAGCAATTGACAGTTTTTTCAAGATTTCTAAATTCATAACATTTTCAGAGGAGTCTAGTTTCGTAGTGTTTCTTGTGAACATTAAATATACTACCATGCATAATTGGCACTTATGGCAGTGGCAAAGATTTTCTTTCAGAAAGATAGCTTATATAATTTTAGGCCTTTACTTGTTGATAACAAGTTACACAATGTTCAAAGTTATAAATAGAAGACTACGGACAGAGATGAAGGATAAACAACTATTGGAGAGGATAAAATCTTTAGCTGGTATGTAATATTTGTGGCTGTGTACTTTTAATTTTATGATTAACATAACCTGGTAGATAGTGTTACCTTGTATGTATGGCCTTTTTGCAGCTTGCACATGATCATTTAGCAATACGAAGAAGCAACCCGTTGAATATTTTCTCAGGAATAGGAACCTATCAAGCATTTCAAGGTTGGTCAACATACAGATAACAATAACACACAACACAGCACATGTATGTAAATTCCTAGAGAACCACAAACATTCAACATTAGTGAGTGCCATAGGCCTCAGTACTAGAAACACCAGTTAGGACTACTTGTAAACATAATTAAAACATAAACAAAGTTGCTTCAGATTTGAGTCAAATACGGAAAATGTGTGGATAATAATAATAAATTCATGATGCTTATGTTATTAATTTTTGCATAAATTTGTTGAATACAGTTTTTTTAAGAACATGTTCTTTCTGAGAAGATTAAAAATTCCATAACTTGTAAGAAAACTAATGTAGAGGTTCTCAGATATGATGGAGTAAGGAAACAAATTATAGCAAAAATTAGTTACAGAAAATATCATTAGATTATGTGATGAGAAGAACACATTTTGTAATGTGTGATTAGAAGAACACATTTTGTAATGTGTGATGAGATGAGCATTATGTGATAACACATTTTGTAATGTGTGATGAGAACAGATTTTGTAATGTGTGATAACACATTTTGTAATGTGTGATGAGAACACATTTTGTAATGTGTGATGAGAAGAGCATTATGTGATAACGCATTTTGTAATGTGTGATGAGAACACATTTTGTAATGTGTGATGAGAACACATTTTGTAATGTGTGATGAGAACACATTTTGTAATGTGTGATGAGAACACATTTTGTAATGTGTGATGAGAACACATTTTGTAATGTGTGATGAGAAGAACACAGCTTTCACATTTTGTAATGTGTGATGAGAAGAACACAACTTTCACATTTTGTAATGTGTGATGAGAAGAACACAACTTTCACATTTTGTAATGTGTGATGAGAACACATTTTGTAATGTGTGATGAGAACACATTTTGTAATGTGTGATGAGAACACATTTTGTAATGTGTGATGAGAACACATTTTGTAATGTGTGATGAGAACACATTTTGTAATGTGTGATGAGAACACATTTTGTAATGTGTGATGAGAACACATTTTGTAATGTGTGATGAGAACACATTTTGTAATGTGTGATGAGAAGAACACAACTTTCACATTTTGTAATGTGTGATGAGAACACATTTTGTAATGTGTGATGAGAACACATTTTGTAATGTGTGATGAGAACACATTTTGTAATGTGTGATGAGAAGAACACAAATTTCACATTTTGTAATGTGTGATGAGAACACATTTTGTAGTGTGTGATGAGAAGAACACAACTTTCACATTTTGTAATGTGTGATGAGAAGAACACAACTTTCACATTGTGTAATGTGTGATGAGAAGAACACAACTTTCACATTTTGTAATGTGTGATGAGAACACATTTTGTAATGTGTGATGAGAACACATTTTGTAATGTGTGATGAGAACACATTTTGTAATGTGTGATGAGAAGAACACAAATTTCACATTTTGTAATGTGTGATGAGAACACATTTTGTAATGTGTGATGAGAACACATTTTGTAATGTGTGATGAGAAGAACACAACTTTCACATTTTGTAATGTGTGATGAGAACACATTTTGTAATGTGTGATGAGAACACATTTTGTAATGTGTGATGAGAAGAACACAAATTTCACATTTTGTAATGTGTGATGAGAACACATTTTGTAGTGTGTGATGAGAAGAACACAACTTTCACATTTTGTAATGTGTGATGAGAAGAACACAACTTTCACATTGTGTAATGTGTGATGAGAAGAACACAACTTTCACATTTTGTAATGTGTGATGAGAAGAACATGTGACGAGAACACATTTAGTAATATGTGATGAGAACATTATATGATGAGAAGAACACATTTTAAAAGAACATTATATGATGAGAACACATTTTGTAATGTGTGATGAGAAGAACACAACTTTCACATTTTGTAATTTGTGATGAAAAGATTATTATGTGATGAGGAGAACGCAACGTTCACATTTTGTAATGCGTGATGAGAACACAATGTTTACATTTTGTAACTGCTGTGGAGATCAAGGGGAGAAGAGATAGAGAAGGATAAAGTAAAGTTTCTGGATGAATCAATATTGTGGCATGGGAGAATGTCACCAACTGAACAGATTAACAACACAAGAGATAGAGAGTTGCGGAGAAACTTGCATATGTCACTCATCATGACACTTCATTGATGCAATTACACAGCAAAATAATGTCATATTAGGCAGAGAAATTGCTCATTTGTTGCAGTGCCTAACAGTCGAGGAAGGAATAGCAACAGTTACCTGCTGTGCATGACTTAAGAGGCAACTAAGAAGGTTTCATCAAATCTGTAAACCATGGCACAACGCATTACATTCTCTTGACTACATCCTGTTAATCTGCATGAATTTGATATCAAACACAAAAGAAGAGGAATCTAAATACACAATCATTTTAGACGTACATTTTGGGAGATTTATGGAAATCAAACAAAGGAAATGAAAAAGTAAACAAAAAATACTCTTGAACTCAAAATTGAAATCTGTTTTGTTGTATGGCGCTGGAAAGAAACAGAACATCAAAAGGGATAAACCAGAAAACTGCAGGCTTTTTAATCAAACAATGTGTGCGTAGATTGAGACCACCAATTAAAACCTCATGGAAAGGACTAGACAAATTACAAGTAGAAAGAGAGAGATGTCTTAAGAAAACTGAAGTTGAGTAGGAGATAACATAAATAAAACATCAGTAAACATTTGCTAGGTATGTAGTTTTCTAGAAATCATGTGCAAAAAGAAGATAAAAGCAGAGGAGAAATATTTTTATTTCTTTGACATATGAAGTCATTTCATTGCACTGCGGTTTTCAGCCTTGGCAGTTACACCCTGACTTGGACTATTTTGTTTATTTTGGTCCAGTGTCTCCGTCTTTCTTTTGAGTCAGAATGTGTTTCTCTAGTTCTTACCCATTCAAGTATTGTCAACAAGGCAATGGAGGATTAATTTTGGAGTTCTCTTCTAGATAGCTTGCCTACCAGGGTTAACGAGCACCATCTGCCTGGGGTATGAAGTCAGGGTTCCTCTCCCCTAGGATAATTTTTGTTTAATTTTGGAGTTTTCTTCTAGATAGCTTGCCTACCAGGTTTAACGAGCACCATCTGCCTGGGGTATGAAGTCAGGGTTCCTCTCCCCTAGGATAATTTTTGTTTAATTTTGGAGTTTTCTTCTAGATAGCTTGCCTACCAGGTTTAACGAGCACCATCTGCCTGGGGTATGAAGTCAGGGTTCCTCTCTCCTAGGATAATTTTTGTCAAGTATTCATTATCCCACCTCTTTGATCTAGTTCTCATGCTCTAAGGCACCACCCACTCAGGAATGTTGTTTATGATTGTATTGCTCCCTGTTGTTCTACTATTTGTGTTTCCTCCTAACCCTATCCACTTCCCTATTCCTATATCCATCGTCACTTTTTCTGCCATTCAGACCAAGTCAAAATTTTGGTGTTTTGGAGGTTTCTCTCTCCCAATCAGTTTCTTTTAATATAAAATAATTATAATTCCAGAGTTATGGGTCAGAGACAGTTCATGAAAGTACATGCAGATTGGTTCCAGTGATAATTCTGAGTCAGAAACAACTTAGGACAGGTCAAGAACATAAATTCATTCCAGATATCCCAAGTTAAGTAAGGGTCAGAAGCAAGGCAAAGTTAACTTCAGACAAACCCCACTAAATTCCAAACCCTGGTCATGATCATTCTAGAGTCAGTCTCAGATTCTGAGTCTGTTGTGTATACGTTTTACAATTAATAGGCTAGAAAAGTAAAAAAAGGAGAAATATGGGAACACATGCCTTATTGATAGAGAAGATTGAGTTATTATGATATGAAAACTTAGAAATTTGACAAACACTGAGTTTGCAAACATATATATGTATTGTAAATTATGGTTCAAAGTCTAGAAAAGTGTAAAAGAGGATAGTTTGAGCCACACAAACAACGAAATATGAAGCATACGATAACTGTAAAGTGAGTCTGTGTGACATGAAAACTGACAAAAACAGAATTAGAAAACTTAGAAATGTGTTGACAAGTATGGTTCAGTCTACGAATGTGTTCAAAGTCTACGAATGTGTTCAAGGTTAACGTTTGAAACATGTTAGTAGTAAAACGGTTGTTGTTATGATATGAAAACTTTGAAACTGACAAACACTGAATTGGAAAACTTTTTTTTCTCCCCTACTACTTCTGACAAGTTGAAATGTGCCAGGAGTAACAAAAAAATAAGTGATAACATCTATGATAAAATATTATTGTTACTGATGACCAATTATCACTAATAAATAGCACAAATAAAGAGAATCCCGTTGTTTATGTGCTATTTATGTTTACCAGTAGTTGTCTAATTTGATCATTGTAGTATTGATGCCTTCTGGCACTTACTACTGTTAAAATATGTGGTCCTCAAGGAGTCTATTTATCTGTACAGTGAGTATTGTTGTCCGTGTGTCCATCGACCGGTCTATATTCATAGTTGAGAACACACACGTTGGCAGTCTGGGCTAAATCTGCACCTTTAAAAAAAAAAAAAGTTAAGAGAGGAATGTGATGTGGTCGAAGACGGGAAACGTATTGACTCAAGCTGCGAGGCGAATGGGTTTCATCTTAACGGAGGAGGTTCAAATCACGTTTGGTGCATAATTTTTTTCTCGGTCCAAGAACTGGTAACTACATTTTCCGTGTCCTTTCATATTTATCTGCCAGATAAGAAAACCAGAAAATGTTTCGTTTGGCCTATATTTCATGAGAGAAAAAAGAAACTAGTTCTGTGTATGACTACGTATTCATAAAATGCCAATTTCCGCAGGTTCTTGCGCGCATGTGATTGATGGCTGCCTAAGATTACGTAGATGCTTGCATATTAAGGCCACACCATGGACCACGGAAATGTGCTGGCTTGACCTGCGATAACAGAGGTGTCGAACTTCTGACATTAATCTTGTTTTCATTGATTGGCGTCTGTGAGATATGGTCTGTCACCCTTTTTTACGATTGATTACCGACTCATAGTTGGATTCGCATCTCCTAGAATCATATATGCTCGCTTTCCAGCTACTTTACATGAATTTTTACACTTGTAAGCTTTTATATATTCTACTTGTAATATATATATATATTAATAAGGAGGGAGAAATGGTTTTTACAAGCAGCAGAATCACAACTCACAAACTGGTTGACTAACTTACAAACTCACAAACTGGTTAACTACCTTACAAACTCACAAACTGGTTGATTACCGTACAAACTCACAAACTGGTTGATTACCTTACAAACTCACAAACTGGTTGACTACCTTACAAACTCACAAACTAGTTGACTACCTTACAAACTGGCTGACTACCTTACAAACTCAAAAACTGGTTGACTACCTTACAAACTCAACAAACTGGTTGACTACCTTACAAGCTCACAAACTGGTTGATTACCTTACAAACTCACAAACTGGTTGACGACCTTACAAACTGGTTGATTACCTTACAAACTCACAAACTGGTTGATTACCTTACAAACTCACAAACTGGTTGATTACCTTACAAACTGACAAACTGGTTGATTACCTTACAAACTCACAAACTTGTTGATTGCCTTACAAACTCACAAATTGGTTGATTACCTTACAAACTCACAAATTGGTTGATTACCTTACATCTCACAAACTGGTTGACTACCTTACAACTCACAAACTGGTCGGCTGTCTCACAACTCACAAACTGGTTGATTACCTTACAAACTCACAAACTGGTTGATTACTTTACAACTCACAAACTGGTTGATTACCTTACATCTCACAAACTGGTTGATTACCTTACAGACTCACAAACTGGTTGATTACCTTACAAACTCACAAACTGGTTGATTACTTTACAACTCACAAACTGGTTGATTACCTTACAAACTCACAAATTGGTTGATTACCTTACAAACTCACAAATTGGTTGATTACCTTACAAACTCACAAATTGGTTGATTACCTTACAAACTCACAAACTGGTTGATTACTTTACAACTCACAAACTGGTCGGCTGTCTCACAACTCACACACTAGTTGATTACCTTACAAACTCACAAACTAGTTGACTACCTTACAAACTCACAAACTAGTTGACTACCTTACAAACTCACAAACTGGTTGATTACCTTACAAACTCACAAACTGGTTGATTACTTTACAACTCACAAACTGGTCGGCTGTCTCACAACTCACACACTAGTTGATTACCTTACAAACTCACAAACTGGTTGATTACTTTACAACTCACAAACTGGTCGGCTGTCTCACAACTCACACACTAGTTGATTACCTTACAAACTCACAAACTGGTTGATTACTTTACAACTCACAAACTGGTCGGCTGTCTCACAACTCACACACTAGTTGATTACCTTACAAACTCACAAACTAGTTGACTGCCTTACAAACTCACAAACTAGTTGACTACCTTACAAACTCACAAACTGGTTGATTACCTTACAAACTCACAAACTGGTTGATTACCTTACAAACTCACAAACTGGTTGCTTACCTCACAAACTAGTTGATTACCTTACAAACTCACAAACTGGTTGATTACCTTACAAACTCACAAACTAGTTGACTACCTTACAAACTCACAAACTAGTTGATTACCTTACAAACTCACAAACTGGTTGACTACCTTACAAACTCACAAACTAGTTGACTACCTTACAAACTCACAAACTGGTTGATTACCTTACAAACTCACAAACTGGTTGACTACCTTACAAACTCACAAACTAGTTGACTACCTTACAAACTCACAAACTGGTTGATTACTTTACAACTCACAAACTGGTCGGCTGTCTCACAACTCACACACTAGTTGATTACCTTACAAACTCACAAACAGGTTGATTACCTTACAAACTCACAAACTGGTTGATTACCTTACAAACTCACAAACTGGTTGATTACCTTACAAACTCACAAACTAGTTGACTACCTTACAAACTCACACACTAGTTGATTACCTTACAAACTCACAAACTGGTTGACGACCTTACAAACTCACAAACTGGTTGATTACTTTACAACTCACAAACTGGTCGGCTGTCTCATAACTCACAAACTGGTTGCTACCTTACAACGTCCATACTGGTAGATGATTTTATAACTCACAATCTGCTTGGTTATCTTACAACTCAACAAAACTTGTCTACGATCCATCTCCTATCATTCAACAACAAAAGCTGATTATAGTACCCCAGTGTGAAATATGGACGCACATGATGTTTTGCCAATATCCCGCCAACTTACTGTATGCTACCATGATGACCAAGCCCCAGTTTCACTTTCAATATACGTGATCTGATCGAATATATCTTATTGAGAAGCTAACACTGACCCCATGTCTTGTCTGCTCAGTCTACAACCCACACATCTACACTACTGGTATATTCTTGGACTGGCAAAACCAACATTAATCTCTCAACAAATACTGACTTGGCCAGGCATAGATATATACTCTTTTGTTCTCGTGACAATTTCCACAATCTTCAGCCACGACTTCTCATCCTGTGGCACGTAGAGCGTGCGTGTTTGTGTGTATAGATGGACATCTATCAACTCCTATCGTGTGTACTCGTTCAAACTTTTCCTAGTCTTTTGTGATCCCTGTCTAAGATCTGTCTTTGTGGTTAATAAGATCCAGAAATACAAATGGAAAAGTTAGGGTTCTGAAAAATCAGTGTACCCTAAAATCAGCAGTGAGAGTGTTTGATGGACAAGTTGCAAGTACAACAATGGACTGCAGTGGCGTAGCCTCAATAGACGCCTCAACGCTTGAAGTCCCCTGTAAATAACGTAAATAGCTCACACTCATAACTATTTATTTGCTATAAACATTACAAAAAGGTAAATGCTGGTTATTCGTTATTTGGAGCAATCCACCCCTGAGGAACATAATTAAGTATCCGCACTGGAAGTTTGAAGACAAAAGCATTTGGCAACCATAAAAAACTATATATCCGACCTGTAAGTTGGAAGCCAAGAATATTTGGCGTCCAAAAAAAGTATATGATAAAAGGAAAAAAAATATGGCAAGTAGTTCCTGGTCATGGACAAGCTGAAAAACCCGTTAATCTCTAAATATCTACCGCACTGGCGTACAAACGCTGGCTTCAGACCAATCATACGTTAAGAAATAATGTATGATGACGCGTTTTCTTAGAATTGCAAACTAAAAACCCCTGTTACATCTGTGCATAAGCCATAAACTATTATTTGTTTGTGTGTGTGTAATTAATTGTGTTGTGTATGTATAACTGTTGAAATATGAAAACAATAAGTTTGCCAGACTCAAATATTGTAAACTTTATTTTGGCAACTCTTGTGTATAATTTATCAAGTGAACAACGATGTGTGTGTGTAGAAATTTCAGAGACCATTTGTCAATTATATAATTTCGTAATAATAGAAATCGAAATTTTAAATTGTCCTGGTATGACAGATTTCTTTGGATAACTGGCTGCGTTGACAAACAAAAAAATGTTTCGGAATGTATTTCAATTGTTTAGGAGCCAAAAACTAAGAATAGTGCAAGGTGATTTGTGATTTAAGCAACTTTATTAAAAAATATATCAGTAAAACACCAGTCTTGGAAAAAAACACCAGCATCTATTACACAATGAAGCATTTCATCAGCTGCGACAAGACACACATCGAACATGTGTTATCGCAAGTTACGCGACTATACGCAGTAAAACATCATGAGATTGTGTCTTCAAACAGACAATATTTGCAGCGACTCTTTCAGTCGGTAATATTTTTAAGTAAACAGGCGATATCATTTCGTGGACACACAAGTAAAAATGTGTTTCTGGTGTGGAAAAAGAGGGGGCGGGAGCTACCTACCTATTAAAATAAAGATCTCTCGGCGTCCCTACTCTAAAAAGTCACGCTACGCCACTGATGGACTGTAAGAGTTGGAGAAGTGGGACTCATATACCCAGGGTTTAAAACAACACTTAGACATGAACTCAGTTTTTAGTTAAGAGAAACCAATGAGAAGGCATTTAATTCAATCAAGTGTTTCGTTTCTACCGTGGGATGTTTTCTCAATGACTTCTGAACCACTGACTCATTGCTTGGTTGATATTGTTTGGAGTTTTTAAACTTGCCTTTACTGTTTTGTCTTGTCCTTCTATCTGGAATCGTTATCCTTACCTTCAGTATTCTTGTTAGGTGTACTTCATACTACCAACCGATTTTTTAATATAGGTCTTTGCATCCTCACACCCCATCGAGGCCAGCACCGTGCAGTGGTGATGGGGCTTAGTTCAGCCATCAGGGACTGGAAACTAAGACTGGTCAGGCAGTCCCACTCGAGCAGGACCATAGTCCTGCCCAAGTAAGCAGAGTGCTGAAGACGGAGGCATCCAGCCAAAAGGCGCACAGATAATCAGGATGTCACGGACAAAACACAATGGAAACATGTCTGTATTTATAAATAGTTATGGTGCCTGACCTGTGGCGGACTTAAGGCAGGGACGGTGACGGGCCCTATACCTCGAATGGGCCCAACCTCAGTTACTGGAAGTCCTTCTCAATTGCCCCGAGGAGCCAGGAGGCAAGGGACAAACAAACGACCAATAAAAATAATGCACTGGAATGCTGAGGGTGTCAACAGTAAAAGAGATTGATACATCAAAAAATTGGAGCTTGAAAATGTCCTCAGTGAAGAACAAGTTAATATATGCTGTATCCAAGAAACACACCTCAGCAGCGACATAGCCTTCAAAATCAGAGGCTACCGATCTGACCGAAAGGACAGGCGAAAGGGTGGAATTCTGACACTTGTTAAAAACAATATCAGAGCATGTCAGCTGGAAGTATATATGAAAGGGGCAGAATACCAGATGCTCCACCTAAAAACAGACAGTGCAGAATTCCATTTCCTGAACTACTACTGCCCAAATGATAAACCATTGGCACTAGACACAATTCCAGACAAAGAGAGACTTATGGTGTGTTGTGACTTCAACAGCCACCCTCAGAGCTGGGGCTACGATCATATCGACAAGAGAGGTGAGGAACTTGAGAGCTGGCAGGATGAAAATAATATCATCCTTATTAACCAGCCAGCAGACTCACCAACCTTCTACTCGAGAGCATGGCACACCACCTTTACACCATACCTGGCATTCCACTCACCAGGCTTGGAATGGAACATCAGACGTGTCGTTGGAAAGCAGCTTGGGGGTAGTGACCACAGACCATCATTTCTGGAAATCCACAATGAATTTACCAAGGACAGCAGCACGCTCACTAGGTGGAACTATAAGAGGGCAGACTGGAAAATGTACCAGCATTTAACCAGTGTTCTAGCTAAGGACATGAACTTGGACAAAGACATCAATAGAGCAGTGAGTGAATTTAATAGATGCATACTACATGCTGCTAGTAAAACCATACCGGGGGGGGGGGGCACGCAAAAACTACAAACCCTACTGGAATGATGAACTGGAAAAGTTGCAAAATGAGAACTACCACACGGGATCAAAGTGGCAATGTATGCTGATGACCTGGTGATCTGGTGCACGGAAGAACATGCAACAGTGGCCACTAAACAAATACAAAGAGCTATCGATGCCCTAACATTATGGGCAAATAGATGGTGCGTCAGCATTAACACAGATAAGTGCAGCACTACACTCTTTACCCTCTCACCAAAACAAAAAGCCGGTCATATCAAGATAGACGGAGAGCCCTTGAAAGAAGACAAACAACCCACATACCTCGGAGTTACTTTTGATGATAATCTGACATGGAAGCAGCACATAAACAAAGCAACAACAAAAGCAAGAAGGAAGTTAGCTATCCTGAGAAAACTAAGTGGAACCACATGGGGAGCCAGTGGAAATATACTCAGTAAAGTTTACCAGCAAGGCATAAGACCACACCTGGAATATGTTTCAGCTGCGTTGTGTCCTGCATCAAACACCACATTACAAGATCTAGATAAAGTGCAAAACCAGGCACTTAGAATAATGTTGGGAGCAATGAAATCAACACCCATAGCAGAGATGCAGAAAATGGGAAGAATGCAAACACTTGGCGAACGCAGAGACACAAAAGTACTAATTCAAGCAGAAAAGTTTCAGTGTATGCCAAGTCATCCAATGAAGGAAAGATTCCAAAATCTAGCAATGGGGCGACTGAAAAGAAGCAGCTTTATCCATCAAGCTAATCGACTCCGTAGACAACTTACAGACCTACCTGAAGTTGACAGCCCCTTAAGGTCTGTACCAGAACAAACCCCGTGGAGTGAAAGGCATGGAATGTCAATATACATTCAGACCCATGTGAAAGGAATACTAAGCGAGGACGAACAGAACAGTGTGCAGCGAAGGACAGTCACCCTCAGTTTCCTGGATGAGGAATATCCACAAGATATATTTTGGGTCAGAGTATACACAGATGGGTCAGCACAGAATGCTGTGAGGAATGGAGGTGCAGGTGTATATATAGAATATCCACACAAGCCTAGAGATACAATCAGAACACCGACAGGAAAATTCCTCGACAGCAATAATTATGATGCAGAAATCCAGACAATTAGTGTGGCAGCTAAAAAAAAACTGCTGAACTCCAACTCTGGCCTACAGCCTGTGGTATTCCTGACAGATGCAAGGTCAGTGCGTCAAGCTCTCCAGTCTGGAAAACTAACATACTTGAAAAAAACTACTTAGCGAATTGTCGTACCTGTATAGGGTAACCATGCAGTGGATACCCTCTCACTGTGGAATACCAGGAAATGAAAAAGCAGACCAACTGGCTAAGGAAGGTGCTGCCGAAGTCCAACCAGATATACCAATCACCTACCATAAAAAAACAGATTTCAAGTCAATAAGAAAGCCACAAACACCAACACAAGATGACTATCACATTATGAATAGATCAGAACAAATTATAATTCTACGTCTCAGAACAGGACACAACCGACTCCGCAGTCACATGTATACAAAGTTCAAGATTGGCAACACAGCCGTGTGTACATGTGGACAGGCAGCACAGAGTGCCAAACATATACTTCAAGAGTGTTCTGAGCATGAAACGCTGAGGCAGACATATTGGCCAGAGGAAACAACACTGGAATCAAAACTCTATGGGACACTGTATGAACTACAAAAGACAGTGAGTTTTATTAAGGAGACAGAATTACAGATATAGACATGTTTCAAGTGAACGAAAGAAGAAGAAGAAGAAGCATCCTCACATCAGGCAGTTTTTTTTTGCTCTGATTTTACAGGTAGCTTTATCCCTCTTATATTGTAGATTTTTCACTTACATAGGTAGTTGTTTTGTTGCTTTCACATAGACGTATCTGGGTTTTTTTCCCCCACTCACATATCAGGTAGTATTTTACTTACATATCAGGTAGTTTTTTGCTTTCACGTATCAGGTAGTTCTTTCCCTCACATATCAGGCCGTTTTTGTGTGCTTTCACATATCAGGGGTTTCTTTCACTAACATGGTAGTTTTTTTACTTTCACATGTCAGGGGTTTCTTTCACTAACATATGTAGCTTTTTTACTTTCACATGTCAGGGGTTTCTTTCACTAACATAGGTAGTTTTTTTACTTTCACATGTCAGGGGTTTCTTTCACTAACATATGTAGCTTTTTTACTTTCACATGTCAGGGGTTTCTTTCACTAACATAGGTAGTTTTTTTACTTTCACATGTCAGGGGTTTCTTTCACTAACATAGGTAGTTTTTTTACTTTCACATGTCAGGGGTTTCTTTCACTAACATATGTAGCTTTTTTACTTTCACATGTCAGGGGTTTCTTTCACTAACATAGGTAGTTTTTTTACTTTCACATGTCAGGGGTTTCTTTCACTAACATATGTAGCTTTTTTACTTTCACATGTCAGGGGTTTCTTTCACTAACATAGGTAGTTTTTTTACTTTCACATGTCAGGGGTTTCTTTCACTAACATAGGTAGTTTTTTTTGTGCTTTCAGATTTCAGGGGTATTTTCACTAAAATATGTAGCTGTTTTACTTTCACATGTCAGGGGTTTCTTTCACTGACATATGTAGTTTTTTGTGTGTGCATGTCAGGGGTTTCTTTTACTAACATAGGTAGTTTTTCCCCCAGCATGAACAGTATAACAGCCCTGCCATCTGGTAAGGTATTCTGAATGTGTGACAGAGGTCAGATTTGTATCAAGTTACAGTTGTAGAAGAATACACATTTATCTCTGTTACAGGAATATTACTAATTTGAAGTGAAATATTGGTACTAGAAAATAGTTGAACGTATCCAAATATGCACATGACACAATTGGATAAATTGTCATATTTCCATAACTATGTCATCTCAAATACAATGCCTGGTATGTGTTTTCTAGATAACTAACATGAGCCATATTTGAGCTGTAAATGTTCTTGGACAATTCGGACATGGAATGACCACTGTAGACAAATTTTGGTATATCCGTGACTTTCTAGTTACTTTCAGCTGCTGAGCTGCTGCATTTCTCCTCTTTTCACAAGAAGATGGGCTCTTTTTTTTAAATTGTAGAGCGCCATGTAGATCTATTTTGTGCAAGTTCTTCCCATGTGTCTTGGTCTATTTCAAAGGCTTTCAGTTCAGTGAGGTCTTTAACGAGTCCTTGTAGCGCTTCTTTTGGCCACCTTGAGATCCCGATATCCCGTAATATATATAATCAACCATTAAAACGCTTCGGAAAATGATTTATTTTCACGCCTAAAATATTTATGTACGTGGACGATTCTTCAGTCCAGAATGCATGCAAGTGATGAAGTTGATGCAGTCCCATTGTTGTGTTGATGTGATGTTGTGCTGCTGGTATTCTTGTCAGTGCCATGGTGACCAGAAAAAGTGCATGACATTTCACTTGTGAGTCCATTATAGTACGGCTGTACCAACTACTCATGGCGACAGGTATCATCAATGACCTCGCCAGACCTGGTCAACCTTCTGTAACAACACAATCTCAAGATCGTAATATTGCACTGATGCATCTGCGCAACCGCGTCCAAACAGCAGCTCACACACGGGGCTTATTTTCGCAAACACTGTGCGAAGGATACGTTACTTCTCTAGCTTGCAAAAACGAAGTCCTAACATTAGTCCTATCTCTACTAGAAGCCACATAACCAACCGACTAGCTGGCCTGAGGCCAACACTAGAAGCCACATAACCAACCGACTAGCTGGCCTGGGGCCAACACAAAATACAGCGGCCAATGTTTGATTTAAAAAAAAAATGTTGCAGAAGTGATTCAGCAAATGGTTAATAAATGTGAGCAAAAATAATTTCAGTTAATTTTAATAAAACACATGCAGTGGCTCATGGAAAAACATGAATATACGTTTTTAATGGTTGCTAATATATAAAATATATATATATATAGTATCACGTGATGTGCCGGCTGGCGTAGGCGATAATTGATCTCTACAACATGTCTACAACTTAAGACAAATAAAACATTTCGTTACTGCATGTTTTCATGAGATGCACAAGAAGGATTTTGATTGTATCTCCGAAAGAAAAAAAAACCCTGGAACTAAATATGTATGTGTGTGTATATATATATAATATATATATATATATATATATATATATATATATATATATATATATATATATATATATATATATATATATATATATATATATATATATATATATATATATATATATATATATATATATATATATATATATATATATATATATATATATATATATATATATATAGAGAGAGAGAGAGGGCCGGTTTGTTTGGGTTGGGATATGTATGAGATAATGTAGGAATTGACAGGTGCAAAGTGGTTGCAGTTAATTAACTTTTGTACATTGACAGCATGTATGCATGTTATTTTTCAATAACCGTTAGCAAATAATTGAGTTGCCTTGCTTCGAACGAAACAACTATGTTTTGCCAATGTTCCGTGATATTGATAGCAGATACGAGACTGGATCGTGGAGTTACCGCGCTTGGACTCTGCTGGCTAAGGGGAGATATTCTTGCGCCTGTAGTGTTCTGGCCCTTGAGAATTTTAAAATGAGAATTGATGTAGAGATGGCTTGAATTTACCATTACCAGTTTTCAGCATAACTGAACAGTTTAGGCAAGTTAAATATAGGGTGTCTATAACGTAGCTGTACACTGAATGTGAATACAAATTATCTATCTATCTATCTATCTATCTATCTATCTATCTATCTATCTATCTATCTATCTATCTATCTATCTATCTATCTACATATCTTTCTATCTATATATCTATCTATCTATCTATCTATCTATCTATCTATCTATCTATCTAGTAGGATCATTGTATTGTTACAAGAGAGATCCAGCGGGAGTTTAAGAATGAACACTGAAGAAGACTGTAAGCTGGAGGATTGTATACGTCGAGCAGATCAATAATGCTGCTAACTGCTGAACAAAGAATATTACTGGTGGAACATGGGTTTAATGATGAAGGTAAATATACGAAAGATGTTGGTATACAACAATTTATGTAGAAGTTTCCTGGTGCACAAGTTTGGATCCAACACCTGCTGCAGAAGTACTTCACTTTATCCAATACGCGATGGACGTGAGCAGTAGTGTCCCCCCCCCCCCCCCCCCCAATATTGTTTGGTCAGTGTCGTGACACACAATATCGACACTACACGGTGACGTAGTTGACACTACACGGTGACGTAGTTATCACCAACTATGTAAATACTCAACTCCTGCTCACTGATAACCAAATTCCCAAATTTGCTTAGATCAGCGCAAAGAAATGCTGCATACCCTGACACCTATCACGGATTTTAGGGCCAAAGAAGACCAGCTTGCAGATGTTAAAGAAGTGCAACTGGCCATTAAGAATGCATCAGATGGCGCTCCAGGCCCGGATGGAATCGGGTACAGCTTACTCAAGGACATTGGAGATAATATGCTAGCTAAAATAATAGACGATTGTACTGCGATTCTGAAAACAGGAGTAGTACCAGAGGAGTGGCTACATAGCTATCTTATACCCGTGCCAAAACCAGGCAACGATTCTACGGACATAAACGTTTATCATCACAATGCAGAATGTGTACTCCTTAAATAATAATCTGGTCAATGACACACTGCCAGCTGTTAGTTGCATGGGCTCATTCATTGAAAGAGAACAGGACCTTAAATATCTTGGGATAATCTTTGATAGAAGTCTCTCATTCAACAAACACGTCACACATATGATTCAGAAGGCTAAAAGAGGAATCAGTGTTATTAAGGTTATGGCGAACTTCGACATACAGCAATTGGTACTTTTTCTGCTTCTACAAGTGATGGTGCTATCTGTCATAGATTATGGCCTCGGCCTACTAACTTTGTCACAGACACAAGTCGATAGATTGGAAAAAATGAGGCAATGAGAGCGGTACTGGGTGTACTAGAGATACACACATCTCTGCTATGAAATTTCTGCTTGATCTCCCCAGCATTAGAGTGCGACATCAGGTAGCACAAGTTAGGTCGTACCTTAAGGTGACAGAATACAACCACCACCCATTACACCAACGTCTAGATGAGTCAAAGGGAAAACGAATCAAGCGTGGCAGATCATTAATGGCAGAGGCTGAAGACACACTGCGAATAGTATGTGAATTGGAAGAAATAGGAAAGGGCAATAAATGGGTGGAGGTAGACACTGAGAAGAAATCACTGACTAAAGTAATAATACAACTAGATAAAGCGTGTCGAAAATGGACGGACGTCAGGGCTCAGGATACAGTGCACGAACTCGCCAGACTACACTCGAAACCACAAGACATAATTATATACACAGATGGCTCCGTTAGCAGAAACACAAATAAAAGCGGTTGGGGTTTTGTTGCCTACAGAAACGACGTGAAGTTGGTTGAGAAATCTTCAGCATATTCTACTGTCACATCGAGCATGAGGATGGAGATAGAGGGAGTTACAGCAGCTCGTAATTGGTTGATAACTGATACATCAACACACGCGGTAATACTCACAGACTCTCAAAGCATGCAAAGAAAAGAATGGTGGCACTTATTGAACAACTCAGTTGTCCAGAGCATTACATGGATATACTGCCCTGGTCATGCTGGGGTCAGAGGAAGAGGGAGCCAACTTATTGGCAGGCAATGCGGCTATAGACGGCACATTGCGGAGAAGAGATAAAGCAGACTTAATGAAGGCAGTAATAAATTCATATGAAGATGATGCCAATGAGGCTGAGAACGTACACATACAGAGAATGTTAGAAATGGGAGCATCTAGAGGTGAGGAAAGGAAAAGTAAATTTTTTGGAACGTCCCGAAGATCACACAATCAAAACCTGACCGGGACGCTGAGTCTACATACACTGGGATGGCTGCTGGAGCGGAGGGCGGAGCACTTATGGGAATGTCCCGCGTGCTGTAAAGCCAGTTTCTAATCAAGAATCCCAGTGCTCGCCATTTTCCCATGTATGATGGGAAGAACATGCACAAAATACTGCTACATGGCACACTACACTCAACAAATGCGCAGAATCTTGTGAAGACGGAAATACAGCAGCTCAACAGCGGAGAGTATCTAGGAAGTCACGGTTAGGCCAAAAACTATATAGAGGTCATCCCATGCCTGAACTGTCCAAGGACATTTGTGACCAGCTTACTCCCTATCAACGAACTTATAGTCAGGGACATAACTGTAACTGAATTTTATAAAGTGGGTGTAACAAATGGCCACCATCATCATCATGTGATAAACTAACAACAAAAACAAATAAATACACAACGATTTTATAGACACCTTGTATAAACATAGTTGAAAGTTATTTGATTCGAGTAATCGATCTCCAAATATAGGTCGTATCTTCTCTTACGTTTCGCCACAACCTTTGATCAGTTCAGATGTTAGTTCTCTATTCATCGTTCACCATATCTCCTTAGCCGCTGTTTGTGCTGTACCATATGTACAAGTAGGGATACGAATATAAACCTTAACTTCGAGGTAGATGAGAAATATGTGTCGGTGGTGTTCAGTTTCCTTCGAAATAGCTTCTCTAACTACGCATATCCCTCCAAGGCCAGATAAATGGAACAAAACAATAGCTCACAAACACATGCATATATCACACAATGGCATTGGGTCAAAGGGCATGAGCCCATGGACCGCTGGATCAGCAACCAACCAACTACGCATATGAAGATAGGTAGGCTCTACTTTAACTTTCTCCGTTACTCTATCGTTGATTTTCAGAATTTGCTGTAAGGAGTCACATGATTGAATGACGATCGGTTTTCAGACTATGACACCTGTGGTCGCTTGATATGCAGTAAAATTGTGACGTCGCAGAAAGTTGGTAACTCCTTCAATCCACATTCTTTGTGGTCTTCCTCTGTATCTTGCTGTTTCATTTTTCATATTGTATGCTCTTTCCGCTGGCCAATAAGAGAACAGTGTCATTAAGTGGACGAACCATTTCAATCTCTGTTTTCCAATAATATTAACCACAAACGTTCTTCCAACAGTTCTTGTAATCTCTTCATTCCTCCCTCACATGATCTCTTCTTGTTCTGTTTGCTGCTTTTCTTAGACATCTCATTTCACATGTAGTAAGCTTTCTCTCATGTTCTTTAGTGTCCATGTCTGACATCGATAACACAATATTTGTATGAAGATTTAATTTCTGATTTGCCTTTTGGGTTCCCATCAGAATATATTTGTGTTACAAAATTGCTGTAAGTTTATATTTTAATGATAGCTTGAAATCGCCGTGAAGTCTACTGTGTGTGTGATCTGTCACAGACATCTTGTTACGCGGTGAAAGGTAACATTGTCGCCACATACTTGTCTAGGTAGTGCTAGACTATGGCCATCTAAATATACATAAGGCCACATCATATGTGTCACTCAGTGAGGCGACTATTACTATAAATAGCTGGATTTTCACATTATTTAGCAATTCCTTCGCCAGAATATTCCTGTGTGTTGCTCTCACACAGCGTCACTCATTTTGGCTGGTCTCGCACACAGCGTCACTCATCTTGGCGCTAGTCTCTTGGCTGTAAGACGTGGACAATTTTGGGCAAAGACACAGTGGTATATATATATTTGTGGCTGTTTATTGTGATGTATAGACCAGAGATAGCAATCGGAGACATTGAGTGCTACGAATGTTCATTTCTCCTGCCTGCACATCCCATGGTCGATTCATGGAGCATTGGTCTGGTAATTCGTTCTCGAATGTACAGGGATGCGGCTTGTGAAGGTGCTTTTATGATCTGGTTTATTAGCTTATCGTGGATATTGTACGAGAAAGAAATGCATTCCTTTGCAACTAATTGATGGTGTCATGTGTGTAGGTTAGTTTTATATGATGGTTGTGTGGGGAAGTATAATGAGATGAATTGGTGTGGGACATTGGGTCATATTTACATAACGTGTCTGTTTGTACAGGACATGAAATGACAATGTGTTTGTACAGGACATGAAATGACAATGTGTTTGTACAGGACATGAAATGACAATGTGTTTGTACAGGACATGAAATGACAATGTGTTTGTACAGGACATGAAATGACAATGTTTTTGTACATGACATGAAATGACAATGTTTTTGTACATGACATGAAATGACAATGTGTTTGTACAGGACATGAAATGACAATGTGTTTGTACAGGACATGAAATGACAATGTGTTTGTACAGGACATGAAATGACAATGTGTTTGTACATGACATGAAATGACAATGCAGTGTTTGTACAATGAAGAATACAATATCGATGTATATAGTTTAACTAGAACCACTGGTGTGAATAGTGAAAAAGGAAAACTTGCAGGGTTTGGACATGTATGCCGACATGATTCCGTGTTGTCAAACACTATACTGCAGGAAACAATTGACAGTGAAATAAACAGAGGGGGGTAAATAAAAATATGGACAGACAACATCACCGACTGGACAAGATTTGTCCTTACTCATCAGCATCATTGAAGATAGAAATGACTAGAATATTCGGTGTGTTGATTCATGAAATGTCATATTCCTACAACTGCTAATGGTTTATACACAGATAGATCATGAGCAACACTCGAATAGTTAATCGATTGAACTGCAGTAAAACTGTCAACAGTAAAACGTTGTATTTTATGTTGTCCTTTAATAGTAGAATACGAGAAGAATTTTCCAATGTCTGATTCTCAGATACCAAAGATGACACACTTTGGAACCCATGGGGTGAGGAGTTCGAATCTGAGAAACAACCTCAACTTCACCACTCTGCTCCTGCATTGTGGCCAATGCAAGAGAAGCCGTTGACGGAGATAACGAAGCGCCCCCTGGTAGTAGGAAAACGAAACCCGTTGGGAGGGAAGGAGAGTAACTCGAGTCAGGTGAACTATGTCGTGGAGATCTGGAGCAAGGCTGCTATAGGTAAGTCTGACATTCATGAAATGTTCCACTGGCGTTAACTGAAAACATGCTATTCGTAATTATGGTACATTCCGTAGTCATATCCAGGGTCGGTCTTAGGCCATTGCAACCTATGCGGCCGCATTGGGCCCCGCACTTCATAGGCCCATACATTAATATAATTTATTTTATTATCCTCTTCCCTACCCAGACTGGGCCCCGCGCAATCCGTTTCGCATTGGGCCCCTCAATTGTTATGGCCGGCCCTGGTCATATCGCTTGCAGTCTCCTCTCTCTCTCTCTCTCTCTCACTGCATTCTTTTCAATCAAGATCAGTAATATTTCCATTGATATGTACCCGGAAGATTTGAATGTGGCACCAGTGACATACCATGTTGATTGAAGTGTGTGTGTTTGGAGAGAAAGTCCCGCAGCCACATGTATACAAGTTCAAGTTGGGCAGCACTGCCATATGTACTTGTTTACAAGTTGGACAGCACTGCCATGTGTACTTGTGTACAAGTTGGACAGAACTGCCATGTGTACTTGTGTACAAGTTGGACAGAACTGCCATGTGTACTTGTGTACAAGGTGGGCAGCACTGCCATGTGTACTTGTGTACAAGTTGGACAGAACTGCCATGTGTACTTGTGTACAAGGTGGGCAGCACTGCCATGTGTACTTGTGTACCTGCACCTCAGACAGCGGGGCATATTCTTCAGGAATACACATGATATGAAATGCGGAGGCAAATACACTGTCCCAGAGAAAGAACAGTGGAAGACAAAAAACTATACGGACCTATGCACGAGTTATAAAGTACAGTCAAGTTTATAGAAGACACAAAACATCCGATATAAGTACTTTTCAGGCAAACAAACAAAGAAGAAAATATTCTGTTGACAAGGGAAGTTGGGATGGAAGAATTTAAATGGCACAAAAACACCCACACATATTTGACTTAATTTATGGACATACCATTAGAAAGTAGAGAAGAGACTACACAAGTTATTCTACAGAGCTGACCACAACTAAACATTAGCAGCAAATTTAACCACAACTAAACATTAGCAACCAATTTAACCAGAACTAAATATTAGCAACAAATTTAACCACAACTAAACATTAGCAACAAATTTAACCAGTACTAAATATTAGCAACAAATTTAACCACAACTAAACATTAGCAACAAATTTAACCAGAACTAAACATTAGCAACAAATTTTACCTGAACTATACATTAGCAGCACATGTAATGACATGTCAAGCCTACATCTTGGTTCAAGTAAATGTAACAAGTACAAGTACATAATACAAGTACACATAACAAGTACATGCAAAAAATGGCGGGGAGACGTTTGAGTCATGCACTAATAGTATCATCAAGGTTTCTAGTCGACCAAACACTTGTGGAGTCAGATCCGGAACTGCTGAAGACTGAAGCCGTCACTCAAGCCGTCTGCTGTGATCTCTGCTGATGCTTGTCCGACAAGATGAATCCTAGCAGGATTAGATGACGGTTTGTGCCGGAGCTGAGAAAACATCTGAATCTAGTCATTTGTGTATCGATCTGAAGATCGTCGATGTCCGAAAATATTCCTTGCTGCCCGCCGCATAATTGTCATCAATTTGTGAAATTGATGTTCACAGTTTTTATCACGGATCTGTGACACTGTTTTTCTTATTGTTATTATCTCTCGTGTTTGTTAATGTGTGTGCTGGTTTGTTTGTATGGGCATGCACACGTCCGGGTGTTGTTGATATACTTTTAGGTGTCAGCAAGAGGTGTGCCGTCTTGTTATGCTTGTGTAAATGCATTTGTTGTGTATGTTTACATGTGTTGTTTATGTGTGCATGTGTTGTTTATGTGTGCATGTGTTGTTTATGTGTGCATGTGTTGTTTATGTATGTGTGCGTCTGTTGGAATATGAACAAGCAGAGTAATTAATGCATATATTAGAATGAGAGCGGATTACACATATATAACAGGGAGAACAGAGATCACATCTGTAACAGGGAGAACAGAGATCACATCTGTAACATGGAGAACAGAGATCACATCTGTAACGGGGTGCAAAGGGAACGCATTGCTCTAGGCGGACCCAGGGTTAGCAGATAACCAAGATCCCAAATGTACCTCCACGCGGTGCACCCTGGAAACAGAAATACAGCAGCTCGTGCTGATTCTGGCCAAATCATTTGGGGATCGTGTCCGAGAATGTGGAGGTAGCAGATGGAAAGAGATTTGACTGCACAAGAGACAGACAATATCTCCGACACCACCAGCTGCACCACATATAGCGACACTGTCGACATACAGTGAAGCTAGTCAGTCCAGTCCGAACATTGGAGGGGCGGCCAATGTAAAATGCACGTAAAGGTAAATGCATGGCGAGAGACAAATATGTTTCATACAGAGTACAATGAAACAATGAAAGGGCAGAACAGCGCTAGAGGGCAGCGCGAACTGCAAATAGAAAGTGAAAAGTCCCTAGGAAAGGGAACTACAAGCTCCGTCAGCTCGAGACGGGCTTCTAGTTACCAGAGTTCCTAACAGGCAGAGACCCAGACCCATCCATCGGCGTTTGGTAAAGCAAAAGACCTAACCCAACTCTAATGTCGAGCCTTCCTAAACCGGAAATATGCTTGCAAAGAGAAAGGGTTCTGTACTCGATGGGTGTAGGCAAGAAAGGGACAACGATGGTAGTCCTGGCCCAACTCTACTGTCAAGGTTTCCTATACCGGAAGTACACTTGCAGAGAGAAAGGGTTCCGTACTCGATTCGCTCAGGCACAAAAGGGACAACGATTTAGCCCTGGCCCAACTCTACTGTCAGGTTTTCCTACACCGGAAATACACTTGAAGAGAGAAAGGGTTCAGTACCTGATGGGCTCAGGCGCTATTGGGACAAGGACGCTCAGCTCGAGAACGCCTTGCTCCCAAACGCGTGGTGTGAGACTCGAACTTGGACAAGGGGTACACGATGTCGGTGAATGACACCTCGGCTAAGAGGGCGAAAGAGCCAGGGTCCAACTCCTCTGTTGAGTTCTTCCCCCTTAAGGAACCAGGCTCACGGATGAGAAACGGTTCGGTACCCAATGGGCACAGGCACAGCACGTCCAATTACACGAGGCAAGTTCATAGACAGTGGAACACCTCGTTCGAGTTAGACGAGAGCAAAACATCGTCTGGGCGAAGAGTCTCCACTACGCGTGCCTGGAGACAGATATAGAGGCTGTCATAGGCTAAGGGTAGCCCACCCGAATTGTCAAGGCATGCCGAAATCGGATGTGCTAGGCCTACAAGGCGCATAACGGTGGCACAACGTAATCACGCTCCCGGCGGAAATCGCACGGATATCCGTGATGGTTACAATGGAGCGAACGAAAAACAAACATCTGTAACAGGGAGAACAAAGATCACATCTGTAACAGGGAGGAATGATATCACATATATAACAGGGAGAACAGAGATCACATCTGTAACAGGGAGAACAGAGATCACATCTGTAACAGGGAGAACAGAGATCACATCTGTAACAGGGAGAACAGAGATCACATCTGTAACAGGGAGAACAGAGATCACATCTATAACAGGGAGAACAGAGATCACATCTGTAACAGGGAGAACAGAGATCACATCTGTAACAGGGAGAACAGAGATCACATCTGTAACAGGGAGAACAGAGATCACATCTGTAACAGGGAGGACAGAAATCAAATCTATAACAGGGAGGAATGATATCACATATATTACAGGGAGGACAGAAATCATTTCTGTAACAGGGAGGAATGATATCACATATACAACAGGGAGGGCAGAAATCACATCTGTAACAGGCAGCACAGAACACATGTATTAGAGTTAGAGTAGGCTCGGTACATCAATATATGGCTAAACATATATTCTGTGTTGGAGACGAATGTGTAAATACGCTTGTACGACAATATCAGAGTAAAATATGACGCATTTGACAGTCGCCATTTTTTGTTACTAACAAGGAACAAGTACAGATTATTCTGATATAAAGATGACAACGGTTTCATTCTTGTGTTCTGTTCGTGGACCACTCAGTCTTGTTTGGAATATGTCCTCCTTCTGGCCAGCTTAATCAAGATGGCAGTTACCGAAGGCATTGAAGCAGAAACGTAGATGTTAGAAAACGTCTCAATGACGCCAGAGTGGGGGTTTGCGCATAAATCAACCGTGATATTTCTGCGTGATATGGGCCAGGATAAAAATGGGGCATTTAAACAAAAATGTATGGGTTTCATTGATGGAACTGAGGTTGTCATGTTTTGTGTTGTAGCAAGGACACACACGTTTCAGGCTGCAAGGCAGACTGCAGTAAAATTGTCTCAACAAATCAAGTGTCATGATGTGTGGCGTATGCGATCATGTTTCTCTACAACTCTCTGTCTCTTGTGTTGTTAATTAGTTCAGTTGGTGACATTCTCTCAAGCCACAATGATAATCCATCCAGAAATTTCTCTCTTTGTCTTCCTCTGTCTCTTTTCTCCGTGATCTTTCCGGTGTTCAAGTGTTCTTTTCTCCGTGATCTTTCCGGTGTTCAAGTGTTCTTTTCTCCGTGATCTGTCCGGTGTTCACGTGTTCTTTTCTCCGTGATCTTTCCGGTGTTCAAGTGTTCTTTTCCTCGTGATCTTTCCGGTGTTGTTCAAGTGTTTTCTCCGTGATCTTTCCGGTGTTCAAGTGTTCTTTTCTCCGTGATCTTTCCGGTGTTCAAGTGTTCTTTTCTCCGTGATCTTTCCGGTGTTCAAGTGTTCTTTTCTCCGTGATCTTTCCGGTGTTCAAGTGTTCTTTTCTCCGTGATCTTTCCGGTGTTCAAGTGTTCTTTTCTCCGTGATCTTTCCGGTGTTCAAGTCTAAATGTTAAAGTGTTACTTTTCTCATCACATGCTCTAAAATCTTGGTTGTCTGCTTCTATTGTTGGCTATAATTTGTCGTTTTACTCCAGCATCTCTGATGGCTTCTACATTAATTGTCTTGGTTGTCCATGGAATTTTCATCTTTCTTCTCAAAAACCACATCTTAGTTTCAAAAGCTGTTGCTCAAGTTGCCTTGAGCTCTTTTGTTTACTGTCCATGATTCACACGAATACGAGTCAGTTCAGTATAACATCCTATCACTCTAATTAGCGTATGTATTAATGCTACTTCATTGTAAAGACGATGTCTCATCTTTAGAAACGCTGATTTGACCTGTGCTATCCTGCTCTTAATCTCATTGGGAGCACATGCCATCTCATGTCAAAATATCCAATTGATTTAATTTTGCATCATTGACTGTAATACTGCATGTTAGCGATGGAAACTTATCTACCTATCCATGCTGTCAATCAGTATTATTAAATCAATCAAACTATCGATCTATGTGACGTAATCTTGACCGGACGTTGTTCTCACTTCCACTCTGTAAGCCTATCAATTCTGTGCAAGCTTCCTAGCGTCTTCCAGAAGGTCTACGATGTCGTGTGTCCAACATAGTCTTGGTCTGCCTCTTGTTCTCTTCCCTAGAACATGATTAATCTTTCTAAACCATTGTGTTTCTGTATATGTCCGTGATATGTTATCTTGCGTTTTTTAACAATAGTTTTGTTAGGCCAGTCGTCTTCTATGTTCAGATTTTTGTGGACGTTTGTGCTGGTTCATCTTTCTGTCCATGAGTCAAACGCTGGTTACATTTCAAGTTTAAAAATAAAGCAAACATAATCACAGTTTCTACCACAATGCATTTACCGAAGTTTCTATCACAAGGCCTCTATCAACGTTTCTACCATAAGGCCTTTATTGTAGTTTCTACCACAAGGCCTTTATCAAAGTTTCTACCACAAGGCCTCTATCAATGTTTCTACCACAAGACCTCTATCAAAGTTTCTACCACAAGGCCTCTATCAAAGTTTCTACCACAAGGCCTTTATCAAAGTTTCTACCACAAGGCCTCTATCAAAGTTTCTACTACACGGCCTTTATCAAAGTTTCTACCATAAGGCCTCTATCAACGTTTCTACCACAAGGTCTCTATCAAAGTTTCTACCACAAGGCCTTTATCAAAGTTTCTACCACAAGGCCTCTATCAAAGTTTCTACCACAAGGCCTGTATCAAAGTTTCTACCACAAGGCCTGTATCAAAGTTTCTACCACAAGGCCTCTATCAAAGTTTCTACCACAAGGCCTGTATCAAAGTTTCTACCACAAGGCCTGTATCAAAGTTTCTACCACAAGGCCTGTATCAAAGTTTCTACCACAAGGCCTCTATCAAAGTTTCTACCACAAGGCCTGTATCAAAGTTTCTACCACAAGGCCTGTA
Organism: Meghimatium bilineatum; assembly: GCA_034231615.1. Classification (NCBI taxonomy): domain Eukaryota; kingdom Metazoa; phylum Mollusca; class Gastropoda; order Stylommatophora; family Philomycidae; genus Meghimatium; species Meghimatium bilineatum. The sequence goes on along the minus strand of CM067317.1, from coordinate 2,171,819 downwards.
TCAAAGTTTCTACCACAAAGCCTTTATCAAAGTTTCTACCACAAGGCCTTTATCAAAGTTTCTACCACAAGGCCTTTATCAAAGTTTCTACCACAAGGCCTTTATCAAAGTTTCTACCACAAGGTCTTTATCAAAGTTTCTACCACAAGACCTGTATCAATATATGGACAAAGGAAAATAAAAACTCAATATAATTGTACAAAATTACATGCAGAGAGTACGTAGACAAACTATGCTATCATATAGAATTAGCCCGAAGTACAATTTTGTTGCTGTTATTTAACTGACGTTTCACAACCTGGACTACTCTTGTGTTCTTATTTTGTTCTTCTTCATTCAATATTGTTCACAAATGTACTTTTTTCACCACCGAAATCCTCGCAGAATATTCTAGTATTTCTTTTGTGCGTTCATTCTCAAACTCCCAGCGCTTGTCTCTTATAGCAGGACAATGGTATGACAAGAATTCCAGCAGGTTGTAGTCCAGAGAGCGGAAATGCGTATTGTCGCAGATTTATTTACAGTGGCCCGACACACTTCGTCGTTAGTAACTAATACATTCAGTGTTTTAGCACTTGTAGAGAACGGTGAACGTGTACAAACATATCGATAGTATAGTTAAACCAGTCGTACAAGAGAGCTGGTTACTGTACCTACCCGCTGGTCATTGTACCTACCCGCTGGTCATTGTACCTACCCGCTGGTCATTGTACCTACCCGCTGGTTACTGTACCTACCCGCTGGTCATTGTACCTACCCGCTGGTCATTGTACCTACCCGCTGGTCATTGTACCTACCCGCTGGTTACTGTACCTACCCGCTTGTCATCACGATCAAAGTAAAACCTGTGGGCATTTTTAGTATAGAAAATGTATGCAGTTGTACTGATTAGTCACGTATGTCGCCAGAGACGATTAGGATGGTTGGGAGTGAAGTTTGCTATACAGAATCTGGTGTCTCCACTTGCATGAAATCTGCTGTAGAGCCGTGCCTGAATTGCTGGGAGGTAGCCCGTCCTGATATTTGCAGAATGCCTCAAGATTGTAAGAAAGTCACAACACAGTCTCATGCAGAGTAATGGACATGGCGTTACTCTGTACCCTACTGCCACATGAAGCACAAGCGTCATCGGAGACTTGCAAACATTCTCATACAAACATCAAACTTGTAGTGAATCACCAATCTGGATCTTGTTTGTATTGTGTTCGTTCTCAAACTCCTGCAGGATGTAGTCCAGAGAACGGAACGTGTTCTTTGATGGTTTACAGCTTTGCTGCACTTTCGACTTGACACATCCAACTTCAGCATGACTTCTGGGTTACTTTGACACGGATGGGACTGCCAGCTCCACGCCAAAACATCTTTTGTCGCTTCTTATGACATGCATGGAAGCTAAGGACTATTGCTATTCATTGCTCCTCTGTCGAGTCTCGGTAGAACACAGTCTGAATCTTCTTCAGTGTTCATTCTCAAACTCCCGTTGGCTCTCTCTCTCTCTCTCTCTCTTGCAGTCCAATGGTCATACTAGATTTCCAGCAGGATGTAGTCCAGAAAATGGGTGTCGCTGTTTAATAGCACCGATGGCACGACACATAGATTCGTCATATGCAATCTGGATGTGAAAGTAAAAACGTGACTTCCTGGTATGTTGAACCAACAGTGACAAATTCGTCATCGGCGATAGGCAATCTGGATGTGAAAGTGACAAATTCGTGCACCCCTCGATCTTCTGCCATCAGTATCATCATTATTTTTTAAGAAAAAAAATACACACGGACTTGCCATACACGGGATGTACACATAATGTATGATTTTGTTAAAATACTAAACTGAAGATGATATCAAATGAGGATCCGACAAGAGAGTGATTGAGAAGCTGTGCACAACAACTACACTACCAGCCTAAATCCAAATCCCCAGTGGAAGTCATTGTCACATCCACGAACATTCACTGGAAGGGAAAATGTTTACTATTTGCCAACTGAAATCACACACAATCAAGGATCTCCTATTTACTGAGGAATTACAACTCTGAGGCGGATCTACAAATCATCATATACACATTGACTCACCACAACATGTACCAACCTCGCGCTTTCTATTAACACGTAGAAAACACGTCATGTTGAAACCAGCACATTGGCAAAATCTATCACGAGCCCTGCATAAAGATAATTGGTGTAGCACTGGAACTTGTGAACAGATTCACATATCTAGGTAGTGGACTAACATTAAAAAATACATCCCTTGATGATGAAGTGTAGTACATCGTCTCCAACGACAGCAGCACTATGGGCAGACTGTACATCGTCTCCAACGACAGCAGCACTATGGGCAGACTGTACATCGTCTCCAACGACAGTGTGATAGTATCTGGTTGCGGAACCCTTCACAGGCAGGGTGTTTCACAGTAAGAAGTGAGAACCCTTCACAGATAGCAAGAGATGGACGGCGTGAAATGCAACACATTGAATGTTTTGCTCTTGTGTAAATGTTGGTACTAATACTTTAAATTGCAGACGAGTTGTTCGCGCACATGTCAGACAGAAAGTCTGAGACAAGCTAGTACGCTTTAGCTAAAGGCAATATTATTTATCACAAGTCTGCATCTTACGCACTCGGACACGGGAGGCAGACAATATGAAACTACAGAAGCAGAAAAACTATTGTGACGCTACTATACCACTCCTCAGGAAGGACAATGGGATGTTGGACTAGGATAAGACGAGTGTCTACAAACTCACACATAGTCCGACAAATTGTGGATACGCACACCAACCAGACAATAGAATTGGCAATACGATTAAGTTACGTAACGCTAGGGGCATAGCCTCTTACCAAAGAGGAATATCTAACGTTACGCATGGTATAATAAACGCATACAGGAGTTTTGACAGGTGATAACGTAGATGACAGTTCCCGAGTAGGGTCTGCGTGTCGTCGAAACGGAAGAGGATAGGCGGAGACAGAAAACCATAAGTTCTGATTGGCGGAAGTTTTTTAGGAGGAGAAAGATAAGTTAGAAGGACTTAGCTTGGAGGGGGAGAGTCTCCAGGAGCAGTCCCGGGAGAGAGTTCCCAGGTTAGAGGTCAGTCTCTATCAGGTTTGTCTCAGACAGTCAGTACTTGTCTCCCAGGAGAGGCAAGTCCTAGTTAGTCTGGCAACAGTCAGGTGTATACTCTCTAAGACCTAGCGTATAACCCGAGTGAAGCAATTCTTGGATGTGTTAGCGTAATTTGTAATCTGAGATTATTATATTATTGCCCAGTTGCAGACAATTTAGGATTAGTCTGCAGAGTTGAGGACGGACTCGAATAAGACTACATTGGAACTTGTGCCTTGTGTTTATTTGCCTCTCTCATGAGTCTGATGCTATTAATTGATGTATATCAACCTGTGTAAATAAACCTCATATTATTGTGAAGGAGTGCTTTGGTTAACTGATTGATGTCGAGCAGTATTACACAGATTTAGACCTGGTCACAGCACCAGTATACCAGTAAGTCCTAAAAGGCATTTTCTTCCGTCGCAAATTATTGTGACGCTGCAGATCTTCTTTCTGTCACACTAGTCTGTCCAGGACAGACAGTCAACTATATGTTTTCGGTAACAAGTTGTTTCTGTCACACATCAAGTGCAGACAATGTTACTGTTACAACATCAGCACTCTGTGCAGACTGTACATCGTCTCAAACGACAGCAGCACTATGGGCAGACTACACAAATGTGTGGCCTAGAAATGACATTAGCATGCAGACTAAGTTGAATGTTTACACAGCAGTGGTGCTCCCAGTGGTGTTATATGCTTGCGAAACATGGACTGTGTATAGACGACATGTCAGGATGTTCAATTACTTTCATACAACTTGTCTCACACAAGTTATGAACATCAGATGACAAGACAAGATTTCGGATGTCACTGTCCTTGACAGATCTGGTATCCATACATTGATACTATTCTCACGCAAACACAAATTCATTGAACATGTCATTTGTCAGATTGAACATGTCATTTGTCAGATTGAACATGTCATTTGTCAGATGATCGACTGCCACAGATAGTTCTCTATGGTGGTCATGGCTCAGGATACAGTGCATGAACTCGCCCAACTACACTCGAAACCACAAGGCATAATTATATACAAAGATGGCTCCGTTAACAGATACAGATAAAAGGGGTTGGGGTTTTATTTCCTACAGAAACGGCAAGAAGTTGGTTGAGAAATCTTCAGCATATTCCACTGTCACATCGAGCATATGGAGATAGAGGGAGTTACAGCAGCACTTAATTTGCTGATAACTGATACATCAACACACTCGGTAATACTCACAGACTCAAAGCATGCTGCGCAAGATAGAACAGTTCATGCTAAGAAAAGAATGGTGGTACTTATTGAACAACTCAATTGTCCAGAGCATTACATTGATATACTGCCCTGGTCATACTGGGGTCAGAGGAAACGAGAGAGCCGACTTATTGGCAGGCAATGCCGAGAAGAGATAAAGCAGACTTAATGAAGGCAGTAATAAATCCATTTCAAGATGCAGTTTGCGTCAATGAGGTTGAGGATGTACACATACAAAGAATGTTAGAAATGTATCCAGAGGTGAGGGAAGGAAAAGTACATTTTTTGAAAAGTTCCGAAGATCACACAATCAACACCTGACCGGGACTCTGAGTCTACATACACTGAGGATGGCTGCTGGAACGGAGGGCGGAGCACTTATAGGAATCCACTGCGTGAAGCCAGTTTCTAATCAAGAATCAAGTTCTCTATGGTGAGCTTGAAAAAGCATACATTCTCTAAGTGACCAAAATAAAAGCTACATGTATTCGTTAAAGACCTCACTGAAATAGACCAAGACACATGGGAAGACGTTGAACAAAATAGTTACATGGCGCTCTACAGTCAAAAAATGGCGAATCTTGTGAACAGAGAAGAAATGCAAATTCTCAACAGTGACGAGTAGCTAGACAGTCATGGGTAGATTTCAACAATCATCTACAGTGGTCATCTCATGCCTGAATTGTCCAAGGACATTTGCGGCCAGATTAAGGCTTATTGGCCATCTACGAATTCATAGTCAAGGACATAACTCTGAGTTTCAAAAGGGGATGTAACAAATGGCCATCATCATGTGATAGACGAACAATAACCATAGAATAGTAGTACACAAGAGGCATCACATAATGTATTACTTCGTTAAAATGCCAATCTTAGAATATTAGTACGGGCATACACAGAATCAATAGCAAATTAAACTATATTAGATCCATGCATCAACCCACTTGTAGACACTCCTCTCATCCCAATGAAACGGTATAACACTTCCTTATTGACTGCTCTTACCTTTCAACTGCCAGGAAAAAAACTGAACAGTCACTAGCTTACTGTATGAATCACTAAGTCAACTTCAGAAAACCTGCACTGTTTTAATAATGACATTGTGTTGACACGTGTAGAAGTACCCATCAGCATGTGAACAACAACAACAAACAACATTAGTACACACTATGTATACATGATGTATTGTTATGTCAAATATGATCTGACCTGGATATGATCAAATATTGTTATGTCAAATATGATCTGACCAGGATATGATCTGGGACAAGTTGACAGCATGCGCAGGCAGTCGCGTGTTATATTTTTAGCCTCATATATTTTATAGGACAGATGGCAGACTTTAGATAAATTTCATGTCATTATCATAAAGTGCCGTCTCCGCAACGAAGCTTGGCTGCAACAGACCTCCAACATCCCATGTCTCTTATCATAGTGGTGCACTCTGCTAGACTTTAACTTGTCCATCTTGTGATGTTACTCTCCCACTCGTATCGTCTACATCTTACTCGCATCTCCTCAACGTCACCCTCAAGTAAGGTCTTCAATAAGGTGTCATGTCTTTTAATATGTCCAAAATATTTTATTTGCTTGAGTTTTATTTCCTTTAATAATTCTTTCTTCATATTAAGTTTTGTTAGAACCTCTTTGTTTTCTTCTCCTTCCATGTTGTTCTCCCTATTCTTCTATATACCCACATCTCAAAGTCATCAATTATGTTTGTTTATTGTCCATGATTCTGAGACATACATTAATATAGAATATATGTAGCATTTTATAATGCTCATGTTTAGTTTGTAATTTGTTTAGATGTTAATATTTTCCTCATGTCATTGAAGGTACTTTTAGCCATTCCTATTCTCCTTTTATCTTCTGTTTCACATCTGCCATCATTTGTGACTATGTGTCCAAGATATAGGTAATGTTCTACTTGTTGTAGTTATCTCTCCATGTACAAGATATTGGTAATGTTCTACTTGTTGTAGTATTTCTCCATGTACAGGTGAGAGTGGAGGCCCCCAAAAAATTATATTTGGCACTGACATATACTATCTGGACTTATATACACATCACTCCACGATACACATCACTCCACGATACACATCACTCCACGATACACATCACTCCACGATACACATCACTCCACGATACACATCACTCCACGACACACATCACTCCACGACACACATCACTCCACGACACACATCACTCCACGACACACATCACTCCACGACACACATCACTCCAAGACACACATCACTCCACGACACACATCACTCCAATACACACATCACTCCAATACACACATCACTCCACGATACACATCACTCCATGATACACATCACTCCACGACACACATCACTCCAATACACACATCACTCCACGATACACATCACTCCACGATAAACATCACCACACGACACACATCACTCCACGATACACATCACTCCACGACACAACTCATAAAATTATCTGGACTATATCGTGCTAATCTGCAGGAGAGTCCGAATACAGACGAATATCGATCAAGATTTGGTAGTCGACAAGGTTTCAAACCGAATACAGACGAATATCGATCCAGATTTGGTAGTCGACAAGGTTTCAGACCGAATACAGACGAATATCGATCCAGAATTGGTAGTCGACAAGGTTTCAGACCGAATACAGACGAATATCGATCCAGATTTGGTAGTCGACAAGGTTTCAGACCGAATACAGACGAATATCGATCAAGACTTGGTAGTCGGCAAAGGTTCAGACCGAATACAGACGAATATCGATCAAGACTTTGTAGTCTGCAAAATATCAGACCGAATACAGACGAATATCGATCAAGACTTGGTATCCTATAAATAACGTCAACTAACTTTTTTAGACAGCATTGGGGCAGCGGAATAAAATGTGTCCCTATAGACGACCATTTTAAAAAAAAGTTGTGAACCACTGATCTAGACATTAGTTAGCTGACATGAAGATGAGAAACTAAACACGGAGCACTTAGTTTGATGTAGTTAGCTCTGATCCACTTGTCGAAAACTGAATGACTGGCCTCATGTAAGAAGGTCAGATACAATAAGATGAGCGAGCTATTGACTGTAAACAAGATTGTGTTCAGTGAAGCTTGCGCGTTAAAACAAACCGGCACCATTGATGCATGCACGAATTTAGTTTTGTAATAGTTCACAATTGTCAGTTAGTGGTCGATTACACTTCCATTACGTACACTCGCGACACCCATGCCATGTGTGTTCATGGTAACATGACATTCCAAGCACGGCGTCCATGTTAACATGGCATTCCAAGCAAGGGGTCCATGTTAACATGGCATTTCAAGCAAGGGGTCTATGTTAACATGGCATTCCAAACAAGGGGTCCATGTTAACATGGCATTCCAAGCAAGGGGTCCATGTTAACATGGCATTCCAAGCAAGGGGTCCATGTTAACATGGCATTCCAAGCAAGGGGTCCGTGTTAACATGGCATTAAAGCAAGGGGTCCATGTTAACATGACATTCCAGGCAAGGGGTCCATGTTAACATGGCATTTCAAGCAAGGGGTCTATGTTAACATGGCATTCCAAGCAAGGGGTCCATGTTAACATGGCATTCCAAGCAAGGGGTCCATGTTAACATGGCATTCCAAGCAAGGGGTCCATGTTAACATGGCATTCCAAGCACTACGTCTATGGTAACATGAAACTTCCATTACATGTTTTCTATGTTAATTTTCTTATCCAATGAAACACATTTCTGTTATTACATATATATATATATTTATTGATTATTATGACAACGTTGTGCTACCAATGCAAAACATGGACAACAACAGCACAAGACAAACGTAAACTAGTGACAGCTGAAATGGCATGCTTACGCAGAATTCTATAAATATCGCTAAGAGACAGAGTGAGGAATGAGGACATCCGACAAAGAACCGACACCTCACCAATCTTGGAGTATATTAAGAGCCAACAGATCAAATGGTTTGCACACATCAGCATACTACCACCAGACAGCATACCACAGCAAGCTATGCTACACAGATGCAGTGAAAGCAGACATACAGGCCGACTATGAAAATGATGGACCACCAAAATAAAGGAGGCGGCATATTCCACAATATACTCAGCACACACGAGGGCAATCTCCAGAGAACTCTTCTACCTCTGCCGCTGAAATGCAATATAGGGTTTAGCGACTAGATAGACAGATATATTTCGTCGAACCGTACCAAGTTGTTATAATGGGATTAGACTGTACTGTATATACGAGGCGTGTTCAAATGAAAACGGGACTTGTTACACCACGCGTGATAGAGCGCACTGATATTGATGACATTTTGCACTAGTAATGAGTATCCAATAATTTACATACGGTCACGTGTTCATCTTCCCAGCATGCATATGTGCTGCAGAAGACTGTTAACAATATGGCGGGTGTGATTCCGAACCCGTCCAAAGTGAATCAGCGTGCTGTGATCCAGTTTCTTTCATTTGAAGGATGTCAAGCAGTAGACATTCATCGGAGAATGAAGGCAGCATATGGTGACAAATGTTTGTCGAGGACCAGAGTGATGGAGTGGGTGCGTATGTTTAAAGACGGACGTGAGTTAACGGCAGATCTTGCACGGCCAGGTCAGGCGCATATTGTTGCAACAGAAGAAGCCATAGCCGTGCTTGATAAAGCAGTACTGACTGACCGTCGTCGGAGCATTCGTTCGCTTGCAGAAGAATTCCATATGTCAATTGGGACAGCCCACATGGTTGTTCGGAAGAAATTGAACTATCGGAAGGTGTGTTCACAGTGGGTCCCACGGATGTTGACTGACCACCATAAGGAAGAACGGATGGGGTGGAGTTTGAACCACCTGATGCGTTACAGGGCAGAGGGTGATGCATTTCTGTTGAGCATTGTGGCAGGTGATGAATCGTGGTGCCACCACTATGAACCGAGCAGCAAAATTGACAGCATGCAATGGAAACATCCAGGTTCACCAAAACCCAAAAAATTCAAGACACAGGTTTCTGCAGATTTCCATTTGTTCGGACCGTTGAAGAAAGCACTAAAGGGACAGCGATTCAACAGCGACGCAGACGTGAAGACAGCGGTGACCACATGGTTCAGAGAACAGCCACGAAACTTTTTCTCGGACGGCATTCGACGTCTACCTAAACAGTGGGATGCTTGCCTAAATGCATACGGAGATTTTTTCTGATGAACCCAGGTGCATTCTTATTCACAAGTGGTTGCTTTGTTCAATTCCGTTGAAAATATTAAATTGCGTATGATACTTTTTAAATAAATCCACAAGTCCCGTTTTCATTTGAACACGCCTCGTATATATATATATTTCCTTTTTAAAACAGAAATAAAGGTATTAAACTGTATCAGAGGAATAGGATGTAGCTATGACAGGACACGTCTGGGTCACCAATCATTGAACATCCCCAGACTGTGAGTAATGTATATTTTCATTTGCCTTTGTTTGCACTACAATAAACGCTACAACCATATTTTCAACAATCTACGAATCTATATTTATATGCGTGTTAAAGTACAAGGTGTCTATAAAGTCGATGCGCTTGTTCTACATGGCCAACACGTGCAAGAAAAATCCGATTATTGCCCACAACGACACAGTCTCTACCACTATTAAGGGTTTAATAGCTGACAACCTTCTGCCCACTTCATCCGTCGCTCTATGCCTCAAGGTAAGCAGTGCGGGTAGGCCTGCATTCTATATGCTGCCCAAAATCCACAAACCTTTCAACCCGGGCAGACTCATTGTCTCTTCGTGTTCCTGCCCTACTGAACACATTTCTGATTTCTTAGATAGTGTCTTCCAACCATTGGGGGAGCAACTCCCTACATTCCTGAAAGATACTAACCAAGACATGTCCATATTAGTCTCTATTTCACTGTCCCCTGCTCACACTTATCGTCTCTTTCTGCTAGACGTCTGCTCCCTTTACACCTTCATACCGTACTCAGAGGGTCTCAAGGCTGTGAAGTTCTTCCACGACCAGCATCATCACCCCTCTGTGTCTACTTCTACCCTTATCCGTCTTGCTGAACTCGTGCTTACTCTCAATTCCTTCGAGTTCGATGGGAACTTCTTTGACCAAATCAGTGGGTTCGCTATGGACACTAAGATGGGGCCTAGCTATGCTTACTTGTTCATCAGTGGGTTGGTTCGCTATGGACACTAAGATGGGGCCTAGCTATGCTTACTTGTTCATGGGCCACCTTGAGCATCAAATCAGTGGGTTCGCTATGGACACTAAGATGGGGGCCTAGCTATGCTTACTTGTTCATGGGCCACCTTGAGCATCAAATCAGTGGGTTCGCTATGGACACTAAGATGGGGCCTAGCTATGCTTACTTGTTCATGGGCCACCTTGAGCATCAAATCAGTGGGTTCGCTATGGACACTAAGATGGGGGCCTAGCTATGCTTACTTGTTCATGGGCCACCTTGAGCATCAAATCAGTGGGTTCGCTATGGACACTAAGATGGCGCCTAGCTATGCTTACTTGTTCATGGGCCACCTTGAGCATCAAATCAGTGGGTTCACTATGGACACTAAGATGGCGCCTAGCTATGCTTACTTGTTCATGTGCCACATTGAGCATCAAATCAGTGGGTTCGCTATGGACACTAAGATGGGGCCTAGCTATGCTTACTTGTTCATGGGCCACCTTGAGCATCAAATCAGTGGGTTTGCTATGGACACTAAGATGGGGCCTAGCTATGCTTACTTGTTCATGGGCCACCTTGAGCATCAGGTATGGGAATCCTATGGAGCCCCTTCTCATCGGTGTCGCATAGATATATCGATGATGGGATCAGAATCACTGACATATCTGAAGTTGGCCTGGCACGTTTCATACAATTTATTGACAATTTTCACCCATCCATCAGGTTCACATTGGAGATAACCTACCATATAAACTTCCGTAACATATCATCACTATCCAACCCTTCTATCTCAGCACATCTATAAACTACAAACCGACTGATGCCCATAGTTCTTTTCTGTACACCACTTCTCATCTCTCTGCCTGTCGGGATTACCTTCCATTCACCAAACTTCTTCGCCTCCGGCGCTTGTGTAGTTGCGAGAAAGCCTACGAGATGACATATTTCTTCCGCTGTTGCCTATATCCCGAGAGAGTCCTCAAGTCTATCCTTCTTTTAGTGTGCAGTTCCTCCCGCCAGGACAACCTTGTGAACCCTCGGAAGTCTTCATCTTCTGACAGAGTCAAGATTGTTCTCACTTTTCACCCCCCCCACACCGCTGCCGTTCGTCATGCCCTGCTCCATCACCTTCCTCTGCTCTAGTCTGATCCCGAGACACGGGAACTGTTCTGTGCCCCCCCCCCACTTGGTGCTTAAAGACGTGACGGGAACCTCAGGGATCTACTGTTACGGAGTCGCCTCCAGCCTGACGTTCCTAATAATTTCGGCACCATCAGCTGAAAACGCAGCACTTGTGCCTATGTCACCCAGATCCGGTCTGTCACATTCCCTAAAGCCATCTTCACCATTGAGGATAGCTTCATATGTGTGTCCCGCAACGTCATCTATTCCATCATACGCAAGAGTTGCGCCATGACATATATACGTGGCAACTGGAACGAGGCTCGCAGATCTGTGAATATCTGTATAACATCAAAAACTATTTGGGTTATCCTGTAGACGTCACTTTAATGGCACGGGCCATCGAGGCGCCCAGGATATTCAGTCGTGCTTCACTGACAACCGGGTTCATCTGGCGTTTGAGAACCGCTACATTTACCAATATGGCACTCTTAAACCCGAATGCATCAATGGGCGCCTGCCTCATGCATGATTCTAATTGTTCAATAGTTTCTGCTTGTTTTGTGTCACATGTATGTAGTAATTTTTTTTAATATTCCATGTCCGGTGTCGTTTCACCTCTTCCGGTCAATTTACATTACAAATGCCAATGTGAACGTCCATAATCCCTACTGTAAGTTTTCTGTTGTATGTTTTTCTTCTTCTTATTCAGCGTTCATTCTCAAATTCCCACTGGATATCTCTTGTAACAGGACAATGGTCCTACAAGATTTCCAGTTGGATGTAGTCAGTTGGATTATTATTTGTGGTTGTCGTAGCAACAGCAGCGTTGTTGTTTTATTACTATGACTGTTATTATTGTTGTTACTATTGTTGTTGTTATTATTATCATTGTTATTAATGGCGGGTGAAAACGAATGTTTATTTCCAACACACTGTTTAATTAATGGACTACCACCCGAAATCAATGAAAGGAGAGGGGGGGGGGTGTTGTACTTGGAAATTCTGAGTGAATACTTGGAACATTATCCAGCGGGGAGAAAACCTATCAAAAAATGTTAAGAGCGTTAAATGTGGAAGAGAATTGACTGATATAACAAGAAGGCGTAGAGTTGTCATGTTTCCCCTATCACGAGATATAGCAGATTGGTAAAGCTAGCGATAATTTGTGTATTTCATTCATTGAAAATAGGAAATATAGGAGAACATTGTTATCACAAGTGCACATCTCAAGACAAATATATACAACCAAGGGACTAATATAATGAACACAAAATCTAGACCAGCAAATAACCTACAGGATTCCCCGCAACCGTTGAAACCAGAATTTAGAGACACATCAGAATGACCACAACTGTACACTTGAACCACTAAACAAGTAGACCACCAAATCCCTTAGGAAAAAATCCTTGTTATGATTAAATAAAAACACTTCAAGATAAGTCCTTCTCAGGACCAAGTGCAGGACAAGTCAACAAGTCCCCCCTATCAGGAAACACCCAGACCATTGGGTCACTGTCATATAACTAAAATTATAACTCAAAGCTCTATCAGAACAAGTCGACCACCCAAAACACAATTACCACTATCTCGACAGAGCAGAGCAAGTTATTATCTTCCGCCTCAGAACATGACACAACCCATTAAACAGCCACTTAAATAGGCTAAGACTGGTCCCATCACCACTGTACCCTTGTGGGCAGGCAGCACAGACCGCTGAACATATCCTGCAAGACTGCAATACACTAAACCAGTTACGAGAAGAACACTGGCCCACAGAGATGGATATTCACAGAAAGATGTATGGGAGCACTGAGGAACTTTCAAATACAGCAGCATTTATTAAGAAAACAGGACTTGCTGTGTAGACATGTCAAACTGCGACCGAAAAGAAGAAGATATATCTAAAAATGACCATCATCCGATGTTGAAAGGGACGTCTCATAGCAAAGAGACAAATCCACCGACTCACAAACAAACAATACATTAACAATGGAAGGCATGATTGGTGGTTTCATTCTTCAACTTTATTCTTCAATGATTAATCTTTCTAAATCATTTTATATCTCACTTTATATATCCGAAATACGTTAGTTTGCGTTTTTTGATAGTTTCGAGAAACCAGTTTTTTTCTATGTTCAGGTCTTTGCGGTCGTCTGCGTTAGTTAGTCCTTTCTGTTTATGATATTCGTAGAACCTATGTATAACAATTCATTTGGAACTTTACAAACAAATTTCCTTGTTTAACACTTGTCAAAGTCCTCAACTATATTTATTCTTTATTGATTGTACTGTTTACAGCGAATTTCTGTTATTGCATATTTAGTCAGTGCAGATCAAGTTGTTATAACGGGATGTGTTATAGTTGTTATAACGGGATGTATTATTATCATAATTTATATTTTTGATTGGAAAATCACCGAAATAGGAGAATGGTGGTCAGAGACAAACAACATGGAGAATAGGGGAGGCAAAATATAAGAGCAATGGGGACACCTAAGAAAAACCCGACTAAGAAATCTCATAAATTCAATCGATAGTTAGCGGTAGACATAGCCTGGTACGGCAGGGAATCTGTAAGTGAACTGTCCTTCGGGCAATTCTGTCTGTCAGCGCAAGGAGGAATTCATTTGGGAGTCCTGTCTATGGGTACCGCTATGAATGCTTGAGTATAGCACACTGTTTAAGTAATCACTTGGAGACGATGTGCCAATGTGAATGATGTGTTTGTGGAACTGGTAAATCCAGGAATAGTGTAATGAAGTTTTCTTAATCACTAAAGACACATATAATAACAACAACACACACACATCGACGTTTCGACTAAAAGGCCTTTACCAAGACAAAAACAAAATTAAAACATACAACCCCGCCGAAGACGGATGTGTTGGGCCATTGGCGCAAATAAAACGACAACACAACGCATTTCCATTCTCTGGACTATATCCAACTGGAAATCTTGTAGGACCATTGTCCTGTTACAAGAGATATCCAGTGGGAATTTGAGAATGAACGCTGAATAAGAAGAAGAAAAACATACAACAGAAAACTTACAGTAGGGATTATGGACGTTCACATTGGCATTTGTAATGTAAATTGACCGGAAGAGGTGAAACGACACCGGACATGGAATATTTAAAAAAATTACTACATACATGTGACACAAAACAAGCAGAAACTATTGAACAATTAGAATCATGCATGAGGCAGGCGCCCATTGATGCATTCGGGTTTAAGAGTGCCATATTGGTAAATGTAGCGGTTCTCAAACGCCAGATGAACCCGGTTGTCAGTGAAGCACGACTGAATATCCTGGGCGCCTCGATGGCCCGTGCCATTAAAGTGACGTCTACAGGATAACCCAAATAGTTTTTGATGTTATACAGATATTCACAGATCTGCGAGCCTCTTTCCAGTTGCCACGTATATATGTCATGGCGCAACTCTTGCGTATGATGGAATAGATGACGTTGCGGGACACACATATGAAGCTATCCTCAATGGTGAAGATGGCTTTAGGGAATGTGACAGACCGGATCTGGGTGACATAGGCACAAGTGCTGCGTTTTCAGCTGATGGTGCCGAAATGATTAGGAACGTCAGGCTGGAGGCGACTCCGTAACAGTAGATCCCTGAGGTTCCCGTCACGTCTTTAAGCACCAAGTGGGGGGGGGGGTCACAGAACAGTTCCCGTGTCTCGGGATCAGACTAGAGCAGAGGAAGGTGATGGAGCAGGACATGACGAACGGCAGCGTTGTGGGGGGGGGGTGAAAAGTGAGAACAATCTTGACTCTGTCAGAAGATGAAGACTTCCGAGGGTTCAAAAGGTTGTCCTGGCGGGAGGTACTGCACACTAAAAGAAGGATAGACTTGAGGACTCTCTCGGGATATAGGCAACAGCGGAAGAAATATGTCATCTCGTAGGCTTTCTCGCAACTACACAAGCGCCGGAGGCGAAGAAGTTTGGTGAATGGAAGGTAATCCCGACAGGCAGAGAGATGAGAAGTGGTGTACAGAAAAGAACTATGGGCATCAGTCGGTTTGTAGTTTATAGATGTGCTGAGATAGAAGGGTTGGATAGTGATGATATGTTACGGAAGTTTATATGGTAGGTTATCTCCAATGTGAACGTGATGGATGGGTGAAAATTGTCAATAAATTGTATGAAACGTGCCAGGCCAACTTCAGATATGTCAGTGATTCTGATCCCATCATCGATATATCTATGCGACACCGATGAGAAGGGGCTCCATAGGATTCCCATACCTGATGCTCAAGGTGGCCCATGAACAAGTAAGCATAGCTAGGCCCCCATCTTAGTGTCCATAGCGAACCCACTGATTTGATGCTCAAGGTGGCCCATGAACAAGTAAGCATAGCTAGGCCCCATCTTAGTGTCCATAGCGAACCCACTGATTTGATGCTCAAGGTGGCCCATGAACAAGTAAGCATAGCTAGGCCCCCATCTTAGTGTCCATAGCGAACCCACTGATTTGATGCTCAAGGTGGCCCATGAACAAGTAAGCATAGCTAGGCCCCATCTTAGTGTCCATAGCGAACCAACCCACTGATGAACAAGTAAGCATAGCTAGGCCCCATCTTAGTGTCCATAGCGAACCCACTGATTTGGTCAAAGAAGTTCCCATCGAACTCGAAGGAATTGAGAGTAAGCACGAGTTCAGCAAGACGGATAAGGGTAGAAGTAGACACAGAGGGGTGATGATGCTGGTCGTGGAAGAACTTCACAGCCTTGAGACCCTCTGAGTACGGTATGAAGGTGTAAAGGGAGCAGACGTCTAGCAGAAAGAGACGATAAGTGTGAGCAGGGGACAGTGAAATAGAGACTAATATGGACATGTCTTGGTTAGTATCTTTCAGGAATGTAGGGAGTTGCTCCCCCAATGGTTGGAAGACACTATCTAAGAAATCAGAAATGTGTTCAGTAGGGCAGGAACACGAAGAGACAATGAGTCTGCCCGGGTTGAAAGGTTTGTGGATTTTGGGCAGCATATAGAATGCAGGCCTACCCGCACTGCTTACCTTGAGGCATAGAGCGACGGATGAAGTGGGCAGAAGGTTGTCAGCTATTAAACCCTTAATAGTGGTAGAGACTGTGTCGTTGTGGGCAATAATCGGATTTTTCTTGCACGTGTTGGCCATGTATAACAAGCGCATCGACTTTATAGACACCTTGTACTTTAACACGCATATAAATATAGATTCGTAGATTGTTGAAAATATGGTTGTAGCGTTTATTGTAGCGCAAACAAAGGCAAATGAAAATATGCATTACTCACAGTCTGGGGATGTTCAATGATTGGTGACCCAGACGTGTCCTGTCATAGCTACATCCTATTCCTCTGATACAGTTTAATACCTTTATTTCTGTTTTAAAAAGGAAATATATATATATATATATATATATATATATATATAAATTGTCTTAGCAAACAAACTGCGAAAACAGGGCATAATTTTTTTCTTAATCAATAATTACTTTCTAATGTTATGTTTTCAAATTCACATAGTTTATTTGATTCACACAGTTAGTGTGGTTCACACAATGTATTTGATTCACACAGTTTGTAGGGTTCACACAAGATTTATTTGATTCACACAGTTTATGTGATTCACACAATTTATTTGATTCACACAGTTTGTGTGGTTCACACAATTTATTTGGTATATAAAAATCCGAATTGTTGACGTCAACTTTTGTCAGACAACCCCACCCCCATTGTTGACGTCATTTATGGACATGGATAAGTAACAACACAGTCTATATATCTATCTATCTAAATATATATCTATATATACGCTGTGACCCTTGTTTGTCTTGCGGCGTCAGGGGTTGAAGAGTTCTCTGGAGATGGCCTTCTTGTGTGCTGTTTGTAAGCTTGCTCCTGTGGCTTCTTTGATTTCTGTGATCCATCTTTACTTGGTCTGCCTCTGGCTTTATAACCGTTATGTCTATGTGTCATGGCCATCTGTGGAATGCTGTCTGTCGGTAGTCTGGAAGCGTGTGAAAACCACTTGATCTGTTGTCTATTGATATGTTCCAATACTGGTATTGTTTTGGTTATCTGTCTGATGTTATCGTTTCTAATTCTATCTCTTAATGACACTCCGAGTATTATTCGTAGATATGTTATTTCTGTTGTCACTATTTTTCTTTTGTCTTGTGCTGTCATTGTCCAGGTTTGGCACTGGTAGCACAGTGATGGGATAATAATAGTCTTGTAGAATGCAACTTTAGTGTCTATGTTTACATTTTTGTTCTTGAAAATACATGTCATCTGTCCTAGGATCTGGTATGTTTTGTTGCATTTATTTTGTATATTTTTTCCCCGTCACTCGATATAAATCTTCCTAAGTAAGTTAACTCCTTAACTTGTTTAAGGTTTTTATTACCGATGGAGATAATGATATTTCATTCTTCATTTGATATTGCCATTATTTGAGTATTTTGGCATGTTGTGTGGGGTCTGTTCATATATTCTTGCAGTTGTTCTTCTGATGTCGCTATTAGTACGTGGTCGTCTACAAAGATTAGTTCGTTCAATTTGTCTTTTATGTTATCTTCTTCGTGGTACTTGATAGTTTGCAGGATAGTGGATAACGAAAACAATTACTAGCAGAAAAAGTACAAATATATACTAGCAAGAAAAACGCACCGAAGGCGTGATTTGTTTTCACGCTTATAATGTTCATGTACTTTATCTATTCTTCAACTCAAAACGCTTGCAAGTCCTAAATCTCTTATAATTCCACTTTTCTGTTGATGTGATGTTTCTTTCGGATTTTTCGTGCTTCACGTGCCAAACAGCAAATAAACCCAGTCTAAATCGATTAAAAGAAGTCATAACAAGTTGAAATTCGACAGAAGCCGAATAAAGTTTAGGCAAGTAAGCAGTATCATCTGATTATTTATCGGAAGATGTTCTGTTATCTATTCGATGGTAAACTGATGATATGCTTGTCAGTCGAATGGTGAGCAGAGAAATTTCCAAACATTGAATGTGACCACTGAGTTGGTGCACAATAATAAGACTGCACCAACGATTCCTGTCGCACCACCTATGGCCTCGTTAGACCATGTCAACCTTGTGTAACAACACTAGTTCAAGATCGTCGTATTTTACTGAAGCATCTGCGCAACTGGCTTTCAGATAGCAACTTAGCAGATCATACGCGGGGTTATTAGTACAAACACTGTGCAAAGGATACTTCACATTTCTGGCTTGCAAAAAATTCCTTACATTAGTCCTATCCTTACCAGACGCCAAAGAACCAACAGCCTGGCTTGGGCTCAACAAAATATTCAACGGTAAAGGTTTTTGTGGTACAGTACAAGTAGACGCCACCACATAGTCGAGTTATTTCTCTTGTCTATGTTTGTAAATTTCATGTTCATCATTTAATAATTTAAATATTAATTTATTTAAGGTTGATGTTAGTTATGTAAAACACAACTATCCTAACCCAAACCCTAAAATAAATTAATATTTAAATTATTAAATGATGAACATGAAATTTACAAACATAGACAAAGGAAATATCTCGACTATGCGGTGGCGTCTACTTGTACTGTACCAGTTTTTAAATTTAAAAAAAAATTCCTGGTGATTTGATTTAACACGTTTTATAAATGTGGGAAAAACATTCGTGTCTGTTAATTTTGTAAAAACATGATGATGCATTTTTAATGGTTGCTAGTATAATATTATGTAACAACAGAAAACAAAAAACCAAGAGAAGAAGCGACGGTGTGGACAATACATTCTATTTATTATTATGTTTATTTATGTTCTGACGACCGAAACATCCATTTTTTCACCCATATTCTGAGATTTCAAATACAGCAGCATTTATTTAAAAAACATATACTTGCTGTGCAGACATATTCAACTGCGAACGAGGAGATTATGCCGAAGACAGATATGTCGGACCATGGCGCAAATTAAACGGCGACACAATACATTTCATTTTCTGGACTACATCCTGCTGGAAATCTAGTAGGACCATGGTTCTGCTACAAGAGAGATCCAGTGGGAGTTTGAGAATGTACGCTGAAGAAGAAGCTATTTGTATTATCTTGTCATGTAGTAGTAGTAGTAGGTTTATGTTTTATCTTGTCATGTAGTAGTAGTAGGTTTATGTTTTATCTTGTCATGTAGTAGTAGTAGGTTTATGTTTTATCTTGTCATGTAGTAGTAGTAGGTTTATGTTTTATCTTGTCATGTAGTAGTAGTAGGTTTATGTTTTATCTTGTCATGTAGTAGTAGCAGGTTTATGTTTTATCTTGTCATGTAGTAGTAGTAGGTTTATGTATTATCTTGTCATGTAGTAGTAGTAGGTTTATGTTTTATCTTGTCATGTAGTAGTAGTAGTAGGTTTATGTTTTATCTTGTCATGTAGTAGTAGTAGGTTTATGTTTTATCTTGTCATGTAGTAGTAGTAGTAGGTTTATGTTTTATCTTGTCATGTAGTAGTAGCAGGTTTATGTTTTATCTTGTCATGTAGTAGTAGTAGTAGGTTTATGTTTTATCTTGTCATGTAGTAGTAGTAGTAGGTTTATGTTTTATCTTGTCATGTAGTAGTAGTAGGTTTATGTTTTATCTTGTCATGTAGTAGTAGTAGTAGGTTTATGTTTTATCTTGTCATGTAGTAGTAGCAGGTTTATGTTTTATCTTGTCATGTAGTAGTAGTAGTAGGTTTATGTATTATCTTGTCATGTAGTAGTAGTAGTAGGTTTATGTTTTATCTTGTCATGTAGTAGTAGTAGGTTTATGTTTTATCTTGTCATGTAGTAGTAGTAGTAGGTTTATGTTTTATCTTGTCATGTAGTAGTAGCAGGTTTATGTTTTATCTTGTCATGTAGTAGTAGTAGTAGGTTTATGTATTATCTTGTCATGTAGTAGTAGTAGTAGGTTTATGTTTTATCTTGTCATGTAGTAGTAGTAGGTTTATGTTTTATCTTGTCATGTAGTAGTAGTAGGTTTATGTTTTATCTTGTCATGTAGTAGTAGTAGGTTTATGTTTTATCTTGTCATGTAGTAGTAGTAGGTTTATGTTTTATCTTGTCATGTAGTAGTAGTAGGTTTATGTTTTATCTTGTCATGTAGTAGTAGTAGTTTTATGTATTATCTTGTCATGTAGTAGTAGTAGGTTTATGTTTTATCTTGTCATGTAGTAGTAGTAGGTTTATGTTTTATCTTGTCATGTAGTAGTAGTAGTAGGTTTATGTTTTATCTTGTCATGTAGTAGTAGTAGGTTTATGTAACATATGCTGCCTATTTATTTATTTATAATATTTTCTGCCTAACCAGTCTCGGCCGTTGGGCTGCGACGTTTCACCAGATGCTGTGCCTTTGTTATTTTGTTGCAGAATGTCACGAAGCTGTTTATTTCCAAGTTTTTCAGCGAGTTTTGCACGCACGCACGCACACACACACATATGTAATATGTCATACGGACATACATGTATTGGTGTGTTTTACATGTCGATATCGGATGTGCTGGGCATAAAGGCGCAAATAGTGCTACTCGGCTGTAGAAATAGCAGTACAATGTACTTCACGCTCTTCGGCTGAAATCGCAAAAATACTCGGGATGATTGGATGAGAGAGGACACGCAGAATATGTACAAGATGATGTGTGTTATATTTTGATTGGAATATCCAACATAAGAGATTCAACTTGGATGTGGCAGTCAGTATACCTGATACATTCACTACAACTTGGATGTGACAGTCAGTATACCTGATACATTCACTACAACTTGGATGTGACAGTCAGTATACCTGATACATTCACTACAACTTGGATGTGAGTCAGTATACCTGATACATTCACTACAACTTGGATGTGAGTCAGTATACCTGATACATTCACTACAACTTGGATGTGACAGTCAGTATACCTGATACATTCACTACAACTTGGATGTGAGTCAGTATACCTGATACATTCACTACAACTTGGATGTGACAGTCAGTATACCTGATACATTCACTACAACTTGGATGTGACAGTCAGTATACCTGATACATTCACTACAACTTGGATGTGACAGTCAGTATACCTGATACATTCACTACATGGCCGCCGACAATATATGGCTAATGGGAAATCCTACCTTCTTAATGACTCATTTTACTCTAGACCCCACAGTAGGCGTAGGCAAGTGTCTAGACCCCACAGTAGGCGTAGGCAAGTGTCTAGACCCCACATAGGCGAGTGTCTAGACCCCACAGTAGGTGTAGGCAAGTGTCTAGACCCCACATAGGCAAGTGTCTAGACCCCACAGTAGGTGTAGGCAAGTGTCTAGACCCCACATAGGCAAGTGTCTAGACCCCACAGTAGGCGTAGGCAAGTGTCTAGACCCCACATAGGCGAGTGTCTAGACCCCACAGTAGGCATAGGCAAGTGTCTAGACCCCACATAGGCGAGTGTCTAGACCCCACAGTAGGCGAGTGATGTTTAGATAGAAAAATAAGGTCTCACGCCCGTTTATATTGCAAATACCTTTTATAGGTGGTAGAAGGACGTTATGGAGGGGTGGGAGTTGATACACCTTTTGGCTATGTTCCTAGTACTTAGAGTCATGTTCTGATTTCCTAAAGGATGAGGGAGGAGGGTTAGCCCCAACTCCTTCCCCTTTGTCTGCGGGCATGATTTGACTATTCCTGTTGTTGTCATTGGTCGATATGATTATATTTTATGTGACAGCCAATGAAAATCGAGGTAATAGTCAGGATGAGTCATTAAGAAGGCGGAATTTTCAATAGGTCTGATACTGTAAATCAGGGGCTCTCAATCTATTCTGACGGCGAGCATCGACCACATGTAATCGTTAATGCTAGCCAGTGCTTTATAACTCTCATGGCGCGATCACGTGCCCTTATGAGAGCGCCAAAGTGTTGGCTAGCTCCAGGTTGATAATGTCTGTTGTACATGGTCATGGTTTACGACACAGAAACTACTGTTATGTCCTCAGTCATGTGATAATATCACGTTACTATAACTGTAGGTGGGATCATGTGATAATATCACGTTACTATAACTGTAGGTGGGATCATGTGATAATATCACGTTACTATAACTGTAGGTGGGATCATGTGATATCTTATATTCAAACATCCACACAGGGCTGTACCTTTGGCAACACATTATCAAAGGAGGGTTGGAGACCCGCGTGGGAGGGATGTGGAGTTTCGGCCAGAAAACTATCGAAAATATCATATTTAGGTAAGTAGTCTTTCAAGTGTTGTGTTCTATATGTGAAGTCTAGTGTGAAGAGTTTGTTCTATATGTGAAGTCTAGTGTGAAGAATTTTTCTATATGTGAAGTCTAGTGTGAAGAGTGTCAGTATCTTTGAAGTGTTTGTTCTATATGTGAAGTCTAGTGTGAAGAGTGTCAGTATCTTTGAAGTGTTTGTTCTATATGTGAAGTCTAGTGTGAAGAGTGTCTGTAGTCTTTCAAGTGTTTGTCGTGCCCCACCTAAGTCTGTCTAAAATTCTGATGTCCCTTCCCCCTATGTAATAAATACATATTGTTTTAATATTTTTTTTAATGTAATTATTTCCGTAAACGTAGGGAATAATTGCTCATCTGAACAATGAAATTGTGGGCGTGAGCCCCAGGTTGGGAAACACGGCTCTAGATGATATTGAGATGTTAAGAGAACATAACGTTGAGTGTAGACATAATGAAATGTTCTACTGCCTCGTATCGTACATCTTTTATAGAGCTATGCTTCATGATGATGATGATGTGTGACAGGCTAGCTACGTACTTTGTAAGGATGGGTACATAGGTAGATGGATGGATTTAATGGATCGGTAGATGCATGGATATGTAGGCAGATGAATTGGTAAGTAGATGGATAGATACATAGATAGATGGATGGATATTTAGGTAGATGGGTAGATGAATGGATCGGTAGATAGTTGAATGGATAGATACGTAATTCTCGATGGTTGAATACGTAAGTAGATTAATGAATACGTAGGTGAATAGATGGATCGATGAATACAAAGGTTTGATTAATGAATACATAGGTGGATGGGTAGATAGACAACTGTATAATATGTCAACGTGGTCGTGGAACGAAAACTAGTTGACTCCACCGTACTGGCGATGCGATTGATATATTAGTAACGCCTACACAACACAGAATATTGAGTAGCAATGTCTGAACAATGATACACATCAGTAATACACATATAGCTCTTGTGTAGTGTGTTATTGTGTATCTTTGCAATGTGTATCTGCAGGGCAGTACATACATGGTCAGTAAGGAGGGAGGTTTGCTTATCAGAAAAAAACCTCAGTCACCCGTCTTTGTGTGTAAAGTTCATATTGTGGTGAACAATTGCATGACTTTTTTGTGTGTAAAAATCGTGGGTGGGGGGGGGCACCTTGTGGCTATATTTCTAATACTAATTGTCATGTTCTGATAGCTGGTGGTGGGGGGGGGGAGGAGTTTGAACACCTATTCAGCCCAATCCCCCACCATCCCCACCCATCTACGTTCTTGTAGTTCGAGTCAATTCTTGGTTCTGCAAATCAGGGCACTTAGGCTCCCCATATAACATTAACCGGGACAGCGCATCAAACTAGAACATTTAGGCGCTGCATAGAATATTAGCAGTGACATACGATGAAACTTGTATATTTAGGCGCCCCATAGAACATTAACCGGGACAGAGCATCAAACTAAAACAATTAGGTAACCCATAGAACATTAGCAGGGACAGAGGATGAAATTAGGACATTTAGACGACCCATAGAACATTAGCAGGGACTGAAGATGAAATTATGACATTTAGGCGCCCCATAGAACATCAGCAGGGACAGAAGATGAAATTAGGACATTTAGACGACCCATAGAACATTAGCAGGGACAGAAGATTGAAAAGCGGGACACTTGAGTAGTTATAATTTTGCTAGAACTATAACTTGTTGCATGCTAAATCTCATTATTGTAGTCAAATGTTAACAAATGAGAAATGTCATTGTTGATGACGTAGTTAGCTTAATGAGAACGGGAAAAGTGAATTTATGTCTGAATACCAGCCAGATATTTCACAATAACAAGCTTCTAATGTTGGCTTGGAAGATGTGGCTACATTTAGATTCATTTATGCTTCTATTTGTTATTTATAACTATACATACATTGTGTGTCTTATCTGTAACTATACATACATTGTGTGTCTTATCTGTAACTATACATACATTGTGTGTCTTATCTGTAACTATACATACATTGTGTCTTATCTGTAACTATACATACATTGTGTGTCTTATCTGTAACTATACATACATTGTGTCTTATCTGTAACTATACATACATTGTGTGTCTTATCTGTAACTATACATACATTGTGTGTCTTATCTGTAACTATACATACATTGTGTGTCTTATCTGTAACTATACATACATTGTGTGTCTTATCTGTAACTATACATACAGTGTGTCTTATCTGTAACTATACATACATCACGTGTCTTATCTGTAACTATACATACATTGTGTGTCTTATCTGTAACTATACATACATTGTGTGTCTTATCTGTAACTATACATACATTGTGTGTCTTATCTGTGACTATACATACATTGTGTGTCTTATCTGTAACTATACATACATTGTGTGTCTTATCTGTGACTATACATACATTATGTCTTATCTGTAACTATACATACATTGTGTCTTATCTGTAACTATACATACAGTGTGTCTTATCTGTAACTATACATACATTGTGTCTTATCTGTAACTATACATACATTGTGTCTTATCTTTAACTATACATACAGTGTGTCTTATCTGTAACTATACATACATTGTGTCTTATCTGTAACTATACATACAGTGTGTCTTATCTTTAACTATACATACATTGTGTCTTATCTGTAACTATACATACATTGTGTCTTATCTGTAACTATACATACATTGTGTCTTATCTGTAACTATACATACATTGTGTCTTATCTTTAACTATACATACAGTGTGTCTTATCTGTAACTATACATACATTGTGTCTTATCTGTAACTATACATACAGTGTGTCTTATCTGTAACTATACATACATTGTGTCTTATCTGTAACTATACATACATTGTGTCTTATCTTTAACTATACATACAGTGTGTCTTATCTGTAACTATACATACATTGTGTCTTATCTTTAACTATACATACAGTGTGTCTTATCTGTAACTATACATACATTGTGTCTTATCTTTAACTATACATACAGTGTGTCTTATCTGTAACTATACATACATTGTGTCTTATCTTTAACTATACATACAGTGTGTCTTATCTGTAACTATACATACATTGTGTCTTATCTGTAACTATACATACATTGTGTCTTATCTTTAACTATACATACAGTGTGTCTTATCTGTAACTATACATACATTGTGTCTTATCTGTAACTATACATACAGTGTGTCTTATCTGTAACTATACATACAGTGTGTCTTATCTGTAACTATACATACATTGTGTCTTATCTGTAACTATACATACATTGTGTCTTATCTGTAACTATACATACATACTGTGTCTTGTGATCTGTAACTATACATACAGTGTGACTTATCTGTAACTATACATAAATTGTGTCTTATCTGTAACTATACATACATTGTGTCTTATCTGTAACTATACATACATTGTGTCTTATCTGTAACTATACATACATTGTGTCTTATCTGTAACTATACATACATTGTGTCTTATCTGTAACTATACATACATTGTGTCTTATCTTTAACTATACATACAGTGTGTCTTATCTGTAACTATACATACATTGTGTCTTATCTTTAACTATACATACAGTGTGTCTTATCTGTAACTATACATACATTGTGTCTTATCTGTAACTATACATACATTGTGTCTTATCTTTAACTATACATACAGTGTGTCTTATCTGTAACTATACATACATTGTGTCTTATCTGTAACTATACATACACTGTGTCTTATCTGTAACTATACATACATACTGTGTCTTGTGATCTGTAACTATACATACAGTGTGACTTATCTGTAACTATTCATACATTGTGTCTTATCTTTAACTATTCATACATTGTGTCTTATCTGTAACTATACATACATTGTGTCTTATCTGTAACTATACATACATACTGTGTCTTGTGATCTGTAACTATACATGCACTGTGTCTTATCTGTAACTATACATACAGTGGGTCTTATCTGTAACTATACATACATTGTTACGTAACTATAAATACTGTATGTATTCTATGGGGAGTTGTGCGAAGGTAAATGTTCAAGTGGAGGGCAGAAAAAGCGCGTCAAGGATCACCTAAAAAGCTCTCTCAAGAACTGCAGCATCGATCCTAGCTCCTGGGAGACTGCAGCACTTGATCGCTCAGCCTAGCACACCCAGAACACTGCTGGCATCACGAAATTTGAAAAAGAAAGAACACTGCGGGCAATCAAGAAGCGGAAGGACAAATCCGTAAATTCTCCTACCCCGGATCTCCAGCATTCCTGCATGCACTGCAATAGAACTTTCCGTGCACGAATTGACTCATCGAGCATCTACGAACTCACAAAAGAAATTAGTTAATTACCAATTTGTATTATTTTAAATAATTTTTTTTTTTTTTTGTTGAATTCTGCCATAGCATTTAATGTTTTTTTCATGCCATGCTCATCTTCGCTTGCGAAGGAGGAACATCAGCATAAATACTGTAAATAAATTCTAAAAATGATCAATTCTGTAACTATACATACATTGACTTCATACAAGGCAGAGGTACGGACAGGAAGAGTGTCGTGAACAGAACATTGGTCTCTACACCACATTTGTCGACCTAACTAAGGCATTCAACACTGTAAATCGCAAAGGATTATGGAAATTCATGGCTAAATTTGGATGTCCCAAAATTATTCACCAACATTGTTCGCCAGTTCCACGATGGTATTTACAGCCTGTGTGGAAGATGACGGCGCACACTCAAACCAGTTTCCAGTAACTAACAGTGTCAAACAGGGTTACGCTCTGGCTTAGACGCTCTTCAGAAGTGTTCTCTGCCATGTTAAATGATGCCTTCTAAAATAACAGTGCAGGAATTCGCTATCGAACCTGATGGATGGCTATTCAATCTTAGTGGATTGAAGAGCAAAAGTAAGAAGAACATTGTTCACCGACAATTGTACACTCAACACTACCAGTGTGACAGACATGCTGGACAGTGTGCGACTCTTTTCTTTGGCTTGTGATGCATTCGGTCTCACAATCAGCACTGCGAAGACTTTAGTAATGTATCAACCAGCACCAGGTGTCCCCTATACAGAACCAGTAATCACAGTAAAGGGACAAAAACTTAATACTGCCAATAGTTTGTATATCTCGGCAGCACCCTATCATAAACTACGACAATTGATGAGGATGTTGCCCTGCGTATTGCTCACACCAGTCAGGAGCTTTCATGCCTATGTATGGCTCAGATGTGGTCTCAGTTTGACAACTAAGTTGGACATCTACTGCGCAGTGGTTCTACCAACACTGCTTTATGCTGCATCATCCTGTACTGTCTATGTGATACATGCTCGACAGCTTAACTCTTTCCACCTTCGATGCCTAAAGAAACCTCATGGGAGTACATTGGCAGGATCAAGTACCAGACACGGAAATCTTTCAAAGGTCCCGCATCCATGCAATGCATCCATGTCCTCCTGATTAGGTCCCAACTCCGTTAAAGTGGCAACATCATCCGTATGCCAGAAAGCACCTTCTAAAAAGATTATTCTATGGGGAGCTGTACGATGGTAAAAGTACAAGCAAAGACCTGAAAAGGTGCTTCAAGGATCACTTAAAGAACTCTCTCAAGCACTGCAGCATCGATCCTAGCTCTTGGAAGATTACAGCCCTTTATCGCTCAGCTTGGCACACCCAGATCACTGCTGGCATAACTAAATTGGAAAAAAAAGAGAACACTGCTGGCAATTTAAAAGCTACGGAAGTGGAAGGACAAATCCGAAAACTCTCCTTCTTGAGACCTTCAGCACTCCTGCATGCACTGCAATAGAACTTGGCACGAATCAAACTCATTGGACATCTACAAACTCACAAAAACAGATTACACAATCACAAATGTGTTTTTTTCATACTTGTTCACAACATTTTTATTGTTTTTCACACCATGCTCATCTTCACTTGCGAAGGAGAAACATCACCATCATACATACATCCATTGTGTGTCTTGTGATCTGTAACTATAGTCTGTAACTGGCAGGAAGATTGGCATGAGTTTCACAAGGCTGTGATGACTGTTACACCCTGTCCAGGATAAGATTGTGATATTCTCTTGTTTTGTTTCACATTATCACTTGCTTCTTTCGTTGATAGGTTCCGGACAGGTCCAGGGGTTGTTCCTAGCAAAGTACCCAAGAACACAGAAAATTTGCTGTTGATTCTTAATGGAAGAGAATCATCCAAAGTCGAAGTCAGCAAAATGTGGTTAGAGTTTCTTCCCTCTTTGCCGCATATTCGTAATGCTGCAGTGGTGTTGCTAGGCAACGAGGCATGCGACAATTCCTGGATTCATCCCTACATGAGCGTTAACGGGGGTATACTCAAGTTTATCTTTCTGGTCTACGACAGCCCGGAGATAGATAATGTCAACTTCTTTCAATGGCCTCTTGGTGTGGCGACGTAAGTTGATTCCTTGCAAGCTAGATAACTCTATCAATAACTATATATAGGTTGAGTTTATGTATTTGGCCTTATCTTGACCAAGACATTATGGTCAAGATGTTGAATCTGTATATTCATGCTATTTGTAAAACTAAATTTTAGCATTTAAAAAGAAAATTTTGTTTGTTAATGTATCACTTGGTAGACAATTTTACTGCAATTTTTCTTTCATTTTCATGTCCATAATATTATGTATGTTGGTTGTGCTCTATTCTAGTACTCACATCAGAACATATGTATGTTGGTTGTGCTCTATTCTAGTACTCACATCAGAACATATGTATGTTGGTTGTGCTCTATTCTAGTACTCACATCAGAACATATGTATGTTGGTTGTGCTCTATTCTAGTACTCACATCAGAACATATGTATGTTGGTTGTGCTCTATTCTAGTACTCACATCAGAACATATGTATGTTCATTGTGCTCTACTCTAGTACTCACATCAGAACATATTCTTGGTCATTATGTGTTTGTTTTTACTTTTTTGATAGCTTAAGTCCTTACTCAAGAATTATGTCTCATGCTATAACAATGACATATAAAGATCTATGATTTCTTGAAGATATAAATGTTTGCTTTAAATTCCTTGAGGATAATTATATTTTGCGTCATTGCAATTGGCAGACCAGACACAACAGTGTTCTTTAGTGGCATCTATCATGAGAGTATGGAATGTTTCATGCTAACAACAGTGGACATAACAGCAGAGGAAATGTTAGTACCAAAAATCAGAGCGCATGTTCGTCTGGTTCAACAATTAGATATTTTCAGCACCGCTCGTCAACATGTAGCACATTAAGCCATTTACTACACAAATCATATCACTGTAGCACATTACTGACCAGCCATTTACTACACAAATCATATCGCTATTACTGGCCAGCCATTTACTACACAAATCATATCGCTATTACTGGCCAGCTATTTACTACACAAATCATGTCACTGTAGCACATTACTGACCAGCCATTTACTACACAAATCATTTCACTGTAGCACATTACTGACCAGCCATTTACTACACAAATCATATCGCTATTACTGGCCAGCCATTTACTACACACATCATGTCACTATTACTGGCCAGCTATTTACTACACAAATCATGTCACTATTACTGGCCAGCTATTTACTACACAAATCATGTCACTGTAGCACATTACTGACCAGCCATTTACTACACAAATCATTTCACTGTAGCACATTACTGACCAGCCATTTACTACACAAATCATATCGCTATTACTGGCCAGCCATTTACTACACACATCATGTCACTATTACTGGCCAGCTATTTACTACACAAATCATGTCACTGTAGCACATTACTGACCAGCCATTTACTACACAAATCATTTCACTGTAGCACATTACTGACCAGCCATTTACTACACAAATCATGTCACTATTATTGGCCAGCCATTTACTACACAAATCATGCCACTGTAGCACATTACTGACCAGCCATTTACTACACAAATCATGCCACTGTAGCACATTACTGGCCAGCCATTTACTACACAAATCATTTCACTGTAGCACATTACTGGCCAGCCATTTACTACACACATCATGTCACTATTACTGGCCAGCTATTTACTACACAAATCATGTCACTGTAGCACATTACTGACCAGCCATTTACTACACAAATCATGTCACTATTATTGGCCAGCCATTTACTAAACAAATCATGCCACTGTAGCACATTACTGGCCAGCCATTTACTACACAAATCATGTCACTATTACTGGCCAGCCATTTACTACACAAATCATGTCACTATTACTGGCCAGCCATTTACTACACAAATCATGTCACTGTAGCACATTACTGACCAGCCATTTACTACACAAATCATGTCACTGTAGCACATTACTGACCAGCCATTTACTACACAAATCATGTCACTGTAGCACATTACTGACCAGCCATTTACTACACAAATCATGTCACTATTACTGGCCAGCCATTTACTACACAAATCATGTCACTGTAGCACATTACTGGCCAGCCATTTACTACACAAATCATGTCACTATAGCACATTACTGACCAGCCATTTACTACACACATCATGTCACTATTACTGGCCAGCCATTTACTACACAAATCATGTCACTGTAGCACATTACTGACCAGCCATTTACTACACAAATCATGTCACTGTAGCACATTACTGACCAGCCATTTACTACAAAAATCATGTCACTATTACTGGCCAGCCATTTACTACACAAATCATGTCACTGTAGCACATTACTGACCAGCCATTTACTACACACATCATGTCACTATTACTGGCCAGCCATTTACTACACAAATCATGTCACTGTAGCACATTACTGACCAGCCATTTACTACAAAAATCATATCGCTATTACTGACCGGTCATTTACTACATAAATCATATCGCTATTACTGACCAGTCATTTACTACACAAATCATGGCACTATTACTGACCAGCCATTTACTACACAAACCATGTCACTGTAGCACATTACTGACCAATCATTTACTACACAAATCATGTCACTGTAGCACATTACTGACCAGCCATTTACTACACAAATCATATCACTGTAGGTGGAAGAGTTAAACTCCTCTAAATGAGCAAGTTCATATTCCGCAGAGGGTATCTAGATAGCACCGCATGTTTTCTGACTTGACCTGCAGTAGACACTGGCAACGCATGTTTTCTGACTTGACCTGGAGTAGACACTGACAACGCATGTTGTCTGACTTGACCTGCAGTAGACACTAGCCAGCGCATGTTGTCTGACTTGACCTGCAGTAGACACTGGCAACGCATGTTTTCTGACTTGACCTGGAGTAGACACTAGCCAGCGCATGTTGTCTGACTTGACCTGCAGTAGACACTAGCCAGCGCATGTTGTCTGACTTGACCTGGAGTAGACACTGACAGCGCATGTTTTCTGACTTGACCTGCAGTAGACACTAGCCAGCGCATGTTGTCTGACTTGACCTGCAGTAGACACTAGCCAGCGCATGAACTCTGTTGCACAGATTGTAGATCATATTACTACACTATATCAAAAATATTTAAACATAATTGATTAATTGCTCCAGTTTTTTTCTCAAGGCATTTGTTAAAGTGCTGATGCGTTTCAAACTGATCTACATGCAAATATAACTGAAGCAATGACAAACTGATCTACATGCAAATATAACTGAAGCAATGACAAACTGATCTACATGCAAATATAACTGAAGCAATGACAAACTGATCTACATGCAAATATAACTGAAGCAATGACACACATGTAGTGACATCATATTCACATTTCTTCCACTGGTATTTGATCCCATTATTACTATTGGATTGGTAATCAACACTGTGTCTCACAGATTTCACCAATATTACTGTCCCATCATTCAGCTGTACCGCTACTAAAATCTCATTGATATTCACAGAATCTTTTGGTGGTCATCCCCTTTGACCACCGACGCATAAACACAATGATTACTCTAACCATCAAAAGAGTATTTTGAAGACATGTACCAATGCGGCGAGGCGAACAACTTTCTTTACACCAATAGCCGATCCATTTGTCACATCTGAAAAAGAAAACAGTGCAAAACGGCGCGTTCCTGAAGAAATTTCACGCAAAAGTTTGGGATTCACTCGTGTAGTTGTAGTGATTTTAAACACAGACATTAGTAAGCACAGCAGACAAAACTCTGCACAGTCTGTGACCAGCATGTAACATACTTATAGAAATAAAACTCTACTACACTGTGACATGATGTCTGGTTTGTTGGAATAGAAGATTCTTGGTTTGACTAAGTCATCTATGCTGGATGATATCGTATCTCCAGATAACTGGGATATTATATGCCCTCATTCATTATAATTTGGTGATGTTAACTAGATCATTTTATGTTATATTCTGTAGATAACTAGATGTTACATCCTATAGATAACTTGATGTTACATTGTGAAGATAACTTGATGTTATATTCTGTAGATAACTTGATGTTACATTGTGAAGATAACTGGATGTTATATTCTGAAGATAGTTTGATGTTACATTCTGTAGATAACTTGATGTTACATTCTATAGATAACTTGATGTTACATTCTGTAGATAAATTGATGTTACATTCTGTAGATAACTTGATATTATTTTCTTGATACATTAATGTTGTTCTTTGATGTTTGATGATGCATTTGTTTATACTACCATAGGTACAGAGATTTCCCAGTCATTGAGCCAGCAGGTCTGCCCCTGAATCTCAAGAGGCAGTACACTTTCAACTTCCTTGGTACAACATACAAGAACTCATCTAGGATGAGCCTTCTGGCAGCAGTCAATGCCAGTGTCTATAGACAGAACGGTTACATTAAGGCTAGACAAGAGTAAGTCCTCTCCTTGACTTGCAGATTTCTCATTCCAAACAGGTTCAAACAAGAGAAGGCCATAGGGCAAATTTAAAACAGTATTTGATATGACATTGTTATATTTGTTGACTTGTATCTAACAGTTCATTGGTTGACTTGTATCTAACATCTCATTGGTTGACTTGAATCTAACAGTTCATTGGTTGACTTGTATCTAACAGTTCATTGGTTGACTTCTCTCTAACATCTCATTGGTTAACTTCTCTCTAACATCTCATTGGTTGACTTCTCTCTAACATCTCATTGGTTGACTTCTCTCTAACATCTCATTGGTTGACTTGTATCTAACAGTTCATTGGTTGACTTCTCTCTAACATCTCATTGGTTAACCTCACTCTGACATCTAAAGATATATCACAATGACATATCACCCAAGACATATTACAATGGAGACTTCATAATACAACCTTACTAGTGGTATGGTAGAATAGAGAGACTTGACCAGACAACATCAATAGTATGGTACAATGGTGAGACTTGATCAGAAAGCACCAATAATGTTATGGTACAATGGTGAGACTTCAGTTCTTCCCAAGCAAGCACAGGTGCTGAAGTCAGAAATACCAGGCAGAAAGGTGCACCAGCAACCATGGTATCATGCAACCTGACTAGTTCTCAAACTGAGAATGAGTAGAAGAGAAGACGATCCGACAATTTCATGCAATTATTCTACATATAGCAGACAATGATAATGATGTGGCAATGGCTGTTATGTGGAGGGGGGGGGAGATGTGTGTGTGTGTGTAAATTAATGTCTATCAGAAAGAAAAATAATTTGATTCCAGGAAAGTACATAGTACTGTATAGTATATTTTTATACCAAGAAAGTACACTTAGTAATTCATGTAAGGTATGTAATTATATATTTGTTTGAAGTGAATGACTACTCTAATGTTATCTATCTACAGATGGCTACCGCAAGAAACAACCCAGTCACGTGATGAATATTTGCGTGTCATGTCTCGCAGTGACCTGACCTTGAACCCAGTAGGCATGAATACAGAATGCTATCGTATTTATGAATCTATGGCTCTAGGAGCAGTGCCGGTGATTGAGGATATCATGACACCTGGACTTTGTGGTGATTCGCCAGGACTTATAAAACCTGAGCTTACCTTGGGCAACATTAGTAATTTCATTCCAAGGGCAGAGTACTCTCAACAGTATACAGAAGTCAAGAGAAATTACTCTGTTCCTCTGCGTCTGCTGAAGGAGTTTGGAGCACCGGTGATATTTATTAATGACTGGAAGACACAACTAAATGGGATTCTAGATAAAGAGAGGTACCTGAGCGATGCGGAAATTGTCAGTCGGAGAGAACTTGTTGTTTGGTGGTATGAAACATTTAAGTTGGCCATGAGAGATCGGCTAGTCTCGGTGACATTGGACAAGTTTTTCCACATCAAGCCCAGATAGTTATGGCTCTTATTAGTCCTAATGTTAAATTATCAGTATTTATTCTCAGTGATGTATATATGGACTGTCTGTCTGCATGTTCAACATGAGAACAGTGCTTATGTTTCATCACCATAATTTAGGCACCTATTTTTTGGTCTCATCTGGCTTGTGAAAAAAGTGTGAACATAATATAATCTATTTGGCAGGAAATCATGTGTTCATGCAATAATCACTGATTACAGAGACTAACAATTTCATGTTTTTTATGGTTTCCCAGATACCCCCAGATTTCTAGGGTGTACTCAAATGTCAAAACTTCACAACTATTTATCATAATCTCAGTTTTTTTTTTTTAAATTTATGCATAAAAATTCATGGAGAGAAAAATCAATGCAAATAATGTAATATTACTCCAGGTCATCATCTTGTGGCTTAGGTCCTTAAAAAAAAGGGGGGGGGGTTCGAACCGTTGGATCCTTCCTTAACAAATTGGAATGTGACTTTTAGCACTATGAATTTGGTCAAAAGTCCAAACCCTCCCTTCCACATTAGCGATTGTTTACAAAAAAGGTTATCCAAGTCTCACCATTAGGAAGACCTGATTTACAAAAATACAAGAATAACCACACACAAAATTTTCTTCGAGGGTTAACACCCCCCATGGAGATCATATCTGTGGCCCAGATGTGGCTGCAAATTGGTCCCAAAAAAAACCAACAATTCTTTACTGACATGACAAAGAAACCATACTAGTTTGGTGTTGTACAGCTGGAAAAGTGATCTGCAAGTCAATATCAATGTCGCAAGAAATAAATATTCTTCTTCTTCAGCGTTCATTCTCAAATTCCTGCTGGATCTCTCTTGTAGCTGGACAATGGTCCTACTAGATTTCCAATAGGATGCAGTCCAGAGAATTGAAATGCTTTGTGTCTCCATTTTATTTGCGCCAATGACCTGACACGTTCATCTTTGGCAGGACGAAGTAAACAGAAATGTATACTACTCATATTTATTACATTATTCAGTAAAGAAATATGTAAGTTGTACACAGGTAGTCAAAGATTGAAATCAACTCGTATACAGGTAGTCACAGATTGAAACCAACAATATTCATACCTGTCAGAGTAAATTTGTGTAAATTCGTATTTTGTAAAATTTATATCCGTATTCTCATAAATATGTTTGTATAAGTAATGATTACTGAAAGTTACTGGACTATATTGTGAAAATATGGTATATCACTAACAAGGGAGTCCACCAATAAACTCACGAAACATTTACTTTTAGTACTGCAGAGTTATTTCCCTTATGTAAACTGATAGCAATGATCGGACTACCGGATTTCAACTACTTTAATATCTTCTTTTTTCATTGGCTAATAATGTCTATATCTGCAGTGTTGTTTCTTGTATAAATTGTTGGCTAGTAATGTCTATATCTGCAGTGTTGTTTCTTGTATAAATTGTTGGCTAATAATGTCTATATCTGCAGTGTTGTTTCTTGTATATATTGTTGGCTAATAATGTCTATATCTGCAGTGTTGTTTCTTGTATAAATTGTTGGCTAATAATATCTATATCTGCAGTGTTGTTTCTTGTATAAATTGTTGGCTAATAATGTCTATATCTGCAGTGTTGTTTCTTGTATAAATTGTTGGCTAATAATGTCTATATCTGCAGTGTTGTTTCTTGTATAAATTGTTGGCTAATGTCTATATCTGCAGTGTTGTTTCTTGTATAAATTGTTGGCTAATAATATCTATATCTGCAGTATTGTTTCTTGTATAAATTGTTGGCTAATAATGTCTATATCTGCAGTGTTGTTTATTGTATAAATTGTTGGCTAATAATGTCTATATCTGCAGTGTTGTTTATTGTATAAATTGTTGGCTAATAATGTCTATATCTGCAGTGTTGTTTCTTGTATAAATTGTTGGCTAATAATGTCTATATCTGCAGTGTTGTTTCTTGTATAAATTGTTGGCTAATGTCTATATCTGCAGTGTTGTTTCTTGTATAAATTGTTGGCTAATAATGTCTATATCTGCAGTGTTGTTTCTTGTATAAATTGTTGGCTAATAATGTCTATATCTGCAGTGTTGTTTCTTGTATAAATTGTTGGCTAATGTCTATATCTGCAGTGTTGTTTCTTGTATAAATTTTTGGCTAATAATGTCTATATCTGCAGTGTTGTTTATTGTATAAATTGTTGGCTAATAATGTCTATATCTGCAGTGTTGTTTATTGTATAAATTGTTGGCTAATAATGTCTATATCTGCAGTGTTGTTTCTTGTATAAATTGTTGGCTAATAATGTCTATATCTGCAGTGTTGTTTATTGTATAAATTGTTGGCTAATAATGTCTATATCTGCAGTGTTGTTTCTTGTATAAATCGTTTGTTTCCATTTCTTATCTTGTACCTACAGTTTCAAAAGTGTATATGTCCAAAAATATTTTGTTGTTTTTATTTCTTTTCATAATTATTTGTTCGTACTTAGTGTTATCAAAACCTTTTGTATAAATTAAAAATAACTACAGTTATTCTTTTTATGCCTGGTTCTGTGGTTGTACTTATGGGGTTGTAGAATGTCTCTGATGTTGTTGTAATCCTCCCATGGGGTTGTAGAATGTCTCTGATGTTGTTGTAATCCTCCCACGGAGTTGTAGAATGTCTCTGATGTTGTTGTAACCCCCCCCCTCATGGGGTTGTAGAATGTCTTTGATGTTGTTTTAATCCTCCCATGGAGTTGTAGAATGTCTCTGATGTTGTTATAATCCTCCCATGGAGTTGTAGAATGTCTCTGATGTTGTTTTAATCCTCCCATGGAGTTGTAGAATGTCTCTGATGTTGTTTTAATCCTCCCATGGAGTTGTAGAATGTCTCTGATGTTGTTTTAATCCTCCCATGGAGTTGTAGAATGTCTCTGATGTTGCTGTAATCCTCCCATGGGTTTGTAGAATGTCTCTGATGTATTTGATCTATTTACGTTTTGTTCTGGCAACCAAAATGCTGTGTTGATGGTTGCATCCTAAATAAGATCATTTTATTTCCTTATTTGTTGACATGGTTGAAACTTGTTACAATTTCCCTGTTAAGTCTTCCATTTGATGTGAACACACTGCCAAGATATTTAAATGTTTACCACATTTTATAATGTTTAAATAGTTGGGTTTTTTTTTGTTCTAAAATTTCCCTCTTGTACCAGGACAATGGTTCTACTAGATTTCCAGCAGGATGTAGTCAAGGAAACGAAATTGTGGTGTGTCATCATTTTATTTGCCCAATGGCCCAACACAGTCGACTTCAGTGTGGCAACTAATACATTCAGTGTTTTTACCACTTGTAACTGAACGATTTCACTAGTAGGCCAGTCGTACAAGAGAACTGGTTCCCATACTGTACAATGAACACCAACCTGAAAGCTAACCACAGTCAACTATGCTAGACAGTTTTTCGCAGCTGTAGGTATCACCATGGACATAGCCACAGACACAACCACTTTAATGTTTTATCTGGATATTGCTTGCTTTTGGTGTTGTGCTCATTTTCAGGAATTCTGTTTGTTCAATGTTGATCTTGATGTCATGATTAAGGCAGCTTGTTTATGTGAGCTAATACACCTTCTGGCTATGGAGCAGACAGTGATCATCAGCTAAAGAATAGAGCAGTTGGTGATTGTCAGGCAAACAATGGAACAGACAGTGATTGTCAGGCAAAGAATGGAACAGACAGTGATTGTCAGGCAAAGAATGGAACAGACAGTGATTGTCAGGCAAAGAATGGAACAGGCAGTGATTGTCAGGCAAAGAATGGAACAGACAGTGATTGTCAGGCAAAGAATGGAACAGGCAGTGATTGTCAGGCAAAGAATGGAACAGACAGTGATTGTCAGGCAAAGAATGGAACAGACAGTGAGTGTCAGGCAAAGAATGGAACAGACAGTGATTGTCAGGCAAACAATGGAACAGACAGTGATTGTCAGGCAAAGAATGGAACAGGCAGTGATTGTCAGGCAAACAATGGAACAGACAGTGATTGTCAGGCAAAGAATGGAACAGACAGTGATTGTCAACCATGAGCAATTCTTTCAATTTTCAGCGTTGGCTCCCAGTAATGTTTGCAGACAAATCTCTTTGTAACAACTTGGTGACGGGTGACTGAAAATCTCTTTGTAACAACTTGGTGACCGAAAATCTCTTTGTAACAACTTGGTGACCGAAAATCTCTTTGTAACAACTTGGTGACCGAAAATCTCTTTGTAACAACTTGGTGACGGGTGACTGAAAATCTCTTTGTAACAACTTGGTGACCGAAAATCTCTTTGTAACAACTTGGTGACCGAAAATCTCTTTGTAACAACATGGTGACGGGTGACCGAAAATATGTATGTAAAAACAGTTATTTACTATATATAGTACAAACACAAATAAGTATGTAATAACAGAATTTAGCTACATACAGTACAAACAATAAAGAAGACATATAATTGGCAATTTGATAAAGTTTCTTAACTGATTCGGGCCGGAATATTTTTAGCGTTTAAATGTAATTAAATTTTGTTCGATTTTTGTGTGTGAAACATGCATCACGGAAACAAGAAATAGTACTTCTAAATATATTTACATTATAATGTAATATATATATTTCGAAACAGAAATGGACGGAGAATGTGATTATCAAAAGATCATTTTGAAAATAAAATGTGGTTAATATATAAAAATTATTTTAGACAGAAAAGAAAATATGTAAATGACACATAAATATTATTTTAGATATGATATTTGACCTTACCGCATTTTTGAATCAATAAATTCCACTCAAACTGTATTATTTCTGTTAGATAATCCAATTACGAACACAATAATGTATAATATATATGCATAGTGCGTCAAAAATTTATTATTTCGAAAGAATTTCGACATCTATCAAAAACAGTAGACTTAACTTTACATGAAACTCAAATGAAAATATGGCTAATTTTTCTTACAAAATGGCGTAAATTTGCAAACACGATGCTAGAAGCATTTGCCAGGTTGGATTTCATAATAAATGAGACCAAAGTAAATAAAATAGTTATTATTTTACGAAAATAAGTAAATTGGAAAAAATATATAAAACATATAAGGAAAAATGACGTCACAGACCCCCATTATCAAAACTTGAGATGGGACACAAAGACTAGTGACACTGTGACCTGCCATACATATCATAAGAGATGACTAAGGAGGTTTGTGGGGCTGGTCCTGTCCATCAACGGTCAAAGTGAACTAGTGACCTGCCAATATAGTATTTCTCAATTGAAATTTAGAAATGATAGCATTTAACACAATCACAACAATGGATAATAATTGAGACTGGTGTACAACAAATAGAAGTCAAACACAAGCTCCATCAGCTTTTGACAAGTAACTATCAGACTATATGTGGTACGGGTATGAAACAAATACACATAACAATTATATAAGAAAGTTTCATTACCTGAAAGTTGAAACTTATTTCTATTTTATTCTTACTTATATCCTATATTCTAGTAGTCTGTGTACGATCATTGTCAAGCTGGTCCACCTGGTGTTTTACATTAAACACAATGTTCAGAATTGATCATTCTTATGTGATAGCACTTTATTGATTCAGTCCACATAACCTTAGAGAAATGATTTTGGTGAGCCTCAATCAAAGAACATTCAATCAAAGAACAATCAATCAAAGAACAATCATCTAAGAACTGAAACCATCTGATTTCATCTGAACTGAAAACATTGACTGTGACTAGACTTCCTGTCCCTACAGAGAGATTGAACATTGACTGAGTCTAGACTTCCTTTCTCCTCAGAGAGATAGAACATTGACTGCTTCCTATTGCCACAGAGAGATAGAATATTGACTAATTTCTAAGAAAGAGCATTGACTGCTTCCTGTCCCCTAAAAGAAATAGAACATTGACTGTTTCCTGTTCCCACAAAGAGATATTATATTGATTGTGTCTAGACTTCCTGCCCCCACAAAGAGATATTATATTGATTGTGTCTAGACTTCCTGTCCCCCACAAAGAGATATTATATTGATTGTGTCTAGACTTCCTGCCCCCACAAAGAGTTATTATATTGATTGTGTCTAGACTTCCTGCCCCCACAAAGAGATATTATATTGATTGTGTCTAGACTTCCTGTCCCCCACAGAGAGATATTATATTGATTGTGTCTAGACTTCCTGTCCCCCACAGAGAGATATTATATTGATTGTGTCTAGACTTCCTGTCCCCACAAAGAGATATTATATTGATTGTGTCTAGACTTCCTGTCCCCCACAAAGAGATATTATATTGATTGTGTCTAGACTTCCTGTCCCCCACAAAGAGATATTATATTGATTGTGTCTAGACTTCCTGTCCCCACAAAGAGATATTATATTGATTGTGTCTAGACTTCCTGCCCCCCACAGAGAGATATTATATTGCTTGTGTCTAGACTCCCTGTCCCCACAAAGAGATATTATATTGATTGTGTCTAGACTTCCTGTCCCCCACAAAGAGATAGTATATTGATTGTGTCTAGACTTCCTGTCCCCCACAAAGAGATATTATATTGATTGTGTCTAGACTTCCTGTCCCCCACAAAGAGATATTATATTGATTGTGTCTAGACTTCCTGTCCCCACAAAGAGATATTATATTGCTTGTGTCTAGACTTCCTGCCCCCCACAGAGAGATATTATATTGCTTGTGTCTAGACTCCCTGTCCCCACAAAGAGATATTATATTGATTGTGTCTAGACTTCCTGTCCCCCACAAAGAGATATTATATTGATTGTGTCTAGACTTCCTGTCCCCCACAAAGAGATATTATATTGATTGTGTCTAGACTTCCTGTCCCCCACAAAGAGATATATATATCTCCACATTGACCAGAGATTCTGGATGACGAGAATCTCTTGTGCTTGAATATTGCTGAACATTTGCCATAGACTTGCCTGAAGTTGTACAATTTTTGTTCTGAATATTTAGAATTAAATGAATTGACTCAAATATATTTGAAATATGATTATATAAATTTAAATTTTAAAATTAGTTGATGCTGTCATTAATATTCAAGGGCTGTTCACTAAGTTGTGAAGGAGATGGGGAGGGCATGAGGCAGAGTATACTTACAGACAAGTTAGCCCTATCTTCTTCAAAGTACATTACGGTAAATGTAGGTTCCATGCCAGCAGCCTGTAATGAAGATAACTCTTCATGCAATGAACCGCTGCAAATATTATACATGACATAGGTGAGACTAGCAGGAGACAGGCAGACAGATTCTACGAACATATGTACAGCATCAGAAACCATTTGGGATCTCCTGTTGCCGACCACTTCAATGGCATGGGCCATCGAGCTGCTCACGATATTCATATGAAGTTGTTCTTCTCAGATGACCAGACCTGTCGGGCGCTTGAGAACAGCTCTATATATATATATATATATATATATATATATATATATAAATTTGGCATGATTTAACCTTTTGGGGTCAATGCCTTCCAGATGTATCATGTTGTTCCATCATTTCTCTGTTCTTCTTGCTGCACATATATTTGGGTGTGTTTTGTATATTTCCTGTTTGTGATGTTTCACCTCTGACCTCATTTCAACTCTTCCGAGTTATCTCCACATTTAACTCAGCCATGTGAACATCAACAGTGCCATTCTTTTTTTGTTGTGTATGTAGTCTTGATAAAGGCCTTTTGGTTGAAACGTTGATAAGTGTGTTACTATGTGTGTTTCTGATGGTTAGCAAAATCTCATTACCCTGTGCAAAGCTTCACCAGCAACTATTAGGTGTGGTGGCTAGTTTCCTTGCTTGCTGTGTTTACTTTCCCTAACTCATGGTACCCATTTACAGCTAGGTTAAGTTAACCGAAGGAGTGGTCTTGTCAGGCGAGAAACCACAATCCAGATGTGTTTGTCCAGATGTGGTTTTGAACCTGGCAAACTGTGACTTAGTGCTCACTATCAAGTAGGTTGCAGTGCTACCTCAAATATGAGGCATGTTCAAATGAAACCTATCCAAGTGGGTATTATTACAGAATTATGAAATGTACATCAGCTGTTGTAATATAATTAAATCAAGCAATTATTAGGGAATATTTATCACAGTCATGTTCACACTTGATGGATGTATGCAGCATGTCTAATGTATTCTTGTAGCAGATAGCATTGATGTTCTTGTAGCAGATAGCATTGATGTTCCTGTAGCAGATAGCATTGATGTTCCTGTAGCAGATAGCATTGATGTTCACACTAAGCTCTTTAAAGTCCACCAACAAGAATATTTCTTGATTTAAAAAAAAAAGGTAGTAAGAATCACCTTTTCTGCATAAATTTGTGATGTTAATTTTTTGCTCTTTGGTAATCTGTGATGTTTCCATTGCATTCTGGTTGCTTTGCTGCATGGCTCAAAGTGGTGATGATTCGTCACCTGTGACTCTTCGCGATAGAAAGGCATCACCCTCCACAGGGTAACTCTGTAAGTGGTTCAAACTCCAGCTCATTCATTACTCCTTGTGATGTTCAGTAACCTTGGTACACATTGAGAACACACTTTCCGATACTTTCTCTGACACATACATTTTCCACCATACACTGCCTGCATTCTTTGATGAATGTTGGTTGGTCGGCATTCTTCTGCTATTGGTAACGTATCCTATTCAAGACATAGCTATCATCTCAGCATTTTTTGGCTGTACTGATTTTTCTACACAATATAAATACATTTAGTAGTTTGCCATTGCTTCTGAACGGTCTGGATGCACAATTGCCTGAGGAAAGAATCGAATTCTGTACCTTGGCCATCACAGATGCGCTCTGAACCACTCTGCCACAGTCGGACAAACTATAGTATAGTTTTATGTGAATGTTTAGTTGTCATTCAGAATACCACAACTTCCGCTATAAAAAACTGAATCACTGCTCCTTGGTCCAGTTTGAACGGATTTGTTATCACACCTGTCATGTTGCCGACTGTCTGCACAGGACACTAAGAATAGAAAGAGAATATCCACATGACCATTTGTTCGTTAATGTGCACTTATTACATGAGTGCTGACATCTTTACTCTTCCCGCATGCTGGCATAGGTTATGCACCACAGGAAGGTTTCATTCCACCTTCTAGTTTTTATTTGCAACTCATAGCACCACATATAACATAAAACATATAGTTTTATGTGAGGTTACAGTTGTCACTTATGGGGCCACATATAATGTATTGTTTTGTCACTCATTGTGTCACATACAACATCTATTTTTATGTGAATTTTCAGCTGTCACTATTGGTGCCACATACAACA
This sequence comes from Meghimatium bilineatum, assembly GCA_034231615.1. Classification (NCBI taxonomy): domain Eukaryota; kingdom Metazoa; phylum Mollusca; class Gastropoda; order Stylommatophora; family Philomycidae; genus Meghimatium; species Meghimatium bilineatum. Next base: position 2,127,236 of record CM067317.1, on the reverse strand, counting down.
TATATTTGTATGTGAATTTTCAGCTGTCACTATTGATGCCACATACAACAATGTGAGTTTTCTGTTGTCACTATTGTGCCACATACAAACATATAATGTATAGTTTGATCACTCATGGTGCCACATACAAACATATAATGTATAGTTTGATCACTCATGGTGCCACATACAAACATATAATGTATAGTTTGATCACTCATGGTGCCACATACAAACATATAATGTATAGTTTTATTGTTAGACATTATACCACAACAACTGCCTTGCCAAAATAGATTTGAAAAGCTGAATCTCAAGAGTATGTCAGTAGTTTAAATAGTGATGTACACATATGTACACAACATCTTGGAACAGTTGTGTGTGTCAGTAGTTTGAATAGTGATGCCCTGCCAAAAACAGATGTGTTGGGCCATTGTAGCACAGGCGATACAACACATTTCCGTTCTCTGGACTACATCCTGCTGGAAGTCTAGTAGGACTATGGTCCTGCTACAAGGGAGATCCAGCGGGAGTTTGAGAATGAACGCTAAAGAAGAAGAGGAAGAAGAATATTGATGCACACATATGTACAAAACACCTTCGAACAGTTTTGTATGTCAATAATAACATATTTATTTAGATCTGTCACGTAAATGTGAACGTCATTAGTGTCATTCTTACTCGTCGTCGTATGTTGTTGTGAATATGTTTGTGGTTAAAGACCTATTGCTGTATAGAACAATTGATTACGTGTGTTTCTGTGATTACGTGTGTTTCTATGTGATTACGTGTGTTTCTATGTGATTGCGTGTGTTTCTATGTGATTACGTGTGTTTCTATGTGATTAGCACAACTTGGTGATCTTGTTTCTAGTTTAGCCTGTACAATTTCAGTTTTGCTACAGTTAGTTCATATTATTGATTTTATGATATGTTTCTGTATGTGAACAGTGTTTTCTGTTATATGTTTCTGTATGTGAACAGTGCTTTCTGTGATATGTTTCTATATGTGAACAGTGCTTTCTGTGATATGTTTCTGTATGTGAACAGTGCTTTCTGTGATATGTTTCTGTATGTGAACAGTGCTTTCTGTGATATGTTTCTGTATGTGAACAGTGCTTTCTGTGATATGTTTCTGTATGTGAACAGTGCTTTCTGTGATATGTTTCTGTATGTGAACAGTGCTTTCTGTGATATGTTTCTGTATGTGAACAGTGCTTTCTGTGATATGTTTCTGTATGTGAACAGTGCTTTCTGTGATATGTTTCTGTATGTGAACAGTGCTTTCTGTGATATGTATATGTAACTTTGAATGGGGCTGTTTTATGAAATACGTGTACGTGGACAGTGCTGATGTATGAGTTTTCTATGATGTCTTTAGCAGATTTGATGGAATGACATCTTGCTATGAATTGATGACAGATTGTTGATTGCTATCAATATTTGTACCCTGACACTTGTATGTTATGTTGATTTCTATCAATATTTGTACCCTGACACTTGTATGTTATGTTGATTGCTATCAATATATGTACCCTGACACTTGTATGTTATGTTGATTTATATCAATAAATGTACCCTGATATTTTTTTATTAGTTAGTTAGTTGTCGGATCATCATCACTGCAAACTGAACACGTCCATAGTTGCTCCGATCTCTCCTTGAGTGTATCCGCTATTACACTTTTGCTGACAGTACCGGACCTATGCTGGTTGACCATCATTCTTCTGCGCCCTCCAAAATGTTCACTTCTAGCAACATTGCATTTCAAACCCTGATCTTTAATCCTGGTCATTGAAAAGTAATCATCATCCACACTAGTCTCACTCTCGCATGCTATATCTCTTAAGGAGTTCAAAATGTCAGCTCCATCCATTGCCCCATCACCATGTGCCACAATCACGCATGATGCCAGTTGATCCACTCTTTCATTGCCTCGAACACATACATGTCCCGGCATGAAAATAAATATAACCACTTCCAGCCTCGCCTTTCACAAGGTCTCAATCCACTGTGTGCATACCCACTCAAATGCTCTGGTCACTGCCATAGTCTCCATGGTCATACTACTCGTAGTGACCGCAAAGTCACCACTCTCCTCCCTGATAATTTTACCTGCACACTGAGCTGTGAAGGCCCAAGCACTGCGAACATGTCTAATCACAGATCCCATCAGTGTATATAATCACATCCCCCTCTTTGGTATTCTCACTGATTAAAGCCTGCACTTCTTTCTCCACAGCTGTGGGACACCATTCTCTGCATTCCCTGCTAAGTGATATTACTACTCTCAAACAAGTTTCGAAATCTGTAGGTAGACTTATCCATTCCGCACCTGCTGCCACATCCTGCAATCTGCACACGCTTTGTATGACATCCTCAGTACGTCCCATCCATGACCTCCCTCTCTTGAGTCTGCTGCCTTTAACTTTCTAATATTTCGGAATGCAACGGGTGTTCCTTATCTGCATATATTTGAAAGTACACCCGTGCACGGCAATACTGTAATCTGTGTTCAGCTACGCATTGATGCATTTTGGATTTTATCCAGTCTTTCGATCTGAGTTTTGCTAAGAGTCAGAATTGCCAGTGCGTATTCCACCACAGCCATAACCAAACCCTGGTACAAAAGAAATAACAATCTCTGCTCACACTGCACAGTAGCCATAACTTTCATTGCTGCTAAGCCTTTGCCTGCCCTTATGATAACGTGGTCAACATGTTCCCTGAAACCCAGACTTCTGTCAAATAACACCCAGATATCTCATTGTGCTAGTTCTTTTCCCGGACAATGAAACTTGTGGCATGGGTGTCTTTACCATGTGATTGTTCAAGGGAAACCACATCACGAATGCCTTAGAGGGATTAACCACTGCTCCTGTATCTCGACACCAATTTGTCAGTCTGTCCAGCTCCTTCTGTAGTTCCACGACACACTCTTCTTGATTACTGCCCTGTATATACACCAGGATATTATCGGCATATGACATTGTTCTGCCAGCACCTGTGATTTGATTGCCAGCGACATGTACTGTGTATACATTGAAAAGTATAGGAGATAGAGGCGATCCCTGTGGCATACCAGGGGTAATAACCGTTGGTGCAGATATCCAGTTACCACACTTAAAACTACTATCCTGTGCATCAGGGCGGCAGCAACCCACCGCACAACAAAAGGATTTACTGCAAGATTTAACAGCTGGTCAATCAAGATATCCAAGGACACCCTATTGTAAGCATCCTCAAGGTCTATTGTGATTGCACATGTCTCCATGCGCGAATCGAACCTCTCAAAAACATCCTGCGCAAATATGGCTGCATTCTGCCATGTCTTCTTTCCTGTGTGATACCCTCCTAACAACGTTCATAAACACTTATTTCTCTCAAGATGACAGGATACCTTGTGTGTCCTGGCGTGGTCCTTCCCAGGTTTGGGTAGTGGAACTAAATAGCTGTGCAACCAGTCTTCTTTCACTGTGCCCTTTAGAAGGCTATTATTGAACATGTCCGCCAACTCTCCCAACTTCTCATCCGTTCTCCGACTAATGTCATTCTATCTAAGGCCATCTGGTCCTGGTTTTGTGTTTTTTGTATTTTTCAGCGCCTTCCTGATTTCTTCAACTGTAATTATCATATGGTTTTCCATGCTCAAGTTCTTACACGTTTCTGTAATCGTTTCCCTGATTGCTTGATATGCCTCCACATTTCTCTGACCAATTTGTTTGGTGTAGTGTGCCAGCAACGCCGCACCTTTTGTCTCGTCCGTCTTCTGCCAGACAGTATTTGCCGTTCTGGAAATCGGCAATAGTCACGTATCTTGTGAGACCATTCATGGAGTTGTGTAAATGCCAGAACAATTTTAGTGACTTTTCACATGTGATCTCCTGACAAAATTTGTCCCATTTTAATGCCTTTGCTGACTTTGTATTTCAATCTCTTTGAATGTTTGGACTAAGATATCTTTCTTCCGTTTCCATTGTGTGACCTCCATAGGCTGAGCTGCAACACGTTTCCTTGCCCTCTGCCATAGTGCTACTGCTTTCCGTTTCTCGCTCCAAGCCCTTTGCACCTCTTCATTCCACCAGAGGTGCGTATCCCACACCTGATTTCCCACTTCTTGAGCCTTATGTTTGTCCCAATCTGTTCTAAAATACCAATCTGTTACACAATATGCATTTCATCACCAACAACGAGATGTTGTTTACAAGCTGACATTGATTTTATGAAATCCATTCCATATTTTTACCAAATCAAATATTGTCGTCACAGAATGCATGTTTTTGATTTTTTTCTCTCTATTGATTAAAATTTTTACGATGATGATGGATCATGGTTAATGAAGACAATGGATATTGTGACAAATGGTAATTTGACAGAATTTCGTGAAATACTCATTTGTCATTCAGATACTTTATTATGACTCTTCCATTGGGACATGTCTCTAGGTAACTCACACTTTGTATTGACATCCTTCATGTTTTAATATGAACATTTCAATAGTTAATGTATGCCTGTTCTAACTGGGTTATGCCAGCTCACAGTACAAGATACATCTACTCATCCTTAACCTAGCAATAATGGCATTCCCATTGTTTCTTAATCCTAGACTTACTCTGTGCACGCAGTGCAGAACATGGTGCAATGGGAAAGTGGAACTGGAAATGCAACAGTTACTCTATGATAACAACACAGAAGATATTTGTGTTACACATTCACTGACATTGCCGTGATTCCTAGTAAAATGTCAGAGTAGAGGATTTACTGCCATCTATGTTGATTTTAGAACTGCTGACTGCTATAATCATCGAAAGCATATCCTATTCAGGATGTAGTCATCAACCCAGCATTTTTTTAACGTAGTGATTTTCTAGGCAATATACATATGTTCAGTAGTTTGCCATTCCTTTCTGAATGGTCAGGATGCACAATTGCCTGGAATTAAAACCCAGTGTGTTGTTGGTTTATCATAAGCGAGAATGACTGTTTGTTATATCCACTGTTGACATTCAGTTAAAGTTATGTCCTTGATTATGAGTTCATAGATGGCTAATAAGCCATATTCTGACCGCAAATATCCTTGGACAGTTTGGGCATGGTATGACCAATGTAGATGCTGTTTAGCCTACCCGTGACTCCGCTGTTGTTGAGTTGCTGCATTTCTCCTCTTTTCACAACATACTGCACCTTTTTTTTACTCTAGAACACCATGTAGATATATTTTGTGCAAGTTCTTCCCATATATCTTGGTCTATTTCAAAAGCTTTCAGTGAGGTCTTTAACCAGTCCTTGTAGCGCTTCTTTTGGCTCCCTTGAGATTATATGCCCATCTGAAACTCACCATAGAGAAGTATCTTTGGCAGGCGATGATCTGGAATATGTACCAGATGACCTGCCCAACGAATCTTGTGTCTTCATCAGAATAGTGTCATTGCTACAGATACCAGATCTGTTAAAGACAGTAGTATCTGGATTTTGTCTTGCAATCTGATGTTCATAACTTTCTTCAGACACATTGTATGAAAATGATTGAGTTTCCTCATATATTGTCTGTATAACAGCACCGGCAGTGCCACTGCTTTGTAAACTTTCAGCTTAGTCTGTAGGTTAATATCATTTCAAACAAATTCTCTGCCATCACAGGCATGCACTGTACTACGCAACCACGGATCTATTGCAATCAATCTGATATTTTATTTAGAGATGGTCCAGTGATACACCTGTAGAGAGAATCACCTAGACAGTGGCACACCTGTAGAGAGATTAACCTAGACAGTGGCACACCTGTAGAAAGATTAACCTAGACAGTGGCACAACTGTAGAATTACTGAGACAGTGAGACACCTGTAGAGAGATTAACCTAGACAGTGAGACACCTGTAGAGAGATTAACCTAGACAGTGACACACCTGTAGAGAGATTAACCTAGACAGTGGGCATCTGTAGGGAGAATAACCTAATCAGTGACACATCTGTAGAGGGAATAACTTAGACAGTGGCACACTTTAGAGATTAACCTAGACAGTGGTACACCTGTAGAGAGATTAACCTAGACAGTGGTACACCTGTAGAGAGATTAACCTAGACAGTGGCACACCTGTACAGAGATTAACCTAGACAGTGGTACACCTGTACAGAGATTAACCTAGACAGTGGGCATCTGTAGGGAGAATAACCTAATCAGTGACACACCTGTAGAGGGATTAACCTAGACAGTGGTACACCTGTAGGAAAAATAACCTAGGCAGTGATACACCTTTAGGGAAAATCACCTGGGCAGTCTCTTCTGTGTTCAGCATCTACGATCATGTTATATTGTCAGGCTTGTCATCAAGGTGAAATCCACTGTCTTGGATACACCTGTAGGGAGAATCACCTAGGCTTTAGTACACCTGTAGATGATTCACTTGCTGTTGACACAAGTTAGTACTATGTTTTCAGTTCTTCTTCTGCCTTCATTCTCACATTCCTCCTGCAGGTTAGCTCCACACAAAAGAATGTATCGTGTCAAGGTTTACAGCTTGGCTGCAATTTATGCACCTTTTGGTATGACACATCCGACTTCACCTTACTTTTTCTTATCATTTTCATATACGAGATAGAACAGCCAACACAAATATTAAACCTCCTTAGTCACTGCTTATGACATGAATAGCAGATTATAATGTTGCTATTTTTTTCCTATATCTCTTATCATAAAATGTTCAAGAGACATGATAACAATAAAACTGTATGCATTCCCATACTACTGATGATTTCATACGTCACCATACATGATCATCCTACTTGATTGTATGATGGTAGAAGATTCAATAACATACATTATGTATACTCAAACCTGACACTGCCATCGTACACACTGTTGACATTTTAATAATTGTGTACAGTCCACCATTGTACACACAGTTGATATTTTAATAATTGTGTACAGTCCACGATTGTACACACAGTTGACATTTTAATAATTGTGTACAGTCCACGATTGTACACACAGTTGACATTTTAATAATTGTGTACAGTCCACGATTGTACACACAGTTTACATTTTTAAAACTACTTGTACTCCAAATACTGGTTAAGTGAAACAGCCGATATACACAAAGCTGTTTCATTAACCTTTTGCCAATGTATGACTCTTTTTTTTGGGTATAATATTTCATGTTGATTGTTACCATGTTGAGGTCTTGTTTCTTGTTGGATAATTGAATACATTTGATCTTACCTACATATTTGTATGTCTTTTCATTTTGTATTTACACAGAGCATGGACACTAATTAAAGAAAATGAGTGAAAACTTACTACGTGTGAAATGAGATGTCTAAGAAAATCAGCAAACAGAACAAGAAGAGATCATGTGAGGAATGAAGAGATTACAAGAACTGTTGTATAAGGTCTGTGATTAAATATATTGAAACAAGATATTGAAATGGTTCAGCCACTTAATGAGAATGAACATTTATTGTCCAGCAGCAAGAACATACAACGTGAAAATGAAAACAGCAAGATACAGAGGAAGATCAAGAAGAAGGTGGATTGAAGGAGTTCCCAAAATTTTGAGATGTCACAATATTTCTGCATTTCAAACAACCAAACTGATTGTCATTCATTCATGCTGTGCCTTACAGAAAAATCAAGAGAACATACAATAGATAGATCACCCACCAAGGTCAGACTGTTGTCAAAGACATGGGATTTATGTATGCCACAGTAAAAACTAAGCCTGGTCCAGACCACGTACATTTCAGTAGGATGATTGTCTGCACCAGAAAGTGAAACTGGTATCTCCAAGTTGAATGTGAGGATGTGGACGGACAACTGGCATTACGATGTTCCAGAGAAAGTACACAGCTCAAGATGACGAGTTGTTGCAATGGATGCAGAAAAAGGTGAGTTCAGGGATTCACAAACAGTTACATGATGACACATGTTTAGTGCCATAGAGAATCTAGCACAGAATGACTATGACTAGTGATCATGCACCCATTCATATCAAGCACTTATGACTAGCAGAGATTGTGCACCCACTCATATTAATCACCTACAACTAGTGGAGATTGTGTACCCACTCATATTAAGCACCTATGACTAGTGGAGATTGTGCACCCACTCATATTAATCACCTACAACTAGTGGAGATTGTGCACCCACTCATATGAATCACCTATGACTAGCAGAGATTGTGCACCCACTCATATGAATCACCTACAACTAGTGGAGATTGTGCACCCACTCATATGAATCACCTATGACTAGCAGAGATTGTGCACCCACTCATATGAATCACCTACAACTAGTGGAGATTGTGCACCCACTCATATGAATCACCTATAACTAGTGGAGATTGTGCACCCACTCATATTAATCACCTAAAACTAGTGGAGATTGTGCACCCACTCATATGAATCACCTATAACTAGCAGAGATTGTGCACCCACTCATATTAATCACCTACAACTAGTGGAGATTGTGCACCCACTCATATTAATCACCTACAACTAGTGGAGATTGTGCACCCACTCATATTAATCACCTACAACTAGCGGAGATTGTGCACCCACTCATATGAATCACCTATAACTAGTGGAGATTGTGCACCCACTCATATGAATCACCTATAACTAGCAGAGATTGTGCACCCACTCATATTAATCACCTACAACTAGTGGAGATTGTGCACCCACTCATATTAATCACCTACAACTAGCGGAGATTGTGCACCCACTCATATTAATCACCTACAACTAGTGGAGATTGTGCTCCCACTCATATGAATCACCTATAACTAGCAGAGATTGTGCACCCACTCATATTAATCACCTACAACTAGTGGAGATTGTGCACCCACTCATATTAATCACCTACGACTAGCTATTCCCTGAATAGGTATACTCGCATTGTGAGAGATCCAAGTCTACAGTTTCTTATAAAAGAAATCTCATTCTAGTTCAAATCAATTATCAACAGTACAGATACGATACATGATGATGATGGATGTGATTCGCAAGACCAATCTGAACCACACAGACTTTCCCACACAGTACGTATACGGCATGCTTGTGCCATCACGTGCTGCTTTTCTTCTTCTGCGTTCAGCATCTGTGGTCATGTTACATCGTCAGGGCGAAGTCCATCACATGTGTCTTCTTAGGCGTGCAGCACGTGAACTAACATTTATCAATTTTGTCTTTATATCATTCCTGATCTTTCCCCTCCATGCAACAGGATCCATGCCACCTGTTCCCATGATTCCGTATCAATGCCTGTATCTTTCATACTACGTTTGCATGTATCTTTGTATGTAGTGCCCAACCATCATGCCATCTTTATATATATATATATATATATATATATATATATATATATATATATATATATATATATATATATATATATATATATATATATATATATATCAACAGAATACACCACCAATCTCTTGAATGGATACCTACAGGCAAAAGAGCCAGGGGTAGACCAAAAGAAACACTCAGAAGAACAATACAAGAGAAAGTAAAACAATCAATATCCATTCTATTCAAGAACTGCACAGAATAGCTTTGAGCAGACAGAATTGGAGAGATCTGACCTATGCCCTATGCGCTCACTTCAGTGCACAAGGAAAGTAAATGAATATATATCGGGCGCTTGCGGTTCGTATTCCACTGACGTTATTATTATTTTTTTTTAATTTATTTAGGCGGCCTTTAATTAAGGGATGTTATCTATTAGGCCTATTAATTATATACATCCAACTGCCACTTGTCACTGTGATCATGCTAACAAGTCTGCTGTGTCAGATGTGTCGCCTTGGTTACGGTGAGTCTACTTTTGTTCAATGTTATCTTAATGTTTTTGCTTTCCGCGGCCAGACCATCTCCTAATCTTGAGATATTGGAAGCAGGGTCAAGAAATCTCATGGGGTTTCTGGAAATTCGAACCTGGCGAGAATCATGAAGGCACATTATGCGGGACGTGACACTGTCACAGCAAATACTCGGCCACAGAATGAAGAATCAAGGCCTGTCTCTCGAGTACTTGTGACCAGCAGGGAATGCATTTCTGTGAACCCCACCTGAATCCCCAAAAACATAGACTGTTCGTGGAGACTTCATGAGGACAGTTGACCACGAGAACAGTTTCAGATAGAGGAAGACATTTGCATGTCATTCTTTGAGATGGAGATGTCTGCAGCAAACAACGAAACCTACAATGTCAGTCAGAATGGCATTGTTCTGACAATAGTAGCATTGCTCATCAGCATTTTGATATCGACGACAATAACAAGAAGATGAACGATCGTTGCATACGATGTTGAAGATGAACGATCGTTGCATACGATGTTGAAGATGAACGGCATACGATGTTGAAGATGAACGATCGTTGCATACGATGTTGAAGATGAACGATCGTTGTATACGATAATTCCCATGCACACAATGTTTAAGATGAACGATCGTTGTATACGATAATTCCCATGCACACAATGTTTAAGATGAACGATCGTTGCATATGTAAATTATTCTTTTATTTTTCTCAGCTGTCTCGGACGAGATCGTTGCACGTGAGCTTCCACTGTTTTATAAGACCTTTCAACAGATAATGTCAACATGACCTGAAAGGCCCATTTTGATTATTTCCGTGAGTTTCTTTGACTATTTTGGGATGTATATAAATATTCACCAACGGAAAGCACGACACTAATGAAAAACGTCACGAATGGAGTCCTAATTAATTATGTACAAAGGTATTCTACTGGGGAAAGTCGCGATTGATCTCAGCTTTGCTACTACATGGGCCCACTCTCAGCATCAGCTACCACATGGGCCCACTCTCAACATCAGCTACTAAATGGGCCCACTCTATGCGTGTCCTGTTTTAACGTGATTATTGTCGGCACAGATACTTATTTCCAGAATAAATGTCGTTACTTTTACATACGTCCAACAATGCCGTCATCACACGACAATTTTCTTGTCCTGATTCTATTTTTTACAGACAAGTCCAACAATGCCATCATCACGATCAATCGACAACTTTCTTGTCCTGATTCTATTTCTCTGAAGAGATAACAATTATGATCAGGTATTATTGCGTCACTGATTACTAATATAACTAATAAATAGCACAACATAATGTCCATGAGAAATAACACACAAAGACACTTTTCACGTTACAGTCGAATAGGGAGCTTTATCAAGAAACCACGCACTATAAATAAACACTAAAGTGTCAATACAGAGGGATGATATTAGGGGGCGGTTTAGTACAGTAATAGGTTTATTATTTATTATATGACACGTCATCAGTGGCTTTGTTTTTCTGTAAATATAATGAGATGATGCTGTAAGAAGAACATACCATTGTATTGATCGTATATTATGTATTTTTATTGTTTGATCGTATTTCTAGTTCGTTAATGTTTCTTGATAAAAGTCCATATTGGACGGTAAAATGGACAAGACCTTATTCTTTTGTTGTTTTTTATTTCTCATCAACATTAATGTTGATATTTAGGGATAATAATAATCAGTGACAATAGTTGTTGTTGTCATGTGACGTATTCTCTTCAGAACTTTTACCAATGAACTCCCTGAACCCTTCTCTGTCTTGGGCCATGCTGCTTGCATTTTCCAACGATGTATTCATGTTATCTTTAATGTCGTCAGTCCATCGTCTTCTTGGTCTGCCTTTCCTCCTCCGCCCATGTGCTCTGCCATCCATTATTTGTCTTTCTAAACAGTTGTGTCTCTGTGTGATCAAACAAGTGTAGTTTTCTGTTTTGCTAGGTTGTTTGGAACCGACAATCCGGCATCTTCAATGTGTTTATAATATTCGGACTTTTTTCTTTCTTTCATGATATTCTAAGTAGGCCTATCTTTCTGTAGCATTCTAAGTATCATCTGAAAGGCGTTGATCTTCTTTGCCGCCGTGTTACTTAAGGTCCATGTTTCACAGTTGTGTGTTGCAACCAGAAAATAACATTTCTTAGCAGTAGCAGTTTCGTTTCTGTTCTCTTGTTTTTCCGTATGTTTTTCAAGCGTGTTATTTCACAATGTGGCATTGTCAATCTCTTCCTTTTCTTTGCCATCAGTCTCCTCGGGGCCGGTCTTAGGCCATTGCAACTTATGCGGCCGCATCGGACCCCGCACTTCATAGGCCCATAAATTCATATTATAATTTATTTTATTATCCTCTTCCCTACCCAGACTGGGCCCCGCGCAATCCGTTTCGCATTGGGTCCCGCAATTGTTAGGGCCGGCCCTGAGTCTCCTGCACCGTTGATGTGTGCTCCTAAATATAGTACATGATTACATTATTGTCACTGATTATTAATATAACTTATTTGGTTCTTTCCTAGGCGAGGGGTCTACATTTCACTGTGTAAGAAACGTTTTGTGACGTCACTCTGCCGCTGCATTCCTAATTACAAAATGACTGCCGTAATTGTGCTGAACTTTCTTTGGACCGATAAATTCGCTGTACCGTTGCAAGGAGTGTTCCCATATACTAAGAAATACATGGGGACATAATATGATCTTAACCTACTACACTGCATGAAGAATTATCTGGAACTGCACACCATTAACAGATTTACAGAACCATTAACAAAAAATACAAACCGGGTTGGTGTTTAGCGTTTAACGCCAGGAAAATAATTCATAACACACGAATAATACAATTTTATTATATTTTTTTTCTCCGTATATTCCGTTCAATATACCGGAAAAATTACAGAACCGTCACCAAGCAACTACTCATTTTTGCATCATATATTAATTATACTTATATTAACATCTTATTGTTGTTACTGCGGCGGGTACTCTCCACCTTATCAGATATCATATGTGACAGTTTGGTTTCTCTGACGAGCACAATTTCCTATAGACCAAGTTCTGTTTTATCGATGACCATAAGATGTACAATACCACAACAAAACAGCAAAGGACAAAATCCTGTCCCGTATCTATTGTCATTTCAACTTGTGTCGTTAAACGTCGTGGGGGGGGGGGGGGGGAAGAGGATAAGTTGGATTTGTCTGTCTCTGGCCGTGCTGTCTATGGTCATCCCGTGTCTGTTTAAGGTTTCTTTGATTGTCTCCACCCATCTAGTTCTTTCTCTTCCTCGTGCATTATAGCCCAATATTCTGCTGTTGTATGTACGAAGGGCTGGTTGGGGTGATTACATTCTCATGATGTGTCCATGATGTGTTTTGAGGAGGTAAAAACTAAAACACGTAAAAACTACATTGGAAATTTAAAAAAAAACCTATTGGAATGGTGAACTGGAAAAGCTGCAAAACGAAATGGAAACATCTAGAAAGCAGGCGGAGAACAGACCTAGCCAAGAACATCACAAAAAATATCAGCAAACAAAGGCTAAATTTCAAAGAGCCAAGTTACAAGCCAGACGGAGCAGCCAGAAAGGAAAAAAAACAGAATAGCTAAACCTTGAAAGAGACACTAGGAAATTATGGAAACTGGTAAAACAACTAAGTGATGAAGGTACAGGGAGAAATACAAAGATCACACTTTATAAAGATAGAAACATTTTAAACAGGTAAACATGCAGCTAATTACTTTGCAGAAGACAATAACATCAAAGTTAGTCCAGACAAACAACAGGGGGCTCGAGAAAGCCAGCAAAACATTGGACAAGAGAAACCTATACCTGAAGTCATGAAGACACCAATCACAATGACAGAACTGGAACATGCAATATCTAAAGTGAAAATGAAAAAGTCCACAGCTGATGGAGTGTCCAATGAAATGATTAAAAACCTGGGAACTGCAGCAAGAGCAAAGATACTGCAGATCTTCAGCATAATCTGAACAACAGGTAATGTTCTGCAAGCATGGAATGAATCAATAATGATACCACTCTTACTACAAAAGACAGTGAGTTTTATTAAGGAGACAATTACAGATATAGACATGTTTCAAGTGAACGAAAGAAGAAGAAGAATACCACTCCTTACATCAGGAAAAGATAACACATGCCCCTCAGCCTCACAAGCTGTATATGCAAATAATGGAACGCATTATTATCTTAGAATGCAGTGATACATTGAAAGTTAAAACCTTCTGATATTCTCATGTGCGAGACGGTCACCTGAATATCATGGGCCATCGGGGAGCCTATTTTCATCTCATAGTGGGAATGATGTATGCATAATCTATCCATCATCAGCAGCCATACCACAGATGTCTTTAAAGCAAGTCTCACCAGCTCTCTCACTACGGACATGTACTATATCACCAGCAGCCGTACCACAGATTTCTTTAAAGCAAGTCTCACCAGCTCTCTCACTGCGGACCTGTACTACATCATGACAAGGACAATGCCAAGTCTGTAGATAAGGGGGCTCGCCCCACACCCCTTTGGAAATCATAATATGGTATTTAGTACCAGAAATTTAACAAGAATGCGGATAAATACACACTTCTTCATTTTTAACGGTGTTTCAAAAATATCGTGAATTTGAAGGAATTACACCCAAAAATGGGTCAAAACAAAACAACTGTCAAATACTTCCCGTTAAGGAGTTGGAGAGAGGAGTTTTGTAGCTGTTTGATAAAGTCCGTATGCTCTTGTTGTCGCCACGTCATGTATAGGGTGTCTTTTTTAAATTTACCCTCCGACAAAAAACAATCCAGTCCTTACCGGGGATCAAACTCTAGACCCCACTAGTGTGACACCAACGCTCTAAGCTCTCTCATCCCCCCCCCCCAAATAATTAAATTGGCGGATGACCTTTCTTAATAAGCAAACTCTGCAACTAAAAGAAGATATCTACGGCCCTGAGTACTGTCCAGGTCGCATTGGGGTCGCAAACTCATTGGCAGTATACGTGATGGATGCCACAGCACCTCAAAGAAACATGTCTGACATTAAGGGCAGAAATTTACTACAAAAAGATGAAGAGGCTGGATATTATAATGAGGTCTATATACAGAATAACTAACGCAATGTGAGCGATCATGTGTTTGAGAAGAAAGTCTCGCCTCTCTGTTAATATCCATCTAATCACATTTGTTTCGGACTTCGAATATAACACTATTGGTGTCAAAGTTGATGCACACGTCGTAGATAGAGCTTTACTAAGGGGAGAGCTATTTCTAAAAAAGAAATATATTTTCAATTCGTTTCGGAATAATTTATTTGGGGGGGGGGGGTGGGGGTGGACCACTAAAGTTATAGTAGTTTTATGGGAAAATGGTGAAATCATCAACATGTTTTACCATTTTCTAAATAACTCTTTTTGTAATACTAAATATAATGTTATCCACCCTCCCAAACCTTTTTTTTTTAAAAATTGTGTGGGTGTAGAGTTTTCTTGATGAAGGAAAAGAAGCACGAAGAAGTAAGCGTACTTGTGGGGGGGGGGGGGGGGGATTGCCCACTGCGGTTCTAAATAATAATATCAATGTCCTATAATTTTGACGCTTTTTTCTAGCATCTATATGGTAGTTTCAGAGATTGGTCCATAACTTTCCCAGAAAGTTCATTTCCCTTTGATAGATGTCACAAAGTCAAGTGATTGATCATTGTAGATGGTCATCATCATCATCATCAGGTGCCATGCCGGCTGGCGTAGGCGGTCATGGCTCTCCACAGTATTATGTATCAAAGACGTTGTTCTTTCCTTGCCGTGCCAGGTTGTCATACTGTCTAATATTTTCTCACGTTGTCGCCCTCTGTCTCTGTTGCCTTCAATTTTACCTGTTGTAACTATGTACTATAAACCTGCCTGTCTCATAAAGTGGCCAAAAAAAAAAAGATTGCCTTTTTTCTTATATTGTTGATTAAGGTCTGTTTCGCATTTGACTATTTCAACACCTCTGCATTAGTTTTTCTGGCAGTCCATGGTATTCTCATCATTCTTCTGTAGAACCACAATCTCTGTTGCCTCTAATTTCCCAATTTCCAGTTTGTTTATTGTCCAAGACTCGCACCCATATGTTAGTATAGGAGTTATATAGCTCTGAAGAACTCTCTTTCTCACCTCTAATGACAAGATCATATTACACAGTATATTTTTCATTTTCCTGAATGTTGTTTTTGCCTGTCCTATTCTGCATCTTATTTCTGTTGAACTTCTTCCATCTGCTTTAAAAGTGTAGTGAGTGTAGGTAGTGTAATCATTGCACCTAAATGATTGTAGATGGTACGTATCAAAACTGACATGTTACACCGCCAAGTTGGAATCAGCATTATCTCTTGCAGACTATCTCTAATAGTCATCATATATGGATGTATATCGCAATAGTCAATATATTGTATAACCACTTTTATTTTGCCAACATTGCGAAATGTCATACAATGGCTCTTATTGTAATCCATCCATCAACAAAAACCTGTTACTTCGATCATGTTTACATTATCATATGGCAGCTTCCGGAATGCGCAGTAAGTGATCTCGCCAATGCTCGCGAGACTTCCGTAGATTTCAGCCAATCAGTGCTCACCTTCTCCTGCGTCTCTCCCAAAACTTGGGTCACAACCTCTGACCTTTATTTACGGACTAGGAGAACAGCACATTTGGACATAAAAACCATTATTTATTTACAATTTTGTTTCTTTGGTAAGTACGGATGATATCTTCTAATTCGACACACACATATCAATCATCTTTACTTAATAAATCTGGTGAGAAAGTCATGTAATTCTGAGTAGTAGTCGTAGTCCTGGTGAGACGCCATTCTAGTCTGTCACTCATCCTCGTACCTGTGCTCGCGCGTATACATTTTCTAACGGACAGCTGCAGTTTCGCCTCAAAATGTACAATATTTACCCCTTTCATAGATGCCACCGTCTTCAGTTAATTCTAACGCGTATGATTCTATGTTATCTATTGTCAATATCTTGATCTTAGAATAGTATGTGCCGGTTGACAAGGCAGGAAGTTTGACAATATTTGCGAGTCGGAGCCATTCGTAAACATAACCCCCTCTTTCACCACATGGGTGTAGGGTGCATGACCTTTGACAGTTGGTGCTGCCTAGCCCACTATAGTTGACGTCCAACAATAATAGAATAGTACCAATAGTTATTCATACCGACGCTAGTAACTTTTATATAAACGTACGTGATAGAACGTTAATTGCAGACACGATCTTAACCGCTTCAAATATATCGATCAATGTCGACCTTTGTCCTTTAGCACACGGTCAGCAAAGATCTAGGTCAGAAGCATATTTTATGCAAATTGGTCGGTCACTGAACTGTTGCGTTGGTTTCAGATTTAAACATTTGCCTGTCAGTTGAGACGTCGAGAATCTATGTGGTCAGAAGGCGTTGTATGTTCTTTCATAAAAGTACACCAGCTAAATGCGAAGATTGTTCCATAAATGTCAATCCAACCCAGCGCCAGTTTTATGTTCTGCAACGTTCTGTGCCCAAAAAAAGTTCACATTGAATATTCTTATTTCCATTCACAATCCTTTTCCAGATTTCAGTACTCACTGATTACTCAAAATATATCAGCAATCTGTCCTTCTGTTTACATAGGGTACATACTTTTTTTTTGGACTTCTCTAGTAACCTAGATCTATTATTCTCTCATAGTTACCACACATAGTTTCACAAATAGGATGAATACTGAAATTCAACGTTTTGATCACTTGTCCTTTTTTCAAGATAAGGACACACACTAAAACTGGAATTAAAGATTGCATAACTGAGACAACACCCAGACTTGTATAATGTCTCAAAGGCATGGGTGTGTACGGGAGATTACGGATGCATGTTTAATCCCTGAAGGGAAGTATTCTAGCGCGCCAGTATCCAAAGAATATATAAAAAGGCGCAACTATGGTATAAGTCTTCACTGTGACCTTTGTTCTAGTTTTCAGGCATTACCTAACCTTTGCAGCGTGATTGTTAGAATTTGTATTTAAAATTAAGGTATATTAATTGAAAAGGCATATTAATTTCGTATTAGTATTTACATTAGGGTTAGGATCAGTTATAAATGGAAAAAATAAATTAGTTATAAAAAATATAAGTGTGCGTGATGTCGTTTGTGTCGGGAGATATGATGTCACCGCATCCAATAATTTCATTGGTGTTACACCGAAATCCGTGACGTCTTCTACTTAAAATTGTAAACATTGTGTGCTATTTATAGCACAGTGAAGACTTAAGTAAATCATAGTTTTACCGTTAAAAATTACATTAAAGACAAAAAAGTATCTAGCTATCTATGTTATTAAATTTAATAAGTCAATAATCTGCCTAGGTTGTAAATTTGAAGAAATAAGCACAGAAAACTTTGCAAACATCCCTATTTTCAGCCAATCAGAGGAGGGTAAAAAAATACATGCCCAGACCATTCATTGATTTTATAAATGTAGGATTTTCTTTCACCACCTCTTCTTTGACCCTCTACTGTTCATTGCAAAATAAAAACCACAGGTCTATAGTTCATTAAAGACTCTGGAGTACAGGGAAGAAGATGATTATTGCCAATGGTGACCATTGTAATGAATGAATCTTTGTTCAATGATATATATCTCTCTAGCATTCCAGTATCACCTGGCCACTAATTACAGAGATTTGATTGTGTAGAAAAATGCTGAGAGTATCATCTAGCCACTAATTACAGAGATTTTATTGTGTAGAAGAATGCTGAGAGTATCATCTAGCCACTAATTACAGAGATGTTCAAAGGGTTCAAAAGTAATAGAGGATAGACTTCACTGTACTTGGTTTCCGATAAATACTCTGTAACTATCAACGAAGTGCACACCTGATGAGAGTACAGCTCATAGAACGTAACCCAGTAACCTTTTGGCAAAAATCCACACGGATCTCCGAAAAAATCCACCGTTTAAACAAGGCAACACAAGTCAGATTCGAACCCATAACCTTTTGAATACCAGGAAAAGTTTAACCACTATGCTAGGGAGATCCCCAAAGAATGCTGAGAGTATCATAGGCAGCTAGAAAAACTAACAAAGATGTTCTGAGTCAAATGTGTGACCTGGGTTATGACCTATTTGATATCAGAAGGAGCCAATCTTTATTTTTTGGAAACATTATGAGGCAGGGAGGTCTGGAAAACATAGTTACAAAAGGCAAAAGAGATTGAGGATGACAAAAGTGATAAAATATTAGTCTCACATCGTGGCATGGCAAAAAGTCAGCATTCTGACATTGTGAACCCCTTGTCCAAGTGCGAGTCTCACCACACGTTTGGGATCAAGACGTGTTCTCGCACTGAACAACCGTATCCCATTTGTGCCTGAGCCCATCGGGTACTGAACCCTTTGTCTCTGCAAACTTGTTTCCAGTATAGGAAAGTTTGACAGTAGAGTTGGGCCAAGGTTTCTTTTGTTGTCCTGTTTGTGCCTGAGCTCTTTGGGTATGGAACCCTGAATCCGCCAAGAGGAGTGCGGTATCCTTGGCACCCTGTACAGAATACAGAACAATAAGTTTCATGAGCTACATAACCAAAATACTTTTCTAGATAATACATGAATGAATTATACATGAAACAAGATAAGACATTGAAGTCAGTGAAGAGCAGTTCGGCTTTAGGAAACACAAAGGAACCAGAGATGCTATACTTAGCATCCGACTTTTGATGGATAATTATATAGAGGTCCAATAAAGTATCTATATTTGCTTCATAGACTACAGCAAGGTCTTTTACAGAGTCCAACATGAAAAATTAATTGAATGTCTTCAAGAAATAGGCATAGATGGATAAAACAAAACAAACTGGATCAATAAGGTACTCACCATAGGCCTATATAGAAATAAAAAGGGGTAAGACAAGGATGCATTTTATCACCCATCCTATTTAATATCTACACAGAGAATATCTTTAAACAATATAGAAAGAATGCCAGGACTCAAGATTAGTGAGAAAATAATAAACAACCTGAGATATGCAGAATCAAGAATCTTCCAGGAAAAGAGAGAGACATTATTCTTTTTGCAGATCAGAGAAATACAATGATGTATTATACAGGTGGTAGAATTAGCCAGAAGTCAATGTGCGTACGCATTACCGTCTGTTTGGTTTGGTTAAGTGTGCCTCTTACCGTGAGGCTGCACTCCTGTCTTATGGTTAAGTTTGCCTCTTACAGTGAGGCTGCACCCCTTTCTATCATGGTTAAGTGTGCCTCTTACAGTGAGGCTGCACCCCTTTCTATCATGGTTAAGTGTACCTCTTACAGTGAGGCTGCACCCCTTTCTATCATGGTTAAGTGTGCCTCTTACAGTGAGGCTGCACCCCTTTCTATCATGGATGATAGTCCAGTTTGGTTATATCAGAGCTTCATTTACAACAATTTTGAAACAAATCTATCCCGATGAAAACCAAATGACAATTCATAAATTCAGTTTTCATAAAAACATAGTATTATTAATGTCAGACACGGACACTAACTAAAAAACAAAAGTGAAAGCTTACTACATGTTAAATGAGATGTCTAAGAAAATCAGCAAACAGAGCAAGAAGAGATTATGTGAGAAATGAAGAGATTACAAGAACTGTTGAAACAACACCTGTGGTTAAATATATTGAAAAACCGAGACTGAAATGGATCATCCACTTTTTGAGAATGAACCCTTATTGTCCAGCGGCTAGAGCATACACCATAAAAATTGAAACAGCAAGATACAGAGGAAGACCAAGAAGAAGTTGGATTGAAGGCGTTACCAACATTCTGAGATGTGACAATATTACTGTATACCAGTTGATCAAACGTGCCATTGCCCAAAAACCAATCATCATTTAATTCTGCGACGTCTTACAGCAAAAACAGAGAAAGATAATATCGGTAGATAGGAAAACAATCATAAAAATAGTGTAGGTGCAGTTCTGGTAATCCAGTCACCATGACCTCCGAGTTGTTATATATGGCTTTGTGTACACACTGGTTGTTCATTTCTTTAGTTTTCTAGACTCAATCATTTGTGTACGCACAGGTTCATTTCCATTTCTTTTGTTTTCTAGACTTGCAATCATTTGTGTAATTGGTTTCTATTATTTTTGTTCTTTGAGACAACTTCAAACTCTGCTTGTGAGAAATGTTTATCAATAAATTAGTAGAAGCCTGGAACATCTTTAGACAACCCTGCATGTGAGAATTGTATCTATACTACGCTGTGGACCTTATTTGCCTTGCGGCACCAGGGGTAGAAGAGTTCTCTGGAGATAAGCTTGTTCATGTGGTTTCTTTGATTTCTTTGATCCATCTTTTATATGGTCTGCCTCTGACCAATGTGAGAATTGCTTATAAATAAATTAGTAGAAGCCTGGAACATCTTTCATAATGAAATAAAAGAATGCCATGCTCATAAGGGTACCACATTGGATGCATCAACACGCAGAATCTCCCAAGAATTTCTATAAATAGTGATGCGGATGAGTGAGGAAAAATCTGGTGTTGTCTGTCCATGTTTTTAATTTGTCCTCCTCTGCTTTTTCCACCTTTGACTGTTGTCTGCAGTATTGTTTTTGACAAGGAATCATGACAGCATATGTGTCTGTACCATGCAACTATTTTGTTTCACTATTGAAAGCTGTGATTCATGTGGACCTGTATACATTTCTATTTTATTTCTTCCGTACACATCTATTGCTCTCTATAGAAAATTTGTAGAATTCGTCTGTAGCATTTTGTATCCGAAGGCCTGTAGTCATCACTCTGTGTCCGCATTGAGTGTCCAACTCTCACAACTATATAACACTAGAAATCACTAGTGAGTTATACAGTTTGATTGTCACTCTAATATAGTTGCTGTTTCAAATTAAGTGTAGCCTTGACATAGAAGCTAAATCTATCTGCAGTCTTACTGATGATCATATGTACCGGTGTTTGGTTGGTTTTATTACAGATAAAAAAGTGCATGCTGGACAACACGTAGTTTGTTAACGTGACCACAATGGAGGGGGGAACTAGTGTGGAGACGAAGAAAGAACTTTGTTCAGAGATTGATGCTGCAGTCATGGATGGTGCTGAAGTTCTTCATGTTATGACCACTGGCACCTCAGGTGCTGTCACACTGCCCATTACTATCACACAGGGTGGTCTCATGTCACTGGCTTCACCTGGCCAGGGTGTAAGTAATGATAATAAGCATTAGTCCATTTCTGTTGTTGCACATGTTGGTATTCATTTTTTCCCCACATTTCTGTTGTTGCAGATGTTAGTACTCATGTTTTTTTTCATGTTCTTTCACAGATTTTCAGAAAGTGTAGTAGTAGGCACTTTTCTGTCTTTCTAGATGACAGTATAATTGTTATACTATAAGAAATATAATCCACGATCCGTGGGGATAATGGATGCAACTCACAAGACCATTCTGAGCCACCAAACTTTGCACAGTATGTACAAGAATCACATGCCCACTTGTAGCATTGTGTGCTGTTGTGTCTTTTTAGACATGCAGCTCTTGAACTATCTTTTAACTTAAACAAAATTCTGTTACTGCATGTTTTCCTGTGAAGGAGTGCAGGGAGACTTTCTATGGGCTGTGCAAATAAAGGTCGCTTTGCCATAGCAGACGCCACAACATGTGCAGGAATGATTTTAATTGTACCTCTGAAAGAAAATATTCTGTCCCATCTGTGGGTTGAACTGAGACCTCAAGAGTCTGGGACTGACATTCTAACCACACGAACATTGCTATTGTCACACAACTGTCTTTTAACACTGAGTAAACACAATTGTGTTTTTGACACAATTCTGTTACATAAGTTTGCCTTAGCCTGTGTGTTGTCAGTACGTAAAGGGAACAAAGAATAGCAACACTATTTAATTTTCATGTACCCGGGTATATCATTAAGTGATGACAAAGTAGGTTTTAGGATGGAGTTGGCCGTACCAGTCCCATATAGGGTCAAAGTGACCCAGAAGCCATGATGAAGTCATGAAACATGCCACAACACATTCCATTCTCCATACTACATCCTGCTAATCTGCAGGAGTTTGAGAATGAACACAGAAAATGAACAACAATAGTTTGATCTCATGGTATGTGATACTATTCTGTTGACATACTTGGTATGTGTGCCTGCGAACAACAAACAGTTAGTGAAATTTATTTCAGAGTTAGAATCTAAGAATTAACCATTGATCTGTTAAAATACATTTCTACTGCTGCACAGCTTGTTTGTCCAAAGCTTTGCATTGATATACTGCTGGTCATGCAGGGGTCAGAGGCAGTACAAGAGCAGGCTCATTGGCGGGCAATGCTGCGGTTGATGTCATAGTATTGAAAAGTGATAAAGTTGACCTAATAAGGGCTATCATTGATTTACTGCAGAGTGAATAGGACGACACCGGAGGTGATCATGTACATTTACTGGGGATGACCAGGGATAGAGAAAAAGTTTGTCCTCTCTGGAAAGATCTGAAGATCCCATAATTAGCATCTGTGTGGGACTTTGAGTCTGCATACTCTTGGATGGGTGCTGGAAAGAATAGCGGAGCACTTGTGGGAATGTACCATGGGCCATGATACTGATTAATCTAACTGGATTATTTCATCATCATCATAGCATTTCATTTTCTGGCAAGGTGTGACTTTTGAACTAGTATTTATTTCCTGTACCACCAGGGTGGCAGTATCACAAATGGAGGACAGGTAGTTATGTCCACTGTATCAGCCTCTGACTTGGCCTTACGACTCAAAGAAGGAGCAGGTTTCTCTACACAGGTTGTTCAGGTTCCTGCAGGAACTCTAGCTCAGGTGGACTGGGCGTCAAAACTGAAGGTAAGAACAATTAAGTTAACTAGTTTTTTTCCCTCTTATTTGATGCGTGTCAGTTAATCTTACTTTTCAATTCTTTCTCTCAATAAGTTAAACTTAATTTTTAGTAGCCTGCATTAAAATTGCAGTATTTGCACAATGAATAATGTAATAGCAAAATTGCTAAATGCTTAGGCTTATTCTATTCCTGATGTCATTTCATAATCAAGCTAATGTGCTCATAATTTTATCTGTGAACACACACAGAGTACATTTATCATACTAATGTTATGAAACATATACATGGTTTTATGATAACAAATCAGAATGTGGCAACCAAGAATTGATTGAGGTCTGTCCGTATTTCTGTGTTCTGCCCTTTGATTAACTAAAAGACATTGCAGCCAGGTACATTGTCTGTTGTACAGACCTTGATTGATCCAAGTACGTTGTCTGCTGTACAAATCTTGATTAACTATCCAAACACTCTTGTATGGACTTTGATTGACCAGGTAGTAACAGAATTTGGAAAAGTACTTTTGCACATAGCATAATTGATAAGTTTGTATCTATTGTACCAGCTCCGAATATAGTTCTAATAAATGAAAGTAATTTTCTCAACTTTTTAAAAATCTTGTAATGTTGTAATAGCTTCTTCATTTTTAGATTTTTACAAATGTAAACACTATAGATTATCTTAATTTTTACAAATGTAAGACTATAGATTATCTTAATTGAATTGTGACATGACAATAACTTTAAAACAAAATTATTCCTCCTGGATTGTAGATGGAGTTGTTTGTATGAATGATGGTTACCTTGTCAGAAGTTGCATGTCAACAAAGAAACCTGTCACAAGGGCTAGAGTTGTGCCCTGATGTCGACGTCTGTTTCAGCTGCATTCGACTCGAAACACCATCGAGTCGGATGGCTGCTGGAACAGATGGTGGAGCACTTATGGGAATGCCCCACGTGCTGTGAGGCCAGTTTCATTAAGAATCAAGAAGTTGCATGTTTGATTTCATGAAATAATGCTCTTCCTGCTTGATTTCATAAAATGACATGCCTTCTGCTTCACTTCTTGAAAAAAACAATTCTACTTGATTTGATTAAATGTCGCCTGCATGATTTAATTAAATAACATGTCTCTTGCTTGATTTCTGAGAATTATATGAGTGTAACTGTATGAAGAAGCATGTTTTCAGTTTTTGTGACTAATTCTTGAGGCTGATTTCAATGTTATTTGCAGGAGCTGCAGCATGCTCAGAGGCTGGAAAGACTGAGGGAAGAGCAGCGACAAGTGCAGGATAGGGTCACCCAAAAGATGCAGTTTGATCAGAAATATGAGCCGTGTGTTGTGTGTGGCGACAGAGCATCGGGTAATTAATTAGCTTATTCTGCAGTTTGATCAGAAATATGAGTTGTGTGTGGTAACAAAGCATCTGGTAATTAACCTGTATGCAACCCAGCTAAAAATAGCGCATATTGCGTCTGATACCCAACCATTTTTTATGGCATGATTATTCTGCACGTTTGCTTTTTTGGCATAATATTTTTATTTATTGATTTCAGATTTGGAGATAATAGAGGTAAATGTATGCTGGATGTGGAGGGGTTATTTGCTTGTGTGTGTGTGTGTCAGTGCTGTGTTGTGTACAACCAAAATCGAGAATGTGGACAAATGCACACAAAGTATTTACAGCGTCAAAGTCACACGTAGGCCTAGCCAAAGAAAACATGGCTCCTCAAATTCCTCGTCATAAATGACATCTATTACATCACTATTAAATATTATAAACATCTTCTCTCAAACACCGTACGTTGATCTACAGTAAGTAGATGTAAATTATGCTGTCGATGTTAGGCATACGCAGTTCAACTTCCAAACGAGAACGGTCAAATAAATTGCGTATTTATATCGCTTCAGAAAACTATGGAACAATCACTCTATCACACACTTACTATAAGAGCATGATGGGAAATAAGCATGGCCGATTGTTGTCCAATAACTACCTCGATGTAGACATTCGTCAACATTTGTAGAATACGGGTTGCTACAGGTTAATTAGGTCATTCCTGTTTCTGCCATCTCATATCTTCATGTCCCTCTTTCATGCAGGTCATACATAACATTTCATAATGCTTACATTGATAAAATTGTCATTTTATACATGCATCTAGTGATAACAATTTTATTTTATACATGCATCTAGTGATAACAATTTTATTAATTCATACATTGATACAATTTTGTAATGTGTTGTTAGAACTTCTCTGTTTGTTTTATTCTCTTTCCATGATGTTCCCCCTATTCTTCTATATACCCACATCTCAAAGTCATCCATTCTGTTTTTTAATTGTTTATTTATTGTCCATGTTTCTGAGCCATACATTAATATAGAATAGATATAGCATCTTATAATTCTCATTTTTAGCTTGTTAGATGTAAATATTTTCCTCATGTCATTGAATGTACTTTTGTTCCTATTCTCCTTTTAACTTCTGTTTCACATCTGCCTTGAGGTATAAAATAGAGAGTGCAGCAGTAACAAAACTAAACAGTGGTAACAACTATGGTTATGTTTCTCCAGGACCATAGGCGGCGCATAGGGCAGAAATCATAGCTTTATGTTTTTGTGTTGCCAGGTCTTTCATTTCTTGCGTGTTGTTTAGGTTCATTGACATGCCTTCTCAATTAATGGTTCTTCATAGAGTTTCTCTAGGTCTTACTCTTCTTACTCCATGTGGCACCCAAAATAGTGACTGGGGAATTCTTAGGCTGTTCATTCTGAGAACATGGCGGATGTAAGTCCAACGCCTTTGTCTAATGAAGGAAGATATATGAGTTTGTTTGCTTTCCTCTCATATAGTAGTGTTAGATTTAAAGTCACTCCACTTCATGTTCAGAATGGTATGTAGGTATTTGTTTTCGAAGGTGTCTAGTCTATTGTCTGTGGCTTTTGTGGCTCCAACTTTCACATCCATATGATAGAATAGGGATGATGTTGGAGTTAAAACAACTTGAGTTTTAGTAACTATGGTTCAGGTTCATAAACAGTGGTAGGTTTTACATTGGCAGTAGTTTACACAACCGAGTAATACAAGAACAAAAGTAAAACATCTCCAACTATGATCATACATTATAATATTTGTTATTGCTTCTAAGATTGCTTATTTTTGTTACTGCAACAGTCTCCACGATGTCAGATATGCTTTAACAATTGGTTATTTATACTTATTTTCTAGCCTCTATCTAACATTGTTTTTGTTGTCTACTTGTTATTGTTTCAAATTATTACTTACTGAAGGTTTATTATTATGTCACACTTGATCTGCATTGATAGTTTTGTGTTTATTTCTGGTTTGTTTTTGTTTATTGATTAAAGGTCCCTATTGGACTGTAACCGTGAAAAATGTCCTCGCCCGTATGGTTTTTTTGTGTTATTTCTCATTGACATTATTTGTTACTATATTCGTTATATTAGTTACCAGTGACAATAACACATTATCATAGTTGTTATCGCTTTGAAGTACTAGAACTCGATGCTGTCTATGGCAGCTCAGAATCTATGATATACTTTTGGTGTTACTGTTTGCATCCAGGTCGTCATTACGGAGCTATTAGCTGCGAAGGCTGTAAGGGTTTCTTCAAGCGATCTATAAGAAAGCAGCTGGGATATGCTTGCAGAGGTGCCAAAGATTGCCCAGTGACAAAACTTCACCGTAACAGATGTCAGTATTGCCGTCTGCAGAAATGTCTGACTGTAGGAATGAGGTCTGAATGTAAGTTTGTTCTCCGGTGTGTTCATTAAGCTCGCTGATCTAACGTATAGGGAATTCTCTGACTGACAAATTTTGTCTAAAATATGGTGAGATTTCTGCTTAACATATAGAGTTCTCTGTCTAGCATTTAGAGAGACTTCTCTGTCTAGCATTTAGAGAGACTTCTCTGTCAATACAACACAAGAAGTGCATACATTCCAATTTTTTTATATTATGCAGTTTGATTCCAACTTTGGTATAGTGCGCGCAGTTTATGTAGCGTCACTGAAATTATGCCACTAGCAGACTGCGTTGCTGTGCAAACATACTGGCTAATTTAATCGAAGTTATTTGTTTACTGAGCTTGTCAGCTACAGATAAACATGCTGTACATGTGTCACAAACTCATGGACTGCTGCAAGATGAAAAGATGTGCGGCCTGGGTCATTCAGTGATTTTATATTTCTACAGCAGTGGAATGATTCTGTGGAAAACCAAATGGAACACATTTATGCATGAAGTTTGTGTATACAACATAACACAACTGCCACGAATGCGAATCGAAGGAGAAAGAATGTTCATGGATGTTAGGGTTAGATCTGGGCATCACTGCAGAAAATTGCTCTCATCTTTGTTCCCGGACACATGGGTGTGGAGGGAAACAAATTAGCCAGCCTCGCCACCATAACAGATGGATTGAGTAGACATGCTTAGTACTCTCTGGGGTCGCACGATCGGAGGATTGTGAGATATTTGAGTTAGTGCAGAGAATGCACAAATTTGGTGGTGTGGATAGGCGTTACTCATATGTTGTTCGTCCATCACAAGTGATGATGACCATTTGTTACATCCACTTTTGAAAATTCAATTTTAGTTATGTCCTTGATTATGAGTTCGTAGATGGCTAATGCGCCCTATTCGAGCTGTAAATGTCCTTGGACAGTTTGGACATGGAATAACGACTGTAGACGGATCTTGGTCTATCCGTGACTTTCTAGCTGCTCTCCGCTGTTGAGCTGCTGCATTTCTCTTCTTTTCACAAGATGATGCGCTCTTTTTTATGTTAGAACACCATGTAGATCTATTTTGTGCAAGTTCTTCCCATGTATCGTTGTTTATTTCAAAGGCTTTCAGTGAGTTCTTTACCGAGTCCTTGTAGCGCTTCCTTTGGCCACCTTGAGATCGTATACCCTTCTCTAGCTCACCATAGAGAAGTATCTTTGGCAGACGATGGTCTGGCATACGCACCAAATGACCTGCCCAGTGAATCTGTGTCTGCATCAGGATCGTGTCAATGCTTGGGATACCAGCTCTATCAAGGACAGTGGTATCTGGAATCTTGTCTTGCCATCTGATGTTTATAACTTTTCTGAGACAATTTGTATGAAAATGATTGAGTTTTTTCACATGACTCTATACACAGTCCATGTTTCACTAGCTTAAAGCAGCACTGGAAGTACCACTGCTCTGTAAACTTTCAGCTTAGTCTGTAGGTTAATGCCATTTCTACGCCAAACATTTGCGTAAAATCTGCGGAAAGTACTGCTTGCTTTGGCGATCCTTGTATACACTTCATCATCAACGTTGGCATTTTGTGATAACGTACTGCCTAGATATGTGAATCTATTCACATCTTTCAGTGACTCATATAGAAGACATAAGGATTTCACCCTGAGAGATTGACTGAAGCAGAGATCTGAGCAACTATGAGAGATTGACTGAAGCAAGAGACCTGAGCAACTATGAGAGATTGACTGAAGCAAGAGATCTGAGCACCTATGAGAGATTGACTGAAGCAAGAGACCTGAGCAACTATGAGAGATTGACTGAAGCAGAGACCTGAGCAACTATGAGAGATTGACTGAAGCAAGAGATCTGAGCACCTATGAGAGATTGACTGAAGCAAGAAATCTGAGCACCTATGAGAGATTGACTGAAGCAGAGACCTGAGCACCTATGAACATGTCCTGTGCATGGAGAGGATGATCAACATATTTAATAACTAACATAAAAATTTCCAGCATACAAATTTATGCTAACAGATTTTTCTTCATCGTTTATTCTCAAACTCCTACTGGATCTCTCTTGTAGCAGGACCATGGTCCTATTAGGTTTCCAAAAGGATGTAATCCATAGAATGGAAATGCGGTGTGTCACCGTTTTATTTGTGCCAATGGCCTGGCACATCCGTCTTCGGCAGGGTAGCAGATTCAATATCTGCATCAGAGTAGTTTATATTTCCATTATGAAGTATATGCCTTCTATTTCTTACTAGATTTTGCTTGGAAGTTAAACCACCTGTTATTTAGTGTCTACTGTATTTGAGCTTTTTGACAAGGCTAGTTTTTCAAGAATATATCATTGGACACTGAACTTGTTCTTAAAACAAATGTTTAAAAAAATTATCAGTGTCTGGTGTGAAAATGATTATTTAACAAAACGTGATTTGAAAAGCGATAGAGGATCGATTTGACTGTACTAAAGTTTCCTCATATGTGCCTCTCAATGAAGCGGCAGACTATATGTCGAAAGTACAATCTATAGCACTCACTCTGTACTTTCAAGTGATAATTATCTCTGAAAAAATCTACTTTGCAAACTATGTAGACGAGCGGGATTTGAACCCATGATCTCCAGCACAAAGTGAACTGCTTAACCACTACGGCAGAGAGATCCTGGAGAACCACATAACTTGTTACGAACAAACAGAATTCAACTTTGTAACATCAAACTAGATAATGATGTGAACTACGATTGGTCACAATGAAAAATGAAGGAAAGTGAATGACACTGTATAATGTGTGTCAGACAGTATGCTTACTCCATGGGTGGGTCATATTCAGCAATTGAGATGTCTTAGTAATATTGTCAATACTGTCTGACATTCTAATAGTACTTATATCAAACATAAGGTCGCATCAGCTTGACAATGAACACACAGACTATCAGACTTATTAAAGATAAAGGTAGGTCCGATGCCAGCAACCTGTCATAGAGGATGAATATATCATGACCCAGATTTTTTGGCTGTCATTAAAGGGAAGTAACAAGTACATTTTTATTTGTGGTAGGATTGAGGACAAGTTACGGGTATTTGTGACTTCTATTTCATAATAAAGGGGAATGATTTGAATATTTTCATCAAAATATACCTATGCTGAAAGAAAAATATATGTTGTTACACTCGAGCAGATACATGAGAATATATTATTTATACTGAGTGAAAAAATGCAGCAGAAACTTGGGATATCTAGAGGTATAGCCTGCATGCGGGAGCAAGGTTGTTCAGAAAATAATATGTATAAAGATATGGAAGAAATAAGAGAAAGATGAAAAAACACAATTCTTCTGTTGCTGTGACATGATCGCTTGAATAGTCTCTATTCCTGAGGAAATTTTCAATGGATTGTTTCTTTTGACTGAATGACCGTCTACAAGACACAATAAGCCATACATACATACTGTTTTTACTGAATGACCGTCTACAAGACACAATAGGCCATACATACCCTACATACTGTTTTTACTGAATGACCGCTGCAAGGCACAACAGGCCATACGAGCAAACTGTTTTGACTGAATGACCGTCTACAAGACACAATAAGCCATACATACATACTGTTTTTACTGAATGACCGTCTACAAGACACAATAGGCCATACATACCCTACATACTGTTTTTACTGAATGACCGCTGCAAGGCACAACAGGCCATACGAGCAAACTGTTTTGACTGAATGACCGTCTACAAGACACAATAAGCCATACATACATACTGTTTTTACTGAATGACCGTCTACAAGACACAATAGGCCATACATACCCTACATACTGTTTTTACTGAATGACCGCTGCAATGCACAACAGGCCATACGAGCAAACTGTTTTGACTGAATGACCGTCTGCAAGACACAATAGGCCATACATATATACTGTTTTTACTGAATGACCGTCTGCAAGACACAACAGGCTATACATTCATACTGTTTTGACTGAATGACCATCTGCATGACACAACAGGCTATACATTCATACTGTTTTGACCGAATGACCGTCTCCAAGACAACAGCCCATACACACAATCGCATGCACAGACAGTGTGAATGATGATGAGAGACTGGCTGGTGAAAATGCCATGATAAACTGATGCTTATGTTTGCTACCTTGCACAGCTGTACAGCAAGAGAGACGACCCAGTGATCAGAGAGACAAGGTGCCAGGAACTGTAGCTACATCTACTCAGAGGATATATATCAGAAAAGACTTCAATAGTCCTTCAGCTGCAATACCAACATTTAGTCCAAAGGTTTGTTGTTTGTTGTGAGAGACAAGCTTGGTACTTGCATTCTATCAATGTGAATTTGAAACTAGTGCAGAGAAGCCACTCACTAGCAACCAAGTTTGTGAAATCTTTATCATATGCTGAATTTTCTAAACTCCACTAGCTGCTTCAGTTTGTGAACTCTCTACTTTCTGATATAATATTTTAACTCTCCTTGTTGCAGAGTTTGTGAAATCTTTTCAGTGCTTATATTCCCTGTAAGATTTCTATACCTATGCAATTATTTGTATTTTGTTGTTTCATTTTCGATAAACTAGATCCGTATTAATTTTGTTGTTTTCAACTGACTAGAAACTACTTGATTATCGATGGAATCATTCTTCTACCTTTCTGCCGTCATGACTTTCTGGTATCCATTTAGTGTTGGTTGTATCATCCATGCCATGAACGAGTAAACTAGAGCCCAGGTCATCAAGAATGAGCAGCTGCACATGGGAGCTCCTTTGTTAGTCCTAGAATTACAATTTACCCAGCATTTTTGACTGTAGTAATTTTCTAGGCAATATAAATGGTCTGTAGTTTGCTATTGCTTTCTTAATGTTCTGGATGCACAATTGCCTGTGGTGGGATTTGAATCCGGTACAGATGCCCACTGTAGCACTACATCACAGAACTGGATGGAATTACAATAGATGAGAAAATTCACTGTGTGAAAGATACAGGCAAATGTATGCATCCTGCTCATTTGTTACAAGAATTTGCTTGCATCCAATGCTGGAGCAAATCTTCTACATACACAAGATATACCACCCTGTGAGTTGGACCCCTCTTCTCATGTGGCTTCTGATGGTTTGCTAGTGCTCCATCAGTGACTGGTTGTGTTTGTGTGGCTTCTGATGGTTTGCTAGTGCTCCATCAGTGACTGGTTGTGTTTGTGTGGCTTCTGATGGTTTGCTAGTGCTCCATCAGTGACTGGTTGTGTTTGTGTGGCTTCTGATGGTTTGCTAGTGCTCCATCAGTGACTGGTTGTGTTTGTGTGGCTTCTGATGGTTTGCTAGTGCTCCATCAGTGACTGGTTGTGTTTGTGTGGCTTCTGATGGTTTGCTAGTGCTCCATCAGTGACTGGTTGTGTTTTTGTGGTGTTTGATCTGAATTTGGAAACATTATTTCTGTTGTAGGTTTTGGATGATGCTAAATATGGTAGCTTGCTGGCCAACTTGCAAGAACGAGTGGTACACACAGACCAGGGTATGGTTGTCCTTAGTTCTCAGATGTCACCTGGGTCCACTGTCAATACAGGTATGTTTGCAAACATTTGTTTGTTTATATAGGCTGCTTAAGTCTTTGGTTGCAGTTATATCTACTCTAGGATGTTCACAGTTTTGGTTGCAGTTATATCTACTCTAGGATGTTCACAGTTTTGGTTGCAGTTATATCTACTCTAGGATGTTCACAGTTTTGGTTGCAGTTATATCTACTCTAGGATGTTCACAGTTTTGGTGCTTCCAGACATAGGTGGCATTTGAAAAACATGTATATATCTTTTGTCACACTTAATCATAATTTATACTTGAGAAATACCAAGCCACATCAACCCGCCCTATTATACCAAGAGATTTGCATTCAACCAAATGTATAATAGTAATACAAGGTACACTTTTTAAAGTAAACCTGTTAACAGCATTACTGCAAACAGAAACTGAATGACACAAACGTGTGCTGCATCAGCATCAAATCTATACATTATAATGCTTAGATAGACTTTGACCATGACCCTCATTCAGGTGACATATTTTTTTGAGGATGTAGTCTTTATGAATGTTCTGAACTCCTCACAATTCTGGGCATGTTGACCAGCCAAGGGCTCGTTAAACAGTCTGAAATGTCTTTTGTCCACGATAGTATTGTCATCATCAGCAGTCCTACCAGCAACCATACCTTCCTGTGTTCAATTTTTCCATACTGTTATGTCTCCTTACTGCCAGTACACTTATTACATTCAACCAATACTAAACATTTGATAGACTTCAAGAACACTTATTACATTCACCAAAATGGGGTGCAAAGGGCACTGCATTGCTCTCGGTGACCCAGGGTTAGCAGATAACCAAGATCCCAATAGTACCTCCTTGTGGTGCACCAAGGAAACAGAAACACAACGACTAATGCTGATTCTGGCTAAAACATTTTAGTTCATGTACATGAAGCTGAAAGATAATTGACTGCAAAAGAGACAGACAATATCTCTGACACCTGCGCTGTCAGACACTGTCGATAAAACAGTGACTCTAATCAGTTCAGAGGAAGAATTGGAGGGGCAGCCAATGCAGAAGTTACAAAGTAGGCAGATGTTATGAGAAATATTAAGTCTGTGCATCAGACTCCATAAGAATAACATATTGAGTACACTGAGAGGGCAGTGCAGCGCCATGTGCAAAGAGAATTAGTTTCTAAGAAATTGGAACTAAAGTATTGTTAGCTCAAGACAAGCTTCTAGTTACCGGTGCTCTCAGCCCGAACCCAACTCTACTGCCGAGTTTTCCTATACCAGAATCATGCTCACGGAGAGAAAATGTTCAGTATCTAATGGGCACAGGCACAAATGTCCAAGGAGACAATCTCTGTTCAGCTCGAGAACAAACATTTAGTCTCCGGTGCTTCCAAATATGTGTGTAGACTCAGACTTGGACGATGGGTTCACGACATTGGTGAACAACACCTTGGCTAAGGGGGCGGATGAACCCGGGCTCACGACATTGGTGAAGAACACCTTGGCTAAGGGGGCGGATGAACCCGGGTCCAACTCTTCTGTTGAGTTCTTCCTAAACTGGAACCAGGCTTGAGAATGAGAAATAGTTCAGTACCCAATGGGCACAGGCACAATATGTCTAATTACACAAGACAAGTTCACTGGCTGTGAAACACCTCATGCAAGATATACGTGAAGGACAAATTGCCTTGGCGTAGAGTCAATACAAATTTGCAGCCTGGTGACAGATAGGAAGGCTGTCACAGGCTAGGGTAGCTCACCCGAAACGTCAGGGCATGCTGAAATCTGCCTTGCTGGGCATACAAGGTGCATAATGGTGGCACAACATAACTATAGTGACGGCAGAAATCACACAAATCTTTGTTGATTACTATGGAGCGAACGCATGAAAAAAATAAAAAGTTCACCCAAAACTGAACATGTGATTGATTTTAAGAAAACTATTGCATTCACCAAAAACTGGGAATATTTGATAGACTGCAAGTTCACTTATTACATCCACCCAAAACTGGGTGAATTTTTTTTTCACATTTGATAGAACTCAAGAACACTTATTACATTCACCCAAAACTGGGTGAATTTTTTTTTCACATTTGATAGAACTCAAGAACACTTATTACATCCACCCAAAACTCTGAACATTTGATTGTCTGTACATTTATTACATTCACCAAAACTGAAAATTTGATAGACTAAGAACAATTATTACATTCACCCAAAACTGAAAATTTGCTAGACTAAGAAGAATGATAACATGCACCAAAAACTGTGAACATTCTACTCAAGTTAGCAATGACTGTTGATGTCTGTTTTAGCGGATGTTGGAGACAGATCACTGAATATCCATTATAAATATGTGTGGGCACAATATCAGTTTATAAATATGTGTGGGCACAATATCAGTTTATAAATATGTGTGGGCACAATATCAGTTTATAAATATGTGTGGGCACAATATCATTAATTATTTTCTGTTTGATTGTTCTTTGTTTATTTTAATTTTTTTTGGTAAGTTTGCCACATTTTCTTGCTTGCTTCCAAATTATGATTTGCTTTTGTCATTGTTTGCGACATGTTACCACAAATTCAGTTTTGGTTCATGCCCAATTTCTCTGGAAATCTCACAAATCTTGATTGCTTCAAATATTTATATTCTCACCAAAAAATATTACGATCTGGCATGTTGAACAGTATGCATTGTTGAAATTGTACTGTAGCTTTCATGTTCAAAATGCCCTTAGTTTTTTTTTTAATGTATCACCATTTCAACATACATCCATATTATTTTATGCTAATTTGAGTCATTGTTATTTTGTAGCTAGAGAAATATTGTGCTAAATTCTGAAAATAAATATATCAGGAACAAATCTGTCCAAATATCTAATTTTGTGGTGCCGTTTTGTATGTATTGTTTTTCTTGATTTGTTTCCAGATGTTGCTAGTGCATTGATAATGTATCTCTGCCACGCTTGTATATTTGTAAATATCATTTAGTATAGCTGATGTAGACACTTGTTTTCCCCTGTCTTGTAGCGTGAATCTATTAGATGTTCTTGGTGACAGTTGCCAGCTTGTTTGTAGGTTAATTCAACACTCACAATGTATGAAAATGTGTCTGGTTACTAACAATAGTAGACTAGGATGCTTTAATCTATATGTAACATCTGGCAATTTGGCTCATAGGATTGGGAAGAATTTACACCTCAACGTACTTCTGGTACCTTTCTAACTGATAATATTCTAGTTGACATCTGACATGTTAGTTGTTTATACTAGTTGACATCTGTCATGTTAGTTCATGCTAGTTGACATCTGTCCTGGGTCCTGGTACTTGTCCCAGATAGTTGATATAGTCCATTTTGCGACTTCTTATCTTATATACTGACATGAGAGCTCATGTTGAGCTCTAGTGAAAGCAATATCATTGGTTAGTTTGTAACAATTAGGGTCGTAGAATTGTGAAGAATTTTTACCCCTATGTACTTCTGGCACCTTTCCAGATGATAGTGTTTTGTATGGGTATTAGCTACAATCCATGTCCATGGTTGGTAAGAGTAATCTGATTCACAGAATACTACCTCGTAGTACTAGGTTATGAGATTATTCTGCTTGACATCTTGTCATTGGCCAGGTGCCAGTAATTTACTCTGTCAATGATTCGGCTGAGTATACCAGCACAATATATATCTGTTCCCATTGACATTGTCCATGTGATATCTGCATTTTGTTTTGATTGTGTCATCTCTGGTCTAGATCTCATCACACTAGCCAATGTTGTCAGCAGGTTCTCCAACTCAGAAGGTAAAATTATCCAATATATGTATAATTCTCTAGTTTACTATTGGCCAGGATTTTTAGGTACTAAATTTTAGTCCAAAATAAAATGTAAACAAATCATTAGGAAATGTATCTAATGATAGGATGTAGACAGTCAAGACTTATTGTCTAGTGATCTGTGTAGTCAGCTCAAAGATTTGTTCTAGACAAACATGTATTATGTTGACTCTTGTTTTCAATTATCTGATTAATTAGTTTGCGTCTTAGTTGTGCAAAATTTATTTCAAGTATATAATGATTACACTGGTCAACTACCATGATGCTTCGGCAGTTCATCTTATTTAATCCTCATCGACTAGCAGCTCCTTGATTTTGAGATTATTCAGCCATATTCAGCCAAATGTGCCTGAAAACTGAGCAGGCCCTCCTATAATTAAAACAACACACTGCTCTAGCAAGTGCAGTGTTTAAAATAGAGGTAACAAGCTAGAGGCACATCACAAAACAGAATTATATCTATAAATGCAATGCAGGTCCCAATGAAATGATTAAAAACTGGGAACTGTAGCAAAAAACAAAATTATTGCAAATTTTTAATGTTGGACCACAGGCAGTGATGTTCTGCAGACATGAAAGAAGTCATGATACCACTCACCAAAACAAGGAAAATGTAGCACTAGTCTCCAACTACAGACATATCATTGTCACAAAGGATGAAACTATGAAATGTATCATTAATCTTGTGCCATGGCAGGCAGGCTTCAGACAATGCTACTCTACTGAAGATCAGCTTACCTGTCCCGTGAGATCGAGGATACTGTCCAAGATCAGAGACTGGTGCTAGCAACATGAATAGACAGAGAGAAAGCTTCTGACAAGTTTTGGAAAAGATCTCACGAAGAAATACTTTTGAGCTGTGAAGCAATGCTCTTGAGCAATATGAAATATTTCACTAAACTGTGAAGTAATATCAATGCACAATATGAGAGATTTTGCCAAATTGTGTGAAGTAATAGAACGAATGTGTTCTCTTTACGGTGCTCGATTAACAGTTGTTCCTTCCGAAAGTAATGGCAATCTACGGGAATATTGTGCCTAGAAATTTCCAATGGATTAATCAAACTTTTTCTCTAGGATTGTGGTCTTGTGGTGTAGCAATTAGCATAATATTCATAGAAAATTGTCGGTGAGCAGTAATAGGCTTTATTCAACATCATGGATATCAACGTAAACAGAAAGGTCAAACACATTAAATTAGGAACATGGAATGTTATAAGTTTAAAACACGGGAAACAACATGTAGTAATAGAAGAGATGAAAAGAACACAAGTAGACATACTGGGCATAGCAGAACATAGATGGGCAAAGAAAGGTCATTTCACATTAACAAATAGAGAACTGTGTATTTTCTCCGGATCAGAAAATGGTGGGCTTAGCGATGTCGGATTCTACCTCTCCAAAAATATCAAATCATCTTTATTGGGATATTACCCAATAAACGAGCGTATAATCACCATCAGAATAAAGGCAGCAACAAGAAACATCTCTATTACACAGATATATGCCCCAACATCAGCGGCAGACGAAACAGAAATTGATGATTTTTATGAGCAACTACAATTCGCGCTTGAAAAAATAAACAAACATGACATAAAAATAGTTTTGGGCGACTTCAACGCAAAAGTAGGTCAGGTCAGAGATCAACATGACCCGTGTCAAGGTACACACGGCCTAGGCATTAGGAACAATAGTGGAGAGTGTCTGCTAGCCTTTTGTGCAGAGATCAGCCTAGCTGTAATGAATACATTTTTCAGACAACACCCTAGAAGTCTATACACCTGGACGTCGCCGGACGGAAAGACCAGAAACCAAATTGATTACATATTAATAGATCAAAGATGGAAAACAAACATTCTTCAAGGCACGAACTACCAGGCGCAAACTGCGACACTGATCATGAGTTACTCATCGCAAAGTTCAAGGTAAAGATAAAAAAGACAACAAAAACTTCAATGATTACCAGATACGATATGATGTCAATACCGAAAGAATACATCGAAATTCAAAACAAATTCGAAAAATTACTAGAAATACAAGAAGAATACTCTCCAAATGAACTTGAAAACAAAATAAGTGACATTTTCAATGACTGTGCAAAAAACATGCTACACAAAAAGAGCAGGAAGAAGAAAGAGTATATATCTGATAATGTTACAAACTTTTATTTTTCCGGGTGAAACATGGACCCTAAGTAAAACAGCGGCAAAGAGGATCAACGCCTTTGAGCTGAAATGCTACAGGAAGATACTTAGAATATCATGAAAGGATAAAATCAGAAACTCAGA
This sequence comes from Meghimatium bilineatum, assembly GCA_034231615.1. Classification (NCBI taxonomy): domain Eukaryota; kingdom Metazoa; phylum Mollusca; class Gastropoda; order Stylommatophora; family Philomycidae; genus Meghimatium; species Meghimatium bilineatum. Next base: position 2,088,119 of record CM067317.1, on the reverse strand, counting down.
TATTATAAACACATTGAATATTTCAGAGTGTTGGTTACTAAACACAATAACAAAAAGAAAACTACGCCTGTTTGGTCATATAAAGAGACATAACTGTTTAGAAAGACAAATAATGGAGGGAAGAGTACCTGGGAAGAGGAAAAAGGGCAGACCAAGAAGACGATGGACTGACGACATTAAAGATAACATGAATACATCGCTAGAAAATGCAAGCCACAGAGAGAGGTTCAGAGAGTTCATTGAGAAGACAATGTTCTGGAAGGAATACGTCACATGACACAATATCAATGCACAATAAGAGAGATTTAACCAAATTGTGTGAAGTAATATGTATGACCAGTATTACAAGACTTTACAAAGATATTGCTGCTATCTAGACAAAATATCATGATAATCGGAGAATTTCAATGCTTGACACATTATTTATAGAAAAGAAAATTCTTTGAACCGCCACTCTCAATTATGCCGTGTGACGTATTCTCTCCAGAACGTTGTCTTCTGAACGAACACCCTGAACCCTTCTCTGTCTTATGCTATGCTGCTTACATTTTCCAACAATGTATTCATGTTATCTTTAATGTCATTAGTCCATCGTCTTCTTGGTCTGCCCTTTCTCCTCCATCCAGGTGCTCTGTCCTCTATTGTTTGTCTTGCTAAACAGTTGTGTCTCTTTATTTGACCAAATAGGTGTAATTTTCTTTTTGCTATTGTGTTTAGTAACAAACACTCTGGAATCTTCATTGTGTTTATAATATCTAAGTTTTTTTTTTTTCCTTCCATGATATCAAGGCATTGAGCCGCTACTTTCAATTACCGGCATGATATCAAGGCATTGAGCCGCTACTTTCAATTACCGACATGATATCAAGGCATTGAGCCGCTACTCTCAATTACCGGCATGATATCAAGGCATTGAGCCGCTACTTTCAATTACCGGCATGATATTAAACATACAAATGTTCATTCAACAAATTTTTTATGAGATTTCAACTTTAGTTGTGTCCCTTCATTTGTTCAATACCTCGTGTGTATAAATACAATTTGTATATAGTCTAAGCAGGAAGACTATCTATGACATTTAAAGAAACATGCATATTCACATTTATAAATAACCAAAATGGTATAGGATGCCCGACAAGTGGAGAGTCTCGCAGTAACATCAATGTTACTGATGCGATAAATACTATATTCAGTAATAATGTTACTATTATTTCCTATACTAACTGTCAAATAGAAAAACTAATATAACAAAAATCATAATGTGGACAAAGTCCTTGTTGCTTTGTTTATTGTTTGTTTATTTGTTACGTGAACATGATTATTGAATATAGTATTTACATTAAGTGTGATGTCAATATCCTAGACAGACACGTAAGCACCAGTTGATGATCAGAAAACACACTATATATGAAATCAACATGTGACAGTTATTTAGAATTGGTGAATTTAATTTCTGAAGCAACAATTTGTTGATTACCGGTAATGTTGGTTAAAAAAAATGGATGTATGGGCTGAAATATTGCAGTGGTCAACACAATTTAGACAATGCTATAAAAAATCTGCTATATTGAGAAATTCAAACTGACTTCAGTAGGTCAGGGAAACAGATGATGCGTTTTAAAGACACTCTTAAGGCTTCACTGACTCATTTCAACATAAACACAAATTTATTGGAGAATCTTGCACAAGACAGATCTGACTGGTGTCGTAGAATCAAGAGTGGCACAGCAGCTGCAAGAGAACAGCAGACACGATGCTGTGCAACAAAAATATACTAGAAGAAAGGCATAAATCATAAGGCAGAAAGTTGGATTTGAACCAGGTCCGTTGAGATGGCATCTATTCCCCTCACAACTTGTCAACATGTTTTTCATATTCAAGCAATACGCATCTCAAAAAAAGATGAGATTTTAGTAAAGACTTGTGTGTTTTTTCTCAAACTATTAATAAGGACTGGTCGATCAACAGACAACAACACACACACTGCACAGGTATGAAATTCATGGAGAACCACAAGTATTAGAAGAAAGGCAAGATTTGCTCAATGTCCCACAGACTCCTCTCACACATTATCCAAGTGCAGCAGATAATTCTAGGCAAACTTAGGCTCATTACTCAACAGCTGGACACACCATCTGTATCTATCATTATCCCAGCTGAGCTGTATGGTCATTGATGACTACGATGGACAGACAGTATAGGCAATGCTCAAATAATGTAGACACCTGCGTATTTATAGTAGAGATAACACAGACATTCGGAGAGTAGAGTCATGATTGCTATCATGGCGTATGCTTGGAACATTTTATGAATCAAATTTATTTTCTAGAATATCTTCTAAGAATACAATGAGATTCTATCATGCAAGCTTGTATGTAGCTAATGAAACCTCAATTGCTGGATGTTATCATTGTACAGGTAGTCGGTGTATCAACATTGATTGTTGCCTGAGATCTGCTTATTTCTACATGTGTGTTGTATCACTGAGATGTTATGTGTTAGAATTATTTTGATGTTATGAGAAGTTATGTGTTAGAATTCATATTTTGATGTTATGAGAAGTTATGTGTTAGAATTCATATTTTGTTGTTATGAGAAGTTATGTGTTAGAATTATTTTGATGTTATGAGAAGTTATGTGTTAGAATTATTTTGATGTTATGAGAAGTTATGTGTTAGAATTCATATTTTGTTGCCCCATCAGAAACTCTGTCTCAGGAAATGGCTGCCAGAAGAAATCTGGGAAAGTAATGCCATCCATCTTGATTCTGATCACATACATTACTTTTAGATTGGCTTGCAGACCATATTTTCAACCATCCGTGGTCTAAATAAATGATCAAGAATTATCCGTGGAATTATCCATCCGTGGTCTAAATAAATGATCAGGAGATGATGATAAACTAATACACTATGTAGGATGTAACACTTAACCAGTCACTCTGAGTGTATAATGATCCATCACAAATGTGAATACATCGTTTTGTTGTTAGTTTAAATAATTCACAGATTTCAACATTCAAATAATTACAAAGTGTCATTGTTAGTTCACCTAAATCTAATTAATTATACTCAGCAAGCATATGTTTCAATGTCTTCCTTTTTAGAAAACTGTTATATCCCAACACTCTCTTTTTCATCCATGATATCCAGCACTCTTTCATTCGTGATATCCCAACACTCTTTTTCATCCATGATATCCAGCACTCTTTCATTCGTGATATCCAGCACTCTTTCATCCATGATATCCAGCACTCTTTCATCCATGATATCCAACACTCTCTGTCTCTTGGTGAAAACAATTAACCACACACTATATCTACAATCTATGGATGCCATCTAAATGTACATTCCCACAATGCATCTACACTTCGTGACATCACTGATTAGTTTCATATATTTGAGTATACACCATATTCTTATATGGTAGGACCCGTGAGTCAGGTCTGCCCGAGGCATGCTTATTTAACGCTTTACTGGCTAGCAACACCAGGTCATTCTTATCTCCCATTACCATGGGTGTATCAACTCACGACACTGAAATTTTGTGTGTCAAAATCAAAATGATAGTTTTTCAAATGCATTTGAAAGCCCCCACAGTTATTTAAAGTGAAATCTGATTTATTATAATGCCGGATGTGGATTTACATGACTTTTTTTATATATAGCAAAAACTCACCGTCAAATATTTCAAGAATAATACTCATAAATGATGTTGAGACTGTATTTTGTTGGTGCTGCCATTTTGGAATGACCTACTATTCCAGATAAGCTATTTTTAGTAATACTATCACCACAGTTGTTAAATTTCTGAAGTATCATAACAGTTTCGACGATCAACAAAGTCGGTAAACAAAGATTCCAAACGGAGATTCAATGACTTGAATGTGGTCAGTAAAGTGTTCAATAAAGACTCTATGGTTTGGAGATGTCATGTTTAAATAGTTATGAACATCTATGAAAGTACACAAAAGAATAGAATGCACATCTCATCTGAGGAGATAATCACATCATTTCTAGTTTCCGTGTTTGTATAAAAGGTGAAAGCCTTGAACATGTGCATCTGTGGTTACAAGTAAACATTGTGTATATATATTTCATGAGGTGACCTTGTTTTTGGTTATGCATACCTATATCTGTGTTGATTTTGTGTGTGTGTTCTCTCTTCTCACAACTTGTATATTATCAGATCTGACCACACTCGCTGATGTTGTATGCACAGTTAACACAGAAGGTAAACAGGAAACTCTTTATTCTATTGTATTGGGTCTTTGTCTAGTGACTGCCGAACTTTGTCTAGTGACTTGAACAATTTTTTAGAAACTTGCTTGTTGGTCAAACTATAGCTAATTTTAGATGATAGACTATAGCCAGTGTCAGTTGACAGTTATACATAGTCAGTGTTAATTAACAGTTATATTATAGCCAGTGTTGTTTGACAAGGCAGACAATGGCCACAGCGTATAGATAGATAAGAAAGATAGTTGTTTGACAGTTATACTATAACCAATGTTAGTTGAAAATTATACTATAGTTAGTGTTAGTTCAAAGTTATATTATCGTTAGCGTTAGTTGACAATTATACTAGTCAGTGTTAGTTGACAATTATACTAGTCAGTGTTAGTTGACAATTATGTTATAGACAGTGTTGACAGTCATACTAGTGTCAGTTGATAGTCAGACTATAGTCAGTGTCATTTGGCCGTCAAACTATAGTCTTTGTCAATTCATGACGGACTAAGCCAGTGTAAGTTGACTGTCAGAGTATTCAGTGACAGACTATAGCTAGTTTCAGTTGACAGTGATATAGAAATCTAGTTGACAGACAAGTCTTTCTCACGAAACCAAATGTCAATATCTGAACAGTGACCTACTCTTTGTAATCTAATAACAGAGCTCATATTTTGATAACCAACCAGTTTCAAGCAACATTATTATATGTATCTGTTCTGGTAATATCCCTAGTGGGTAATCATGGCTGGTTTCAGCAAACTGTGATCTCATGGAATATTTATTCACGGTTTACTTCAGCCTTGATTATTGTTTGATATTGAAATCAAGTCTGATGGAACAAATAGTCTGCATTAACTGAAACACATATGTGAAAGTTTGTCCGTTGTTAGATTTATCTAGAAATAGTATAATGATATGTAATGTAAATCACTTATAACGTGTTGTCCGTCCATCACAAGTGATAATTCCCATTTGTTACATCTACATTTGAAATTCAGCTAGAGTTATGTCCTTGCCTATGTGTTCATAAAAAACAAACTTTCATTACTGCATGTTTTCCTTGTAAGGAGTGCAGGAAGGCTTCTTTGGCTGTGGAAATAAAGGCTGCTTTCCCATAACTATTGCCATGGCTCATACAAGATTTTTTTTATTGCACCTCAGAAAGGCGAAAATCCTTGCCCCAACCATTGATTGAACCTGGGACTTCAGGGTTCTGATACCAGCATTCTAGCCATATAACCACGCACTCCACTATGAGTTCATAGATGGCTAATAAGCTCTCTTCGAGTCGTAAGTGTCCTTGGGCAGTTCAGGCATGAAATGACCGCTATAGATGATTTTTAGTCTATCCGTGACTTTCTAGCTACTCTCCACTGTTGAGCTGCTGCATTGATGAGCAAATGATGAGATTTGATTTTCCATTGTAGATGTCATTGTCCATGTCTCACAGTTACATGTCACCGCCAAGGAAATATACTGCTGAATATTTGCAATGGGATCTCTAATGGTGTAGTGGTAAAGACATTTTCTTTGTGATCATGTGGTCAAGGGTTTACAACCAGCTGAATTCATTTTGTTTACAACGTGGATTGTTCAGGGATTCCTGGGGATTCTCACATGCAGCTACAAAATTACATGCTATCAGTGTTACTCTCAAGGCAAAGTACCTGCTTCATTGAGAGGGAATGAGTGTTACTCTCAAGAGGCAGAGTACCCACATTATTGAGAGGGAATGAGTACATATGAAATTGAAAATGGAAGGAATCGCGACAGGCAGAGGGATGAGAGGAGGTGTATAGAAGAAAGCTGTGGGCATCAGTCAGTTTGTAGTGTACCGATGTGCTGAGACAGAAGTGTTGGACGTGTCCGGGAAGCTCCCATAGAAGGTGGAGATGTGAACTTCCACTGAATCTCTCACAGCAGGACAACAGTCCTAGATTTTCAGCAAGATGTACTCAATATAACAGAAATGTGTTGTGTCACCATTTTATTTGCATCACCGGCCAGGCACATTTGACTTCTGCTGTATGAATTGTGTTATTTCTTTGGTCTTGTTGTTTTCCCTTTATTAGCATCACCATCAGATGCTGTCTCCACAACGAAGGTTGGCTGCAACATAATTTTAACATCCCGTCTCTTTCTTTGGTAGTGCACTCTGCTAGACTAACCTGTCCATCTCGTGATGTTTCTCTCCCACTTGTATCTCTGCTTCTTGCTCTCTCACTATCCCTCGACACTACCTTCAAGTAAGGTCTTCGACAGGTGTCATAGTTTTTAATATCTCCAAAATACATTATCTGTCTGCCCGCTCCTCCCTTAGTGCTAGATTCATTACTAGATCTAAAAATAGATTGAGCATAGGTACTATATAAAACATATTCCATGTAGAATTTGTCATTTCTATGTTTGATTGATTGTAATGTTGCAATTGTAGACATTTCTATGTTTGATTGATTGTAATGTTGCAATTGTAGACATTTCTATGTTTGATTGATTGTAATGTTGCAATTGTAGACATTTCTATGTTTGATTGTAATGTTGCAATTGTAGACATTTCTATGTTTGATTGATTGTAATGTTGCAATTGTAGACATTTCTATGTTTGATTGATTGTAATGTTGCAATTGTAGACATTTCTATGTTTGATTGAGTCTGATTTGAAATTTATCACTATATGTTATTTGTTTTTTCTATATGTTTTATGTTATATGTTTTTTCAATTTCTTCTCATAGATCTGTCGACCCTTGCCAGCGTGGTGACAACTCTAGCAGCCATGGGAAAAGAGGAGATCACTCTAGATGATCTGTCAAATGCACAGACGTCACCTTCACATAACAATTTTGATGTCAATCGTGGCACACCAGATGCTGCGGCCAGAGCATTTGACACATTAGCCAAAGCTGTTCAGAGTCCTCAGGGTCAGGTACGGCGACTGTTTCACCATATCTGTTATAAATTCACTATTGTGTCCCATTGTTTACGAGACTGTTAAAATGAATACTACTTGGTGTGTGTTGTTTTGTTCATAACAAGACTTGTATAACATCTAGCATTGTCTACAATCGAACTGACAACAAGATTTTTATATCTTCTGGTACTGTCTACAACCTGACTGACAACAAGACTTATATATCACCTGATACTGTCTAACATATGGATGACATGCCTTTATATTGAGGTTATCTTCCTATAGAAGCTTCATGGCACTTCATCTATACAATCCTGTTGTCGTAACCTTTGATAACAGTTACCATGTTATTCCGACGTTGTGCTTGAACTAGTCAGAAACTAAAGAAATCTGTCATAAGGGCCAGAGTTATGCCCTGATGTCGAAGTCTGTTTTGGCGGCATTGGACTCAAAACACCATCGAGTTGAATGGCTGCTGGAACAGAGGACGGAGCAGTTATGTGAGTTCCCACGTGCTGTGAGGCCAGTTTCTAATCAAGAATCAAGAAACATACAGATGCGAGTCATGAACAATCAAGGAACAGGATAGCAGAACATCTGACACAATTGGTTTAGAAAGCTGAATCATAGAAGGAAAAGTTCCAGTAAAGAGAACAAGAGGCAGACCAAGGCTACGATGGACACAGGATATTGAAGATCTTCTGGACCTGACACTGGAAGAGATTTTGCAGCTTGCATAGAACCGAGAGGCTTACAGAATGACAGTGAGGACAATGATCTGTAAAGGATACATCACAGATAGGTTGGTAGGTAGGTTAGTTAATTGTTTTGGTTGGTTAGATGACCCTGTAGATGGATAGATAGTGAAAAATTCAAGTCAACGGTGCTGAACACATCAAATACAAAATAAGGCTTAGTTAATAATACCAGGAAGAGACAAATCTTTATTTTTTGAACATGTTACGAGACAGGGTGGTCTGGAGAACATAGTAACAACAGGCAAGATAGAAGTCAAGAGAGAGAGCAATAATGTGAGAAAATATTAGTCTGACATCGTGGCATGGCAAAGAGTCAACAGTAATCCTGATGAAAAATACTGGAAATAGAGAGTTATGGAGATCTACTATCTCCTACATCAGTCAGCATGGCACCTGATAATGATGATGATGACCCATACAACTCATCGTACTGATACCCAAAAAGATGATGTGGCTGTGAGAAAGTAAATGTTGTTGTTGATTGATGTCTTTCTAGTAAGTCAGTGATCCATTTTTTTCTCTATAATGAGTCATAGTTTGTGCAACAGAGATAGAGCATTGTTGTCTGTGCTTATGACTGTTATTTCCACTGGTGCCGTTAAGTTTCGTAGTGGGAAATTGGAGTATCCTGTCCTTGGTCATTTATATCATATTGGACATGACCTGCCCGTGTCTTATGTTTCTCTGATTGTCTCCACCTATCTAGTTCTTGGTCTTCTTCGTCCCTTGTAGCCAAATCTTCTGCAGTTGTATGTACGAAGGGCTAGTTGCTTTAGTTCCATTCTCATGATGTGATGAAACCATCTGGTTTGCTGCCTCTTTATTTAGTCTTGAGATAGTCTTTATTTCTTTTCTAGTGGTTGCAGAGTAGAATGAGAAGAGTATATGTTCAACCGATGAGGCATGGGAACCACCAGCAGCATACTGTTTGATGTTTGCTAGGGGAGTCTAAGCACCTATGACAAAGTGAGAAAATATCTGTTGAGAACTAAATCACTAAATTGATAGAAGAAATAACATTGTTTGAAGTTGCAAATGTGTTGTCAGGACCCCAAGGGGAGCACAGTTACAAATGAGTTGTCAGGACCCCAAGGGGAGCACAATTACAAATGAGTTGTCAAGACCCCACAGGGAGTATAGAATAACAACACTGTTCAACATTCAGAAAACACCAGAAGCTATGTTCAAGTCTGACATGTCAGGTCAAAAGTTGCAGATATCACAGCTAAGCTGTAAACCTTGCATTGCATTCTCTGGACTACATCCTGCTGATATATAGTGTGAGAAGTAGAAGAACTGAGTATGTATGTGTTTATATTCTTCTTCAGCGTTCATTCTCAAACTCCCGGTGGATATCTCTTGACACTGATCCTAGTAGATTTCCAGCAGGATGTAGTCTAGAGAGTGGAAATGAGTTGTTCCACAGCTTTATTTGCGCCAAAGACCCAACACATCCGTCTGCCTGTGAAGTGTTGATATTATATCCTGCAATAAAATCAGACTGATAGAAGTAATATCAGGATATTGATGTTGATTTTCTGCAGGGTACAGTCATTTTGGATCAATCTTCATTGTCTGAAGCTAGTTTTGACCAGTCCACTAACAGTGACGGAGAGAATTCCTTGCTAGTAGAGACACAAGGTATGTCTGGTCAGAGTTTCTGTGTTTCTTATTTTCCAGGAATTCATCGTGAAACAAAACTATTCATGCATATTTTTTATCTTGAAAAAAAAACAAACCAGAATGATAGTAGTGTAAGATTGCTATTGGTTGATGATGTGAGGAAAGTGTATCAGTAATGCTGACACCAGATCTGAACATGTTGATATTTATTTTAGTTTTTCTCTTTCCCCCCCCCCCCCCCCCCCCCCCCCTTATCCATCATCCCAGACCTATTAGCATTTGGAAACACCCATGCCTAAGACATGTGATTCAGTGGGTTGACTGGCGATTTATGTAAACAATCTAGTCGTAACCTTCGATACCAGTTACCATGTTGTTCTGACAGGCCGAAGTTGTGCTTGAACTAGTTATGGGCACTGCGTGGGTGGGCGGAACAACAAAGAAACCTGTAGCAAGGGCCAGAGTTGTGCCCTGATGTCGACGTCTGTTTCTGCAGCATTAGACTCGAAACACCGAGTCGAATGGTTGCTGGAACAGAGGGCGGAGCACTTATAGGAATGCTCCACGTGCTGTGAGGCCACTTTCTAATAAAGAATCAAGAAGAGTATGTAAACAATAGGGCCTAGTTTTATTGTTACTTTATGGATCGGGTACGAAATGACAATATATTGCACAATGTATGTATGAGATGTGGCATGATCCATCTAAAGACTAATGCCTCATTCTTACATAATGTTATCTGAGAACTATGGTTGATGTGGGATCAACAAATCAGATCAAATCTTTACCATGGAGGCTTTTTGGAGACCAATGGTCAAGCAAGAGAAAATTTGAAGCAGGAGTTCAGTGAAAAATGGAAGAAGGTTTTTCAGGGAGTCGGAGGCTGGAACAAAAAAGTGAACTTCAGATCGGATCTGGCAAGAAGGAAAGCAAGAAGGAAAGTTCAGATAAAAAATCAATGAACAAATTGGAATTGGAAGCATGGAAGGCCTTTGTTCTGGATGTGAAGAAGTTGTCAACAATATGCTGACTACTTTCAAAAACCATGGATGCAACATGAGCATAAAAATGCATTATTTATTCTCACATATGGAGCGGTTTCCCGAGAATCTTGGATCAATGAGTGACGAGCAGGGAGAGAGGTTCCATCAGGACATAAGAGATGAAGACCAGGTATCAAGGACATTGGGATGCAGTAATGATGGCTGATTACTACTGGACTCTGATGAGAGACATCCCTGCTGCTGAACACTCGAGAAAGTCGAAGAAATTGAAGTTTATGTCTTGTATTTTGCTCAGTGATGACATAATTTATATGTCCTTACCTTTTTCAATGTCTTCTCATCATTTATATAATTCCATGTTTGTAACATTTAATAAATACATTCTGTTAAATAATTTTTATGTGAGAAATGTAACACACAAATCAACTACTAATATCACCAAAATGTAGTTATGAATAGAAGGCTATAGTCAAGAATAGAATTTTTTAAAAAATCAATTTAGAAAAAAAAACCAGACCTGATTGAGAAAAATGGATGTCATTTTTGGCTTCAGTGGCACTAAATGCTCATAATTCAGTTAAAAAATTATAGACAACTTTCAACTTCATTTTTATTGTAAACCAGTGTAATCATGAAAATTGAGGAGAAATGTACTAAATATAAGAATGTTATATATAATATATGAATAGATTCTGCAACAAGTCAACTGACTTTTGTATAACCTGGACACATATCACACATTATGGTCAATGTGAAAAAACTGATTACTGCGTGGTTTCACGTTTAGGGGGATTGGGTGATAATTGTGTTTGATACAGGCTACATGCACTTGCTGTTGCCACAACATATACATGGTGGACTTATTAATATTCATTCACCGTCTGGCAGAAATAGAAACCCAGTCTTTACCGGGAGTTGAACCCTGTGCTTCCCACCTGAGACCAACACTTTAAATTCTTATCCATGCGATCACTGATGTGAAACAGAAGCTAAAAAGAGAATAGGAATGGCTAAAAGTACTTTCAATAAAATGAGGAAAATATTAAACAAATTACAAAGTTAAACATGAAAATTACAAAGTGCCACATCCATTCTACACTAATGTATGGCTCAGAAACATGGACAATGAACAAACAACTAAAAGATATAAACATGCCTGTGAGATGTGGATATATAGAAGAATAGGAAGAACTCCATGGAAAGAAAACAAAGAGCTTCTAGCAAACGCTTCATATGAACAAAATAACTTCAAGGAAATACAAATAAAACAAGTATTTTGGACATATTAAAAGACAATGATACTTTGTTGAAGACCTTACTTGAGGGTGAATTCGAGAGGGGGGGGGGACGAGCAAGAGGTAGCCAGAGATACAAATAGAAAAGAAACATCACAGATAGGTTACAGTCTAGCAGAGTGCACCACCAATGCAAGAAATAATTGGTGTTGGAGGCCCATGCGGAGATGACACATTTGAGGATGATGCCATATGACTTTACACATGACTGAACTAACATGTGACTGAATTTACACGTGACTGATATAAATGTGACTGAATTTACATTTGACTATTTACACATGACTGAACTAACATGTGAGTGAATTTACATTTGACTATTTACATATGACTGAACTAACATGTGACTGAATGTACATTTGACTATTTACACATGACTGAACTAACATGTGAGTGAATGTACATTTGACTACTATGAAAATCAACATAGACAAAACAGAAGTAATGAATATTGCAAGAGAAAAGGAGAACATCAACATACAGATAAATAATAAACAACTAAAACAAGTAGATGAATTCAAAAATCTGGGCAGCACATTGAGATATGACAACAAACAAGAAGCAGAAATAAACGCAAGATGTAATAAGGCCTGTCAGGTCATCGGTCAATTAACACCTTTATTACAAAACAAATATATTCAATACCATTTTTCTACCACCGTTGTGTTATCAGTGTCAAACTTGGACATTAGATTCTAGAACAATTCATACGATTAACACCACTGAAATGAAATGTGTAAGAAGTATGATTGGAGTTAGCTTGAGAGACAAAATCAGGAATGAAGCACTAAGAAAACAATTAGGGATCAAACCAGCATTAGAATATATTCAGAAACAACAAGTTAAATGGTTTGGCCACATAACCAGACAGAAAGAGCAAAGTATTATCCAATAACAAACGATATGAAAACAGTCAACCTATTGGACACCCTGGTAAAAGGTGGATAGATAGTGTATTAGAGACACTCGGAAATATAACAGCAGAGGAGGCAAAAAGAAGGGCAAAATACTGTACACTCACTCTCCTCTCAACACCGAAAGGTACATGAGGACAGAAAAAAGAAGAAATGACTGAATTTATACATGACGGAACTTACATATGTCTGAACTATCATGCGACTACTTACATACCTGCTTACATACCTGTAGTGTGTTTGTATATAAGTATCGACTATCTTTATATGATTGGTTGACAGGTCCATTGCTGTCAGAGACCAACTTCACATTCACCCTGACAACACCATCACCCATGCCTACATATCTCAACATCCACTACATCTGTGAGAGTGCATCACGGCTGCTCTTTTTGTCCATGCACTGGACACGATCTGTCACAGCCTTCCAGGACCTCAGGTAGGGATGGTCATCAATTTCTGACAATTAGTTACAGATTTTGTGTATGTTTAAAAAAAGTGTGTAAAGGATTGACTTATTTGTACCCAGGCTTCCCTAAATGTATTCCAGCTCTCTCTCAACAAAGTGGTGAAAGAATAAGGTACTAAAGTTTTGCTAATCACTAGTAACACACACAATAACACACAAATCAGATGTTTTGACCAAAAGGTCTTTATCAACTGAAACATTGATTTATATGTTATTATGTCTGTTAGCAGTAGTTGTCAAAACTTCATTACCATGTCCCAAGTTTCCCTTGTTGGATTACAGTTTTGCAGCAGTTATTATCTACACTACCATGAGATTTATTCTAGACTTATCCAGCATCAGAGAAACACCCATGAGATTTCTTCTAGACCTATCCAGCATGAGATTTCTTCTGGTTCAGTAATAGGACAAGCAAACATACTCAAAGTCACAAGATGCAATCATCTACACAAAAGTTCAGGAATAAGACAAGGAAACAGATGTGGATAAGGTTTCATCCTCTAACAGAATGGTAGGATTTCTACAAGAAAATTTGTCTATTGAATGACAAGATGCAAGTGTGTGATTGGGGTTGTAGACAGTGACAGCCGCTCTGACTTGTGATACAACCACCAAGACACACACAGTGATTTGATCAGACTCTGAGAGCATGATACACAAAATACAAATATTTGTGATAATAAATTGTGTTACTCTTCTCAACAAAATCCAAGCTATCACATGGATCTACTGCCCAGGACATGGAGGAGTCAGAGATGACTGTACAGCTGTCTCTAGGTAGATAACATTCGCCAGCAATGGACGTGTCACATATGATGAGTTCGTTAAAGCTGTTATGGATACGCAAAGTTATAAATACACACAGAAAGTTATAAATACACATAGAAAGCTATTAATATAAAGAAAGTTATGGATACATAAAAGGTAGTTACGGATACACAAATAAACTACAGATATACAAAGTATAGATACACACAGAAGTTATGAATATACAAATAAATTATGGATACACAAATAAGTTATGGATACACAGAAAGCTATGGATACACAAAAACAGTTATGGATATACTTGAAAGTTATGGAAATGAGGCTGAAAGAGACAATGTTCATGTTGAGAGGCTGATAGATATGGCAGTCACCAAGGAGATGTAAGAAAGTGTCACCTGTCTGGAAATATCTGCAGAGAACGTACAACCAACTAACTGAAACACTGAGCTTAAACACCTTTAGATGGTTGATTGACTGATGAGCTGAGCATTTATGGGAATGATGCTGTGATGCTATCTCACTGGTCTTAATGTTCATCTTTTGTCTGCTGTATCTACACACAAATATGTCTCACCATCCCTACTGTTCATATTTTGTCTACTTTTATTTGTTCACACACTTGACAATTATTGTTACCTTTTTCCACTGTATTTTATAAATATTCTCACAAAACTACAATTGGATGAAGTGATAGAAAAATTTACCTGCTGTGAGTGCATTTTTGCAGCCGTCCTAGTGATAGTTCTTCTTCCCTGATTTTTATGATTTTTATTTTGTCATTTTCAGCGCTGATCTGCAAACAATCTTAGTCAGATCTTGTTGGAGTGAGTTATTTACCTTAGGCCTAGCTCAGTGTTCAGCCACCATGTGTCTACCTACTATGCTGGCGGCCATCTTGAACCATCTACAAGCTAGTCTACAGAGAGGAGGTGTGTATGATAGACCTGTGCAAACACCTGCCAATTCCAAGATTTTAACCCCTCAGCTGCAAAGGTATTTTTAAGGATATGATGAAAAGTCACTGCCATTTTGCGGAGATCCTCCTCTTTCTTAGCTTCCCAGGGAAAAAATCCGCCTGGAAGCTTATAATAAAGCTATAAAAAATATCCAGACAAATTGTTTCCCTGGGAAACTAAGAAGAAGATCTCAGCAAATGGTGGCAACACCTTATCGTATCCTTAAGGATACTTCTACAGCTAAGAGGTCAAGTTTTATATGTTGAAAGTTTTAAATATTTTACGTAGATACACGTGAGTATTGTTATTTCTGAAGTAGACTTTAGAGTGCTGTTATTTCTGAAGGTACTAGACTTTAGAGTGCTGTTATTTCTGAAGGTACTAGACTTTAGAGTGCTGTTATTTCTGAAGGTACTAGACTTTAGAGTGCTGTTATTTCTGAAGGTACTAGACTTTAGAGTGCTGTTATTTCTGAAGGTACTAGACTTTAGAGTGCTGTTATTTCTGAAGGTACTAGACTTTAGAGTGCTGTTATTTCTGAAGGTACTAGACTTTAGAGTGCTGTTATTTCTGAAGGTACTAGACTTTAGAGTGCTGTTATTTCTGGTACAGCCACTGGTTTGATATTATAATACACTGCAGCTAATTACTACTGAAGCTACAGCCAGTCATTGTTTCTTTTCTTGTATTTACGAGTTAACTTCTCAATTGAAATCTGCACCATCTTTGTTTGACAAGTTTTGAATTTATTTCAAAGCAGCTCTGACTGTACCATCTTTGTTTGACAAGTTTTGAATTTATTTCAAAGCAGCTCTGACTGTACCATCTTTGTTTCAGATGTTCTTACAGAATTTTTGCAGTGAGAACTTGTATCTGGTATAGTACTTCAGCAACATAAAATTTATTTTCCCAAATTTCAAAAAACTTCTAGAACAGATGAGAGATGTGTGAAATTTTTGTTTTGTTTTATAGAACATGTCATTTCTATCAGGTGAAGTAATTCACGGGAGAACTACATTGCAAGACAATTGAAGTCAGGCGTCCAATATGAAAATGACAAAAACTTGCATAGTTTAGACATACATGTCCACACATGATTCCCTCAGTCATGAGTCAGAACATGCATATTTATAGATGGTTTTAAATACAACAATAGCAAAGAGAATCGTTGCTTTCAAAATGAGATGCTGCAGAAGAATTGTACGTATACCATGGACAGCTAAAAAGAAAAATCAAGAAGTGTTTAGATCAATAAACGTCGTAGATGGCTGGCTACTTAACAATATCCTAATAGGAAAACTGTGTTAGTTTTGGTCATATAAAGAGACATAATAGCATGGAACGGTTAATAGCTGAAGGCAGAGTTAACGGCAACACAGGGAAAGAGGGTGCCCAAGACGACGATGGTGCAGTGATATATCAGATTGTTTAAACATGTCTTGAGCTGCAGCAGATCAACTCACCCAGAATTGCTGAGTGTTCAGAGAATCCATGAGGAAAACCACATTCTGAAAAGAACATGTCACATGTTGATGATTCCCTGTCAAAAATGATCTTGCAGGAAACAACAGTTAAAGCTGGAAGAAACAGAAGATAAGATGGATATGCAACATCGCACTCATCAAGTGGTACCCCTACAACCCATGATGGGATATGCAACATCGCACTCATCAAGTGGTACCCCTACAACCCATAATGGGATATGCAACATCGCACTCATCAAGTGGTACCCCTACAACCCTGATGGGTTATGGATGGGTGGAGTTGAGAAACTGGTGTGGATGTGGTACCCCATCAACCTTGATGGGTTATGGATGGGTGGAGTTGAGACACTGCTGTGGATGTGGTACCCCTAAAACCCTGATGGGTTATGGATGGGTGGAGTTGAGAAACTGGTGTGGATGTGGTACCCCTACAACCCTGATGGGTTATGGATGGGTGGAGTTGAGACATTGCTGTGGATGTGGTACCCCTATAACCCTGATGGGTTATGGATGGGTGGAGTTGAGACACTGCTGTGGATGTGGTACCCCTACAACCCTGATGGGTTATGGATGGGTGGAGTTGAGACACTGCTGTGGATGTGGTACCTCTACAACCCTGATGGGTTATGGATGGGTGGAGTTGAGACACTGCTGTGGATGTGGTACCTCTACAACCCTGATGGGTTATGGATGGGTGGAGTTAAGACATTGTGGTGGAGCACTATATTTGAGTTATAACGGGCAAGAGAATTTCATTTAAGACATTTATATAATCATTTATAATATTTTGGTGTGTTATTTTGATTTACTTTGGCAATACAGTTTCATCACTTCATACAGTTTCATCACTTCATATAGTTTCATCACTTCATATAGTTTCATCA
Organism: Meghimatium bilineatum; assembly: GCA_034231615.1. Classification (NCBI taxonomy): domain Eukaryota; kingdom Metazoa; phylum Mollusca; class Gastropoda; order Stylommatophora; family Philomycidae; genus Meghimatium; species Meghimatium bilineatum. Next base: position 2,070,823 of record CM067317.1, on the reverse strand, counting down.
CTTCATATAGTTTCATCACTTCATACAGTTTCATCACTTCATACAGTTTCATCGTTTCATGTGAAAACCGGAACCTGGACTTCTTTCCATGCATTTCATAGGAGGTGACTTAGGAAAGTTGATGATAGGCTGACAACCTGTCATCTTTGACAAGATTATTGTCTTCTATCAAATAATTCACACGCATGACAAAGCGACGCATGTCAGCTGACATTGAAACTTTATCATTTTGTGGCAGACTCCTAGGTGATGGAGATGGCTAAATGTACCAGGATGGATCTGGTGGACAGAAAATGCGCTTCAAAGTGGTGGTCACCGCATACAACTTACACAACTGTGATTTTGTCTTAGAGACTATAGACTGTCAAGACCTACCTGCTCACAGCTAAAGGGATATTTCATCATCATCAGGTGCTACCTACTCACAGCTAAAGGGATATTTCATCATCATCAGGTGCTACCTACTCACAGCTAAAGGGATATTTCATCATCATCAGGTGCTACCTACTCACAGCTAAAGGGATATTTCATCATCATCAGGTGCTACCTACTCACAGCTAAAGGGATATTTCATCATCATCATGTGCTACCTACTCACAGCTAAAGGGATATTTCATCATCATCACGTGCTACCTACTCACAGCTAAAGGGATATTTCATCATCATCAGGTGCTACCTACTCACAGCTAAAGGGATATTTCATCATCATCAGGTGCTACCTACTCACAGCTAAAGGGATATTTCATCATCATCAGGTGCTACCTACTCACAGCTAAAGGGATATTTCATCATCATCACGTGCTACCTACTCACAGCTAAAGGAATATTTCATCATCATCAGGTGCTACCTACTCACAGCTAAAGGGATATTTCATCATCATCACGTGCTACCTACTCACAGCTAAAGGAATATTTCATCATCATCAGGTGCTACCTACTCACAGCTAAAGGGATATTTCATCATCATCACGTGCTACCTACTCACAGCTAAAGGGATATTTCATCATCATCACGTGCTACCTACTCACAGCTAAAGGGATATTTCATCATCATATATTTCCATTTTGCTGTTTCGAAAGAATTCATTCACCAATGTCCGACAGTGTTTGTAACCAATGTCCAACATTTTGTTTGTGTAACCAATGAAAATATTGATCTTACTAAAGGGCATTGATTTGTCTGATTTCAGATCACACCAACCAAGAGAAAGTCAAGAGTGTCATAGAACATATCATCAGATTACAAGACTATGTTACACACGCACAAAGTTTGAATATCTCAGCGATAGAGTATGCTTATCTCAAAACTTTAGTACTTTTTGCTCCAGGTCAGTAGTTTCAATATTCCAACCATACGGTATGCTTATCTCCAGGTCAGTAGTTTCAGTATTCCAACCATACAGTATGCTTATCTCCAGGTCAGTAGTTTCAATATTCCAACCATACAGTATGCTTATCTCCAGGTCAGTAGTTTCAATATTCCAACCATACAGTATGCTTATCTCCAGGTCAGTAGTTTCAATATTCCAACCATACAGTATGCTTATCTCCAGGTCAGTAGTTTCAATATTCCAACCATACAGTATGCTTATCTCCAGGTTAGTGCAGTCAGAAAATTGTGGAGCATATAGTACAACAACTTCCAGTATGAGAAGTGATGATGATGAAATAATCCCTTTAGCTGTGAGCAGGTAGCACGTGATGATGATGAAATAATCCCTTTAGCTGTGAGCAGGTAGCTTTTTTACAGCCCATAGCTTTTCTGGCAAAGAGCAGATTCTTCTGAGTTGTGTAACTGAGGCGATGTGTAAGGGAGGGTTGTAGATGTATATTTAGTCCCTAAAGGGAGACATTTCGGTGCGTCAGTACCCATGATTACCACATCCTGCCAGGATCACAGCACACACCTCTGGGTCAATGATACCATTCTTGTATCTGATTAGCTCCACCAGCCACACAGTGATGATGACACATCAAACATTCCCATTCCCCTATGAGTCTGCCATAAAAGGACATAGTTGCAATGTCCACTAGCTTGAGTCTCTTCGTCATCAATGCGGGTTATTCGATAGAAGACAACAGTAAGAAATCTTACATTGATGATTATTTTTTTACAGGTGACAGGTTGTCAGCCTATCCCCTAACTCTCCCACAATCACTGGAAAGACATTAGCCCCAACTTTCGTACGGCATGACTGGAAAGACATCATTAGCTCCAACTTTGGTGCGACATGACTGGAAAAACATTAGCCCCAATGTTCATATAACATGACTGGAAAGACATCATTAGTCCCAACTCTCATATGAAATGACTGGAAAACATCATTAACCCCAACTTTCCTACGATATGACTGAAAAGACAAAGACACCATTAGCACCAACTTTCCTGCGACATGACTGGAAAGACATCATTAGCCCCCAACTTTCCTACGATATGACGACCAGAAAGACATCATTAGCACCAACTTTCCTGCGACATGACTGGAAAGACATCCTTAGGCCCAGCTTTCCTACATTATGACTGGAAACACAACATTGGCTCTATTCTAAAAGTTCAGGCCAGAGTTGCCAGACAGACTGCAACATGAACTAGAAGTTCAGGCCAGAGTTGCCAGACAGACTGCAACATGAACTAGAAGTTCAGGCCAGAGTTGCCAGACAGACTGCAACATGAACTAAAAGTTCAGGCTAGAGTTGCCAGACAGACTGCACCATGAACTAGAAGTTCAGGCCAGAGTTGCCAGACAGACTGCAACATGAACTAAAAGTTCAGGCTAGAGTTGCCAGACAGACTGCAACATGAACTAAAAGTTCAGGCCAGAGTTGCCACACAAGCATGTTTATTTCTTCTGTTTTCTTGTGTAATTGTGATATTGTTGTTGCATATTTTGTTGCTGTTTTAATGTATATATTCCTGGCTCAAACCAGTTCTGACTCAGATTTTAAAATGTCTTCACAGACAACCCAAACGTCAGAGACAAAAGGTTGATCAGTCACTTACAAGAGAAAGCCAGACGTGAACTTCTACAGTTATGCTCTTCTCCTGGCAGTTCTGAACGAGTTTCTCAGCTTCTGCTTCGTCTGATCCCCCTAAAGACATTTGTGCCTGCTGTGATGGAGGAGCTATTTTTCTCCGCTCTGACTGGTTCAGTCCAGATTGACAATATTATCCCATACATTCTTCGGATGGAGACGGCAGAATACAACCTTCAAATGACAGGCCAAACAGGGGCAGCTGCTGTTGCAGGAATCTCAGGTGGCATGGGGGTACCCGCACTTCATGACCCTAATGTCCCCAATCAACCGGCTAGCGTTCCAGTTGTCCTGGAATGTAGTCAACAGCAGGTGACACTAGGGGCTGCTTGTCACACAGAAGCCTCAACACTGAACACATCAGCCATCGTCGACACGCCCTCGTTTGGGCACACCACCAGCAATGTGGCGCATGTTATAACTACGGCCAGCGGAGCTCTTGCTTTACAACGTACCTCAATCATTTCAAGTGCGGGCCAAGTCTTGACGCTGTATAGCGATGCAGAGTCAACGCACCATGCACACGGTTCCGCATCAGCCACCTCATGAGGTCTACTGACTGCAGTAACCAAATTGACACAAACATATTACGACTCAAGGATGACACTTCTGTGTTTTGTCAACAAACATGTACAAAGTCTATTGTATCGATATTTCCGTGTGCTTGATGATTTCCATACGTCGCATGTTGAGCACACACGTACTCATTTGATAGTACAACACACCAAACATGTGCGGATGGTTTTATTGATCATGTGTGTCAGCGTACTATTCTATCAATGTGATTGTATGACTATCTTCTGTGCACTGCTCGTATAAGTGACTTGTGACACACACGGCTCAGTATCAGGGCCTGAGTTTATCACTTATTTTCATACACAGTGTACCTATTGTCGCTAACGACATAATTATCAGACTCACTTTGTTATCTCCGAGAGCTTGTACATTCACGTACAGGTCATGAAATGTACATTATTTCTACAATCTTCATTGTGATCTCCCTGTGCAGTTTGTTATTCATTATTTTATCTTGTGTTGTAGTCTGCTTTCATTTATTGTCTGGGAGTTCGGATCTGTGACTGTATTAAGTCAAATCAAGAAATGTCTTATTATTTAATGTGTATACAGTTCAAATTACAAGCTGTCAGATTGCAGGACCAGGGAGAACTATGTCCTGTGCTGATGACATCTTGGTATATAGGCAGGGCAGAGATAGAAAAACGATCGCCAGGAATTTGCAGAAGGAACTTGATCGTATAGGAGAATGGTGCAGTAATTCTGGAGCTTTTGTTAATCCATCAAAAGCATCGATAACATGGTTTGACCTAAATAATCACATAGTAAACACATCCACGCCATCGGTTACTTTGAGAGGGGATGTCCTCGATAGAACCAGCACAATGAAGTATTTAATGGTTATGTTGGACCGAAGTCTGAGTTTCAAAGATCATGCTGACCACATCATTGTAAAGTCTTATAAAGGTCTTGCGTCGATGAAAATTATAGCTGCTACTCAATGTGAACAGAGGCTACTATTTCTGCTGTATCACGGATTGGTGGTGGCGGTGGTAGAGTATGCACTGGCAATTCTAACACTGAATCAGAATCAAACAGAAAGATTGGATAGAATCCAGAATGAGGCACTTTGGGGTATAGGAGAGATACGTCAGCACGGGCTATGCAATACTTACTGGATTGCTCAACTGCAGAGCAAAGAATACAAATCTGCAGGGCGCGGGATTACCTACAAATCACCGCTGATAGAGAACATCCTCTACACCCTGAAATTCCCACAGTGAAAGGCAGTCAACTTAAGAGAGGAAAGTCGTGGATTGGACGTGCAGAGGGTATTATACATAGTGTGTGCAGATTAGAGGATGTGCTATCTGGTGCGGAATGGAGTCATGTGCCCTTAGATTGTCTGGCAGCCTTTAAAGTAATAATAACACTCAGTAGAGAATGCAGGGAATGGTGTCCGACAGTGGTGGAGTCGGAGGTACTCGCTCTAATCGGTAAAAATTCCAGGGAAAGTGATATGATTGTATATACAGATGGGTCAGTTGAGAGACACATCAGAAGTGTCTGGGCCTTCACGGCTCAAAGATGGGGGGAGACCATCAGAGAGGAAAGTGCTGCATTCGCTCAGACAACAAGCAGCATGACAATGGAGATTTTGGCAGTAACCAAAGCTTTGCAATGGGTCTGCTCGAAGACTATCTGCGAGCATGCCTGCATACCCAGTGACTCGATGAGCATGATTGTGAAAGTTCAGGCGGGTAAACATTCGGGAACAGTGGCTGGATGCAGTGAAGAATTCATGTACGCGTAAAGTGACTTTAATTTGTGCAGGGGCATGCAGGAGTCCGGGGTAATGAGAGAGCAGATAGGTTGGCCGCACACGCTACTACTACTGCTGTTGGTGGAGTGATGGATTGAGCAGACATTTTGAACGCCCTACAGGAAAACGCATGAGCAAATGACTGCATAAGTGACGATGGCTCTTGTTCCATGACTAGAATAAAGGAATTTGGTTTGCAATGTGGTGTCACTAGAAAGGAGCAGTTTCATGGGCAAGAAAGAATGATGGTCAATCAGCTGTGTACTGGGACCGTCTGTCAACGTGTAATGGCAGCTACACTCAAAGAAAGATCTGAGCACCTATGAACTTGTCTGGAGTGCAATGATGATGATCCAACAACTAACTAAGAAATGTCTAGTTCCGTCTCACCAAGTCTGGGAATCATGATCTGTGACTGCATTAAGTCAAGAAATGTCTAGTTTCGTCTCACCAAGTCTGGGAGTCCATATCTATTTGTATGAAGGATGCTCAGAAAGTGATGCCCATTTTTTTTCCATCATCTGGAAACTATTTATTCTCAATGTATAAACTCATGTACATTATGAATGGATGTTTAACTCTATATGTACATTATGAATGAATGTTTAACTCTATATGTACATTATGAATGAATGTTTAACTCTATATGTACATTATGAATGAATGTTTAACTCTATATGTACATTATGAATGAATGTTTAACTCTATATGTACATTATGAATGAATGTTTAACTCTATATGTACATTATGAATGAATGTTTAACTCTATATGTACATTATGAATGAATGTTTAACTCTATATGTACATTATGAATGAATGTTTCTCTGTGCAGTTTGTGACACAAAATGACAAGTACATACATCACAGCATCTACACACAGGATTCTGACACCAAGTGACAAGTACATGCACCGAACCACAGCATGCACTGGATAGAGATTTCTATCAAAAAACTAACATGATATTCAAGGATATAGTCGGCTTGAAACAGTCTTGTTGTGTAGACTTTTATTGCCTGATGAGAGGACAAGTTATGAGGTTTAACTTACACATCAATCCTGGTACAGTAATCATCAACTCTGGTACAATAATTATAAACTCCAGTACAGTAATGATCTACTCTGGCACAGTAATGATTAACTGTGGTACAGTTTAAGAAAAGAAATTGTGTTTTCATTCTCAAACTTCCACTAGATTTCTCTTATAGCTAAGATTACCAACAGGATGTAGTCCAGGAATGGAAATGTATTGTTCCGCTATATTTGCACCAATGGCCCAATATATGCAATTTTGACATTCTCTGGTATAGTGATGATTAACTCTGGTATAATAATGACCAGGGTGACAGTCTGAGACAAGAACAGTTTGTACCTGCTGTTTGATCGAATGTCGTGATGTACCTGCTGTTTGATCGAATGTCGGGATGTACCTGCTGTTTGATCGAATGTCGGGGTGTACCTGCTGTTTGATCGAATGTCGGGATGTACCTGCTGTTTGATCGAATGTCTGGGTGCAAAGGGTACCACATTATTCTCTGTAGATTCAGCGTTAGCAGATAACCAAGATCCCAAAAGTACCTTCTCGTGGTGCACCCTGTAAACAGAAATACAGTTGTTTGTGCTGATTCTGGCTAAATCTTTTGAGGATTGTGTCCGTGAATGTGGAGGCAGCAGTAGGAATGAGAGTTGATTGCAAAATGACAATCTCTCCTGCGCCGACACATGCAGCGGCACTGTCAACACACAGATGGTAGCATTGGGGAGAGGGGCAATGCATATGTTACCAAATACCTAGATGTCATGATGAACGTTAGGCGGCGCAACGTGAATTAATCTCCATAAGGATAGCATACTGAGTACAATAAGAAGGCAGTGCCACGTGCAAATAGAACGGAAAACATTTCAAGGAAAACAGAACTAAAGTTATGGTAGCTCGAGACAAGCTGCTAGTTACCGGAGCTCCCAGCCTGGGCCCAACTCTACTGTCTAGTTTTTCCTATACCAGAAACACGCACATGAAGAGAAAAGTCGCCAGTGCTCCTAAATATGTGTATAGACTCAGACTTTGACAAGAGGTTCACGACGTCGACAAACGAGCTTGGGCCCAACTCTTCTGTCGAGTTCTTGATAAACTGCAACTAGACTCGCGGATGAGAAAAGGTTCAGTGCCCAATGGGCACACGCACAATACTTCTAATTACACGAGACAAGTTCACTGGCTGCGAAACACCTCGTGCAAGAGGGATGTAAAGGACAAACCATCTCCGCATGGGGTCAATACACATTTGCCACCTGGCAAATAGAAGGCAGCGTTGTATATGTGAATCGATATAGTGGCAACATAGCCACAATTATCCAGCACAAGACCGACTGACGCAAGTGCTGTTCATGCCTGAGAACACACAGAAGCCACATGTCCCACCACAATAGACCACATTCAAAGTAGGAGTCATGACTCGGGTATTGGATACACCCACCACAATAGACCACATTCAAAGTAGGAGTCATGACTCGGGTATTGGATACACCCACCACAATAGACCACATTCAAAGTAGGAATCATGACTCGGGTATTGGATATGCAAACTCGAACATGGGTATGGAAGAAAGCTTTTAATACAGCTCACAGCTGCACACAGGACTAGCATTGAACGAATGCAGCAGAGCACATTGTTCACAATTCTGACCGTAGCAGTGTTGAGATTTGGACTCTGGCAGCGTAGAGGTGGGGAAACAAGTCCTTGTCAATGAGGACACTGCAAACCAAGCCCAACTCGACTGTTGCCATTGCCCAACATGGCGCATATAGAGAGAATTGGATTCAGGGAGCAGTGCGAAGTTCCTTGTCCGAGATAGGTTCTACCTACTTCTTTATGTAATATATGCAATGCCAAAGAGTCAAAATACACAGACCTTGCCTGGTATGGGTTGGAAGGCCATTTCAAGCGGATGAGGCGAGTTCAATGAGAAATGCACCTGTCAAATCCCAGACCCATGACGTGTTTGGCAAAGCAGCGCTTCATCTAGGAAGGTGTATCAACCCTGAGTCTAATTTTACTGTTGCCGTTACCCAACACAGCTCATACGGAAGAAATTATATCTGGGACTTAGGGACACAAAGGCTGGTAATGGAATGGTCTTCCTACATGAGAAATAGCTTACTGGCTGCGAGGCACCTTGTCAGAGGAAAGACAATGGGTGACCCAAGCAATCTATCAGCTTGTCTGTGACATACCCTCTGAGTAGAATGCTCCTTCAATAGGCATTTCACTAAGCCAAAATCTAAAGTCTCCTAGGTATGAAAGAAATCTTATACGCCTCCCCACTGCTCATAGAAAGTAAGAGCTAATCACTCGCAATTCCTGGGGTTCGCGAAGAAGAAGATAGAGTTTCTGAGTTTAGGTAGACCTAGGTATGTCTCAGTCTGAGACGAGAACAGTTTGTGTACCTGCTGTTTGATATAGAGTTTCTGTGTTCATACTAACTTTCTAACTATTGATTGTATTGATGATAGCCCTCGATTGTTTGTTGTGAACCGAGATTGATAACCAGATTGTTGGCTTGGCTGTACTTGACCATGAACTTGTATAAGATTGTTGGCTTGGTTTTAGTTGACCATGAACTTGTATAAGAGTGTTGGCTTGGTTGTACTTGACCATGAACTTGTATAAGATTGTTGGCTTGGTTTTAGTTGACCATGAACTTGTACAAGAAGTATATTTGTATTCTGTGCACACAGACAGTATATTTGACATGGGTGGATTATTTGACTTGGAGATGCTTGCACAACAGTGTTGTATAGTGTGATATGAAGAGTTGGTGTCTGTGTTTTCATACATACAGTCTGTCAGTCAGTTCCTCTTTTGTCAAGTTTGGCACATACGGCAGATGTCATAGTTCTTCATGCCTGTCGGTCAGTTGCTAGGGATTGCAGGTCTTGTGCATTTATGCCTGTTGATTTTAATTCATTCATAAATGTTCTTCTGAGCGTTGTTTTTGGTCTTCCCTTGCTTAGAACTATAACATCCGTTAAAGAAACACTGGTAGTTTTACAATGACAATTTCATACATACAATATGACTGCTAAAGTTGACTGTGTTGAAACATGTGGACAAGTCTGACTGTTAAAGTTGACTGTGTTGAAACATACATGATACGTGGACAAGTCTGACTGCTAAAGTTGACTGTGTTGATACATGTGGACAAGTCTGACTGCTAAAGTTGACTGTGTTGAAACATGTGGACAAGTCTGACTGCTAAAGTTGACTGTGTTGAAACATGTGGACAAGTCTGACTGTTAAAGTTGACTGTGTTGAAACATACATGATACGTGGACAAGTCTGACTGCTAAAGTTGACTGTGTTGATACATGTGGACAAGTCTGACTGCTAAAGTTGACTGTGTTGAAACATGTGGACAAGTCTGACTGCTAAAGTTGACTGTGTTGAAACATACATGGACAAGTCTGACTGCTAAAGTTGACTGTGTTGAAACATGTGGACAAGTCTGACTGCTAAAGTTGACTGTGTTGAAACATGTGGACAAGTCTGACTGCTAAAGTTGACTGTGTTGAAACATGTGGACAAGTCTGACTGCTAAAGTTGACTGTGTTGAAACATGTGGACAAGTCTGACTGCTAAAGTTGACTGTGTTGAAACATGTGGACAAGTCTGACTGCTAAAGTTGACTGTGTTGAAACATACATGGACAAGTCTGACTGCTAAAGTTGACTGTGTTGATACATGTGGACAAGTCTGACTGCTAAAGTTGACTGTGTTGAAACATGTGGACAAGTCTGACTGCTAAAGTTGACTGTGTTGAAACATACATGGACAAGTCTGACTGCTAAAGTTGACTGTGTTGAAACATGTGGACAAGTCTGACTGCTAAAGTTGACTGTGTTGAAACATGTGGACAAGTCTGACTGCTAAAGTTGACTGTGTTGAAACATGTGGACAAGTCTGACTGCTAAAGTTGACTGTGTTGAAACATGTGGACAAGTCTGACTGCTAAAGTTGACTGTGTTGAAACATACATGGACAAGTCTGACTGCTAAAGTTGACTGTGTTGAAACATGTGGACAAGTCTGACTGCTAAAGTTGACTGTGTTGAAACATACGTGGACAAGTCTGACTGTTAAAGTTGACTGTGTTGAAACATACATGGACTAGTCTGACTGTTAAAGTTGACTGTGTTGAAACATACATGGACAAGTCTGACTCCTAAAGTTGACTGTGTTGAAACATGTGGACAAGTCTGACTGCTAAAGTTGACTGTGTTGAAACATGTGGACAAGTCTGACTGTTAAAGTTGACTGTTGAAACATGTGGACAAGTCTGACTGTTAAAGTTGACTGTGTTGAAACATGTGGACAAGTCTGACTGTTAAAGTTGACTGTGTTGAAACATGTGGACAAGTCTGACTGCTAAAGTTGACTGTGTTGAAACATGTGGACAAGTCTGACTGCTAAAGTTGACTGTGTTGAAACATGTGGACAAGTCTGACTGCTAAAGTTGACTGTGTTGAAACATACATGGACAAGTCTGACTGCTAAAGTTGACTGTGTTGAAACATGTGGACAAGTCTGACTGCTAAAGTTGACTGTGTTGAAACATGTGGACAAGTCTGACTGCTAAAGTTGACTGTGTTGAAACATGTGGACAAGTCTGACTGCTAAAGTTGACTGTGTTGAAACATGTGGACAAGTCTGACTGCTAAAGTTGACTGTGTTGAAACATGTGGACAAGTCTGACTGCTAAAGTTGACTGTGTTGAAACGTGTGGACAAGTCTGACTGCTAAAGTTGACTGTGTTGAAACATACATGGACAAGTCTGACTGCTAAAGTTGACTGTGTTGAAACATGTGGACAAGTCTGACTGCTAAAGTTGACTGTGTTGAAACATGTGGACAAGTCTGACTGCTAAAGTTGACTGTGTTGAAACATACGTGGACAAGTCTGACTGTTAAAGTTGACTGTGTTGAAACATACATGGACTAGTCTGACTGTTAAAGTTGACTGTGTTGAAACATACATGGACAAGTCTGACTGCTAAAGTTGACTGTGTTGAAACATGTGGACAAGTCTGACTGCTAAAGTTGACTGTGTTGAAACATGTGGACAAGTCTGACTGTTAAAGTTGACTGTTGAAACATGTGGACAAGTCTGACTGTTAAAGTTGACTGTGTTGAAACATGTGGACAAGTCTGACTGTTAAAGTTGACTGTGTTGAAACATGTGGACAAGTCTGACTGCTAAAGTTGACTGTGTTGAAACATGTGGACAAGTCTGACTGCTAAAGTTGACTGTGTTGAAACATGTGGACAAGTCTGACTGTTAAAGTTGACTGTGTTGAAACATGTGGACAAGTCTGACTGCTAAAGTTGACTGTGTTGAAACATACATGGACAAGTCTGACTGCTAAAGTTGACTGTGTTGAAACATACATGGACAAGTCTGACTGCTAAAGTTGACTGTGTTGAAACATGTGGACAAGTCTGACTGCTAAAGTTGACTGTGTTGAAACATGTGGACAAGTCTGACTGCTAAAGTTGACTGTGTTGAAACATGTGGACAAGTCTGACTGCTAAAGTTGACTGTGTTGAAACATGTGGACAAGTCTGACTGCTAAAGTTGACTGTGTTGAAACATACATGGACAAGTCTGACTGCTAAAGTTGACTGTGTTGAAACATGTGGACAAGTCTTACTGCTAAAGTTGACTGTGTTGAAACATACATGGACAAGTCTGACTGCTAAAGTTGACTGTGTTGAAACATACGTGGACAAGTCTGACTGCTAAAGTTGACTGTGTTGAAACATACATGGACAAGTCTGACTGCTAAAGTTGACTGTGTTGAAACATGTGGACAAGTCTGACTGCTAAAGTTGACTGTGTTGAAACATGTGGACAAGTCTGACTGCTAAAGTTGACTGTGTTGAAACATGTGGACAAGTCTGACTGCTAAAGTTGACTGTGTTGAAACATGTGGACAAGTCTGACTGCTAAAGTTGACTGTGTTGAAACATGTGGACAAGTCTGACTGCTAAATAAAGTTGACTGTGTTGAAACATGTGGACAAGTCTGACTGCTAAAGTTGACTGTTGAAACATACATGGACAAGTCTGACTGCTAAAGTTGACTGTGTTGAAACATGTGGACAAGTCTGACTGCTAAAGTTGACTGTGTTGAGACATACGTGGACAAGTCTGACTGCTAACGTTGACTGTGTTGAAACATGTGGACAAGGCTGACTGTTAAAGTTGACTGTGTTGAAACATGTGGACAAGTCTGACTGCTAAAGTTGACTGTGTTGAAACATGTGGACAAGTCTGACTGCTAAAGTTGACTGTGTTGAAACATACATGGACAAGTCTGACTGCTAAAGTTGACTGTGTTGAAACATGTGGACAAGTCTGACTGCTAAAGTTGACTGTGTTGAAACATGTGGACAAGTCTGACTGCTAAAGTTGACTGTGTTGAAACATGTGGACAAGTCTGACTGCTAAAGTTGACTGTGTTGAAACATGTGGACAAGTCTGACTGCTAAAGTTGACTGTGTTGAAACATACATGGACAAGTCTGACTGCTAAAGTTGACTGTGTTGAAACATATGGACAAGTCTGACTGCTAAAGTTGACTGTGTTGAAACATACATGGACAAGTCTGACTGCTAAAGTTGACTGTGTTGAAACATGTGGACAAGTCTGACTGCTAAAGTTGACTGTGTTGAAACATACATGGACAAGTCTGACTGCTAAAGTTGACTGTGTTGAAACATACATGGACAAGTCTGACTGCTAAAGTTGACTGTGTTGAAACATACATGGACAAGTCTGACTGCTAAAGTTGACTGTTGAAACATGTGGACAAGTCTGACTGCTAAAGTTGACTGTGTTGAAACATACATGGACAAGTCTGACTGCTAAAGTTGACTGTGTTGAAACATGTGGACAAGTCTGACTGCTAAAGTTGACTGTGTTGAAACATGTGGACAAGTCTGACTGCTAAAGTTGACTGTTGAAACATACATGGACAAGTCTGACTGCTAAAGTTGACTGTGTTGAAACATGTGGACAAGTCTGACTGCTAAAGTTGACTGTTGAAACATACATGGACAAGTCTGACTGCTAAAGTTGACTGTGTTGAAACATGTGGACAAGTCTGACTGCTAACGTTGACTGTGTTGAAACATGTGGACAAGTCTGACTGTTAAAGTTGACTGTGTTGAAACATACATGGACAAGTCTGACTGCTAAAGTTGACTGTGTTGAAACATACATGGACAAGTCTGACTGCTAAAGTTGACTGTGTTGATACATACATGGACAAGTCTGACTGCTAAAGTTGACTGTGTTGAAACATACATGGACAAGTCTGACTGCTAAAGTTGACTGTGTTGATACATACATGGACAAGTCTGACTGCTAAAGTTGACTGTGTTGAAACATACATGGACAAGTCTGACTGCTAAAGTTGACTGTGTTGAAACATACATGGAGAAGTCTGACTGCTAAAGTTGACTGTGTTGATACATACATGGACAAGTCTGACTGCTAAAGTTGACTGTGTTGAAACATACATGGACAAGTCTGACTGCTAAAGTTGACTGTGTTGAAACATACATGGACAAGTCTGACTGCTAAAGTTGACTGTGTTGAAACATACATGGACAAGTCTGACTGCTAAAGTTGACTGTGTTGAAACATACGTGGACAAGTCTGACTGCTAAAGTTGACTGTGTTGAAACATACGTGGACAAGTCTGGCTGTTAAAGTTGACTGTGTTGAAACATACATGGACAAGTCTGGCTGTTAAAGTTGACTGTGTTGAAACATACGTGGACAAGTCTGACTGCTAAAGTTGACTGTGTTGATACATACATGAGACGTGGACAAGTCTGACTGCTAAAGTTGACTGTGAACCATGACTGAAAATATTACCAATAGTCAAAATGTCATACTAACAATGAAACACAAGCACAGACATTTTGATTACAGAGCCTTCATCAGGACAAAATGATGAACACACAACAAAAGGAACATATCTGCTTGTGTTTCATTTTAGGATGAGGTTTTTACTATTGCTAACACTTTAATATATACCTATTTCCATTTATACTTGCATTTGCCATGTGTTACTGCAGCCCCTGTATTTCCAGCAATTTGTGGAGTACCCCTGACACTCTGGTGATGTTATCTCTTATCATCATCAGGTAGCATATCCTGAACAGGAGGTAGCAGTCAATACAGCCTTTCTAAACTTCTGTCTGTCCTGAGCCCGTCTTCCTACGTCTGGTACTGTCATATTCAGGTGGTCTTTGATGTCTTGCATCAATTGTCTTCTTGGTCTGCCTCTTGCTCGTCTACACTGGCATCATCCCTTCCATTATCGTCTTCTCTAGGCTGTCATGGCGTTTGATATGACAGAATATTGTAGTTTTCTGGAAAGAACCATTTCGTTTAGCTAGTTTTCTTTTACTTTTTTTTTCTCTCAGGATGGCAACATTGGATAACTCATTGCTTATCTTCTGTGAACTGTGAAAATGTTCATCTCTTGACCCTGAATGTGAGTATTGAAGTCATACCTTTTTTATTTTAAATAACTATTCCATATTTGATGATACTGCATATATGCTTGTTCTCCCACACAGACCATCATCATTGAACATACAGTCCATTTTTTTATATCTACCTTAGTTGTAGTCAGGGAGAGACAAGCTGTCTTAGAATTTATAGTCAGGGAGAGACAAGCTGTCTTAGAATTATAGTCAGGGAGAGACAAGCTGTCTTAGAATTTATAGTCAGGGAGAGACAAGCTGTCTTAGATTTAAGTCAGGGAGAGATAAGCTGTCTTAGAATTATAGTCAGGGAGAGATAAGCTGTCTTAGAATTATAGTCAGGGAGAGACAAGCTGTCTTAGAATTATAGTCAGGGAGAGATAAGCTGTCTTAGAATTATAGTCAGGGAGAGACAAGCTGTCTTAGAATTTATAGTCAGGGAGAGACAAGCTGTCTTAGATTTAAGTCAGGGAGAGATAAGCTGTCTTAGAATTATAGTCAGGGAGAGATAAGCTGTCTTAGAATTATAGTCAGGGAGAGATAAGCTGTCTTAGAATTATAGTCAGGGAGAGACAAGCTGTCTTAGATTTAATAGTCAGGGAGAGACAAGCTGTCTTAGAATTTATAGTCAGGGAGAGATAAGCTTAGTTGTAAGTTGTAGTCAGGGAAAGAGCACACTTCAGGACATTAGAACTTTCTTGTGATCATTTGTTCTGTGTTTGGAGATATTGTATGTTCAATGTCTGGTTCTGGCTTTATAAGATCAAATTCTAGCTGGATTCATTGACTTGTGTATATACTTCTGATATGAAATATTCTGTGATTCAGTTCTGGTAGGAAGAATTCTGTAATTGAGTTTTGGTATAAAGAATTTTTGTAATTTATTATTGGTAGGAAGAATTATGTAGTTAATGAGTTTTGGTAGGAAGAATTCTGTAGTTGAGTTGTGGTAGGAAGAATCCTGTAGTTGAGCTTTGGTAGGAAGAATTCTGTAGTTGAGTTTTGGTAGGAAGAATTCTGTAATTGAGTTGTAGTAGGAAGAATTCTGTCATTGAGTATTGGTAGAAAGAATTCTGTAATTAATATGGTTCTGGTAGAAAGAATTCTGTAATTAATATGGTTCTGGCAGGAAGAATTATATAAAAGATATAATAAAGCTCTAGGAAGAATTCTCGTAGAAAGAATTATGTAATAGATGTAATAAAGCTCTGGTAGAAAGAATTCTATAATAGATGTAATAAAGCTCTAGGAAGAATTATGTAATAAAGCTCTGGTGGGAAGAATTCTATACTAGATGTAATAAAATTGGTAGGAAGATATTTGTATAGATCAAGCATACACCTTGCATACATGTTAATTTTATGATGTATGTTGTATTTGACCTGAGATTGCCAAAATGTGATAAATTTGATCTAAAATCAAATTGATTGACAATAAGATTTATATATGTATATCAGTATCTATGTTGGAACCGTATGTAGCTTTTGTATGCACATACTCCTAGTTCAGATTTAGCTGATTAAATCTTGACATTTTATCCATTGACCGCTAACTAATGCTTCTTACAGTCCATGCCATGTGGTGTTGGTTATCATGTCTTTCAACAGCCTTCTATTTTGTGTGCTGTCAATCATTTCCGATATTGATGTTCTCCCATGCCACAGGATTTGGTTGTCAAGCAACTTCTCTCTTGCTCTTCAACATTGTCTGTTTTTACAATGTATTCCATCTTTCTTCTTCTCATGATTTATCCACAAATTGTTGACTTTCTGATGTGCAAAAGCAGCTCTCTTTTTGAATGAACTTCTTTCAAGATATCTTTATGACAATTTTTTATTTGTCCATGGTGTTCTTAACATTCTTCTATAAAACCACATCTGCTGCTTGTATATGTTTCACAATTCTGCTTATTGTCCAAGATTCACTTTCATACATCAGAATTGGTTCTATATAACTTCTACCAACTCTCTCACTTCAATTGATAAATATATATATTACATAGGATGTTCTTGTGAAATAAATGATATGCTGGTTCCAAATATCATGGATTCGTTGGGATTTTATTGAGGAAATGAGTTCCATAGTATTAGATTTGTCTTCATCAGAAAATGAGTTCCGTAGTATTAGATTTGTCTTCATTCATGCTCTTCAGTCAAAATCATATTCTGATGTGGATTCTATCATGAACTGTACTATGTTTGCCAGCCCTGAGACATCACATCTGTTTCAGATGGCTGTAGGAATGACCTAATTGTCAGCAAGCCTGTTTGTGTGATTATTGAAGTCTCTGTTGGTAAAACTGGTATCAATCAGTAAATCCTTTGGTTCTCCGAGGTAAAACTGGTATCAATCAGTTAATCCTTTGGTTCAGAGGTAAAACGTATCAGTCAGTCAATCCTTGGGTTGTCTGAGGTAAAACTGGTATCAGTCAGTCAATCCTTGGGTTCTCCGAGGGTATTTACACATTTTTGGGTGCATAGACCACGAACAATGATTTGTCTTTGATTATGTTTTCAGCCTGATTCCTTATCCTATCCATCTCTGGCAAGACTGTCATGGTATCTCTTCACCATGTATTTCTAGACCGTACTTATTTCCTTTTTCCTCGCTGGTTCTATTAATTGATCCTCTAGTTGCAATATCTTTAACTAGCTTATGAGCGTGTATTCAAATCATCTCCTAGTTACTATTTTTGTAACTAAAATTTTGAGCATATGTCCAAACCATCTTCATTTTTTATCATTAATCTTAATAGTGCTCACTTATATGGGATCAGATGGTGGCAAATGTTCACATGTAATGAGATAGTGGCCAGATGTTCACATGGGATGAGATAGTGGCCAGATGTTCACATGGGATGAGATAGTGGCCAGATGTTTACATTTAATGAGATAGTGGCCAGATGTTCACATGGGATTAGATAGTGCTCAGACTCATTGAAAGTGAATACTTATCTGTGGTTTTCTGAATGTGGACCATATCATCAATGATAATTTCAACCAGTGTCATGTGTGCACAGGTCAATTTTACTTAAAACAATCACATAAATTTCCTATTCAATTATGATTTTCTCTTTGCATCCATCATCATATAATTGTCATGATTTTCTGCATGTTCCAGTGGCAGAGATTGAGTGCCATGATTTTCTGCATGTTCCCGTGGCAGAGATTGAGTGCCATGATTTTCTGTGTGTTCTCGTGGGAGAGGTTGCTATTTTCTCATGACATGACAAGTGGAAGTAATCCTCACACAACTTGTACATTTAATCTGTTATTTATTGATGACAATACAAACTACAGTGCGTTTATCAATAGTTTATCACTGATATTGTCTATTATCTCCGTAATTACTGAGTGTATGGGCTTCATATTTTGCATTAGTGCATTATTTCACAACCACATTAAAGATTTATGATTACTTATTATCTAGATTCAACGGATTTATCACAGCAGTCGCTACGAATGTCATTTTTAAGGTAGCAATGATTTGATTCTATGTGGAAATGTTATTTTACAGTAATTGCTGGTATAGGCATATTGTTTATTTGTTGTAACATGGATAATAATGAAGTATTTAGAATATTTTTCTTTCGTTGTGTTGAGGTTATATGCAACGAGATATAAAGTTAACATTTATGAAATTGTAGTATTATTTACATTTATGTTATTTTAAAATCAACGTAAACATACGTTGTACTTACCATAGTCATCATCGTCTTCATCCTAATATGAACATTTAAGTACTAGTGGTGACATTCTGAAATCTTCGACCCACAAATTTTCTGAGGTTATGTTCGAATGTGGAGAAATTAAAAAATGTCCACCCTTTAACATTATCAGTCCAGACCTTATGTTTGCCACCTCTTCTCCTTACACCTTCTACTTTTCTCTGCGTGATTGTTTTAGAGATAACTTGATTTCTCATCAAATGACTAAAGTTTACTACATTTAACAATTGTCAATATGGTCATGTTGTCCAGCAAGTGTATATATTATATATCTCATATATCTCTTACAATGATTAGATGTGTCACTTTAGCGTGTAGTTTTCATATGTTCACTATTATGTTGATGTTATCTAAATCCTTTTTCTTCTCGGTCTTCCCTTGGCCTTGTTTCTAATTCTTCTTATTTTTCTATTCATAATCCGATGAATCATAAAGATCAATAATTGTAATAGGTTAAATGGGGCGTAACACAAATTTCTGCCAATATTCTTCTTCCACTTTCAATATTCTTCACATTTTATCCAGAATTCTTTGTCAATGGCGGAGAACATAGTATATGCAATTTTCTGAACATCATTCAGTTTAAAGGTTTGTTTTTCCTTTGCCACTGCTTCCTTAATTTTAGCTAAACAAATTCTATTGGATTTAAATGTGAATGGTACGGTGGTAATCTTATGCATCTATGTCCATGCTTCTCTATAATTTTGTCAATGTGAAAAGTCTTTGCTCTGTGTGCATTCTTTACCAACAACAGTAACTCCTGGAAATACAGTTTTCTCTATCTACCCTTTAAATATATGACCAACCATTCATCTCAGCATGGTAGTCTTGATTATCTGTAGATTTGGAAATGAAACCACGATAAAATATGTTGAATATGAGATCTATCAGTCTATAAACACGTAACCTGTCACGGTTGTAGGGGTACCATATTAGATGCTTCAGCACACAATCCTCCAGCGATTTCTATCTTCAATCATGCGGATGAGTGAGGAAAAATTATGTCATCCATTCCTTGATGTTATCTGTTCATGTCTTTAGTTTCCCTCATCTGCTTCTTCTTCCTTCAACGGTTCTCGGCAGTATTGTTTTTGACAAGGAATCATGCCTGCATACATGTCCAAAATATGAGATACAACTTTGAGTAAACTAGAGTTTAGCTATTATTTTAAGATATAACTATGAAATCTCTAAAATACACGCATACTAAATGTTGTACTCGTGAAACAATTTCCATTCTAATATTGATATATTTGGTGTGTACGATAGGCATTTAACAGAAATATAATTCAATCACTGATGACTTCTTCTTATTTTACTGTCCTTTTAATTGGCAAGTATATTTATACTTTGCCTAACAGCCAATGAAGAGTTGGAGAGAGCGAAAATAAACAAATAAGACGAATTTTCCCTCATTGACACAATGTATGGTATTTTGTACCGTAAACCCGTCTACTTTTATGGCTATCAATAAACAAGTACTGCTACCTTAAAGCGACATTTGTAGCGACTGCTGCGATAAATCCATTCAGTCTTGATAATAATTAATCATAAATCTGTAATGTGGTTATGAAATAATACACTTATGCAAAATATGAAGCCCATGCGCTCAGTAATTACGGAGATAATAAATAATATCTGTGATCAACTATTGATGAACGCAGTATAATAACTGGACGGTAAAAATGTGTTGTTGAATATTTGAACAGTTCCGACAGAACACAAACATCTTATTTCAAGCTATCATGGCATTACTTTATCCTTGTATAAATCATTACATGAGGGAATGTCCAAACATTCGTATATTCTTACTATGGTTGCCGTATTACTGAATTATAACAGTCTCTGCAATCCCCAAAGTTGGTCACCAAGAATTTGTAACACCAATTCGACAGCGATCGAATTTGGTCAGTAAATTTTTCAACAGTCTGAGATGTCTTTGATTGATGTTTGTTTTGTATCGCCCCTATCCATATTACCAGCAACCATACCTTCCATTATTTATTTTTGTGCATGCTGTTATGTCTCCCCCTCAACTTTATTGTCATATTGTTGTCTAGTAGACTACCATCTTCTTCGTGTACTTTTCTCATCACTTATTGATCTTTTTTTGCTATCAATGGTATTCTCAAAATCCTATCGCTTCTAGCTTCCAATTGTTATTCTCTTTTGTCATTTTATTGTGTCCATGTTTTACAGCATTAAATTGCTATTGAAAATATACTGGTTCTTATCACATGTAATTTAGCTCTACAGCTGGTGCCTTGCCAAAGATTTTTCATTTGTGCTAATGTTTTAAGTCCCATTGTAACATCTCTTGATTTCTGCATCACATCACCTACTGTTTAGGTTTGCATCCAAATATTCAGAATGAATGACATTTGCTAGTTCATGATTATGACTTATGGTCAGGTTTTGACTTTATCCACTGTCATGGTATTTTTGTGTCACTCACAAATTTCTAAAGACACATTATATGATATAAATGTAGATTTCATTTGATACATGACAGATGCTTCGTCTGAACCTTGCATCCAATTAACAGTAGCTTGCCATTCAACTATTTACTAAAAATTATCCAATCGGGAGGTCAGCAGACAAATGAAACAGAATGTAAGATATGAAAAAGAGCATCTACATAGTTTGAAAACTGCATGAGTTTAAAATACAGTATTAGTGTTTTCTGTGCTAGTTTTTCTAACAATTGTCTCCTCATGAGTTTAGTTTTACTCTAGCAGGATAATTCACACCAGGAAAATTGTCTCCTCATGAGTTTAGTTTTACTCACTTATTTACTTACTAATTTAGTTTTAATTAGGATAATTTCGCATCTGATTTCTGTGTGGCAGTTTTCAAATCTTACAGAGTCCTCATTCAAATTCTGGGTCACAAATTTCAAATCAGACCGATTCCTCATTCTATTTCTTGGTGGAAATTTACAAATCAGACTTCTCAAATTTCTGTGTGACAGTTTTTAAATCAGTCACTCTCATTAGATTTTTGTGAGTTTTAAAAATGGTTAAAAATATTTAGAGGATTGACTTAATTGTACTCGAGTTACATCATATGTACTCCATAGCTCTCAATGAAGTGGCATGGCTCCTGCAGAAAGTACCACTTATCTCTGTATCATTTAGCTCTGTAACTTCAATGCAGTTTTCTCTTTGTACACTGTGCTTGGTAAGTATCTGGTGTGCCGTACTTGTGCCTGGTACATTTGTAGTGTCTGCCGTACTGGTGCCTGGTAGACTTGTAGTGTCTGCTGTACTTGTGCCTGGTACACTTGTAGTGTCTGCCGTACTGGTGCCTGGTAGACTTGTAGTGTCTGCCGTACTGGTGCCTGGTACATTTGTAGTGTCTGCCGTACTTGTGCCTGGTACATTTGTAGTTTCTGCCGTACTTGTGCCTGGTACACTTGTAGTGTCTACCGTACTTGTGCCTGGTACACTTGTAGTGTCTGCTGTACTTGTGCCTGGTACATTTGTAGTGTCTGCTGTACTTGTGCCTGGTACATTTGTAGTGTCTGCCGTACTGGTGCCTGGTAGACTTGTAGTGTCTGCCGTACTTGTGCCTGGTACACTTGTAGTGTCTGCCGTACTTGTGCCTGGTACACTTGTAGTGTCTGCCGTACTTGTGCCTGGTACACTTGTAGTGTCTGCCGTACTTGTGCCTGGTACACTTGTAGTGTCTGCCGTACTTATGCCTGGTACACTTGTAGTGTCTGCCGTACTTGTGCCTGGTACACTTGTAGTGTCTGCTGTACTTGTGCCTGGTACATTTGTAGTGTCTGCCGTACTTGTGCCTGGTAGACTTGTAGTGTCTGCCGTACTTGTGCCTGGTACACTTGTAGTGTCTGCTGTACTTGTGCCTGGTACATTTGTAGTGTCTGCCGTACTGGTGCCTGGTAGACTTGTAGTGTCTGCTGTACTTGTGCCTGGTACAC
Organism: Meghimatium bilineatum; assembly: GCA_034231615.1. NCBI lineage: Eukaryota > Metazoa > Mollusca > Gastropoda > Stylommatophora > Philomycidae > Meghimatium > Meghimatium bilineatum. The sequence goes on along the minus strand of CM067317.1, from coordinate 2,048,225 downwards.
TTGTAGTGTCTGCCGTACTGGTGCCTGGTAGACTTGTAGTGTCTGCCGTACTTGTGCCTGGTACACTTGTAGTGTCTGCCGTACTTGTGCCTGGTACATTTGTAGTGTCTGCCGTACTTGTGCCTGGTACATTTGTAGTGTCTGCCGTACTTGTGCCTGGTACACTTGTAGTGTCTGCCGTACTTGTGCCTGGTACACTTGTAGTGTCTGCTGTACTTGTGCCTGGTACACTTGTAGTGTCTGCCGTACTGGTGCCTGGTAGACTTGTAGTGTCTGCCGTACTTGCGCCTGGTACACTTGTAGTGTCTGCCGTACTTGTGCCTGGTACACTTGTAGTGTCTGCCGTACTTGTGCCTGGTACACTTGTAGTGTCTGCTGTACTGGTGCCTGGTAGACTTGTAGTGTCTGCCGTACTTGTGCCTGGTACACTTGTAGTGTCTGCCGTACTTGTGCCTGGTACACTTGTAGTGTCTGCCGTACTTGTGCCTGGTAGACTTGTAGTGTCTGCTGTACTTGTGCCTGGTAGACTTGTAGTGTCTGCCGTACTGGTGCCTGGTAGACTTGTAGTGTCTGCTGTACTTGTGCCTGAAGTCTGCCGTACTTGTGCCTGGTACACTTGTAGTGTCTGCTGTATTTGTGCCTGGTAGACTTGTAGTGTCTGCCGTACTTGTGCCTGGTACACTTGTAGTGTCTGCCGTACTTGTGCCTGGTACACTTGTAGTGTCTGCTGTACTTGTGCCTGGTAGACTTGTAGTGTCTGCTGTACTTGTGCCTGGTAGACTTGTAGTGTCTGCTGTACTTGTGCCTGGTAGACTTGTAGTGTCTGCTGTACTTGTGCCTGGTAGACTTGTAGTGTCTGCTGTACTTGTGCCTGGTACACTTGTAGCGTCTGCTGTACTTGTGCCTGGTAGACTTGTAGTGTCTGCTGTACTTGTGCCTGGTACACTTGTAGTGTCTGCTGTACTTGTGCCTGGTACACTTGTAGTGTCTGCTGTACTTGTGCCTGGTACACTTGTAGTGTCTGCTGTACTTGTGCCTGGTACACTTGTAGTGTCTGCTGTACTTGTGCCTGGTACACTTGTAGTGTCTGCTGTACTTGTGCCTGAAGTCTGCTGTACTTGTGCCTGGTACACTTGTAGTGTCTGCTGTACTGGTGCCTGGTACACTTGTAGTGTCTGCCGTACTTGTGCCTGGTACACTTGTAGTGTCTGCTGTACTTGTGCCTGGTACACTTGTAGTGTCTGCTGTACTTGTGCCTGGTACACTTGTAGTGTCTGCTGTACTTGTGCCTGAAGTCTGCTGTACTGGTGCCTGGTACACTTGTAGTGTCTGCCGTACTTGTGCCTGGTACACTTGTAGTGTCTGCCGTACTTGTGCCTGGTAGACTTGTAGTGTCTGCCGTACTTGTGCCTGGTACACTTGTAGTGTCTGCTGTACTTGTGCCTGGTACACTTGTAGTGTCTGCTGTACTTGTGCCTGGTACACTTGTAGTGTCTGCTGTACTTGTGCCTGAAGTCTGCTGTACTGGTGCCTGGTACACTTGTAGTGTCTGCCGTACTTGTGCCTGGTACACTTGTAGTGTCTGCCGTACTTGTGCCTGGTAGACTTGTAGTGTCTGCCGTACTTGTGCCTGGTACACTTGTAGTGTCTGCTGTACTTGTGCCTGGTACACTTGTAGTGTCTGCTGTACTTGTGCCTGGTACACTTGTAGTGTCTGCTGTACTTGTGCCTGAAGTCTGCTGTACTGGTGCCTGGTACACTTGTAGTGTCTGCCATACTTGTGCCTGGTACACTTGTAGTGTCTGCCGTACTTGTGCCTGGTACACTTGTAGTGTCTGCTATGCTGTGCTGAATCTTATGTTGTAAAACATTTCCAACCCATGTTACAGTATTCTACCTTGCCTGCAGAGTTCTTGTGCCTAATATTTGTAGACTTGGTTCCACCAGAATAAGACCAAGGGTCATATGTTTGTATATCCTGTGATTATTTGAACAATTATTTTATGAAATTGTTGATCACTTTGATATTTTTGGTAGTTTTTGACATTATGTCATCTGAAACATGCAAATAGAAATTTCATTTGAAAAATGCACACAGTTGCACGCAGACTTTTGTTTCAATCGATGCAGCTGCTGTTACTCCATTGTTCCACTGTGTATGTCTTAGTCTTGATACAGACTTTTGTTTCAACAATATCATTGTTCTAGAATATTCCTGGTCTAACAGCAGGGGGGATTTACTATTGTAGTTGCTAGTAGGAGGAGGATGTAATATTGTTATCTTTTAGTTGGTGGATGTACCGACAAAGTTATATATAGTTGAGTCATGACATTTAATGTGGCAATGATCTCATGAAAATGTTGAGATGCAGACACAAGCAGGGCAGGTCATATATTCCTCATGTCACACTATAGACTGTCAAAGATACTAAACTGGAATCCCTGTATAACGCATACATTTATAACATATTTCCCTATATAACAACACTTCTCACAATCCTCCAATGATATTTATTGATTGGATGTTGTTCTACTGTATATATATAGCACATTTCTGTTATAACATACATATTTTTTTGGTCAGGGACAGGTTGTTATAATGAGATTTGACTGTGTTATAATGAGATTTGACTGTGTTATAAGCAGAAGGTGACCAGAGGAAGTATTTCATCTTTAATCATTGAACTGCTTGTCACACATCTCTTAGTAGTTACAACACTGTGTGCAAGGCAATCATGACAAGTAGCCAGTAGTACAACATGCACAAGACAAATAGATAAAAATACTCGTGAATCATTTCATCGCAGGAGGCCTTCCTATGCTCACACATTCATAGATGAATCTCTAGCATTTGATCAAGTGACAGACAAATGAATACTTCAGACACATGATGTTGATGTCAGATAGAAACTAATATATCATCAAGATAACCATCGACTCAGTTGTTGCACTGTCATGTTGTATATTGTTACTTATAGAAACATGATACATGACTCCCCACTCAGTTCCCTGACAGCCCCATCAGTCATGTATTGCTTCTGTAATGATTCTGGTTGATTGTTCATCATTTTTATTGGAATCTCACATGATATCTTCAGCATGTTTTATTTGTGTGTGGTTACTATTCTGCCCACAAAATTGTCCAGTAAACGAGAGAAAAATATTGTTGCATGCCATTGTATTCTTTAAATGTATATTTGTTTCTTGGAGTTTCATATTTTTGTAATGTAACCTCTAGTTCCTGTGTGATATTGAAGATTCATGTTATTGTAATGTAACCTCTAGTTCCTGTGTGATGTTGAAGCTTGAGAATACTTAGAGGGAGATAACAGAGATAAAAAAATACAATCTCCGCTTTTTGGTACATGTACTACACCAAAACAATGATGGGTCAAAGGGCATGAGCCCATAGACCGCTGGATCATCAACAAAAACATTGGACAAAGTAAATTTATCAAGCACGATGGCAGATCTTAATCTGGACACGAGAAACCTTCAAAACATTTGTTTTATCTTTCTCAAACTACTACTGGATGTCTCTAGTAGCAGGACAATGGTCATACTAGATTCCCAGTAGTATGCAGTCCATCTTTCTTGTAGCAGGACAATGCTAATGATGAACTCTGCTGACACATGATGATGATGAACAGACACAAATTGAACAATTTCTCATAATCAATTGTGATTTTATTTTGTAGAACTGAGTTCATTGACTAGCTAACTCTACAGCTGTTGTTTCAGTCCAAGATGTGTCTGGTGCTAACTCAATGTCTAACTCTACTGTAGATTTATCATGCAATGGTAAACATGGCTGAAATAAACATCTCCATACATTTAACTAAGGATGTGTCATCACTGGTTGAAGAAACTAAGGATGTGTCATCACCCATTGAGTAAACTAAGGATGTTACATCACTCAAACAGGATGTGTCATCATCCAAGTAAACTAAGGATGTGCCATCAGTTGTTGAGTAGACTTGTGCACAAATATTTCAGTCACATGATGAATGACTTCCCAGTTTGAGCTCTGTGCAAACACTTGTGAGAGAGATAACACAACAAGCCAGAACACAGGTGAATTGTGGATGTCAGATAATCAAACACTGACAGGCAAACAGCTACAAAACATAATATGACATGAAATTTGAAGTCAGTTCTCAGTGCAAAAGACAAGCAAATAAGTAGCATTCGACTTGAGCTAAGATGTCTGGGTCAACAGCAGCTGAAGTCCCACAGCTTAACACTCTTGTCATAGGAGCCTGACACAATGATAAAGTCATTAAACTGCAGGCATGTCACGCCATCTGTGTGGTTTCTCAGAGTCACTAATCTTTCACCAGTAGCCAGGTTCCAGACCTGTACAGACCAAGAAAGAATTCATTGTTAGAATATATTGTGAAAACTATGACAATTTGATACATGCATATCACAGACCAACTACTCAAGTCACCACAGATCTTGTCTCAAAATCCTTATAGTTAGCAGGAAATAGTCCAGAGAATATTGTATGTTGTTTCCTAGTTTACAGCTTGTCTGCGAAATCTTTCAGCCAAACTCATCTGACTTAGCAAGGCTATTTGGTCATTCTGACCCATGAGATGGGACAACTAACTCCACCCCAAATCCTCTTAGTTATGTCTTACAACATGCATTGCTAGTTGTTGTTATTCTTTGCTCCCTTTTAATGGGCTGAACATAAGCAGTCAGAGATCAACTAGTCATAATGTCATTAGAATCAAACTAGTTGTAAAGTTAACAGTCATCTAGCTAATTGTAAAGTTAACAGTCATCTAGCTAGTTGTAAAGTTAACATACAGTCATCTAGCTAGCAATAACTGATCCAGAGATCAACTAACTATAATTAAACAACATGCTGCCAGTGATACTATTAAAACATTAACTTCTGCCATAGAATCCCATTTTGTTTTGCTGCACAGTTATATCTGTGTATTTGTTTTTCTGTTCATTCGGGCAGCATGTTTTCATCTGTGCCCAAGCGATTTGATGTTTCTCAGCAATGAGTACCTTTGCTGACTTGCGTGTCACATTGGGCAATCAGCAACGAATTGTCAGACTGTGAATCGATGTTGATGCACTTTAGAGACATATTGTGAGAGTCCTCGTAGCGTTTCTTAAATCTACCCCATCTTTCATTTGTCCTTCAGGAGTTCATCATGCACCAGCTTATTTGGGTTGTTTTTGTCAGGCATGTACACATTGTACGTCCAAGCATAGCGAACGAAAGAAGAAGAAGTAAGTCCAAGCCCATCTCAATCGGGCTTTCTGCAGTATTGTTGAGATGTCTGACATATTGCAAGTCCAAGCCATCTCAATCAGGCTTTCTGCAGTATTGTTGAGATGTCTGACATATTGACTTTAGCGAGGACTTCATTTTCAGGTACTGCAACTTTATTCTGAGAAGTCACAGAATGAGCATGTGTGCAAATGTAATCCAATTGGAACTATATTGTGGCAGGACAATAATCCCACTAGATTTCTAGGATGTATTCCAGAGAAACCAAAATATGTTATATCACTGTTTTATTTGCATCAATGTCCTGGCACATCTGACTTCAGCAGTGTGTGTGGAAGTTATATAACAATCATGTCTGCTGTACACTACTCATCTCTCAGAGGTATATAATGTAGTGATCAGCAAAATGGTGTGATAGATTTTTTATTTTGTAGCAAGGCTAATACTTTTACATTTCCAAACCAATGTGTGACAGTTTACTAAATACATCAGTTGTCATAGAGATTCTGCTGTAGAATTCAACATCAATGTCATCTGTCCAGGAGAGTGTATTATCAATGTCATCTGTCCAGGAGAGTGTACTACCGAATACAACAGTTGCCATAGAGGTTTCACTGCTGACTTGAGCATCAATGTCATCTGCACCAGAGAGTACTACCAAATATTGTTGACCTTGGCATAAATGTCATATTCTCTGGAGAGCAGCACTACCTACCTAATTAGGTGAATGTCAACTGTTTGAAGACAACTGTTATTGACATTTAAAGACTAGGTCATGGTACCGTGTCTGGAAGCAGAATGAAACATGACACTAGTATACAATGAGAAGCAAATACACTGAGACTGTTTCAGCAGATGTCTAAGAAATGTCCTGGACGGTTTTTAACTATTTTCATTAGCACTATAATGATAGCGGAGGAAATGTTACCTTAATGGTTTTGTCATCTGCAGCGCTAACCACTCTCCAGCTGTCAGCTTGTAGACACCGGACAACATCTGTGTGACCCTCGGCTTTCTTCCAATCAATCGTATTCAGACATTCTCCAGTGTGGATGTCCCAGAACTTGAGGTTATGATCCAGTGAACCGCTGACTATCCGGGTTGAGTCAAACATCAGGCAGGTCACAGCATCTTGGTGGCCACATAGCGTCATTACACAATGTCCATCATAGTTCCATACCTGTGACAGGATGACCAGACATCTATTGATTCATCATACAAAATTAGACAGACATGTACCACTAATCAATTCATAACATAAATCAAACATACGTAACACAGAGCATCCAACCAAATCACACTGTTGCCTACTCTAGTCGTAACAATCATCCAGATGCTAGTCATAATAGCTCCCACTTAAGGAAGACACAGTAGTGCAATGCAAAGTCATTCGCTCATTCACTGGACAGCAAATCTGGGCTAAGTCATTCGCTGAACAGCAAATCTGGGTTGAATACCCTTTTTATTCGTAGTTTGAAATAAAAATTCCGCTGAAGATGAAAGTGTCTGGCCATTGGCACAAATAAAACAGCGACATAACGCAATCCATTATCTGGATTACATACTGCTGGAAATCTAGTAGTCCTACTACAAAAAGATCCAGTGGGAGTTTGAGAATGAACGCTGAAAGAAGAAGAAATAAAAATTATTCATATGGTTCCTCAAGTGACCAGGAAGTAGGGTACCAGGGCTCAAGTCACCAGGAAGTAGGGTACAAGGGCTCATGCTCAAGTCACCAGTAAGTAGGGTACCAGGGCTCATGTTCAAGTCACCTGGAAGTAGGGTACCAGGGCTCAAGTCACTGGAAGTAGGGTACCAGGGCTCATGTTCAAGTCACCTGGAAGTAGGGTACCAGGGCTCATGTTCAAGTCACCTGGAAGTAGGGTACCAGGGCTCATGTCACCAGGAAGTAGGGTACCAGGGCTCAAGTCACCAGGAAGTAGGGTACCAGGGGTCATGTTCAAGTCACCTAGAAGTAGGGTACCAGGGTTCATGTTCAAGTCACCAGGAAGTAGGGTACCAGGGCTCAAGTCACCAGGAAGTAGGGTACCAGGGCTCAAGTCACCAGGAAGTAGGGTACCAGGGTTCATGCTCAAGTCACCAGGAAGTAGGGTACCAGGGCTCAAGTCACCAGGAAGTAGGGTACCAGGGCTCATGTTCATGTCACATGGAAGTAGGGTACCAGGGCTCATGTCACCAGAAAGTAGGGTACCAGGGCTCAAGTCACCAGGAAGTAGGGTACCAGGACTCATGTTCAAGTCATCTGGAAGTAGGGTACCAGGGCTCATGTTCAAGTCACCTGGAAGTAGGGTACCAGGGCTCATGTCACCAGGAAGTAGGGTACCAGGGCTCAAGTCACCAGGAAGTAGGGTGCCAGGGCTCATGCATGAACACAAAACAACATATCAACCCTTCACTACACTTAACAGCATAACCAACCCTTCACTACACTCAACTACGTAACACATCACTACAGTACAACCCATCGCTACACATATAACCTACACTCAACAACACAACAATATAATCATAATGCAACAACCCATGGTTACACTATCAGCACAACATAATATAGCTATGATTCCTTTAATCAACTAACGACCCCCGCATTCATCAACTAACAGAGAATGTTAGCAACCAAGAAATGATCAATAGATCATCATCATGTGTCAGCCCGTACCTTGATAGTTTTGTCTGCAGAACCCGAGACTATCTTTGTCTCACTGAAATGTACACACAACACAGATGCATGATGACCTCTGTGAAGCAAACACAAATTTACATGAGCAAATATGTAGACATGGACAAGCAAAAAATAACATCAATTTACAACAAACGTGATGGTAAGGCATGTCCATACTCCCACACATACCAATGACAGAGACATGTAAACATACCATGTACCTACAACTGACAGAGAATATATGACAGATTAGTCTTGTGTTATATATAACTAATATGTAATAAATGTCTGCAGCACTTGTATTCAAAATCCTGAATCTTTCTTTCTGTGTCTGTATTGGGTGATATATCTGAGGCAAGTCAACACACATATAACCAGTTCTTTCTGTCTAAGAAAACAGTGGGTATACACTTAGTTTTCACAAATTTCCTATATTTTTAGTGGCAACACACTAAACTAGCATTCATAAATATCTGTACTTTCACAGAGATACTGACAGACAGAAACTATCACATACTTTCACAGAGATACTGACAGAAACTATCACATACTTTCACAGAGATACTGACAGAAACTATCACATACTTTCACAGAGATAATGACAGAAACTATCACATACTTTCACAGAGATACTGACAGAAACTATCACATACTTTCACAGAGATACTAACTGACAGAAACTATCACAGACAGAGACTACCTTGCAGAGAAACTATCACATACTGTCACAGAGATCACACAATGAAGTTATTACACAGAGAAACTATCACACAGTGAAGTTATAACACAGAGAAACTATCACACAGTGAAGTTATTACACAGAGAAACTATCACACAGTGAAGTTATAACACAGAGAAACTATCACACAGTGAAGTTATAACAGAGAAACTATCACACAACAAAGTTATAACACAGAGAAACTATCACACAGTGAAGTTATAACACAGAGAAACTATCACACAGTGAAGTTATAACACAGAGAAACTATCACACAGTGAAGTTATAACACAGAGAAACTATCACACAATGAAGTTATTACACAGAGAAACTATCACACAGTGAAGTTATAACACAGAGAAACTATCACACAATGAAGTTATTACACAGAGAAACTATCACACAATGAAGTTATTACACAGAGAAACTATCACACAGTGAAGTTATAACACAAAGAAACTATCACACAACAAAGTTATAACACAGAGAAACTATTACACAGTGAAGGTATAACACAGAGAAACTATTACACAGTGAAGGTATAACACAGAGAAATTATCACACAAATCCTTGATGATATGTAGAGAAATGCTCTTACCTTAATGTTCTCCTTAGAGTTCCAGACTTGAGATCCCAAATTTTCAGAGTTGTGTCGTATGAACCACTGATAACTTTGTCATCATCTGCCTGTGTCACAATGAGAGAATCATGCAATCAGTGACTGATATCTATTGCTACTACATGCACTGAAGTTTTAGGACATGTCTAGCACTAGAACTGGTCAAGTTTTAGGACATGTCCAACACTAGAACTGGTCAAGTTTTAGGGCATGTCCAGCACTAGAACTGGTCAAGTTTTAGGGCATGTCCAGCACTAGAACTGGTCAAGTTTTAGGACATGTCCAGCACTAGAACTGGTCAAGTTTTAGGGCATGTCCAACACTAGAACTGGTCAAGTTTTAGGGCATGTCCAGCACTAGAACTGGTCAAGTTTTAGGGCATGTCCAGCACTAGAACTGGTCAAGTTTTAGGACATGTCCAGCACTAGAACTGGTCAAGTTTTAGGGCATGTCCAACACTAGAACTGGTCAAGTTTTAGGGCATGTCCAGCACTAGAACTGGTCAAGTTTTAGGGCATGTCCAGCACTAGAACTGGTCAAGTTTTAGGGCATGTCCAGCACTAGAACTGGTCAAGTTTTAGGGCATGTCCAGCACTAGAACTGGTCAAGTTTTAGGGCATGTCCAGCACTAGAACTGGTCAAGTTTTAGGGCATGTCCAGCACTAGAACTGGTCAAGTTTTAGGGCATGTCCAGCACTAGAACTGGTCAAGTTTTAGGGCATGTCCAGCACTAGAACTGGTCAAGTTTTAGGACATGTCTAGCACTAGAACTGGTCACGTTTTAGGACATGTCCAGCACTAGAACCGGTTATGTTTCAACTAATCTGTGTGTACTAACTATAATAATTCATGGCATATAACAAACTAATAGTTTATCCATCTATTTATGTGATGTGTCCTTTACAGAACGTTGTCCTCAGTGCCACTCTGTAAGTCTCTCGGTTCTGTGCAAGCTGTCCAGCCTCTTACATTGTCATGTTTAGAAGTTCTTCGATATCCTGTGTCCATCGTAGTCTTGGTCTGCCTCTTGTTCTCTTTTCGGGAACTTTATCCTCCATGATTAATCTTTCTAAACCATTGTGTCTTTTTATATATCAGAAAAATGTTAGCTTGCGTTTTTTTTATAGTTTTGAGGAACCAGTCTTCTATGTTCAGGTCTTTGTGGACATCTGCATTTGTTCATCTTTTTGTTCATGGACCTTTCTATAACATTTCATTTCGAATGTTGATATTTTCTTTTCATTGTGGATGTTATTGCCATCATCTAACAACCGTATTTTGTTACTAAACAATTTTATATTGTCAAAGTATATTTTTCGTGTTACTGTTTTGACTCATAACACACCTGTGCTGACATAAGACTACACAAACGTCAGTGACCAAGCGGGACCTCGCATAGCCTACCTGTAACACATCTGTGCTGACATAAGACAGTACACAAACGTCAGTGACCAAGCGGGACCTCGCATAGCCTACCTGTAACACACCTGTGCTGACATAAGACAGTACACAAACGTCAGTGACCAAGCGGGACCTCGCATAGCCTACCTGTAACACATCTGTGCTGACATAAGACAGTACACAAACGTCAGTGACCAAGCGGGACCTCGCATAGCCTACCTGTAACACACCTGTGCTGACATAAGACAGTACACAAACGTCAGTGACCAAGCGGGACCTCACATAGCCTACCTGTAACACACCTGTGCTGACATAGGACAGTACACAAACATCAGTGACCAAGCGGGACCTCGCATAGCCTACCTGTAACACACCTGTGCTAACATAGGACAGTACACAAACGTCAGTGACCAAGTGGGACCTCGCATAACCTACCTGTAAACACCTGACTGTATCTGAATGCCCAGTCATGGTGACTTTACAAGCTATGGATGACCAGCTGTCTTGAGTGGACAAATCCCAAACCTGTAAGATATCACAGTTCATAGATACAGAATTCTCAATTTCAAACAACTATACACTTGAAATGTCAACTGATAAATATCATCAAATTGTACCAATTTATTTTGGGTATGTTTATAAATTACATTTACAATTTTGTGTTCATTGTAGATTCAGTTCACATATTTCTATGGTTGTAATTGTCATCTCTTTAATCATTAATTAATTATAATTGCTGACATAATTAATTGACAGAAACTATGTAAAAGGTGATGATAAGATATGCTTCTATACAAGATTGTTTTAGTCAAACTTGAAGTCTGGGATCTACATGTTCACAACATTACTAGTACACAACATTATTAGTACACAACATTACTAGTACACAACATTACTAGTACACAACATTGACATCAATATTTTACAACAAAAAAAAGTCAAAGAAATGTGCTAAAAGAAAACCTAGTACAATAGATTAGGCATCAGATTAAGACTTGGAATATTATCACTTGGATTGATGTAAAAGGAAAAGAAATTTGTGACCAGACCCGACAGCCATCACAAACATTGTTTACATCACAACACAACAGTTACACAAGGCTAAGAGATTCCTAAACTTGGCATTGGCTACTAGAGTTTTAAACTCAGACCTTCCACAACAGCTGATGATGCTGAAATAATCCCTGTAGTTGTGAGCAGGTAGCTCTTAACAGTCCATATCCTTTCTGACAGCAGCATATGTCCTTCTGAGTTGAGTAACCATGGTGACACTAAAACGCAGACAATATGGGTCTGCAAGTCATGGTTGTGTAAGGAGAGGGTTTATGGATGCACTAACAGGAGGTAATCCAGTGTGGCATTATGCCAGGATCATCACGTTTTGCCAGAAGTGCAGCATACACGTCTGGGCACACTAGTTTTTCATTCTTCCATCAGATCTATTGACCCATCTGCAGTAATGGCACATCTAGTATTTCCCATCACCTCAGGGGAATCTGCCATAAAAGGACAAAGCTGCAATGTGGCCTGCATCTCTGCATGATTCATGGGGACCATCTGACTGAATATAAAAGTCAAAGAAATTGAGACAAGATGAGATAATGATTTTTTTCACAGGTTGCCAGCCTATTCCCCCAACTTAGTCACCTCCTAGACATGCCTGGAAAGAAGACAGTGGTCTTATTCTTTGCTCCCTGAACTAGAAGACCATGCCCCAGCTGGTACATTGGCGAACACAACACATGAAAGTAACACAAGACTTTCATATTCCTGAACTTTGGTATTGACTGATAATGATTTGTTGAACTCTGGCACTCTACATAATTATTATCAATAACAACAAATAACAAGAACAATCTCACAACTTACTTTGATTGTTTTATCACATGATCCACTGACCAATCGGTTGCCCTCTAAATACAAACAGCGCACAGTGCCATGATGACCCATCAGCGTCTGCACTGACCATGGTGCGTTGGTGCGCATGTTCCAAACCTGTGTAAAGATGAACAGAAAATATTGGAGATGTAATTGTCCAAGTCAACATTCAGACTTCAAATCATAAGGAATTACACGATCTTCTTCTTCTACTTCTTTGACGTCCATTCTCAAACTCCCACTGGCTCTCTCTTGTAGCAGGACAATTCTTCTTCTTCAGCGTTCATTCTCACACTCCCACTGGCTCTCTCTTGTAGCAGGACAATTCTTCTTCTTCAGCGTTCATTCTCAAACTCCCACTGGCTCTCTCTTGCAGCAGGACAATTCTTCTTCTTCAGCGTTCATTCTCAAACTCCCACTGGCTCTCTCTTGCAGCAGGACAATTCTTCTTCTTCAGCGTTCATTCTCAAACTCCCACTGGCTCTCTCTTGCAGCAGGACAATTCTTCTTCTTCAGCACTCATTCTCAAACTAAGCACGACAATTCTTCTTCTTCAGCGTTCATTCTCAAACTCCCACTGGCTCTCTCTTGTAGCAGGAAAATTCTTCTTCTTCAGCGTTCATTCTCAAACTCCCACTGGCTCTCTCTTGCAGCAGGACAATTCTTCTTCTTCAGCACTCATTCTCAAACTAAGCACGATAATTCTTCTTCTTCAGCGTTCATTCTCAAACTCCCACTGGCTCTCTCTTGCAGCAGGACAATTCTTCTTCTTCAGCGTTCATTCTCAAACTCCCACTGGCTCTCTCTTGTAGCAGGACAATTCTTCTTCTTCAGCACTCATTCTCAAACTAAGCACGACAATTCTTCTTCTTCAGCGTTCATTCTCAAACTCCCACTGGCTCTCTCTTGCAGCAGGACAATTCTTCTTCTTCAGCGTTCATTCTCAAACTGCCACTGGCTCTCTCTTGTAGCAGGACAATTCTTCTTCTTCAGCGTTCATTCTCAAACTCCCACTGGCTCTCTCTTGTAGCAGGACAATTCTTCTTCTTCAGCGTTCATTCTCAAACTCCCGCTGGATCTCCTTTATAGCAGGACTTCTTCTTCTGCGTTCGTTCTCAAACTCCTGCAGATTAGCAGGATGTAGTCCGGAGAACGGAATGCGTTGTGTCATGGTTTACAGCATTGCTGTGATATCTGCGTCTTTCGGCCTGGCACATCTGACGTCAGCATGGCTTTGGGTCACTGACCATATGGGATGGGACAGCCAACTCCATCCCATAACCTCCTTAGTTGCCTCTTACAACATGCATGGAAGGTAAACAGTGTTGCTATTCTTTGCTCCCCTTTTGGGCCCGGCAACACACGGGCGTATAGCAGGACAATAATCCTACTAGATTGTTTAGCAGAATGTAGTCGAGAGAATGGAAATGCGTTGTCACATTTTATTTGCGACAATGTTCCGACGCATCCATCTTCAGCGAGAAAGATGACCAGACAGAGCACAATAGTACAAAAAATTACCCTGGTGCAGTAGTCAAGACCACAACGGAGATGAGATTAAATACACTAACATCGATGATGAGATTAAATACACTAACATCGATGATGAGATTAAATAAATTCATGTAAGAAAACTGTGGGCATACCTTGATAGTTTTGTCTGAAGATCCACTGACTATTCGAGAATCATCAAACTGAACACATGAGATGCCTGAAATATTGTTGACATAACAAGAAATAAATACTTGATCAACACAACTTGTATAATGTGAGAGAGCTCAATAGATGGACAGAAGAAATCATTAGTCTTACATGACTGATGTGTGAGACATTGCTCACTGTTTCCATATGATTTATATGTGAGATAGCTTCTACGGATGTCACATGACTGATAGATGAAACATTGTTCATGTGTCTTATGATATTTCTTCATTATTCTTGTCGGTCATCAGGTTACAATAAGTAAATATGTATATTACAAATATCTAACACTACTAATAAAAAGTTGATAATAAAACAAATAAGGAAAAAAATGGCTGATGCTTCAATCAAAAGATCATCTGAACAAACATAATAACAAGAACATATAATAACAAGAACATATAATAACAAGAACATATAATAACGATTCTGAGACAAAAAATATGCTGTGTCTGCTGCCGATTTACTCGCAATGCACTGAGAGACCCTCCTTCCCCCCCCCCACCCACCAAGGGTCTTCCAGGGGAGGCTCTGAGTGCTGTGCGCACAGATCGATGGATTCTGCGTTGTATGCGCCTTTAGCGAAAGTTCATTTCATTAAATAATGTATGGTTTGTTTCGTTAAAAGCGAGGATACGTTATCTGGTAACGTACCCATTCTTTTGTTTTCTATAGACAAACTATTTTGTTTTCTATAGACAACTGCCAAATATTGTTTTTTCCTAAACATATTAACTTCAAATATGTTTTTGATAGCTGACACAGTGCTGCTCACTGACCCACATTTTATGTTAAGTGAACAATTATAAAAAAAGAACACATACGAAAAACTGCAGGTAGTCGACAATTTTACTTACCTTGGAAGCACTCTCTCTCGCGATGTCAACATTGATGTGGAAATTAACAATAGACTGGCAAAAGCTAGTGCTGTATTTGGCAGATTACGCAACAATGTATGGGACAGAAGAGGTATAAGAACAACCACCAAACTACAAGTATATCATGCTGCTGTTATACCAACCTTACTATACGCCTGCGAAACGTGGACAGTGTATGCTAGACATGCAAGAAAGTTAAATCATTTCCATCTTACCTGTCTACGTAAATTACTAAACATCCATTGGTGGGACAAAGTACCAGACTACGAGGTCTTGGAAAAATCAACCTCAATAAGCATCCACACAATACTTATGAAGGCGCACGCACGCTGGGCAGGCCATCTTGTGCGTATGGAGAACTCGCATTTGCCAAAACAAATATATTATGGAGAACTCAAGGCAGGATTTCGAAAAGCTGGTGGACAGAAAAAGCGTTTCAAAGACACGCTCAAGTCATCCTTGAAAAATCTTAACATTGACGTAGACGCTTGGGAGAGCCTCGCTCAGGATAGAACAGCATGGCGTTACAGCATTAGAACGGGAGCACTAGCGGCGGAAGAATTCAGACAAGAAACTGCAAGACAGAAGCGGACACGTAGAAAATAAAAAACATCTCAACCTCACACAGATACCTTCTATTGTTGTCAATTCTGTAAAAGAACATTTTGTGCGCGCATTGGACTTGCTAGTCATTTAAAAACGCACTATTAACTTTATTATTTTATTATTTATTGTTATTATTATTATGGTTGAGTTTTTGGTCATCGTCGATCACGACGGACGAACATCATCATCATCATCAGGTTAGTTTGGTTATGAAACAGCATTAAAGTCAATAGGCCTAAGGTATGTAGAAGAATTTCATCTGGGTTGTCACACATCGGACAAGTATAGGTGAGTTATAACCATTTTTTCCCTTTTTTTTTTATCTTCACCACATTCAAACATGTCACATACCACACATACACCAACATGTCACATATCATATATCACACATACACCAACATGTCATATATCACACATACACCAACATGTCACATATCACACATACACCAACAAAACTGACAATCATTAGATTCAGTATTCAATTCTTTATTTACATTTAAAAACATTATTTAAATTTTATAAAAACAAAAAATTATTGCATTTTCCAAACATCCACTAAAAATAACGCAAATTGTCAAAAAATGAATTCAGTGGCATGGAAAAAATTGCAAAATTTAAATGTAATCTTTGTTCCTTTAACGTCGAACATGTTGCATAGGGCAGCTCTCCAGTTCCAGAGATGTGATGTTACTGTGTGTAATTGTTGCATGTTGTTGAGTTCCATAGTCTGACATCTTTGATGATTGTTCTGCGAAGAATCTCTCTTAGTCTTCCTCTTTTTTCTTTTGCCATCTGGTACCTATTTTAATGCTTGCAGTAGCAGTCTGTTTTCATTAATTCTAAGTAAATGTCCGATATAAGTCCATCATTGTCTTCCTATTGTTGTAGAAACATATTGCTGGTTTGACTTGAATTCTTCCCCAACTAATATTGAAGAGATTTCTAACAGTTATTTTGAAAGGAATTCAATTTCTTCACCAGCGCCTAGTGCTAAAGGTTAAAGAGAATTCTTTGAATGGACGAAATAAAAGACAATTCCTGTCCATTGCGATCATGGTAAAAATAACATGATCACGTGTGTGTAACACTTACCTTGCATGTGACCTTCAAATGTCCGGACACTACATCTTCCTTTCAACCAATTGTTGCGTAGGCGAAATCTTTCAGCAAACACATTCTTCCACTAAATAGAATGCAACAACAGTATTCAACATTTTCAGCATGTCATATTATATTCAGATGAATTCATTATTTTACTATAAGAAATTGACATGTGGAAGGACTCATCAAGGTCCATTCATTCAGGTCTGACCAGTGGTCCACAAAAACTAGCAACATGCACAAGTAAACACCCAGTTTTCAACACTTTTTAAGAAGACGAACCAACATATTTTCCAGGATGAGATGAAATTGAAGAAAAAAGGAAGAATAATTGTGCTCTCTGTTTTTAATTGGATTACTTCCCTGGCATTAAATACTAAACACCAACCTGGTATTTATTATTTACCCCACCAGCTTAATCTGTTGATTGTGCTATTTAACAGCGCAGTTCCAGATAGTTCTTCCTGCAGTGCAGTAGGTTAAGATCATAGTATGTTCCACATGTATTTCTTAGCATCTGGGAACATTCCTTGCAAAGGTAACAATGACTTTATTGATCAAAAGAAATGTCAGTACAATTACGGCAGCCATTGTGTAACTAGGAATGCAGCGGCAGTGATGCAGATATATTAAAAAGTATGAAATGTAGATCAGTCTTCTAGGAAAGAACTCAACATATGTATAAAGTGGTGAAGACATGTTATCTAGTCGTGTTGTATGATACCATGGTTGCTGATACACCTCTCGGCCTGGTATCTCCAACTTCAGCACTTGGGCTTGCTCGGGCAGGACTGTGGTCCTGCTTGATGTCAAGGATGTCCCAACCATGACAGAGTTTATGTATAGTGAATGAAGTTTCCTCACTTCATGCATCGATACACCCCCCCCCCCAGACAATTCCTCCTGATTTCTCTTTCCACTGCAAATACTGCTGAGAATTGAAGTTTTCTGAATATGAAATAAAGTTCTAGAGTAACTTCCCCATTGAACAAATAATACAAGAACTGTATTATTGCTTGTTCTTCTTCTGCGCTCATTCTCAAACTTCTATAGATTGGTGGGATATAGTCCGGAGAACAGAATGCATTGTCATGGTTTACAGCTTAGCTGTAATATCTGTCCCTTTCGGCCAGAAACATCCGACTCCAGCACAACTTCTGGGTCACACTGAACCTATGAGATGGAACAGCCAACTCCACCCCCAAAACTTCCTTAGTCACCTCTTACAACATGTATGGCAGGTATCAGTGTCAATATTCTTTGCTACCCTTTCGGGCCTCAGCAACACATGGGTGACACCCCCCCCCCCCAATTAGGTTCCTTCCCAAATTAGCTGTGAGTTGAAGTGCTCTGGGTATAAAAAGCAGCCCCAGAGCAGGCATTATCAACCTGATGCTCCTGTAAGGATATGTGCTCACAACATGCGAGATAAAGTGCTCGCGAGCACTAACACTCTTATATGTGGGTGGTGCTCACTGTCTGAAAAGGTTGAGAACCTCTGCTCTAGAGTAACTTCCTCACTACTTAAAATAATACAAGAGCTTTATTGCACGTAAATGCTGGGAAAGGAAACAAGAATATTTTGTGTGAAAGTGTTTGCTGAATGTGTGTGTCAATGATATCATATGACCCTGTTTGTATCTACATTTGTGTCTCTCTCGAGTTAACTTCAACAAGTTTCAGAAGACAGTCAATCATTTCTTCAATGAATAATTTTGTCCAGAGATATTTGAGTTGTACAACTGACTACCTGTAGTTCACGTACACCTGCAGTAGCAATGTCACAATTCAAGCATTGTACATGTGTCCGAGTTGAGAATATCATGGACCAAGCAACATATAAAATGTCATTATTTGTTGCTTGTGTTTGAGAAAATGTCACTGTTGAGGACATTAACCTACCCTCACAAAGCTTATAGGATTAGCTTTTAGTTTTAAAATGAGAAGATTATGTTAGCATTTATCCAGGTAGCTTGTTTGTTATTTTTGTGTGTTAGTTACAGTATTAAAGCCTGTACCTGCCATGGCACGGTCATTTCAACCTAAGAAGTGGGTCTATTTTATTTGTACCAAGACGTGCTGAGTTTTATCTTTATGCAACCTTTTGTCCTGGGATGAAATTAGAATATATTGTGTGCAATTATTGCAAAAATACATCCAATTTGTTAGACATCTTTTGTCAGCATTTCTCTGTTTATGTGTCTGTTGTGTTGTCTTGAAAGTGTCTGTTGTGTTGTCTTGTCTGGCAAAGTGTCTGTTGTGTTGTCTTGTCTGACAAAGTGTCTGTTGTGTTGTCTTGTCTGGAAAGTGTGTTGTCTTGTATGGAAAGTGTGTTGTATTGAAAGTGTGTTGTCTTGTATGGAAAGTGTGTTGTTCTGTATGGAAAATGCCTGTTGTCTTGTCTGGAAAGTGTGTTGTCTTATTTGGAAAGTGTGTTGTCTTGTCTGGAAAGGAGTGGAAGAGATGAAAAGGACTTTTGGAACCTTAAAAAAAGACTGATAGAAGTCTTAGTTTTCGGCTAGTTGAGTAGTAAGGGGTTGAAGCCCTTCCAGGCATTTTCAAAAGGACTAACTAGTGCAAGTAAATTCAGAAGGGTTAGAGTTAGTCCTGAGGTCTGCTGTCCTTGCTGTGGGACTGAAGAAATACCCTTAGATATTAGAGCAGAAAATACACAAGCAAACACATAATACAAACAAAACAACATACACACGATGTAACAACACACTTATTGTATCTGTAGGTGATGTGTCAAACACGATGTAGCAACACACTTATTGTATCTGTAGGTGATGTGTCAAACAACTTTCTCAACTTAGTATAAAGGTTGTGTTCTAGTCATACATTACTGAGATTAATTGTAGTCTATCTCTATGACTGCACACCAGAGACACTTGCTAGATAAGTATAATAATGATCTCAATGGTAAGAGAATCAACTGTGGATAGCTCAAGCTAAAAGTAAAATGGAAGATCTAAGGACCGTTGTCTCGTTGTCAAAAGGTGAAGAATGGTGTCAGATTTAGGAACCAATGGTATACTTCCACACAGTTATAATCACACTTGGCAGAGAATAGAAAGATTGGTGCCACGGAAAGGCAGACTGAAATTAATTAATATCTGATAACATCAGAGACAGGGATATTTGAAGTGATCAATCTGACTAGGTTTTATAGCCATCGTTGGTGGTAAGACCATCACACCGTAACCAGTTCATTACAGGAACAATCCTTGTTCCTGAGGATATTTAATACTTGTACGGGATGTTCGTTGTTGTTGTGATAGTCCTTGCCTCAATTGGTCCATTCTCAGTGACTTGAGCAAACAGGTTGAAAGTCTTGACAAAATCACATATTTTTTGGGGTGGATTTGGTTGGTCAAGTACGGGAAAACCAGTTTACTTTTGCAAGGTGATGATTCTGTGCCACTAGAATGTACCTGGTTCAATTCCTATCAGCGTTAAAAATATTTTCATTTATCCTCATGCTTCCTAATTGAATTTACTTGAAAAGTCAAGGTGTCATCACCAAGTATGACACTGTTCAATGAATACAGCAGGTGCTGTGACTCAGTGGTGTGCTGTGACTCAATGGTGTGGAAGAGGGAACACTTGAAAAATGTATTTTATCACAGAGGAAATACACAATGTATCCTGCAGCTCTCTCGAATGTCATCAAAGAAATTATGCAAACATTAAACATTGTTCACTATAACAGAAGACTCAGTGTAGATGATAAAATCAGAAGTTGAAATTCTCATTTCCATTCAAGATAAATTTGAGGATAATATGAGAACCCTGAAGCTGACTGACTAAATCATAATATGAGAACCCTAAAGCTGACTGACATCCATGTCAAAATGATTATGGTGTAAGTCTGATAGAAAACAAATATGATGAAGACTTTGCTAACCTGTATGCTGCCTTCTGGACACATGTGGCTGATGACTTGCTTGTGCTCTGCAGCTTTGGATAGCCTCCATTTGGTCTGACAACAAAATCTGCACCACAAAGACTGATCTTCTGCAAGCTGCCTCCAGAAACGACACACTTGAGCAGCATGGCACAGACTGACTACAGATGTAAAAATAACATTGGCTAGCAATAATTCATCATAAATTCCTCACTCTGATATATAGTAAGTAAATATTGACCACAATAATATGGAAAAAGGGGCAAATAGCACTTTTACACAGAACAATACACAAGATTGACATTACATTGAACAATACACAAGATTGAGGTTACATAGAAGAATACACAAGATTGAGGTTACATAGAAGAATAGACAAGACTGAGCTTATGTTGAACCAAGATTTGTGTGTGTTATTATGTGTTACCAGGGATTAGCAACTCTGTTTCAAGATTTGTGCAAGACATAATAACACACATAAATCGACATTTCAACCAGAAGGACTTTACTAAGAACACATTCAAAACATAATATTATGAGTAAAAATGGCACTATTGATATTTACATGGCAGAGCTAAATATAGATACAACTCGGATGTGTTCTTGATAAAGGCTTTTTTGTCAAAACATTGATTTGTGTGTGCCATTTTGTGGCTTACCAGTGATTATCAAAATTTCATTACATGTTCCAAAATTCACCTATTGGATTCCAGTTTTGCTGCAGTTAGTACATATCGATTATCTGCATTAAATAGTCTAAGAAATAAATAGATAATTGTTATAACATGTTAACCTTCACCGCACTTTGGTTAAGCGTGATCAACACAAAAAAATGGCGGCTGTTTACTGTTGTCAGATGCACTCGCTCAATGATATACCGTGCGAAATAGGCCTACCACAGCCTGATCACAGCCTGTATATATCTCGGGGCATGCGCAATCGAAGCTGGCACCACTTCACGTCCGACATGAGTGTTGTAAAGATGTCTAGTCGAAAGGTACACGTGTTATAGCAATTAATCTGACCACATCTGCACACCAGTACGATGCCATGATAGTGGATCGGTTTTATAGACCTGTCTTTCATTGTATTTAGAATAAAATAACATTGAATCGTGGCTTGAATCATGAATTATTTAGTTATTTAGTTTCACAGCAGTGAATATAAAGAATGCCGTGTTGGCTTGGGGACTTGTACATGTTTGATATCGAATATGTTGAAGTGGCACCAAAAATGACTCTAGGCCTAAGCTCAAAGAACGATTTTACTGCAAATCTACATGTTTTATACAGTCCCCCCCCCCCACAATATTTTGATAATTTCGCAATGAAAGAACATAAATACAACAGATTTGCGTGTGATTTTAGTGTACAGTGTTGACAAGGTATTCGTTAAGTAAGGTAAGCTATTTTTTTAATAATTTTTTTCCTCTTTATTTGTTATAAAATATATGGTTTTTTTTGTGAAAAACGTCTTTACTACTTTCTCATACATCTGGTATCACACACACACGTACATAAATTACACCATTATATGCAGAATTCAATTCTTTATTTATATGTGCAAATATTATTTAAATATCTTTAACAACCAAAAAATTATCACATTTTCAAAACAGTCACCATCAATAACGCAAATTTTCAAAAAAGAATCCGGTGGCAGGGAGACGTTTCGTATTTTTTAATCTGGCTTGCTAAAGGTTAATAAGATAGCTTAATGTTAGTGCCAACAGATTTCAAACCAAATAATGGCACTCACCTGGATCAAGATATGACATCACCTTCAAAGCCAGATCTCTGGGTAGCCATGTAATGATATCCTCACAGTTTGAGGGGCAACCATGGTGGAGTTCTTTAGACATGTGTACAGACAATAGGTGTAACTGAGGCAGCTCACATAAGCTCTGTGACAGTAAAAACAATAGTAAATGACCCAACTTGCCTACCATCGTTATATAGTATATCTCTGTTAAACTATGGCATCCCATCAAAGTCAGATGTGCCAGGCAATTGGCAAAAATAAAACAGTGACACACCACATTGTACTGTTCTTCCTTGTGATCTGGCAGTAAAGACCCATGTGCATCGGTGGTGACGCATGACCGACCCGTCCGTTAAATCACAACATCTGTGTCATCGGCATGCTCACAGATGAGTGCAGTTACCCCAGCATCCACTCTCACGGGGGCTATGTTCCCTGCATTCTCTATTGAGGGTAATTTCAGCCTTGACTGCTTCTTCAAAGATCATAGTAATTGGTATCCATTCTCCGCCAGGAGTTATGTCTTCTGGGGAGCAGATCTGTTAAACGGTATCCACGTCACAACCCATCAACGATTTACCTCTCTTAAGCCTGCTTCCCTTCAGGGAAGCTCACTGTGTAGTGAGTGGTCTATATATGAACTCACTCTGAGGTATGCATGGGCATGCCACATATCAATTCTATGAGATATGCTTGGAAAATCAAGGAGAAATCTCATAGCCACACAGGGCGTGTCCCCTGTGCAACCAAGGATCATCTGCATCGCTTCATTTTGAATTCTCTCCAGTCACTCAATCTCTGTGTGTGACTGGCAGTGATAGTGGCGTCTGCATATTCAATGACAGGGAGGACACGAGGACATAAGATTACGAGATGTGACTGTTTAGTGTCAGCCGCTGCCATCACTCTCAGATTTGAAAGTCCATTTCTGGCCTTTGCGATAACATGATCAACTTCTTCACAAAAACAGATTATGATTAAATCACATGCTCTGGTATTGTAAAAATGAGATCCTGATTATATCGGACCCTCTCATCTCCACCATCAGTGTTGCAGACTTTACGATGTGATTGTTAAGAGAGAACCATGTCACAGCAGCCTTCTTTTGGTTGATCATTTCCCCAGAATCATAACGCCAAGAGGCGATACAGTCTAGCTCATTCTGCAGTGATCCGACAGTTTCTGTTCTATCCCTTCCCTGTCTGTATATCAGGATATCATCCGCACAAGACAGTGTTCTACCTCTTCAATCGAGCTGCTACTGTATGACTGCCATGGAGTAGACATTGAATAACACGGGTGAGAGGGGAGATCCCTGTGGAAGGCCTGGGCATATTGTCATCGGTTTAGATGTCCAACAACCACACCTGAGAGCCACCTTCTTCTCGAGCAACACCACTGATATCCATCTGACAACGAAAGGGTAGAGTTAACATTAAAGAGCAAGATCATGTTGATGAGGTACTCGAACGGCTCTCTGTTATACGCATCCTCCAAGTCAATCGCGACAGCACACATTTTCATACCTGCATCGAAGCCTTCAAATACATCGTAGGCAAAAACAGTGGTGTTGCGCCACATTTCTTTCGAATGTCTGTAGCATCAGAGCGTGCCCGGAAAAATGTGACTCTCTTCCAGGTCTCGAGCGAGGTGATGTGCAAAAATCTTCTCAATAAGTTTGCCTGTTGTGTTCTGCGTCGTTATGATTCGGTAGCCGTTGATCTGGGCGTGGTTTTTATTGGGCTTCTTTATGGCAACAGGTAGCTGTGCCGCCATTCTTCCTTCACAGTACTGTTCTTGATGCTTCCGTTAAACCCACCAACCAATCTACCAGTATGTCATAACAGAAATACCCTTTATACAGTACACAAAGAATAAAAAATAAACATAATTGAGAATTTTTTAAAGTGTTGTTATATAGGGAAATGTGTTATAAAAGAATGTGTTATAGAGAAATATTTATCTATACGCTGTGGCCCTTGTTTGCCTTGCGGAATCAGGGATGGAAGAGTTCTCTGGAGATGGCTTTCCTGTGTGCTGTTTGTAAAATTGTTCCTGTGGCTTCTTTGATTTCTGTGATCCATCTTTTATATGGTCTGCCTCAAAATAGATTCCTCATTTGTCACCTTTATTGCCTGGATGTCACCATACCAAACATGTGTGTAGACACCGACCATAAAGCAGTAATAATATCTGTAAAAGCAAACAGAAAGAGAAAGAAGAAAGATAACAACAAAGAAAGCAAACCAACAACAATTAAAATCCACAAGCTAAAGGACGACACGGTACGTGAGCAATACGCACACAAAAATCACAGAAAAATTGGAAAAATACCAGTAGATACTACAACAGCAGAAGAAGAATGGAAACTATTCAAAGAAGCTATAACACAAGCAGCAGGGGAAGCATGCGGATACAAAAACAATAGCGTAAAGAAACCAAAAATAACAGCATGGTGGAATGAAGAAGTCAAAAAAGCCACTAAAGAAAAGAAACAACAATATAAGAAATGGGTCAAAAGCAAAAACCAAGTAGATTACATAGAATACAAGACAGCAAAAACAAATGCCAAGAAAGTCATTAAAACTGCCAAAATCAACTCATGGAAAGAATATGGAGACATGCTCAACGCAGATTATAAAAATGCACAAAAGAGGTTCTACAAGAAAATCAAGAACATGAGAAACAAAGAAGATATATATGAACCGACAGAAATAATAAATGATGAAAACGGTAATGCACTAAAAGAACCGAAGCAAATCAAATAATGGAAAGATGGCAACAATATTTCAAGGAACTACTAAATCTAAAAGAAGGAGAGGAAGACACAACAAGAAACACTACAGCAGCGAACCTAGAACCATATATACTACTATCGGAAATAGAAAATGCAATAAACAAAGCACCAATGAACAAGGCAGCAGGCTCTGATAACATACAAACAGAACTTATCAAAGCAGCAGCAGAGAGCGGGAAAAAATGGTTACACAGACTTTTTAATGTAATGTGGAAAAAACAAGAGACACCTGTAGACTGGAGGAACGCAATAATCATTCCCATATGGAAGAAAAAAGGCAGTAAGAGAGACTGCACAAAATACAGAGAGATATCTTTACTAAGCCACACAGGAAAAATTTTTAACAAAATATTAGAGCAACGACTACAAACATATATTGAACCACAACTTCAAAACACCCAAATGGGCTTCCGTAAGAACAAAAGCTGTACGGATGCTATCTTTACACTTAGACAACTAACAGAAAGAGCCACAGAAAACAACAAAGAATTATATATCGCAGTCGTAGACCAAGAATAGACGTTCGACAGAGTAGACAGACAACAACTATGGAAAACACTATCAATATACGGAGTACCAGAACATTTAATCAACATATGCAAGGGCATTTATGCAAATAGCCAATGTGCAGTAAGAACAAATGTAGGAGTGTCCAATAAGTTCCAAATTCAATCAGGAATTCGCCAGGGGTGTGTCCTATCCCCTCTACTTTTTATAACATATATCGACCACATCTGTAAACTAACAAGTACCAACGAAGAAGATAACATAAAAGACAAATTGAACGAACTACTCTTTGCAGACGACCAAGTACTAATAGCGACATCAGAAGAACAATTGCAAGACCATATGAACAAACTCCACATAACATGTCAAAAATTCAACATGAAGATTAATATTGAAAAGACTGAAATAATGGCAATAGCAAAGAAAGAAAGAAATATCACTATCTCCATCGATGATAAACACCTTAAACAAGTAAATGAGTTCACTTACTTAGGAAGCATTATATCGAGTGAAGGGAAAACCAGTAAAGAGATACAAAATAAATGCAACAAAACATACCAGATCCTAGGACAGATGACACGCATTTTCAAGAACAAAAATTTAAACATAGACACTAAAGTTGCATTATACAAGACTATTATTATTCCATCACTATGCTACCAGTGCCAAACCTGGACAATGACAGCACAAGACAAAAGAAAAATAGTGACAACAGAAATGACATGTCTACGAAGAATACTCGGAGTGTCATTAAGAGATAGAATTAGAAACGATAACATCAGACAGATAACCAAAACAATACCAGTATTGGAACACATCAAAAGACAGCAGATCAAGTGGTTCTCACACGCTTCCAGACTACCGACATATAGCATGCCACAGATGGCCATGACACATAGACATAACGGTTATAAAGCCAGAGGCAGACCATGTAAAAAATGGATCACAGAAATCAAAGAAGCTACAGGAACAAGCTTACAAACAGCGCACAAGAAGGCCATCTCCAGAGAATTCTTCCACCCCTGACGCTGCAAGGCAAACAAGGGACACAGCGTATAGATAGATAGATAGATTGCCTGGATATCAGCATCAGTTATGACAGAATGTTGCCGTTGGTACTGTTTTATTTTTTGTAGTGCTGTTTGTGTATTTTGCACACATTTTATTCCTTTTTTCTTAACTGCATTTTGAGAAGACCCACTCGTGTCAACTATTAACAATATGTTCATCTCTTCATGCCCACATACCCAAGACTGATGACACAAATTCACCTACCAGTAACCCTTTCATGACTATATACCCTCCACTGAGAACACAAAATAATTAACTTACCAGCAACCCTTTCATAACCAAGTTTTTTTGTCCATCATTGCATTCTGAAAACCAGTTCTTCATTAACTGTGAATACAAAAACATTGCAATCATGCACATTTGATCAGAGCACAAAATGATTTCGAGAGAGAGAACTAGAGAGAGAAAGATTGAGCAAGCGATGGGTTACTCTAAACAAGACTGAACAATAGATCAAGTTTTATATAGTAGATACAGTGGCTGATTGTCATCATTATCAAGTTCCATCTCCGCAACGAGGGTTGGCTGCAACAGACCTCCAACATCCCGTCTCTTGTTTTGGTGTTGCACTCTGCTAGACTGTAACCTGTCCATCTTGTGATGTCACTCTCCCACTTGTATCTCTGCCTACCTCTTGCTCGCTTCCCTTTGACTTTACCCTCAAGTAAGGTATTCAATTAGGTGTCATGTCTTTTAATGTGTCCAAAATATTTTATTTGCCAGATCTTTATTTCTTTAATAATTCTTTCTTCATATTAAGTGTTGCTAGAACCTCTTTGTTTGTTTTCTTCACTTTCCATATTTTTTCACTATTCTTCTATATACCCACATCTCAAAGGCATCAATTCTGTCTTCTAATTGTTTGTTTCTTGTCCATGTTTCTGAGCAATGCATTAATATAGAATAAGTGTAGCATTTTATAATTCTTATTTTTAGCTTGTTTGTAATTTGTTTAGATGTTAATATTTTCCTGATGTCACTGAAAGTACTTTTAGCCACTCCTATTCTCCTTTTAACTTGTTTACATCTGCCGTCATTTGTGGTTATGTGTCCAAGATATTGATAATATTCTACTTGCTGTAGTTTCCATGCATTTTTATGTTTAGCACCTGTTCTGTGACTTTACTGATTATCATGGTATTTGTTTTTTTGGATGTTTATATTCAGTCCATATTCTTTACTTGTTTTTTCGACATGATATATTAGATTTTGTAGTTCATGTTCACTTTTTGATAAAAGAACAAATTCATCTGCATATCTCAGGTTGTTTATTATTTTCCTACTGATCTTGAGCCCAGGCATTCCTTCTATATTTTTAAAGATATTTTCTGCATAGATATTAAATAGGCTGGTTGATAAAATGCATTCTTGTGTTACCCCTCTTCTTATTTCTATGTATGGTGAGTAGCTGTTTTCACACCTTATTGATACAGTCTGTTCCCAGTATATATTTCTAATCAGTCTTATGTCTTTTTCAACTAATTGTACAGTTCATCAGAGAATGATCAGAATTGTGAAAATCTACTTACTCAATACTTCGGCCAGGTCCATGACTTTATAAGAAGACTCTTGCTTCAGTTTGATTGTGGTCATCCCAAGCAGTTCTATGTATTGCTTTTTGTCATCCCAAGCAGTTCTATGTATTGTTTTTTGTCATCCCAAGCAGTTCTATGTATTGTTATTTCCACTTGTGGGGAGAGTTGGAGTTGCCTGTCTTTGGCCATTTGGGTCACATTGGCCATGCTCTGTGTCTCTTTAATGTTTCTTTGATCGTCTCCACCCATCTAGTTCTTGGTCTTTCTTGTGCCGTGTAGTCCGAACTTCTGCTGTTGTATGCACGAAGGTCTGGTTGTGTTGGTTTCATTCTCATGATGTGGCCAAACCACCTGGTTTGCTGCCTCTCGATGTAGTCTTGACTTGAGATGGTCTTTATTTTTTTCTTGATATCTTCCTGATGCTTAAAGTAATTTCAGTTGTTCGAATTATGAAGAATGATTGAGAATACAAGGAAAAAATATGGATGTCAGCGCTAATTACTATAACACAGAGAGAGAAGAGAGACACTAGAAATGAGAGTAATGTTCAACTGGGTGAAGTTTAATGATGAAACAGAGATAACGACAACACACAAATATATAACAATTCTAGAATTTAAGTCATTACAGAATTTTATATTTATATATACTACTAGAGGCAATACTCAGCGCTGCCAAGGTGAGAATTAACTAGAGGTAATACTCGCCGTTGCCAAGGTGAGAATTAACAAACAAGAGTACTATAATAAACATTTTTCCAAAATTCAGCAAGCTTCATTGGTCCACCAAAACACATATCCCGTTCCTGAAGTGTGCCAAGTTAAAACCTGTGTAAAATTTAATGTGTTCATAATTCAGTACTCTGACCTTATACAAGTAAATTCAAGTAGGAAGCAAGAGGATAAATTAACAATTCTTGAGACCCTACATACAATGCTGATGAAGGCAAAGACATGCTGAGCAGGAGGACACATTGTCCGCATGAAAGATCATCGTCTACCAAAAAAATTGTTACATGGAGAACTCCAGACTGGCTCCCACAAGGCAGGAGGACAGAAGAAGCATTTACAAAACACTCTTAAGACAGCACTGACTCACTTCAAAATAGACACAAATTCATGAGAGAATCTTGCACAACACAGATCCCACTGGCATCGTAGAATCAAGAGTGGTGCAGCAGCTGCAAAGAACCTCAGACATCAAGCTCCAGAACAAAGGCAAGAGCTGCTTAATGTCCCACAGACTTCTCCTACATGCTCAGAGTGGTAGACAATAACAGGCACGAATATGACTCATTGGACACAGTTGGTCACACCGCAGACATCATTATCATTTTTAGAGAGAGAGCATTAGCAGATGTGGTAGGTCCCGGGGCAGTGCAAACATGCCGTTACTAAGTAGTTTATTTGCAATAAATAGTTGCTTACATATTACTGTACTTTTATCCAAAAAAATTCTTCATTTCAATGTCTGATTGTATGCATGTACACTGTTTTGCTTCATTCCTAAGTTATATCCAGTTATAAGAATTTTCGATTATCCGAATCAGCCTGATCCCTAATTAATTCGAATAACTGGATTTCTACTGTAAATATATACTTTAGATAAAAAATGTGCAATGACTTCATTCTAGAATTGTTATATACTTCAGACATGTCTTTAGTTATGCAATTAATATAAAAACCAAGGGGGATCACTTAATTATTGCTACTGAACACCCATGAATGGGAGATTTCTACAGAGATTTATTTCATACCCAGAGATCACCCTGCTGTGTGCAATGGGAAAATTTATTTCATACCCAGAGATCTCCCTCTGCTGTGTGCAGTGGGGAGATTTATTTCATACCCAGAGATCTCCCTCTGCTGTGTGCAATGGGGAGATTTATTTCATACCCAGAGATCTCCCTCTGCTGTGTGCAATGGGAAAAGTTATTTCATACCCAGAGATCTCCCTCTGCTGTGTGATATGGGGAGATTTATTTCATAGATCCCCCTCTGCTATGTGCAATGGGAAAAGTTATTTCATACCCATAAGGTGTCCCTCTGC
This sequence comes from Meghimatium bilineatum, assembly GCA_034231615.1. Classification (NCBI taxonomy): domain Eukaryota; kingdom Metazoa; phylum Mollusca; class Gastropoda; order Stylommatophora; family Philomycidae; genus Meghimatium; species Meghimatium bilineatum. Next base: position 2,017,759 of record CM067317.1, on the reverse strand, counting down.
TGTGTGCTATGCTTTGAAATGCAACCTCTGAATAAATCATTGTATAGATGAAATACTGTGGGGGTTTTTAGAAGAGGATAGCCTCATTATATATTCAGTCATCGAATAAAGGGTTTACTCAGTGTCTCAGATGTGTCTGCTGTAAGGAGGTGGGCTATAATACAATTACTTCAGAGCATCAGGGAAGGGGGTTTAAAAAACCTGATGTAAGGGGAGGTAACCTACAATTTTCATTACATTTTTTATGAACTTTTTGTATAAAATAATTTTAGCAGTGGAGAGGGGATTTACCCACCTGATCTCCCTTGTAGAAAGATGTAGACCTGAGATATGTTGTGTAACCATTTTATGTACGCCAATGGCCTGACACATCCGGCTTTGTCTGTTTCCTAGTACTAAAAGTCATGTTTTGATTTCCTAAAGTGGAGTGGGTGTTTTGAATCCTCTCCCCCTTATTCTCGGTCATGTGTTTACAGCTGTGATTGATCTGCATGGGCCATTGCAAGACCTTTGGCATGCGGTTAAATATATAAAATAGAACAAAATAGTGTAAATTATAGCATTACCGATTTGTTAATTAAGTCTAGAGAAGCTTACCAGAAACCTCTCCTTAAACTCTTGTGGTCCAATTCCATTCTGAATTAACAATTGCTTTTCAGCAGAGCTGCGAGCTGGATTTCTGTGAACATGAGACCGGTGGGCACTGAGCGGCTGTATAGGAGAAGCAGGACTACAATGACACAGATGAGACTTATAGACAGAAAGTCTGCTATTGATTTGTTGCTGGTGACTTTTTGAGCTTCCTGTAGTATCTTCTTCGTCACTGTCACTAGAATGATGACTGCGTCTATATCTGTAATTGTTCTCTGAAGATTTATGGAAATGCCCCCACGAGTTTATTTTTTTGCTTTTTGGTGAAACGGAAACAACATCCTGATGAAGTTCATTACAAAAACTAGTGTCATCCTGTGTGCCACTCCTTATATTATAAATATGATTTTCATTTCTATTACACTGATGGCCATTTATTGAATTTCCAAAGGCATCTCTAGGACTAGCATTGTTTCTTCCTGAGTATAAGTTTGAGTTTGAATAGAACTGTTGCTGATGGATGTGGTAGTGGTTATTATGATTATATTGTTGCTCTTGATGTTGCCGCAGTTGGTGACTATTAAGATGTGTATCTTGTATTAACTCTGGTGAGCTAGTGAGAGTTCCAGGGATAAGCGCAGGTCTAAATTCATCTATGTGAGTGAGATGCTGTAAGTTCTCTATTGGGCTTTGACAACCTGTTACAGTGGAGATGTTCTTAATGTCATCACCTTTTTCTGGATTACACTCTAAGGACATGTGCCCTTTTTGTTTCTCATCATTGCTGCTATCTTCATCATCACTTTCATCTGGACAATCTGATGTAACAGGATTTGAACTAGCCCTGTGGGCAGATGTGTGACTATAACATTCTGGAAAGGATACATCAGCAATATCTTCCATTTTTTCATATAATCTACTTTCACCAGCTGCATACGAATGCGTGCCCATGATGTGGAGATGGTCATCACTTGGTGACATCTCTGAGCTGGTCGAATATGGATTTGATGACAGTTTTCTAACAAGTGGTCTCTTAGTCGGATATGTTTGTTGTGTTGGATGTGAAGGCATCTCTGTACTTTCTGGAAATATGGATACTGACGTAGGGTCTTTAACTGACTGTACGGCCATGTCGCTGCCTGGCGATGTAGATAAACTCATATCCGATGCCGCTTCGCTGAGGTCACTAACTGAGGCATTTGAGTTCAATCGTTGGGGGAGCTTTTTCTGAGAAAGTTCATAACCCACGGATTGTGGGACAGCTACTGGGTCACACATTTACAGACACTATGAAACCAATATTAGCACACTGCACAGTAATCCTGTCAGAAATCTTTCAAGTAAAATGTATTCACAGCATAAAATATACTATGTATTACTGAAACCGTTAGCCAGTGTTAACAAGATGACACATTAGCAAAACCACTTGTAACTTGAGATATGTCCTACTTTCAGAATAATTAATTGGTCGTCTTGTTGCTTCCTGTTAACTATATAAGAACGTGACAGGCACATCACTGTCCATCTTAAATGAAAATGTATTTCGTCATTAAAGCTAATTTACAATGAAAGGAACAAATATCAATGAAATCATGTTTCATCCGATGCCGTTGCATACAAATGAGAGACGACGGCCATGCCCATGACATCCAGACACCAAATATTATGTCAAAGGTGGGATATTACATTCAGGTCGTAGGGAACAGTTAATCAAACAGGTGGTTATTTTGTGATGTTCTAAAGCTAGTATCCAATAAATTGACATATTATTTGCCTAATATATGGGAAAGATATTTCTTGTAGATATACAAATTGAATTAATATAGAAATGATTATGTTGCAATATGAAAACATGCTACTACCCCTATGAAAAGAGGAGTTTAATATGATCAGGATGCACTGAAACGTCATAATAGATGCTTATTAATATTAGACCACAATTTTGTGGACCAATTAGTTATTAGATTTGTTTACTGGTAGCTTTCCCTCAGATTGCTGAGACACACATCCTTCTGTCTATCTATTACCTATGCCTGTCAGCGTCAGAGGTAAAATAGTTTTCTGGTGACGGTCCACTTGCATGCTAAGTATATTGTAGAATTTGTCTCCTCTTTTATTTCGGTTGTCTATCGTTTTCGTGGTTAGTCATTAGGTCTGCATTCACTGTATATGTGTAGCATAGCTTACTGTGGTATGCTGTCTGATGGTAGTCTGCTGATGTGTAGCATAGCTTACTGTGGTATGCTGTCTGATGGTAGTCTGCTGATGTGTGCACACAATTTGATATGTTGTCTCTTAATATATTCCAATATTGGGGTGGTGCCAGTTTTTGTCTAATGTCCTCATTCCTCACTCTGTCTCTTAGCAATATTCCTAGGATTCTGCGTAAGCATGCCATTTCAGCTTTCACTACGTTTGTCTTGTGCTGTCGTTGTCCATGTTTGGCGTTGGTAACACAGTGTTAGCATAATAATCTTCTTCTTCTTTTGTTCACTTGAAACATGTCTATATCTGTAATTATGTCTCCTTAATAAAACTCACTGTCTTTTGTAGTTCATACAGTGGCCCATAGAGTTTTGATTCCAGTGTAGTTTCCTCTGGCCAGTATGTCTGCCTCAGCGTTTCATACTCAGAACACTCTTGAAATATTTGTTTGCCACTCTGTGCTGCCTGTCCACATGGCTGTTTTGTCAGTCTTGAACTTTGTATACATGTGACTGCGGAGTCGGTTTTGTCCTGTTCTGAGGCGTAGAATTATAACCTGATCTGTTCATAATGTGATAGTCATCTTGTGTTGGTGTTTGTGGCTTTCTTATTGACTTGATCATCTGTTTTTTCTGATGGTAGGTGATTGGTAAATCTGGTTGGTCTTCGGCAGCACCTTCCTTACCCAGTTGGTCTGCTTTTTCATTTCCTGGTATTCCACAATGAGAGGGTATCCACTACATGGTTACTCTATACTGATAAGACAATTCATTAAGTAGTTTTTGCAAGTCTGTTAGTTTTCCAGACTGGAGAGCTTGAAGCACTGACCTTGCATCTGTCAGGAATACCACAGGCTGTATACCAGAGTTGGAGTTCAGCAGGTGTTTTGTTGCCACACTAATTGCTTGGATTTCTGCATCATAAGTATTGCAGAATTTTCCTGTCGGTGTTCTGATTGTATCTCTAGGCTTGTGTGGATATTCTATATATACACCTGCACCTCCATTCCTCACGGCATTCTGTGCTGACCCATCTGTGTACACTCTGACCCCATATATCTATTGGATATTCCTCATCCAGGAAACTGAGGGTGACTGTCCTTCGTTGCACACTGTTCTGTTCGTCCTCGTTTAATATTCCTTTCACATGGGTCTGAATGTATATTGGCATTCCATGCCTTCACTCCACGGGGTTTGTTCTGGTACAGGCCTTAAAGGACTGTCAACTTCAGGCAGATCTGTAAGTTGTCTACGGAGTCGTTTAGCTTGGTGGATAAAGCTGCTTCTTTTCAGTCGCCCCATTGCTAGATTTTGGAATCTTTCCTTCATTTATGACTTGGCATACACTGAAACTTTTCTGCTTGAATTAGTACTTTTGTGTCTCTGCGTTAGCCAAGTGTTTGTATTCTTCCCATTTTCTGCATCTCTGCTATGGGTGTTGATTTCATTGCTCATAACCTCCATCGAGACCAGCACCGTGCAGAGGTGATGGGGCTTAGTTCAGCCATCAGGGGCTGGAAACTAAGACTGGTCGGGCAGTCCCACTCGAGCAGGACCATAGTCCTGCCCTAGTAAGCAGAGTGCTGAAGACGGAGGCATCCAGCCAAAAGGCGCACAGATAATCAGGATGCCACGCACAAAACACAATGGAAACATGTCTACATCTATAAATAGTTATGGTGCCTGCCCTGTGGCGGACGTTCAGGCAGGGACGGTGCCGGGCCCTATACCTCGAAAGGGCCCAACCTCAGTTACTGGAAGTCCTTCTCAATTGCCCCGAGGAGCCAGGAGGCAAGGGAATAGAGCTACTGGCCAAACAAACAAACGACCAATAAAAATAATGCTGGAATGCTGAGGGTGTCAACAGTAAAAGAGATGGATACAGCAAAAAATTGGAACTTGAAAATGTCCTCAGTGAAGAACAAGTTAACATATGCTGTATCCAAGAAACACACCTCAGCAGCGACATAGCCTTCAAAATCAGAGGCTACCAGTGCTACCGATCTGACCGAAAGGACAGGCGAAAGGGTGGAATTCTGACACTTGTTAAAAACAATATCAGCGCATGTCAGCTTGAAGTATATATGGAAGGGGCAGAATACCAGATGCTCCACCTAAAAACAGACAGTGCAGAATTCCATCTCCTGAACTACTACTGCCCAAATGATAAACCATTGGCACTAGACACAATTCCAGACAAAGAGAGACTTATGGTGTGTGGTGACTTCAACAGCCACTCTCAGAGCTGGGGCTACGATCATATCGACAAGAGAGGTGAGGAACTTGAGAGCTGGCAGGATGAAAATAATCTCATCCTTATTAACCAGCCAGCAGACTCGCCAACCTTCTACTCGAGAGCATGGCACACCACCTCTACACCAGACCTAGCATTCCACTCACCAGGCTTGGAATGGAACATCACACGTGTTGTTGGAAAGCAGCTTGGAGGTAGTGACCACAGACCAGTATTTCTGGAAATCCACAATGAATTTACCACGGACAGCAGCACGCTCACTAGGTGGAACTATAAGAGGGCAGACTGGAAAATGTACCAGCATTTAACCAGTGTTCTAGCTAAGGACATGAACTTGGACAAAGACATCAATAGAGCAGTGAGTGAATTTAATAGATGTATACTACATGCTGCTAGTAAAACCATACCCAGGGGGGCACGCAAAAACTACAAACTCTACTGGAATGATGAACTGGAAAAGCTGCAAAATGAGATGGAAACATCTAGACAGCAGGCTGAGAACAGACCTAGCCAAGAACATCACAACAAATATCAGCAAACAAAGGCTAAATTTCAAAGAGCCAAGTTACAAGCCAGACGGAGCAGCTGGAAAGAAAAAACAGAGTCGCTGAACCTAGAAAGAGATACTAGGAAATTATGGAAACTTGTAAAACAACTAAATGATGAAGGTACAGGGAGAAATACCAGGATCACACTTTATAAAGATAGAAACATTTTAACAGGTAAACATGCAGCTGATTACTTTGCAGATTCCTTTGCAGAAGACAATAACGTCAAAGTCAGCCCAGACAAATAACAGGAGGTTCGAGAGAACCAGCAAAACATTAGACAAGGTGAACCTATACCTGAAGTCATGGAGGCACCAATCACAATGAAAGAACTGGAGCATGCAATATCCAAATTGAAAATGAAAAAGTCCCCTGGAGCTGATGGAGTGTCCAATGAAATGATTAGAAACCTGGGAAGTGCAGCAAGAGCAAAGCTACTGCAGATCTTTAACACAAGCTGGTCCACAGGTAATGTACCACAGGCGTGGAGAGAAGCAATAATGATACCACTCCTCAAATCAGGAAAAGATGGCAACACAGTCTCCAACTACAGGCCCATCAGCCTCACAAGCTGTCTATGTAAAACAATGGAACGCATTATCAATCTTAGGATGCAGTGGTACCTTGAAAGTGAAAACCTTCTGGTATCACAGCAAGCAGGTTTCAGACAGTGCTACTGTACTGAAGATCAGGCAACCTACCTCTCCCAAGAGATTGAGGATGCCTTCCAAGAAAAGAAACTGGTACTAGCAGTATGGATAGACCTCAGGAAAGCATTTGATAAGGTCTGGAAAGAAGGGCTCCTAAAGAAATTGCGAAATTGCAGGGTTAGCTCAAGAATGTACAAATGGGTAAAAGCATACCTGCATAATAGAAGAGCCAGGGTACAATTAGATGGTCGCAAGAGCAAGAAAGTTCTACTGCGTCATGGAGTCCCCCAGGGAGGAGTCCTGTCACCCACACTTTTCTTGGTTTACATCAATGACCTAGTTGCTGAACTACCACACGGGATCAAAGTGGCAATGTATGCTGACGACCTGGTGATCTGGTGCACGGACGAACATGCGACAGTGGCCACTAAACAAATACAAAGAGCTATCGATGCCCTAACCTTATGGGCTAATAGATGGTGCGTCAGTATTAACACAGATAAGTGCAGCACTACACTCTTTACCCTCTCACCAAAACAAAAAGCTGGTCATATCAAGATAGATGGAGAGCTCTTGAAAGAAGACAAACAACCCACATACCTCGGAGTTACTTTTGATGATAAGCTGACATGGAAGCAGCACATAAACAAAGCAACAACAAAAGTCAGGAGGAAGCTAGCTATCCTGAGAAAACTAAGTGGAACCACATGGGGAGCCAGTGGAAATATACTCAGTAAAGTTTACCAGCAAGGCATAAGACCACACCTGGAATATGGTTCAGCTGCGTGGTGTCCTGCATCAAACACCACATTACAAGATCTAAATAAAGTGCAAAACCAGGCACTTAGAATAATGTTATGAGCAATTCTTCTTCTTCTTTCGTTCACTTGAAACATGTCTATATCTGTAATTCTGTCTCCTTAATAAAACTCACTGTCTTTTGTAGTTCATACAGTGTCCCATAGAGCTTTGATTCCAGTGTTGTTTCCTCTGGCCAATATGTCTGCCTCAGCGTTTCATGATCAGAACACTCTTGAAGTATATGTTTGGCACTCTGTGCTGCCTGTCCACATGTACACATGGTCGTGTTGCCAATCTTGAACTTTGTATACATGTGACTGTGGAGTCGGTTGTGTCCTGTTCTGAGACGTAGAATTATAACTTGTTCTGATCTGTTCATATTGTGATAGTCATCTTGTGTTGGTGTTTGTGGCTTTCTTATTGACTTTATCATCTGTTTTTTCTGATGGTAGGTGATTGGTATATCTGGTTGGTCTTCGGCAGCACCTTCCTTAGCCAGTTGGTCTGCTTTTTCATTTCCTGGTATTCCACAGTGAGAGGGTATCCACTGCATGGTTACCCTATACTGGTAAGACAATTCGCTAAGTAGTTTTTTTTAAGTCTGTTAGTTTTCCAGACTGGAGAGCTTGAAGCACTGACCTTGCATCTGTCAGGAATACCACAGGCTGTAGGTTAGAGTTGGAGTTCAGCAGTTTTTTAGCTGCCACACTAATTGCCTGGATTTCTGCATCTGTTCACACTGTTCTGTTCGTCCTCGCTTAGTATTCCTTTCACATGGGTCTGAATGTATATTGGCATTCCATGGCTTTCACTCCACGGGGTTTGCTCTGGTACAGAACTTAAGGGGCTGTCAACTTCAGGTAGGTCTGTAAGTTGTCTACGGAGTCGTTTAGCTTGATGGATAAAGCTGCTCCTTTTCAGTCGCTCCATTGCTAGATTTTGGAATCTTTCCTTCATTGGATGACTTGGCATACACTGGAACTTTTCTGCTTGAATTAGTACTTTTGTGTCTCTGCGTTCGCCAAGTGTTTGCATTCTTCCCATTTTCTGCATCTCTGCTATGGGTGTTGATTTCATTGCTCCCAACATTATTCTAAGTGCCTGGTTTTACACTTTATCTAGATCTTGTAATGTGGTGTTTGATGCAGGACACCACGCAGGTGAACCATATTCCAGGTGTGGTCTTATGCCTTGCTGGTAAACTTTACTGAGTATATTCCCACTGGCTCCCCATGTGATTCCACTTAGTTTTCTCAGGATAGCTAACTTTCTCCTGGCTTTTGTTGTTGCTTTGTTTATGTGCTGCTTCCATGTCAGCTTATCATCAAAAGTAACTCCGAGGTATGTGGGTTGTTTGTCTTTTTCAAGAGCTCTCCGTCTATCTTGATATGACCGGCTTTTTGTTGTGGTGAGAGGGTAAAGAGTGTAGTGCTGCACTTATCTGTGTTAATGCTGACGCACCATCTATTTGCCCATAAGGTTAGGGCATCGATAGCTCTTTGTATTTGTTCAGTGGCCACTGTCGCATGTTCGTCCGTGCACCAGATCACTAGGTCGTCAGCATACATTGCCACTTTGATCCCGTGTGGTAGTTCAGCAACTAGGTCATTGATGTAAACCAAGAAAAGTGTGGGTGACAGTACTCCTCCTTGGGGGGACTCCATGACGCAGTCGGGCTTTCTTGCTCTTGCGACCATCTAATTGTATCCTGGCTCTTCTATTATGCAGGTATGCTTTTACCCATTTGTACATTCTTGAGCTAACCCTGCAATTTCACAATTTCTTTAAGAGCCCTTCTTTCCAGACCTTATCAAATGCTTTTCTGAGGTCTATCCATACTGCTAGTACCAGTTTCTTATCTTGGAAGACATCCTCAATCTCTTGGGAGAGGTAGGTTGCCTGATCTTCAGTAGAGTAGCACTGTCTAAAGCCTGCTTGCTGTGATACCAGAAGGTTTTCACTTTCAAGGTACCACTCCATCCTAAGATTGATAATGCGTTCCATTGTTTTGCATAGACAGTTGAGGCTAATGGGCCTGTAATTGGAGACTGTGTTGCAATCTTTTCCTGATTTGAGGAGTGGTATCATTATTGCTTCTTTCCACGCCTGTGGTACATTACCTGTGGACCAGCTTGTGTTAAAGATCTGCAGTAGCTTTGCTCTTGCTGCAGCTCCCAGCTTTTTAATAATTTCATTGGACACTCCATCAGCTCCAGGGGACTTTTTCATTTTCAATTTGGATATTGCATGCTCCAGTTCTTTCATTGTGATTGGTGCCTCCATGATTTCAGGTATAGGTTCGCCTTGTCAAATGTTTTGCTGGTTCTCTCGAACCTCCTGTTTTTTGTCTGGGCTAACATTTACGTTATTGTGTTCTGCAAATGAATCTGCAAAGTAATCAGCTGCATGTTTACCTGTTAAAATGTTTCTATCTTTATAAAGTGTGATCCTGGTATATCTCCCTGAACCATCGCCATTTAATTGTTTTACAAGTTTCCTTAATTTCCTAGCATCTCTTTCTAGGTTCAGCGACTATGTTTTTCTTTCCAGCAGCACCGTCTGGCTTGTAACTTGGCTCTTTGAAATTTAGCCTTTGTTTACTGATATTTGTTGTGATGTTCTTGGCTGGGTCGTTTCTCAGCCTGCTGTCTAGATGTTTCCATCTCATTTTGCAGCATTTCCAGTTCATCATTCCAGTAGGGTTTGTAGTTTTTGCGTGCCCCCCCCCCCCCGGGTATGGTTTTACTAGCAGCATGTAGTATACATCTATTAAATTCACTCACTGCTCTCTTGATGTCTTTGTCCAAGTTCATGTCCTTAGCTAGAACACTGGTTAAATGCTGGTACATTTTCCAGTCTGTCCTCTTATAGTTCCACCTAGTGAGTGTGTTGCTGTCCTTGGTAAATTCATTGTGGATTTCCAGAAATACTGGTCTGTGGTCACTACCCCCAATACTAGTCACTACCCCCAAGCTGCTTTCCAATGACACGTGTGATGTTCCATTGCAGGCCTGGTGAGTGGAACGCCAGGTCTGGTGTAGAGGGGGTGTGCCATGAACTCGATTAGAAGGTTGATGAGTCTGTTGGCTGGTTAATAAGGATGAGATTATTTTCATCCTGCCAGCCTCCATCGAGACCAGCACCGTGCAGAGGTGATGGGGCTTAGTTCAGCCATCAGGGGCTGGAAACTAAGACTGGTCGGGCAGTCCCACTCGAGCAGGACCATAGTCCTGCCCTAGTAAGCAGAGTGCTGAAGACGGAGGCATCCAGCCAAAAGGCGCACAGATAATCAGGATGCCACGCACAAAACACAATGGAAACATGTCTACATCTATAAATAGTTATGGTGCCTGCCCTGTGGCGGACGTTCAGGCAGGGACGGTGCCGGGCCCTATACCTCGAAAGGGCCCAACCTCAGTTACTGGAAGTCCTTCTAAATTGCCCCGAGGAGCCAGGAGGCAAGGGAATAGAGCTACTGGCCAAACAAGCAGGAATCAAAGCTCTATGGGACACTGTATGAGCTACAAAAGACAGTGAGTTTTGTTGAGGAGACAGAATTACAGATATAGACATGTTTCAAGTGAACGAAAGAAGAAGAAGAAGAATCCTGCCAGCTCTCAAGTCCTCACCTCTCTTGGCGATGTTATCGTAGCCCCAGATCTGAGAGTGGCTGTTGAAGTCACCACACACCATAGGTCTAAGTCTCTCTTTGTCTGGAATTGTGTCTAGTGCCAGTTTGGGTCAGTAGTAGTTCATGAGATGGAATTCTGCACTGTCTGTTTTTTAGGTGGAGCATCTGGTATTCTGCCCCCTCTATATATACTTCCAGCTGACATGCGCTGATATTGTTTTTTAATAAGTGTCAGAATTCCGCCCTTTCCGCTGTCTTTTCTGTCAGATCGGTAGCATTGGTGTCTCTGATTGTTAAGGATATGTCGCTGCTGATGTGTGTTTCTTGGATATGGCATATACCAACTTGTTCTTCACTTAGGATATTTTCTTCTTCTTCTTCTTCTTCTTCTGCTTTCGTTCTCAAACTCCTGCAGATTAGCAGAATGTAGTCCGGAGAACGGAATGCGTTTGTCATGGTTTACAGCATCGCTGCTATAACTGCGCCTTTCGGCTCGAAACATCCGACTTTAGCATGGCTTTGGGTCACTGACCCTATATGGGATGGGACAGCCAACTCCATCCCATAACCTCCTTAGTCGCCTTTTACGACATGCATGGAAGGTAAACAGTGTTGCTATTATTTGCTCCCCTTTCGGGCCCGGCAACACACGGGTGGGATATTTTCAAGTTCCAATGTTTTGCTGTATCCATCTCTTTTACTTTGGACACCATCAGCATTCAAGTGCATTATTTTTATTGGTCGTTGGTTTGTTTGGCCGGTAGCTCTATTCCCTTGCCTCCTGGCTCCTCGGGACAATTGAGAAGCACTTCCAGTAACTGGGGTTGGGCCTTTTCGGGGTATAGGGCCCGGCACCGTCCCTGCCTGAACATCCGCCACAGGGCAGGCACCATAACTATTAATAGATGCAGACATGTTTCCATTGTGTTTAGTGCTTGGCATCCTGATTATCTGTGCGCCTTTTGGCTGGTTGCCTCCGTCTTCAGCACTCTGCTTACTTGGGCAGGACTGTGGTCCTGCTCGAGTGGGACTGCCTGATCAGTCTTAGTTTCCAGCCCCTGATGGATGAAATAAGCCCCATCACCACTTCACGGTGCTGGCCTCGATGGGGACATAATAATCGCTATAAATAGTATTACTTTGGTGTTTAAATCTACATTTTTTTCTGAAGATTGGTCATTTGCTCTAGGGCTTGGTATGTTTTACTACATTTAATGTGTAGGCCAATTTCTTTGCTGCTCTTACTGTCTGTTGTTATATTGCTTCCTGGGTAGCCTATATGAATTATATCACTTGTTTAAGTCTGTTGTTTCCATTATATATGTTAGTGTTTCTTTCTGTTCTTCCTATCTTCATTACTTCGATCTTTTCTATATTTATCTTCATGTTAAAGATATGGCATGTTTGATGTAATATTATCTATTTGTCTTTGTAGTTGCTCTTCTGATGAAGTTAGTAGTGCTTAGTCGTCTGTAAATAGAAATTCGTTTAAGTTATTCTTCAGATTGTTTTCTTCCGTTGTCTTTGCTGCTGTGCAGGTGTGATCTATGTATGTTATGAACAATAGGGGGATAGTACACATTCCTGTCGCACTCCGGAGTGAATTTGGAAATTATCGGATGTACCTGTACTCGTTCTTACTGCACATTGACTATTGGTGCAAATGCTCTGACAAAGGCTTATCAAGATGTTGGGAAACTCCGTATGTCTGTAGTGTTACCCATAGTTGTGTTCTACCCACTGTCAAAAGCTTCTCTTGGTCCACGAAAGCCAAATATAAGTCTTGGTTATGTTCTATTGCTCTTTCTGACAGTTATTTGATGGCGAACATTGCATCTGTACAGCTATTATTTCTCCAAAAACTCAATTGTGTGTTATTAAGACGCGGTTCTATGTATGCGCGCATCCTTCTCTCTAGCATCTTGCTGGATTTTTCATATGTAATTTAAGAGGACTATGCCTCTATATTTAGTGCAGTCCCTCTTATTGCCTTTTTTTCCTTCCAGATGGGAACAATCACCGATGTATTCCACTCCTTCACGTGGATTTCCGTGTCCGGTACACGATCCTGCCAATATACTCCCATGAGGTTTCTTAGGCACCAAATGTGGAAAGAGTTAAGCTGTCGAGCGTGTCTCACATATACAGTCCAGGATGACGCAGCATAAAAGCAGTGTTGATAGAACCACTACTCGGTACTACACGTCTAACTTAGTTGTCAAAATGAGACCACGCCTGATCCAGACGTTGGCACGAAGACTCCCGAATGCCGCACTGGCGCGAACAATACGCAGGGCAACATCCTCGTCAATTGTAGCAGTGTGCGATAGTGTGCTGCCGAGATATACAAACTTATTATCAGTATTGAGTTTTTGTCCCTTTACTTGCTGGTTCTGTGTAGTGGACGCCTGGCGCTGGTTGATACATTACTAATATCTTCGCTGTGTTGATGGTGAGACCGAACGCATCACAGACCAATGAAAAGAGGTCCATGCTGTCTTGCATGTCTTTCAGACTGGTAGCATTTAATGCACAATCGTTGGCGAGCTAGAAGTCGCGAACAATTTTCTTCTTAGTTTTGGTCTTGTCCCTCAATCTACTAAAATTAAAGAGCCTTCCATCAGCTCGACAGCGAAAGCAAATTCCTGCGCTGTTATTCTGGAAGGCATTGTTTAACATGGCAGAATGATGAAAGTCATGACGCGATGAGAAATGGATTTAAGTTAAGAAGAGTTGCGCAATGCCGTCAGCATCACTCCCTCACCCTTACATTTATGGTCTCAGTGGCAAGGCGAGTCAAGACGACTGAATGTGTGTCAGGGTGCAGTAGATGACTAGGGTGCCTTACTGTCTCACCGTGCTCTTTGACACTAGATGGATTACGCCTTTCTGCCCAGTGGCCCATGTTGAATAAATAATAATGCAGCAAACAACATTTGAACCAAGTCCGCTCAGCCGGCACTTACTCGTTTCACAACTTGACAGTCAAGTCTTGCCTCAACACGTTTCAATTCGATCAGATACTGTGTGGTAGAAGACAGAAAACGTGTTGACTCAAGTTTTGAGGCGAGTGGGTGCCATCTGAGCGGACCCGATTAAAAAACAAAATGATGGTTTGGGCATGACAGTCTCCAATAACGGCCTTTCAACAGAATTAATTCGTTACAAATTTGATTATTTTGGTGTTTTTCAGTTGGTTACTATTTCTTCTTCTTCTGCGTTCATTCTCAAACTCCAACTGGATCTAGCTGGATCATGGTCCTGCTAGATTTCCAGCCAGATGTAGTCCAGAAAATGGAAATGCGTTGTGTCGCCGTTTTATTTGCGCCAATGGCCCGACACATCCGTCTTCGGCGGGGGTTACTATTTATATACTTGGAGTAGCCTTGGCTATTTTTGGCATGCGAATCCAAGTAGGCCTATATAAATAGCAACCAACGGAAACACGAGCATAATGGGTATGTGCCTATGTATGAGTATGTAGACCCAATTGTGTGTGTACATATATATGGTATGCATATAGTTATAGAACTATATGAGAATTCAAAACTTTATATATGTATGAATATATATGCTTTTTGGAAAAACAAGAGAAAATAAAAACCACAGGTAACACCAGCAGACAAGCAACACAGCATATAGTCAACAACCAACAAAGACAGGAACAACACAGAGATGACACAACACAACAAAGAGCACCAACCAGACAGAATAAAGTCCTTATAAGGGTTACCAACTTCATTTCATATTTTTAAAAAATAAAAAAATCTTTCTCCACAGGTACAATCAGCAGCCGATACTGCATTACCAATGTCAGCCTAGACAACTACAGACAACATGTGATCCAGACCCACTCAGCGAATGAGCAACACAGGAAATAAGATGAAAAGAACTCCAACAAATCCAACAAAAAGTCCTTTTAAGGACTACCACCTTATAGTCTCAACAATAATAACGGAGACAGGCAGAGCCACGCCATAGTCCATATAAGTACTGCCGCTAGGAGGCCCAACAGCGAACCCGGCTAACAGAGCCACAGCCTAGCAACAAAGGCAGACAAGCCACAAAAACCACAGGTCCCCAACCGCCTCGATATAACCAACATGGATACCAGTCCTAGGTTGAAAGAGGCGGACCTCGACCGAATGAGGCATAAACCCCTATTTAACAAACAAATCAAAGAAACAAACACGAGCATACTAATAATAATAAAAAAGAAACGAATGAAGGTCTAATTAATTCAGCAAACAGGTCTTTAATGTCACAAACGGTCTCAGTTTGAGATTGATTGCTACGCTCTGAATAGGATTGCTCAATTGTAACACATATAGCAAAAATTAGAAACAATCAAGATTTGTAGTTAGGGCATGTGACGAGAAAAGTAAAGCTTGTACATTTAGTAACCACCGGAAAAATCAAGGGGTGAAGAGACAGAGGAAGGCAAAGAGAGAAATTTCTGGATGACTTATCACTGTGGTCCAAAATGAAGTCACAAGCTGAGCTTATTAACAACACAAGAGACTGATATTTGTGGAGAAGCGTGATCGCCTACGTCATTCGGTACATAGCTATGAAGTATATGAAGTATACTTTGTGATATGAAGCATATTGGTGAGACTGGTAGACGTTTCGCAGATAGATTCGCCGAACATTTGAGAGATATCAAGAATCATCGTGACTCCCCAGTGGCTAATCATTTTAACAGACCGTCACATCATGGTAGCTCTGATGTCTCTGTAACCGGTTTGTTACGTTGTTATACCGGTGACCGGCAACGTCAGTCCTTGGAATATCGTCTCATTTGTCATATGGGATTCTTGCAACCACACGGAATGAACATTAATCACCGTTTTGTTTGAGTTACCCACCTTTTCTTTATACCCTCTACTCCCGTATTGCACTGATTCTTGTAATTATTTGTCTTTGTACACTTTCGTGAGTAATTATTTTTGTGTTTGCCGTACTTCTATATAATTCCTTTATGTCTTCTTTCGTTTGTGTATGTCAATATGTGATTATTTTGTACTCTGCCATTTTGTTATTGTTAAATCATTTACATATTTAGATTTAGATTTCCTCGTTGTTATTGCAGTTGTCTCTTCGATGGGTGCCCACACATGTATAGTTATTTGTATATGTATTTTGTTTTACATGGTTCTATGTATCCACACAATTACTTTGGGCCACACATTTGTATGTATACATATGCAGTGGTTATAGCATTATCTTTATGTGAACGAACGTTTATATTTACATTAATATATGTATATGTTTCTATGTGTACGAATGTTCATGTTATTGCTTTTATTTATGTGAGAAAGTGTTTATGTGGATGCATGTTCATATTTATATATATATATATATATATATATATATATATTTATGTGAGCGCTTGTTTATGTTAATGCACGTATCTCCATTCTGTGTCAATATGTATACCTATTCTGGTGTGAGCCCTTTCCTATGTGTGGATACATTTACATGCCTGTGCATTTTGTGTGGGTATCCTTCACACATCTGTGTCCATTTTGTTATATATTTATTTCTTAACTCTTGGTGTATGTATACATTTCCATGTATGTTAGGTTTGGTTTTATATATATGTTTATGTCTATATTTGGTTTCACATTCATTCCATGCGTTTTCAAATGATTCTTCTTGTATCCGTCCTTCCCCAAACCCACTCACCCCACCACCACCACACAACCTCATCATTACTCATATATCATTATCATATGCCATTCTGGTTGGCGTAGGTGACCATGGTTCTCTGTTCACAATATTGCTATCAGGATCATTGTTTCCAAGCCTTGCTAGGTTGTCACACGAATATTTTCTCACGTCCCCATCTGTCTCTGTTCCCTTCAGTCTTGCATGTTGTGACTATGTTCTTAAAACCTGCCTGTCTGATAAAGTGACAAAAGGGGTATTTTTCTTATCGTTTTCTTTTATTATTCTTGCACTCATTATAAACTTCCCAACTACATCTATAGTGCCTCTAATTTCCCACTTTCGGTTTGTTTATAATGAATACACGCATTTTCTCTTTTACTAGATGCGTTGCCATCCCTGCGCTATGGAGACGGGGCTTGATGAAATCTAGTCATCTATTTTGTTTTTTATTTTGCTGTTTTCTGTTGTTTGTCTCTTGAAAAAGGTTCAATTTGAGCCGATACGTGGAGAATTGTCCTGTTTAGTTTTATTGTATGTTTTTTATATATACTTTTTAAAATATATTTTTATTAATAGGCTAGGTAAGTGTTTTAGTAACCTGTTTAATTCATTTTGCTTGGTCATTCGGTACGGCACTTGGTTGATTGAACATCTCCATACTCAGAGTCCTTGTACGGAACATCCACGCTCGCGGAAATTCTAAAATTTTTAAGATTGATGTCTTCCGTATTGAGCGGTATTGAGCTATGTTGTTGTTTATTGAAGAATATAGCTCATTAATTATTTCTCGCCTGCAGACTACAATATTATTTACAGTTTGATTTTGTCTGGTTTTTGTTTGAATTTCAATTGGCAGTTGGCGCTTATAAGCAAAACGATATCTACTTATAATTTGTAATACTTCAAAACTTGCAGAGCACAGACACTGACGACGCTAACCGCTACTACTCAGACTGTATGATTGTATGTACTCAGTGTCTGTAACACCACTCATCATACAATCACACATAACAATCATTGTAACTCCAAAGTAATACAATATAGATGTAACATATCATACCTGATATTAGGGCAGATGTCCCCTATTTAAAGTTTATAGTAAAGTTTATAAATAATATCACTAATACACCATCACTATATGCTGCTGCTACCCATGTGATGTCAAACGTGGACATTAACAACGGAAGCCAGAAGAAAACTTGCAACAACAGAAATGACTTATCAGCATAGAATCCTCGGAGTAACAATAAGAGATAAAATCAGAAACAAAAACATCAGAAGACTAACAAACACAATGCCAATCCTGAATTACATCAGCAAACAACAGATTAAGTGGTTTTCACATGTTTCCATATTACCATCAGACAGTGCCCCTCAAAAAGCATTACTATACTGGGGTGCAAAGGGTACCTCACTTCTCTCGACAGACCCAGGGTTAGCAGATAACCAAGATCCCAAAAGTACCTCCTCATGGTGCACCCTGGAAACAGAAATATAGCTGCTCGTGCTGATTCTGGCTAAACCTTTTGGGGATCGTATCCGTGAATGTGGAGGCAGCAGACGAAAAGAGAATTGACTGCAAAAGAAACAGTCAACATCTCAGACACCACTGCGCCAACACATGCAGTGGTACTGTTGACACACAGTGATGCTAGTCAGTCTGGTCCAAGCATTGCCAATGCAATCGACACGAAAAGGTAGATGCATGGCTAGAGATGAAAAGATAACATACTGAGTACATTGAGAGGGCAGCATAGCATCATAGGGAGCCGCGTAGCACAGTGGTTAGCGCACTGGCTTCGCATATGAGTGGTCCTGGGTTCATTCTTCAGTTGAGGAGGAAATGTTTTTCAGATTGCAACGGCTCCCAGCCTTAAATGGGTACCGGAATAATCCGGGAAGTAAAGACTGCGAGGGAGAGTAGATTGCTACTGCCCTAATTTGCAGAGCCTCTGAAATGTGAGATCGCTAACATCTCACACCCCTACTGCATTAATAAATGCTATGGGTTACTTTACTTTTTTTTACAGTGTCATGTGCAAATAGAAAGGGAATACGTTCCAAGGAAATCAGAACTACAAGTCCTGTCATCTCGAGACAAACATGTAGTTACTGGTGCTCCTTATGGGCAGAGACCCAATCGTGGGTGCATGGCAAAGAAAGCAGCCCTAGTCCAACTCGACTGTCAAGCCTTCCTATACCGAAACATACAGAGAGAAAGGGTTCCATACCTGATGGGCTCAGGCACAAAAGGAACAATAAAGGCAGCCCTGTCACAACTTTACTGTTGAGCTTTCCTATACTGGAGATATGCTCGTGAAGAGAAAGGGCTCAGTACCCAATGGACCAAGGTCATTCAGTTTGAGAAGACGCCTTGCTCCCAAATGCGTGGTGTGACTCAGACTTAGACAAAGGGTTCACGATGTCGGTGAACGACACCTCAGCTAAGAAGATGAAAGAGCCAGGTCCAATTTTTCAATCGTCTCGTCGAAGGGTCATTACACACCTGCCACCTGTTGACAGATAGGCAGACTGTCACAGGCTAGGGAAGCCCACTACCTGAAATAGAGGCATGACAGTGAAAATGGATGTACTGGGCCTTTGATGTCCTACAGTGATGTCTACAGTGTGAGCCAATCGAGGTGCAAATAACACGGTTATACTGTGGAACTAGCAGTACAATGTATTTCATACTTCCTAGTGGAAATCACACTATTTATTCACTGTGATTATAAGATAGTGAATGCAGAAGAAGAAGAACATTACTATACAGACACAATGGATACAAAGTCAGGGGCAGACCATGTAAATGACGGATTACAGAAATAAAACAAGAGTCAAGGAAAACAAACATCTATGAAGCACACAAAAACCCATCTCCAGAGAACTCTTCCATCCTGACACTGGCACAAAGGGGTATAAAACATTTATTTTCAAATGAATTGAATTTCTTCTTCAGTTATCTTCCAGATTTTATAGCTGTACATTAATACAAATATTACATTGGAGTTAAACATAGATTTAGGGCCTACTAATTTGAACATAGATTTAGGGCCTACTAAATTGAACATAGATTTAGGGCCTACTAAATTGAACATAGATTTAGGGCCTACTAAATTAAACATAGATTTAGGGCCTACTAAATTAAACATAGATTTAGGGCCTACTAAATTACCGAAGTTGACAAACTTTATCTTTTTGAGTTTTATATAGGCCTGGCCTAGTAGTAGTTGATATCTTCAACAGAACATTGCACTAGTTACCTGCTATTTCTCGGCAAAATTAATATAAAAAAATGTAAAACATCAGTGTTCCAGTAGATACAAATGTAGGCTTATGACTCATTAGTCAAACTATTTGTATTTCTATAGAACTAAGGCCAATGCAACCAAAATGGCTGAAGACAGACAACTCAAACTACCCCCCCACACACACACATATGGTGCTGAATGACAATAGATAGTATTTAAAATTAATTTAGGCTATCTGGTTGGGAGAGTTTGGTACTTGCCATTGTCCATGCCATGGCAGACATCATATGGAGAGACCACGAATGCAGAAGAAGAAGAAGATGTGGAGAGACCCTTATAGGACATTGTATGGAGATATCCTGCAGAAGACGGGCCATTTGAGAACAGGTAGTTCTTTTACCTGTGTGCAGGTAGATCTTGATAGATCAATTGAAGTGATTTAGTCTTTTTACCTGTGAAACTTGGAAGCAGGATTAGGAAGTTTTGCTAATCACTGGTAACACACATAATAATACACACAAATTGACATTTTGAGGCCTTTATCAAAAACACATTCACAATAAAATACAATGAGTAAGAACGGCACTATTCAAGTTACATCTATCAATTTGGACCAATAGAACCCTTTGGGATCAATGCCCGTCAGTCCTACTGTTAAATATCCTGTTGGTCCAGATTTTTCTGTTTGTTTTGTTTTATCATTATTTTGGTGTGTTTTGTCTATTTTCTATTTATGTTTTTTCACTTCTGACCTAATTCTTACTCTTCTGTGTGTAATCTACCTTTGTTTTACACACATTTTGTTTAATAGAAATTTGATTATCATACTACAGAAAGTGTTATCTACCTTTATTTTACACATATTTTTTTTCCAGAGATATTTAATTACCAAGCTACTCAAAGTGTTATCTACCTTTGTTTTCCACGCATTATTGTTCACAGATTCTCAAGCTACTGAAAGTGTAATCTACATTTGTTTTCCCCACATTTTTGTTCACAGATTCTCAAACTACTGAAAGTGTAATCTACATTTGTTTTCCACACATTTTTGTTCACAGATTCTCAAACTACTGTAAGTGTAATCTACATTTGTTTTCCACACATTTTTGTTCACAGATTCTCAAACTACTGAAAGCGTAATCTACCTTTGAGTCATTAGGAAAATTGTAACCATGGGTCATACAGGAACAACACTACCTTATATATTTCATATTGTGGTCCTGTTAACAGTCACATTAAATCTGTTTACGAATGGAGAAAAGTCATCGTCTACAAATACGAAAGAACATGACATTGTAGATGAGCCATATCTCCCTAAAGAAGTTCTTGTCATTGGTGCTGGCATCGCAGGTCTTGCTGCAGCTCGAAGCTTATCCTCGGATAAGCAGAACTTTACAGTCAAAGTCTATGAAGCCAGAAAGGACCGTTATGGAGGTCGTGTGTGGACAGATAAATTGACAAATATGAAAGCAAGAGGTAACCTCTTCTACTGATACATTTAGACTTTAGTTAGAATATTTTCTATAAAAACATCACTTAGACTAAAACTGTCATTATTTTCATAATGATTGTTCTAGAATATATTGGTGATGTTCTAGAATATATTGGTGATGTTCTAGAATATAATGATGATGTTCTAGGATATATTGATGATGTTCTAGAATATATTGGTGATGTTCTAGAATATATTGGTGATGTTCTAGAATATATGGATGATGTTCTAGAATATATTGATGATGTTCTAGAATATATTGGTGATGTTCTAGAATATATGGATGATGTTCTAGAATATATGGATGATGTTCTAGAATATATTGATGATGTTCTAGAATATATTGGTGATGTTCTAGAATATATGGATGATGTTCTAGAATATATTGGTGATGTTCAAGAATATATTGGTGATGTTCAAGAATATATTGGTGATGTTCTAGAATATATTGGTGATGTTCTAGAATATATTGGTGATGTTCTAGAATATATGGATGATGTTCTAGAATATATTGATGATGTTCTAGAATATATTGGTGATGTTCTAGAATATATGGATGATGTTCTAGAATATATGGATGATGTTCTAGAATATATTGATGATGTTCTAGAATATATTGGTGATGTTCTAGAATATATGGATGATGTTCTAGAATATATTGGTGATGTTCAAGAATATATTGGTGATGTTCAAGAATATATGGATGATGTTCAAGAATATATTGGTGATGTTCTAGAACAGGGGTGGGCAAACCGCGGGCTGCATGCGGCTCGCCATTGGATATTTTGCTGCCCTCAAACACATTTTTAAATAAACGAACGATCGTCACAAATGATTTTTTTCCCATTAATATTACGCAGAAATCCATTGGAATATTAATTCGACTTTCTTATATATTAAATATACAATATTTTTTCCCAATTTGACATCATTTAAATGTTAATATTGATATATATATATATATATATATATATATATATATATATATATATATATATATATATATATATATCGTCAATGAAATTTTACTACGTTTAATATGAGTGTTCAATATTGAGTAATTTACTATACTAGAATTGACGTAATTTGATTGGCTGAATGTTTCTCAATGGTTTTAAGTACTCGGACGATATAATTTTATAAAGGTTGAAAATTGCCTTTCAAATTATAATTAATTGTTTTAACTTTTAAACATTATGTCGGGATGTGTGTTTAGTTTATATTAAAAAGATGTTTCATACAAAATAGAATATCGCTAAAAGCTGTTATAATTAATAATACATCGTTACAACAATAATGTATTGTCATAAATAACCCCCCCCCCCAATATCCTACGAATGGAATGCGCAAATACTCGATTTGCAATCATTTAAGCTGCGCATTGCCTGGGGAATTCCCTGTGTGTTTTAATAACCATCACGTTTGTAGTTTCCATTCATAAATTTCCGTATTTATATTAAAACTGAGTTTTCTAAATCTAAATAATTAAATTCGCGCTGCCGGAAGCACATTTGTTTTTAATTAATTTTGCAACATTCTAAGATATTTTTATTATAATGAGTGCATCAAAAAAACGTAAGATTGAAGACGATTGTCGGGTTTTCAAAGACGAATGGATTACCAAATATTGTTTTATGCAAGTTGGCAACAAATCTGTTTGCTTGCTGTGTCACGAATCAGTGGCTGTTTTTAAAGAATATAACTTAAAAAGTCATTACCAGACAAAACATCCCAATTTTGGACACAATCTAACATCTGAAGAAAGGAAAAGAAAATGCATGGAGTTGATAAAAAGTCTGGAGAAACAACAAACTGTGTTTACAAAATAGTCTTCAATTCAAGATGCCACAACAGAGGCCAGTTTGGTGTTGTCACACAAAATTGTGAAATACAACAAGCCATTTTCTGATGGTGAATTTATTAAGGAATGTTTACTAGATGCAACAAACATTCTTTGTCCAGAACACAACAACAACTTTGACAGTATTACATTATCCAGAACTATGGTCACACGTGTTGAAAAGATAAGTGAAGATTTGACCCTTCAACTTCAAGATGCAAGTAAGCATTTTTTGTGGTACTCTCTTGCATTGGACGAGAGTACTGATGTACAGGATACTGCTCAATTATTAGTTTTTATACGTGGAACAAACAATTCTTTTAAACTCTTTAAAAAGTTACTGAGTGTTGAGTCGATCAAAGACACTACCACTGGCCTCGATATATTCAATGCTGTTAGTAGCTGTATTGAAAGAGCTAGGTTAATGTGGAACAAGATGGCCAGTATTACAACTGATGATGCTTGTGCTTTTACTGGAAAAAATATAGGACTGATAAAGTTGATCAATGATAGGATTAAGTCAGAATATCCTGACCACATAATATTACCACTTCACTGTGTGATTCATCAGGAAAGTTTGTACAAATCTGTTTTAAAAATTAAGCATGTTATTGACCGAGTTGTTAATGTCATAAGCCTCATCAGATCAAGATGACTCAATCACAGGCAGTTTAGAGCATTACTAGACGATCTAGAAACTGAACATTCTGATGTCCTGTACCACAGTACAGTTCGATAGTTGAGTCTCGGAAAGGTTTTAAGGAGAGTATGGCATGTTAAAGAAGAAATAGTAATGTTTCTAGAGATAAAGGGCATAGAATGTGACTTCATTGCTAACATTGTTGATGCAAGAATGTGGAAGCTTGACTTTATATTTGCCATTGAAATAATGGAAAAGTTAAATGAACTGAATGTTAAACTTCAGGGCAATGGTTTGTTTGCTCACTGTTTTTTAAACTCTCACTGTTTTCCAGACAAGCAAGTATAAACATGTTTTGTCACTTCCCTTTGCTGAAACAAGAAACTATTTCTGATGAAATGAGTAAAAAATTCAAAGCTGAGGTAGATGTATTGGTTGAAGAATTTGGAAGAAGATTTCAAGAACTTGGAGCAGCACTTCAATGTTATCAGTTCTCCTCTCAGTGCAGAAGCTGATAAAGCCCCAGAGCACATACAGTTGTAGTTGCTTAAATTACAAGCCAATCATTACCTGAAGGAGAGATTTAAGTCTGAATGTTTGTTGGATTTCTATGGTTATTTGCCTGAACAATCATTCCGAAACTTAAAAAACTTTGCAGCTATATTTTTGTCATTATTTAGATCTACATATATTTGTGAACAGGCATTTTCTTGCTTAAAAATCAACAAATCTAAGAATAGGTCTTTATTATCTGATTGCAACTTAAATGCAGTCATGCAAATTTCTACAAGTAAACCTGTTCCAGATTTCAAAGGAATTATAAAATCTTACAAGCAATTACATACATCTCATTAGAAATAAATAATATCAATAAAGTTGTGACTATGATTATGGTGTTTTTTAAAATCTTCATTAAAACTATTGATATGAACCCATATTGTAACTGTATGCAACATAATATTTTTCAAATATTGTTAAAATATTTGCAAAACCTTTTATCCATATTAGAAAATATACTGTTATAGTGTAAGTCTATTAGAAATGTCATTTATTTCAGAAGTTATCTACATTATGTAAAACTACCTTTCTTTACAATAAAAATATTTAATTGATTACTTACCAAGAATTTTAAACAAAAACATACATAATATTATATGTGGCCCTCCAATAGCTTTACAATTTTCAATGTAGCCCTTTGCACAAAAAGTTTGCCCACCCTTGTTCTAGAATATATTGTGATGGCTTTGTAGGTCTTATCTGGTTCTTTTGTGTCATGAAAATTCTGTTCTGTAAATATAAGTCTATGTGCTGTGTCATGGTTTACAGCTTGACAGCAACATTTGTGCAATCGACCTGACACAACCGATTTCAACATATTTTTTGTCATGAATATTACTGCATGGGGTAGCCAACCACATGTTCGAATTTTCCTTAGTTGTCTGCTGCAACATGCAATCGTAGGTCAAAGTTTTACTATTTTGTACTTTCTTGCCCCTACACCCCCCCCCCCCCCCAATAGCAATAAGTTCATTCATGATCCATCAAAGATGATGTGGTGGGATATTTGTGCAAATAAAACGATGACACGCCACATTTCCATTCTCTGGATTACATCCTACTGGAAATCTAGTTACTATTCATGTTACTCTGTCTACTGGATGATTATCCACAAGACATATGCATCAGAAACTATACAGATGGGCCAGCAGAGAATGCAGCAAAAATTGAAGAAGCAGGAACATTACCCAAACAATGTTCGGGATGCAATAAAAATACAAACAGGGAAATTATGTCATAATTACAATGCAGAAATCCTGGCAATCAAGGTGGACAGTAAAAAAATGCTGAGAAAAAATCTTGACCCTCTGCCTGTAGTATTTTTGACAGGTTCAAGACCAGTGCTCCAGACCAGAAAATGACCAGACCTGTAAATACTTCTGACCGAGCAAAGCAGTCTGCGCAGATTATATTTGTATTGGATACCTTCACATTGTGGAATACCTGTAAATGAGAAAGCAGATGGTCTGGTTAAGTAGGGATCTGATGATGATCAAACAGATGTGCCAATAATGTACCATCAAAAGAAACAGATGGTCAAAGCAACTGGCAAGCCAGCTCTAAAACAAAAAGTAAAGTTAATACATAGCATTTTATTAATGCCTTAGTGGTGTGAGATATTAGCTATATCACTTTTCAGTGTATCTGCTATTTGAGGGCGGTAGCCATCTTCTCTCCCTCGCAGTATTTACCAATTAAGGTTGGGTCAACCCGGAAGGTGTTGTGTCTGAGAATTTTTCCTCCCTCAACTGGGGAATGAACCCAGAACCACTCATATGTGAAGCCAGTGTACTAACCACTGCGCTACGCTGCCCCCTTGGTGACTAACAAACTATAAATAAACCAGAACAAGTTGTTGTTCTACGCCTCAGAAAAGAACACAGCTGACTCTGCAGCCACATGTTTACACAATTCAAGTTGGCAACACAGCCACGTGGACAGGCACCTCAGGCCTCTTCTTATGGTTCATGACATGTGACATTGGATGGCATGTCTTTTCACAGCTTCCTGTTTTGTGTGCTGTCAATCATTTCTGATACTGATGTACTCCCATGCCACAATGCTAGGTTGTCAAGCATTTCTCTTGGTCTTCCACTATCACTCTTACTCTTCAACTTGCCTGTTGTCACAATGTGTTCCATCTTTCCTTTTCTCATCACATGATATGTCATAAATTTGAACTTTCTCTGTCTGATGCAGGTAAGTAGAATTCACTTCTTTCATGATGTCTTCATTATGCTTTTTATTTGTCCTTGATGTTCTTAACATTCTTCTTGTGTACAGTTGAACATATCTACACAGTAAGTTTTTTGTTATGAAGTTATCTTATCTAGTCATTTTTCATGATACCATGGTTGCTGGTGCGCCTCTTGGCCTGGTATCTCCGACTTCAGCAACAGTGCTTGCTTGGACAGAACTGTGGCCCTGCTTTAATTTTAGTTTCTAGCCTCTATTAGCTGGACTACGCCTTATCTTCACTTGAAGGAGTTGGCCTCAATTTAAGGGAATGGCCTGACCAATCTTAGTTTCTAGCTAGCCTCTGTAGGCTGGACTAAGCCTCGTCTCCACTTCAAGGAGCTGGTCATGATGGAGTAACATATCTCTGTTGTCACTATATCATTGTTCACTATTCTGCTGATTGTACCTCAGACAGCAGAGCATATTCTTTAAGAATGCACAGAATATAAAATATTGAGCACACTTGCCCTGAGAAACAACAGAGGAAGAGAAACTCGACAGACTTACGAAAGAATTACAAAACAGAACAAGCTTATATCTGAATTTTTGTCACTTCTATAAACATGACTTTATTTATATGAATCAAGGAAGTCAACTAATAGTTATATATGCCTTATCTTGTCATTATATGTTGGACACTTCACCTTTCTTTGAAGCAGAGGGGTAATGTTCCTTGCTATATTTACCTTCCCAACCTACTTTTACAACTGTATTGACTGGTGAGTTTCTGCTACAGACTTGAACTCAGGAGTTTTCAACACTTGCTTAAGTAAAAAATACAAAATATGTGTACATTTGCTAGTGTCCGATTATATCCTTGATATCAGATTATATCATTTATAAGATTTATATCAGATTTATATGATTTATACCAGATTATATGATTGATACCAGATTATACGATTGATATCAGATTATACGATTGATATCAGATTATATGATTGATACCAGATTATACGATTGATATCAGATTACATGATTGATGCCAGATTACATGATTGATATCAGATTATACGATTGATACCACATTATATGATTAATGCCAGATTACATGATTTATACCAGATTATATTATTGATGCCAGATTACATGATTTATACCAGATTATATGATTGATGCCAGATTACATGATTGATGCTAGGTTATGTGACTGGTTTCAGGTGCAGAAGTAGATCTAGGTGGTTCAGCACTGAGTATTATATCCAAGGAGAATCCTCTGATTGAGTTGGCAGAAAAATTTGATCTGAAAGTTGCTTCAGTACAGAAGCTTCAGTTTATCGTACCATGGGAGAAAATCGCTTATAGCGGAGATGATCTCTCGGAAATCACACGTCAAGCTGCGAAGGTATGTAAGTTTTTATCTATTATGCAGCATAGATGTCTCAAATGCTGAAGTCAGATGTGTCAGGCCAAGAAGCATAGATATCGCAGCAAATCTGTAAGCAATGACACAATGCATTCTATACCTTGGACTGCATTCTGCTAATCTGCAGGAGTTTGAGAACAAGTGCAGAAGAAGATAAAGATGTCCATCTCTGTGTTTTATTATTTGATTTGTAAATGCAGGTTTTAACACGTTTAATTTAAATATGGCTCAGAAACATGGACACTAAATAAACAATTAGAAGACAGAATTGATGCCTTTGAGATGTGGGTATATAGAAGAATAGGGAGAACATCATTGAAAGATGAGAAAACAAATAAAGAGTTGCTAAAGACGCTTAATATGAAGAAAGAATTACTAAGAGAAATAAAGATCAGACAAATAAAATATTTTGGACACATTAAAAGACATGACACCTTATTGAAGACCTTACTTGAGGGTAAAGTCAAAGGAAAGCGAGCAAGAGGTAGGCAGAGATACACGTGGGAGAATAACATCACACGATGGACAGGTTACAGTCTAGCAGAGCACACCACCAAGACAAGAGACAAGGGATGTTGGAGATTTGTTGCAGCCAACCCTCGTTGCAGAGACGGCACTTGATGATGAATTTAAATATGTACTGTGAGATTCATGTGTCAGTATCTGTGTACTGTAAGATGTTAGTATCTGTGTACTGTGAGATTCATGTTAGTATCTGTGTACTGTAAGATGTTAGTATCTGTGTACTGTGAGATTCTTATGTTAGTATCTGTGTACTGTGAGATTCATATGTTAGTATCTGTGTACTGGGAGATTCATATGTTAGTATCTGTGTACTGTAAGATGTTAGTATCTGTGTACTGTGAGATTCTTATGTTAGTATCTGTGTACTGTGAGATTCTTATGTTAGTATACATGTATTTTGGGATTCCAGATATGTGTACTGTGGTATTTGATTGTGCATGGCAAGCTGCATCATGAAAAGATTCAACTTACAAACAATGTGTCTGATCTGTTGTGAATTATGAAGATATTGAATTCAATTTCTCAGTTATTGAAGCAGTTATGTTTGGTTTGACAGATTTTAGGGCAAGCAGTGAATGAATTCAATTTCTCAGTTATTGAAGCAGTTATGTTTGGTTTGACAGATTTTAGGGCAAGCAGTGAATGAATTCAATTTCTCAGTTATTGAAGCAGTTATGTTTGGTTTGACAGATTTTAGGGCAAGCAGTGAATGAATTCAATTTCTCAGTTATTGAAGCAGTTATGTTTGGTTTGACAGATTTTAGGGCAAGCAGTGAATGAATCAAGATATGAAAAGATTGAGGTATCAATGAAGGATGCCATAGACAAAGTTATATCACAGGAAGAGGATCACGATAGGTTTGTCCTTGTGCTGTACATGTAATAACATCAGCAGTTTGTTGAAGTGAGAACATGTCTGTTAGTTCAGAGACTCTGCGAAGAATGGATGCATGACTTTATTTCTCAGTGAAATAGATGTAGATAGGACAATAATGATGACTAGATTCACATATGTATGTCATATCTATGGATGTAGGTAGGACAATCATGATGACTAGATTCACATATGTATGTCATATCTATATGGATGTTGGTAGGACAATCATCATGACTAGATTCACATATGTATGTCATATCTATATGGATGTTGGTAGGACAATCATGATGACTAGATTCACATATGTATGTCATATCTATATGGATGTTGGTAGGACAATCATGATGACTAGATTCACATATGTATGTCATATCTATATGGATGTTGGTAGGACAATCATGATGACTAGATTCATGTATGTATGTCATATCTTCTATGGATGTTGGTAGGACAATCATGATGACTAGATTCATGTATGTATGTCATATCTATATGGATGTTGGTAGGACAATCATGATGACTAGATTCATGTATGTATGTCATATCTTCTATGGATGTTGGTAGGACAATCATGATGACTAGATCCACGTATGTATGTCATATCTATGGATGTTGGTAGGACAATCATGATGACTAGATTCACGTATGTATGTCATATCTATATGGATGTTGGTAGGACAATCATGATGACTAGATTCACATATGTATGTCATATCTATGGATGTTGGTAGGACAATCATGATGACTAGATTCACGTATGTATGTCATATCTTCTATGGATGTTGGTAGGACAATCATGATGACTAGATTCACATATGTATGTCATATCTATGGATGTTGGTAGGACAATCATGATGACTAGATTCACGTATGTATGTCATATCTATATGGATGTTGGTAGGACAATCATGATGACTAGATTCACATATGTATGTCATATCTATGGATGTTGGTAGGACAATCATGATGACTAGATTCACATATGTATGTCATATCTATGGATGTTGGTAGGACAATCATGATGACTAGATTCACGTATGTATGTCATATCTTCTATGGATGTAGGTAGGACAATCATGGTGACTAGATTCACGTATGTATGTCATATCTTCTATGGATGTTGGTAGGACAATCATGATGACTAGATTCACGTATGTATGTCATATCTTCTATGGATGTTGGTAGGACAATCATGATGACTAGATTCACGTATGTATGTCATATCTTCTATGGATGTAGGTAGGACAATCATGATGACTAGATTCATGTATGTATGTCATATCTTCTATGGATGTAGGTAGGACAATCATGATGACTAGATTCACGTATGTATGTCATATCTTCTATGGATGTTTTCTGAATTATTGTCCACGTAGGAAGATGAGAGATTACTCCAGTGCATCGATGATGCCTTATTGGGGGGGGGGCCTTAAGGAATAGCAACATGGACCTAGGAAGCTACTAATCAGGTTTGGAACTGAAGTTGGAGATTATGTGCCATGCATTTCATAATAGGCATCTAATTAGTGTAGATTGTGTGTTAAGCTGTTGGATAAATAGGCACGGAGTGTAGATTGTGTGTTCAGTTTTTGGATAAATAGGCACGGAGTGTAGATTGTGTGTTCAGGTTTTTGATAAATAGGCACAGAGTGTAGATTGTGTGTTCAGTTGTCAGATCTTAGACAAATGTATACAACATATTTAGATGTTGAATAAATAGACAGAGATTTTATATTCAACTATTGTACGAGCTTACACAGAGAGTAGATTATGTATTTAGCTGTTGAAACAATACACAGAGAGTAGATTATGTATTAAGCTGCTGGACTATGTGACCCAGAAACCATGCTGAAGTCAGATGTGTCAGACATCACAGTTGCACTATAAATCATGACACAACGTATTTCATTCTTCACACTGCATCCTGCTAATCAGCAGGGATTTGAGAACAAACGCAGAAGAGGAATAATATGTATTCAGTTGTTGGATTGATGCACATTGTTGATTTCATGTATTCAGTTGTTGGATTGATGCACATTGTTGATTTCATGTATTCAGTTGTTGGATTGATGCACATTGTTGATTTCATGTATTCAGTTGTTGGATTGATGCACATTGTTGATTTCATGTATTCAGTTGTTGGATTGATGCACATTGTTGATTTCATGTATTCTTGTTGTAGTGCTGCAGCTCATCTAGTGAGATGTTTGCCTTCGTACATTCTGGACAACTACTCAAGCCGTAATTACAAAGCTGAAAATCTGGATGTTGGATACGATAAACTTCTTTTAGATGGAATGGGAGAGCTCATAGACAGGCAAGTGAAGTTTTATGGTTATATTTATTAACTTGAATTGTTCTATTCTATGAACTACATTCTTCAGGAAATCTAACAGGACCAATGTCCTTCTACAAGAGAGATCCAGAGGGAGTTTGAGAATGAATGCTGAAGAAGAAGAAGGACTGGCTGGTAGGACATATGACAGAGGGGAAGCTTGGATATTGCAGAGTCCATTTTTTTCTCCTTTAATATTCCTTTTCCAATTGGTGGCATTATGCAAAAGTAACAGCTGTTGATATGATCAGTGTGCTCTCTCCAAATCATTGAAACTACAAATGGCATAGCCTGCCTTTTGCCAGCCAAATACAGTTTCAGATGTGCAACATTTGTGTACTGCCCAACTCTTATCTTGATTCACAGATTATGATTCAGAAAAGGATGAATTTTAAAGCTTTAGTGTTTAAGTTACTATAGATCAACGTATGGTGTTTGAGAGAGAGGGTTAAAAATATTTAATACTGATGTAATTGAAGTCATTTACGACAAGGAATTTGAGGGGGCTATGTTTTCTTCAGCTAGGCCTACGCATGACCTTGATGCTGTAAGTTCTTTGTGTGTGTCTGTCCACATTCTTGATGTTGGTTGTACACAACATAACACTGACACACACAAGCAAATAACACCTCCAAATTATATCTACATAACACTGACACACACAAGCAAATAACACCTCCAAATTATATCTACATAACACTGACACACACAAGCAAATAACACCTCCAAATTATATCCAGCATCCATTTATCTCTTTTGTCTCCGAATTTGAAATCAATAACTCAAAAATAAAAACATGCCAAAAAGCAAACACATGCAGAAAAACCAGCAGTAAAAACATTAATAGCGGGTGTCAGATATACGTTATTTTTAGCTGGACTACTACTAATATCATTTTTGTTTTTAGCACACCTCTTCTTCTTGAAGAAGCACACCCCAAAATGAGTTCAGATAAACTTTTTTCATTACTGGTACAATTTTGATGTTGACTAGGTGTAATTTATAATGTAGAACTGTGAATGTTTGCTGTGTTTCATGTCACATGTGGCTAGCAATGTTTGCTGTGTTTCATGTCACATGTGGCTAGCAATGTTTGCTGTGTTTCATGTCACATGTGGCTAACAATGTTTGCTGTGTTTCATGTCACATGTGGCTAGCAATGTTTGCTGTGTTTCATGTCACATGTGGCTAGCAATGTTTGCTGTGTTTCATGTCACATGTGGCTAGCAATGTTTGCTGTGTTTCATGTCACATGTGGCTAGCAATGTTTGCTGTGTTTCATGTCACATGTGGCTAGCAATGTTTGCTGTGTTTCATGTCACATGTGGCTAGCAATGTTTGCTGTGTTTCATGTCACATGTGGCTAGCAATGTTTGCTGTGTTTCATGTCACATGTGGCTAGCAATGTTTGCTGTGTTTCATGTCACATGTGGCTAGCAATGTTTGCTGTGTTTCATGTCACATGTGGCTAGCAATGTTTGCTGTGTTTCATGTCACATGTGGCTAGCAATGTTTTGCTTGTCTTTTCTTTCAGACTTGTTAGTGGATCTACAGAAGAACCTCCACTTCATTTGAACCTCAATAAAGCTGTCAGACAAATCAAAGTAGACAAAGGAAGGCGCAAGGTGTTGGTTCGTTTCCGTGATGGCCTACAAGTGGCTGCTGACATAGTTGTTGTCGCTGTACCATTATCTGTGATTGCATCTGGAGAGTTGTTGTTTGAGCCGGACCTACCCAAGGAGTACCAGCTTGCAATACATGAAATAAGTAAGCAACATTTGTGTGGTCAGCAGACGTCTCTGTTAGCGGGCAATATCTAGAAAGGTAGGACAATGATGATGATAATGATTAATAATGATCCCCATCGAGGCCAACTCCTTGAAGTAGAGATCGGGCTTAGTCCAGCCAACAGAGGCTCAGGTCAACCCAATATCATTGGTCAGGTCAACCCAATATCATTAGTCAGGTCAACCCAATATCATTGGTCAGGTCAGCCAATATCATTGGTCAGGTCAGCCAATATCATTGGTCAGATCAACCCAGTATCATTGGTCAGGTCAGCCAATATCATTGGTCAGGTCAGCCAATATCATTGGTCAGGTCAACCCAATATCATTGGTCAGGTCAACCCAATATCGAGCAGGACCACAGTCCTGCCCAAGCAAACACAGGTGCTGAAGTCAGAGACAAACCACCCATATGGAATGTCTGTGGGTTTCACCAATAACCCATTAGACACATTGCCCATACAACAGAAAACCTTAGTAGATGACCTGCCTGTATATTGAGGTTTCTTCTGGAGATTTCATACCCACACAATCTATACAATTGTTCTTTTCATGCTTTTTTGTGTCTTTCATGCTTTTTTGCGTATATGCAGGCACTCTGTGTGGTTGGGAGGGAGCCAGCCATGTACTGCGAAGCACTGGGAGGAGAAGTCTATCTAGACTGTTTTTCTATGGCTGAGGCCCATCATAATGGCACAGTGACTCAGAACATGACAAGCCTTTTGCCGTGAACATTTGGTTGCATGCCTGGAGCCATAGAGAAGTTCGGCATAACCAATAGGCAATTGGTAGCGGGAAATGAGCCTAATGAATGCTATCTTGGCTGCAGTGGTTCTAAGCAGTGCGTAGAAGACTACCTACTTGGTGGTGTGATAGTTATTTTCTGGCCCGTGGTGGTTAGAAAACCCACACTCTTCAGCACTGCAATATTATTTGAGCCAAAAGATATGAGCCCACAAACCGCTGGATCAGAAACCAATCAACTCAATGTGGATGTAGGTTGCAGTGCCATGATCTGGACTGGCTTCTACCCCAGACGGTACCTAGCGGTGACCATCTTCTACCCCAGAGAGTATCTTGCAGTGACTTGTCTTGCAATCTTAAGGCATACAATGGATAAAATAGTTGGTCTCTTCGAGCAAGCGACCATGGGCCATCAACCATCTTTACCACAGCAGAGATGATTGGGTTGGGGTAGCCCACATAACACTCAACCTCCTTAGTTGTTTCTTATGAAGTTGTCTCTGGAAGTGATGAGATAAATTATGAACATTCCCAGCAAGACTTATCTAGAATTGTCACGCGACATGATGGATACCATTATTGTGCTGTCGATTGGTCACTGTATATACTTGAAGTTGCCTTGACTATTTTTGGCACGCATTTCCAAGTATGTAAATAGTGACCAACCGAAAGTCCAACAATAGTAAAAAAACATAATGAATGTAGTCCTAATTAATGCAGTTGCAAGGTATTTATTGGAGTGACCATGGATAAATTCTATGATGTAGTAATAATGCTACTTAATCAACGAACAAATATCAAACAAGGAATAAATAACAAGGAATAAAAATAACGACGCAGACTTTTCCTATATTATGGTCCAACTGGGACCTTTTTTAAAGAATCTCATAATGATAAGTGTCTCCATCTATTGACAGATAAATCTAATTATAATTTTTCTCCATCTTTGGACAGCCACATCTCCAGGAGATAAGGTTATCATCGAATTTGAGCATGCATTCTGGTCAGCTGAGTATGGTGTGTTTACGAGGGCAGTCAAAACAGATGCTGACAGGGGAAATCTGCAAACCTGGGTCAATGTAAATAGTCTTATCGGTCATCCAGTGCTGACTGGTTTACTGTTTGGACAGGCTGCTGCAAAATTTGAGAATCTGAGTCTTGAAGAAGCTAAAAGCTTGGGTGAGTTTTGTCATGTCTATGTATTGTACTGGTCATTTATTGACAACATTTGCATTTGGTTCTGTCTGTGTGTCTCACAAATGGCCCAACTAGACAAACCACCAAAAAATCTTAGTAGATGACGTGCTGTTATATGGAGGCTCTCTTATGGAAACTTTGTAGCATGTCATCTATACAATTATAGAAGACTCTCTCCATGTAGAAGGCTCCTTCAATAAGCATTGCACTAGTTGCACTAAGCCGAAAGCTGAAGTCTCCTGGGTATGAAAGAAAGCTCGGAAAAACTACCTCATTGCACATAGAAAATGAGAGCTAATCGCTCACAATTCCTGGGGTTCTCAAACAAACAAACATTTACAATATGTTTGTTGTTGACATCTGTCTATTGTTTATTTTTTGTAATTTTTATTTATTGTTGGTAAATAAAACGGTTAATCGCTGCTGGCTCATTGTTTTATCCACAAAGCTGTATCCATGGATTCTCTCATTGTTTTATCCACAAAGCTGTATCCATGGATTCTCTCATTGTTTTATCCACAAAGCTGTATCCATGGATTCTCTCATTGTTTTATCCACAAAGCTGTATCCATGGATTCTCTCATTGTTTTATCCACAAAGCTGTATCCATGGATTCTCTCATTGTTTTATCCACAAAGCTGTATCCATGGATTCTCTCATTGTTTTATCCACAAAGCTGTATCCATGGATTCTCTCATTGTTTTATCCACAAAGCTGTATCCATGGATTCTCTCATTGTTTTATCCACAAAGCTGTATCCATGGATTCTCTCATTGTTTTATCCACAAAGCTGTATCCATGGATTCTCTCATTGTTTTATCCACAAAGCTGTATCCATGGATTCTCTCATTGTTTTTACCCACAAAGCTGTATCCATGGATTCTCTCATTGTTTTATCCACAAAGCTGTATCCATGGATTCTCTCATTGTTTTATCCACAAAGCTGTATCCATGGATTCTCTCATTGTTTTATCCACAAAGCTGTATCCATGGATTCTCTCATTGTTTTATCCACAAAGCTGTATCCATGGATTCTCTCATGATGTTTTACTATTGGCTAGACTGGATGGGATTAAGATTCTCCACACTCAAACAGGGAACTGACAACATCCAGGCATGGCAGAGATTTTATGTTGATATTTCCAGTATGGCACCCCCATGATCCTGAAGAGTTATTGATTTAATGATGATGATGATGGTGGTAAATTACTGACACTGTTTATTTTAGCTAATTACTGACACCGGTTATTGTGGCTAATTACTGACACTTTATTTTGGCTAATTACAGACACTGTTTATTTTGGCTAATTACCAACGCTGTTTATTTTTGGCTAATTACTGACATGGTTTATTTTGTAACACTTTATTTTGGCTAATTGCAGACATTGTTTATTTTGTAACACTTTATTTTGGCTAATTGCAGACATTGTTTATATTGTAACACTTTATTTTGGCTAATTGCAGACATTGTTTATTTTGTAACATTTTATTTTGGCTAATTGCAGACATTGTTTATTTTGTAACACTTTATTTTGGCTAATTACTGACATTGTTTATTTTGTAACACTTTATTTTGGCTAATTGCAGACATTGTTTATTTTGTAACATTTTATTTTGGCTAATTGCAGACATTGTTTATTTTGTAACACTTTATTTTGGCTAAATAGGCATTGAACTAATTCATATTTATGAGTTATTATTATGAATAACGTGAAACTTGGTATGGTAGTTAATCCAAACCTTCTACAGACATCTGTTTTCAGGATAGATTGTTTGTTCCATCTATCCCCAGTGTTAGATGTACTTAATGAAATGTTTGGTGAAGATCTAGTCAAACAAGGTGGACAAGTTGTGAGATTTCAGCACTCCAAGTGGGTTACAGATCCCTTGTCTTTGGGGGCTAGTACATATCCCAAAGTTGGTGAGTTGCATTGTATGTCTGCTATTCATAATGTTGTGTATTGTCTGAGCTGTCTCAATGTTGTGCATTGTCTGTCTGCTGTGAATAATGTTCTTAAAGCTGACGGTAATTGTACCAGGTCTGTTCTAGGGGCACCGAATCGCCTTGCAACACAAGTAAACAGGTTTTCCATACTTGACCGACCACATCCCCAAAAAAAGACGTGATCTTGTCATGACATTCAACTTGTGTACTCAAGTCACTGAGTACGGACCAATTGAGACAAGGACTATTACAACAACAACTAACATCCCGCACAAGTATTGAAGTATCATCAGAAACACATAGTTAACATGCCATCATTATAGCGTAATTTTCCATAATGAATTTAGGTCTACACACTGTGACTTGCAAGGATGAAAAGACCTGAAAAAGTCACTACTGGGCTAATTGTTCCCGCTGAAAAATTAGAGAAGACCACTCTAGAAATTAGTTATTACAAAAGCATTATGGGAAATTATCATGGGGGATAGTTGTCTGTGAGAAAAAATGGCTACCTCAATGTGGCATATGTCGACATAGGGTTGTTACAGGTTAATCACATTGTTTTTACCTAGCTGACTAATTAATCACATGTTTTTACCTAGCTGACTAATTAATCACATGTTTTTACCTAGCTGACTAATTAATCACATGTTTTTACCTAGCTGACTTATTAATCACATGTTTTTTCCTAGCTGACTAATTAATCACATGTTTTTACATAGCTGACTAATTAATCACGTTTTTTCCTCTGAATAATCCAGGTAGTGATCCAGGTTTGTGGGATACCTTTACTAGACCTGTGTGCCCCTACATTTACTTCGCTGGTGAGCACACAGCCTTTCAGTCTCACGGAACTCTTCATGGTGCATATAACTCGGGGATTCGGGCTGCCCATCAGATTCGTAGTGGACTTTGTGAAGTTATAAGAAAGGAGGAGGAACGTAGAATAGAGGAAGAGAGGCGGAAAAAAGCGCAGAAAAATAATGCTACTGCAGATGATAAATTTGATGATAATTTGCATGAGGATGATGATAATGATGAAAATATAGATGATGATGATGATGATATTGTGGAGGAAGGGAGGGAGGAAATCAAGACAGAACTGTAACATAGATTCTGTCTTGTATGAAGCACAATTTTAGTAGGAATACAACACTAAAATAAAGTTCTAGTAGACATACACGATTAGTTAGTCTATAGAAATAAAGTTCTAGTGGACATATGAGGTTAGTTAGTCTATAGAAATAAAGTTCTAGTAGACATACAAGATTAGTTAGTCTATAGAAATAAAGTTCTAGTAGACATACAAGTTTAGTTAGTCTATGGTAATAAAGTTCTAGTAGACATACAAGTTTAGTTAGTCTATGGTAATAAAGTTCTAGTGGACATACGAGGTTAGTTAGTCTATAGAAATAAAGTTCTAGTAGACATACAAGTTTAGTTAGTCTATGGTAATAAAGTTCTAGTAGACATACAAGTTTAGTTAGTCTATAGAAATAAAGTTCTAGTAGACATACAAGTTTAGTTAGTCTATGGAAATAAAGTTCTAGTAGACATACAAGTTTAGTTAGTCTATAGAAATAAAGTTCTAGTAGACATACAAGTTTAGTTAGTCTATAGAAATAAAGTTCTAGTAGACATACAAGTTTAGTTAGTCTATGGTAATAAAGTTCTAGTGGACATACGAGGTTAGTTAGTCTATAGAAATAAAGTTCTAGTAGACATACAAGTTTAGTTAGTCTATGGTAATAAAGTTCTAGTAGACATACAAGTTTAGTTAGTCTATAGAAATAAAGTTCTAGTAGACATACAAGTTTAGTTAGTCTATGGTAATAAAGTTCTAGTAGACATACAAGTTTAGTTAGTCTATGGTAATAAAGTTCTAGTGGACATACGAGGTTAGTTAGTCTATAGAAATAAAGTTCTAGTAGACATACAAGTTTAGTTAGTCTATGGTAATAAAGTTCTAGTAGACATACAAGTTTAGTTAGTCTATGGAAATAAAGTTCTAGTAGACATACAAGTTTAGTTAGTCTATGGAAATAAAGTTCTAGTAGACATACAAGTTTAGTTAGTCTATAGAAATAAAGTTCTAGTAGACATACAAGATTATTCTGCCCATTTGTGTGTGTGTGTGTGTTATAAACTACAAATGTTTGAAGTATGTGGAGATGGTCTATCATAAACTACAAATGTCTGAAGTCTGTGGAGATGGTCTATCATGATAACTTAATAGTTATTATTGTATAAAACAAAGCCTTTCTCCAGAATATAGGTCCTGTGAGCTGATCTCACAGAGCATCACAGTTTCTTAGCTGATGCTAATGATAATTGATGACTTTGCTGTGTGCCACAAACCAATGAAAAACACAGACAAAACAGGAAAATACAAGATTGGTGAAGAGATCAGATTGCAGTACATATTCTTCGGAAAGGTTTGTGTAAAACTATATATAATTTTCAAAAAATTGTTTACATTTTTCTTGACATTCCACAACGTCTTGATACAGAATAACAAACTTGAAAGTCTTGATTAATTGATCTCAGCTTTACTTGTACATAGACTGCCTTCACACTCTGAAAGTCTAGCGGGCAGGGCTGAAAGCATTCAGTAAAGTACAATCTCTACCATACTATGGAAGAAATCTCTGGAAAACACTTCAAGTGAACAAGGAAAAAAACTGCAGAAGCTCACCAACTCCTGTGGTTGAATAACATGGCATCTGATGTACTTCATGATGATTTGATCACATCTGATGTACTTCATGATGATTTGCTGGCATCTGATGTACTACATGATGATTTGATCACATCTGATGTACTTCATGATGATTTGCTGGCATCTGATGTACTACATGGTGATTTAATGCATCTGATGTACTACATGATGATTTTATGGCATCTGATGTACTTCTTTTTTACTCTCATGGCAGTGGTGAGGCATCACAAATTTGTGTGGTTTTGGCCACGTGATGAGACACGATTCTCTGTCCAAAAATGTCTCACAGGGAACAGTTGAGGGTGGAATAAGAAGAGGGGGAGAGAGGAAAGTATAGATTGATAACATTAAATACTGGACAGGATTAAGATACTTCACACTTCAACAAAGAACCGATAACAGAGAGCAGTGGCAGGATTTTTCTGTTGATGTTTCAAGTGTGAGACCTCTACGACCCTGGAGGGTTATGGGTTTGAAGATGATGATTTGATGGCATGTGATTGTATGATGTGATGATTTGATGGCATGTGATTGTATGACGTGATGATTTGATGGCATGTGATTGTATGACGTGATGATTTGATGGCATGTGATTGTATGATGTGATGATTTGATGGCATGTGATTGTATGATGTGATGATTTGATGGCATGTGATTGTATGACGTGATGATTTGATGGCATGTGATTGTATGACGTGATGATTCGATGGCATGTGATTGTATGACGTGATGATTTGATGGCATGTGATTGTATGACGTGATGATTTGATGGCATGTGATTGTATGACGTGATGATTTGATGGCATGTGATTGTGTAACGTGATGGTTTGATGGTGTCTTATTGTAAGACAGTGATTTTGTATTTCATTCTAGTACATGCTGATATGGTTGTTGTTGTCGATATCCAAATTCTGATGAGTAATTCCACTCTTGTGAGCACAATTCCATTCTTAAACAAGTGCAGGTCTTCTGAAGTTGACTTAGTGATCCATACAGTAAGTTAGTGACTTGTTAAGGTTGTCTGTAAAAGTTGTTTCCTGGCAGTTGAAAGGTAAGGGCAGTCAATAAGGAGGTGTTCCACTGTTTCATTGGGATGAGAGCAGTGTCTACAAGTGGGTAGTTGCTGGGGGTTTGATATGGTTTAAATGGCTATTGATCCTTGCATGTCCTGTTTGAAACTGAAAGATAAGGAATTGGTTTGAGGATCTGGTATATCATTGTAACTCATGGTTATTTCATGGTATTTCATAGTTACATACTGTTATTTAATGGTATTTCATAGTTATACACTGTTATTAGATGGTATTTCATAGTTACACACTGTTATTAGATGGTATTTCATAGTTACACACTGTTATTTCTTTGTTGTCTGGTACTCCTTAAATAATAATCTTGTCAATGACACACTGTCAGTTGCATGGGCTCATTCATTGAAAGAGAACAGGACCTTAAATATCTTGGGATAATCTTTGATAGAAGTCTCTCATTCAACAAGCACGTCACAAATATGATTCAGAAGACTAAAAGAGGGATCAGTGTTATCAAGGTTATGGCGACCTTCGACATGCAGCAATGTGTACTTTTTCTGCTTCTGCAAGTGATGGTGCTATCTGTCATAGATTATGGCCTCGACCTACTAACTTTGTCACAGACACAAGTCGATAGATTGGAAAAAGTTCAAAATGAGGTAATGAGAGTGGTACTGGGGTATACTAGGGATACACCCATCTCTGCTATGAGATTTGCGCTTGATCTCCCCAGCATTAGAGTGCGACATCAGGTAGCACAAGTTAGGTCGTACCTTAAAGTGACAGAATGCAATCACCACCCATTACACCAATGTCTAGATGAGTCAAAGGGAAAACGAATCAAGCGTGGCAGATCATGGATGACAGAGGGCGAAGAGTATGTGAAATGGAGGAAATAGGAAGGGGCAGTGACTGGGTGGAGGTAGACACTGAGAAGAAATCACTGACTAAAGTAATAATACAACTAGATAAAGCGTGTCAAAAATGGACGGACGTCAGGGCTCAGGATACAGTGCACGAACTCGCCCGACTACACTAAAAACCACAAGACATAATTATATACACAGATGGCTCCGTTAACAGAAACACAAATAAAAGCGGTTGGGGTTTTGGTGCCTACAGAAACGGCGTGAAGTTGGTTGAGAAATCTTCAGCATATTCTACTGTCACATCGAGCATGAGGATGGAGATAGAGGGAGTTACAGCAGCTCTTACTTGGTTGATAACTGATACATCAACACACTCGGTAATACTCACAGACTCTCAAAGCATGTTGCGCAAGATAGAAAAGTTCATGCTAAGAAAAGAATGGTGGTACTTTCAGTTGTCCAAAGCATTACATAGATATACTGCCCTGGTCATGCTGGGTCAGAGGAAACGAGAGAGCCGACTTACTGGCAGGCAATGCGGCGATAGACGGCACATTGCTG
Source organism: Meghimatium bilineatum (assembly GCA_034231615.1). Classification (NCBI taxonomy): domain Eukaryota; kingdom Metazoa; phylum Mollusca; class Gastropoda; order Stylommatophora; family Philomycidae; genus Meghimatium; species Meghimatium bilineatum. Next base: position 1,975,435 of record CM067317.1, on the reverse strand, counting down.
AGAAGAGATAAAGCAGACTTAATGAAGGCAGTAATTAATTAATTTCTAGATGCAGATGATGTCAATGAGGTTGAGAACGTACACATACAGAGAATGTTAGAATTTGGAGTATCTAGAGGTGAGAGGGAAGGAAAAGTAAATTTTTTGGAAAGTCCTGAAGATCACACAATCAACACCTGACCGGAACTATGAGTCTACATACACTGGGATGGCTTGCTGGAGCGGAGGGTGGAGCACTTATGTGAATGTCCCGTGTGCTGTGAAGCCAGTTTCTAATCAAGAAACACTGTTATTTGATGTTATTTCATTGTTGTACATGGTTATTTGATGTTATTTAATTGTAGTACATGGTTATTTGATGGCATTTCATTGTAGTACATGGTTATTTGATGGTTATTTCATTGTAGTACATGGTTATTTGATGGCATTTCATTGTAGTACATGGATATTTTATGGTATTTCATTGTAGTACATGGTTATTTGATGGTATTTCATTGTAGTACATGGTTATTTGATGGTTATTTCATTGTAGTACATGGTTATTTGATGGCATTTCATTGTAGTACATGGATATTTTATGGTATTTCATTGTAGTACATGGTTATTTGATGGTATTTCATTGTAGTACATGGTTATTTGATGGTTATTTCATTGTAGTACATGGTTATTTGATAGTATTTCATTGTAGTACATGGTTATTTGATGGTATTTCATTGTAGTACATGGTTATTTGATGGTATTTCATTGTAGTACATGGTTATTTGATGGAATTTCGTTGTAGTACATGGTTATTTGATGGTATTTCGTTGTAGTACATGGTTATTTGATGGTATTTCATTGTAGTACATGGTTATTTGATGGTATTTCATTGTAGTACATGGTTATTTGATGGTATTTCATTGTAGTACATTATAATTAGCTCTCAGCATTATACATCGTGATTGGATGAGACAAGAAAGTCGTTTGTTTGTTTGTTTGTTTGTCCGTTGGAGTCGGACAATTGATTTCATCAGCACTTCACTGTCTGGTAGTGTATCCCACCAGTGGATGTTGGTTATGTTACGAAGACAGCTTAGGTGGAAATGTTTGAGTCTTCTAGTATGTCTGGCATATATTGTCCATGTTTTGCAGGTATAAAGAAGATAGTACTGCTGCCTGGTAAAATATGAGTTTGGTGGTAATTATTATTCCCCTTCTTTCCCATACATTTTTGCGCAGTCTTGCTAATGTGACATTAGCTTTTGCTATTCTGTTGTTTATCTCGATGTTTATAGCTTGTGAGTGTTGCCCAGGTAGGTGAAATTATTAACAAGATAGTCTTCTTTGATTGTTACATGAATTGCAGCTATATATATCAGTTTCTCAAAATGTTTATAAGACTGGGCATGGTCATCAGAAATTCTATATGCTCATAAATAACTGCCCAATTCAAGAAGTTCTCATGATTCAGTAGACATTAGATGCCACCCAGCATAGAGCTGGTTTACAGATGATGGTATATTCTGCATATCTTCTCAAAATCCTGTTGGTTAGCAGTATGTAGTCAGACAATGGAATGTGTTGTCTCATGATTTACAGATTATGGTATCTGACTAGTGAAGTGACGACCAAGATAATTGAAAGTTGAATGTTTTTAACTCCTCTCAGGACAAGATGGAGATGCCTCAGTGACAGATGATGTCCAACTGCCCAGATGAAATGAATATTGTTTTTTAAATGTTCAATTGAACATAATTCTGGAATAGTTAGAATAGTCTGATTTGTCATCAGACTTGGCAACTTTACTATTTCATTTGTGTGACATTCCATTTGTGGGTGTATTTACATTGTATACTTTTGTTGAATGATTTCATGTATAATTATATGTATTTCTACCTTTGTTTTACTTCTGACATGTCTATGATTATAATTGATTTATTATGATGTAAATAAGAAAATATATTCTTGCAGGTCAACAAGTGTAACTCTTGCCAGTAGTCAAATGTCTCAAAATTATGTGCTTTTGAACACATAGTGAGGCATGATTCCCTTTCCATGACTATTCTTCAGCTGATATCTGATAAGAAGATGAGAATTTCAAATTAAAGTATGTCAGCCGAAGCTGGTTGTGTCAGGCCATTGCTGCAATTAAGATGGCGACAACACATTTCTATCCTCTGTACTACATCCTGCTGGAAATCCAGTAGAAGCATGGTCCTGCTACAAAAAACATCCAGCGAGAGTTTGAGAATGAACATTGAAAAATGAATTATGGGCTTCTGTGGCTAGATCGATAGTTGGGAAAAAAAGTCAAGCATGTGTGACTGTGGTTAGTGTGTGTGACTGGTTAGCATGCATGACTGGTTAGCATGCGTGACTGGTTAGCGTGCGTGACTGGTTAGCTTTGAGCTTGATGACCAGTGTGTAAAAAGTACGAGAACTAATTCTCTTGTATGGCTGACCTACGATACTACTGATAAGTTCTCTTGTATGGCTGGCCAAACTATACTAGTGATATGTTCTCTCGTAAGGCTGGCGTACAATATGTTCTCTTGTACAGCTGGCCTACTTTACTCGCTATATGTTCTCTTGTCCGACTGACCTACTAGTGATATGTTCTCTTGTACAGCTGGCCTACTTTACTCGCTATATGTTCTCTTGTCCGACTGACCTACTAGTGATATGTTCTCTTGTACAGCTGGCCTACTTTACTCGCTATATGTTCTCTTGTCCGACTGACCTACTAGTGATATGTTCTCTTGAACGACTGACCTACTAGTGATATGTTCTCTTGTCCGACTGACCTACTAGTGATATGTTCTCTTGTACAACTGACCTACTAGTGATATGTTCTCTTGTACAGCTGGCCTTCTAGTAATATTTTCTCTTGTCCGACTGACCTACTAGTGATATGTTCTCTTGTACGACTGACCTACTAGTGATATGTTCTCTTGTACGACTGACCTACTAGTGATAGGTTCTCTCATACAGCTGACCTACTAGTGATATGTTCTCTTGTACAGCTGGCCTACTAGTGATATGTTCTCTTGTACAGCTGGCCTACTAATGATATGTTCTCTTGTACAGCTGGCCTACTAGTGATATGTTCTCTTGTACGACTGACCTACTAGTGATATGTTCTCTTGTACAGATGACCTACTAGTGATGTGCTTACAGATGTGCAGTGGAAGTGGTAAAACACTAAACATATTAGTTACCAATACTGAAGTCAGTTGTGTGGAGCCATTGGCACAAATAAACGACGACATAACATATTTTCGCTCAGTGGACTAGATCCTGCTAGAAATCTTTGTTAGACCTTTGTCCTGCTATAATTAAATCGCATGGGAGTTTGAGAACAAACCCAGAAAACAAAAGAAAGTATTGCATTGATAATGTTAAGGACTTGTCAGCATAAAACTTCTTCATGCTCAAATAAAGGATTGAAAAGACGGAGGTATAACAGGATTAATGTGTTTACATTTTCAATGTGGCATTCCTGAAGAATTAAGGGTTTCCTATGTGGCATCCCTACAGGGTTATGGGTTTCCAATGTGGCATCCCTGAAGGGTTATGGGTTTCCAATGTGGCATCCCTGAAGGGTTATGGGTTTCCAATGTGGCATCCCTGAAGGGTTATGGGTTTCCAATGTGGCATCCCTGAAGGGATATGGGTTTCCAATGTGGCATCCCTGAAGGGTTATGGGTTTCCAATGTGGCATCCCTGATGGGTTATGGGTTTCCAATGTGGCATCCCTGAAGGGTTATGGGTTTAATGATGTACTTATCATATTTTGTTCAGTATATGTCATCAGTATATCTATCATCAGTATATCTGACATCTCATCACATGAATCCAAATAAGTAGGGATATACCGTAATCTTTATTCCTCTGTATAGAACCCTGGCTTCCACATAATTGAATTGTGTTATTTATAATGATGTGACGTGCAGGTTGTGACTTGTTTGAACAATTTATAATGATGTGACGTGCAGGTTGTGACTTGTTTCAACAAAATAAAACATTGACACTCATTGTCTATAGTTTGTGCATTTGTTAGACTCTAAAATGTGAACTGATGACATGATTTGAGGTTTGATTGAAGTAGGAAGCATGAGGATAAATGTGAACTGGTGACATGATTTGATGTTTGTATGTTTGACATAACTGGTGACATGATTTGATGTTTGTATGTTTGACATAACTGGTGATGTGATTTGATGTTTGTATGTTTGACGTAACTAGTGACATGATTTGGAGTGTGTATGTGTTTGTTTGACTAAACATAACTCGTGATGCAAAAATTGGGTGGTTCTTCCTTGGATATGCAGGAATTGGATGAGTCATATGATTTACAGGGATGAGGTGGTCATCAGTTGTGCAGGAATTGGAAGGATTTATTGTTGCGGGATGGGAAAATGTGAGAAAAGAATGGCAATACTGTCTACTTTCCATGCATATCGGAAGAGGTGACTAAGGAGATTTTGGTGTGGAGTTGTCTGTCCCATTCCATATAAGGTCAATGTGATCCAGAATTAATGCTGAAGTTGGATGTGTTGGGCTGAAAGACACATTGCAGGTAAGCTGTAAACCATGGCACAGCACATTCCGTTTCCTGGACTACTTCCTGCTAATCTGCAGGAGTTTGAGAATGAACGAAGAAGAATTGACTCTGTTACCTGCCATGCCCGTCGTTAGAGGCTACAAAGGAGGTTTTGGGGGTGGAGTTGACAATCGTATAGTGGGTCAAAATGACCTGTAAACAGTACAGAAGTCGGATGTGCGTGGATGAAAATAGCAGGTAAACTGTAAACAATGATACAACACATGCTACTAATCTGTGGCAGTTTGAGAATGAACTTTGGGGGAAACAAAACCATAGAACAAACTAACAGACCTGACCTCTTTCCCCGTGCCGTCCTACCACTGACACTGTTAGTTTGATCTCCTTCCCTGTGCCGTCCTACTCCTGACACTGTTAGCTTGATCTCCTTCCCTGTGCCGTCCTACCCCTGACACTGTTAGTTTGATCTCCTTCCCTGTGCCGTCCTACTCCTGACACTGTTAGTTTGATCTCCTTCCCTGTGCCGTCCTACTCCTGACACTGTTAGCTTGATCTCCTTCCCTGTGCCGTCCTACCCCTGACACTGTTAGTTTGATCTCCTTCCCTGTGCCGTCCTACTCCTGACACTGTTAGTTTGATCTCCTTCCCTGTGCCGTCCTACTCCTGACACTGTTAGTTTGATCTCTTCCCTGTGATGTCCTTCCCCTGACACTGCTAGTTTGATCTCCTTCCCTGTGCTGTCCTACAACTGACACTGTACTATCTTCCTTTATACCTCATTGGGACTTCTGCTACTCTGACCTACACCTCTTGCGTCAAAGGGCATGAGCCATGGACCGCAGGATCGGCAACCAGCATACACCGACCAGATTTTTCTTCAATTTTTCTTGTATTATATGGCCTATCACTATCTCCATCGATAATAAACACATTAAACAGGTAAAGGAGTTCACTTATGAAGAATTATAACGAGTGAAGGGAAAAACAGTAAACATATTTGTAAACATGCAACAAAACATATCAGATCCTAGGACAGATGACCCTATTTTCAAGAACAAAAATGTAAACATAGACACTAAAGTTGCTTTATACAAGCTAATTATTATCCCATCACTGTGCTACCAGTGCCAAACCTGGACAATGACAGTACAAGACAAAAGAAAAATAGTGACAACAGAAATGATATGTCTACGAATAATACTCGGAGTATCATTAAGAGATAGAATAGGAAACAATAACATCAGACAGATAACGAAAACAATACCCTGTATTGGAACACATCAAAAGACAACAGATCACATGGTTTTCACACGCTTCCAGACTACCAACAGACAGTATGCTACATATGGCCATACAACATAGACGTAACGGGTATAAAGCCAGAGGCAGACTATGTAAAAGATGGATCACAGAAATCAAAGAAGCCACAGAAACAAGCTTACAAACAGCACACAGGAAGACCATCTCCAGAGAACTCTTCTACCCCTGACGCAGCAAGGCAAACAAGAGCGACAGCTTATAGATAGGTTGTTGATATCAGCTTTGTCAGCTTCCCTCTCTCTCTCTCTGGTCAACAACTGTCAAACTTTCAGACACCATCTCTTCTTCCCCCCCCCCCCCCCCCCGCCGTCATTGTTGACGGTTCAATATATGGACATCCCCTTATAGATGTTATCTACTATTGACTTGTTTTTCAGGAAACCTTTGTGTCTGACCCCTAGCTTCTAATACTCAATGACGTAAGACGAGCGCAGGGATGCCAAATTTATTTTCGATAAAAAAGGCCAAACGCACAAGAAAAAGGCTAAACAGCACCAGAAAAATGTCAAATTAATTTATACTAGTTTTGATGCATCAGATGAAATACTCGACATCCATCTCACTACTGTCATATTCACTTGACAAAGTGGGAACATTCAGCATAAACCTTGTCTGCAGTTAATGTTTTAGAGCATTTGTTACGTTGGATAGAAGTCTTTACAACATTTATTTGAAAGTAATACTTCTACCCTTATTCTTACAATCGCATCACTTCAATTCAATTGCATCTTTTTCATCGCCTTCGTCTTTACTGAGGTCACTAGGGAGAACATTAATGTAGATCATTACTAACTGTGGTAATCAAGCAAGTAAGGGTGAAAATGTGATCAATTATTTGTTGAAACACATGTATCAGCACGCTAGCTAAACAAGGAACGCTAAAAAACAAAATAAAAATGCACTTGCCATTATACATTTATGATTTGATAGCACTACATGCAACACAAAAACACGCTAGAATTCCATTTAATTTGGTTCAATATAACTTCTACGAACTCTGTCACTTCAAATGAAAAACATGTAAATTAAAATACTTACCTCAAAAGTGGCAACTGACAATGAGTATTCGCATACAATCGTAATGGGAGAGCAAAAGAGGATGGTACGAGAGATCAGATGAGAGAGACCAGGCGAGAAAGAAGAAGAAGAAACCACAGAGCGCATATCACCAAACAGCAGGAGGAAAATGTAGAACAGTGAAGAGAGACGAGTAATAAGAGCAGACAATAATAGAAAGAAAATACAGCGATGATATATGCAGGTAAGATAGTGAATATTGGTGATGATAATTAAGTAAAAAAACGGGTAATTCTTAGCTTCACGTACGTCTTGTTCCACTGGGATGCTTAAACAAATGGGCCAAACGAGTTGCACTACAGACGAAAGTATACAATAGTGACGGGTGAATAGACCAGGCCCATGTGACTTACTCGCCAGGTAAGGAAAAACTCAGACATATTGCAGTCTCCCACAATTAAGAAGGCGCAGGAAGAAAGCATAACAGCAACAGGCAAGCAGAAAAAATGGAAACAAGACAAAAGAGGGAAGATAAAAGAATGTGTGACGGGCCAGAACCTGAGCATAAGGCAGATGTTGCCTTTACCTGGTCAATTCTACCTTTGACGTCTTTGATTAATTTTACTATATATATATATATATATTATTGAATACATTTAACGTTTAATACGTTTTAAAATTGAGAAATAATATTTAAAAAATGATCAAACATCACCTGTATTGCCAGTCTGTATATTGTATCTTCTCTGATTTTTCTGGGTGACGAGTCGCAGGATTAAATGATGTTTGGTTTTCGGGCTATCTCACGTTTGGTCGCTTGATATGCAAGTAATACTATCCGAATGCTGGTAACTCCTTCAGTCAGCATTCTTCTTGGTCTTCCTCTGTATCTTGTTGTTTCCATTTTCATGTAGAGGCCTATACTTTCTCCGCTGACCAATAAGGGTTAATTCTCATTAGGTGGCCGAACCTGCGAACCATTTCAGTCTCTGTTTTTCATTATAATTGAACACTGATGACCACTGATGTTGTTGCATCAGTTCGTGTAATCTCCTCATTTCTCACATAATACCCTCTTGTTCTGTTTCCTGATTATTTTTTTTTAGACATCTCATTTCACACGTAGTAATATTTCTCTCGTGTTTTTTAGTTAGTGTCCATGTTTGATATTGATAACACCATCTTGGGATGAATATTAAATTTATGATTTGTCTTTTGGTTTCCATTGGGATAGATCTGTGTTTCAAAATGTAAGTTCAGCATTTACTTAGTTGGCTTTTTAAAAAATTCTTGACTCTGTCCATTCTTCCTTGCTCATTGCCAATGACAGCTAAAATAATACAATTTGTCAACAAAATTTTCACATTTTGGCAACGCTGTTGTGATCCCGTCTATGCACTGCCTCGACAGGAAACAAAACACAAAAATTTGACACAGTGATATAGCCTAGTCGAGTAGTTTAACCAAATACTAAACAAAATAAGGATAGGTTTTTATTCATTTCTTAGAAAAGATAGATTTTCTTTCACCAAATATCAACACTGGAAAATGCTGTTTTTCGGAAAATCTAGGCCCTTACCTTACATAAGTATTCTTCTCGTCTGCGTTCGTTCTCAAACTCCTGGAGATTCGCAGGATATAGTCCAGAGAACGAAATGCGTTGTATCATAATTTACAGCTTTACTTCGGCATCGGCGCAACTCGGCAGACACCTCCGACTTCAGCATGGCTTCTGGGTCACGTTGCCCCTGTATGGGATGTCAACCTCACCCTATATTCTTAGTTGCCTCTTAAGACATGCATAGAAGGTAAAAGGTATTCCTATTCCGTGTTCTCCTTTCAGGACCCGGCAACACACGGCGATAAGTATTCTAGCGCAGGGCTTCTCTACGTCAGCCATTTAGGGGATGTAAGAGATTAAATTCCCATCCCCCACTTAGTCAATTCGAACATTGACATATGCGTATATAGTACTAACTAGAACATTGACATATGCGTATATAGTACTAACTAGAACATTGACATATGCGTATAGTACTAACTAGAACATTGACATATGCGTATAATACTAACTAGAACATTGACATATGCGTATATAGTACTAACTAGAACATTGACATATGCGTATATAGTACTAGTACTAACTAGAACATTGACATATGCGTATATAGTACTAACTAGAACAATGTATACGTATAGTATTATAAACCAGCCAAATATAGTGGGTGCCCTCCCCTCATAAATAAACATACAAAACGATGTCACCCCCCCCCCCCATAATACCCCCCCCCACTTTTAACGAATATATATATCTTCTTCCTTGCTTCCACTCTCCCCGTGGGCTACATCGTTTTGATTGGGAGGGGAAGCAACAGGAAAGAATTGCCAAATGAGGATCCTTAAAATTATGAGGGAACCTAAACAAGTAACTATTCTGATAATATATTTACAGCCAGCCTTCTTTGCGGAGACTGTACTTGAGGATACTGACTCCAATATGTAATATCACACTTGAGGATACTGACTCCAATATGTAATATCAAACTTGATGATACTGACTCCAATATGTAATATCAAACTTGAGGATACTGACTCCAATATGTAATACCAAACTTGAGGATACTGACTCCAATATGTAATATCAAACTTGAGGATACTGACTCCAATATGTAATATCAAACTTGAGGATACTGACTCCAATATGTAATATCAAACTTGAGGATACTGACTCCAATATGTAATATCACACTTGATGATACTGACTCCAATATGTAATACCAAACTTGATGATACTGACTCCAATATGTAGGCTATTTCTTTCTTTCTTTGCTGTTGCCATTATTTTGGTATTTTCAATATTGATCTTCATGTTGAATTTTTGACATGTTGTGTGGAGTCTGTTCATATGTTCTTACAATTGTTCTTCTGATGTCGCTATTAGTACTTGGTCGTCTGCTTAGAGTAGTTCGTTCAATTTGTCTTTTATGTTATCTTCATCGTTGGTACTTGTTAGTTTACAGATGTGGTCGATATATGTTATAAAAAGTAGAGGAGATATGACACATCCCTGGCGAACTCCTGATTGAATTTGAAACTTATTGATCACTCCAGCATTTGCTCTTACTTCACATTGGCTATTAGTACAAATGTTCTAAATAAATGTCAACAATACTACCTGTTGAAAAATCTAGAATAAACATTTATTGCTATTTGTTGCATACTGTTCATTTGAATGTGTTTTTAGTGTTGGATATAGGCTGGGCTATTTATTTGACATCAGAGTTGGTCTTACAGAATTTGACATCTCTGAGTTCTTGGCATTTGTTGGCGGGAAAAGGGGGGGGGGGCTAAAAATGTCGTAGACTGTTTATGAACATTCCTTACGCAAGTATGTGTGTGTAGATAGTAGATATGTCTACTTGTACAAACATTCCTTACGCAAGTATGTGTGTGTAGATAGTAGATATGTCTACTTGTACAAACATTCCTTACGCAAGTATGTGTGTGTAGATAGTAGATATGTCTACTTGTACAAACATTCCTTACGCAAGTATGTGTGTGTAGATAGTAGATATGTCTACTTGTACAAACATTCCTTACGCAAGTATGTGTATGTAGATAGTAGATATTTCTACTTGTACAAACATTCCTTACGCAAGTATGTGTGTTTAGATAGTAGATATGTCTACTTGTACAAACATTCCTTACGCAAATATGTGTGTGTAGATAGTAGATATGTCTACTTGTACAAACATTCCTTATGCAAGTATGCGTGTGTAGATAGTAGATATGTCTACTTGTACAAACATTCCTTACGCAAGTATGTGTGTGTAGATAGTAGATATGTCTACTTGTACAAACATTCCTTACGCAAGTATGTGTGTGTAGATATTAGATATGTCTACTTGTACAAACATTCCTTACGCAAGTATGTGTGTTTAGATAGTAGATATGTCTACTTGTACAAACATTCCTTACGCAAGTATGTGTGTGTAGATAGTAGATATGTCTACTTGTACAAACATTCCTTACGCAAGTATATGTGTGTAGATAGTAGATATGTCTACTTGTACAAACATTCCTTACGCAAGTATGTGTGTTGATAGTTTGATGGGTGGTCACTGCCTGGGGAAACTCTTCCGAACTCGTGTGTAGATAGTAGATATGTCTACTTGTACAAACCGGAGAACCGCGATGAGCAAATATCTTTGTTAAAAACTGTCTTTTTCAGCTTAATTTGTACTTGAAAGTCAACAGTACATCACGCCTAGACATTCTCAAGTGCTTCTGCGAGTCTTTGAGAGAAACTGCACAATCAAACGAAATCAATGAAGATCATGATTTCTCTTCCCATGTCCAGAAAAAAAGAGCTGGATTTGAAATGTGGTGTGACAAGAAATTAACAAGTAGGAAATATTACATGAAGTAGAAAGGTTACTGTAAAATACCTGTCACTAGAACAAAATAAATAACCAACAATACAACATAGAACAAGGACAATATTCTACGTTGCGGCACAACCGGGACCCTTTTCAAGAAACACAAAACCATAAAAATATTGACAATTAGAATGACTTGGACTTGTTCCTCTTACCAAAAAAAAAAGGCTAAGTGAAGTTACGAAAATCAATATAAACATTATTATGGTCAGCAAAGAATGTTTGTTAACAACAGAGAAATGGAACTGTTAGTCGTCGTTTCATTGCGGATATACTGACGGGGAGATCGGAGCATCAGTGTATAGATCTAGTGCGTAGTGATAATCTCTCGACTAAGTGCATCTGCTAGCGAATCTACGCCTCAGATACTACAGATTGCCGATGATATGGATATAGTTGTTGTATCAGGCCCATGAATTACTAGCAATTAACTCTTACTTCCTATGTGCGTTAGGTAGTTTCTTTAGAGCAAGGACACACATGAAATACACAGGGGGCGAACTTAATTATCAGGATTTTCTCATGGAAACAAGCTTGTAGACAAGTAAGTTATTGGGGGATTGGATTAAGTAGGGTTTACCCCCCCCCCCCTAAGGATAATAACGCATGACAGCGCTTTAAAAAACAAATTAAAAAATATTCCTCCCAAAATAAAATTAGTCAGTTTGTTCTGTTCGTGTCATATGCGCCACATAGGGTAAAGGTTTTGATTCTTCATGTGTTGCGGTCGCTGCCGGCAAGTTTAGTTATTGTATTGACTTGCAGGCTATTGTTTTCCCTTCTTTAATTATGGTGCTTTTTTAAGATTAGTTTTAGATCTTCATCGGTTTCTTTTCCCATCTGGTATCCATACGAGTGTTTGTTGATTCTTCTTCTTCTTTAGCGTTCATTCTCAAACCTCCACTGGATCTCTCTTGTAGCAGGACCATGGTCCTAATAGATATCCAACAGGATGTAGCCCAGAGAATTGAAATGCGTTGTGTCGCAGTTTTATTTGCGCCAATGGCCCGACACATCCGTCTTCAACGGTTATTTTCTTATAGTCTTAGATCGTGTTCTAGGATAGTTCCATCTACGTTTTTCTATGACATTTGATATGTACAATTGGTGAGCTTTATCTCTTAGATCACTATTTGAGACAAAGTTGCTCCATTTTATGTTCATCAATTTTCGGAGACCACTGTACCACAGCTGGGAAGAAGCCGTGCATTCGTCAGAATGTCTATGGGCTGCCAAGAGCTGCATGACCACAGCAAAAATGGTTGAATAATCATCATTCCAAAATGACTGTGCTGCTTCGATATATTGGTGGATCAGATGCTGCAGTTAAGTGTTAGGGTTTCCCCCCATAGTTTCCCATAGTCTATAGGCCTATGATATGGTAAAGTAAGATCAGTATTACAGTCAAGATCAATCTATTCAGATCTGCTAGTGCTAGGTATACTTGTATACAGATGTGAACGTTGGACACTTAATGCAGACACGGAAATAAGGATTCTGACTTTTGAAAACAAGAGCTACAGACTTTTGTTCAGGCTTAGTTATATAGAACACACGATAAATATATTCGTCCGACAGCAAATAAACAAAATTGCAGGTTATCAAGAACCACTTTAGACAGCGGTGGAACGTCGTATAAGACCTAGAACAGGACAACACAGGCCACATCAACACTTTTAAAAATGAGAAACATTCTATGCAATGGAGTAATATCAATACATACACAAGTTCCAGTGCTAGGATGTTATATTGAACCAATGCTTCTTTATGGAAGCGAAGCATGGACAGTAAGCAAAAGTGCCCAAGATAGCTGGGGGCAACTAAGACTTGGTTTTTAAGAAAATGCTGAGAATTCCACGGGCAGCTAAAACTAATGTAGAAGTTCTCAGAGATGTTGGAGTAAAACGAAAAATTATAGCAAAAATTAGAAACAGACAATCAATATTTTAGGGCATGTGATGAGAAAAGTAACACTTGGACATTTAATAGCCACCGGAAAATCAAGGGAAGCAAAGAAAGAAATTTCTGGATGGGTGTCACTGTGACACAAAAAGATGTCACTAACTGAACTTATTAACAACACAAGAGACAGAGTTGTGGAGAAGAATGATCGCTTACACAACTCGGAATAGCACTTCATTGATTGAATGATTATAGAAGACTGGCGTATTAAAACTATTTAAAAAAAAACAAACCACAAGTGAACTTATAAAAAGACACAATAGTTTAGAAAGATTAATCATGCAGAGAAAAGTTACAGGAAAGAGAACAATAGACAGACCAAGACTATCGAAGGCCTTCTCACAATGACACTGTAAGATGCTGGACAGCTGGCACAGTACCGAGAGACTTTTAGTGGCAGTGAGGACAGCGTTCTGTGAATGACACGTCGCATAAATAGATAGACACATACATTGTAATCTTATGTTTGTTTTGTCTACGCATCGATAAAGAGGATGCTGAACGAGATAGCATACATGTACCGAGAATAATATACATGGAAGTGCTCCCTCTTTGGAAAATCAGAAGAACCAACTGACTTAGACACTGAGCTTTATATTCTGTAAAATGTATGACGGAAAGCGAGCAGATCACTTATAGAAATTCCTCTTATGTAGTAATGCTGGTGCCTAAACAAGAGTTAATCAATTCTCCATTCTTGCAGCATACAATTTTACAGCAGCCTGAGTTACTTCATCGTAGCTGCAATCAATAATGGTAGTATTACAAATATCACGATGGTTATCTTTTATCAGTTTGCCAGTGATCCACATATAAATACACAAATCCCTATAAAGTAATGAGTGTTGTGACCGAGTAATACTGTGCTGGTTCTTTTACAAATCGTCCTGTTATGGTCTATTTTAATACGTATTGATCTGTTGCAGCAGTCGATATTAACATGTTATTGTTATCTCTGTATCTGCATTGATAATGCTGAGACCAGCCTGTTTAGTTTATTTTTGTTAGCAGACAATGCTCATGATTTCTTTGAGGAAGCAAGGGTGAGTCATGTGACCGGAAGTATAAATTAAAAAATTAAAATGGCTGCATAAACCAAGGAAGTACTATCCTGATCATCATAATTGGATTATAAGTGGTATTTTCTATGAGCAGATCTGAGTTTCCTTTGAGTATGTGTGACATAATAGTTGAGGCTATCGAGGTGACGTTGAATAAATGAAGTAAGTACTAATTATATGTAACAAGGATGCGTTTTTCTCGATAAGTTCTGTTTCTTTGAATATTTCTTTCTTACTTTTACCAGCAGACTGGTCAAGAGTCAGAGATATGCCTTGGCCTGTGTATTATTAAATAAATACATACTAACATTTTTCATACTAATAATAAATAAATAAATAGCACAAATATATTAATAAGCCTATTCATAAGTATTGTAATATTTTACTATTACCTAAACTATTCAATTGGAATTTCAGAGGAATTTATTGAAGTTATATACAAACACAGTATAATAAGACTAAGTCTTTACTGACTAAAGATGTTAAAATATAACATGACATAATATAAATCAAATCCATGTGTTATATATAGTGTAATATAATGTAGTAACTTAGTAAGTCAGTAAGTATTATTGTAATGTAACTGTATATATAATTTAGTTATTATATATACTTATTATTAAATAATAATACTATTATTAAATATTTAGTATTACTAAGTATAACTATAGTATAATATTATAAAATTATATTAATATTAGATTTAGACTATGTCTAGGCTAGGTCTAAGTGTTCACTTTTCATGTTTTAAATTTTAATAATTTTAAAATCTTTATACTGTATAAGATAAAGATGTAGATTTTAGGCATAGGGTAAAAAAAATACATCAATGAGTTTAAATTGTTTCAGTTTGAATATTTAAAAATAAAAATGTGAAATACGAAACATGTATTTCTTCGGTTCATTCCTAGGAGAAGGGCCTACAATTTTAGCAGGATTTGAGACAAAAGATATGGAAAAAGGGAGAATAAAATTGTGTTCTTCATGTCTTTATTGATTATATAGATTCTTTCCATGGTGTTACATACTAGACACCACCAGCTCAATCTGTTGATGGTATGATTTAACAGTGCAGTCCCACATAGTTCTTCCAGCAGCATAGTAGGTTAAGATCATAGTATGTCCCATATATATTTCTTAGCATCTGGAAACACTCCATGCAACAGTAACAATGACTTTATTAGTCAAATGAAATTTCAGTATAATTATTGCACCCAATATGTAACTAGGAATGCAGTGACAGAGTGATGTCACAAATTACTTAAAATTTCAGACCAGGGCAGATTTCTTGAAAAAATGTGAAATTTATGCCCTTATCCTAGCAATGGACCATTTTTTAAATGTTAAAATTGTTGTAAATGTGAAATAAAATATTTACAAAACATGCATTTTTTCTATTAAAATTGTTGTAAATGGGTGTAAGGAGTATTATTGTGTACATTACCATATCAATGGAAATATGCAGGCAGTATGTAGTCAAATAGGATCATTACACATTATAAAACAAGGAATCTGACAGGGATGTGTACAATCACATGATCTGTTTGTGTGTGTACAATCACATGATCTGTTTGTGTGTGTACAATAAAATTATAATGTGATCCACAGATAACAGAGCCATAAATATCACTGGGGGGGGGGGGGGGGGGGAGGGTTTATTTAAAAAAAGCATCATTTTATTTTTGAGTGGTTTTTGATGATTCAGGGGAAACACTTTGGGGGGGGGGGAAAGGTACCATACCATCCTCTTCTTCATTGTTCACTCTCAAACTCCTGCTGGATCTCTCTTATAGCAGGACAATGGTCCTACTAGATTTCCAGCAGAATGTAGTCCAGAGAATTGAAATGCTTTGTGTTCCAAGTTTATTTGCGCCAAAGGTCCTACACATCCGTCTTTGGTGGCCCTCTCTTCTGTTTTACTAGTTTCTTAGTACTAAATGTCATATTCTATTTGGGGAGGGAGAGTGATTTAAATTCCCTTGAAGCTCTTTATCTGTGGACCGAACAGATAACATTCCTGGAATACTAGCATGTTGTTCACACAACATAAACAACCTAATATCTGCTGGTCACACTGTCCTGTTTGAAATAAGAAATGTTCAATAATGTGAATGTCTGACTAACATCGTAGAGTGAAACAAAGTAGGAACAAATCATCATCAAGTGCCGTGCCGAGTGGTGTTGGCGTTCATATTTCTCCATGTACATCGATCTCTCATATATGTCATCATCTCTGTTGGTGTCGTCAATCGAAGCCATTTAGTCAAACTGTCCAATATCTTTTCTCTGGGTCTTTTCCCTTCTATCTTTCCTGTTGTCACTATATTCTCAATGTCTCCTCTTCTCATCATGTGCCCAATAAATGTTGACTGTCTTTTTCTTATATTATCAATAATGCATCTTTTCACACCCATCTTTCTAAGACATTTTTTATTAGCAACGTTTGCTGTCCAAGGAATGCATAACATTCTATGAATAAACCACATTTCTGCTGCCTCCAATGATTTTGGTGATGTCTTATTTATTGTCCATGCTTCACTTCATCTGCCTTCAGCATCAGTGGTCATGCTATATTGTCAGGCCTGTCATCAAGATCAATTTCACTGTCTTCTCCAGGTCAGAGCGGCTGCCCCATAGCTTTTGCCTCAAGTCTGTATTCTCTGGCCAGGTGTCTCTGCTCTTTGTATGTTGGGCAGTCCTGAAGTATGTGTTCCAGTGTCTGGGTTCCGGATCCACATGGACATTCATCTGTGTATGAGATCCTTAATCAGCAAAGGTAACCCAACAGTCTGCAGTGGCCTGTTCTAAGGCGAAATATTGTGGTCTGTTGATATCTTTGGAGGAGATGTATTGCATCATGTTCGTATTCCCCTTCCATTTGTTTCTTCCACTTTGCTGTGTATTTGTTGCCATGCTTCACTTCAATAGAGTAGCACTGGTTCAATGTAGCATTTGAGGACACGTTTTTTAGTATCCATCGACATTGACTTGTTGCATGGAACAAGTACTCAAGCAAATTAATGATAAACCAGAAGTCATTGATGAGAGTGAAACCCCCCCCCTCCCCCCCATCCTTTCAACTGCAATATCTTCTTTTTCTTTAGCATTCATTCTCAAACTCCCACTGGATCACTCTTGTAGCAGGCAATGGTCCTACTAGATTTCCAGCAGGATGTAGTCCAGAGAATGGAAATGTGTTGTGTCACCAATTTATTAGCATTAATGGACAGACACATCTGTCTTCGGTGGTATGTAATTTCAAATTAAATAGCTCAAATGTAATTTAATTCATTTAAATGCAAGACAATTGAATCTATGCACAAATGGTAAGCAGTTACACATTGTCGTTGTAGAGTGCTACCAGAAAACATATAACAAGGGACATAGAACCACTGTCTCTACTTCACTGTTCACAGAAAGGGAATCTGACCTATGAGCACATCTCAGAGAAACTGTTGAGTGAATATGGTAAAAGTTGGTCACATGGCAGCAACCTGCTGTTGTGTACGAAGATAACTCTTGATGTACTAAGCCACAGCAACTATTGAGTGTGGTGGCAAGTTCGCTTCTGTTCTGTGTCCAATTTTTTTTATAGACGTGATTTAGAACCTTGCATGCTGTAACGCAGTGACAGTAGGCAAGCTGACAGTCAGCTAGGCTACCACCCTGATCCGTCTAGGCTACCACCCTGATCCGTCTAGGCTACCACCCTGATCCGTCTAGGCTACCACCCTGATCCGTAGAGAACCTACACTGATCTTTAAACAAAACCGTTGTATACATGACCAATATCACACACGAGATGCACATCATGGATAATATAATTGTTACAATAAGAATATTCTCTTCCTGAGTAAATAGGGGCCCTGCACCTGAACAGAAACATCTAGACATATCATGTCATGACCTAGACATGTCACACACTTAACTCTTGGTATTTAACTGACATTCAGTTGACATTAGATTAGCATATAAGGGTATCTGTGTGGTGCAGTGGTTAGGCCATTTGCCTTGTTTCGCAAGGTTCTAAATATGGTTGCACTGTCTTGCTCACAAGGTGGACGTTTCACGAGGTTCTAAATATGGTTGTAATGTCTTGCTCACAAGTGGATGTTTTCTTAGAGGCCCCTAGGGATTATGTATTGAATATATTACTTTCTGCTGAAGACGTATGTGTTGGGCCATTTGTGCAAATAAAACAGCGATACAATGCATTTCCATTTGCTGTACGTGGTTCTGGAAATCAGGTAGGACAATTGTCCTACAACAAAAGGGATCCAGCTGGAGTTTGAGAATGTGTCCTGCAAAAAAAAGAGAGATCCAGCAGGAGTTTGAGAATTTGTCCTACAAAAAGAGAGATCCAGCAGGAGTTTGAGAATTTGTCCTGCTTAAAGAGAGATCCACGGGAGTTTGATAATGAATGCTGAAGAAGAATATTGCTCTCAGCAGACAGTTTGAGAGACAGAGTACCAATGGGGAAACAGAAGTACACTGAAATCAATCCTGATATTTTTAACAAAGTATAATTTCTTGGTATTTGATTGTGATGTTTGTAAGACACAGTATGATTTCTAAGTATTTGATTGTGATGTTTGTAAGACAAAGTATAATTTCTTGGTATTTGATTGTGATGTTTGTAAGACAAAGTATAATTTCTTGGTATTTGATTGTGATGTTTGTAAGACAAAGTATAATTTCTTGGTATTTGATTGTGATGTTTGTAAGACAAAGTATAATTTCTTGGTATTTGATTGTGATGTTTGTAAGACAAAGTATGATTTCTTGGTATTTGATTGTGATGTTTGTAAGACAAAGTATGATTTCTTGGTATTTGATTGTGATGTTTGTAAGACAAAGTATGATTTCTTGGTATTTGATTGTGATGTTTGTAAGACAAAGTATGATTTCTTGGTATTTGATTGTGATGTTTGTAAGACAAAGTATGATTTCTTGGTATTTGATTGTGATGTTTGTAAGACAAAGTATGATTTCTTGGTATTTGATTGTGACGTTTGTAAGACAAAGTATTTCAACGACTTATTTCTCACATCATCAGCACACCCGAGCTATAAATGAGCAGAAGCCACATGAAGTCTATGGTCAATGTATGTGTGATGTGCTGCTCCTGAACTTGATTGAATGCATTCATGTGTTCATATTGATCTGGCTGATCAATTTGCTGAAATCTGGCTGTATTCTGTTTCCAGCGGACATTAAGAGCTTGAGAATGAGGAGTCTTCTTTTGTGTTTGGTCTTAATGGAAATATTCCTGACAGGTCAGTTGTTTCATCAATATTCCAAAACACAGTCTACTGCAAACTGTGTCAATTGTAAACAGTGCAGTGTGCATATGTTATAAACTTTCTAGTGCACATAAGATATAAACATTCTAGTGCACATAAGATATAAACATTCTAGTGCACATAAGATATAAACATTCTAGTGCACATAAGATATAAACATTCTAGTGCACATAAGATATAAATATTCTAGTGCACATAAGATATAAACATTCTAGTGCACATAAGATATAAACATTCTAGTGCACATAAGATATAAACATTCTAGTGCACATAAGATATAAACATTCTAGTGCACATAAGATATAAACATTCTAGTGCACATAAGATATAAACATTCTAGTGCACATAAGATATAAACATTCTAGTGCACATAAGATATAAACATTCTAGTGCACATAAGATATAAACATTCTAGTACACATATGATATAAACATTCTAGTGCACATATGTTGCAAACATTATAGTGCATACATTACAAATATTATAGTGCACATATCTTACAAACATTCTAGTGCACATGTTACATTATAGTGCACCTATGTTACAGACATTATAGTTCACATATGATATAAACATTCTAGTGCACACATATGTTACAAACATAGTGCACATGTTTTACACTCTAGTGCACATATATGTTACACACATTCTAGTGCACATATTACATTATAGTGCACATATATGTTACAAACATTATAGTGCACATGTTACATTATAGTGCACACATATGTTACAAACATTCTAGTGCACATATGATTTAAACATAGAGCACCTATGTTACACTCTAGTGCTCACATATGTTACAGACATTCTAGTGCACATGTTACAAACATAGTGCTCCAATGTTATGTTACTTATTCACATATGTTACAATTATAGTGCACATGTTACACTCTAGTGCACATATATGTTGCATGCATTGTAGTGCACATGTTACAAAAATTCTAGTGCACATATGTTACAAAAGTTTAGGGAGGGGCGTGGTGTTAGGGTTAGGATTAGGTCTAACCCTAGACATTTTGCTGTAACTAGATACATCGATCTGCGTCATAGGTTTAGAATGCCTCACTGTCTCCCCTTGAGGGCCAGGGAAACTCTCAGTGCGTAGTGCACAGATTGATTCATCAGAAAGCAGTCCCTAATGACCACGATAATCCCTTCTATGCACATTCGAAACATAATTTAATCTCCCTTAACATTAGCCATTTTGTTTTTTTGAATTCATGGTCTGCTTGTGATGTAATTTTTCGACCATCAACACAGGAGATTGCTCAACAGATATCAGAAATAGATTAGCAATGGCCTAATAAAAACATCACAGGTGAACAAATCTATGACAAGAGGCAAGCAGAATATCAAAGTTACAAACTGGATCCTCAAAACTATCAAAAAACACAATCTAACATATTTCAGACATATAAAAAGACAGAATGTTTTAGAAAGATTAATCATGGAGAGAAAAGTTACAGGAAAGAGAACAAATGGCAGGGCAAGACTACGATGGACAAAGGGCATTGAAGTCATTCCTGAACATGACACTGGAAGAAGCTGGATAGCTCGCACAGAACCGAGAGACTTACAGAGTGGCAGTGAGGACAACGTTCTGTAACGGACACATCACATAGATAAAGCAAACAACATGAGAAACAGTCATAATCTATATCTATTTATCTATATTCCCGTAACCTGTCAGGGTCTTAAGGGTATCACATTAGATGCATACACACACACACAGTCCCCCAGCGAGTTCTCTCATCGATGAGAATAGCTCGAGAGGAGATAGACGCCACCAGCTAAAAACTCTTAATAAGAGCGCACAAGTGGCTGCGATAAATCATCTATCTGTAATCATCTATCTGTAATCATCTATCTTTAATCGTGTATCTTTCACAATTATCACTTTTGTGATGACAATATGTCCAGAATGAGCAAGTAGGTCAAGTGTTTCCTACAACTAGTCATCTTAACCAGGCCCTTGAAATGGTCAAGTGCAACGATGGTATTCCCAGTGTTAACTGTCTTCTTGCGCTGGTTCATGGAAACCGAAAGTCATGAGTAACAGTGGCTCATGCCATGCACGGTCGGATCCGTTTATTCGCAATATCCTGAAAAACAGGTGACCCCTAAAGCCGATCCATCAGTGTATACCGTGATTACTGATGATGGGTAGATGTTTATAGTTTCTAAGGCACATGTCCTCAGGATTGTTGTTAGTGTTCCCCTATTGACTGTTTTATCTAGTAATTTTGTTTTGAAAATTGATTAGTGAAAGTTCTCGGGGGGGGGGGGGGGGGGTAGAGGAAGGGGATTTATTTTCTAGTTCTCTCTCTTGCGGTAATTGCTGTTTGTCATTTTGTATAAATCTATTAGAGATTAGCTGTTTAAGTCTTTTTGTTTGTTTCCAAGTGTCAATAAGTATTTTATTTGGATGGTCCTCCTTTTGTCTCTTGTACCATTCTACTGCTTCCGTCAGTGCTCTCTTTTCCGGCTGATATCCAGCGGATCTACATTTGCATCTATCTCACATACTGCTGTGAGTGTTGATTGCATCCCTCCACAGATTCGTCTCAGAGCTTGTTTCTGCACCCTATTCAGGGATGAGATCGTAGTAGTGCTCACAATGGTCTGGAGGGGAAGGCTATAATCAATTACTGATCTCATATAACCAAGATACAGTTGACGGAGAGTCTGTTTGCCCCCGCCCCCCCCCCCCAGTTTGTACTATCTAGTCTCTTAATGAGGTTTAGGCGTTTACATGCTTTTCTCTGAGATTTTCTATGCGGTCTGGTAGTGTTAGTTGTCTGTCTAGTTTTACTCCAAGGTATACTGGGGTTTCTTCATTTGTTAATATTCCCCCACTCATTATGATGTTGATAAATCATTTAGCTGTTTTGTGACTTCGTGAAAAAATAGTGTCAACAGTTTTCTGTGTATTAATTTTGTAGTTTTCACAACTCACAGTATACGGAGATTGCGAGAAAAGCTCTGTTGATGTTTGTTTTTGCCAGGATGGGATATTTATCAGTGGTCCAGATGGCAAGGTTGTCAACAAACAATTCATTTGACACATTGAGATGTTCCGCTAGATCATCATTGAAAATAAGGAAGCGTTTTCAGCTTAGAGGGGAGCCTTGTGACAGTCCCTCCTGCGGCGATCTTTTCCGGTATAGTGTACCGGCATAGCTGGTTTTTGTATTTCTTGACCTTTTCCCGTGGGATAAGCTTTTTAGCGGCGCTAGAATTATAGTGCAGATTTTGTTGTATGTTACGTTTATGTTAGCATTTCTGCTGATTTCACTGAACCCAGCATCAGTTACTTACTGTACCTAGTAAGTACCTAGTAAACCGCATGCGGTTGCATCTGTGGGTCTCACCAATGGCTCACTAGACAAACCAACCATGCAACAGAAAACCTTAGTAGATGACATGCCTTTATATTGAGGTTATCTTCTTATAGAAGCTTCATGGCACGTCATTTATACAATCCCGTAGTCGTAACCTTCGATAACAGTTACTATGTTGTTCCGACGTTGTGCTTGAACTAGTTACGGGCACATCGTGTGTGGGCGGAACAACAAAGAAACCTGTCGCAAGGGCCAGAGTTGTGCCCTGATGTCGACGTCTCTTTAGGCAACATTAGACTCGAAACACCATCGAGTCGAATGGCTGCTGGAACAGAGGGCGGAGCACTTGTGGGAATGCCCCACGTGCTGGGAGGCCAGTTTCTAATCAAGTTCCAAGATGGCCTTACCGCGATTTGTGTAATCTGTGAAATGGGTCGATGTTGTTAGGATGGCCGATGGTCACTACCCACATCTTCTAGGATGGTGCTGTTGTCTGCCATGTGAGATGAAACAAATATCAGATTTGGTTGGCTGGGCGAATTGTGTACCCTGTGTAAGAGTGTTGATAGAGTCTCCAAGGTCTGTAGTAGGACTAGATTTGAACTGTTGCATATGTCTTCAATCTCTAGTCCTCTTTTGTTATGATGCAAGGGTTGGAATATGTGCATTAAACTTGCCAGATATGATGGTTCTCCTTACTGTGGGCTCAAACTCTGGAAGACTTGTTGATGATGTTGGGAGACAGTAAATATTGTGTAGAGTATACAAGGTAATGTTTTTATCCCATACTTTTATTCTCTGGTGGTCTATGTCTCCCTCAGAACTGTTGGTTACGGTGACCTGGACATCATTTTTAATAAGTGTTATAATGCCCTGACACGTCATACATTTACATTCATGCTGTGTGTAGTCCGTGATGGTCATTTCTTTAAATTCTGTAATACCTGCTGGTATTGTTTTCTGGAGCGCTACAAGTACGTTGCGTTCTTGTAATGTTATTTTTATTTCTGAGATCTTGTTTTGTATGTCTACTGTGTTCAGTTGTAGGATGTTTATGTTCCCGCTCTCTGACTTTTCGCAAGGAACATGCGAGTGATGTCTTGTACGCGCCTTGGTAACCATTGCGACGCCTGAGCACGTATTGTAGATTTTGTTTGACTGGCATTGTGGGTTTGGTTGTTTGCTACAGACATCTCCATCCCAAAGAATGGCATGCAAATGTCTTCCTCTATCTGACTCGTGTGGCCATTTGCTCTCATGAATTCTCCATAAAAAGTCTTTGCTTTTGGGGATTCAGTTTGGGTTCACATAGATGCATTCCCCGCTGGTCACATTCACGAGAGGCAAGCTTTCATTCTGACCGAGTATTTCTTGTGAACGTGTCACGGCCTAGCATACAATGCCTTCACGATTCTCCCCAGCATCGAGTTTCCAGATTCCTCATGAGATTTCTTGACTCTGCTTCCAGTAGCTCAAAATTAGGACATGTTCTCACTGTAGGTACAATGTTAGTTTGCAAGACACTCTCGCTGCAGCTGGAATCCACTCAAGGTAGAGATGTTCCTCCTCACCATTCAGGATCCTTGGTAAGGTTATCGAGATTAGGCAAGAAAAGAAAAATAAGGGGCCTAGGCTTACCGCCATGCACTCGGCCGCTCCCATAGCAATCCTTGTTTGAAACGTGGGTACCTCGTGAATATGTGGCTATTGGCGCGTTTGTGCATGATTTCTTTGATGCAAGAAGCTTATTATCAACCAGACAGTAGCATCTACAGCAATCAACTGCATATGGAATGTGAGAGGCTGTTGTGGAGCACTTCACGAAATCCTTGACTGTAAATCCAGCCCAGACCCTACATGTTCCGCCCACCCCAGTTATAATGACAGTTATAATGCTGAATTACTTGTTATTCTGCTGCTAATATTATGTTAGCATTTATTTATATGGCAGCTGGGTGGACAAGGTTTCTGCATTGCTCTCTCAGTGAAATCCCAGTTAGAAGATAACCAAGATCCTAAATAAACCAACTCACGTGTGCACACCGGAAACACTTTCAAAACCCATGTGAAACTATCTGGCAAATGTTTTATGAGCTGTGTCTGGACTGTTGAGACTGAAATGGAACGAGAATTGCAAAAAACAACAGTAATTACGTACACACAGGATCGATCCACTTTACAATGAACGCACAGACTATTGGGGGGGGGGCGGTTATGAAAAAAATACAGTTAACAGTAATACAAAGAGTATTTGATGTCAGTTAATATATTGTTATACTGTTTTCTAGCAGTGTCCATTATGATCATAATACATTTTAAAGCAGCTATTGCCCCCCCCCCCACACAGTCAAAACACTGTCGCAACAAAACTATGACAACACATGAAATGATCTGCTGTGCTGTCATGTTCCATAACTCGCGAAAATGATCGTAGTGAGCAAGTTCCGGAGGTGTAGAACTATTATATTGAGTGCATTACGAAGGTATCGCAGCACCATGTGCAAGTACAATTGAGAAAATGGTATACGAAGCCATAATCAAAAACAATATTAATACTTGAGAGCAAGTTTTCAGTTATCTTCTGGTATCAGTATTGTGGAAACAAAAAGGCGGGAAGACATTAAAAAATACATGTAGAAGCTCAAACTTGAATGAAGTGTTACGAAATTTTGACTACGAGAACAACCACCACTAGTTCAACCTATATTGTTGATATTGTTCCTATACCCGTACCAAGCTTAAATATCAGAAAATATTTAGTACCCAGACACAAAGGGCAATGGACCGACTAATTATACAAATTCATTGACAGCAGAACACCCCCATACAAAATAGACGCAGTCGACCCAAGTTGAACTCATTTTCACCCTGGAGACTGCCACCAAGCGGCATATTTTGGCTTGCAAAGTTGAAGGGCGCCGTGTAATAAATGACGTCAGAATGGAAGGTTGTCCAGGCTAGGGAAGCTCATTCGAATTAAAAGTGTGCAGAAAACGGATTTCTAGGCCTAAATGGTGTAATTGTGTTGTTGTGAAGACATGTTATCTAGTCGTGTTGCGTGATATCATGGTTGCTGTTGTGCCTCTTGTCCCGGTATCTCCGACTTCAGCACCAGTGTTTGCTTGGGCATGACTGTAGTCCTGCTCGATGTCAGGAATAGTCCGACCAATGTTAGTTTCCAGCCTCTCTTAGCTGTACTACATCATCTCTTGGCTGGACTACATCCTCTCTTGGCTGGACTACATCCTCTCTTGGCTGTACTACATCCTCTCTTGGCTGGACTACATCCTCTCTTGGCTGGACTAAGTCCCATCTCCACTTCAAAGATTTGTCCTCCCAGGTGGTAATCATGCGTATACTCTCTCATGTAGTTTACCTGAGAGTGAGCACAGAAGAAGAAACAACATTACAACAACGACAACAATAACCATATAATCCAGCATGGATATAGGTGTAGCACATTGATGACATCAGCGCAGTGTAAGCTGCATAAACAATGCTGCCTTAGTTTGAGACACCAATGGGTGAATGTTGTTGAGACATCAATGGATGAATGTTGAGACACCAATAGATGAATGTTGTGACACCAATAAATGAATGTTGAGACACCAATAAATGAATGTTGAGACACCAATGGATGAATGTTGAGATGTAACAGTATATTCTTGTGAAGGAGGAAGGAGTTGAGTTGTTACTGTATATTACTTTTGAATGAAGATGTTTATTAGTTTTGAATGAAGAGGAACAGCATTATTATTATTGTTGCGATCCGAACCCTGGGTTCTATGTTTGATCAACAATGACTGCTGACGTAGATCTCTTCTTGGTTTTAATAAGTGCTTATCAATGAACACAGAGTCACTTCTTAATACATAATCAGAATGTCGTTTAATATAACTTCAAACCAACGACACAACCAATATTATACTCTGGAGTAATTGATATCTCCGAGACGTATAATATATCATCAATATAAAATATACAATGTCAAGATTTGCATACTATTCTAACACTTCCAGAATTATAGGCGCACGTTATGACACGAGCTTAATGAGATTATGAACTATCTCATTATTTTACTAGACGTATAATCTATCGCCAATATAAACTATACAGTGTCAAGATTGCATACTATTCTAACACTTCCAGAATTAAGCACACGTTCTGGTACGAGCTTAATGAGATTATGAACTATCTCATTATTTTACTAGACGTATAATCTATCGCCAATATAAACTATACAGTGTCAAGATTGCATACTATTCTAACACTTCCAGAATTAAGCACACGTTCTGGTACAAGCTTAGTGAGATTCTAGACCATCTCATTAATCTACCACTAATCTCACTTTTTGGTCAACTAACTTTGTTTCCAGTTGTTGAAGTCAAACAAGGGACTTGTCTCCTGTGAGACAAGTACTAACTCTCCACACACGTCCCGGGGACTCTGTGTGATCCTGTCGACTGCTCCGGGATTCTCGACTGATCCTCGGATTCTCGACTGATCCCACACTCTCCGTCCTCCACTCCTAAGTTTCTCCCAACTTCCAGAAACTTCCAACCAATCAAAAGCTTTCATTTCCCCAGAGGAAAAGCTCTGACCAATCAGAAATTGATCCGTCTGGTTACAATAATCCCACGTTGCCTCAGACCAACCAGGAAGCTTCTACCTGGTATGATTCCCGTCTGTCTATTATCTGACATGTTCTTAGGTAAACAAACGTTGCACTTGATCATAGCTTGACACGTTCCTATAAAAACACACGTTTGTGTTTTATCGTCGCTTGACACTTTCTTAGATAAACACACCTTTGCATGGTGTGCCACTAGCATCCATAGTGACAACATTTACACAAGAGCAAAACATTCAATGTGTTGCATTTCACGCCGTTCATCTTTTGCTATATGTGAAGGGTTCTCACTTCTTACTGTGAAACCCCCTGCCTGTGAAGGGTTCTGCAACCAGATACTATCACACTCGCCCCCTTGTCACAAAAAAAACTTTATGCGGCTTTGTGTCGAGGCGAATCTAAGTCTATACTTAATTCTGCCGAGGCGGAAGGCCAAGCATAAATTTTTCCGGATATAATAATTGAAAAAAACAGTGACCCCTCCAACCATTCTGTCTTTTATCAAGCTACAACTTTGTATCAACTATGTACATTTAATGGTATGTTATATACAAACTACATTTTTAAAAAAACCACTTTCGCCATCTTTCCGGTTAGTTCGGAGATCTGTCTCCGATCTTAGTTCTGTTTCATATGATCTATACCTAGAACGATCTGGCGAGCTAATCTGAACGCTGCCTCATTCCTCGGTTTTCTCCTTACCGCCTGTATCGTAGGTTGGGTATTAACGATGTCTGCAACGTCGTTCCATTGTCTACTCTCGGCCTGAGTGTTCCGGAAAGGTGCGTCCTCCGTGCTGTCTGCCGCAGGCTGAGGTGGTGCCACCACTTCAACTGTCTCACTGTGAGTCCTCAGTTCCGTCTCAGTGCTATCGTGTGACTCGCACTTGATTGTATCAGTGTAGTTATCCGCTGCGATTTCGTCGTCATCAGTGTCGTGGTCTGATGCGCTGTCTTCCTCGTTCTCTTCGAGCCTTTCCAAAGTCACCTCTTCCAGGTGTTCTTCCGTGGCTGGCTCGTCCGGAACCCTGGGCTCTGGTCTGGGCTCCTGAATCTCTTCAGAATGTTCTCTCGCTACCTCACTCAGAGACCTCAACTCTGACTGAAGCACGGCCGTTAGCCTCTCTGCTGTCTGTATCTCACTGTCAGACTTCCGTTTGTCTGTCTTGCAGACTTCTAACTCCTTCAAGATTTCTAAAGGTCGCTCTGTGCGATCCGGGTTCTCTTTATTGCTCGGGCGGACTCTTAAGGCATTTACTCGCCAGTTTCCTCTATCTATCTCTCGCCGCCTCGAGGAGGAGAAATTAGCCCTACTGTCGCCCCTGTTCTGTTTCGCAAACGTCCGACTGGGTATTTCGTTCGTCCTGGTTCCTCTCGTGTGCCCGTTCCTGGCTACAACTACCCTTTTCTGTATGGTCATAACCTGACCCCTCTGGTCCCTCCTGACCACTGCTCCTATCCGTTCAACCTCCTGTCCTCTTCTTGTGGGTACTGTATCTTGGGCTACTCTCTGGTAGGCCCCTATCTCTGAGCGGAACGGTCGTTTCCTGACGTCCAGGAATCGCTGGGTGAATCTCGTCTCTTCTCGACATTTTTGATCTAGCGGAAATTCGTGCTTATACCATCCTCCCCTTCTGCAGTCTGCCCTGAGGTGACCGACCTGCCCACAATTATAGCATCTTCGGTCTCTCTCTGGAAACTCCTGTTTCCTTTCACGGAATCTGTCAAATCCCCCCTGGTTTAGTGGGAGCGTCTTTTCTACTGTATCCGATTCCCTTTCATGGGGCTCCGTGCCCAACCTGAATTCGATCCACTTCATATTGCGCTCCTTAGTCTGTGCTAAACGGAGAGCATCGTCTAGCGTGCTGGGATCGGTTTCAATGAGGTGACGTTTAATCGCTCCTGGCAGCAACCCTTCTACAAAGTAGTGCAGGAGTATTCTCCCTACACCTCTTTCCTCAATTTCCTGGGGGAAAGCTTCTTCTGCCAGACGTAACAGTCTGTCTCCGAAAGCTTCCACTGTTTCAGCCACGTTTTGTCTAACCTTTGTTAGCATTACCAGCGCATATTCGGCTCCGGAGAGTCCACCATATCTCCGTTCTAATCCCGCTTGGAAGTCCTTCCAGGATTCTGCTGGTACTCTCTCTATCCTGAGCCTAATCGTCTCTGCTACTAGACCGTTGCTAGCTTGCAGAGCTAACAATTTCTTGTTATATTCGCTGGCTCTTGTCAACAACGCGCACTTTTCTATCTCTGCTATCCAGCTCTTGAAGTGCGCTTCGTTCCCTGAGAACGGCGTAATACTGGTAGCCGAGCCTTGCCATCTTAAGGCTTGTATTAACTCGCGCAGCTCAGACTTCTCTACTTCTTCATTGTCGGCTACTGGGGCTAAGGCCTTTTGTTCCATTTTCTACCAACACCTCTTTTGTGAGTTTCTCGTTACTAGCTCTGTGACGTTCTCTCAACTCTACTATTAACCCTGGATAGCCTTAATCTGCCTACCGCTAATTGTGTGAACAACAATCCTACTTGAGTTATATTATCAAATTGACATATATATATAAATGCATGAAACCAATACGTCAAGTAGCTACTTATCTCCTCTGTGGAATGACATTTATAAACTCAATATATCTCTGTGGCATGACATTTATGAACTCAATATATCTCTGTGGAATGACATTTACAAACTCAATATATCTCTGTGGAATGACATTTATAAACTCAATATATCTCTGTGGAATGACATTATATGATCTCAATATCTCTCTGTGGAATGACATTTATAAACTCAATATATCTCCGTGGAATGACATTTATAAACTCAATATATCTCTGTGGAATGACATTATATGAATTTTTGTGGGATGGTATTTATAAATTCAATATCTAATTAATTGTTAACTTCACTATTAATGTTCAACACCAAAACAAATGTTCATTTCTCTCAGTCGTCCTGGTCCTGTCGGGGAATTTATGAATTTAACTATAGTCTCCACATAGTAATAGATTGTTCGTAAATTATATAACAATTGTTCACTTCTCTTTGTTCTGTGATAAATAGTTAGCAAGACATACTCACATCCATGTCCGTCTGTTCCTTGAAATTTTACTAATTGCACACGCACTGATTACTTAACGAACAGGTAACTGAAATTCACGACAGCTCGTGTCCTAACTTTGAAAAATATATAAATATAACACACACCGATTTTCTCTTTGAAACTTCTGTGTTTCAGTATAATTGGCCTTCGTGATGATAAAGTATAGGGTAGCACTTCGTGTTGGCCGGGAACGTACTGGTCCTAGGCCTCAGTGTAACAGTATATTCTTGTGAAGGAGGAAGGAGTTGAGTTGTTACTGTATATTACTTTTGAATGAAGATGTTTATTAGTTTTGAATGAAGAGGAACAGCATTATTATTATTGTTGCGATCCGAACCCTGGGTTCTATGTTTGATCAACAATGACTGCTGACGTAGATCTCTTCTTGGTTTTAATAAGTGCTTATCAATGAACACAGAGTCACTTCTTAATACATAATCAGAATGTCGTTTAATATAACTTCAAACCAACGACACAACCAATATTATACTCTGGAGTAATTGATATCTCCGAGACGTATAATATATCATCAATATAAAATATACAATGTCAAGATTTGCATACTATTCTAACACTTCCAGAATTATAGGCGCACGTTATGACACGAGCTTAATGAGATTATGAACTATCTCATTATTTTACTAGACGTATAATCTATCGCCAATATAAACTATACAGTGTCAAGATTGCATACTATTCTAACACTTCCAGAATTAAGCACACGTTCTGGTACGAGCTTAATGAGATTATGAACTATCTCATTATTTTACTAGACGTATAATCTATCGCCAATATAAACTATACAGTGTCAAGATTGCATACTATTCTAACACTTCCAGAATTAAGCACACGTTCTGGTACAAGCTTAGTGAGATTCTAGACCATCTCATTAATCTACCACTAATCTCACTTTTTGGTCAACTAACTTTGTTTCCAGTTGTTGAAGTCAAACAAGGGACTTGTCTCCTGTGAGACAAGTACTAACTCTCCACACACGTCCCGGGGACTCTGTGTGATCCTGTCGACTGCTCCGGGATTCTCGACTGATCCTCGGATTCTCGACTGATCCCACACTCTCCGTCCTCCACTCCTAAGTTTCTCCCAACTTCCAGAAACTTCCAACCAATCAAAAGCTTTCATTTCCCCAGAGGAAAAGCTCTGACCAATCAGAAATTGATCCGTCTGGTTACAATAATCCCACGTTGCCTCAGACCAACCAGGAAGCTTCTACCTGGTATGATTCCCGTCTGTCTATTATCTGACATGTTCTTAGGTAAACAAACGTTGCACTTGATCATAGCTTGACACGTTCCTATAAAAACACACGTTTGTGTTTTATCGTCGCTTGACACTTTCTTAGATAAACACACCTTTGCATGGTGTGCCACTAGCATCCATAGTGACAACATTTACACAAGAGCAAAACATTCAATGTGTTGCATTTCACGCCGTTCATCTTTTGCTATATGTGAAGGGTTCTCACTTCTTACTGTGAAACCCCCTGCCTGTGAAGGGTTCTGCAACCAGATACTATCACAGAGACACCAATGGATGAATGTTGAAAAAATTATCCTCACCATTTCTTGATGTCAATCCAAGATTTTCTTTTCCTCGCTCCTTCTCATTCCTCTCACCAGCAGCTGTTCCTTGTCAAATAGTTTTGGAAAGTTTGTGTGTTTTGAGTTCGTTCCATTGTTACCAGCACGGATATCCGTGCGATTTCCGCCGGGAGCGTGATTACGTTGTGCCACCATTATGCGCCTTGTAGGCATAGCACATCCGATTTCGGCATGCAGTGACAATTCGGGTGGGTTACCCTAGCTTGTGACAGCCTCCATATCTGTCTTCAGGCACGCGTGTATGTGGTGTCTCTTCGCCCAGACGATTTTTGCTCTCGTCTGTCTCGCACAGGTGTTCCACTGTCTATGAACTTGCCACGTGTAATTGGACGTACTGTGCCTGTGCCCATCGGGTACTCAACCGTTTCTCATCCGTGAGCCTGGTTCCTTAAGGGGAAGGAACTAAACAGAAGAGTTGGACCCTGGCTCTTTCGCCCTCTTAGCCGAGGTGTCATTCACCGACATCGTGTACCCATTGTCCAAGTTCGAGTCTCACACTTCGCGTTTGAGAGCAAGGCGTTCTCGAGCTGAGCGACCTTGTCACAATAGCGTCTGAGCCCATCAGATACTGAACCCTTTCTCTCTGCAAGTGTATTTCCGGTATAGGAAAACTTGACAGTAAAGTTGGGCCAGGGCTAAAGTCGTTGTCTCTTTTGTGCCTGAGTCCATCGGGTACGGAACCCTTTCTCTCTGCAAGTGTATTTCCGGTATAGGAAAACTTGACAGTAGAGTTGGGCCAGGACTGCCATCGTTGTACCTTTCTTGCCTAAGCCCATCGGGTACGGAACCCTTTCTCTTCGCGAGCATATTTCCGGTTTAGGAAGGCTCGACATTAGAGTTGTGTTAGGTCTTCTTGCTTTTCCGAACGGCAATGATTGGGCCTGGGTCTCTGTCTGTAAGGAGCACATGTAACTAGAAGCTCGTCTCGAGCTGACGGAGCTTGTAGTTCCCCTTTCCTAGGAACTTTTCACTTTCTATTTGCAATTCGCGCTGCCCTCTAACGCTGTTCTGCCATTTCATTGTTTCATTGTACTCGGTATGAAATCTATTTGTCTCTCGCCATGCATCTACCTTTACGTGCATTTTACATTGGCCGCCCCTCCAATGTTCGGACTGGACTGACTATCTTCACTGTATGTCGACAGTGTCGCTATATGTGGTGATGCTGGTGGTGTCGGAGATATTGTCTGTCTCTTGTGCAGTCAAATCTCTTTCCATCTGCTACCTCCACATTCTCGGACACGATCCCCAAATGATTTGGCCAGAATCAGCTCGAGCTGCTGTATTTCTGTTTCCAGAGTGCACCGCGAGGAGGTACATTTGGGTATCTGCTAACCCTGGGTCCGCCTAGAGCAATGCGTTCTCTCTGCACCCCGTTGTGGAAAGTGAACTATTTCTTGTTACATGTTCAAATCAAACGAAGTTTAGCATTAAAAAGTGAGAGAATAGAGGGAGGTCGTGCCTCAGACCAGGATAAATTGAAGTTTGTCCAAGTTGCAATCTCCACATGTGTGTTGGGCACTTTAATTCCTATCTATTTATGGATTCACAATCATGAGGTTCCAGTCAGAGACTGATGGGGACACCCCGTAAACCTGTATTTGTCTAAGATGCAATCTCCACGTGTTTTCCCACATATTTACGTTGTGCTGCAAGTTGTCTGAGAACTAACACGAATGTTCGTGTGGTTTCAGCCTGGTACTCTTTGCTGCAAGTTTCACTGCTGATCTGCATTATTTTGCACCTTCATGGCCAACACATCCGATTTCGGAATGAAAATACGAATATAAAATTTCACGCAAAAATAACTTGAAATACGTAAGATTAACCTGTTCATGATAATTTCTCACGAAACCCCCAGAGTCCATTCGCGGAACGGCGACCAATCTCCAGATAAGGCATAACAAAATGAAAGCAGTCACCCTTATTAGTGATTTAAAAAAAAATTATTGATATAATTTATGTTGGTCACTATTATATACTTAGTGTCGCCCGGGTCTAGCCTGCCAGTGTCTACCAACAAAATGCACGGGTGGGAATAACCTAAAACATGATTCGCAAGGCTTGATTTAATTCTGTTGTTAAGTGGTAGGTATTCTGTTAGCGAAAGTCGCGGCAGAAGCCAATTTGAGAACCGCTGCTTTAGAAAGATCTATTCAATAAGCAATGATTTCATAGCCTCACTGCCCATGCCAAGAGCTGCTCGTCTCATATCCTGCATTTGAAACTGATGTGGTCTTACAGTCAACATTGTTTGCTTGTTACATGCTCTCTCACTCTTCTCTCGCTGCCAGTTTCAGACGTTTACATTTTCACGAGTCTCAAACTCAACACAGGTCTATATATACTGAAATGTAACACAGGTCTATATATACTGAAATGTAACACAGGTCTATATATACTGAAATGTAACACAGGTCTATATATACTGAAATGTAACACAGGTCTATATATACTGAAATGTAACACAGGTCTATATATACTGAAATGTAACACAGGTCTATATATACTGAAATGTAACACAGGTCTATATATACTGAAATGTAACACAGGTCTATATATACTGAAATGTAACACAGGTCTATATATACTGAAATGTAACACAGGTCTATATATACTGAAATGTAACACAGGTCTATATATACTGAAATGTAACACAGGTCTATATATACTGAAATGTAACACAGGTCTATATATACTGAAATGTAACAACTCAATGTTTTACTACCAGTATATGACATCTCAGTCATTTATTGGCTGTGCCAGGGCTGTTGACCAATATATTTCCCGGTGTGTCTTTGCGGACACAAATTGGGGATTGGGGAAGGAAGGTATGGAACAAATGAAAGTTGTTTGGGGGGGGGGGGAGGAGGTATGGAAAAATGCAAGTTGTTGGAGGGGGGGGGGGAAGGGTGACAAAAGTTGACATCGACAACAGTTTAAAAAAAAATATCAGCTACGGTGTCTGAAAATTGTTCCTAAACATCTGAAACCAAAACATCTGAAAGAGAAATTCTTTATTTTATTAGCACTTCCTTTTATTTCGTGCTATATTTATTATATTAGTATTTCCTGATATATTATATTAGTATTTCCTGATATATTATATTATAATTTCCTGATATATTATATTATAATTTCCTGGTATAGTATATCAGTATTTCCTGATATATTATATTAGTATTTCCTGATATATTATATTAGTATTTCCTGATATATTATATTAGTATTCCCTGATAAAATATGCAATCTATTTCCTGAGATATGTAATCTAATTGAGAAATTATTGACTGAAATTAATTAATGCGTTTCCTGGTATATGTTGACGGTTAGATCATCATTGTCATCAGGTGCCATGCCGTCTGGCGTAGGCGATCATGGCTCTCCACAGTTCTCTATCTCCAGCATTATGTATCAAGATCGTTGTTGTTTTCCTGCTGTGCCAAGTTGTCAAATATTTTTTCTCGTTGTCGCCCTCTGTCTCTGTTGCCTTTAATCTTGTCTGTTGTGACTAAGCTCTCCAAACTTGCCTGTCTCATGAAGTGGTCAAAAAGTGAAGATTGTCTTTTTCTTATATTATTGATTACGCTCCGTTTCGCATTTGACTATTTCAACATCTCTACAGCAGTTTTTCATGGTATTCTCAGCATTCTTCTATAGAACCACATCTCTATTGCCTCTAATTTCCCACTTTCCAGTTTGTTTATTGTCCAAGACTCGCACCCATATGTTAGTATAGGGGTTATATAGCACTGCAGAATTCTCTTTTTCACCTCTAATGACAAGGTCATATTACACAGTATATTTTTCATTTTTCTGAATATTGTTTTTGCCTATCCTATTCTGCATCTTATTTCTGTTGAACTTCTTCCATCTGCTGTAATCGTTGTACCTAAATATTTGAATTGGTGGACCTGTTTTAATACTATATCATTCACTATGATCTTGCACTGTGTGGTATTTTGTTTCTTTGAAATAACCATTACTTCTGTTTTCTTTATATTTAGGAAGAGGCATTTCTCTTTACTTTCTGTGACTACTACATGAATAAAATCTTGAAAGATCTTCCTCACTTTTAGTAATCAGAACAGTGTCATCCGCCTATCTCAAATTTTACGGTTATATAGACAATTCATTTCCTAGCATATGCTGACGGTTAGATAGACAATCTATTTCCTAACATGCGGACTGCTAGATAACCATTTCTAAAGGTGCAAGGTCAGTGATTTTGATGTCTGTGTATTGGCTCATGTTTGTAAGGCACCGGTGCCACAAGTTTGCTGACACACACACGGGAGCTAATCAAAGGTTTCACGCAGACAGAGCGATGAATGCTGTCACTCGAGGTTTTATATTGAGTC
Organism: Meghimatium bilineatum; assembly: GCA_034231615.1. Taxonomy (NCBI): domain Eukaryota; kingdom Metazoa; phylum Mollusca; class Gastropoda; order Stylommatophora; family Philomycidae; genus Meghimatium; species Meghimatium bilineatum. The sequence goes on along the minus strand of CM067317.1, from coordinate 1,938,732 downwards.
AATCATCATTTGAATATCGACCGAGGAAAACTAGGCGCAGCCCGCTAGAAGAGACGGGGGAAAAGGGAGCGGGAGAGAGATGGATAGTGATACAGTTGAGTGATGTGATTGTGCCTGAGTTTGAACCTGCTGGGGTTATATAGTGGTGTAACGTTTAATTTAGGTGAGAGTTAGTCAAGTATACGGGTAACAGAGTGTGAGCCTGCTAGAGGGATATAGTGGTGTAACGTCTAATTTAGTCATTTAGGGGAGAGTTAGTCAAGTATGCGGGTAACGAAAGTAAGAGGGAAATGTAGGTATCAGAGTAATGCGTGTACAGGAGAGTAATGTAGGTTTCAGAGTAATATATGTGTGGGAGAGTAATATAGGTATCGAGTAATGTGTTTACGGGAGAGTAATGTTGATATCAGAGTAATGTGTGCACGGGAGAGTAATGGTGGTATAATATTAATGTGTGTATGGGAGAGTAATGTGAATATCAGAGTAGTGTGTGTATGGGAGAGTAATGTAGCTATCAGAGTAATGTGTATGCTGGGAAGTAATGTAGGTATAATAGTAATGTGTGTTCAGGAGAGTAATGTATATATCAGAGTAATGTGTGCACGGGAGAGTAATGTAGCTATCAGAGTAATGTGTGTTCAGGAGAGTAATGTAGATATCAGAGTAATGTGTGCACGGGAGAGTGATGGTGGTATGGGAGAGTAATGTAGTTATCAGAGTAATGTGTGTAGGATAATAGGGTAGGAGTGTAATGTTGATAGGAGAGTTAATAACTTAGGTAGGTGAGAGTAGCAAAGTGTAATGTAGATAATAGGAGAGTATAAGGTAGTGGAGTGTAGGAGAGAGTAATGTAGTTAGTGTAGACTATTAGAGAGTAAGGTAGTGGAGTGTAGGAGAGATTAAGATAGTTAAGTAGGGGGCAGTGAGATAGTATAACGTAAAGTGGGAGGGAGACAGTAAGGTAGTGAAGTGTTCAGAAGGAGAGAAAATAATGTAGGAAGAAGAGTAAAGTAGGAGAGTGAGTAAAGTAGGGGAGTGAGTAAAGTAGGAAAGTAAAGTAGGATGGAGAGAGTAAATTAGGAGAAAGAGTAAATATGACAGGAGGTAGAGAAAAGTAGAAGAGAGAGAGAGAGTAAAGTAGGAAGGAAAAAGTGTCAGATTGGCAGTGCCTTGGTTGTTCTATCATCACCGTATCAATTAGAGGCAAACCATTTTCTTCCCTAGGTCCTGAGTCTTCTCCAACACCATACCTGACAAATTGCTTCCCATTCTTGCCATGACAACAAATGGTATGAACTACACCTAACTAAGAGATATTGATAGTCAAATCCCATTGTAATAATTGGTTTCAGGCTGACCAAATATCTATGTAATCACATAAATCCCATTGTAAGAACTGGTTTCAGGCTGACCAAATATCTATGTAATCACATAAATCCCATTGTAAGAACTGGTTTCACACTGACCAAATATCTATGTAATCACATAAATCCCATTGTAAGAACTGGTTTCAGGCTGACCAAATATCTATGTAATCACATAAATCCCATTGTAAGAACTGGTTTCAGACTGACCAAATATCTATGTAATCACATAAATCACATTGTAAGAACTGGTTTCAGACTGACCAAATATCTATGTAATCACATAAATCCCATTGTAAGAACTGGTTTCAGACTGACCAAATATCTATGTAATCACATAAATCCCATTGTAAGAACTGATTTCAGACTGACCAAATATCTATGTAATCACAGAAATCCCATTGTAAGAACTGGTTTCAGACTGACCAAATATCTATGTAATCACATAAATCCCATTGTAAGAACTGATTTCAGACTGACCAAATATCTATGTAATCACATAAATCCCATTGTAAGAACTGGTTTCAGGCTGACCAAATATCTATGTAATCACATAAATCCCATTGTAAGAACTGGTTTCAGACTGACCAAATATCTATGTAATCACATAAATCACATTGTAAGAACTGGTTTCAGACTGACCAAATATCTATGTAATCACATAAATCCCATTGTAAGAACTGGTTTCAGACTGACCAAATATCTATGTAATCACATAAATCCCATTGTAAGAACTGATTTCAGACTGACCAAATATCTATGTAATCACAGAAATCCCATTGTAAGAACTGGTTTCAGACTGACCAAATATCTATGTAATCACATAAATCCCATTGTAAGAACTGATTTCAGACTGACCAAATATCTATGTAATCACATAAATCCCATTGTAAGAACTGATTTCAGACTGACCAAATATCTATGTAATCACAGAAATCCCATTGTAAGAACTGTAAGTACAAACAATATAGAATAGATATAATTAAGGATTTCAAAACGTTGTTATATCCCATTGAGACGATATATAAACCTGTGTTTTACGTAAGTCTAATTGTTATATAAGGCAAATTTGTTATAACAGGATGCGCTATACAGGGATTCTACACATTTTTCTGTTTACTTTACAGGGAACAACATGAGCTTTGAGAAAGTTGTGCTGAGACGTGTCCAGGACACGGTCTCTCTTGATTGCCCGACACTTGGTGACAGTGAGGAGTACAAGGCTGTTATGTGGAACAAGAACACTGTCTTCTTTGTGACAGTCGACAAGAACCAGCAAGTCAGCTATGCCAGTGGTACCCCGACTACACGGGTGAGATATGTTTGTATATTGTGTATTATTTGTGTATTTAGTCATAAACTAGACATATGTTTCATACATTTAGTCATAAACTAGACATATGTTTCATACATTTAGTCATAAACTAGACATATGTTTCATACATTTAGTCATAAACTAGGCATATGTTTCAGAAATTTAGTCATAAACTAGACATATGTTTCATACATTTAGTCATAAACTAGGCATATGTTTCAGAAATTTAGTCATAAACTAGACATATGTTTCAGAAATTTAGTCATAAACTAGACATATGTTTCATAAATTTAGTCATAAACTAGGCATATGTTTTAGAAATTTAGTCATAAACTAGGCATAAGTTTCATAAATTTAGTCATAAACTAGACATATGTTTCATAAATTTAGTCATAAACTAGGCATAAGTTTCAGAAATTTAGTCATAAACTAGACATATGTTTCAGAAATTTAGTCATAAACTAGACATATGTTTCAGAAATTTAGTCATAAACTAGACATATGTTTCATAAATTTAGTCATAAACTAGGCATATGTTTTAGAAATTTAGTCATAAACTAGGCATAAGTTTCATAAATTTAGTCATAAACTAGACATATGTTTCATAAATTTAGTCATAAACTAGGCATAAGTTTCAGAAATTTAGTCATAAACTAGACATATGTTTCAGAAATTTAGTCATAAACTAGACATATGTTTAAGAAATTTAGTCATAAACTAGACATATGTTTCAGAAATTTAGTCATAAACTAGACATATGTTTCAGAAATTTAGTCATAAACTAGACATATGTTTCATAAATTTTGTCATAAACTAGGCATAAGTTTCAGAAATTTAGTCATAAACTAGACATATGTTTCAGAAATTTAGTCATAAACTAGACATATGTTTCAGAAATTTAGTCATAAACTAGACATATGTTTCATAAATTTAGTCATAAACTAGGCATATGTTTCAGAAATTTAGTCATAAACTAGACATATGTTTCAGAAATTTAGTCATAAACTAGACATATGTTTCATAAATTTAGTCATAAACTAGGCATAAGTTTCAGAAATTTAGTCATAAACTAGACATATGTTTCAGAAATTTAGTCATAAACTAGACATATGTTTCTCAGAAATTTAGTCATAAACTAGACATATGTTTCAGAAATTTAGTCATAAACTAGGCATATGTTTCTCAGAAATTTAGTCATAAACTAGACATATGTTTCAGAAATTTAGTCATAAACTAGGCATATGTTTCAGAAATTTAGTCATAAACTACACATATGTTTCTCAGAAATTTAGTCATAAACTATACATATGTTTCAGAAATTTAGTCATAAACTAGACATGTTTCAGAAATTTAGTCATAAACTACACATATGTTTCTCAGAAATTTAGTCATAAACTAGACATGTTTCAGAAATTTAGTCATAAACTAGACATGTTTCAGAAATTTAGGCATAAACTAGGCACATATGTTTCAGAAATTTAGTCATAAACTAGGCATATGTTTCAGAAATTTAGTCATAAATTAGACATGTTTCAGAAACTTAGGCATAAACTAGGCATGTTTCAGAAGTTTAGTCATAAACTAGACATGTTTCAGAAATTTAGTCATAAACTAGACATGTTTCAGAAATTTAGTCATAAACTAGACATGTTTCAGAAATTTAGTCATAAACTAGACATGTTTCAGAAATTTAGTCATAAACTAGACATGTTTCAGAAATTTAGTCATAAACTAGACATGTTTCAGAAATTTAGGCATAAACTAGGCACATATGTTTCAGAAACGTAGTCATAATCTAGGCATAAGTTTCAGAAAAAAAGCTGTACCACAAACATCTGTGAGTATTGCATTGTCAAATACCATGTAAAGTAAGTAAAAGTAGGTCTTTTAGCAGAAACCAAACTTCTGGGATGGAGATATCTCTATATGTACTACTCTACAGTAACTGTTAGGTGGGGTGGCCAGTTCCCTTCCCTGCTTTACCTTCCTTAACCCATGTGTTTGGTACACATTTTACAGCTGGGTCGACTAGAAGAGAGGGCTTGTCAGGCGAGAAATCATGACCTGGATTTTTTCTACCTGGATGTGGTTTCCTATCTGGTATGCTGTAAACTGATATGCAGGCTCACTATCAACTAGACTAGAACCTGGCATCACGTGGAACTTGATAGGCAGGGCTCACTATCAACTTGACTAGAACCTGGCATCACGTGGAACTTGATAGGCAGGGCTCACTATCAACTAGACTAGAACCTGGCATCACGTGGTACCTGATAGGCAGGGCTCACTATCAACTTGACTAGAACCTGGCACCACGTGAAACTTGATAGGCAGGCTCACTATCAACTAGACTACAACCTGGCACAATGTGGAACTTGATAGGCAGGGCTCACTATCAACTAGACTAGAACCTGGTATGCTGTAACCTGATAGGTAGGGCTCACTATCAACTAGACTAGAACCTGGTATGCTGTAACCTGATAGGTAGGGCTCACTATCAACTAGACTAGAATATGGCACCAAGTGGAACCTGATAAGTAAACTCAGTATCAACTAGACTAGAATATGGCACCAAGTGGAACCTGATAAGTAAACTCAGTATCAACTAGACTAGAATATGGCACCAAGTGGAACCTGATAAGTAAACTCAGTATCAACTAGACTAGAACCTGGCACTGCGTGGAACCTGATAGGCAGGCTCACTATCAACTAGGCCACCAAGTTCCTGAATACAATGTAACTAATGATCAATAATCTCTCAACAGCTGAACCTGACCAGTAAACATGATCTAGTTCTGGTAGATCTCCAGACCTCAGACACAGGCAATTACTCCTGTCAGATATACATCAACAAGAATGGCACCTGGGAACTCCAAGAGACAGTTCACATCCTGACTGTGCAGGGTAAGTTATATAACAGAATAACTTTTAACATTTGTTTATTAGCAAGGTTTATTAAAAACTGAAATGTAGGATTCCTTATCGTTTATATGACTTTATTAGCTTATTAGATGTTAGTCCTACATTGACTAACAATCATGCTGATTATTCTTGACTAATAAAATCTACAGACTGATATCTGCTTTCATATCTTGACTAATTGTAATCTACAGACTGATATCCGCTTTCATATCTTGACTAATTGTCATCTACAGACTGATATCCGCTTTCATATCTGGACTAATTGTAATCTACAGACTGATATCCGCTTTCATATCTTGACTAATTGTAATCCACAGGTTGATATCCACTTTCATATCTGGACAAATTGTAATCCACAGGTTGATATCCACTTTCATATCTTGACTAACAGTAATCCACAGATTGATATCTGATTTCATATCTTGACTAACAGTAATCCACAGATTGATATCTGCTTTCATATCTTGACTAATTGTAATCCACAGATTGATATCTGCTTTCATATCTTGACTAATTGTAATCCACAGGTTGATATCCACTTTCATATCTTGACTAATAGTAATCTACAGACTGATATCCGCTTTCATATCTGGACTAATTGTAATCTACAGACTGATATCCGCTTTCATATCTGGACTAATTGTAATCTACAGACTGATATCTGATTTCATATCTGGACTAATTGTAATCTACAGACTGATATCTGATTTCATATCTTGACTAACAGTAATCCACAGATTGATAACAACTTTCATATCTTGACTAACAGTAATCCACAGATTGATATCTGATTTCATATCTTGACTAACAGTAATCCACAGATTGATATCTGATTTCATATCTTGACTAATTGTAATCTACAGACTGATATCCGCTTTCATATCTTGACTAATTGTAATCTACAGACTGATATCCGCTTTCATATCTGGACTAATTGTAATCTACAGACTGATATCCGCTTTCATATCTGGACTAATTGTAATCTACAGACTGATATCTGATTTCATATCTGGACTAATTGTAATCTACAGACTGATATCTGATTTCATATCTTGACTAATAGTAATCCACAGATTGATAACAACTTTCATATCTTGACTAACAGTAATCCACAGATTGATATCTGATTTCATATCTTGACTAACAGTAATACACAGATTGATATCTGATTTCATATCTTGACTAACAGTGATCCACAGATTGATATCTGCTTTCATATCTTGACTAATTGTAATCCACAGGTTGATATCCACTTTCATATCTTGACTAATAGTAATCCACAGATAATTGTAATCTACAGACTGATATCCGCTTTCATATCTTGACTAATAGTAATCCACAGATTGATATCCACTTTCATATCTTGACTAATAGTAATCCACAGATTGATATCCACTTTCATATCTTGACTAATAGTAATCCACAGATTGATATCCACTTTCATATCTTGACTAACAGTAATCCACAGGTTGATATCCACTTTCATATTTTGACTAACAGTAATCCACAGATTGATATCTGATTTCATATCTTTACTAACAGTAATCCACAGATTAATATCCACTTTGATATCTTGACTACTGGTAATAGTAATCTGCAGATTGATATCCGCTTTCATATCCAGTGTACATGTGGATTTTTTGGAGATCCCTAGTGATATTGCTTGAAGATACAGAGTAATGATTGGTGCTGTTGGAAAGTGACATGCTGTTTTGCTGAAGTGGACGGAATACATATGGGGAAACCTGAATACAATGAAGTCAATCCTTTACATCTTTTGAGTCTATTTTTGAATATTTGGTTGTTGCATTGTTGGTTGGTAGTTGATCCAGTGGTCCTTGAGCTCATGATTTAGTTGTTGTATTGTTGGCTATGCTGAAGCTGGATGTGTCAGGTTGAAAGGTGCAGGTATCACATCTAATGTGTCAATTATAACACAACATATTCTGTTCCGGGGTACATCCTGCTTATCTACAGGAGTGTGAGAGATGAACTCAGAAGAAGATAAAGATATAGTGAGTTTCAAGTATCCGACATAGGAAGGTGAAGCACTCTTCTATCATTCAGCCCTGTGACAATGACAAAAGTGGAAGGATGTATTGCTGTGTATATCATAACATAGTTATGCATGTTTGATGTGTCGATTGTAGATGTTGACCGTTTGAAGTTAATAGAGAGAGAGAGAATTTCAAGCTGATTATTGTTTCCAACAGATGTACCAAGTGCTCCGGGCAAACCCGATGTGAAGGATGTAGAGTCAAGACAAGCAACAATCTCGTGGAGACCCAGTGAAGCCAATAATAGTCCAATCTCTGCTTACATTTTAAGTATCAGGTTAGTATTGTTCATTTCATTGATTTGTTTACTGTTTTTGTTGATTGAGGTTTAGTACGACAACCAAATAGGACACTTTTGTGTTAACTTTATTTCCTTTATGCCAGCAGGGATACAAACTGCCATCCCGCGCCATAATCTGTGGACATTGTTTTTATTCACAGAGAGTGTGATGGGACTCAAAATCTACAGGAGTTGAGCACACAGAATGAATCCTTACAAATGACAGTAGATGGTCTGACCCCATGGACTTGCTACGTTGCCTCTGTTGTGGCCGTTAATGGAGTTGGTCATGGCAGTCATAGTGAAATCAGCAAGTTTTACACACAGGAAGAAGGTAAGTTACACGTTCTGTGTAGTTTGCTTTCTACAGATACGTTTAGTGACCTAGTTTGTTTGTGAGAGCTTGTTACATATATGTTTGGTGACCTAGTTATGAGAGACTGTTACAGATATTAAGTGACCTAATTTGTGAGAGGTAATTTGGTGACCTAGTTTGTGAGAGATGTTCGGTGACATAGTTTGATAAAGATGTTGAATGACCTACTTTGTGAACAATTTTGGATGACCTAGTTTGTCAGAGATGTTTGGCTACCTATTTTGGGAGAGATGTTTGTTGACCTAATTTGGGAGATGTTTGGTGGCCAAATGTGGGAGAACTTATTACAGAGTGTGTTTGGTGACCTAGTTTGTGATATTTGGTTAGTTATGTTTTGTGATACATTTTTTCAGTTATTATGAAGTCATGTTTGGTGACCCGGTTTTTACAAGTATTGTAAATATTATTCATGACCTATTTCATGAGAGTGTTGAAGATATTACTAATGACCTAGATTGTGAGAATTTGTTGCAATTGTTGATGACCTAATTTGTGAGAGTTTGTTACAACATATTTCTGATGATTTAGTTCATGAGAGTGCTGCAAACATTGTTGATTACCTAGTTTGTTAACAGCATGCTGTAACATGTGAGAGTTTGTTACATGTTATTGATGACCTCGCTTGTTACATATGTTACGTATTGATGACGTAACATGTGAGAGTTTGTTACATGTTATTGATGACTTAATTTTTGAAAGTTCATTACATGTTATTGATGACCTAGCTTGTGAGAATGGTACAACATGTTATCGATGATCTGGTTTGTTATATGTTATTGATAACTTGGTTAGATATTTTTAATCTCTCTATATCAGAGGTCATGATATGCCCAGAATTTAGATGAGTGGATAAAAAAAAAACAGCAACATTTATACTATTCAGGATGTATTGATCAACCCAGTTTTTTATTGGCTATAGTGATTTTCAGATCAATATTTATGTACAGTAAGTTGCCATTGTTTTCATAGTTCTCCATGCCTGTCAATCAGTTGTCATAGATTGCAGGTCTAGTGCATTCATGCCTGTTGATTTTAATTCATTCATAAATGTTCTTCTGATCGTTGTTTTTGGTCTTCCTTGTTTTTTTTTTTCGTCTGGTGTCCACATGAAGACTTGTCGTGGATGTCTTCCTTCATTCTAAGTATGTGGCTGATGTATGTCCAGCAACGTTTTCTGATGATGTTCGTCACATATTATTGTTGTGTCTCCTCTCTTAGTATGTCATTTGATTTGAAATCTTTCCAATTAGTATTCATGATTTTTTTCTGGAGCATCTATTCTCGAAAGAAACTAAATTCTTATCCATTATTGCGATAGATGTCCAACTTTCACATCCATATGTCAATGATGGAATCACACTTGCATTGAATAGTTGTAGTTTGATATGATTACTTGCAATCTTTGATCTCCAGATGGTTGAAAGTTTGTTAAAGGCACTGGAGGCGAGAGCCATTCGAGTCTTGATTTCTGAGTTGGTATCCCCGTCTGCTGTTATCTTGCTTCCCAAATATACGAAATCTGAAACGTTGTCTAGTATGTTGTCATCTAGTTTAATTGATATATAAAGTTTAATTGATTGTACTAGCATTTAATGAATGATTATGATGCACATACTAACCACTCGTGTGTGTTTGAATAACTTTGTCGTTATTTTTTCACGTGTTAACGCTAGCCATGGAAGACAGTAACAATAGTACAGTTGTTGTGGACTGTGAGTAAATACTTGATTGTTTCTGTGATGTTGTTTGCTAGACTTCAGTAGAATGGTACACACTGAGACGACTTGTAGTCAATGTCGTAATATGTCTGCCTTTCACCTGCTTGATGAGGTTATATGATAATGAATCAAAGATGCTATATTTTATTCTATTTTTATTGTAACATCATTTTGATCTAGTTCTGATGTCGATAACGTTCACATTTTGTTGGTACATTTAATCAGTAGATAAGACCTAACAATAAAATTAAAACAAATCGGAATCAACCTTTTTGTGTGTTTTTCAATTATTTCCGTGCATAAAGCATCACTTATAAAGGCTGATTCTGTTAGATTTTGTTGTTACGTCGAATTTTTCGAATGGTCACACTTAAGCTGTCCAGTAGCTACAAACTAATGACCTAGTTTTCTAAATTGCCGTGCTCAAATAGAGAAATAATTATAGCAATGCTGTGACCTGTCATGCACATCATATGAGGTTATAGTAGTACGTCATGCAAGTAGTTTGCAAAATTGCAAATCTGCAGGATTTTGAGAAGGAGACAAAAATATCTAAATATGTAACTACATGCCTGTGACCTAGAATCCAGTTATGTAACTACATGCCTGTGACCCAGAATCCAGTTATGTAACTACATGCCTGTGACCCAGAATCCAGTTATGTAGCTACATGCCTGTGACCCAGAATCTAGTTATGTAGCTACACGCCTGTGACCCAGAATCCAGTTATGTAGCTACATGCCTGTGACCCAGAATCCAGTTATGTAGCTACATGCCTGTGACCCAGAATCCAGTTATGTAGCTACATGGCTATGATCTAGAATCCAGTTATGTAGCTAAATACTGGCTTAACATCCCCTGTATCCACATGTTGCACCGGTACCAGTTGTAGACTTGATTGTTGTGTGTAGTTCTAGCTATTGTTGGTATATGTTGTTTAGTATTGTATTGGTGATGCATGTTGATAAACTTGTTTTATTTTCATGGATAGTTGCAGCACTTTTAGATAGATAACCCATGCACTAGGTGCATGTTTGTTCTTAACTTCTACTTATTTTGAAACAGATTTCTTTAAACTGATGATTTGTGATTGATTAACATTTTATTGATTATGTTGTAAGCATGATTTTGTTTAGTTTTGTTTACTTAATTTCTGGATCTGTCATATTTTGTAATGTGTGATTTTGCTTTGAGTGGTTAGGTTTTTTGAACATTAGCTAAATTTGGTCATTTTTTTTCTGTTGTTTTAGTGCTCATTCTCAAACTCCCACTGGATCTCTCTTGTAGCAGGACAATGGTATCCTACTAGATTTCTTTCTTGTAGCAGGACAATGGTATCCTACTAGATTTCTTTCTTGTAGCAGGACAATGGTATCCTACTAGATTGTCTTGTAGCAGGACAATGGTATCCTACTAGATTGTCTTGTAGCAGGACAATGGTATCCTACTAGATTTCTTTCTTGTAGCAGGACAATGGTATCCTACTAGATTGTCTTGTAGCAGGACAATGGTATCCTACTATATTTCTCTCTTGTAGCAAGACAATGGTATCCTACTAGATTGTATACTCTGTTCCACCATGGATGTGGTAAGGTATACCTGAATCACAACCACGGATGTGATTCCAGTTTGGTTATATCAGAGTTTATGAATAGAGATAGAGATAGAAGTGGATATCATGATTCCGGTAGTCTTGCCTGCTCGACCTTCAAGTTTTACAAACTTTATTATTTTTTAAACCAAAAATTACTTAATGTATTTGTTTTTCATTTAAAAGCTTTTACATTTTTAACCTTGGATACATATTTATTTAACCTTGGATACATTTGTTTAAATTGCTTGATTTTACTTTCTTTAATTATGTAAACACTTGGTTACACATTTATTTTTAAACCCCTAATTTAAGTCCCGTTAATTTAAAAAAAATAATTAATGATTTCACTTTCGTTAATAGAAATTTTTTTAAACATCTGATTTCACATTGTTAAATTTTAGAAAATTTCACTTTTCTTTAATTTTTGTAAAATGTCTGATTTCAGTTAAACAATTTATTGTAAACATCTGATTTAACCTTTTTTAAAATTTGTTTCTTAATGACTGATTTCACTCTCTTTAAATAAAAAAATAAAAACTCTTGAATTCACGTACCGGCACTTTAATGAAAAAAAATGTCTGATTTCACTTTCTTAAATACTGTTTGAAATGTCTGATTGCACTTTCTTTAATTGTTTTATATCCTTGGTTTCATTTAAACATTTTTTTAAAATGTCTGATTTCACTTTCTTTAATTTTTTTTTAGCCTGCCTGATTTTAGTTTTTAAATGCTTGATTTAATTTTTAAACATTTTTTTTACCGCCTCGTTTTTAAAATTTCTTTTTAATGATTAAGTTTGTTTACTTTAAAAAAATATCCTTTTTAAAACCGTGCTTACTTTTATAAAATGTTTGATAAATGTTTCTGACCTGTTATCTGATTTATGTTATGGCAACTATCAAGACATGAGATCATAGTTGATTCCAGTAAAAACTGAATAGAATGAAATTCATGGAATGGAATTTTGAATCAAGAGGATGAGAGAGAATATCTTCTTCTCTCAGACTGAATCTATTGTCTCTTGTAACGTGTAGTCTCTCAGACTGAATCTATTGTCTCTTGTAGCGTGTAGTCTCTCAGACTGAATCTCTTGTCTCTTGTAGCGTGTAGTCTCTCAGACTGAATCTATTGTCTCTTGTAGCGTGTAGTCTCTCAGACTGAATCTATTGTCTCTTGTAGCGTGTAGTCTCTCAGACTGAATCTATTGTCTCTTGTAACGTGTAGTCTCTCAGACTGAATCTATTGTCTCTTGTAGCGTGTAGTCTCTCAGACTGAATCTATTGTCTCTTGTAGCGTGTAGTCTCTCAGACTGAATCTATTGTCTCTTGTAGCGTGTAGTCTCTCAGACTGAATCTATTGTCTCTTGTAGCGTGTAGTCTCTCAGACTGAATCTATTGTCTCTTGTAGCGTGTAGTCTCTCAGACTGAATCTATTGTCTCTTGTAGCGTGTAGTCTCTCAGACTGAATCTATTGTCTCTTGTAGCGTGTAGTCTCTCAGACTGAATCTATTGTCTCTTGTAGCGTGTAGTCTCTCAGACTGAATCTATTGTCTCTTGTAGCGTGTAGTCTCTCAGACTGAATCTATTGTCTCTTGTAGCGTTTAGTCTCTCAGACTGAATCTATTGTCTCTTGTAGCGTGTAGTCTCTCAGACTGAATCTATTGCCTCTTGTAGCGTGTAGTCTCTCAGTCTGAATCTATTGCCTCTTGTAGCGTGTAGTCTCTCAGACTGAATCTATTGTCTCTTGTAGCGTGTAGTCTCTCAGACTGAATCTATTGCTCTTGTAGTGTATAGTTTATGAACACCAATCTTTTTTTGTTTTGAAACATTGACATGAAATAATGACTGAATGTGACTTTTGATTGAACAGAGTTGTTGTTCTTGTTGATATCCAACTTCTGCTGAGTAATTCTGCTCTTGGCTATTCAACGCCATTCTTAAAACAGTGCTGGTCTTCTGAAGTTGATTGAATGATCAATACAGTCAGCTAGTGAATTATTAAGGATTTACAATTTTTTTCCTGGCAGTTGAAAGGGAAGGGCAGTCAATAAGGTGTTCTACTGTTTATTTAGATAATAGTAGTGTCTACAAATGGGTAGTTGCTGGGGTCGGATACAGTTGAAATGGCTCATGGCTCTTGCATCTCCTATTCGAAACTGAAAGATAAGGGACTAATTTCTCCTTTAGTGTTTGTTTATCTTGTCATTTGGTCATGTCATTTCACTAAATACATTTTGTCTGGTTAGCCCATTTGCCCATATGTTCAGTCAGATTTCCGTGATGTTTCTGAGAATCTGTTTGAAAAGAGTAAGTTGACTTATATTCACAGATTGAGTTTGTTTATTGACACATGAATTGTTTTTGACAGCTCTATTACATTTTTTCTACCTACCTTTGCTATTACTGATGTTGTTAGTTGTACGCTTATCATTTGCACCATTTTTGTGTAGATATGTTGTATGGTGTGTCTAGCACAGCTTCAATCTTCATAATTCTGCAAGGACTGGTACTGTTATAGTGAGTCGATATCATTGCACTCAGGGTAAACCCATAGGTGTTTGGTCTCCACTAACATATGATGACTGGTATGCATGCTGATGGTTCTTATGACCCACTTTGAAACATTTTTTCTCATTCCTCTCCTAGGCATCCAGTTCTTCTGCTACACACTTAATACTCAAATCTTCAAATCTCATCCTAAATTTGTTATTGATAGAGGTAGGTCTACATCAAGCAAGCGCTGATGAAACAAGATCAACACGTCGCTCTTATCCATTAGCAACTCCCCGTATGTGTCAGATGCAGGTCTGTGCAATCTCTCATTTCTGTGCATACCAGCATGTCCTGGACAGTAGATCTCTTGGATTGTAACTGTCCATTTATAGTTCAGATCTCTCAACAATACGCTTATAGACTCTTGGATTGTAACTGTCCATTTATAGTTCAGATCTCTCAATAATAAGCTTATAGACTCTTGGATTGTAGCTTTGTCCATATAGTGTTTAGATCCCACAACAAGTCTTGCCATCAAGTCTGGAAGGCAATTACCTCCAGGCTAGAATGTGAACGGTGTAGTCAACAGATTGTTTGTTACTTTCATATAAACTGCCCTATACATTGCGTGCTCAGTTCTGTGAGTGTTCAGTCTGTACACAGTTGCTCAATTGTTTTCTGATTCAGTTGTTTGTTGGGGAATTGCAGGAGACAATATGCACATTTTTGAGGTGCACATATCTAAGGTGTACATTTTTGAGGTGCACATATCTAAGGTGTACATTTTTTTATGTGCACATATCTTGTGTGCACATGTCTTGATGTGCACATATCTTGATGTGCATTATATGAGGTTGTGAGTGAACATATTTAATGGTTATATTATTGTAGTTGCATAATTAAATGATTTACTGTGTAGTTTTGTTGAGTGGAAATATATAGTTTTGTTGTTGTATTTATGATTTAACTTGTAGTCTTGCTACCAACATCTGAGCTGTTTCTGGTTGTTTGTAACATCTTATTTGCTGCGATAATTTACATGTGAATAAATCAGTCTATTATTACAACTGTTATGTTGACGACACAAGATGTTGTAAACTCATTGTTTCACAAGTCAAGCAGCCATAATTCAAACAGTATGCACATGATGGACGCACAAGTCATAGTTCATGTCTGTACTGATCATTCAATTGCTGTGTTGTACGTACAAGATTTTCCTCCTGTAATTCTGACTTCCCGTTCCAAGAGTGAAACAGCACATTTTGTGCTATCTTTATGTCATGATGGGCCCTGTTTACTCTACTCACATGAAATGGTATGCAGTTTTTGTAATTGCTCTTTTCTTTTGTTTTGATCACTTTTGGCTTTTTTTGCTTTTTTTGTTGCTTTTACACAATTTTCTCTCTTGTAAGATTTTTTGTCTTATCATGTCTTCTAAAGAAATATTTTATATTGGCATGTCTTGTAAGACTTCTTTACCTTTGCATGTTTAGCATGGTAGTGAAATATTTTGTTGGTTCAGTTTGAAAAAAGGAGTCAGACAAGGATGTTTTCTATCACCATATCTCTCATGTAAGATATTAGCAGTGAAACAATTTTAACATGCTCAAAATTGGATGTCACGAGATTTACCAGAACTCAGATATTCTGATGATAAAACACTACTGTCCCACGGCAAATAAAGGCATTGAACACACCCTGTAAATTTCATCAAAGAAAATGAAAAACCAAACCTTTTTCTGAATGAATTATGACCAGCGGCAAAACTACTATGTTCTCAATCGCAATCAATGACAGAGAACTAGAGCGAATAATCAGTTTTGAATACCTTTATTCTCTTATAAGCAGCAAAGAAGAAGTCAGATGGAGGTTGGCCATTGCATCAAATAAACTGATACAAATGAAGAACATATGGTAGGCTGCAACAAAATAACAAAACTAACTTTCCTTAGAGCCTGAATATTCACATTGAAATATATGGATTTGAATCTTGGACAATCACACATAAGGTGAGAAACAAAAGTTGCGACATTTGAAACAAAATGTTAGAAAAGAATTCTCAGAATACCATAGACCTAAAACAAGATCCCCAATAGGGACATTCAGAGAGAAAGTAGAAAACTGGATCAACAGTCAGCTTCTCTGTAGAACATGACAATATTTGGGCTCAACAGATCTTTGAAGAGTTTGTGTGTCATGTCTTTACTCAACTGAGGGAGACCTGTCCTTCTGTCATCATTGCATGTTTAAGATTTACTTTATCTTGGCATGTTTGTATTTATATTGGCATTGCATGTCAGACTTATCTAGAAATGTCTTTTAAGACTTCTTTTATATTGACTTGTAAGATCTTTTTAAAATTTATAAAATTCTTGAGACTAACGGGAATTGAAACAGTCCGTTCAACAGCACCAAATCGCCTATCAACTATTGAACACGCGTTCTTCCGTACTTGACTAACCGCATCTCCAAAAAAAGATGCGATTTCATCAAGCCTTTCAAACCGTGCACACAAAGTCACCCGAACGGACCGATCGAGACAAGGACTATTACAACAACAACAAACATCCCGTACAGGTATTGAAATATCCTCAGTAACAACAAACATATAACATAATATCCGTATTAGTTATACAAGGAAAATATAGTGCGATTTGGTGCCGTTGAACGGACTGGTTCAATTCCCGTTAGTCTCAAGAATTTTAAAAAATTGTCCTCTGGCTTCCTACTTATATTTACTTTTAAAATTTATAAAAGTCTTGTAAAACTTATATTTGTATGCCTTGTAAGATTTAATTTACCTTAAAATGTCTTATAAGACTTTTAAAGCTTATATTTGTATGTCTTGTAAGATTTCCTTTACCTTAAAATGTCTTGTAAGACTTTAAGTGCTGTAAAGCTTATACGAGGGGGAGTCAATAAGTAAGTCACAAATTGATGTTGGATGGCAGGAAAATGCAGTAGGTGGTTTCTAAAGCTGTTTATAGTTGATATCATCATAGAACTTTATGTTTATGTTCGCTAGATGGCGCTAGCTGTACCTTGCGCATGCGCAGCACAAAAAACAAAATGGCTACTGTACTTACAGAGTGTACAATCAATGAACAACGTGCTGTTGTGCGTTTTTTATGGGCAAAAGGACTGCCTGCAAAAGACATTCATAAAGAAATGCTTCCTGTTTATGCTGACAATTGTTTGTCCCGTAAAGCGGTGCACAGCTGGGTAAAAAAATTTTCTCAAGGACGCTCTAAAATTGTTGACGAAATCCGATCTGGTCGTGCTGTTGAAATTGCAACAGACGCATCTGTGCAGCGGGTTGAGGAGATGATTCGAGGTGACAGACGAGTAACGATAGACGCTGTAGCAGCTGCAATAGGGTGCTCACATGGTTCAGCATACAGCATCATGCATGACCGATTGAAATTTAAGAAAGTGTGTTCAAGGTGGGTGCCCAGACAATTGACGGACGAACACAAAATGAACCGATTAGGCTTGTCATTGGAGCATCTCTGTCAATACGCAAATGAAGGAGAAGACATGATGAACAGGATTATTACTGGGGACGAATCATGGGTGCATCACTACCAGCCTGAATCAAAGCGTGCTTCAATGCAATGGAAACATCCTTCTTCGCCTTGTGTCCAAAAATTCAAGGTTACACCATCAGCAGGGAAGGTTATGCTGACAGTGTTCTGGGATTGTCAAGGAGTGCTTTTAACCAATTTCAAAAAGAAAGGTGACAATGTGAATTCTGAATCATACTGTGAAGTTCTATCAGTGCTTCGGGATGCAATTCGAAGAAAACGTCCAGGGCTGCTGACTAGAGGAGTGCTACTCCTTCATGACAATGCTAGACCACATACGGCTCGATTAACTCAGGAGAAAATAAAAAATCTTGGTTGGAAAATTCTGGAACATCCTCCTTACAGCCCCGATTTAGCCCCTAGTGATTTTCACCTTTTTGGTCCACTAAAAACCCACCTTGGCGGGAAGCATTTCGCGACTGACGCAGAAGTTGAATGTGAAGTGAAAATGTGGCTTAAAAAGCAGAGCACGCAGTTCTACGCAGCAGGTTTGGGAGGACTCATAAAACGATGGGATAAATGCATCAATGTTGGTGGAAATTATGTTGAGAAGTAAAGGGATAATGTATGTGTAAAAATAAACAGTTTTCAGGTTTTTATCGTCTTCAGTTTTTTTCTAAAGAGCCATTTGTGACTTACTTATTGACTCCCCCTCGTATTTGTATGCATTGTGAGTTTACATTGGCATGTCTTTTCCTCATTTCTTTCACCTTGAAATGTCTTGTAAGATTTCTTTTACCTTGACATGGCTTGTAAGACTTCTTTTATTTTGTCATGTCTTGAAAGCCATTTTTAAAATCTGGTATATCTACACAAATTCTTGAAACTGCTTCCTCAGTAAAAAGGAGTTAAATGTGGATGAACATGAGACTGCATGTTTTAAGAAACCCATAGTCCCATCATTGTCTGATATATGTGTATGGATGTGACTTGTATGTGACATCAATGTCTGATATATGTGTATGGATGTGACTTGTATGTGACATCAATGTCTGATATATGTGTATGGATATGACTTGTATGTGACATCAATGTCTGATATTTGTGTATGGATGTAACTTGTATGTGACATCAATGCCTGATATATTTGTATGGACGTGAATTGTATTTGCCAACATCTGATATATGTGTATGGATGTGACTTGTATGTGCCATTCTGCCCCTCTCAAAGAAATGGCATACTTCTTGCCAAACATATGGCTCATAAAACGTAACTTCATACTTCAAGTGATAAACACCAGGGATCTGTGAAAATATCCACTTTGTATGCAAGGCATTATGAACAGGATTGAGCCCATGACCTCTTGAATACAAGACAAGTGGCTTAATTACTACGCCAGGGAGATATAAGAGAATGTGACGGTTGATAGAAAAATGACACACTTAAGTATGAAGAAGCTGTGTTCCCTGAACCACACCTCCAGATTGCAGTAAATAAATCATGTTCCAGAGATAAACATTTTAACCAAAATGGATCATTCATGCGTATCAACAGGAAGATGTCATTTGGTGCCACAGATAATTTATTCATATCAACAGGAAGATGTCACTTGGTGCCATGGATCATTCATGTGTATCAACTGGAAGATGTCATTTGGTGCCACAGATAATTTATTCATATCAACAGGAAGATGTCACTTGGTGCCATGGATCATTCATGCGTATCAACAGGAAGACGTCACTTGGTGCCACAGATAATTTATTCATATCAACAGAAAGATGTCACTTGGTGTCAGGTGAGTACGGAAGATGGGGCATGATTTATACCTTCTCTGTTGAACAAGAACATAGAAATAATCAGCTGCATAATCCATCACATTGTCCTGAAAGTGATGACATCCTTTGAGCTGCATCCCACATTGTTTGCACAGACACTTCTTGTAGCACCTGAAGAAGACTGTAGCAGTACATAGAGTTGATAGCATGAGCAAGCAGGACAATGTACACCTCATTATATCCTATGATCGTACCGAAGGAGGTGAGTATGACTTATCCTGCAGATAGTACTATCATTGCCTGCTTTGGTGGCGATGAAGAGGAATACTTGCAGTGTGAGAGTAGGTCGTGAACAATGTCAACAGGTTTAACAGAAATCTAAAGATGAATTCAACGAGAACATTTGCTGATTGAAGGCGCAGCACGTGCAGTAACTGTTCCTGAACTGTGCTACTATAGCTGCTAGAAATAAACAAAATTCAACGAGAACATTTGCTGAGAGAAGGCGCAGCACGTGCAGTAACTGTTCCTGAACTGTGCTACTATAGCTGCTAGAAATAAACAAAATATCATTTTGTGCTTGTTGAAATATTTCCACATTTGATGCTTTCATGATGTGTGTTTGCCAAACTCAAGGCTGCTGTTGATTTCAATGTGATGTTGAGCAAGCTTCTAGCACATATTTTTGCTGTTCATGCTTATGTTTTTTGTTGATGAAGTTATTCTGTTATGACATCAAACAAGCTTATCAACAAGATATTTGTAGATACATTGTTTCTTTAAAGTATTCATGTTCATTTTATGAGTTGAACTTTGACCCTGGTCATACATTATCAATAATAAAGTTTCATGACAAGTTATTTGTAGACAAGTTCAGGGAAAAACAATCACAAGATTAGTCAATCATAGCTCTTACCCATAAGTCAGTTTTCATTGATGGCCACAATTTATGTCTCATTCATACATTTTATTCTCTCATTGATACATTCATAATTTAAACAAATTGAAGCCCATAATTCATGCAAGCAATGCCCATAATTCATTCAAGCAATGCCCATAATTCATGCAAGCAATGCCCATAATTCATGTCAGCAATGTCCATAATTCATGTCAGCAATGCCCATAATTCATGCAAGCAATGCCCATAATTCATGTCAGCAATGCCCATAATTCATGCCAGCAATGCCCATAATTCATTCAAGCAATGCCCATAATTCATGCAAGCAATGCCCATAATTCATGTCAGCAATGTCCATAATTCATGCAAGCAATGCCCATAATTCATGCAAGCAATGCCCATAATTCATGCAAGCAATGCCCATAATTCATGCCAGCAATGCCCATAATTCATGCCAGCAATGCCCATAATTCACCTGTCACCAATGTCCATAATTCATGCAAGCAATGCCCATAATTCATGCAAGCAATGCCCATAATTCATGCAAGCAATGCCCATAATTCATGCAAGCAATGCCCATAATTCATGCCAGCAATGCCCATAATTCATGCAAGCAATGCCCATAATTCATGCCAGCAATGCCCATAATTCATGCAAATAATGCTCATAATTCATGCCAGCAATGCCCATAATTCATGCAAATAATGCTCATAATTCATGCCAGCAATGCCCATAATTCACCTGTCACCAATGTCCATAATTCATCTCTCATTGATACCCATAATTCACCTGTCACCAATGTTCATAATTCATCTGTCTTATCCTTACCAGAAGTAGATAGTCCACATACTTTGGACACATCAGGAGAAAAGATTGAACACATCGTAACAACAGACAAGTTGAAGAGTAATAATAAAAGTAGGGGAAGACCAAGAGAGAGAGGAAGATGATGCTTCACATTCTAGCATGGGAGAACATCAATATCAGAAATGATTGACAGCACACGAAATAGAAAGCTATGAAAGACATGATAACCAATGCCACACAACATGGACCATAAGAAGAGATTTAGTTAGACTTGATAACAAAAAATCTAGTAACCAAAAAGAATGGTTTTACTGTTGAGATTGATTACTTTTGCAAACACATACACGGTAGATTACTTTTAGAAACACATACACAGTAGATTACTTTTACAAACACATGCACAGTAGATTACTTTTACAAACACATCATACACAGTAGATTACTTTTACAAACACATCATACACAGTAGATTACTTTTACAAACACATCATACACAGTAGATTACTTTTACAAACACATCATACACAGTAGATTACTTTTACAAACACATACACAGTAGATTACTTTTACAAACACATACACAGTAGATTACTTTTACAAACACATCATACACAGTAGATTACTTTTACAAACACATACACGATAGATTACTTTTACAAACACATCATACACAGTAGATTACTTTTACAAACACATACACAGTAGATTACTTTTACAAACACATACAC
Organism: Meghimatium bilineatum; assembly: GCA_034231615.1. Lineage (NCBI taxonomy): Eukaryota > Metazoa > Mollusca > Gastropoda > Stylommatophora > Philomycidae > Meghimatium > Meghimatium bilineatum. The sequence goes on along the minus strand of CM067317.1, from coordinate 1,916,881 downwards.
AGTAGATTACTTTTACAAACACATCATACACAGTAGATTACTTTTACAAACACATACACGATAGATTACTTTTACAAACACATCATACACAGTAGATTACTTTTACAAACACATCATACACAGTAGATTACTTTTACAAACACATACACGGTTGATTACTTTTACAAACACATACACAGTAGATTACTTTTACAAACACATACACAGTAGATTACTTTTACAAACACATACACAGTAGATTACTTTTACAAACACATACACAGTAGATTACTTTTACAAACACATACACAGTACCTTTTTTTTCGGAGAAAGAGTGAGACTTAAAGTGAATATTAAAAGTTGAAACAAAATGGTAACTTCTGCGTGATACAACTTTCAGTGAATGCTATGATACAACTTTCAGTGAATGCTATGATACAACTTTCAGTGAATGCTATGATACAACTTTCAGTGAATGCTATGATACAACTTTCAGTGAATGCTATGATACAACTTTCAGTGAATGCTATGATACAACTTTCAGTGAATGCTATGAAACAACTTTCAGTGAATGCTATGATACAACTTTCAGTGAATGCTATGAAACATGCAGCCATTTTTCTACAAGTTGATATATGATAATTGAAGAACACATTGGTTGATGAAGTTTTATATAAGTACATGTGGCCCTCTTACAGGAGACTATACACAAAGACACTGACCCATATCTGTCAGGATATACCAGCTATGCCTGTAAGTGTACCAACTGCCGTGGCATAATTACTTATATCAGGAATGACATTCAGGGACATGTCACCCAACTAACAGCCAATCCCACAGACATGCAGAAGGTGACCATCTGGCACACTGGAGGAAAATACACAATCTACAACATATACAGCCCACCTCAGACAACATGCAATTTACTGGAAATCCATACAACACAATTTATCAAAACAATACTTGCTGGTGACTTTAATGGTCACTCACCCCATTGGGGTTACCAGAACCACAATAAGACAGGAAGATATATAGAAGAACTCTGTGAAACAACAAACCTGTCGGTCCTTCAAGATGCAAAGTCTGTACCAACACTTTTGCACAGGAGCAATCTATCTCTCAGTCGACCTGACTTGACTATCTGTTCATCTGATATAATAGACTCTTGTTCTCTAGAAATTCTTGATGACATTGGAAGTGACCACAGACCAATCCTCACCACCATAACTATATCCAACAAAGCATATTTCAAACAGAAAACTCGCTGGAATTTTGGCAAGGCAGATTGGAAACTATTCCAAGAAACATCTGATTTCCTGCTAGGTAAAATCAAAAGCAATGACATAGAAACATTTACTGCAGAGGTGACAAAAGTTATCCTCAATTCAGCATCACAAAGCATCCCAAAGGGCAGTAGGAAATCATACAAACCATTCTACAACAAAGAAATGCAAGCTGGAATCCTCGATAGGAAAAAAGCAAGAGAAGCCCTTGAGATCTCACCTTCACAAGAAGCAAAAATCCTGTACAATAAAACATGTGCCAAAGTAAAACTAATAGTGAAGAAGACCAAACATGATAAATGGGCAAATACATGCGCAAATTTAGATCTACGGAAAAATGGCAGAAAGGCTTGGGGACTGATCAATAATTTGTCTGGGAAAAGAAGAACAAACGATAAACCTGTGATAGATGGAAACAGAACAATCACCACAGATCAGAAAAAGGCAGAACACTTTAACCGCTTTTTTGCCAGTGTGAACAGAGTGGGGAAGCTGTCCGAGGCTGACAAGAAGCGTCTGTACCTACTGAAGCAGCAAGAAGAAGTCCAAACCTCTGGCTCAACCATATTTAATGATGACTTCAGTATGCAGGAACTCCAACAAGGGCTGAAGAAACCAAAGCCAAGAAAGTCTCCTGGACCAGACAATATTTATAATGAAATGTTAACACACATTAGCACATCAGGGAAAGAAGTACTCCTTACACTAATAAATATGACCTGGAGAAATGGAAAACTGCCTAAACATTGGAGAAATGCTCACATCTTTCCCATCCTGAAAAGTAACAAACCTCCAGATGAACCCAAAAGCTACCGCCCCATATCCCTAACATCATGTCTTGGGAAATTGGCAGAAAGAATGGTTAACACACAACTTTACTGGTTCCTCGAGAGCTCAAACATCCTCTGCCAGGAACAGGCTGGCTTCAGAAAAGGCAGTTGCACACAAGACCAACTATTTAGGTTGCCACAGAAAATCCATGATGGATTCCAGGAAAACAAACACACTGTAGCCATCTTCTTTGACTTACAACAGGCTTATGATCAAGTATGGAGAAAGGGTCTTTTGATGAAGATGATTGAGATGGGAATTAGTGGAAAGCTATATAACTGGATGAAATACTTCCTCATTGACAGAACAATCCAGACAAAGATAAATGATGCAATTTCGTCTAAAGAAGTTCTAGAGGAAGGCTTACCAAAGGGCTCTGCTTTAAGCTGCACCCTCTTTCTCATTTACATTAATGACCTTGCCAAACATATCAAAGCTGAAAAAGCCCTCTATGCTGATGATTTAACAATATGGCAGAGCCATGAGAATGTTGAAAGTGCTGCCAAAAGACTAAATGGAGATTTAAAAAAACTACATGAATACTGTCAAACATGGAAGCTAAAAATAAACTGTGAAAAAACTGTCTATACCATCTTTACCAAGAGTCATAAGGTAGCCAAAGAAAATATCAGTCTATGGTTGGATACACAGAAATTGCCAAGAGAAGAACACCCCACATAACTTGGAATCACGCTTGATGTCAGCTCACCCTCAAGAAGCATGTAAAAAATATAAAAAATAAAGCACTTAAACGGTTACAACTACTGAAAAAACTCACTGGCACATCTTGGGGATCAGACAAGGATACCCTTAGAGGACTATACCTTGGTTACATATGTTAGAATACAACAGTGCACTCCTCACAACATGTTCCACAACAAATGTAGAATCCCTAGACAGAGTGCAGAACAATGCCCTACGTCTTATTAGTGGAGCAATGAGATCTACACCGACGGCTGCATGTGAAATACATACGAATGTAGAACCCCCTTGAGATGCGGAGAGATATGGCTGCAATGGAGGCTTATGAAAGAAGCAAAAGAATGAACAAAGACCACCCAAATAAACAACTTGTAGAAAACTGGGAACCAAACCACAGAATAAAACAAAAGTCAGTCCTGAGCCATGTCAATGAAATAAAAGACAGTTACCACCTTCCAGACAAGAGACAAAAACTGCAAATAGTAGAAAAATGTTTACCACCACACGCAGGCTTTAAATTGCCGGAAATCCAAACACAGTTAAGAGATAATGCAACGAAACGTTCCGACCCAGTAAGTATTATGAAAGCAACACAGAAAATAGACACCTTCCCAGAACAATGGATTCATGTCTATACTGATGGGTCTGCCTTCAAAACCACCATCAAAGCAGGTTATGGTGTCTATATAGAATATCCAGACAAAGCATCTGATGAGTTGTTTGATGCCTGTGGGGAGATATGTTCTAACTATGAAGCTGAAATAACAGCACTAGAAATTGCCTTGTACCACCTGAAGACCATATTTGATGCCTTCCCATCAAAAGTCCAAAACATTGTTATTTTTACAATGTCTGCTCTCTAAGCATTGGAATGTGATGGACATTGTAAACCCGAGCTAGCTGAAATATACCACCATGCAAACCAGCTGCTCACATCTTATGATGTCAACATTGTTATGCATTGGATTCCTGGCCACTCAAACACACCTGGCAATGATAAGGCAGACAGACTAGCAAAGAGGGGATCACAACAAGAACAGCCTTATACAGAAACAACAATGCACACAGTTAAAATGATTCTGAAATCTGTGGAAAAATAAAATTGGATGAACAGATAGGCCATGGGAAACACTGGGAGGGAAATCTATAAATATATGACCAGCCCAAATCCTAAAGACATCAACCTCCTGGAAAGAAAAGACCAGAGTATCATATTCCAACTGCGCACACAACATGTACAGCTTAACAATCACCTGAACAGAATACAACTACAACACTCTCCTGGGTATTTTATCAGTTGGTAACATGACACACACATTACACACACACACATGACATACACACATGACACACTCACAAATAGCATATCCTGTTCAGGATGTAACCATAAACCCAGAATATTTTGGCTGTAGGTATTTATAAGACGACATTTCATGAGAAATGTTAAAAGCAGCTGATGACACTTCCCTAAACCATCTACTATCTCTATTCAACCAAATATGGCAGATTGAATCACCACCACAACAATGGAAAAATGGAATAATTGTTAAATTACCAAAGAAAGGAGATCTGTCTGACTGCAACAATTGGTGAGGTATCACACTACTATCAATTCCTGGTAAAGTCTTTCTCATTATATTACTACACAGACTAAGAAATTCTATTGATGAGACTCTCTGACAAGAACAAGTGGGCTTCAGACCTAACCGCTCAACAATAGATCACATCTACACCTTAAGAACAATAAAAGAAGAATCCACAGAAAGACAATCAAAACTCATGATCAATTTTGTAGATTTCCAGAAGGCTTTCGATAGTCTTCACAGACCATCTTTCTGGAAAATTCTTACGCTTTACAACATTTTCCTCCAACACCTTTAACAAACTCTCAAACATCTGGAGATCGAAGATAACATAAACACATCAAATTGCAACTATTCAATGCAAGTTTGATTCTGTTATTGACATATGGATGTGAAAGTTGGAAATCTACTGCAATAGTAGATAAGAAGTCATTTGCCTTCAAGAATAGATGCCTCAGAAAAATCACAGATAATAATTGGAAAGACTTAAATCAAACGACTGTATGTCAGGAGACAAAACAAGAATATGTGACGAACATCATCAGAAAATGCAGCTGGACATACATCGGCCATATACTGAGAATTAAGGAAGGCAGAATTCCACGACAGGTCTACATGTGGACACCAGATGGGAAAATAAAACAAAGAAGACCAAAAACAACGCTCAGAAGAACATTTATGAATAAATTAAAATCAACAGGCATAAATGCACAAGACCTGCAATCCTTGGCAACTGACCAACAGGCATGGAGAACTATGACAACCGCCCTATATGCCAAACTTGGCAAAAGAAGAACTAACTGATTTTTAAGCAATATAAATACATTCAGGAGTTTGCCATTTCTGTCTGGACGGTCCAGATGCATAATTGCCTGTTGTGGGATTTGAATCTTGTACATTGACTGTCACAGACACGCGCTGTACTACACCACCACAAAACCAGAGAGATAATTATAAACAAAATATAACTAAATATTAAATAGTTTTTACAGATAGCTTAGCTTACAACAGAACAAAATGATATTTCGGCCAAAAGGTCTTTTATCAAGATAGAGACAAACAAGAAAAGGACACAATGTAGAAGGGGAATACATAGAATTTCATTTTGAATGACAGATTTCTTCTTCTTTCGTTCACTTGAAACATGTCTATATCTGTTGAATGACAGATAATATATACAACATATTTAGAACCTATGTCTTTGCTTCTATTTGTTCAGCCCCTGCTGGCATCCCGCGCAACTTTCGGTCAACAAATATTTCCAGCTCAGAGATAGGACTAGAATGGGATGCACCAGCTTCTGACCAACTTCACGGTAAACTGGAAGGTTTTCAGATCACATATGGTACAGATTATCTTGGCATGAAGAATGTGACCATTGATGACCCAGCCGCAACTGTGAGTCTCCTATTGTGTGATATTGTTGGTGTCTTGTATTGTGTGTGTACTTGTGTAATTACTTTATTATTATTATTAATTTTTTTCATCGCATTTATTGTTTTTCATGCCATGCTCATCTTTGCTTGTGAGGAGGCACAACATCAGCATATTGTGTGTGACTGGAAAGTCTTGTATTGTGTGTGAGACTGTGGAAGTCTTATATTGTCTACTGTTTATTATTCTGTCTTATCAAAACTTTCTTGTCACAACAGAATTTCTTGTCAGAAGAAGCAGACAGATTTTCTGAATTTGTTTGATAAATACTTGACCATAGTAATAGACACAAGTTTGTTCACATGAAGTGTTGTTTCATCTATAGAGTACAGTCTTGCAAGGTCTTCATCCATACACATTATATACTGTATATATCAAAGCCAAAAACAGTGCTGGTATTGGTCCAAAGGCTGCCATGGGAGTAGAGACTCTAGAGGGATGTAAGTCATATGTTGTTCTGGAGGGATGTAAGTCATATGTTGTTCTAGAGGGATGTAAGTCATATGTTGTTCTAGAGGGATGTAAGTCATATGTTGTTCATTCATCTATCTCTGTATTTTGTATTATAGCTGGGAGAAGTCACCAGCTGAGATTGTATTATAGCTGGGAGAAGTCACCAGCTGAGATTGTATTATAGCTGGGAGAAGTCACCAACTGAGATTGTATTATAGCTGGGAGAAGTCACCAGCTGAGATTGTATTATAACTCGGAGAAGTCACCAGCTGAGATTGTATTATAGCTGGGAGAAGTCACCAGCTGAGACTGTATTATAACTGGGAGAAGTCACCAGCTGAGACTATTATAGCTGGGAGAAGTCACCAGCTGAGATTGTATTATAGCTGGGAGAAGTCACCAGCTGAGATTGTATTATAACTGGGAAAAGTCACCAGCTGAGATTGTATTATAACTGGGAGAAGTCACCAGCTGAGACTGTATTATATATGGGAGAAGTCACCAGCTGAGATTGTATTATAGCTGGGAGAAGTCACCAGCTGAGATTGTATTATATATGGGAGAAGTCACCAGCTGAGACTGTATTATATATGGGAGAAGTCACCAACTGAGACTGTATTATATATGGGAGAAGTCACCAGCTGAGACTGTATTATATATGGGAGAAGTCACCAGCTGAGATTGTATTATAGCTGGGAGAAATCACCAGCTGAGATTGTATTATATATGGGAGAAGTCACCAGCTGAGACTGTATTATATATGGGAGAAGTCACCAGCTGAGATTGTATTATGACTGGGAGAAGTAACCAGCTGATACTGTATTATATATGGGAGAAGTCACCAGCTGAAATTGTATTATATATGGGAGAAGTCACCAGCTGAGACTGTATTATATATGGGAGAAGTCACCAGCTGAGATTGTATTATGACTGGGAGAAGTCACCAGCTGAGACTGTATTATATATGGGAGAAGTCACCAGCTGAGATTGTATTATGACTGGGAGAAGTCACCAGCTGAGACTGTATTATATATGGGAGAAGTCAACTGCAGAGATAGCTGGAGAAACCATCACATGGGACTATATTATAGCTAGAAGTCACCAGCTGAGATTGTATTATATATGGGAGAAGTCACCAGCTGAGACTGTATTATATATGGGAGAAGTCACCAGCTGAGACTGTATTATAACTGGGAGACGTCAGCAGCTGACATTATATTATAGCTGGGAGAAGTCACCAGCTGAGATTGTATTATAACTGGGAGACGTCAGCAGCTGACATTGTATTATAACTGAGAGAAGTCATCTTAAAATGATTGTATTATAATTAAGAGAAGCGATCAGCTGGGATTGTATTATAACCGAGGGAAGACACCAGGTGGGATTGTATTATAACCGAGGGAAGTGACAACACCTAGAACAGAGAGATGAGAAATATTCTCTGTGAAAGTGGCATGACTTAGAAAGACATGAATGAAAATATAAAAGAACAAGGGCAGGGGTTGGGAGAGAATTTGTTCATGATCTATGCTGGTATGAAGGTCAGGGGCATGTATTGACTGATTGTTATTGTTGTATGTGATGTGTATGTGATGTTTTGTTTGTCATGACATCCGGCTCCTTCTCCCAGGAATTACGAGGAATTTGAGAAACTAGATTGTAAAAGATGGCTGACACTAGATGGATAAGATAAGGCATACAGAGAAGCATCTGATCAAAACTGAAAACTGATGTTAACTCCATTGACTCTCCAAGAAAGTATGCCAATCAATAGGATAAAGGTTAAAAAAAGGGGCTCAAATGACATAGAAGATTGACTTCACTTTACTCACATTAGCTCAAGTGTCATCGTAAGAGGCAACTTAGGAGATTATAGGTTGGAGTTGGCTGCCCCATCCCATAGAGGGTCAAAGTGACCCAGAACCATGTTGAAGCCGGATATGACAGGCTGAAAGGTGCAGATATCACAACAAAGCTGTAACCCATGCCACAACTCATTTATTCTCCAGACTACATCCTGCTAATCTGCAGGAGTTTGAGAACGAATGCAGCAGAAGAATACACGAGCAATATTAGACTGGATGTTTTATGATTGTTGACAGAAGAACTAGTAGGTATGTTGTTATTTGTTGTCATGACAATAATGACACCGTTCCTCTGTTTCATCATAATGTTTATTGACAGATCCATCCAAGCCCAGAATCACACACATTAGTAACCAGCAGGCCACATCTTTCTACGTTAACTGGGAGCCGCCTAAAGAGATCAATGGAAGGTTGATTCAGTATGATCTGCAGTGGATCCACGGAGGGGTCACGGAATCCAGGTTAATTGCTGGACACCTCATTAGCAGCATGACGGCATTCATCTCTGATCTGAGTACGTGTCTTCCATTTCTTATTCTGTATTATGTTTGACATGCTATGGCAAGTCTTCTGACAATCTGACCAGTGAGTTGACAATCTGACCAGTGAGTTGACAATCTGACCAGTGAGTTGACAATCTGACCAGTGAGTTGACAATCTGACAAATGAGTCGACAACATGACCAGTGAGTTGATAATCTGACAAATGAGTCGACAACATGACAAGTGAGTTGACAATCTGACAAATAAGTCGACAACATGACCAGTGAGTTGACAATCTGACAAATAAGTCGACAACATGACCAGTGACTTGATAATCTGACAAATAAGTCGACAACATGACCAGTGACTTGATAATCTGACAAATAAGTCGACAACATGACCAGTGACTTGATAATCTGACAAATAAGTCGACAACATGACCAGTGACTTGATAATCTGACAAATAAGTCGACAACATGACCAGTGACTTGATAATCTGACAAATAAGTCGACAACATGACCAGTGACTTGATAATCTGACAAATAAGTCGACAACATGACAAGTGAGTTGATAATCTGACAAATAAGTCAACAACATGACCAGTGAGTTGACAATCTGACAAATAAGTCGACAACATGACCAGTGAGTTGACAATCTGACAAATAAGTCGACAACATGACCAGTGAGTTGACAACAGGACCAGTAGTTGACAACATGACCAGTGAGTTGACAACAGGACCAGTGAGTTGACAACATGACCAGTAGTTGATAACATGACCAGTGAGTTGACAACATGACCAGTGAGTCGACAACATGACCAGTGAGTCGACAACATGACCAGTGAGTTGACAACAGGACCAGTGAGTTGACAACAGGACCAGTAGTTGACAACATGACCAGTAGTTGACAACATGACCAGTGAGTTGACAACATGACCAGTGAGTTGACAACATGACCAGTAGTTGACAACATGACCAGTGAGTTGACAACAGGACCAGTGAGTTGACAACATGACCAGTAGTTGATAACATGACCAGTGAGTTGACAACATGACCAGTGAGTTGACAACATGACCAGTGAGTTGACAACAGGACCAGTGAGTTGACAACATGACCAGTAGTTGACAACATGACCAGTGAGTTGACAACATTTTCTTCTTTCGTTCACTTGAAACATGTCTATATCTGCAATTCTGTCTCCTTAATAAAACTCACTGTCTTTTGTAGTTCATACAGTGTGTTTCCATTGTGTTTTATGCGTGGCAACCTGATTATCTGTGCGCCTTTTGGCTGGTTGCCTCCGTCTTCAGCACTCTGCTTACTTGGGCCGGACTATGGTCCTGCTCGAGTGGGAGTGCCCGACCAGTCTTAGTTTCCAGCCTCTGATGGCTGAACTAAGCCCCATCACCACTTCAAGGTTCTGGCCTCGATGGGGAGTTGACAACATGACCAGTGAGTCGACAACATGACCAGTGAGTTGACAACATGACCAGTGAGTCGACAACATGACCAGTGAGTCGACAACATGACCAGTGAGTTGACAACATGACCAGTGAGTCGACAACATGACCAGTGAGTCGACAACATGACCAGTGAGTTGACAACATGACCAGTGAGTTGACAACATGACCAGTGAGTCGACAACATGACCAGTGAGTCGACAACATGACCAGTGAGTCGACAACATGACCAGTGAGTCGACAACATGACCAGTGAGTCAACAACATGACCAGTGAGTTGACAACATGACCAGTGAGTTGATAATCTGACAAAATATTATGTTTGTTGATTATCTGTATTTTCCAGTCATTTTGTGTTTTAATGCATGTCATTTTATTTGTTGATTATCTGTGTTTCTGCTCTTTGATTTAGCCATGATTATGTTTCTGTTATGTTTGTGCAGCACCTTACACAGAATACAAGGTGCAGGTGGCAGCAGTCACACATGGAGGTAGGGGAGAGTTCAGCGATCAATTCCCATCTCTAACTGATGTTGCAGGTCAGTTCTATTTAGTGTCACACAAGTTATTGTTCTAGAGAGATCTTTGACATCCTGGTCAGACTAGATCTTTGACATCCTGGTCAGACTAGATCTTTGACAACCTGGTCAGGCTATATCTTTGAAATCCTGGTAAGACTATATCTTTGACATTCTGGTCAGACTAGATCTTTGACATTCTGGTCAGACTGTGTCTGAATATTTCATTTATAGTCAGACCATGATCATAGTTACACTTAGAATGAATATCCAGTTTATGCTTATTAGTATTGTTGTCAAGTACAGGCTGGAAAACATCTCCAAGAGAAACAGAATAGAATATATGGAGACTATTAAATCAACATAGAAATGCTACTGTCAGCTACTACCTGATGATGATGAATTTACTTAAACAGGAATCAGAGCACCTATATTATTCTGTTGTACTGGTGGTAATCTGCCCTCATAGAACACACACAGTGTTCCTGACATGCCCCCATAGAACACACACAGTGTTCCTGACATGCCCTCATAGAACACACACACAGTGTTCCTGGCATGCCCCCATAGAACACACACAGTGTTCCTGACATGCCCTCATAGAACACACACACAGTGTTCCTGACATGCCCTCATAGAACACACACAGTGTTCCTGACATGCCCTCATAGAACACACACACAGTGTTCCTGACATGCCCTCATAGAACACACACACAGTGTTCCTGACATGCCCTCATAGAACACACACACAGTGTTCCTGACATGCCCTCATAGAACACACACACAGTGTTCCTGACATGCCCTCATAGAACACACACAGTGTTCCTGACATGCCCTCATAGAACACACACACAGTGTTCCTGACATGCCCTCATAGAACACACACACAGTGTTCCTGACATGCCCTCATAGAACACACACACAGTGTTCCTGACATGCCCTCATAGAACACACACACAGTGTTCCTGACATGCCCCATAGAACACACACAGTGTTCCTGACATGCCCTCATAGAACACACACACAGTGTTCCTGGCATGCCCTCATAGAACACACACAGTGTTCCTGACATGACCTCATAGAACACACACACAGTGTTCCTGACATGCCCTCATAGAACACACACACAGTGTTCCTGACATGCCCCATAGAACACACACACAGTGTTCCTGACATGCCCCCATAGAACACACACAGTGTTCCTGACATGCCCCCATAGAACACACACACAGTGTTCCTGACATGCCCCCATAGAACACACACAGTGTTCCTGACATGCCCCATAGAACACACACAGTGTTCCTGACATGCCCCATAGAACACACACAGTGTTCCTGACATGCCCTCATAGAACACACACACAGTGTTCCTGACATGCCCTCATAGAACACACACAGTGTTCCTGATATCCAGTTCTTGGTACAAGCAGCATCAGAAATCTTTGAATCCATTAGTTATCCATTTGTTTATTTATGCAGTTTCTCTTGCTGGTCATACTGTGTTGACTATGAAATTTGATTGTTTGACAGCTCCTGGACCACCTATAAATTTGAACGTGACAGAACTGGGTGCGAACTCTGTCCAGCTCTCATGGGAGCCACCTGTTGTGTTCTATAAGATTATAGACAACTATCTGATCAAAGGTTTTGATCATCGAGGCAATATTGTTGAGGAAATGGTCAAAGGTCAAACTAATAAGGTACTTTACTACATTTTGTTTATGGGATCTCCCTGATGTAGTTGCTGTTAACTTTGTGCTTAAGAGTTGGTGGGTTTGAATCCCACTTGAGATGTTTTATTTATAAAGTGCAAGATTTCAGAGATCCCTGGGGATTATCGCATGAAACTATGGAGTTACGTGCTCTATATGGTACTCTCAGCAAGCGGCGTGCTGTTTCATTTAGAGAGATTAGTGCATATAGGGGCAACAAAGGTACAATGAAATCAATCCTCTATACTTTTGGAGCACCTGTAACTACATTTTGCTATCGCAAATACTTTCAATTTCTATTTTACATTAACTTTTTATCCAACAGTTGAAAAGATGAAGAGAATTAACTTGATTGTACTGGGGTTTTCCAACATTTATTTCATCCCTCTCAGTGAAATGGTATTCTCCCTGCCAAGGGCATCACTCATAGCACATAACATGGCATGTAACACAGCACGTAACATGACACAAACACAGCATGTAACATGGCAAGTAACATGACACATAACATGGCATGTAATACAGCATGTAACATGACACATACCATGGCACATAACATGGCTTATAACATATGAAATGGCTTATAAAATATGGCAGTAGCATGTTGCTTCAAGTTATAAACCATAGGAATCTCTGAGAAAATGTGCTTTCTTAGCAAGATGTCATGAGGAGGGTACAGGAATGTTGTGTTAACAAGATGTCATGAGAAGAGTACATAAATGTTGTGTTAACAAGATGTCATGAGGAGAGTACAGGAATGTTGTGTTAACAAGATGTCATGAGAAGAGTACATAAATGTTGTGTTAACAAGATGTCATGAGGAGAGTACATGAATGTTGTGTTAACAAGATGTCATGAGGAGAGTACAGGAATGTTGTGTTAACCTTTAGCAAGCCAGATTAAAAAATACGAAACGTATCCCTGCCACCGGATTCTTTTTTGAAAATTTGCATTATTGATGGTGACTGTTTTGAAAATGTGATAATTTTTGGGTTGTTAGAGATATTTAAATAATATTTGCACATATAAATAAAGAATTGAATTAAGCATATATTGGTGTAATTTATGTACGTGTGTGTGATACCAGACGTATGAGAAAGTGGTAAAGACGTTTTTCACAAAAAACATATATTTTATAACAAATAAAGAGGAAAAAAATAAAAATAAAAAATAACTTACCTTACATATCGAATTCCTTGGCAACACTGTAAACTAAATCACGCAAATCTGTTGTATTTATGTTCTTTCACTGCGAAATTATCAAAATATAGCCGGGGGAACTGTATAAAACATGTAGATTTGCAGTAAAATCGTTCTTTTAGCTTAGGCCTAGAGTTATTTTTTCTGCCACTTCAAAATTTTTGATATCAAACGTACAAGTCCCCAAACCAGCACGGCATTCTGTATATTCACTGCTGTGAAACTAAATAACCTAATAATCCATGATTCAAGCCACGATTCAATGTTATTTTATTCGAAATACGATGAAATAAAGGTCTGTAAAACCGATCCATCATCAAGGCATCGTACCGGTGTACAGATGTGGTCAGATTAATTGCTCTTAAACTTTTACGAATAGCTAGCCATTTTCAAAAACGATCATGTCGGAAGTGGGGGATGTACCGGCTTCGATTGCGCATGTCCCCAGCTATGTGCACGGACTGTAGTACGTGTAAATCTCACGATAATCTCGCTGGGTGGGACGGCCCGCCATCAGCGCGAGCGGCCAATTTGTTTTTCGGCGGCTGGATATGATATCGGCTCGGTGAAGGTTAACAAGATGTCATGAGGAGGGTACATGAATGTTGTGTTAACAAGATGTCATGAGAAGAGTACATGAATGTTGTGTTAACAAGATGTCATGAGGAGGGTACATGAATGTTGTGTTAACAAGATGTCATGAGGAGAGTACATGAATGTTGTGTTGGTAGTACATATTGTTCTTTCAAGAATAGATGTATGTGAATGAAATGTCAAGAAATGTGTGTGAATGAAATGTCAAGAAATGTGTGTGAATGAAATGTCAAGAAATGTGTGTGAATGAAATGTCAAGAAATGTGTGTGAATGAAATGTCAAGAAATGAGTGTGAATGCAAAGGTATCGAAAACTATTTTTGAATGAACAGATATTGAATAATGTTTGTGAGTATGATTACAAAACTAATTATGTGATAATGAACTAGATGTAATTGTTGATAATCTCCACAGCATGTACTGACAAATTTGATATCAAACTCTCGCTATCATCTGAAAGTGGCTGCCATAACCAATGCTATTTTTAGTAGCAGCAAATGGGTTGGAGATTTCACAGACACATACGTACTTACACTTGGAGGTTAGTTGGTTGCATGCTTTTTTGTGTGTGTTTGTATGCTTTGTGCTTTTTTGTGTGTGTTTGTATGCTTTGTGATTTTTTGTGTGTGTTTGTATGCTTTGTTATTTGTATCGTAAAAATAAGATACGAGAGTAGCTAGTCACCCCATACATTGAAATATAAAGAGGAGTAAGACAAGGATGTATTTTATCATCCTAACCATTTAATATCTACACTGAGAGTGTTTTTTTAAACATATAGGAGATGCTAGGGCTGAAGTTCAGTGTAAAAATAATAAACAGTCTGCAATATTCAGATAACACAGTCCTCGTGGCATAAAGTGAACAGATACCACAAAGATTAATATATCAAGTAAACACATGAAACAGAGAATATAAACTAGATATTAACATCAAGAAAACAAAAATGATGATAATCAACAGTAATCAATGAGGAACAAATGCTAAACATAAAAATACATACACTATATAATTCCAGTACCTATGTCTTGGACATGTAATCTACATGAAACTATATTGCAACAAGTAGACCAGTACCTGTGTCTTGGACACACAATCAATAATGATGGCAAATGTGAAACAGAAGTTAAAAGGAGAATAGGAATGGCTAAAAGGAGAATAGGAATGCCTAAAAGGAGAATAGGAATGGCTAAAAGGAGAATAGGAATGCCTAAAAGGAGAATAGGAATGCCTAAAAGGAGAATAGGAATGGCTAAAAGGAGAATAGGAATGCCTAAAAGGAGAATAGGAATGGCTAAAAGGAGAATAGGAATGGCTAAAAGGAGAATAGGAATGGCTAAAAGGAGAATAGGAATGCCTAAAAGGAGAATAGGAATGGCTAAAAGGAGAATAGGAATGGCTAAAAGGAGAATAGGAATGGCTAAAAGGAGAATAGGAATGGCTAAAAGGAGAATAGGAATGGCTAAAAGTACTTTCAGTGATATGAGGAATATATTAACATTGAAACAAATTACAAACAAGCTAATAATTAGAATTATAGAATGCTTCAAATACTTAGGTGTAACATTCTCTTCAGATTGAAAGACAGACTTCAAAATAGACATTCGTTGTAGCAAAGCGAATCAAATACTGGGTCAATTATCCCCTTTATTACAACACAAAATGCTACCAATGACTACAAAAAAAACCATCTTATCCAAAGCATCTTCATTCCAACCCTGTGCTACCAATATCAAACATGGTTCTTAACAGCAAAACATAAGAGAGACAACTGGTTACAACAGAGATGTCTGAGAAAATCCACAGGAGTGACCAGAAGATACAGAATTAGAAACAAGGTCATAGGAGAAAGAGTGGGTGTCATATCAATTCTACAATACATACAAAACTACAGATACAATGGTATGGTCATCTGGAAAGAATACTGTGTGATTCATTAGTTTATAAAGCATATACAAAGAGAGGAGAAGCAGAAAGAAGAGCCAAGGGTAGACCTAGAGTACGCTGGATCGACAAAATCAAAGAGACATTACACAAACACTAAATAACATTATCTGAAGCTGCCAGAAAAGCGAGAACAAGAACATTGTATCTCCCTCGACACCCATAAAGAGTAACAGAGGAAGGAAAGAAGAAGAATGCTACATCTATTATATATTAATGTATGGCTCAGAAATATGGACAATAAACAAACAATTAGAAGACAGAATTGATGCTTTGAGATGTGGATATATTTAGAAGAATAGGGAGAACTTTATGGACAGAGAAGAAAATGAAAAAAAAGAGGTTGTAACAACACTTCATATGAAAAAAGTGGTTGTAAGAACACTTCGTTTGAAAAAAGTGGTTGTAAGAACACTTCGTATGAAAAAAGAACTATTAAAGGTAATAAAAATCAAACACATAGAGTATTTTGGACATATGAACTCTTTCCGCTCGTAAAAATTATATATCGTTGCAGATAGAACCTCCATTCTGGATGTTGATAGTGAGGGAGAAGTGACAACAATCAAGTTCATTGATGAAATCTTGATCAATGCATGTCTTCAACTGGAGAATGAGGGAGAAGTCACCACAATCAAGTTCATTGATGAAATCTTGATCAATGCATGTCTTCAACTGGAGAATGAGGGAGAAGTGACAACAATCAAGTTCATTGATGAAATCTTGATCAATGCATGTCTTCAACTGGAGAATGAGGGAGAAGTCACCACAATCAAGTTCATTGATGAAATCTTGATCAATGCATGTCTTCAACTGGAGAATGAGGGAGAAGTGACCACAATCAAGTTCATTGATGAAATCTTGATCAATGCATGTCTTCAACTGGAGAATGAGGGAGAAGTCACCACAATCAAGTTCATTGATGAAATCTTGATCAATGCATGTCTTCAACTGGAGAATGAGGGAGAAGTGACTACAGTCAAGTTCATTGATGAAATCTTGATCAATGCATGTCTTCAACTGGAGAATGAGGGAGAAGTCACCACAATCAAGTTCATTGATGAAATCTTGATCAATGCATGTCTTCAACTGGAGAATGAGGGAGAAGTGACTACAGTCAAGTTCATTGATGAAATCTTGATCAATGCATGTCTTCAACTGGAGAATGAGGGAGAAGTCACCAGTCAAGTTCATTGATGAAATCTTGATCAATGCATGTCTTCAACTGGAGAATGAGGGAGAAGTGACTACAGTCAAGTTCATTGATGAAATCTTGATAAATGCATGTCTTCAACTGGAGAATGAGGGAGAAGTGACTACAGTCAAGTTCATTGATGAAATCTTGATCAATGCATGTCTTCAACTGGAGAATGAGGGAGAAGTGACTACAGTCAAGTTCATTGATGAAATCTTGATCAATGCATGTCTTCAACTGGAGAATGAGGGAGAAGTGACCAGTCAAATTCATTGATGAAATCTTGATCAATGCATGTCTTCAACTGGAGAATGAGGGAGAAGTGACTACAGTCAAGTTCATTGATGAAATCTTGATCAATGCATGTCTTCAACTGGAGAATGAGGGAGAAGTGACCACAATCAAGTTCATTGATGAAATCTTGATCAATGCATGTCTTCAACTGGAGAATGAGGGAGAAGTGACTACAGTCAAGTTCATTGATGAAATCTTGATCAATGCATGTCTTCAACTGGAGAATGAGGGAGAAGTCACCACAATCAAGTTCATTGATGAAATCTTGATCAATGCATGTCTTCAACTGGAGAATGAGGGAGAAGTGACTACAGTCAAGTTCATTGATGAAATCTTGATCAATGCATGTCTTCAACTGGAGAATGAGGGAGAAGTGACTACAGTCAAGTTCATTGATGAAATCTTGATCAATGCATGTCTTCAACTGGAGAATGAGGGAGAAGTCACCACAATCAAGTTCATTGATGAAATCTTGATCAATGCATGTCTTCAACTGGAGAATGAGGGAGAAGTGACCACAGTCAAGTTCATTGATGAAATCTTGATCAATGCATGTCTTCAACTGGAGAATGAGGGAGAAGTGACCACAGTCAAGTTCATTGATGAAATCTTGATCAATGCATGTCTTCAACTGGAGAATGAGGGAGAAGTGACTACAGTCAAGTTCATTGATGAAATCTTGATCAATGCATGTCTTCAACTGGAGAATGAGGGAGAAGTGACCACAGTCAAGTTCATTGATGAAATCTTGATCAATGCATGTCTTCAACTGGAGAATGAGGGAGAAGTGACCACAGTCAAGTTCATTGATGAAATCTTGATCAATGCATGTCTTCAACTGGAGAATGAGGGAGAAGTGACTACAGTCAAGTTCATTGATGAAATCTTGATCAATGCATGTCTTCAACTGGAGAATGAGGGAGAAGTGACTACAGTCAAGTTCATTGATGAAATCTTGATCAATGCATGTCTTCAACTGGAGAATGAGGGAGAAGTGACTACAGTCAAGTTCATTGATGAAATCTTGATCAATGCATGTCTTCAACTGGAGAATGAGGGAGAAGTGACCAGTCAAGTTCATTGATGAAATCTTGATTAATGCATGTCTTCAACTGGAGAATGAGGGAGAAGTGACCACAGTCAAGTTCATTGATGAAATCTTGATCAATGCATGTCTTCAACTGGAGAATGAGGGAGAAGTGACTACAGTCAAGTTCATTGATGAAATCTTGATCAATGCATGTCTTCAACTGGAGAATGAGGGAGAAGTGACTACAGTCAAGTTCATTGATGAAATCTTGATCAATGCATGTCTTCAACTGGAGAATGAGGGAGAAGTGACCACAGTCAAGTTCATTGATGAAATCTTGATCAATGCATGTCTTCACCTGGAGAATGAGAGAGAAGTGACCAGTCAAGTTCATTGATGAAATCTTGATCAATGCATGTCTTCAACTGGAGAATGAGGGAGAAGTGACTACAGTCAAGTTCATTGATGAAATCTTGATCAATGCATGTCTTCAACTGGAGAATGAGGGAGAAGTGACTACAGTCAAGTTCATTGATGAAATCTTGATCAATGCATGTCTTCAACTGGAGAATGAGGGAGAAGTGACTACAGTCAAGTTCATTGATGAAATCTTGATCAATGCATGTCTTCAACTGGAGAATGAGGGAGAAGTGACCACAGTCAAGTTCATTGATGAAATCTTGATCAATGCATGTCTTCAACTGGAGAATGAGGGAGAAGTGACTACAGTCAAGTTCATTGATGAAATCTTGATCAATGCATGTCTTCAACTGGAGAATGAGGGAGAAGTGACTACAGTTCAGTTCATTCAACCAAATTGGACTAACAGCCTCAAAATGAGAGGTACATTTCAGGAAAAAGACAAAAAGAATCTGTAGACTGAAGTACAGTAAAATAGTCTAGTGCAATGAAGATTGAAGTGCAATAAAGATAATGATAGTGTTCACGTAAAAGCACTGGAAACAAAAAAATACCAACATGCACATAGAAGTAACTCTGATGTAACAATTATACACAGACATGCACATAGAAGTAACTGTCTGTGATGATTACCATTTCAGATTATGATGAAAGAAATAAAGTCATCTTGGATGTAGTCAACCATGGTAAGGTTGCAGTTTATGTTGTATAAATGTGATTGAGTTGTTAGTTAGTTAGTCGTCGGATCATCATCATTGCAAACTGGACACGTCCATAGTTGCTACGATCTCTCCTTGAGTGTATCCGCCGTTACACTTCTGCTGACAGTACCGGTCCTATGCTGGTTGACCATCCTTCTGCGCCCTCCAAAATGTTCACTTCTAGCAACACCGCATTTCAATCCCTGATCTTTAATCCTAGTCATTGAAAAGGAATCCTCATCCACACTAGGCTCACTCTCGCTTACTATATCTCTTAAGGAGTTCAAAACGTTAGTGAGATCCATTGCCCCATCACTCTGTGCCACAATCGCACATGATGCCATTTTATCCGCTCTTTCATTGCCTCAAACACCCACATGTCCAGGCATTAAAATAAATATAACCACTTTCAGCCTCGCCTTTCTCAAGGCATCAATCCACTGTTTGCGAATGAGACCCTCTTGTATCTTCCTAATCATACCCATAGAGTCACTCAAGATGCAGACCTATGTTACCCTCTGTGTGCATACCCACTCAAATGCCCTGGTCACTACCATAGTCTCCATGGTCATGCTATCCATAGTGACCTCAAAGGCACCACTCACCTCCCTGATCATTTTACCTGCGCACTGAGCTGTGTACGCCTAAGCACTGCGAACATGTCTAATCACAGATCCATCAGTATATATAATCACATAATACCTCTTTGGTATTCTCACTGACCAAAGACTGCACTTCTTTCTCCACAGCTGTGGGACACCATTCTCTGCATTCCCTGCTAAGTGATATTACTACTCTCAAGCAAGTTTCAAAATCTGTGGGTAGACTTATCCATTCTGCACCTGCTGCCACATCCTGCAATCTGCACACACTTTGTATGACATCCTCGGCACATCCCATCCACGACCTCCCTCTCTTGAGTCTGCTGCCTTTAACTTTCTGTATTTCAGAATGCAACAGGTGTTCCTTATCTGCATATATTTGAAGGTACGCCCGTGCACGGCAATACTGTAATCTGTACTCAGCTGTTGGACAGTCAAGTAGGTATCGCATAGCTCTTGTCGATGTGTCTCTTGTGCATCCCAGTATGATACACATTGCTGCATTCCAGTCTTTCGATCTGAGTTTTGCTAAGAGTCAGAATTGCCAGTGCATATTCTACCACAGCCACAACCGAACCCTGGTACAAAAGAAATAACAACCTCTGCTCACACAGCGCAGCAGCCATAACCTTCATTGCTGCTAAGTTTTTGCCTGCCCTTATGATAAAGTGGTCAACATGTTCCCTGAAACCTTGACGTCGGTCAAAATACACACCCAGATATCTCATTGTGCTAATTCTTTCTAAACTTTTCCCGGACAACGAAACTTGTGGCATGTGTGTCTTTACTATGTGATTGTTAAAGGAAAACCATGATGCGTATGCCTTAGAAGGATTAACCACTGCTCCTGTATTTCGACACCAATTTGTCAGTCTGTCCAGCTCCTTCTATAGTTCAAGACGCATTCTTATCGATTTCTGCCCTGTCTATACACCTGAATATCATCGGCATATGACATCGTTTTGCCAGCACCTGTGATTTGATTACTAGCGATATGTACTGTGTATACATTGAAAAGTACAGGAGATAGAGGCAATCCCTGTGGCAGACTTGGGCTAATAACCGTTGGTGCAGATATCCAGTTACCACACTTAAGAACTACAACCCTGTGCATTAGGGCGGCACCAACCCACTGCACGACAAAATGATTTACTGCAAGATTTAACAGCTGGTCCATCAAGATATTCAAGGACACCCTATTGTACTTATCCTCAAGATCTATTGTGATTGCACATGTCTCCATGCGCGAATCGAACACCTCAAAAACATCCAGCTCAAATATGGCTGCATTCTGCCATGTTTTCTTTCCTGGACGATACCCTCCTAACAATGTTTCTTTCAAGATAACATGATACCTTCCAGGCCACAATTTTTTCCAAAAGTGAATGAGTTGTGTAGAAGTAAATAAGTTGTGTAGAAGTGAGTTGTGCTGAATTGAATGAGTTGTTGTGTAGAAGTGAATGAGTTGTTGTGTAGAAGTGAATGAGTTGTTGTGTAGAAGTGAATGAGTTGTTGTGTAGAAGTGAATGAGTTGTTGTGTATAAGTGAATGAGTCGTTGTGTAGAAATGAATGAGTCTTTGTGTATAAGTGAATGAGTTGTGTATAAGTGAATGAGTTGTTGTGTAGAAGTGAATGAGTTGTTGTGTAGAAGTGAATGAGTTGTTGTGTAGAAGTGAATGAGTTGTGTTGAAGTGAATGAGTTGTTATGTAGAAGTGAATGAGTTGTTGTGTATAAGTGAATGAGTTGTTGTGTAGAAGTGAATGAGTTGTTGTGTAGAAGTGAATGAGTTG
Organism: Meghimatium bilineatum; assembly: GCA_034231615.1. Classification (NCBI taxonomy): domain Eukaryota; kingdom Metazoa; phylum Mollusca; class Gastropoda; order Stylommatophora; family Philomycidae; genus Meghimatium; species Meghimatium bilineatum. The sequence goes on along the minus strand of CM067317.1, from coordinate 1,894,806 downwards.
TGTTGAAGTGAATGAGTTGTTATGTAGAAGTGAATGAGTTGTTGTGTATAAGTGAATGAGTCGTTGTGTAGAAGTGAATGAGTCGTTGTGTATAAGTGAATGAGTTGTGTTGAAGTGAATGAGTTGTTATGTAGAAGTGAATGAGTTGTTGTGTATAAGTGAATGAGTTGTTGTGTATAAGTGAATGAGTTGTTGTGTAGAAGTGAATGAGTTGTTGTGTAGAAGTGAATGAGTTGTGTTGAAGTGAATGAGTTGTTATGTAGAAGTGAATGAGTTGTTGTGTATAAGTGAATGAGTCGTTGTGTAGAAGTGAATGAGTCGTTGTGTATAAGTGAATGAGTTGTGTATAAGTGAATGAGTTGTGTATAAGTGAATGAGTTGTTATGTAGAAGTGAATGAGTTGTTGTGTAGAAGTGAATGAGTTGTTGTGTAGAAGTGAATGAGTTGTTGTGTAGAAGTGAATGAGTTGTTGTGTAGAAGTGAATGAGTTGTTGTGTAGAAGTGAATGAGTTGTTGTGTAGAAGTGAATGAGTTGTTGTGTATAAGTGAATGAGTCGTTGTGTAGAAGTGAATGAGTTGTTGTGTAGAAGTGAATGAGTTGTTGTGTAGAAGTGAATGAGTCGTTGTGTAGAAATGAATGAGTCGTTGTGTATAAGTGAATGAGTTGTGTATAAGTGAATGAGTTGTGTATAAGTGAATGAGTTGTTATGTAGAAGTGAATGAGTTGTTGTGTAGAAGTGAATGAGTTGTTGTGTAGAAGTGAATGAGTTGTTGTGTAGAAGTGAATGAGTTGTTGTGTAGAAGTGAATGAGTTGTTGTGTAGAAATGAATGAGTCGTTGTGTAGAAATGAATGAGTCGTTGTGTATAAGTGAATGAGTTGTGTATAAGTGAATGAGTTGTTATGTAGAAGTGAATGAGTTGTTGTGTAGAAGTGAATGAGTTGTTGTGTAGAAGTGAATGAGTTGTTGTGTAGAAGTGAATGAGTTGTGTAGAAGTGAATGAGTTGTTGTGTAGAAGTGAATGAGTTGTTGTGTAGAAGTGAATGAGTTGTTGTGTAGAAGTGAATGAGTTGTTGTGTAGAAGTGAATGAGTTGTTGTGTAGAAGTGAATGAGTAGTTGTATAGAAGTGAATGAGTTGTTGTGTATAAGTGAATGAGTTGTTGTGTAGAAGTGAATGAGTTGTTGTGTAGAAGTGAATGAGTTGTTGTGTAGAAGTGAATGAGTTGTGTAGAAGTGAATGAGTTGTTGTGTAGAAGTGAATGAGTTGTTGTGTAGAAGTGAATGAGTTGTTGTGTAGAAGTGAATGAGTTGTTGTGTAGAAGTGAATGAGTAGTTGTATAGAAGTGAATGAGTTGTTGTGTATAAGTGAATGAGTCGTTGTGTAGAAATGAATGAGTCGTTGTGTATAAGTGAATGAGTCGTTGTGTATAAGTGAATGAGTTGTGTATAAGTGAATGAGTTGTTATGTAGAAGTGAATGAGTTGTTGTGTAGAAGTGAATGAGTTGTTGTGTAGAAGTGAATGAGTTGTTGTGTAGAAGTGAATGAGTTGTTGTGTAGAAGTGAATGAGTTGTTGTATAGAAGTGAATGAGTTGTGTAAAAGTAAATAAGTTGTTGTGTAAAAGTAAATGAGTTGTTGTGTAAAAGTAAATGAGTTGTTGTGTAGAAGTAAATGAGTTGTGTAGAAGTAAATGAGCTGTTGTGTAGAAGTGAATGAGTTGTGTAAAAGTAAATAAGTTGTTGTGTAAAAGTAAATGAGTTGTTGTGTAGAAGTAAATGAGTTGTTGTGTAGAAGTGAATGAGTTATGAAGAAAAAGTGAATTTGTTGTGTAGAAGTGTTTACCTTGTGTAGAAGTGAATGAGTTATGAAGAAAAAGTGAATTTGTTGTGTAGAAGTGTTTGCCTTGTGTAAAAGTGAATGCTCTGCTATGTAGAAGTAAATACCTTTTATGGAAGTGAAGGATTTGTATAGAAGTGAATGCCTTGTATAGATGTGAATGAATTGTATAAAATTGAATGTTTTGTTGTGCCGAAGTGTATATCTTGTACAGAAATGAATGCTTTGTTGTATGAAAGTGAATGAGTTGTATATCAGTGAATGCTGTTTTGTATCAAAGTGAATGAGGAGGTTGTTGGCTGCCTCATTCAATATAGGGTCAAAGTGACCCAGAAGCCATGCCGAAGTCAAATATTTCAGGCCGAAAGGTGCAGCTATTACAGCTGAGCTGTAAACTATGACACAATGCATTTCATTCTCCAGACTACATCCTGCTAATGTGCAGGAGCTTGAGAACAATGCATAAGAGATGGAGTCACTGTAACCTACCATACATGATATAAGAAGTGACAGAAGATTTGGGGAATAAAGTTGGCTGTACCATGTCATAGAAGGATCAAGTCATCCATAGGTCATGCTGTACCATACCATGGAGTGTCAAAGTCATCCATAGGTCATGCTGTACCATCCCATGGAGGGTCAAAGTCATCCATAGGTCATGCTGTATCATCCCATGGAGGATCAAAGTCATCCATAGGTCATGCTGTACCATCCCATGGAGGGTCAAAGTCATCCATAGGTCATGCTGTACTATCCCATGGAGGGTCAAAGTCATCCATAGGTCATGCTGTACCATCCCATGGAGGGTCAAAGTCATCCATAGGTCATGCTGTACCATCCCATGGAGGGTCAAAGTCATCCATAGGTCATGCTGTACCATCCCATGGAGGATCAAAGTCATCCATAGGTCATGCTGTACCATCCCATGGAGGGTCAAAGTCATCCATAGGTCATGCTGTACCATCCCATGGAGGGTCAAAGTCATCCATAGGTCATGCTGTACCATCCCATGGAGGGTCAAAGTCATCCATAGGTCATGCTGTACCATCCCATGGAGGGTCAAAGTCATCCATAGGTCATGCTGTACCATCCCATGGAGGGTCAAAGTCATCCATAGGTCATGCTGTACCATCCCATGGAGGGTCAAAGTCATCCATAGGTCATGCTGTACCATCCCATGGAGGGTCAAAGTCATCCATAGGTCATGCTGTACCATCCCATGGAGGGTCAAAGTCATCCATAGGTCATGCTGTACCATCCCATGGAGGGTCAAAGTCATCCATAGGTCATGCTGTACCATCCCATGGAGGGTCAAAGTCATCCATAGGTCATGCTGTACCATCCCATGGAGGGTCAAAGTCATCCATAGGTCATGCTGTACCATCCCATGGAGAATCAAAGTCATCCATAGGCCATGCTCAAGTCAGAAATGTCAGGTTAGAAGGTGCAGATATCGCAGCTAAGCTATTAACTGTGACACAAAACATTACATTCTCTGGACTACAGACTGATAATCTGCAGGAGTTTGAGAATGAACACAGATGAAGAAAAAGAAGTATAAGATAACCAGATGTTTTAAGTGTTGATATTTGTTTCCCATCTGCAAACAGTTGAAGACAAGCCAACACAAGCAGGAGTCCATCCAGGCATCATCGTGGGCGTTGTCTGTGTCATTCTAATGTTAGTTGTAGTAGCGGCTCTTGTTGTTGGTTACAGGTGAGAACTCTACTGTTGCACTAGTTATTTCACAAATATTTCAAGTCATTCATCATTCACAGACATTGTTGACAAGACCATGTTTGATTCTTGACATTTGGTGAGAGATCTCCTTTTACACTAGAACTCTACATTTGGTGAGAGATCTCCTTTTACACTAGAACTCTACATTTGGTGAAAGATCACATTTTCATTTACTGTTGATGGTTTAATTTGTTGCTATTTTTTCATAAAGTCCCTTCCTTTGTCATAAAAATTGTTCCAGTTGGTATCATTGATATTGATTGCAATTTTCCGCCGAAGACGGATGTGTCGGGCCATTGACGCAAATAAAACGGCGACACAACGCATTTCCATTCTCTGGACTAAATCCTGCTGGAAATCTAGTAGGACAATTGTCCTGCTACAAGAGAGATCTGGTGGGAGTTTGAGAATGAACGCTGAAGAAGAAGAAGAAGCAGATTGCAATTTGTACTTATTTATTAGTTTGATTTCTGTAATTAATTATACAAATAATTACTTTATCTCATTGGTATCACTTTCTATTTATATTACTGTGTTACTTTGTCCCAACATGTTTCTAAGATATTCTTCGGCAATTTGGTTATTCAATAAGTACTGCGGGAGTGAGCTGATAGACATGTTGTGTTGCACAGGCTGGTCTTGGTTATTCAGTAAGTGTGGTTATTGGCAGTTCTCTGGGGTACTAGGGTTTTTCTTCAAAATTTACTTTATTCTGGGATTTTTAGAGGAAATCCTAGGAATTTAATCGAAAGATGGGTAAACCCTACCCACCATTAAAATTATTTTTTTAAAATCACTCAAAGTCTCATGGAAATGATGGAATTGCACATGAAAATGGGCAAATGTTTATTTGTTTGTTTAGTTATACTCGCTTTCCTGTTTTGAGTTCTGGCCGTATTTATGTAATGAATTATAAAGCCTTGTGTTATTTGGGTTTTTTCCAGGATTATCTGGTGTTATTTTTAAAACATCAGTGATAACACTGCATATGACTTAACTCTTAGTGGATCAGGGACAATAAGGATATATAGGGCAAAATAGGTTCTCGCTTGGTCCACAAGGAGTTAATAGCAAAACATGTAACATATTCATTGTGTTGGCGATGATGTTCTCATGTCAGCTTTGTGGTCATATTTGCAGGTTCTACACCTGTAGGAAATGCTACCAGGCAGCTTACCTCTATCTGTCTGTGCCCACCAATGGTCAGTCTGTCCAGACAGCCATCATCACGGTGGAAGAGCCCAGTGGTAAGTTAATCTGTGGGTTCAGTGTTTAAGGGATGGTCAAGTAATGCCGTGGTGGTAGGAAACACAAACTCATTAAGGAAGTTGGATTGGTTTAGGTTAGTTAATCAGCAGGTCATCCGCACTGTACACCAGACCATCTATCAATAAATTATTGGATCCCATCCATAAGATGGATGACAACAAACTAAAAAGCTTCGAAAACAAATGTCTTTGCAAACTGATGAACATAAAATGGAGCGACTTCGTCACAAATAGTGATCTAAGAGACAAAACACACCAAGAGTTTGTTTCAAACATCATAAGAAAACGAAGATGGAAATACCTTGGTCACATTTTACGACTAGATGTAAACAGAATAAACCAGCAAGCCCCTTTGTGGTCACCTGAGGGTAAAAGAAAAAGAGGAAGACCTAAAACAACCCTTAAAACACCAATCTTAAAGAAGGGGAATTAATAGGCTGTAAGACCATCCAGGAACTAAAGCTGCAGGCAGCCGACCGCATCATATGGAGAACCAAAACCTCTGCCCTATGTGTCTCTTGCGGCACAAAAGGAACAAACTAACTAAACTAACTAATCCATAAGATATCCCTCAATATAATAATCACACTGTACACCAGACCATCTATCCATAAATGCTTGGTCATCCACACTGTACACCAGACCATTTATCCATAAATGCTTGGATCCCATCCGTAAGATATCTCTAAAGTTTATACCAAACCATTTATTCATAAATGCATAGATACCCTCCTTCAGTTATCCCTCAGATTTTAGCGACTGACCACACCCACTTTGTATCATTTGACCAATCTCCTCTGACTTTCTGCATATCCCGCTTGTTTAGCCACACCTCTTCTGACAAGACTTTCATGCAGTCTGGTTCTGAAGAAATGACATAAACATTCTAGTCTGTTATCCGCCGAAGATGGATCTGTTGGGTCATTGACGCACATAAAACAGCTACACAATGCATTTCCAATCTCTGGACTACATCATGCTGGAAATCTAGTAGGATGGTTGTCCTGCTACAAGAGAGATCGAGCGGGAGTTTGAGAATAAGAAGTCTGTGATTGGCTTTTAATTACCAATAGGAAAACAGTGACAAGAGATGACAAGTTTGTAGACAGTGTGACAAGTTTGTAGACAGTGTGACAAGTTTGTAGACAGTGTGACAAGAGATGACAAGTTTGTAGACAGTGTGACAAGTTTGTAGACAGTGTGACAAGTTTGTAGACAGTGTGACATGTTTGTAGACAGTGTGACAAGTTTGTAGACAGTGTGACAAGAGATGACAAGTTTGTAGACAGTGTGACATGTTTGTAGACAGTGTGACAAGTTTGTAGACAGTGTGACACGTTTGTAGACAGTGTGACAACAAGAGATAATCAATATTTCAGTATACCTCTTCTCGTCCACTGGGCCGCTAAAATCTACATTTTGTAGGCTCGATATGGCAAAAAACTGCTCATATCTACATTTTGGATATGAATTTACTACCTCGTTTAAATCAAACGATCGGTTCCTATTTCCGGTAATTCCGTTCCAGAGACAATTGATCTAGAAAGGCGTGCAACTTGAGAAATAATAAAGGTTAACTTTGAGCAATAATTTCTTATAAATTAGTGTGTTTATATTTTCATTTTGTGTAAATTATTGCTACTTGTATTTGAATTCTACACCTAGTCCATGTTTTTCAGCTAGTTAGGCTTTGGAAATGTGCCAAAATACATTAGGTAATAATTCCAACATTAGCTTAGATGATGATTGTAGGCCTAATATGGAATTATTACGATTTGACTTTGACGGAAGTTCTGATTCATATTTGAGTGTTGATGAAGCTGAGGGGGTGTTTCCAATGCAATAAATATGACTATACCCCTTATCTACATTAAAAAACATGATTTTTGAAGTATCACATACGGATGTGAATATTCAGACCTTTATATACGACACAGTAATTTGTATTATATATATCTAAGGATATGTAAATCAGTCCTGGGCACTAAAATGTAGGAATAAAGAATAGAACAGTCTTATTGCCTATCTACTTGTGAATATTTTCATGTCAGAATTGTTCATGTGGACAGAATAGTGAGGTACAAATTATAAAAATACAAATACTACCATAAATTACTAAAAAATGTTCAAAAAGGTGCTTTGGTATAGCAGGAAAACCTTAAGGCAGCTTACAGAGACACAGAGTTAATGATCAATTAAAATAGAATAACAGATTTGACCACAATAGCATTGACCACAGTAACATTGACCACAATAACATAGACTACTGTAATATTGACTACAGTAACATTGATTACAGTAACATTGACTACAGTAACATTGACTACAGTAACATTGACTACAGTAACATTGACTACAGTAACATTGACTAAATAGACATTGACTACAGAAAGATTGAGCACAGTTTTTGCACTTGTATGTAGTTCTAGTATACCTGTCATATAGGCTGTCCAGTCATGTTCAAGATAACCAAGTCTATAGCATGTTTCACCAGCTTTGCCCAACTTTAAAATCATGCATCTCAGCAAATATATCACAAATTTCATTGAAATTTTGGGTGTAAATTTGAAATGTTATGGATTCTGTGAATTAATTTTTTCCATTAAAATGCAGCCTATAGTTTCAATGTTTGTTTATATGCGATATAGATGAAATGTCTACATGTGAGCACACATCTCACACACAAAGAATAGGGTGTTTACGGTCAATTATAAGATGTCATATACACATGATTGGTTTATCATATCATTGATATGATTTAAGCATGAAATTGCATGATTCTGTACGCTTGAACACAAGATAGATGGCATTTAATGCTTGGTGTCATGCTCAAATTCTCCATCAGAAGCATCTCAACATAAAGTGTGTATTTAGTTGGAAAAATTAGTCTGTAAGTAAAGTTTTGACATTAGAGCAGATCATAAATAAGATTTAAAGTATTTTTTGCAATGAAGCTACTCAAGGAAAACTATATCCTTATATTTCAAACCCAGAAAAGAGAACTATTCATGCCTTAGGGATAAGTAAAGGAACATTGAAAAGTTGGATTCCAAATCTGATATGTTCAATGTAAGTTTGTACACATGAAAATTAGGCCAAGATTAGTGGATAATTATGACAGATCTTAGAGCAAGTGTCTCCTATTTTTAAAAACAAACATGCGAACATGAATACCAAAACTACACTATATAAAACTATCATCATACCATCACTTTGTTACCAATGTCTTAGTAGACACAAACAACAGAATCCAAAAGAAAATGTGCAACAACAAAAATGACTTATCTACGTAGGATTCTCAAAGTAACACAATAAGAAATAGAATCAGAAATTACAACATCAGAAGACTAACAAACACAATGCCAATCCTGGATTACATCAGAAGACAACAGATTAAGAGGTTTTAACATGCTTCCAGACTACCATCATATTATACCCCTCAGAAAGCTCTGCTATACAGACATGATGGATACAAACCCAGGGATATACATACACCATGGATACAAAGCCATGGATATACAGACACCATGGATATACAGCCAGGGATATACAGACTCAATGGATACAAAGCCACGGATATAAAAAACAATGGAGACAAAGCCACTGAATACAGACACGATGGATACAAAGCCAGGGATATACAGACATGATGGATACAAACCCAGGGATATACAGACAATGGATACAAACCCAATGATATACATACATGATGGATACAAACTCAGGGATATACAGACACCATGGATACAAAGCCAGGGATATACATACATGATGGATAGAAAGCTAGCTATAGACTGTACGAAAGATGTATTACAGAAATAAAGGAATCAACAAAAACAAACATATATGAGGCACAAAAAGGTCGTCAGCAGAAAATTATTCTATAAATTATTCAAAAGTCATTAAACGGTATAACGTGAAAATAAAGAGCTGTTGGCAAGTATATTAGCCTTTAGCAAGCCCAATTAAAAATACTCATTCTATTTCCTTCCACCAGATTCTTTTTTAACAATTTGAATTAATTTTTGGGTGGGTGTTTGGAAAATGCAATAAGTTTTTGTTTTATAGATTTAGCAATATTTTGTGTACATGCTAGAGAATCTGAACATTGACAGCAAGGATTTAAGAATAATCAAGAACATGTACTGGCAACAAACAGCAGCAATAAGAGTAGGAAAGCAATTTGGCCCTTTTCAACAAATAAAACAAGGAGTCAGACAGGGATGCATGCTTTCACCAGACCTGTTCTCTCTATACAGTGAAAACATATTGCGTGCAATAGTAGATATCCCAGGAATATCAGTGGGAGGACATAACATAAATAATTTGAGATATGCGGATGACACTGTTCTGATTGCAAAAAGTGAGGAAGACCTTCAAAACTTAATTAAAGTAGTAGTCACAGAAAGCAAAGAGAAAGGCCTCTTCCTAAATATCAAGAAAACAGAAGTAATGGTTATTTCAAAGAAAGAAAATAACACACCTTGCAAGATCATAGTGAATGATATAGTATTAAAACAGGTCCACCAATTCAAATATCTAGGTACAATTATAACAGCAGATGGAAGAAGTTCAACAGAAATAAGATGCAGAATAGGACAGGCAAAAACAACATTCAGAAAAATGAAAAATATACTGTGTAATATGACCTTGTCATTAGAGGTGAGAGAGTTCTGCAGTGCTATATAACCCCTATACTAACATATGGGTGCGAGTCTTGGACAATAAACAAACTGGAAAGTGGGAGATTGGAGGCAACAGAGATGTGGTTCTACAGAAGAATGCTGAGAATACCATGGACTGCCAGAAAAACTAATGTAGAGGTATTAAAAGAGTTAAATGCGAAACGGACCTTAATCAACAATATAAGAAAAAGGCAATCTTCTTTTTTTGGCCACTTCATGAGACAGGCAGGTTTAGAGAACATAATCACAACAGGCAAGATTGAAGGCACCAGAGACAGAGGGCGACAACGTGAGAAAATATTAGACAGTTTGACATCCTGGCACGGCAAAGAAACAACAACGACTTTGATACATAATACTGTGGACAGAGAGCTGTGGAGAGCCATGACCGCCTACGCCACCCGGCATGGCACCTGAGGATGATGAATATTTTGTGTACATTCAAGTAAAGAATTGTATACTGCTAATATAGGTATACGTTGTGTTTGTGTACATGTGATACAAGTGTTTGTGTACATGTGATACAAGTGTTTGTGTACATGTGATACAAGTGTTGTGAGGATGTGATACAAGTGCTGTGAAGATGTGATACAAGTGTTGTGAGGATGTGGTACAAGTGCTGTGAGGATGTGATACAAGTGCTGTGAGGATGTGATACACATATTGTGAGGATGATACACGTGCTGTGTGGATGTGATACACGTATTGTGAGGATGTGATGCAAGTGCTGTGAGGATGTGATATAAGTCCTGTGAGGATGTGATGCAAGTGCTGTGAGGATGTGATACAAGTCCTGTGAGGATGTGATACAAATGTTGTGAGGATGTGATGCAAGTGCTGTGAGGATGTGATGCAAGTGCTGTGAGGATGTGATACAAGTGCTGTGAAAATGTGATACAAATGTTGTGAGGATGTGATGCAAGTGCTGTGAGGATGTGATACAAGTGTTGTGAAAATGTGATACAAATGTTGTGAGGATGCGATACAAGTGCTGTGAGGATTTGATACACATATTGTGAGGATGTGATGCAAGTGCTGTGAGGATGTGATACACGTATTGTGAGGATGTGATGCAAGTGCTGTGAGGATGTGATACACGTATTGTGAGGATGTGGTAGAAATAGTGGAAAAAAAAAATCAACCATGAAATGCAAATATTTTTTTGTCTAAGAGTTTTTAAAATAATTTTAAAGATAATTATATGGAAATAAAGAATTGAATACTGCATATATTGGTCCGAGTTTTGTTTGTGTACCTGTGCTACAAGAGGTGTGAGAAGACTGTACAGCTGGAAAAAAATGGATAACATCAAAATCAAAGAAAAAAATGGTTTCTGAAAATTGCTCGATTTTATTTCTTTTGCTTCTTTCTTTATTTTATGTGACAACCCTGAAAATATGATTTTCTATTATATAACTATTGTATTTATGTAGTTTCATAATCAAACTAACATAATACTACCTCTGTGGAAATCTAGAAAACTTGTACAAGTACTGGTAACTTACCTTATCGGAAAAATAGTTCTTATCGGAAACATAGACCTAATATTTTCAGTAAATCTGTCAATGTTATTTCGGTAAATCTGTCAATATGTTAGTTCGGCAAATCTGTCAATATGTTAGTTCCATGCTTGTTCCATATGTTCATAACGAAACCAACTTGTTACTACTTTGAAAACAAATGCTATTCCCAAGAATTCATTACCATTAGAATCACAATCCATAATGATTGTATGTCAACTGTACAAATTGACGGCTGTATATGATTGTAAGTCAACTGTACAAATTGACGGCCGTTATAATGATTGTGCATCAGCTGTACAAATTGACGGCCGTTATAATGATTGTAAGTCAACTGTACAAATTGACGGCCGTTATAATGATTGTGCGTCAACTGTACAAATTGACGGCCGTTATAATGATTGTATGTCAACTGTACAAATTCATACACCATTACAGGCAGCCCAAGCTGAATACCACTAATAACTATAACTTGCTGATTCTGGTCACATGACATTTACTTTCGTGGGGTTATAAATTCTCAGCAAATGGCCATAGCAATTGTCGAAATATCTTTCTAGCAACTGTAAATATCTTAGAAATTTTTTGTCGAAATATTTTGTCCATGGCGTGCTAAAGACAAACTTTTCAAGTAGCAACATTCCATTATTATATCTATGAACCACAAAATTAGATAAATTAAGCTCCAGTATGTTAGAGCACAAAAGTAGATCAGTGAAGGTCCAGTATGTTAGAGCACAAAATTAGATCAATGAAGGTCCAGTATTGTAGAGTACAAAATTAGATCAGTGAAGGTCCAGTATTGTAGAGCACTAAATGTCAATGACAAACAATGTCACCAGTATCTGACATACACATCATTTAAGAAATCATCTTCAACAGATATTTATATTTGAACACGGTGGACACATTATTGTAATAATAGACACGCCTATGTCTAATCAACTTATAGAATCTGTGTCTGAAACTTCTTTTTTTGAGACACAATAATTTGTATGCCAACAAAAATCAAAAGATTTTATTCGTGCATAAAACCTGGAAAAGATGCACAAATATGTCTGTATTATTTTGATGGGTCTAACCAAAAATAACATTGTATGGAAAAAATGGCATTAATACGTTGGAAAGGTTACTGCGATAATGACATTTGTTTGAGGGAAAAGCTAGTGAAATGGAATGTAGCATGTTGGGCACGACTAGAACATATGAAATCTGATTTGGTAGTCTTCAAACCATTCCAGTAAGATACGTCTAGCCACAGTAATAGCATGTGTGTGTGTGTGTGCATGCGTGCTTGCGAATGTGTGTGCGTGCGCGATGGAGAGAAAGAATTCGAGGCATCTTATTTGTACACTTGACAGATGACATGTCTACTGTTTCCTCAGAAGAAAAACATTACCCAGATATCGATGTCGCTGATTTCATTCCTCATGTCAAACACATGCACATGGATGGAGAGATAGGCTTCTCTCAGGAGTTTGATGTAAGTACATTCACATGCACTGCAAGCTAGTTCTGGAGACTAACCCCTAGTGGCAGAGTCTGGTGTGGATATAGAAGGAAATAACACAAGAAATATGTTTTACATGAATGTGTTCATTGTTGGAGATGTATGACAATTATGTAGAATTATGAAGTCGGATCAGATATGGAGGGAGGGGAGTGGGGAGGGGGAAGGGGGGGGGGTAGTGATTCTTATTCCTCTATCTCTAAGTTTATTCTCAAACTCCTGAAGATTTAGCAGGTCCAGAGAAAGGAATGCATTGTGTCATGGTTTCCAGCTTAGCTGTGATATCTGCACCTTTTGGCATGACACATCCGATTCAACATTACTTCTAACTCTCTTTGGAGGTGGGATAGCCAACTCCACCCCATAACCTCCTTAATTGCCGCTTATGACATGCATGGTAGGTAATAGTATTGCTATTCTTTGTTTATCTTACAGGCTTCTGGCAACACTCAGTATGGGTAATGATTGCGACTGTGTGGGTGATGATTGAGACAGTGTGGGTGATTGTGGCAGGGTGGGTGATGATTTTTGTGCCAGTGTGGGTGATAATTATGATGGTGTGGGAGATAATTATGACAGTGTGGGGGATAATTATGACTGGGGTATAATTATGACAGTGTGGGGAATAATAATACAGTGTGGGGGATAAGTATGACAGTGTGGGAGATGATTGTGGCAGTGTGGGTGATGATTGTGGCAGTGTGGGTAATGATTTCAACAGTGTGGGTGATTGTGACAGTGTGGGTGATAATTATGATGGTGTGGGAGATAATTATGACAGTGTGGGGGATAATTATGACAGTGTGGGGGATAATTATGACTGTGGGGGATAAGTGTGACAGTTTTGGTGATGATTGTGGCAGTGTGGGTAATGATTGTGGCAGTGTGGGAGATAATTATGATGGTGTGGGTGATAATTATGACAGTGTAGGTGATCATAGGACAGTGTGGGTGATAATTATGACAGTGTGGGTGTGATCTATAAATGTCAATGAAGATCTTGCCTGTCTGATCCAGTCCTATGAACAAAGAAGAAGATTAACTCCTCAGTGCACCTGTGTGTTGCTGGGGTCTGAAAGGGGAGTAAAGAATATTAACACTGTTTACTTTCTATGTATATCATAAAAGGCGACTAAGGAGGTTTGGAGTGGAGTTGGCTGTTCTATCCTATATAAGGTCCTAGTGACACAGAAGCCTTGCTGAAGTTGGATGTGTCAGTCAGAAAGGCGCATATATCACAGCAAATTTGTAAACCAAGACACACAGAAAAAGGCAACGTTCTAGAAAGATTAATCATGTGTAAACCTCTGACCTCCCTTTCTCCTATTATCACTCCCTGATGTCTAGCCATATGGTAGGAGCCAGGATTTTTTCTTCTTTCGTTCGCATGAAACGTGCTTATGTCTGAAGTGTTTACTATTTACACAGAGAACACTTTAAACATATAGAAGGAATTAAACATATAGAAGGAATTAAACATATAGAAGGAATTAAACATATAGAAGGAATTAAACATATAGAAGGAATTAAACATATAGAAGGAATTAAACATATAGAAGGAATTAAACATATAGAAGGAATGCTAGGATTCAAGATCATTAGGGATATCTATCTATCTTTCTATTTATAAAACTGTAACCCATCAGGATCATAGGTGTACCATATTGGGGGTAGAGTCGAGGTAAGGCAAGCAAGAGGTAGGCACAGATACAAGTGGGAAACATAACAAGAAGGACATGTTACAGTCTAGCAGAGTGCACCACTAATACAAGAGACAGTGGATATTGGAGGTCCGTTGCAGTCAAAGTTTGTTGCAGAGAAGCACTTTATGATGATATTAAGCAAGCCTGAGGACACCCCATGATGTAGATTTTAGACCTGACCCAGGAAATATGACTATGCATGATCAACTTAGCTATTTTATCTATCTTATTACATCAGTAACATACCTTTCTTGAAACGTAACCGTTTCTGTTACATCAGTAACATACCTCCCTTGAGATGTAACCGTTTCTGTTACATCAGTAACATATCTCTCTTGAGACATAACCGTTTCTATTACATCAGTAACATACCTCTCTTGAGACGTAACCGTTTCTATTACATCAGTAACATACCTCTCTTGAGGCGTAACCGTTTCTATTACATCAGTAACATACCTCTCTTGAGACGTAACCGTTTCTATTACATCAGTAACATACCTCTCTTGAGACGTAACCGTTTCTATTACATCAGTAACATACCTCTCTTGAGACGTAACCGTTTCTATTACATCAGTAACATACCTCTCTTGAGACGTAACCGTTTCTATTACATCAGTAACATACCTCTCTTGAGACGTAACCATTTCTATTACATCAGTAACATACCTCTCTTGAGACATAACCGTTTCTATTACATCAGTAACATACCTCTCTTGAGACGTAACCATTTCTATTACATCAGTAACATACCTCTCTTGAGACGTAACCGTTTCTATTACATCAGTAACATACCTCTCTTGAGGCGTAACCATTTCTATTACATCAGTAACATACTTCTCTTGAGGCGTAACCGTTTCTATTACATCAGTAACATACCTCTCTTGAGATGTAACCGTTTCTATTGCATCAGTAACATACCTCTCTTGAGACGTAACCGTTTCTATTGCATCAGTAACATACCTCTCTTGAGGCGTAACCATTTCTATTACATCAGTAACATACTTCTCTTGAGGCGTAACCGTTTCTATTACATCAGTAACATACCTCTCTTGAGATGTAACCGTTTCTATTACATCAGTAACATACCTCTCTTGAGACGTAACCGTTTCTATTACATCAGTAACATACCTCTCTTGAGACATAACCGTTTCTATTACATCAGTAACATACCTCTCTTGAGGCGTAACCATTTCTATTACATCAGTAACATACCTCTCTTGAGGCGTAACCGTTTCTATTACATCAGTAACATACTTATCTTGAGATGTAATAAGTCCTTCTTGAGTATAACAATCATTTTGTCATTGGGGATCTAGTTGTTCTCTAACCATGAGTCAAAGATTACATTTTGTCATTGGGATCTAGTTGTTCTCTAACCATGAGTCAAAGATTACATTTTGTCATTGGGGATCTAGTTGTTCTCTAACCATGAGTCAAAGATTACATTTTGTCATTGGGGAATCTAGTTGTTCTCTAACCATGAGTCAAAGATTACATTTTGTCATTGGGGATCTAGTTGTTCTCTAACCGTGAGTCAAAGATTACATTTTGTCATTGGGGATCTAGTTGTTCTCTAACCATGAGTCAAAGATTACATTTTGTCATTGGGGATCTAGTTGTTCTCTAACCACATGTCAAAGATCACATTTTGTCATTGGGGATCTAGTTGTTCTCTAACCATGAGTCAAAGATTACATTTTGTCATTGGGGATCTAGTTGTTCTCTAACCATGAGTCAAAGATTACATTTATTCTAAGTGCTGTGTCTACTTACTTATCTATTTGTAAAATTTTTATCAATTATAATTTATAATCATTTATCCCTGTCAGCATCACTCACACAGCACTCTGGCCTCTTGTCGCACATCAGAATGTTGACCAAGGTCATCATTGTTTGATTTTGTGCTGCTAGCTAGGTCATTGTAGAACTGACAACAGATGGCAGCACATTTGTTAGATATAGTTGTTCTCTCTCTTCACTCACTGCCTCTGTTTCAGCTTTACGTTATCGAAAACCTGGCAAACACAGCACACGTTTATCTCTGTCTCTTCATCAAGTCTAAGTCTGTTCTTTTCTATGTGTCTTTCCATCTTGCTTCTTCTCTCCCTTAGTTTATTTCATATCTGCCTATTTCTTCATTTTTCCCCGTTTGTTTACAGTTTAATTTACCCCGAATGTCTTGCCCATCTGATTTACATCTAGTCCTATAAATTTGAATATGAACTGCATAAGTTCAACCTAATTTAGAGGGTTAAATTCTGACTATTATCATTGTGTACATGACATTGTGTACATGACATGTGTACATGGGAATACATGATAATCTAACTATTGGAGGATGTTCAAGAAGGTGGAGAGTAACAAAAATAGAACAAATAAGGATAGAGGGAAATTAATCCTGGACACAAGTCCAACTAGTCGCTATGGTACCTGTGATATCAGCTTTGTGAGACTGAGTACCTGTGCGTTTGCCCAAACTTCTGACATCAGTTAATTAATCATGTTAGATGTATTTTGCTCGCTGTAGTAACACATATTCTTGTGGACACAGGAGATCAACAGGACATCATTCGTTGATAAGTACCCTTGTGACAGCTCGAATCTACCAGACAATAGAGCCAAGAACAGATATATCAACATAGTCGCTTGTAAGTCTTGCTGTGTATGGAGAACTAAGTCTGTCATATGTGTTCTTTGTGCAGTTAACTAAGTTTGTCATATGTGTTCTTTGTGCGGTTAACTAAGTTTGTCATATGTGTTCTTTGTGCGGTTAACTAAGTTTGTCATATGTGTTCTTTGTGCAGTTAACTAAGTTTGTCATATGTGTTCTTTGTGCGGTTAACTAAGTTTGTCATATGTGTTCTTTGTGCGGTTAACTAAGTTTGTCATATGTGTTCTTTGTGTGGTTAACTAAGTTTGTCATATGTGTTCATTGTGCGGTTAACTAAGTTTGTCATATGTGTTCTTTGTGTGGTTAACTAAGTTTGTCATATGTGTTTCAGGTATGGAGTAATGTCTGTCAAAACAGTAATATATCTGTCTGTCACAAGTATAGTCTGTCGGGAGCAAGTAATGTCTGTCAAAACAGTAATATATCTGTCTGTCACAAGTATAGTCTGTCAGGAGCAAGTAATGTCTGTCAAAACAGTAATATATCTGCCACAAGTATAGTCTGTAGGGAACAAATAATGTCTGTTAAAACAGTAATATATCTGTCTTTCACAAGTATAATCTGTTGGGAGCATGTCTGTCAAAATAGTAATATCTGTTTATATCACAAGCATTGTCTATTGGGAGAGTGATGTTTTCAAGACAGTAATATCTATCACAAGTATTGTCTGTCATAGCAAAGTGATGTCCATCTTGAGTGAATAATGTCTGTCATAGCAAAGTGATGTCCATCTTGAGGGAATCATGGTCATCTAGGAAGATTATTGTTTTTCCAGGGAGAGAATAATTTACATCAAGAGAGATAGAGCAATGTTTGCTAAGATGAAGCAATATCTATCCAGAGAGAGTAATTTTTAATGAGAGAGAGAGAGTAATGTCTGCCAAGAGAGTAATTTCTGAAGTATATGCTCAGGGAGAAAGTATATCATTAACTGAAGTTATGTCTGTCAAGAGTAATGTCCTTCTTTCAAGTGAAAGTAATGTCATCATACATACTTATGTATCCCTACCAAAAGAAAATAATGTCTGTAATTATACAATTAATGTACCGGTATGTAAGGAGAAAGTAATGTGTGTTAGGAGAAAATTATTTCTGTATGAAGAGAGTAATATCTGTATGGAGAAAGTAATGTGTTAGGAATAAGAATGTCTGTAAGGAGAGAGTAATGTGTGTTAAGAAAAAGTAATATCTGTAAGGAGAGTAATGTCTGTTAAGGAGAGAGTAGTGTATGTAGGGAGTGAATTGTGTGTGTAAGAAAAGAGTAATGTCTATTAGAAGAAAGTAATGTCTGTAAGGAGAAAGTAATGTGTTAGGAAAAAGTAATGTCTGTAAGGAGAGAGTAATGTGTATTAGGAAAAAGTAATGTATGTAAGGAGACAGTATTATCTGTAAGGAGAGAGTAATGTGTGTAAGGATAGTAATTTCCAATTAGAGATACCAATGTCTGTTTTTATTTCTATTTAATAGATGACCACTCTCGAGTAATTCTCAAAACAGAACTGGGCAGACTGCGTCAATCTGACTACATCAATGCCAACTATGTGGATGTGAGTACTGGAGAATGTCATCTGTATCATGGTGGCATCATTGATGTCATCAATGTGTCATCATATAAAAATATGGCTTATGGATGTCATCATAGTGTCATTTATAGAAGTACAGTATCATTGATATCCAGTACAAAGATGTATATACAATCGTGACAGTCATTGACACGGAATCATGGGAACTGGATGCCATGGATCATGTTGCATGAAGTGGAAAACAATCAGGAATGACACAAAGACAAAGAAGAAATTGGAAGCAGTTAATTCAAGGGTTGTACATCTAAGACGTCACACAACAACACAAGATTGTACAAGTGGACATGTTATTCCCCGTACATACTGTGCAAGATTCTTTGTGGCTCAGATTAGTCTTGTGAGTCACATTCAGCATGACCATGAATCCTAGAGGGTATTTCTTCTAGCACAACAATAACACTATCATCTGGAAAGACGGAAAGTTGCTTCATACAATAAAACATCTGTGTATATATTCATGTCTTAGCTGTAGTTCTGGCTGACCAATGCTTGCAACTCAATTTGTTTCTCTTACTGCAGAGCAGTCTGCGTAAATAATTATAACTTGTGGCTGAGCACCATTGTACGAGTTCTTCTGTCATTCATTAATTGCAGCCTAATCGTGACACTCTCTATTACAACGTGTACTTTACGTCCATCCATTCACATTCTTCCAGCTCGCAGACTCTTGAGTAGGGTATCTTCTGTTTCTGTCATCCAAGATCTTCTTCGTTTGATGCACCTTGCTTTCATGTTATCTACAGGTTGAAGGCAACAACAGTTGCCTTCAAGTATTCATTCCCCTGTACTACTTATTCCCCTGTACTACTTGTTCCCCTGTACTACTCTTTCCCATGTACTACTTGTTCCCCTGTACTACTCGTTCCCCTGTACTACTCGTTCCCCTGTACTACTTGTTCCCCTGTACTACTCATTCCCCTGTACTACTCGTTCCCCTGTACTACTCGTTCCCCTGTACTACTCGTTCCCCTGTACTACTCATTCCCCTGTACTACTTGTTCCCCTGTGCTACTCATCCCGTTACTTGCTCCTTTGTACTACTCGTTCCCCTGTACTACTCGTTCCCCTGTACTACTTGTTCCCCTGTGCTACTTGTTCCCCTGTGCTACTCATTCCCCTGTACTACTCGTTCCCCTGTACTACTCGTTCCCCTGTGCTACTCGTCTTACTTTGATGATTGCGATAAATACTAAATAAAGTAGAAAGGTTACTATAAAATCCTAACTGTGATGCTAGGTAGGTCTAGAAGAAACCTCTTGGCAGTGGTTGGTCTATATCTGGTACATCCTAGAACTGCCCTCATGGTCTTGTTCTGGACTCTCTCCAGCTTATCTATCCATGTTTGTGACATTGTGAGTTATCATAGACCATCAATCCATCACAGATAGTACCACTGCCTGCATCAGAACATAATCCATCACAGATAGTACCACTGCCTGCATCAGAACATAATCCATCACAGATAGTACCACTGCCTGCATCAGAACAAACAATGTCTGCCTTTGCATCTCTGCGAATGCCATGATTTTAATTGTTGCATCTCTGATAATGCTATGACTTTAATTGCACTAATACCCTTCTTAGTTTATCTGAATGTTTGTTTGTTTGTTTTGCGTTCGCTCCATTGTAACCATCACGGATATCCGTGTGGTTTCCGCCGGGAGCGTGATTACGTTGTGCCACCGTTATGCGCCTTGTAGGCCTAGCACATCCGATTTCGACATGCCTTGACAATTCGGGTGGGCTACCCTTAGCCTGTGACAGCCTCTATATCTGTCTCCAGGCACGCGTAGTGGCGACTCTTCGCCCAGACGATTTTTGCTCTCATCTGACTCGCACGAGGTGTTCCACTGTCTATGAACTTGCCTCGTGTAATGGACGTGCTGTGCCTGTGCCCATTGGGTACTGAACCGTTTCTCATCCGTGAGCCTGGTTCCTTAAGGGGAAGGAACTACACAGAAGAGTTGGACCCTGGCTCTTTCGCCCTCTCAGCCGAGGTGTCGTTCACCGACATCGTGTACCCCTTGTCCAAGTTCGAGTCTCACACCACGCGTTTGAGAGCAAGGCGTTCTCGAGCTGAGCGTCCTTGTCCCAATAGCGCCTGAGCCCATCAGGTACTGAACCCTTTCTCTCTTTAAGTATATTTCCGGTGTAGGAAAACCTGACAGTAGAGTTGGGCCAGGGCTATTTCGTTGTCCCTTTTGTGCCTGAGCCCATCGGGTACGGAACCCTTTCTCTTTGCAAGTGTACTTCCGTTATAGGAAACCTTGACAGTAGAGTTGGGCCAGGACTACCATCGTTGTCCCTTTCTTGTCTAAGCCCATCGGGTACAGAACCCTTTCTCTTCGCGAGCATGTTTCCGGTTAAGGAAGGCTCGACATAAGAGTTGGGTTAGGTCTTCTTGCTTTACCAAACGCCAATGGATGGGTCTGGGTCTCTGCCTGTAAGGAACACAGGTAACTAGAAGCTCGTCTCGAGCTGACGGAGATTGTCGTTCTCCTTTCCTAGGGACTTTTCACTTTCTATTTGCAGTTCACGCTGCCCTCTAGCGCTGTTCTGCCATTTCATTGTTTCATTGTACTCGGTATGAAATCTATTTGTCTCTCGCCATGCATCTACCTTTACGTTCATTTTAAATTGGCCGCCCCTCCAATGTTCGGCATAGACTGACTTGCTTCACTGTATGTCGACAGTGTCGCTATATGTGGTGATGCTGGTGGTGTCAGAGATATTGTCTGTCTCTTGTGCAGTCAAATCTCTTTCCATCTGCTACCTCCACATTCTCGGACACGATCCCCAAATGATTTGGCCAGAATCAGCTCGAGCTGCTGTATTTCTGTTTCCAGGGTGCACCGCATGGAGGTACATTTGGGATCTTGGTTATCTGCTAACCCTTGGTACGCCTAGAGCATAGAGTTCCCTTTGCACCCCAGTTTATCTGAATAATATTGTCGATGTTTGGAAAAGAGAGGCTTCTATCTAACAATATTCATAAATATTTTATGGTCTGATCTTTATTAGTGATCTTTGTCAATGTCATGTCTGAGAGTATTGTATCATCGATGTAATCATGATGTCATCTCTGAATCTAATGTCATCTATGTAATCATGATGTCATCTCTGAATCTAATGTCATCTATGTAATCATGATGTCATCTCTGAATCTAATGTCATCTATGTAATCATGATGTAATCTCTGAATCTAGTGTCATCTATGTAATCATGATGTCATCTCTGAATCTAATGTCATCTATGTAATCATGATGTAATCTCCGAGAGTATTGTATCATCGATGTAATCATGATGTCATCTCCGAGAGTATTGTATCATCGATGTAATCATGATGTCATCTCTGAATCTAATGTCATCTATGTAATCATGATGTAATCTCCGAGAGTATTGTATCATCGATGTAATCATGATGTCATCTCCGAGAGTATTGTATTATCGATGTAATCATGATGTCATCTCTGAATCTAATGTCATCTATGTAATCATGATGTCATCTCTGAATCTAATGTCATCTATGTAATCATGATGTAATCTTCGAGAGTATTGTATCATCGATGTAATCATGATGTCATCTCCGAGAGTATTGTATCATCGATGTAATCATGATGTCATCTCTGAATCTAATGTCATCTATGTAATCATGATGTCATCTCTGAATCTAATGTCATCTATGTAATTGATTCATCTCTGAATCTAGTGTCATCTATGTAATCATGATGTCATCTCTGAATCTAGTGTCATCTATGTAATCATGATGTCATCTCTGAATCTAGTGTCATCTATGTAATCATGATGTCATCTCTGAATCTAATGTCATCTATGTAATCATGATGTAATCTCCGAGAGTATTGTATCATCGATGTAATCATGTTATCTCTAAAAATAGAATAATATCAATGCAATGAAATTGTCAACTCTGAGAGTAGAGCATCATTGATATAATCATGATGTCATTGAAGTCACAGCTAAAATTAAAAACTTGTATCGACTTTGAAGACAGAATGATTTCTTTGTTTCATATGTCAAGTATATACACCTTGATCTGTCCTGGACTGTCACTGCTTCAATGTGTTATTACTTGTTGAGTATGCAGTGACTGTTATTTCTTCTCTTCTGATGTAGGGCTACAAAAAACACAAGGCATACATAGCAACACAGGGACCATTACCTCAGACATTCCCTGACTTCTGGAGAATGGTTTGGGAGCAGAACACAAACGTCATTGTCATGATTACCAATTTGATGGAGAAGGGCAGAGTAAGCTGATAGTGTGTATGTGTATGTGTGATGTTGGCTGTCAAACTCATTGGTCACCACTGACATGTGATGGTTAGTAACTATGGTCACCATAGACATGTGATGGTTATTAACTATGGTCACCACAGACATGTGATGATTAGTAACTATGGTCACCACTGATTTGTGACAGTAACTATGGTCACCACCGACATGTGATGGTTAGTAACTATGGTCACCACAGACATGTGACAGTAACTATGGTCACCACTGATTTGTGACAGTAACTATGGTCACCACAGACATGTGATGATTAGTAACTATGGTCACCACAGACATGTGATGATTAGTAACTATGGTCACCACTGATTTGTGACAGTAACTATGGTCACCACAGACATGTGATGATTAGTAACTATGGTCACCACAGACATGTGACGGTTAGTAACTATGGTCACCACAGACGTGATGATTAGTAACTATGGTCACCACCGACATGTGATGATTAGTAACTATGGTCACCACGGACATGTGACAGTAACTATGGTCACCACGGACATGTGACAGTAACTATGGTCACCACGGACATGTGACAGTAACTATGGTCACCACGGACATGGGACAGTAACTATGGTCACCACGGACATGTGACAGTAACTATGGTCACCACAGACATGTGATGATTAGTAACTATGGTCACCACAGTCATGTGATGATTAGTAACTATGGTCACCACAGACATGTGATAATGACCAACTGTAGTATTGTTTCCACTTTAGTTTAATATATTCGAATGTTCGTAAATAGCCACTAGATCTGTGATGTTCTGTTATATCTGATGTGGTTGACAAGCTGTAGCTGTTTAATAATACAGTCAAATTCCCATTATAACAACTTGGTCTGATCTGAGACAACAGTTGTATGTAATAACATACAGTGTGGATGATGTCTGATCTGAGACAACAGTTGTATGTAATAACATACAGTGTGGATGATGTCTGATTTGAGACAACAGTTGTATGTAATAACATACAGTGTGATGATGTCTGAGACAACAGTTTTATGTAATAACATATATTGTGGATGATGATGAAGTAATCCTGTTAGCTGGTAGCTCCTAACATCCCATAGCCTTTCTGAGACTAGGTTCTCCTCTTTGATGTTGCTGGTCCATCATCTTCTTTGTCTTCCTCTTCTTCTCTCACCTGGCAATCTTCCCTCCATAATCAGCCATTCGATACCATCATGCCGCTTTTAAGTATCAAAAATACTTTAGCTTCCTTCAATACAGACAATAAAGAATAAATATAATTGGGAATTTTGAAGTGTTGTTAAATAGAAAAAATTGTTATAAAATCTATGCTGTATTCAGGGATTCAACTTATAAAATCTGTGCTGTATTCAGGGATTCAACTTATAAAATCTGTGATGTGTTCAGGGATTCAACTTATAAAATCTATGATGTATTCAGGGATTCAACTTATAAAATCTGTGCTGTAAAGATAGAGTTGTTTGGAAAGCTTTTTGTGCTGATATATCCAGTGTGTCACCCTTACAACCCTGATTGTTTATGTCCTACAACCCTGATTGTTTATGTCCTACAACCCTGATTGTTTATGTCCTATGACCCTGATTGTTTATATCCTACGACCCTGACGGATTATGTGTCTTATTATTATTGAATGTCTTCTTGCAGAGAAAATGTGATCAGTATTGGCCGAGTGATGGGGCAGAAACATATGCCAACATGAATGTCAAGCTAATTACCACAGTTCCACGTGCCCACTATACAGTTCGTGTCTTCTCTGTACGGAACATGAAGGTAAAAAAGGTATGCATGTTTCTGGTGTCTCCCTGACCCTGCTGGTGTTTTCACAAATTTTTTAAATTTCCTCTAAATATTGCTTGTCTGCTTGGATTCATGTGGAACAAAATAATACCAGCCTGTAAAATGCGTCAGAATTTGACATCACTGGTTTTCATAGAATTCTTACTGATGAGAGAACATCAATTCTTACTGATGAGGAATAGTTTTGATGGTGATTTTAGTGTTTAATAATAAATAAAAAAAGAACACACTTATCTTTGATTGGAACAATTTCTAACAGTTAGGCATATTTCACGATGAAGGGGGTAACATTAGAATTAACAGATTTGTGTATAATGTGTAGCTGGCAAGTCACATAAAATAATTACACAATTATATTCAGAGTACAAATTTTTTTCTTCTAACATGAAATGACAATGCATTCTACATGAATCTGTGTACACCAGAATCTGATGCATTTTACAGGCTGGTATTATTTTGTTTCTGTGCACCTCTGCTTGTTGTCACCTTGAACTTGATGTGTGTTGGTCATTGTTGCATGCATGTTCATAGCTTGAAATTTAATGAAGATTTTAAGGTCACCTAGCTGCTTTGTTAAGAGTTAGATTGTCAAGATGCTAGAAGCAGTGTAATTCAATTGGAAACATGATGGCTACACTGAGCTAATAAACAGTAAAAATGAAAATAGGTAAAGCAATCATGCTGAAAATGGATGTGCTCTGTCAGAAGGCACAAAATAGTGCAGCTCTGTTGTGAAACCACTAGTACAACATACTTCATATTCCCCGACGGAAACCACAAAATTTCATGTTTGTTATCAGCGAGTGAATACAGAAAAATAAGAAGGTAAAGCAAAGTAATGAGAGTGAAGACAGACACACAAAAACAAAACTTGCAGCTCTAGCACACCAATCAAAATATGAGTAGTCCAACTGATAGTGACATTTCAAAAGTATACCAAGTCCTATTATTAGAGGAGCATGATCGAATTCCAGAGACTTGATGGAGGTAGAGATTGAGACAAGAATTCAAAAAGCCAACATCAATGTCAGACATGGACACTAACTAAAGAGCAAGAGAAGAAGTTTACTACTTGTGAAAATATATGTGTAAGAAAGGCAGCAAACAGAAACAAGAAGAGATCATGTGGGAAAATGGGATTACAAGAAATGTTGAAACAACATCAGTGGTCAAATATATTGAAAAACAAAGACTGTAATGGTTCTGCCACTGAATGAAAATGAACCATTATTGGTCAGCAGCAAGAACATGAAAGTGGAAGCAGCAAGATGCAGAAGAAGACCAAGGAGAAGGTGGATTGAAGGAGTTACCAACATTCTGAGACATTACATTATTACTGCATATCAGGCGACCAAACGTTCCGTAGCCAGAAAACTTATCGTTATTCAATCGTGCTATGCTTTACAGCAAACACAGAGAAAATACAATAGGCTGAGGTGAGAGCTTTCTACATGGAGTTGACTTTATGTGAACTTTGTTAGTTATCTGTGACAAACTTGGACTAAGTGTACACAACAAGTGTCACTGCATTGAAAATTTCTCAGTAATTGTTGGTAAACATGGCTGTAAACATGGCTGTAAACACTAATTCTGACATGACATACAAAATGATGTTCCTAATGTATGATCTAGACAAGAGCAAAGAGCAGCTAGACACAGAACTTGAATCAGAGCTGCTAGACACAGTACTTTAATCAGAGCAGCTAGACACAGAACTTGAATCAGAGCTGCTAGACACAGTACTTTAATCAGAGCAGCTAGACACAGAACTTGAATCAGAGCTGCTAGACACAGTACTTTAATCAGAGCTGCTAGACACAGTACTTTAATCAGAGCAGCTAGACACAGTACTTTAATCAGAGCTGCTAGACACAGTACTTTAATCAGAGCTGCTAGACACAGTACTTTAATCAGAGCTGCTAGACACAGTACTTTAATCAGAGCAGCTAGACACAGAACTTTAATCAGAGCTGCTAGACACAGTACTTTAATCAGAGCTGCTAGACACAGTACTTTAATCAGAGCTGCTAGACACAGTACTTTAATCAGAGCAGCTAGACACAGAACTTGAATCAGAGCTGCTAGACACAGAACTTTAATCAGAGCAGCTAGACACAGTACTTTAATCAGAGCTGCTAGACACAGTACTTTAATCAGAGCAGCTAGACACAGAACTTTAATCAGAGCTGCTAGACACAGTACTTTAATCAGAGCTGCTAGACACAGAACTTGAATCAGAATTCATCATGCAAAAAATATGTTGGGCAAATAAAAACCTCAAAACTGACAAGTCACCAGAGTGACAAATTGATTGTTGAATTGATACAATCAGGAGGAGGACCCAGTGTCCAAATCTATCATGCCTTCTGTGTTCAGATCTTGAGAAGTCAAATATGAGCAAAAGTGGCTCTTCGAAACTATCAAAAAGCGCAAGCTAACAAATTTTGGACATATAAAAAGACGCAATGGTCTAGAAAGAGTGATTATGGAAGAAAAAAATTATAGAAAAGAAAACAATGGATAGACCAAGATTGCGATGGACACAGGATATCAAAGACCACCTGAATATGACATTGGAAGAGACTGGGCAGCTTGTACAGAGCAGAAAGGCTTACAGAGTGGCAGCGAGGACAACGTTCTGTAGAGGATGTGTCACATAGACAATTAATGCATGATCTCAGTATTTGTTGATTGTATTTGAAGAGCTGATGTCTTTATTTCTAAATGTGTTTCTTATAAACATGTGTATTGTCTACAGTAGACATATCTTTATTTCTTACAATGCAGGTGGTATGATCCTGCCTAATGGCCAGATCAAATCTGAGAAGTGATGTCAGCTTGGTGCCTCTTAAGCTTTTGTGTGTATATTTTTGAAATTGTAGTTTTGTGTTCTATTGTTAAATGTTGAGCCATTCTATTTTGTAAAATTGACTATGCTTTGTTGAAAGTTGGCAGTTTTTTTGATAGTTATACTAGACAGAATAGCTAAACCTACTGTGCAGACACATTGTTGCCTTGTAATATTGCCACTGTAGACATGAGTGCCTTGCTTGATAATAAGATCAAATGCTTTGATAACTAGATGTCTAGTTTAGTAACAAGATCATGTGCTTTGATAACCAGATATCTAGTTTAGTAACAAGATCACATGCTTTGATAACCAGATATCTAGTTTAGTAACAAGATCATGTGCTTTGATAACCAGATATCTAGTTTAGTAACAAGATCACACGCTTTGATAACTAGATATCTAGTTTAGTAACAAGATCATGTGCTTTGACAACCAGAAATCTAGTTTAGTAACAAGATCACATGCTTTGATAACTTGATATCTAGTTTAGTAACAAGATCATGTGCTTTGACAACCAGAAATCTAGTTTAGTAACAAGATCATGTGCTTTGATAACCAGATATCTAGTTTAGTAACAAAATCACATGCTTTGATAACCAGATGTCTAGTTTAGTAACAAGATCACATGCATTGATAACCAGATATCTAGTTTAGTAACAAGATCATGTGCTTTGATAACCAGATATCTAGTTTAGTAACAAGATCATGTGCATTGATAACCAGAAATCTAGTTTAGTAACAAGATCACATGCATTGATAACCAGATATCTAGTTTAGTAACAAGATCACATGCATTGATAACCAGATATCTAGTTTAGTAACAAGATCATGTGCTTTGATAACCAGATATCTAGTTTAGTAACAAGATCATGTGCATTGATAACCAGAAATCTAGTTTAGTAACAAGATCACATGCATTGATAACCAGATATCTAGTTTAGTAACAAGATCACGTGCTTTGATAACTTGATATCTAGTTTAGTAACAAGATCATGTGCTTTGATAACTTGATATCTAGTTTAGTAACAAGATCATGTGCTTTGATAACTTGATATCTAGTTTAGTAACAAGCTTTGATAACTAGATATCTAGTTTAGTAACAAGATCACATGCTTTGATAACCAGATGTCTAGTTTAGTCTAGTTTCGATATCATTTCTAATATCTCCTTTAATACACACAAATGTAATTCCCAAAAAATTACATGTGATTTTTTTTTAAAATCCTGAAGAATTTCATTAAAATGGATTCCATTCCGACTGGATTTGCAAAGATTGTAACAAGATAACTGATATTTTAGAAAACGTGTCCCTTCTGCCGGCATTTTTGAACATGACTTTGACCTGAAATGTACCACATTGAATACATTAACACACAGAACTCTGCAGCGAGTTCTATCTTCAATGATGCAGATGAGTGAGGAAAAATCTTGTCTAGTCCAGCCCTTAATGTTATCAGCCCATGATTTTATTTGTCCTCCTCTGTTTCTTTCACCTGTTTCCCGCAGTATAGTTTTTTACAAGGAATCATGTCGGCATACAAGTTCAAGCAATGGAAGTTTTCCACATTTCACTATTGAAAGTAATGGTTGTTGTGGACCTGTATACGTCTCTATTTTATTTCTTACGTACACATTTGTGTATTCGCTGAATTGTTTATATTCTTCCGACATAACAAAACATTGTTTTATTCAAGTGACAGAAATGTGTTTTCCCAATCAGAACAGATAATTACAATTGCGTGATTCTATCTGCATGTGATATTTGTGATTCTATCTGATATTTGTGTAATTCTATCTTCATGTGATATGTGTAATTAATTTTTACTAAAGAGAAGATCAGCCACTGAACAACATCTCCACAGCAACAGACCCTGGCAAGTCGTCAAGTGTGTATACATTGCTAAATAATTAATCTACTGGGAGTGACAATGAAGACCAGAACAGCAATACTAAACATGTGCAGACTAGGCCACAAATCAGCAGAACTAACAGATCTGAGGGAGAGTACACACACACACAGATTCTAGGCATTGTGGACACAAGGAAAAAAGGAAACAACATTCAAAAAACATTTAACAACTCTGTTTCGATATGGAACTTTGTAGATAAGAACTCTTGAGCTAGCCATGGCGTAGGTTGTTTTGTTGCATCCAAGAACAGCTAAGTACATCACAGACATAGAATATACTTGAAAAAGAATAATAGGCACACAATTTACAGAGAATGAAAGAACAGTCACACCAGTACAAGTTATGCACCATGCAATGATAATAATAGTATAGAGGAAAGAACTGAATTTTTGGATGCATTATCTGATGTCATAAACATGATTAACAACAAAGACAAGTTATACATCATGGATAATGTCAACGACAGAATAGGGAAGACAAGATATAACCGTGAACACTGTTTAGGCAACTATGGGGAGACAACAAGAGAAAGAAACAGCAATGGAGAAGAAATCATAGATCTTTTATACTACTGGAGAAAAGACACAAAGCCATGGAAACAACAGACACGAAAGAAAAAAGACGCAGGAAAGAACCTGTTCCAAATGTTAAAATACCAGAAGATGTTTGAAAAAGCAACGAGCTAGATCAAGAAATGACAAGCATTTTCTAACATTACTAAAAGAGACTAAAAACATCTCAGAAAAAGAATGGGACACTTTAAAAGATAAACATTGTTGAGTAATTTACACACTTTCCAGCAATATGCCATTATGGCATCGGGTCAAAGGGCAGTAGCCCATGAACCATTGGATCAGCAACCAACCAGTAACTTACAAAATATATGCAGTGAAAGGATACACACACAAAATACTAAAAAAAAACTATATGTTGGAGCGATGAAATAATGAGGAATATTCAAATGAAGAAACTGTGTTTCAAAACATGGCTAAAATCTAAACAACAAGAACACTACTTACAATATAGACAAGCAAGGATTAATGCTAAATGCATAATAAAAGAAGCACACTCAAACTCCTGGAATGAATACGGTGAACATCTAACAGAAATTTGCAAGACAAGACATCAAGAATTTTTCAGAAGCATCAAATCAATGAGAGTATGAGAAGAAAGCTACAACTCCACCATACTCATAAATGATAAAAAAGGCAATCCTATACTGAATAGATTAGAAAGGAAAGATAGATGGAAAGAATATTTTCAAGAGTTATACAATTCCAACATAACAATGGAGTATAATTACATTTCAATCAAACCAAGACACCTCAAGAAACCAACATACTAAACAAAGAAATAGAGACAGTATTAAAATCTACACCAATAACAAATCACCAGGAGCAGATGGTATAACTAACAAAACGATAAGAGCATACAAGGAAACAGAGGTGAAATGGCTAGCAAGACTATTCAAAATAGCATGGGAAGAAATAAGAGTACCAGAAGACTGGCAGAACTGAATAATAGTAACAATATGGAAGAACAAAGGAAACAAGAGAATTTGAATCATACAGAGGTATCCCTACTAAGTCACACAGGAAAAATATATGCCACAATATGAGAAATATGTTTAAGATACATCACAGACCTACAATTGAGACGTTCCAAGTTTTGATTCAGGAGAGGAGTAAGTTGTACAGATGCTCATTTTTCCTTGAGACAACTAAGTGAAAAAGCACTAGAACATGATCAAGAACTAAACACAATATTCATTGACCAGGAAAAAAGCATGTGATAGAGTCAATAGAAGTTCTTTATGGGAAACACTAGAAAACTACAGAATCAGAAGTAAGTTATTAGCAAATATAAAAACCTTTTGCTAGATCGAACTACCAACGATCAGTTAGAACTACCGATGGAATGACTTTATTTTTCAAAACAAATTCAGGAGTAAGAACATATACATGGACAGAATAACAAAAGAAATTCAAAACGAGAAAGTAATACAGTACAGTAAGAAGAGAAGAATCTGATGGGAAATTAAATAACACAATCAATGAATTGTTATTTGCTGATGATCAATGCCTTGTCTACGAAGAGGAACAGCAGTTATAAAATCATATTAATGCACTCATGACAACATTCATCAAGTGCACCAAGTATAACCTGAAAATAAACATGCTGAAAACAGAAGTAATGAAAATCAAGTCACCAAATCCAGTGAACATAACAATAAACACAACTAAAGTGAAAGAAACTTCTGAATTTAAATACCTGTGAAGTATATTCACAGACAACGGAAAATGAGACAGAGAGATTGAGACAAGATGTCAGAAAGCAAACTTGGTGACATACCAGCTATCACCATTACTGCTCAACCCAAAGATCAAGAAGAGAGTCAAGAGACAGATGATAAACAGTATTTTTATGCCAACACTGTGCCAGACATCAATGCCAGACATGGGTACTGACAGCTTACAACATGTGAGATGAAATGCCCGAGAAAAGCCGCAAGAGTGACCAAACTAGACAAAATAAGAAAAGAGGAAATCAGAAGAAGAATCGGTATACGACCATGCACAGAATACATCAAGAAACAACAAATAAAATGGTTTGGACATTTTATGAGAATGAACTATAACCAACTACAGACAAGATTCTTGATTCGAAAACTGGCTTCACAGAACGTGGGGCATTCCCATAAGTGCTCCGACCTCTGTTCCAGCAGCCATTCGACTCGATGGTGTTTTGAGGCCAATGCCGCCGAAACAGACGTCAACATCAGGGTACAACTCTGGCCCTTACGGCAGGTTTCTTTGTTGTTCCGCCCACCCATGCCATGCCCGTAACTAGTTCAAGCACAACGTCGGCCTGTCTGAACAACATGGTAACTGTTATCGAAGGTTACGACTATGGGATTGTATAGATGATGTGCAATGAAGCTTCTATAAGAAGATAACCTCAATATAAAGGCATGTCATCTACTAAGGTTTTCTGTTGCATGGTTGGTTTGTCTAGTGAGCCATTGGTGAGACCCACAGACACAACCGCATGCATACAGACAGGAACATATAACATAAGAAGAACCTAGAAAAATATTGATAGATAACATCAGGACCACACTGAACAAATATGAATTCAACACAGCAAAGGCGATACATCTGGTCAACTAAACAACTAGACAACTAAAGCTCCTGGTCACCACCACTGCGCTTACCGGCAAGTTTGGATATTTGACCATCATCCACATGGGGATAGACAATACACTTTTGTGTTATGTTTTCTATAAGAGATTCATAGAATGTGTCTGTAACATTTGTATTGTAAAGCCTGTAACTGTCTCTCCATGTCCGCAGTGAGTGTCCAACTTTCACAAGCATACAACACAACAGAATGCACTAGTCAGCCATACAGTTTGATTTTCATTCAAACTTTTCCGAATTCAGTTTATATGTCCCTGTGTGTGTAAATACAACCCCATATCTATATGATATATATATATATATGTCCCTGTGTGTGTAAATACAACCCCATATCTATATGATATATATATATATGTCCCTGTGTGTGTGTAAATACAACCCCATATCTATATGATAAATATATATATGTCCCTGTGTGTGTAAATACAACCCAATATCTATATGATATATATATATATATGTCCCTGTGTGTGTAAATACACCCCCATATCTATATGAGATACATATATGTCCCTGTGTGTGTAAATACACACCATATTTATACGAGATACATATATGTCCCTGTGTGTAAAGTATGCTTGTTAACTTGAGGTTCATCAAAACACAACTTTTGATGAAGTCCAATTGTATTTGTATTTCTCAGCGTCATTCAATGAAGGGTGTGGCAGAGAGGACGGTCTACCACTACCACTACACACAGTGGCCAGATCACGGAGTACCAGATTATTCTTTGCCAGTTCTGTCATTTGTGCAGAAGTCAGCTGCTCAGAGTGGACCAGACAGTGGTCCTATCATTGTTCACTGCAGGTTGGTGGTCCTGCATATTTATTAGAAATAATGTGTCCCTATGTAGAGCTCAGTTATACTTGTCCTATCTGTTGCTAAGTTAGACTTGTCCTATCTATTGCTAAGTTAGACTTGTCCTGACATTGCTTAGATGTATGTGATCTATTGCTATGATATACTTGATCTTTAGTATTGACTCCATGACAAAATATCCACAGACAAAATATACTGGACAGAATATTCCTAAGACAAAATATCCACAGACAACATATACTGGACAGAATATTCCTAAGACAAAATATCCACAGACAACATATACAGAAGAGAATATCACTAAATTGTCAAAATGTTGGTAATATTAATTGTAACAGAAAAATTTTACAATTAATTTATGGCAATCCCCTTGGAGATATGATTTTATGCAAACATAAGATGGGATGTGACATGTTTTATGCAAACATAAGATGGGATGTGACATGTTTTATGCAAACATAAGATGGGAATGTGACATGTTTTATGCAAACATAAGATGGGAATGTGACATGTTTTATGCAAACATGTGATGGGGATGTGACATGTTTTATGCAAACATGTGATGGGGATGTGACATGTTTTATGCAAACATAAGATGGGGATGTGACATGTTTTATGCAAACATAAGATGGGGATGTGACATGTTTTATGCAAACATAAGATGGGATGTGACATGTTTTATGCAAACATAAGATAGGATGTGACATGTTTTATGCAAACATGTGATGGAGATGTGACATGTTTTATGCAAACATAAGATGGGAATGTGACATGTTTTATGCAAACATAAGATGGGAATGTGACATGTTTTATGCAAACATAAGATGGGAATGTGACATGTTTTATGCAAACATGTGATGGGGATGTGACATGTTTTATGCAAACATAAGATGGGAATGTGACATGTTTTATGCAAACATGTGATGGGGATGTGACATGTTTTATGCAAACATGTGATGGGGATGTGACATGTTTTATGCAAACATGTGATGGGGATGTGACATGTTTTATGCAAACATAAGATCCTATCCTATCCTATCTCATCCTCATCCTCATCCTGATCGTCATCCTCATCCTGATCCTAATCCTCACCATCAGGGGTAGAAGAGTTTTTCTGGAGATGGACCTCGTGTGTGCTTAGTATATTGTGGAGTTTGTGACCTCTTTTATTTCTGTGGTCCATCGTTTTCATGGTCGACCTCTAAGTCTCCCTTCACTGTATCTGTGTAGCACAGCTTGCCTGCTGATGATAGTCTGCTGATGTGTGAAAACCATTTGATCTGTTGTCTCTTAATATATTCCAAGATTGGGGTGGTACCGGTTCTTTGTCTAATGTCTTCATTTATCAATATTGCTACGAGACATAGTGAGAAATGAAGAGATTACATATTAGCAACCTGGTGGGTGGTATATTCATCTATTCTAGTACAGACGTTGACTGCAGAACCTACTAGCTGCTTTTACCTGATGCATGCATGCCATGAAGTTGGACTAACAACCAGCAAACATAAGGCATAAATTATAATACAGGCTGCCATCAAGCAGCCACTAATTGCCATGGATGGTGAAGAACTGGAGGTTTTTGATAACTGTACATATCTAGGTTCCTCAGTCAACAATAAATTATCCTTGGATCAAGAAATAAAGTATCAGGATTGACAAGGCATCTGCAACAATGAACAAACCAAAAATAGTTATGGGGAAACATAAACTAAACCCCTGGTTTATGAATCTTGTGTTCTCAGCACCTTCCAATACGGCAGTGAAACATGGTCAACCTATATGCACCAGGAGAGATGATTA
Organism: Meghimatium bilineatum; assembly: GCA_034231615.1. Lineage (NCBI taxonomy): Eukaryota > Metazoa > Mollusca > Gastropoda > Stylommatophora > Philomycidae > Meghimatium > Meghimatium bilineatum. The sequence continues at coordinate 1,859,609 of CM067317.1, read as the reverse complement.
AGCAGCTTTCATAGTGTTTATGTAGAGTTCTTGGAGTTGGGTGGCAGAACAATCGCACCAACACTGATGTATAGCAGGACAAACTCATCAACACTGATTAATTTGCAAGAAAAGACAGTACCACCATATTTTCTATGATCAGTCTGCGGAGATTCAATGGGCTTGTATACACTAGGAGGATGAAAGTTGGCTGAAGGTTCTAGTTTATGGAGAATTACAGTCTGGGGAAAGATCTCAGGGTTGACCTCTACTTCGCTCCAAAGACATGTGAAAATACAATAGGCAAGATACAGGCATTGATACGGAATAATGGGAACAGGATGTTGTGAATCATGTTGTGAATCATGTTGTGAATCATGTTGTGAATCATGTTGTGAATCATGTTGCATGGAGGGGAAATATCAGCAATGGTATGAAGACAAAGGAGAAAGAGATAGCAGTTAGTTTATGTACTGTATGTCTAAGAAGCCACACAAACAGCACATGATGCTACAAGAGGACATGTTATTCCCTGTACACACTGTACAAGACTTTCTGTGGTTCACATTGGTCTTGTGAGTTACATCTATCATGACCATGAATCGTAGAGGATATTTCTTAGAGCACAACAATAATACTATCATCTGGAATGACGGAAAAGGTGCATACTATTACTACTACTGTGTGTGAATGTTCTGATGAGAGCGTATTTATCTTATCCGATACTGAATGTTGTTATGTTGTCTTCTCATGATATAATAACTGCAGTGCTGGCGTTGGACGTACAGGCACCTACATCCTGATAGATAGCATGATAGCGCAGATCAAAGATCAAAGAACAATCAACATTCCTGGCTTCATCCAGCACATCAGAAGACAGAGGAACTTCTTGGTTCAGACTGAGGTAATATTGTCTGTCTGTATATAAAATCTGTCTGTATGTTTTATTTGTCTGTCTGAATGTAAAATCTGTATTTGTAATTGTTTGACTTCACATCCAGCACATCAGAAGACAGGAACTCAATGGTTCAGACTGAGGTAATGTTGTCTGTCTGTATATACAATCTGTCTGTATATTTAGAACTTCTTGGTTCAGACTGAGGTAATATTGTCTGTCTGTATATAAAATCTGTCTGTATGTTTGGAACTTCTTGGTTCAGACTTAGGTAATAATGTCTGTCTGTATATAAAATCTGTCTGTATGTTTGGAACTTCTTGGTTCAGACTGAGGTAATATTGTCTGTCTGTATATAAAATCTATCTGTATGTAATGCTCATTACATATGGTAAAATAATGAAAATAATGCTCATTGAATTCTCAATGAATTTAAGAAATCATAAGGCAGTTGATAAAGATTTTAACCAAGCATTCAACTGGCACTTATTCATCTTGCAACTTAAGTCATCCCCAATCCTATGTATCTATATTATTCATTTGCCCATGTTAAATTTGAAGCAATCTTGTTTCTGTTTATGTATGATTTATGTTAAGAAGTGGACCTAATGGTCCTTGCAGTGCTGGAACCTAATGGTCCTTGCAGTGCTGGAACCTAATGGTCCTTGCAGTGCTGAGACCTAATAGTCCTTGCAGTGCTGAGACCTAATAGTCCTTGCAGTGCTGAAACCTAATGGCACATACTAGTATGCAACATTTATGGTCAAGAATTTACATAACTGTGCAGTGTGTTTTTTGTTGCTGTCTGTATTTCAATTGATCAATCCATATTCATAGTAACTTGAAGATATACGAAACATATTCGTGACTAACATCACATCCTTTGTATATATTTGGTGTGGTTGAATTCGGAGAACGTGTTTACTCAAGTTGTGATGCGAATAGGTGCCAGCTGAACAGATCTGGTTCAAATCCTGTCTACTGACTTAATTTTTTCTTGAATTTTTTCTTGATTCTTATTTCTATGATTCACTTCCTGACATAGGAAGTAACGAGCTATGGTTTGTTTTGGTATTCATGCCCTTGGGGAAAACCATCACATCTCAAAATCTATAGGAAAGATTTTAATGAAAATGTAAATATTTCATAGATGTTAGAAGAACATTAACAATATCATTTTTGCACCAAAAATCATCTAAAGTGGTCATCCCATGCCCAAATTTTCCAAGGCATTTGCATACAGAATATGTCTTATTAGCCATATATGAACTCAAGAGTCAAGGACATAACTCTCACTGAATTTCATTAAGTGGTTGTAACAAATGGTTATCATCATGTGATGGAGATAAACAACATTATTTAAACTTGTAAACATTGATCAAATATGAAGTCATGCTGCTTGCTAATTGAACAGTGTTTTACATATTCACATATACCATATATTAAAATGTGTTCCCTATTTACGATAAGTTATTACTTGTGACTTTCTAGCCACTCTCCGCTGTTGAGCGGCTACTGTAGAGCGGCATGTAGATCTATTATGTGCAAGTTCTACCCATGTGTCTTGGTCTATTTCAAAGCTTTCATTGAAGTTTGTAATGAGTCCTAGAAGCATTTCTTTTGGCCACCTTGAGAATGTATGCTCTTCTGCAACTCACAATAGAGAAGTATCTTTGACATGCAATGCTATGGCATACTTTGGCAGGCGATGATCTGGCATACTTTGACAGGCGATGATCTGGCATACTTTACCAGGTGATGATCTGGCATACTTTGGCAGGTGATGATCTGGCATACTTTGGCAGGCGATGATCTGGCATACTTTGACAGGCGATGATCTGGCATACTTTGGCAGGTGATGATCTGGCATACTTTGACAGGTGATGATCTGGCATACTTTGACAGGCGATGATCTGGCATACTTTGGCAGGTGATGATCTGGCATACTTTGGCAGGTGATGATCTGGCATACTTTGGCAGGTGATGATCTGGCATACTTTGACAGGCGATGATCTGGCATACTTTGGCAGGTGATGATCTGGCATACTTTGGCAGGCGATGATCTGGCATACTTTGACAGGCGATGATCTGGCATACTTTGGCAGGCAATGATCTGGCATACTTTGGCAGGTGATGATCTGGCATACTTTGGCAGGCGATGATCTGGCATACTTTGACAGGCGATGATCTGGCATACTGTAACTAATACTTCCACAGGAACATCGAGAAATAGTACAAATGCACCAGGAAATATTTCTTTCTGGGTTTCTAACATAATACATAAGTTTTAATACTTGTGCTGAGTTTCCAACCTAATCATCATCAGGTGCCATGCTGGCTGGCGTAGGCAGTTATGGCTCTCCACAGCTGTCTGTCCACAGTAGTATATATCAAGGTCATTGTTGTTTCCTTGCCGTGCGAGGTTGTCAAACTTTCTAATATTTTCTCACGTTGTCGCCCGTGTCTCTGTTGCATTCAATTTTGCCATTTGTGACTATGTTCTCTAAACTCCGACATAATACATAAGTTTTAATACTCGTGCTGAGTTGGAAAGAGTTGTGCATTGATCTCATGCAAAACTACGGTTTAACTGATTAACCAAGATCCTAAAATTATGTCCTCATGATGTACAAAACTACGGTTTAACTGATAACCAAGATCCTAAAATTATGTCCTCATGATGTACTCTGGAAGCAGACTGCTTCGGACCTCGTGATCATTGATCTTTCCTTTTGAGGTTCTGCTAAACACAATTATATTGATGACAAAAGAAGGCAAATATCTATACAACAGATAGAACAATGGACTGATATATTCCTACTTATACATATACAACAATGGACTGATATATTCCTACTTATACATATACAACAATGGACTGATATATTCCTACTTATACATATACAACAATGGACTGATATATTCCTACTTATACATATACAACAATGGACTGATATACGACTACTTATACATATACAACAAGAGACAGCATAACGCTGTAGACCTCATCGCGCAGTGGTCCTCAGTTCATTCCACAGTTAAGGCGAAAATGTATTTTCAGATCGCAATAGCTCCGGGTCGACCCAGACTTAATTGGGTATCATATCAGCTTGCGGGAAGTAAAGACTGCGAGGGAAAGGAGATGGCTATCGCCCTCATATAGCAGAGCCACAGAAATGTAAGATTGCTAATATCTGTCATCCCTACGGCATTAATGAATGCTTTGGGTTAACTTGACTTTTACATATACAACAGCTAGAACAATGGACGGATGACAAAGTGTCTGGCAAATATTCATGAACATTGCAGGGATTCAGATACATGTGAACTTCATCATCATCAGGTAGCATATCCTGAATAGAATGTAGCAGTCATCACAGACTTCTGAAACAGTCATTTTATGGACCTTTTATGAAATGTCTTACTTGTTCATATCCTATTATCTTATGGTCATCATTTCTGTAACGTTATAGGTAATCTAAGACTGCGCAAAGATTCAGCAGATAGTTTTTGAAATAGTTTTGGAGAAACTGTTGTTACACTGAGGGCACAGATTTCAGAATGAGCTATAGTACTTCTTTGGTACTATATCCCCATCATCAGATAGGATCAGTAGATTGTCATAAATTCTTTTATCAGAATCTGTAGATTGTCATAAATTATTTATCAGGATCAGTAGATTGTCATAAATTCATTTATCAGAATCTGTAGATTGTCATAAATTATTTATCAGGATCAGTAGATGGTCATAAATTCTTTTATCAGAATCTGTAGATTGTCATAAATTATTTATCAGGATCAGTAGATTGTCATAAATTCTTTTATCAGAATCTGTAGATTGTCATAAATATTTCAATAAGAATTAGATTGTCTTAATTTATTTTATCAGGATCTGTAGATTGTCATAAATTCTTTTATCAGAATCTGTAGATTGTCATAAATATTTCAATAAGAATTAGATTGTCTTAATTTATTTTATCAGGATCTGTAGATTGTCATAAATTCTTTTATCAGGAACATTAAATTGTTATCCGTTATGTTAATTATTAGCACATTTTATCAGATCTATTCTTCAATCAGGATCACTACATTTTTATATTTTATATTATGATCACTACATTTTTATCTTTGCTTTTATCAGGATCACTACATTTTTTATCTTTTATCAGGATCACTACATTTTTTTTCTTTTCTTTTATCAGGATCAGTACATTTTTATCCATGAAGTGCTGGTTGAATATCTTCTTGGAAATGGGACCACAGAAATCATGGAAGACCACATGATGGACCACTTGTTAGAGCTGGAGCAGCCAGCAAGAGGTGTCATACTTCAGTCTATCACAGATGCCAGCTTGTTGGAAAGGCAGTACCAGGTATGTGCCTCCTTGTAGTCACCTAGCAGCACAGTGTGTCAGAGTTTCTTTTAGCGTGTATCAATGTCTTACTTGTTCATAGTAACAGACTATTGTGGCATCTTCTAGCCTTGCAGTGAAAAAAAAAACCATCAGGCTCTGTGACTTAAAGGTAGTGAAAAAAATCTCAGACAGCCAAGGTACATTGCTGGATTTAAACGGCAAGCAGAGTTGTACTTCTGAAGCATACAGGAAGCATTGGCAATTTACTGAATATAAATATTGCAAAAGTTAGGTCATATTCTTCTTCTTTCGTTCACTTGAAACATGTCTATATCTGTAATTCTGTCTCCTTAATAAAACTCACTGTCTTTTGTAGTTCATACAGTGTCCCATAGAGTTTTAATTCCAGTGTTGTTTCCTCTGGCCAATATGTCTGCCTCAGCGTTTCATACTCAGAACACTCTTGAAGTATATGTTTGGCACTCTGTGCTGCCTGTCCACATGTACACAACGACTGTGTTATCAATCTTGAACTTCGTGTACATGTGACTGCAGAGTCGGCTGTGTCCTGTTCTGAGACGTAGAATTATAACTTGCTCTGATCTGTTCATAATGTGATAGTCATCTTGTGTTGGTGTTTGTGGCTTTCTTATTGACTTAATCATCTTTTTTTCTGATGTTTGATCTTCGGCAGCACCTTCCTTAGCCAGTTGGTTTGATTTTTTCATTTCCTGGTATTCCAAAGTGTTGAATATCATTTTAATATATTTGTCATATTAAGATATTTCCACACTCATTCGCATCGCTGAGGATAGAATTAGCTGGAGAACTCTGTGTGCTGAAGCATCCAATGTGGTACCCCTACGACCCTGAAGGGTTATGGGTTTGTTGATTGATTCCTTAGTGAGAGGGTATCCACTGCATGGTTACCCTATACTGGTAAGACAGTTGTTATGGCATATAAATTAATAGGGAAAAACAAGACAATGAAAAACAAAAATACCAACCAGACTCTAGTTAATGTTTGGGGAGTGGGCATAATAATAATCATAGTAATAATAGTAACAATAACAACAATAATAGTAATGGTAGTGGTAGCAGCCGTAGTCGTAGGCCAGCATGGCACCTGATGATGATATATATATATATATAGTTTCATTCCTATATATATATATAAATATATATAAGAGAGTTGTGGAGAGCCATGACCGCTTATGCCAGCCAACATGGCACCTTATGATGATGATGATGATATATATATATAGTTTCATCCCCATGACTCAGAATGTTTATGGAAATGTTGTTGATTTATAGAGAGATATAAATTAACAGAGGTGCACACAGAAATAAAATCACAGATTGTTGATTGGATTATGGTTGGGAACAACAATTCGTTGTCAGTTGTGCTGGTTATAGCACATGATGATGATGTAATGAGTACCTGATAAACCAATTGAGAAACTAACCTTGTTAAACCAATTGAGAAACTAACCTTGTTAAACCAATTCTTTTATTCTCACAACTACTACAACCACCACCTCCAAATTGCAGCAAATCACAGAGTACATGCCGAGTGAACTGGACTTATCAGCAGCTATGAAACCAGTTAACCAGGAGAAAAACCGGACTGGCAGCATTGTTCCGGTCAACTTGAAACGGGTATTATTACCTGCTAGACCAGGCATTGATGGATCAGATTATATCAATGCTACATATCTCCAGGTAGATATATAATTATTTAGCTAGTTGTATTGTTGTCCAGGTAGATATATAATTATTTAGCTAGTTGTATGGTTGTCCAGGTAGATGAGGTGAGTACAATTCAAGTAACAATGAAAAGTTAATGACCAGGTGGACACATTCGATAGGTTGAATGATGTTCAATCCGCTAATATCTTTATAAATGTAAATCCAAAAAAAGCTGTAATCCTTTTTGAAAGATATAAATTTTACAAGTTGAGAGAGATAATTCTACAAGCAGAGAGATAATTCTACAAGTAGGGAGATAATTCTACAAGTAGGGAGATAATTCTACAAGTAGGGAGATAATTCTACATGTAGAGAGATATAGTTCTAGAGATGTTGTTATATATATATGTTATCTGGTGTACTAAGTCCTGTTCTCTGATGTCTTCACTTTTGTTGTCTGATGTCTTCACTTTTGTTCTCTGATGTCTTCACTCTTGTAGTTTGATGTCTTCACTATTGTAGTTTGATGTCTTCACTCTTGTAGTCTGATGTCTTCACTCTTGTAGTCTGATGTCTTCACTATTGTAGTCTGATGTCTTCACTATTGTAGTCTGATGTCTTCACTATTGTAGTCTGATGTCTTCACTATTGTAGTTTGATGTCTTCACTATTGTAGTCTGATGTCTTCACTATTGTAGTCTGATGTCTTCACTTTTGTTGTCTGATGTCTTCACTTTTGTTCTCTGATGTCTTCACTCTTGTAGTTTGATGTCTTCACTATTGTAGTTTGATGTCTTCACTCTTGTAGTCTGATGTCTTCACTCTTGTAGTCTGATGTCTTCACTATTGTAGTCTGATGTCTTCACTATTGTAGTCTGATGTCTTCACTATTGTAGTCTGATGTCTTCACTATTGTAGTCTGATGTCTTCACTATTGTAGTTTGATGTCTTCACTATTGTAGTTTGATGTCTTCACTTTTGTTGTCTGATGTCTTCACTATTGTAGTTTGATGTCTTCACTCTTGTAGTCTGATGTCTTCACTTTTGTTGTCTGATGTCTTCACTATTGTAGTTTGATGTCTTCACTATTGTAGTTTGATGTCTTCACTCTTGTTGTCTGATGTCTTCACTTTTGTAGTTTGATGTCTTCACTCTTATTGTCTGAAGTCTTCACTCTTGTAGTTTGATGTCTTCACTCTTGTAGTTTGATGTCTTCACTATTATTGACTGAAGTCTTCACTCTTGTAGTTTGATGTCTTCACTCTTGTTGACTGAAGTCTTCACTCTTGTAGTTTGATGTCTTCACTCTTGTAGTTTGATGTCTTCACTCTTGTAGTTTGATGTCTTCACTCTTGTTGAATGAAGTCTTCACTCTTGTAGTTTGATGTCTTCACTCTTGTAGTTTGATGTCTTCACTCTTGTAGTTTGATGTCTTCACTCTTGTAGTTTGATGTCTTCACTCTTGTAGTTTGATGTCTTCACTCTTGTAGTTTGATGTCTTCACTCTTGTTGACTGAAGTCTTCACTCTTGTAGTTTGATGTCTTCACTCTTGTAGTTTGATGTCTTCACTCTTGTAGTTTGATGTCTTCACTCTTGTAGTTTGATGTCTTCACTCTTGTAGTTTGATGTCTTCACTCTTGTAGTTTGATGTCTTTACTCTTGTAGTTTGATGTCTTCACTCTTGTAGTTTGATGTCTTCACTCTTGTAGTTTGATGTCTTCACTCTTGTAGTTTGATGTCTTCACTCTTGTAGTTTGATGTCTTCACTCGTGTTGACTGAAGTCTTCACTCTTGTAGTTTGATGTCTTCACTCTTGTAGTTTGATGTCTTCACTCTTGTAGTTTGATGTCTTCACTATTGTTCTTTGATGTCTTCACTCTTGTAGTTTGATGTCTTCACTCTTGTAGTTTGATGTCTTCACTATTGTAGTTTGATGTCTTCACTCTTGTAGTTTGATGTCTTCACTATTGTAGTTTGATGTCTTCACTCTTGTAGTTTGATGTCTTCACTCTTGTAGTCTGATGTCTTCACTATTGTTTTCTTATGTCTCCCCTACTTGATAATGTGTTTACTATAACTGTCTGATGTCTCTACTGCTTGTCAATGTGTTTACTATAACTGTCTGATGTCTTCTCTACTTGACAGTGTGTTTACTATAACTGTATATGGTTGCATTAATCCAGGGCTACAAAAAGTCAGCAGAGTTCATTGTGACCCAGCATCCAACAGAGGAAACTATGGAAGACTTCTGGAGGATGGTGTGGGACAAAAACAGCCCAGTCATTGTGGTGCTGTCAGCTTTTGATGATGTGGTAAATACATTCTTTTACATATGTGTACAGTAACTTAATTGTGCTTCCATCTGTGTCTGACCTACAGTTCTACATGTACAGTAACTCTCACCTAGGTCTGACCTATGTCTATACGTGCAGTTTGTCTGTGTTCATTCTCACAATCTTACAATCTTACAATCTTGCAGGATGTAGTCTAGAGAACGGAATGTGATATGTCATGGTTTATAGCTTTGCTGCGATAGCTGTGTCATTCTGCCTAACACATCAAACTTCAGCATATCTTCTAGGTCACTTTAATCCTACATAGAATGGGACAGCCAACTCCATCTCATAACCTCCTTAGTCACCTCTTATGACATGTATGGAAGGAAAACAATGTTTCTGTTCTTTGCTTCCACATTTGAACCCTGGTAAGACACTGCATATATGCCTGCGATAACTTAATTGTGCTTTCCTCATCTGGAACTGTCATGACATTGGCATATGTGCCTGCAATAACAATGGTATAATGTCATTATTTAGCAGTCTTGTGAACTGTTTTTTTGTTTTTTTCCTGTCACAGGAGTACAAAGAATTTTGGCCTCCAAAGGGCAGCAGTATTGATGTCGACTCTGGAAACTTCCGACTTGTCATGAAAGATGAACCCATTCTGAACGATGACCTAGGCATAGTTACTTCAGAGTTTATCCTCGATTCTATCCAGGTGTGGAACATGTTTATAAGCTATATCTAAGTGTGGGACATGATTGTATGTTAGATCTAAGTGTGGGACATGATTGTATGTTAGATCTAAGTGTGGGACATGATTGTATGTTAGATCTAAGTGTGGGACATGATTGTATGTTATATCTAAGTGTGGGAATTCATCAATGCATTCATCCATCAATGCATCTATCCACCCATCAATTCATCTATCCATCAATGTATATCTATTCATCCATCAATGTATTTATCCATTAATAAAGCTTTCATCCATCAATACATCTATCCATCCATTCTTTTATCCAACAATTTGTCCATCCATTCATCCGTCAATGTATCTATTAATTCACCCATTAGTTGGGGTGCAAAGGGAACGCATTGCTCTAGGCGGATCCAGGGTTAGCAGATAACCAAGATCCCAAATGTACCTCCATGCGGTGCACCCTGGAAACAGAAATACAGCAGCTCGAGCTGATTCTGGCCAAATCATTTGGGGAATGTGGAGGTAGCAGATGGAAAGAGATTTGACTGCACAAGAGACAGACAATACCTCCGACACCACCAGCATCACCACATATAGCGACACTGTCGACATACAGTGAAGCTAGTCAGTCCAGTCCGAACATTGGAGGGGCGGCCAATGTAAAATGCACGTGAAGGTAGATGCATGGCGAGAGACAAATAGATTTCATACCGAGTACAATGAAAGGGCAGAACAGAGCTAGAGGGCAGCGCGAACTGCAAATAGAAAGTGAAAAGTCCCTAGGAAAGGGGAACTACAATCTCCGTCAGCTCGAGTAGAGCTTCTAGTTACCTGTGTTCCTTACAGGCAGAGACCCAGACCCATCAATTGGCATGTGGTAAAGCAAGAAGACCTAACCCAACTCTTATGTCGAGCCTTCCTAAACCGGAAGTACACTTGCAAAGAGAAAGGGTTCCGTACCCGATGGGCTCAGGCACAAAAGGGACAACGAAGTAGCCCTGGCCCAACTCTACTGTCAGGTTTTCCTACACCGGAAATACACTTGAAGAGAGAAAGGGTTCAGTACCTGATGGGCTCAGGCGCTATTGGGACAAGGACGCTCAGCTCGAGAACGCCTTGCTCTCAAACACGTGGTGTGAGACTCGAACTTGGACAAGGGGTACACGATGTCGGTGAACGACGCCTCGGCTAAGAGGGCGAAAGAGCCAGGGTCCAACTCCTCTGTTGAGTTCTTCCCCTTAAGGAACCAGGCTCACGGATGAGAAACGGTTCAGTACCCAATGGGCACAGGCACAGCACGTCCAATCACACGAGGCAAGTTCATAGACAGTGGAACACCTCGTGCGAGACAGACGAGAGCAAAAAGCGTCTGGGCGAAGAGTCGCCACTACTCGTGCCTGGAGACAGATATAGAGGCTGTCACAGGCTAAGGGTAGCCTACCCGAATTGTCAAGGCATGCCGAAATCGGATGTGCTATGCCTACAAGGTGCATAACGGTGGCACAACGTAATCACGCTCCCGGCGGTTATCGCACGGATATCCGTGATGGTTACAATGGAGCGAATGCAAAACAAAACAAACAAACCCATTAGTTCACACATCTATTCATTTCTCCATCAATGCATCTATCCATTCATCCATCAATGTATTCATCCATTCATACACACTCCTTTAGTACGACTACACCTTGATGACACGGATCTTGTGTGTGAAAGCCTGGCCTGAGTCTTACAAACAGTTACATCAAGTTTTGGACATAATCGTAGAATCTCACAGCTACCTCAACTCTCTAGAATGTGGACCTATTATTGTCATGGACAGGTAAATAACAACTAGTTTCACTTTATGTTTGTGATTCACAGAGAAAACATTTAGTATCGTGTCTGTGACGTGATTCAGCTAAATGTTACAACATTTACATCAACATAAGTCTACAGACTAACTAAACTTGATCAAGTTACATCAACATAAGTCTGCAGACTAACTAAACTTGATCAGGTTACATCAACATTTCAACACCATACTTATTATGAAAGTAACTGTAGCATTTGGTAGACCTTGCCACAATGTGTGGAAACAGATGGGCATTAACCATGCCACAATGTGTGGAAACAGAAATGTATTAAACTTACCACACTGAATTGGAACAGAAAGGCAGTAACATTGCCACAATGTGTGGAAATTGCCACAATGTGTGGGAATATAAGGGCATTAACCCTTTCACCCCTATGAGATTTCCCAATAGTCAATCCCTGATCCCTAAGGCAAGGGGCACAATTCCTCCAAAATATGGATATGATGATGACAAAATTACATTTTCTTTCAAACTATTCATCATATCACACTCAGACTTGGCAGATCAACAGAAAAATGAATAGTCTTGCATAAACCTATATCAAAGATAATTTAATACATATATGTTTTAAATAATAAACTGTCAAACTCGACATAATGGGGGGGGGAAAATTTTATTTTACCTTTGGGGTGTTGAGTAGAGGAGTCATATTGAGACGAAAATATTGAGATATATTCTCAAATCCCCTTTTTTCCAAACAGAGTGAGGTGCCCAAAATGTTGAACCTGTCATCTGTACTCCAGTACAAGCCATACTCAAACAGAATACACAGGTCCATCATAATATACATTTTAAAAAATGATGTTTTATTTCAATGGCGGTTGCAGATGTTCAGCATGTGTCTTCTTTCCTTGTTTGTTCTTTGCGTTATATTACATACAAATTTGTCTGATCGGCTGCAAATTGATAAACTCATCGTTGACAATGATGTTAAAGTATTCATAACGTGTGGCAATCTCATCAAGATTATGTACAGACCCAATGTTTTGTACACAACTTTCAACTTCTACTCGAAAAACTACATCACTACGGCGAAATTTGCGATGTCACAATTAGTACCATGAATGTCCATCTCTTTGTCGGAAACATCAGGCCTATCTATCAAGAACTTCACTGTCACTTTCCACATTATATTTGATACGCAAATTACCTACATCGTGCATATTTCCATCGTAACTACGGCTATCATCATCAGTGTACATATGAATAATATCTTCCATTTCCAAAACTAGGTCTAATAATTCGCTAATTTAAAAAAAATCGTAATAAATCCATTTTATTACGATCTCTTAGATTAAACATAAAACAGGAAGCTAAACCACGGATCTACACAATGGTCATGGTTTTTAATAGTCCCGGCGCAAAATAAAAATGTAACATCGATCCACACCTGTGACTAGATGGACTTTTAGTTTTTAAGGAGATATCAATAAACCAGAGGTGGGCGTGTTCACTGTTCACGCCCACTGTCAATTCAATTGCAATTAGAAAATTCAAGGGAAATAAGAGAAACCCTTCAATTGTCCCCTGGTGAAATCAGGGGAGGCAAGCCAGAAACTTGGCAGGTAGACATCATCTAGTACCATTTCTGCAACAAAGGTTGGCTGCAACAGATCTCAACATCCCCTGCCTCTTGTTTTGGTGATGCACTCTGCTAGACTGTACCCTGTCCATCTTGTGATGTTATTCTCCCACATGTATCGCGTATCTCATGCAATATGTTTCCGTACACTGCATAGCAAATTAGTTCTTCTTCTTTTTGTTGGTGTGCCAATTAGATTTGTTTGTTTTCGTGGAACTATTATTCTTTGAAACACTAAAGGTTGTCCTCCTGTTTTGCACCGTAAAAGTTTATTAGGGTTGTTGTGTAAAGCTTCCTTCTAATTAGATGTGTGAGTAATAATTCCTCCTTATTTGTCAATGGTTCTGTTCTGATATAGGTTTGCTGATAGAATTTTTAAAACTAAAGTCATGTTTCATCATGGGAGAAGTGGCGCTGTCTGATGTTAACTTTCTGAATTCAGAAACTGTACATGTTGTAACTGCAGGTTATATGCTAGATATAGCAGAATCGTGTATGTTATTGGGCGCTGAAGGTCTAAAATATGTGGAGGGTGTGCTGGTATAACTACATTGTGGATATGCAGGTGTTGTAAATGTGGAAGGTGTGCTGTTATAGTGAAGATGTGCAAATGCAGGTGTAAATATGGAAGGTGTGCTGGTATAGCTACATTGTGGATATGCAGTTGTTGCAAATGTGGAAAATATTCCATTATTAAATTGAAGACAACGGCGAGAGTGGGTACTGTTAAATTTGTTGGATTGTTATTACTATTGGTGAGTTGTGGAGACAATCTTGCTGTCACTGGCATTAGAATATCTTCCTCTGTTTCTGTAGCAGGAAATAACACAGACACAGATACATCATGATCATTATCAGAATTATCAAAATCGCTCTTTCTTTTTATGCTGCCACAGTTCATACTTTGATGATGACTACACACGGAACATTCTAAAACAGTTAGGTTAGGATTAAAATCCATCCAGATGTGGGCACTGTTAGTAGCTATCAATTTGGCTCGAGCTAGAGATTTACTATCCTTGTTGATTTTGAGTTTATGATTTCGCATTACACACTTGACACACAATGTGGTTGAATGTTTTGTTTCACTATCGTCCATGATATGTATCCCATAAATACTAGCCAGGTCACTTTGATATAAGCTACAGGACCGTGGTTTCTTCTGCATCCTTTTATCTTTCTTAGATAATGTTCTTCCTTCTAATAATGTTCTAATATTTGCACAAGTAAAATGAGATCTAACTAGATATACAAGCTAAACTAGTATTTGATGGTGGCATAATAGGTTTATTTTGGACTTATATTTGCCGACCACGAATAGAAAAATTATCATGCAGACAAGTTCGTAACGTTAATGCTACACAAAGAATGAATCTTTTACATGATCTAATTGGGCAATGTAACTAATTTCGATCATATTTGCACAAGTAAAATGAGATCTAACTAGATATACAAGCTAAACTAGTATTTGATGGTGGCATAATAGGTTTATTTTGGACTTATATTTGCCGACCACGAATAGAAAAATTATCATGCAGACAAGTTCGTAACGTTAATGCTACACAAAGAATGAATCTTTTACATGATCTAATTGCGCAATGTAACTAATTTCGATCATATTTGCACAAGTAAAATGAGATCTAACTAGATATACAAGCTAAACTAGTATTTGATGGTGGCATAATAGGTTTATTTTGGACTTATATTTGCCGACCACGAATAGAAAAATTATCATGCAGACAAGTTCGTAACGTTAATGCTACACAAAGAATGAATCTTTTACATGATCTAATTGCGCAATGTAACTAATTTCGATCATATTTGCACAAGTAAAATGAGATCTAACTAGATATACAAGCTAAACTAGTATTTGATGGTGGCATAATAGGTTTATTTTGGACTTATATTTGCCGACCACGAATAGAAAAATTATCATGCAGACAAGTTCGTAACGTTAATGCTACACAAAGAATGAATCTTTTACATGATCTAATTGCGCAATGTAACTAATTTCGATCATATTTGCACAAGTAAAATGAGATCTAACTAGATATACAAGCTAAACTAGTATTTGATGGTGGCATAATAGGTTTATTTTGGACTTATATTTGCCGACCACGAATAGAAAAATTATCATGCAGACAAGTTCGTAACGTTAATGCTACACAAAGAATGAATCTTTTACATGATCTAATTGCGCAATGTAACTAATTTCGATCATATTTGCACAAGTAAAATGAGATCTAACTAGATATACAAGCTAAACTAGTATTTGATGGTGGCATAATAGGTTTATTTTGGACTTATATTTGCCGACCACGAATAGAAAAATTATCATGCAGACAAGTTCGTAACGTTAATGCTACACAAAGAATGAATCTTTTACATGATCTAATTGCGCAATGTAACTAATTTCGATCATATTTGCACAAGTAAAATGAGATCTAACTAGATATACAAGCTAAACTAGTATTTGATGGTGGCATAATAGGTTTATTTTGGACTTATATTTGCCGACCACGAATTGAAAAATTATCATGAAGACAAGTTCGTAACGTTAATGCTACACAAAGAATGAATCTTTTACATGATCTAATTGCGCAATGTAACTAATTTCGATCATATTTGCACAAGTAAAATGAGATCTAACTAGATATACAAGCTAAACTAGTATTTGATGGTGGCATAATAGGTTTATTTTGCACATTCTTATGGTAAACGATGATCTAACAAATTTGACACTGTATGTAAAGTAATGTTATTAGGCCTACTAAATTAACATGAAGAATAACGAAATTGTCTTACCTGTATAAATATTGAATGTGCACTGGTCAAAAACAATGACAACCTAATAGGACTTGTACAAAAATATGAGGATGGAAAATGTTGAGTTGTGCTTGCAAATGCACAAACTCTGGCTGCTGTATAAAATTCGCAAAATTGAGAAACGGTATCTTTGAACCAGAAGCGAAATCCAAGCCTCCACGCGAATTATTTCATTCAGCGCTGGGTAATAAATATGTCAGGTCTGTTACACCCCTTCAGGACTACAATAGCTGAAATACGTCGTGTGTGGCCGAACTAAAAGTTCACATTTTTAGAATAAAATAACAGGTGTGGATCGCAACGAAACAAGTAACAAAAATCGAGTGGTTGCTACTTGAAAATCGGTTAAAACTCCGCTAATTACAAAAAAATCGGCATAAATAATTTTTATGCCCGATTGTTTCGATTAAAACATAAAACAGGAAGCTACATCACGGATCTACACAATGGTCATGGTTTCTAATAGACCCAGCGCAAACTAAAATGTAATATCGATCGCAACGACATAAGAAAAAAAAGTCTGAAACTGTTGTCATCATCGCCTTTGATGGACAAGCACACACACATCAGAGAGGTGCAACAAGACAAGTCTCAAACTATGTTCATCATCGCCTGTACTGGAAGACTTTTAGTTTGATTATTATATCAGCATCAGTCTGTCAACAAACTAACCTGGTCAACAAATAGGGCAAGTGTGTCATGCTGCATACACACCAGGTACACAGATTGAGTTTATGATCTCATTGTGTGTGTGTTCATTCTCAAGTAATAGTTTGTTGTGTTCTGTTATCTAGCGCTGATTCTCTCTGATCTGTGCAGGTTTGGGGGAGTTGAAGCTGGCACTTTCTGTGCACTCTGGACATTAAGGGACCAACTGTTGTCTGAGAGGTGTGCTGACTTTTACCAGGTGTGCAAGTTGTATCACTACAAGAGACCTGGCATATTCAGATCACAGGTGAGTCTTATTTTATCAGGTGTGCAAGTTGTATCACTACAAGAGACCTGGCATATTCAGATCACAGGTGAATCTCATTTTACCAGGTGTGAAAATTGTATCTCTACATGAGATCTTCAGATCACAGGTGTCTCATTTTACCAGGTATGCAAGTTGTATCACTACAAGAGATCTGGCATCTTCAGATCACAGGTGAGTCTCATTTTACCAGGTGTACATGTTGTATCACTACAAGAGACCTGGCATATTCAGATCACAGGTGAGTCTCATTTTACCATGTGTGCAAGTCGTATCATTACAAGAGACCTGGAAACTTCAGATCACAGGTGTCTCATTTTACCAGGTGTACACGTATCGCTACAAGAGACCTGGCATATTCAGATCACAGGTGAGTCTCATTTTACCAGGTGTGTAGGTCATATCATTACAAGAGACCTGGCATCTTCAGATCACAGGTGAGTCTCATTTTACCAGGTGTACAAGTTATATCACTACAAGAGACCTGGCATATTCAGATCACAGGTGAGTCTCATTTTACCAGGTGTGCAAGTCGTTTCATTACAAGAGACCTGGCATCTTCAGATCACAGGTGAGTCTCATTTCGATAATTATCTACATTCTAAAAGCTACAATTTAGTTTAAATAAAAACTCGCTGACAACAATGTCCAGACCATTCCATGGCCAGCCATATCATCAGACATGAACCCCTCAGGAGTGGTTTCACTGGATTAATAAAGAATTTTATTCTCGTCAATTAAGTTATTGTGTGATGTTGTGCTATTATCTCTGACCAGGAGGTCCACTCGATCTTCGCTGATGCTAACGGAGTGCATGCATCTGAGCTGAAGTTTTGTGAGTGTAACCGCGATTATACAGGATTGATACCTGTGTTGTATAAATTGGTTTATTGTACTAATATAGTGGCGTTACAGGTAATACAGCTGGGTGAGAGTGGTACAGTAAGAATCACAGATTTTAAGGGTTTTTACAACAGGAGGCACCTAGGACAGACAATCTTGGTACGTGAAGGTATAAATGTGCTAGAGGTTGATATGTTGAAATGGGACAGTGACAATATTATGTTACAGATGGTAAGAGTACAGAATGTCCAACATCTGTTTGTGATTATTAATGTCTATGCCTGTGACAGGAAGGTTGATCTACAAGGTTGTTGTTGCCTTGGTGAGATAAGGGAACAGGAAAAGGAGATTCTCCTGCGACTTCAGTGCAAATGGCATGACATGGGGTAATAATAGATCCAACAAGCAGAGAAGAGAACTAGAAGAGGTTATGATCGATACTGACTTAGCATGTATTAACGATGGTAGGATCACTAGAATGGCTAGTAGTGAGGGGGATGAGGATAGTGCCCTTGACCTGGCTTTGGTGCCACCTATAATGGCAGCAAACTGAAAATTGGACGTGCTAGGAGATTATGGTAGCGACCACCACCCGCGTGTTGTGCTTGTCAAAAATGATAAAATGGGAGGTGCTAGGAAATTATGGTAGCGACCACCACCCGCGTGTTGTGCTTGTCAAACTGTGAGTCTGACTCAGTACAACTCTCCTAAATAAGTGACAAGATGAGCATGATTGTGAAAGTGCCAGCAGTGTACATTCAAGAACAGTGGCTGGATGCGGTGAAGAATTCCCGTGATAGTTTGGCTGCAATCGTGACTACTACAGCTGTTGGCAGAGTGATGGATTGGGCAGACATTTTGAACGCCATACGGAAAATGCACTAACAAATGTAAGTGACAATGACTCTTGTTCCATGACTAGAATAAAGGAATTTGGTTTGAAATGTGGTGTTGCTAGAAAGGAGCAGTTTCGTGGGTGAGGAAGAATGATGGTAAATCAACGATGTTTAGGGACCGTCAGTGAATGTGTAATGACGGATACACTAAAGGAGAGATTTGAGCTCCCATGGGCTTGTCCGGAGTGCAGTGATGATGATCCTATGACTAACTAACTAACTAGTTCCTAAATAAATGCCTCCACCCACTGAAAGCCTCAATCATACAACCCTACTAAATATCTTCACCCACTGAGAGCTTCACCCATGTTCACACCACCCACTGAGAGCCCCAGTCATACAACTCCTAAATAAATATCTCCACCCACTGAGAGCTTCACCTGTGTTCGTACCACCCAGTAAGAGCCCCACTTACCCTCCTAAATAAATACCTACACCCACTGAGAGCCTCATTCATACAACCCTCCTAAATAAATATTTCCACCTCCACTCACTCAGAGCCTCACTCATACAAACCTCCTAAATAAATATCTCCACACACTGAGAGCCTCACTCATACAACCCTCTTAAATAAATACCTCCACCAAGAGCCTCACTCATACAGCCCTCCTAAATAAATATCTCCACCAAGAGCCTCAATCATACAACCTTCATAAATAAATATCTCCACCCACTGAGAGCCTCACTCATACAACCCTCCTAAATAAATATCTCCACCAAGAGCCTCACTCATACAACCCTCCTAAATAAATACCTCCGCCAAGAGCCTCACTCATACAACCCTCCTAAATAAATACCTCCACCAAGAGCCTCACTCATACAGCCACCCTAAATAAATATCTCCAACCACTGAGAGCCTTACTCATAAAACCCTCCTAAATAAATACCCCCACCAAGAGCCTCACTCATACAACCCTCCTAAATAAATATCTCCACCAAGAGCCTCACTCATACAACCCTCCTAAATAAATACCTCCGCCAAGAGCCTCACTCATACAACCCTCCTAAATAAATACCTCCACCAAGAACCTCACTCATACAGCCACCCTAAATAAATATCTCCACCCACTGAGAGCCTTACTCATTTAAACCTTCCTAAATAAATACCTCCACCAAGAGCCTCACTCATACAACCCTCCTAAATAAATACCTCCACCAAGAGCCTCACTCATACAACCCTCCTAAATAAATATATCTCCACCCACTGAGAGCCTCACTCATACAACCCTCCTAAATAAATATCTCCACCCACTGAGAGCCTCACACATACAACCCTCCTAAATAAATACCCCCACCAAGAGCCTCACTTATACAACCCTCCTAAATAAATATCTCCACCCACTGAGAGCCTTACTCATACAACTCTCCTAAATAAATACCTCCACCAAGAGCCTCACTCATACAACCCTCCTAAATAAATATATCTCCACCCACTGAGAGCCTCACTCATACAAAAATCTTAAATAAATATCTCCACCAAGAGCCTCACTCATACAACCCTCCTAAATAAATATCTCTACCAAGAGCCTCACTCATGCAACCCTCCTAAATAAATATCTCCACCAAGAGCCTCACTCATACAACCCTCCTAAATAAATACCTCCACCAAGAGCCTCACTCATACAACCCTCCTAAATAAATATCTCCACCAAGAGCCTCACTAATACAACCCTCCTAAATAAATATCCCCACCCACTGAGAGCCTCACTCACACAACCCTCCTAAATAAATATCTCCTCCAAGAGCCTTACTCATACAACCCTCCTAAATAAATACCTCCACCAAGAGCCTTACTCATACAACCCTCCTAAATAAATACCCCCACGAGCCTCACTCGTACAACCCTCCTAAATAAATACCTCCACCAAGAGCCTCACTCATACAACTTTCCTAAATAAATATCTCCACCAAGAGCCTCACTCATACAACCTTCATAAATAAATATCTCCACCCACTGAAAGCCTCACTCATACAACCCTCCTAAATAAATATATCCCCACCCACTCATTCTCACTCATATAACCCTCTTAAATAAATATCTCCACCTACTTACAGCCTCACTTATACAACCCTCCTAAATAAATATCTCCACCAAGAGCCTCACTCATACAACCCTCCTAAATAAATATCTCCACTGAGAGCCTCACTCATACAACCCTCCTAAATAAATATCTCCACTCACTGAGAGCCCCACTCATACAACCCTCCTAAATAAATACCTCCACCTTCACCCACTGAGAGCCCCACTCATACAACCCTCCTAAATAAATATCTCCACCCACTGAGAGCCTCACTCATACAACCCTCCTAAATAAATATCTCCACCCACTGAGAGCCTCACTCATACAGCCTTCCTAAATAAATACCTCCACCTTCACCCACTGAGAGCCCCACTCATACAACCCTCCTAAATAAATATCTCCACCCACTGAGAGCCTCACTCATACAACCCTCCTAAATAAATATCTCCACCCACTGAGAGCCTCACTCATACAGCCTTCCTAAATAAATACCTTCACCTTGACCCACTGAGAGCCCCACTCATACAGCCTTCCTAAATAAATACCTTCACCTTGACCCACTGAGAGCCCCACTCATACAATCTTCCTAAATAAATACCTTCACCGTGACCCACTGATAGGTAATTATATTCACGGTAAATAATCTCTTAAAAATTGAATTTCCATTTGATTACTACAAAAAAAATGTAGTCCTGTCTGCTGGTATCATACTACATCTGTTGGATTACATTTTGCTGAAGGTAGTACACATACTTGAGGAAAGCACACACACTTGGAACATGATTATTTAATCTTTCATGGTTTTAACGGGAAGAGTGTCCATCTCTACTCTAGCTGTGTCATACACACCCGAGTATGATTCTCAATGAGTCTCATTGTACTATCCCAGGCTTTCAACACCAAAACTTCCTCCAGTCCTTTATATTTTCTACTTCTATACAAGACAACATAACAGACACTTCAACAGAGGAACGCACACCGAAGACCTGTCGCATGGATGTCCTTTTTAACTATCATTACATGCACTATAATCAAATTTCGTCTTAGACTGTAAAGTGACCCAAATATAACAGCTAACAGATCTTGTATATATAACCATAATAGACTCCGGTCTTCGGTTGAAAGGGGTGTGGCCCATCACAAAGATGCTTTAGTCTTTTTAATTAACAAACAAATCGTCAGGCTCTGTTTGCCAGAGCTTATTCTAGAGCAGACAGGACTAGATCTTGTGTAAGACAATGAGATATTGCTAAGAGGGGGCTTAGTTCAATCAACAGAAGCTGAAAACTAGCCAGGACCTTCTAATATCAAGCAAGACCACAGTTTACCCTAGCAAGTACAGGTGCTGAAGACGGAGGCAACCAGCCACAAGGTACACCACAGCAATCACCACCCACAAATTCACACAATGGATGCGAGTGAAAGATGTAAAAAAGATAGATCTATAGAGAGAAAGAAATTGAATCACTAAAACTGTTGGCAATATGTGCTTCCAGTGAAGTTTCATTTGTGTTTTGTTTATTTCTGTGGGAAATTTTTTTATATGTGAAGTTTCATTTGCATTCTGTTTGTTATTATTGCAGGAAAATTATTTGTTTCTTCATCAAGTTATGGCTGCATATTGTAAACATCTTCAAGATGAACGTACAGCAAATGGTTCTTCTCCACGGCATCATCAGCACAGTTTTCATCACCATGGCTCCACACGTCAAAATGGCACCCTACCCCGAGCCAACAATCACGCAAACAACAGCAACACATTGCCACGGTCCAGCGTTCACATGGGGCGGAGCAATAGCGGAGACAGTAACACTGTCACAACTCCTACTGCTGACAGTGAACGCGTAGAGACTAATATTTGACATTCAACTGTGTCGCTCTGATTTATCTTCATTTTGCCGACAGTGATTCGTAAATGTCAACTACATTTCTGGTATTGAAACCAAGAACTTTTTATCAGTGTATTTACATTCTGACAACAGATGACATTTAATATATGTACATTGTCAACAGGTGACATTTAGTATATGTACATTATGATAACAGGATACTTATATGTACATTCTGACAACAGATGACATTTAGTATATGTACATTGTGACAACAGATGACATTTAGTGAATGTCATCTTTGGAACTTCATTTGCAAAAAAACCAGTGTATCTTTATTCTGGAGATGTGTAATATTTATTTCAGTATTTGTGTCATCAGTGAGTAGTTTGGGGGATGTTTTCTACCCTTCAGCAACAGAAGTATGCATCTATACAACTTCATCGATGTACGTTGCAATAATAGAAGCATGCAGCTATACAACTTTATCAATGTACGTTACAACAACAGAAGCTATACATGCAGCTATATAACTACATAGATGTACGTTACAACAACAGAAACATGCAGCTACACAGCTGCTTAATTTTCAGCCGAAGGATCTTTTAACTGCAGAACTCTGCATTTAATTGAGCATGCCATCTTGGACTACTGTTCATATGTACAGACTTTGAATCTCATAACAAGCCAAACATGGACCCCTAAGTTATTATATTTTATTTCAAATGATTTCAGCAACATTCAGATGTTTGCTTCTCAGAAGACTGGACTGTCTAACGGATCACTTTGTAAATAAGCTTTCTTATCAACAGCAGCCAGTCTTTTACTTTCTTGTCACAACATACTGTCTTGTCAAAATGTACTGTCTTTACACAACATGCTGTCTTGTCAAAATGTACTGCCATGTCACAATGTACTCTTTCCACAAAATGCTGTCTTATCACAATATGCTGTCTTATCACAACATGTCTCATTACAACATACTTTTTTGTCACAGCGTGCTGTCTTGGCACAACAGATTGTCTTGTTAACATACTGTTTTATCAACAAAAACTGTCTTATAAACAACAGGCATTCTTTTCACAACAGACTGTCTTATCAACCACACGCTGTCTTGTCAACTGGCTTGTACATTTAATATATATTGATCCGCTTTTGGTGTTTGGTTGTGTCTGATAGATTGCCTGGGATATGCATGATAAATTCATACATCTGTATGGGGAGTGTGGTTGTTCAAGTATGGAAAACCTGTTTACTTGAGTGGAAAGGCGATTCGGTGCTGCTAGAATGGTCCTGGTTCAATTCCTGTCAGCCTTAATGATATATATGATAGGTTCTATTCCAGATTGTGTGCCTTCCTGATTTTTCCAGAATGTGGGCAAAGTGTGATATTATGCACACCTTCATTTCAAGGTGCTTGGTGCGCACAGTTTGTGTGTCATCATAAATTACATCACAAGCAGACCCTGTTGTTTGGAAAACAAAATGGCTAATTACATTAAATTAAATTATGCCACAATTTCATGTCAGGAATGTGCATCAGAGGAGAAGGGATGATCGTTGACGTTAGGGGTAGAGTTAGGATTCGATCTAAAAATATGTCTACTAAATGCCAGATATCAATCGAAGGCAAGAATTTCACTATTATAAATGAACCAGCAGAGTGATGTCACAAACTACTAAACAATTGCATTCAGCAATGATATCACAAGCTACTTAAAAATCAGGATATGATATTTATTTAAAAATTGTGAGCGCTGGTAGGCACATGATCTGGGATAGAACCGTATGATATATACACAGAAATATGAGGCTTCATCAATTGATTGTTGGACAGTGGTTGTCTAGTTATTGGACAGTTAGTTATTCTTCTTCTTCAGCATTCATTCTCAAACTCCCGCTGGATCTCCTTTGTAGCAGGATCACTGTCCTACTAGATATCCAGCAGGATGTAGTCTAGAGAATGGAAATGCGCTGTGTCGCTGTTTTTTGTGTGCGCCAATGACCCGACACATCCATCTTCGGCATGAGTTTGTTATTCAGGAACTGTGATTGTGAAGTGTATGTGTTTCTCTGGGTACTGGACAATTAGTTGTTTTAGAACCGTGATTGTGTATGTGTTTGTGCGTGTTGAGAGATAATCGCCATCATCATCATTGGCCCCAAAACTATGATGTAGTTCTCACAATCCCTCTCATATCCCTCCGTTTCTGGGATATACATACATTTTGTGATATGATATTGTTTGCAGGAACTTAGATGTAATCGTGGTCTTGAATCTGATCCACAGTTTTTATAAACATGCTTCTGTCTCTCCACATCTTTCTGTCTCTCTGCATCTGTCTGCCTCTACAGTGCATATGAAACCATATAAGTGCATCTGTTATCATGAGAACATTCTCATCCATGTTAAAAACCTGCTCCTGGAGGTAACCATCCTCATCAATTATCTTCGGAAACTCTTCCTCGACGTAACGAAGAGCTACCTCTTGGTCTGCCCAGGAGGCCTCCCCATACAAAGGAACGCTGTGAAGACCAAATCAAGAGTTTTCCTGAACCAGCCCTTGCTGACAACAAAACGATGTTTTTCTTGTGGGGTAGGATCACTCGAGGCACTGATACTAGGCTGAGGTTCATTTTCGTCGTCTTTGTTCAACTCTCCTTTAGGAATGAGGCTATCATACAAGGCTTTCGCTTTAGTCCGAATCATATTAGTATCGAGACTAACCTTCTTTTCTCGACAGTCCGATATCCACACTGATAAGGCATTCTCCATTTTCACAATTCGCTTATTACGAGAAGTCACAACTCACTTAGTGACCTTGGAGAAAGATATCGAAGCAGTTTTACGGATATTCACTTCATCTTTTTTTTATGTAGCGAACCTTGATTCGTTCAATCCGTAATGGCGTGAAACAGACGTGAAATAGCTATGGCCTGCCTTAAGTATGTCCAATAAATTAACTTTCTCGTTCAATGTCATTATTTTTCTCTTCTTCTTGGGTTCACTAGAGGATTTAGAGGGTGGAGGACGTTTAGGAGACATTTTCAAGGGCATCACAAGCACTGTTTTGCACAAAAAGGAAAAAGAGAACAGCAAAAATTAGCACACCTCGAGACTAAGCATCACTCAAACATTGATCTGAACGAGTGCGTCGTCTTCACTGGATATGAGAGCGAAGGTGGGGGAAACGTCTAAGCCAATCAGCTTACGAGATTCCCGAGTCGGGAGGGATATCAAATGTTGGGAGGCTAGTCAATCAGAGACATGGAGTTTGAATTGTGTGGGTACACCCTGCCTTCTGCTGGCGTGCGGGCAACTTTCGCGCCATAATTCCTCAATTTTGATGAATATATTTGAACAATCCACGATGTACTGAGGCCGAGATAAATGAACCATGAAGTAGCGATGGATGACTGTATGTGAATGAAAACCTGTTATTACTTAACCTAATTACTTGTCTGGAATCAATGAAAAACATATCTCCAACTACATATCTGTAACTACACATTTTTTATTATCTGGCCTAATTACTCCAGGACACACTTAATATTTGATGTTATCTGATGACAAATCTATTATCAAGTGGCCTAGTTACTTGCTTGACTTGCCTAGTTAATGTCAGGTGGCATCACTTAACATTTTGTAAAAAGTAAGCCTGTAATAGAACTATATTGTATAGGCAAAGTATGAAACCATGGCAACTAAGAAAGTAAGACAAAATAATAAATCTATGTTTCAAACAATAGATCTTTGCCACGTATACATACATACATACATATATATATATATATATATATATATATATATATATATATATATATATATATACACACAGGATGGTCGCAAGAAAAGCGGAAAATTTGTCAAACAGCTATTTATTTTTACAAGGAATAAATTTTTTACTAAGTTTTTTAAAGGCATATGTTGTATTACACTCATATATGCTCAAAATGTCGCCCATGCAATTCAGAGCAGCATCTTAACCTAGAAATCCAAGCTCGTGTAGCGTTTTGAAGGGTAACTTGTGAGATATCGTTCCAAGCTCTTCCCAAGCTCGTGTAGTATTTTGAAGGGTAACTTGTGAGATATCGTTCCAAGCTCTTCCCAAGCTCGTGTAGTATTTTGAAGGGTACCTTGTGAGATATCGTTCCAAGCTTGTGTTGCGTTTCGAAGGGTACCTTGTGAGATATCGTTCAAAGCTTTCCCAAGCTTGTTTTCAAATCATCATTAGAGTTTATGTCACTGAGGAGGTTACATTTTATTCAACAATATTATTTCAGCTCACTTTCTTTGAGAATTTCAAACATTGATGTTTTCGATACATTGAGATGTTCAGCGATTTCTCATTCTCTGAGATGACGTCTGCTCATCGCACAGGTGAAACAGCCAAATCTTTCACTGTGGCACGTGCCTCATCCGAAATTCATTTCTTTGAACCCGTTCCTTTTTGGCGTGTATCAGCTGTTTCAGGACCTTCTCGATTCAAAGCTGCAACAACATTATTAAACTGATGCCCTGTAATTGTTGAAAAATAAGTTGGTAACACAGCTAGACATTTTGTCAGTCCCCAAGCCGGATTTTTACTTTTGAAAAGAATAATCACTTGCCTTTGAAAGTCTGAAAGCTGTTTCCTATTTCCTTCCATGATGTGAGTATCAAATAGAACCTACAACAAATCACTTGCCTTTGAAAGTCGGAAAGCTGTTTCCTGTTTAATTCCATGATGTGGATATCAAATAGAACCTACAACAAATCACTTGCCTTTGAAATTCTGAAAGCTGTTTCCTATTTCCTTCCATGATGTGAGTATCAAATAGAACCTACAACAAATCACTTGCCTTTGAAAGTCGGAAAGCTGTTTCCTGTTTCCTTCCATGATGTGGGTATCAAATAGAACCTACAACAAATCACTTGCCTTTGAAAGTCGGAAAGCTGTTTCCTGTTTCCTTCCATGATGTGGGTATCAAATAGAACCTACAACAAATCACTTGCCTTTGAAAGTCGGAAAGCTGTTTCCTGTTTCCTTCCATGATGTGGGTATCAAATAGAACCTACAACAAATCACTTGCCTTTGAAAGTCGGAAAGCTGTTTCCTGTTTCCTTCCATGATGTGGGTATCAAATAGAACCTACAACAAATCACTTGCCTTTGAAAGTCGGAAAGCTGTTTCCTGTTTCCTTCCATGATGTGGGTATCAAATAGAACCTACAACAAATCACTTGCCTTTGAAAGTCGGAAAGCTGTTTCCTGTTTCCTTCCATGATGTGGGTATCAAATAGAACCTACAACAAATCACTTGCCTTTGAAAGTCGGAAAGCTGTTTCCTGTTTCCTTCCATGATGTGGGTATCAAATAGAACCTACAACAAATCACTTGCCTTTGAAAGTCGGAAAGCTGTTTCCTGTTTCCTTCCATGATGTGGGTATCAAATAGAACCTACAACATATCAAAATAGAAATGAGTAAGCACGCTCATGATCTCATCTGACCCTCACATTTTCCACTTTTCTACTTATATATATATATATATATATTACCTTATTTGTCTTAAGAGATGGTCTGAAGTAAGCTTGTATCATTTGGAGTTGAGATGGTTCCAGCAGGGTAGGGCTTCTCATAACTAAATCTGCTGATCCCTGTCACAGAAGATGCATAGGAATGTCATGCTGCTGGGTTGTTGCTCCCTACACCTCGGCCTTTGTTCATCCGCTCTGCTCGTTATTGCATTCTCAAAAGTCCTAGAACCATTATGAGGCTAGCTCTTTGGTTTTGGCTGAGTAAAATGTACCTCTTATGGTGGTGAAGTATGCAGCTTTCAAACGCAGACATTATTCCACATTGGCTATATCAGAACATTTTATCATAAAAAATAACCGATGCTGTGGTAATCCAGTTAACGCGACCTCTGGGAGTTTTTAGAGGCTTGCTCTCTATTCCTGGTGATCCTGCACCAGGTTTTTTTTGGGCGTGAAAAAAAAGGCATTCAAAGATGTTACGCAGAAATCTTTTTATCGCAGCTTTTGTCTGCCTCATTTTCATGCACCATGTGTAAGCTCCCCATAAGCCACCCATGCACCATGTGTAAGCTCCCCATAAGCCACCCATGCACCATGTGTAAGCTCCCCATAAGCCACCCATGCACCATGTGTAAGCTCCCCATAAGCCACCCATGCACCATGTGTAAGCTCCCCATAAGCCACCCATGCACCATGTGTAAGCTCCCCATAAGCCACCCATGCACCATGTGTAAGCTCCCCATAAGCCACCCATGCACCATGTGTAAGCTCCCCATAAGCCGCCCTATATCAATTATTTTGGGATGCGACTGTTGTTCATCCTCTAAACGTGGCCAAGCCACTTGAGTCTTCTATGACCAAATGTGAACATTATTGTTGGAATTTTGTCCCTTATGTGGATGTCGTTGGTAATTTTGTGCTGCCACTTGATGTCTAGAATTTAACGATGACAGCCTAACTAGAAGCTATTCAGTCTTTGTTCGTGACTTGAGTCAGATGTCCATGTTTTAGATCCGTAGAGAAGAACACTGAGGATGCATGTTTGGTATACCAGGAGTTTTGTTGCTGGTGTCAACTTTTTATTGCTCCATGCTCTTGTTTGACAGTTTGTTGAAGATGGTTGCTGCAATTCCTATTTGGCCACTTATTTATTCATCAAGTGATGGTATTGCGGTGATTTTAGAACCCAGAGAAAGTTCTGTCACTGATTCAAATATCACATCGTTCAGTCTAATGATCGGCAATGTGGGAGTACTTTGGCAAAGGACCACTTTTTTCTTGAAGTTTTGAAGAAATTTATTGATAAAAGATCAGATTGTATGCCATTGTCAATATATTAATCAGTTCTTGTAGAATTGTTTCACTATGAGCAACTAGAGCTGTATTGTCTGCGTACAGGAACTCTCTGAGAAGAATCCCTAAGTTTTTCACCTTCAGTTGGGCCAGTTTAAACATGAAGCCATAACATTTCATGTGAATGAGGATACCACGCTGCAAGTTTATAAAAGCATTGATGTAGGAAGGCAGAGAATAATTTCCCAAAGAGGGTTAGAGTGAGCGTACATCCTTGCTTGACTCCACGTTTTACGTGAAAGTTGCCAGATGTTCTGTCATTGAAGTGGACGACTGCCTTCATATTTCCATGGAATGAAGCAAATAAACATACCAAATAATAATACAAAATGGGACAGCATAAAAACTATCAGATAGAAAGCTAACAAATATCGGGATTAAAATAAGCGTGTTTCCTAGAACACATGTAACATCTCAATTAGAAAAGTTTCCTAGTAGAACACAGGTAACATCTCAATTAGAAAAGTTTCCTAGTAGAACACAGGCAACATCTCAACTACAAAAAAGGGATATCAATTTAGATAAACAGGGCATTTAAAATGGTTATATATTTGTGTCTTCTGCCATCTTATGTGTCTGCCACTCTGTAAAAAAAAAAAAGTAAAGTAACCCATAGCATTTATTAATGCCGTAGGGGTGTGAGATGTTAGCGATCTTACATTTCACAGGCTCTGCAAATGAGGGCGGTAGCCATCTCCTCTCCCTCGCAGTCTTTACTTCCCGGATTAATCCGGTACCCATTTAAGGCTGGGTCGACCTGGGAGCCGTTGCGATCTGAAAACATTTCCGCCTCAACTGGGGAATGAACCCAGGACCACTCATATGCGAAGCCAGTGCGCTAACCACTGCGCTAACGCGGCTCCCGCCACTCTCTGTACTTGTTAATAAATATTTCAGATGTGTTAATCTTCAAGAAAACATACTCAGGTGTCATACATTGTGCTCCTGGTGTCATACATTGTGCTCCTGGTGTCATACATTGTGCTCCTGGTGTCATACATTGTGCTCATGGTGTCATACATTGTGCTCCTGGTGTCATACATTGTGCTCCTGGTGTCATACATTGTGCTCCTGATGTCATACATTGTGCTCCTGGTGTCATACATTGTGCTCCTGGTGTCATACATTGTGCTCCTGGTGTCATACATTGTGCTCCTGGTGTCATACATTGTGCTCCTGGTGTCATACATTGTGCTCCTGGTGTCATACATTGTGCTCCTGGTGTCATACATTGTGCTCCTGGTGTCATACATTGTGCTCCTGGTGTCATACATTGTGCTCCTGGTGTCATACATTGTGCTCCTGGTGTCATACATTGTGCTCCTGGTGTCATACATTGTGCTCCTGGTGTCATACATTGTGCTCCTGGTGTCATACATTGTGCTCCTGGTGTCATACATTGTGCTCCTGGTGTCATACATTGTGCTCCTGGTGTCATACATTGTGCTCCTGGTGTCATACATTGTGCTCGTACTTACTTTCAATACAGATTTTTCATGAGTTTTAATAATTCAATATTGGTTGTTTGTTTCACAAAATAAATGATTCCATATTTTGTATATTTAAAAAAAGATATATTTTAGTCCACATGTTATGTCACAGAAATAAAGAATTTAAGGGGAAAAAAACTTATTTTGATTAAGAATATATATATAATTTTCTATAAAAAAATAAAATATATATAATCTTAGGTGTTATCTTGGGCTGAAATGCAGAATTTTATGGAGTTATTTTGGGATGAAGTACATAATTTTGTCCATTTGGAAGTTGAGAGGTACTAATGGTATGGTTTGTACACAAAATTTGCTTCTAAAATCTGTAATAAGTGAGATTTGTCAAATGTAGATTTTGTATCCAATTAGAGTTAGGGTTCTTGGGTCTTCATTATATTTTCATTCACGTTTTCAGACAGTTGTCTTATTCTGTTCTCATTCCCCATACATTATTTAATGCACGTCTCTATGACAACACTTGTGTATATGAACGCCATTGTTACCTTGCATGTCTCTGCTGTTAAATGTCTGTCATCTAATGCTTTTGTGATCGAGCCATTATTTTTACTGTTTACCCTGTATTTTCTTGAAAAAGACCTTGAAACTGTCTTGTTATTTGAATTTCATACCCATACTCTATAGTGTGATAGTCTTTGTGCTCATTGTAAAAACTCATGAAGCTTGTGTTTTATATCAGTTCTATCGTCAAGGATCTGGCACTGAGTTTTATGTTTTAGGGAGATATAACATGAGGCTAGGGAGATAGAACATGAGACTAGGGAGATATAACATGAGGCTAGGGAGATAGAACATGAGACTAGGGAGATATAACATGAGGCTACGGAGATGGAACATGAGACTAGGGAGATAGAACATGAGGCTACGGAGATGGAACATGAGACTAGGGAGATAGAACATGAGGCTACAGAGATGGAACATGAGACTAGGGAGATAGAACATGAGGCTAGGGAGATAGAACATGAGACTAGGGAGATGGAACACGAGACTAGGGAGATAGAACATGAGACTCGGGAGATAGAACATGAGACTCGGGAGATATAACATGAGGCTAGGGAGATAGAACATGAGACTCGGGAGATAGAACATGAGGCTACGGAGATGGAACATGAGACTAGGGAGATAGAACATGAGGCTACGGAGATGGAACATGAGACTAGGGAGATAGAACATGAGGCTACGGAGATGGAACATGAGACTAGGGAGATAGAACATGAGGCTAGGGAGATAGAACATGAGACTAGGGAGATGGAACACGAGACTAGGGAGATAGAACATGAGACTCGGGAGATAGAACATGAGACTCGGGAGATATAACATGAGGCTAGGGAGATAGAACATGAGACTCGGGAGATAGAACATGAGGCTACGGAGATGGAACATGAGACTAGGGAGATAGAACATGAGGCTACGGAGATGGAACATGAGACTAGGGAGATAGAACATGAGGCTACGGAGATGGAACATGAGACTAGGGAGATAGAACATGAGACTAGGGAGATAGAACACGAGACTAGGGAGATAGAACATGAGGCTAGGGAGATAGAACATGAGACTAGGGAGATGGAACACGAGACTAGGGAGATAGAACATGAGACTAGGGAGATAGAACATGAGACTCGGGAGATAGAACATGAGACTCGGGAGATATAACATGAGGCTAGGGAGATAGAACATGAGACTCGGGAGATAGAACATGAGGCTACGGAGATGGAACATGAGACTAGGGAGATAGAACATGAGGCTACGGAGATGGAACATGAGACTAGGGAGATAGAACATGAGGCTACGGAGATGGAACATGAGACTAGGGAGATAGAACATGAGACTAGGGAGATAGAACACGAGACTAGGGAGATAGAACACGAGGCTAGGGAGATAGAACATGAGACTAGGGAGATGGAACACGAGACTAGGGAGATAGAACACGAGACTAGGGAGATAGAACATGAGACTAGGGAGATAGAACATGAGACTAGGGAGATAGAACATGAGACTAGGGAGATAGAACATCAGACTAGGGAGATAGAACATGAGACTCGGGAGATAGAACATGAGACTAGGGAGATAGAACATGAGACTAGGGAGATAGAACATGAGACTAGGGAGATAGAACATGAGACTAGGGAGATAGAACATGAGACTAGGGAGATAGAACACGAGACTTAGATCTATAAAACTAATAATTAGTAAAAAGAAGGCGAGAAAACATGAACATACTACACAGAATGCATGCTCATACAAGCATCACCTTGCTGAAGTACACATGCACACACAAGCATCACCTTGCTGAAGTACACATGCACACACAAGCATCACCTTGCTGAAGTACACATGCACACACAAGCATCACCTTGCTGAAGTACACATGCACACACAAGCATCACCTTGCTGAAGTACACATGCACACACAAGCATCATCTTGCTGAAGTACACATGCACACACAAGCATCACCTTGCTGAAGTACACATGCACACACAAGCATCACCTTGCTGAAGTACACATGCACACACAAGCATCACCTTGCTGAAGTACACATGCACACACAAGCATCACCTTGCTGAAGTACACATGCACACACAAGCATCACCTTGCTGAAGTACGCATGCACAAACAAGCATCACCTTGCTGAAGTACACATGCACACACAAGCATCACCTTGCTGAAGTACGCATGCACACACAAGCATCACCTTGCTGAAGTACGCATGCACACACAAGCATCATCTTGCTGACGTACGCATGCACACACAAGCATCACCTTGCTGACGTACACATGCACACACAAGCATCACCTTGCTGACATATGCACACACAAGCATCACCTTGCTGACATATGCACACACAAGCATCACCTTGCTGACATACACAAGCATCACCTTGCTGACATATGCACACACAAGCATCACCTTGCTGACATACACAAGCATCACCTTGCTGACGTACACATGCACACACAAGCATCACCTTGCTGACATATGTACACACAAGCATGACCTTGCTGACATATGCATGCACACATACAAGCATCACCTTGCTGACATATGCATGCACACACACAAGCATCACCTTGCTGACATACACAAGCATCACCTTGCTGACATATGCACACACAAGCATCACCTTGCTGACACACACAAGCATCACCTTGCTGACATATGCACACACAAGCATCACCTTGCTGACATACACAAGCATCACCTTGCTGACATATGCATGCACACACAAGCATCACCTCGCTGACATACACAAGCATCACCTTGCTGACATATGCACACACAAGCATCACCTTGCTGACATACACAAGCATTACCTTGCTGACATATGCATGCACACACAAGCATCACCTTGCTGACATACACAAGCATCACCTTGCTGACATACACAAGCATCACCTTGCTGACATATGCACACACAAGCATCACCTTGCTGACATATGCACACACAAGCATCACCTTGCTGACATATGCACACACAAGCATCACCTTGCTGACATACACAAGCATCACCTTGCTGACATATGCATGCACACACAAGCATCACCTTGCTGACATACACAAGCATCACCTTGCTGACATATGCACACACAAGCATCACCTTGCTGACATACACAAGCATCACCTTGCTGACATATGCATGCACACACAAGCATCACCTTGCTGACATATGCATGCACACACAAGCATCACCTTGCTGACATACACAAGCATCACCTTGCTGACATATGCACACACAAGCATCACCTTGCTGACACACACAAGCATCACCTTGCTGACACACACAAGCATCACCTTGCTGACATATGCATGCACACACAAGCAACACCTTGCTGACATATGCATGCACACACAAGCAACACCTTGCTGACATATGCATGCACACACAAGCAACACCTTGCTGACATACACAAGCAACACCTTGCTGACATACACAAGCATCACCTTGCTGACATACACAAGCAACACCTTGCTGACATATGCATGCACACACAAGCATCACCTTGCTGACATACACAAGCATCACCTTGCTGACATGCATGCACACACACAAGCATCACCTTGCTGACATACACATACATACACATACATACATACAACTCCAGTGAGGTTGACTTAAGGAAGTACATCAGAAATTACCAAAAGATACCTGGTCATCATCATCATGAGGTAGCACATCAGGATCTAGCAGGTCACAACAACCTTTCACATTTTCTGTCCTTCTAAAGCCAGTCTTCCTGCTTCTGTTACTGTCATGTTCAGATGGTCTTTGATGTCTTGCCTCTATCTTTGATGTCTTGCCTCTATCTTTGATGTCTTGCCTCTATCTTTGATGTCTTGCCTCTATCTTTGATGTCTTGCCTCTTTCTTTGATGTCTTGCCTCTTTCTTTGATGTCTTGCCTCTATCTTTGATGTCTTGCCTCTTTCTTTGATGTCTTGCCTCTATCTTTGATGTCTTGCCTCTTTCTTTGATGTCCTGCCTCTATCTTTGATGTCTTGCCTCAGTCTTCTTCTTTTTGGTCTGCCTCATGTTCATCTCCATAAAATCATCCCCTCCATTATGGTCTTCTCTAGGCTGTCATGCTGTTTGATATGGCCAAAATATTGTAGTTTTCTGGAAAGAACCATGCTGTTTAGCCAGTTTTCTTTTACATTCATTTCTCTCAGGATGACTATATTGGTACTTTTTGGTCCATGGTATCCTGAGGATTTTTCTCTAACATTTTGTTTCAAATGCTGCTATTTTGTTTTTTACTTTGTTGGTGATTGTCCAGGATTCACAACCATATATTGCCACTGGGAATATGGAAGTTTTTAGGAATGTTAGTTTTGTTGTTTTACAGCAGCTCAACCATATGTTTTTCATTTGTATCCGCTTTTTTTACTCGATAGCCAATTTCCTTCTGACTTCTTCATAGCAATCACCTTTACAGATACGTGGTAACCTCCTTTTTTTTTAACACTTTGTTAACCAGTAATCCATAGCATACGTATCTCCCATTACCAAAGTCGCATACAAATTATTTGGACATCGACATCACCATCTTAAGAAAATCTGTATAAAATCGAACTTGTGCAAAAGAGCTTTGCAGCTTGAAAGCCCCAGAATGATTTCAAAAGTGAAATGCTACTTATTATAATGCTAGGTCTAGATTTACATGACTTTCTAACAGACAATCTCAACGTCGAAAACTCAGATTTATTCATGATTAATACTCATGAACGATGTCTATAGGCCGTATTTCATGGGTGTCGCCATTTTAGAACAATATACTTTTCCTCGCGAGCTAATTTTAGTAACAGTATTGCTTCGGTAGCTGTATTTATGAAGTATCATAGCGGTTTCAACGATCGTCAAATTTGGTCATCAAGGTTATATAACGGAAATTTGACGACAGTCAAAGATGGTCTGTAAAGTGTTAAAAGGAACTCCTACCTCGTGAGTGAAATTGTTTGGTGTACCTGGGTGCTCTAGATGTGAGACACAATAAGTGTATCTAGCCATTACTGATGCCAGTCCAAACTAATCTCTTTATGAGAGAAACTGTCCCTGAATTCTTTCTCTCCCTGTGCTTGTTCAAGTTGATGCCTGAGATTGTATACGAAAGAAGAAACGAAATCCTGTGCCCAGTCTAATCCAGTGTCTATCTCATAGTCTTAAATGTAATGATGGACAAAGTGTCTAGTGTTCATCTCATAATCTGAAATGTAATGATGGACAAAGATAATCCAGTGTCCATCTCATAATCTAGAATGTAATGATGGACACAGATAATCCAGTATCCATCTCATAATCTAGAATGTAATGATGGACAAAGATAATCCAGTATCCATCTCATAATCTAGAATGTAATGATGGACAAAGATGCCAGTTGTAACATTGTATATACATTTTTATAATATATTTATATTGTCATCACTGAATCGTGTGTCTACTTGATTGCTCAATGTTACCTGCAAAAATATGGAAATGTGTGTGTGTGTGTGTTGTATCAGGATATGCAGACACTGATCAAACAATATGAATATTGGATGTTGGAAATGCTGATAATTTGTGAATGGATGACAAGAATAAATGATTTAAAAATAATATTGGTTTGGATGTCAGGAATGTATGAAATAGGAATAGATGATGTAATGTGAGAATTTATGATGTAGAAATGCATGATGTATTAATGTAGAAGTTTGTGATGTAAGAATCGTTGATATTAGAATGTATGGTATGAATTCTACATCGCTGAATATATTAGAATGTGTATGGTATGAATTCTACATCGCAGAATATATTATAATATATATGGTAGGAATTCTACATTGGAAAATTTATTAGAATGTGAATGGTATGAATTCTACTTTTCAGAATTTATTAGAATGTGTATTGTAGGAATTGTATGTATATTGAACATATATTGTATGATGTAGGAATGTGCAATGTAGGTATGTGTAATGTAGCAATGACTAAAGTTGGAATGTGTGATGTAAGAACATGCTATGTAGGAATGTGCGATGTAGGAATGTGCGATGTAGGAATTAGCAATGTAGGAATGTGCAATGTAGGAATGTGCGATGTAGGAATGTGCAATGTAGCAACTACTAATGTTGGAATGTGTGATGTAGAAACATGCTATCGCCCATGTGTTGTCTAGGCCCGAAAGGGGAGCAAAGAATAGCAATCCTGTTTACCTTCCATGCATCTCGTAAGAGGTGACTAAGGAGGTTATGGGATGGAGTTGGCTGTCCCATCCCATATGGGGTCAGTGGACCCAAAGCCATGCTGAGGTCGGATGTGTCTGGCCGAAAGTCGCAGATATCGCTGCAATGCTGTAAACCATGACATAAGGCATTCCGTTCTCTGGACTACATCCTGCTAGTCTGCAGGAGTTTGAGAACGAACGCAGAAGAAAAAGAAACATGCTATGTAGGAATGTGCGATGTAGGAATGTGCGATGTAGGAATGTGTGATATAAAAATGTATTATGTAGGAATGTGTGATATAGAAATGTATTATGTAGGAATGTGTGATATAAAAATGTATTATGTAGGAATGTGTGATATAAAAATGTATTATGTAGGAATGTGTGATGTAGGAATGTGTGATATAAAAATGTATTATGTAGGAATGTGTGATATAGAAATGTATTATGTAGGAATGTGTGATGTAGAAATGTGTGATGTAGGAATGTGTGATATAAAAATGTATTATGTAGGAATGTGTGATATAGAAATGTATTATGTAGGAATGTGTGATATAAAAATGTATTATGTAGGAATGTGTGATATAAAAATGTATTATGTAGGAATGTGTGATATAAAAATGTATTATGTAGGAATGTGTGATATAAAAATGTATTATGTAGGAATGTGTGATGTAGGAATGTGTGATATAAAAATGTATTATGTAGGAATGTGCGATGTAGGAATGTGCGATGTAGGAATGTGTGATATAAAAATGTATTATGTAGGAATGTGTGATATAAAAATGTATTATGTAGGAATGTGTGATGTAGGAATGTGCGATGTAGGAATGTGTGATATAAAAATGTATTATGTAGGAATGTGTGATATAGAAATGTATTATGTAGGAATGTGTGATATAAAAATGTATTATGTAGGAATGTGTGATATAAAAATGTATTATGTAGGAATGGACTATGCAAGAACAAATAATGTAGAAATGTGTGATGTTGGATATGATGATTTGTGTGTAAATCTTGTATGAATGATGATTGAATCGTGTATGAATGATGATTGAATCTTGTAAGAATAATGTTTTAATCTTGAATGAATGATGATCGAATCTTGAATGAATGATGATTGAATCTTGAATGAATGATTATTGAATCTTGAATGAATGATGATTGAATCTTGTATGAATGATGATTGAATCTTGAATGAATGATGATTGAATCTTGTATGAATGATGATTGAATCTTGTATGAATGATGATTGAATCGTGTATGAATGATTATTGAATCTTGAATGAATGTGTGATTGAATCTTGTATGAATGATGATTGAATCTTGAATTAATGTGTGATTGAATCTTGTATGAATGATGATTGAATCTTGAATGAATGTGTGATTGAATCTTGTATGAATGATGATTGAATCTTGAATGAATGTGTGATTGAATCTTGTATTAGCTGTAAGTATTTAATTGACAATTTTCTGAAAATTCTATTTGATAAATGTGGAAAAAGGCAAAAGTTGTAGAGAAAAGTTATTGCCCCGCACTGAAACAAATACTAGTCTTAATAAATGTGTGTTACTATCTGCCATCAATTGGTGTAGCAGTTGTTGACTCTTTTGTAATGCTGTCCATGTTTGTTGACAAACTTAGCAGTATTGTTTTTGTTATCTGCACATGTTTGATATGTGAATATTTTTGTTCCAGGGCAGGAGGATCGATACATAGTTTTTATTTTTTAGAGTTCGAAACCATTTTTTTTAACATTCATCATGCATATTTGGAATTAAGTCTCTGTCTTGTTTCTAATACTATCTTCTGATGTGAATACATTGTTAGTCTTGTTTCTAATACTATCTTCTGATCTGAAGTAAAATAAGGCAATCTTCACATTCTGAAGTAATAAGGCAATCTTCAATTTCTGGTGTAATAAGGCAATCTTCACATTCTGGTGTAATAAGGCAATTTTTGTATTCTACTGTAATAAGGCAATTTTTGTATTCTAATGTAATAAGGCAATTTTTGTATTCTAATGTAATAAGGCAATTTTTGTATTCTAATGTAATAAGGCAATCTTTTCATTTAGAAGAAGTCACAAAAACAGTATGGGAGATCGGAGATAGATTATTTGGTTCTGTGTTTGAATGTGTTCATTGTTCTGAGGCAGGTTAACCGATTGTGTGTTTTATTTTTTCATTGTTCTGAGACAGGTTAACTGATTGTGTGTTTTATTTTTTCATTGTTCTGAGGCAGGTTAACCGATTGTGTGTTTTATTTTTTCATTGTTCTGAGGCAGGTTAACCGATTGTGTGTTTTATTTTTTCATTGTTCTGAGGCAGGTTAACCGATTGTGTGTTTTATTTTTTCATTGTTCTGAGGCAGGTTAACCGATTGTGTGTTTTATTTTTTCATTGTTCTGAGGCAGGTTAACCGATTGTGTGTTTTATTTTTTCATTGTTCTGAGGCAGGTTAACCAATTGTGTGTTTTATTTTTTCATTGTTCTGAGGCAGGTTAACCGATTGTGTGTTTTATTTTTTCATTGTTCTGAGGCAGGTTAACCGATTGTGTGTTTTATTTTTTCATTGTTCTGAGGCAGGTTAACTGATTGTGTGTTTTATTTTTTCATTGTTCTAAGGCAGGTTAATCGATTGTGTGTTTAATTTTTTCATTGTTCTGAGGCAGGTTAACCGATTGTGTGTTTTATTTTTTCATTGTTCTGAAGTGTTATCTTTTCAAAACTGGATTTTTGTCTGGGGAATAACAACATTCTACTGGGGTAATGTTAGGCAGAGTGACTGAAGTTAAATCAGCTGAGTAGGGTGCTGAGATCAGATTAGATGGAAAAAATGGTTAGGACAGCTGAGGTGAGTAATGTGGTTGTTGTCAGGTCTGGTAAGTAGGATGGTTGTTGCCAGGTCTGGTAAGTAGGATGGTTGTTGCCAGGTCTGGTAAGTAGGATGGTTGTTGTCAGGTCTGGTAAGTAGGATGGTTGTTGCCAGGTCTGGTAAGTAGGATGGTTGTTGCCAGGTCTGGTAAGTAGGATGGTTGTTGCCAGGTCTGGTAAGTAGGATGGTTGTTGCCAGGTCTGGTAAGTAGGATGGTTGTTGCCAGGTCTGGTTAGTAGGATGGTTGTTGCCAGGTCTAGTAAGTAGGATGGTTGTTGCCAGGTCTGGTAAGTAGGATGGTTGTTGCCAGGTCTGGTAAGTAGGATGGTTGTTGCCAGGTCTGGTAAGTAGGATGGTTGTTGCCAGGTCTGGTAAGTAGGATGGTTGTTGCCAGGTCTGGTAAGTAGGATGGTTGTTTCCAGGTCTGGTAAGTAGGATGTTGTTGCCAGGTCTGGTAAGTAGGATGGTTGTTGCCAGGTCTGGTAAGTAGGATGTTGTTGCCAGGTCTGGTAAGTAGGATGGTTGTTTCTAGGTCAGTTGATCATAGATGTCAACTAGTACGGATTTTCAGGCAAAAAAAACAACAACCAAAAAACATTAAAAAAAAAATTAATTGGTTTTTTTAAAAAACAAAAAAGGTCACTTGGTGCTAAATTTCTTAGTAATTATTACAATTACTAATGTTGATGTTTTTATCTCGCACGTTCATATTTAGGGGAGGGGGAAGGAAGAAACATTTTTTAAAAATTACTGGTAGTGGGTTTTTTTTTTGGTGCTAAATATGAACATTTTTTATTGAAACACAAAAAAAGGTTAAAAATATGGATTTATGAAAAAATAAGTTGACACACCTATGGTTGATTAGGTTGACACACCTATGGTTGATTAGGTTGACACACCTATGGTTGATTAGGTTGACACACCTATGGTTGATTAGGTTGACACACCTATGGTTGATTAGGTTGACACACCTATGGTTGATTAGGTTGACACACCTATGGTTGATTAGGTTGACACACCCATGGTTGATTAGGTTGACACACCTTTGGTTGATTAGGTTGACACACCCATGGTTGATTAGGTTGACACACCTATGGTTGATTAGAATGACACACCCATGGTTGATTAGGTTGACACACCTATGGTTGATTAGGTTGACACACCTATGGATGATTAGGTTGACACTCCTATGGTTGATTGGGTTGACACACCTATGGCTGATTAGGTTGACACACCTGTGGTTGATTAGGTTGACACACCCATGGTTGATTAGGTTGACACACCTATGGTTGATTAGGTTGACACACCCATGGTTGATTAGGTTGACACACCTATGGTTGATTAGGTTGACACACCTATTGTTGATTAGGTTGACACACCTATGGTTGATTAGGTTGACACACCCATGGTTGATTAGGTTGACACACCTATGGTTGATTAGGTTGACACACCTATGGTTGATTAGGCTGACACACCTATGGTTGATTAGGTTGACACACCTATGGTTGATTAGGTTGACACACCTATGGTTGATTAGGTTGACACACCTATGGTTGATTAGGTTGAAACACCTATGGTTGATTAGAATGACACACCCGTGGTTGATTAGGTTGACACACCTGTGGTTGATTAGGTTGACACACCTATGGTTGATTAGGTTGACACACCTATGGTTGATTAGGTTGACACACCTATGGTTGATTAGGTTGACACACCTATGGTTGATTAGGTTGACACACCTATGGTTGATTAGGTTGACACACCTATGGTTGATTAGGTTGACACACCTATGGTTGATTAGGTTGACACACCTATGGTTGATTAGGTTGACACACCTGTGGTTGATTAGGTTGACAGACCTATGGTTGATTAGGTTGGCCAGTGTGCAAACAGAATCAAAACAAAGCAGAATCGGACTTCTGACAAAATATTGTTTATTTTTGCTGTGTTTTCATTGGTCACTATTTATATACTAATGGGGCCATCTCCAGTAAACTCTTCTACCCCTGATTCTGCCAACACCAACCAACAAAAGCACTGAAATAATCTAAAACATAACCCAGAAGGCTTGTTTGAAATCTGTTGGTAGGTCTTCTATTGATGAAAGTCACTGCTGGTGTCAGAATTAGGTTATGTGGGTAGTGTGAATGTAGTCAGTTCAGGAGAGTAGGGTTGCTAGGGTCAGGTCTGGTGAGTTGTGTTGCTTGGATCAGGTGAATTGGTGAGTAAGGTTGTTGGTGTTAGACCAGGTGATAAGGTTATTTAGTGTCAGATGAAAGTTAGGTGAGTAGAGTAGATAGGGTCAGGTCAGGTAAATAAGGTGGTTGGGGTTAGGTCAGGTGAGTAGAGTTAGTGCCATTTGGGCACTTTTTGCACTTCATATTTCTGTATTTACTGATAGTGCCAGTGGGGGATTGTTTGCACTTCCTAATGGTACCAGTGAAGGACTGTTTGCATTACTGTTTGCAAAGACTACTTCTGGATAGTGCCAGTGGTAGATTTGATTCTTGATTAGGAACAAGTGTCATAGCACTTGGGACATTTCCATATATGCTCTGCTTGCCATTTCGTCAGCCTTCTAATAGTGTATAAGCTCAGTGTTCCAGTCAATTGCTGATTACGCGTTTGTCTGATCTTTCTGTAGAGGGAGTACTTTATCTCATCACCT
This sequence comes from Meghimatium bilineatum, assembly GCA_034231615.1. NCBI lineage: Eukaryota > Metazoa > Mollusca > Gastropoda > Stylommatophora > Philomycidae > Meghimatium > Meghimatium bilineatum. The sequence goes on along the minus strand of CM067317.1, from coordinate 1,816,264 downwards.
CTAGTCACTCCCATTTCTAACATTCTCTGAATATGTACATTGACACGTTCGACTTCCTCCTCGTCTTCTCGTAGGGTATCCATAACTGCTCTAATCAATTCAATCCTGTCTCTTCTTATCATGGTACCGTTCACCAAGGCTTTATCAGTCAACATATCAGCTCTTTCATTTCCCCTAACATTTTTCATTTTTCCCCTTTCATTTTTCTATCTTTCGCAGCATACTTTGAGAGTCTGAAAATCACTGAGTCTGTTGGTGGTTAAGTCGATGTTGTAGTGGGGTACACAGTTAACTTCTCAGCTATTTTCTTGCCATTTTGGTAGGCCACGAAACCCCAACCACACCTGTTTGTTTCTTGCGTTACTGAGTCATCTGTGTAAATTATTGTATCGTGTGGCTTCGAGTGCTGTAGTATGAGTTTTTGGATAATTCCCTCTGTTCTGTTGACAGCCCAGTCGTGGCACTCTCTCTTCCCATCTGTATCATAACTGTGGTCAATAATTTTCTCTCTTTGCCAAATGTAACACATTCACAGCCTCTTCCCACTTCCTCCAGCTCACAAACTCTGAGTAGGGTATCTTCTGCTTCTGCCATCCAGGACCTTCCTCTCTTGTTACGCCTTCCTTTTGTGTTGTCTAGAGATTGGTGTAAGACGTGATGATCATTATTGGCGACCTTGAAGCATTCTTTAACCTGGGCTATTTTATGTCTTGATTTATGTCTTGATTTATGTCTTGATTTATGTCTTGATTTATGTCTTGATTTATGTCTTGATTTATGTCTTGATTTATGTCTTGATTTATGTCTTGATTTGATGCTTGGTAGGTCTAGGAGAAACCTCATGATATGATTGGTGTATCTCTTGTGTATCCTAGGACAGCTCTCATGGCCTCACTTTGAACTCTCTCCAGTCTATCCACCTGTATTTGCGACAGTGTCAGTAAACCTAAACAATAGTCCAACACAGATAATACCACTACCTGAATCATCTGAAAAAGGATTCGCTGTGGCATCTCTGCAGATGCCATGATTTTGACTGCACTGACACCATTACAGATGCTTTCTGAATGGCATTGTCCACATGTTTTGCAAAAGATAGACTTCTATCAAAAGTGATGCCTAGATATTTCATAGTCTGCTCCCTGTCAGTGTTGATGCCCATACAAGTGGCTGCTGGTACTCTGCCTTGGTGGGATTAATGACTGCCTTGTAGTTAGTACACTAGAGCAACAAATCTTCTAGATTACGCTGGACGAAATCAATCATGTCTCTTCTGTTTCTGCCGTGCTTGTACAGCAAGAGGTCATCCGCAAAAGTTCTCTCCATGACCTGACACAAATCCTTGACATGTTCTTCCCATGATCTCACACAAATCCTTGACATGTTCTTCCCATGACCTGACACAAATCCTTGACATGTTCTTCCCATGATCTCACACAAATCCTTGACATGTTCTTCCCATGATCTCACACAAATCCTTGACATGTTCTTCCCATGACCTGACACAAATCCTTGACATGTTCTTCCCATGATCTCACACAAATCCTTGACATGTTCTTCCCATGATCTCAAACAAATCCTTGACATGTTCTTCCCATGATCTCAAACAAATCCTTGACATGTTCTTCCCATGATCTCACACAAATCCTTGACATGTTCTTCCCATGATCTCACACAAATTCTCTGTTGATCTTGGATTCTGACAATATAGTTATTCCCAGGGAACAGTATCACAGGTGCTTTAGTTGGATTGACATAAATAAATACCATTATTTGCACCCTGAAAGACGTTGGCATAAACCATGATACATGGAAAGACACTGCGTGAATCATGATACACGAGAAGACACTGCATGAAACATGATAAATGGGAAGACACTGCATAAACCATGATACATGGGAAGACACTGTGCATAAACCATGATACATGGGAAGACACTGCGTGAAACATGATACACGAGAAGACACTGCGTGAAACATGATACATGGGAAGACACTGCGTGAAACATGATACATGGGAAGACACTGCATGAAACATGATACATGGGAAGACACTGCATAAACCATGATACATGGGAAGACACTGCGTGAAACATGATACACGAGAAGACACTGCATGAAACATGATAAATGGGAAGACACTGCATAAACCATGATACATGGGAAGACACTGTGCATAAACCATGATACATGGGAAGACACTGCGTGAATCATGATAAATGGGAAGACACTGCATAAACCATGATACATGGGAAGACACTGCGTGAAACATGATACACGAGAAGACACTGCATGAAACATGATAAATGGGAAGACACTGCATAAACCATGATACATGGGAAGACACTGTGCATAAACCATGATACATGGGAAGACACTGCGTGAAACATGATACACGAGAAGACACTGCGTGAAACATGTTACATGGGAAGACACTGCGTGAAACATGATACATGGGAAGATGCTTCACAAAATATACCTGCATAGCATGCATAAGTTTAAAAAAGGATGCAGAATCTTGTGAAAAGAGGAGAAATGCATCAGCAGGTCAACAGTGGAGAGTAACTAGAAAGTTACAGTAAATAATAAACCATCTACAGTGGTCGTCCTATGCCCAAACTGCTGAAGGACATTTTGTGGCCAGCATAGGACTCATTAGCCATCTACAAACTCATAGTCAGGGACATAACTCTAACTGAATTTCAGTAGGGGATGTAACAAATGGTCATCATCATCATGTGGTGTATGAACAACGCAGTAGGGTTGACTTGCTCAACCTTCATCAATCCACTTATCTGTACAATTAAAGTCTGAATTTCTCCGGACACCTGCTCTAAATCAACCAGATAATGTACCATGATTCAATCAGAATATGATTGTCCTTACCATGACCTATTCACCTGTGACTCTCACAACTTACCATGACCTATTCACCTGTGACTCTCACAACTTACCATGACCTATTCACCTGTGACTCTCACAAGTTCATAATTCTTGTGACTGATGGGAATTGAACCAGATCCGTTCTATCGGCACTGAATCGCCTTGCAACTCAAACAAATTTTCTGTGCTTACTAACATCCCCCCAATAAAGAAATGAACTCTGCAACTGTCCAGGGTGTATCATGTTACGAAGTCAAGCTATGTGAAGGATTGAGGGTAGAATAGAGGGGCAGGGATCAAGATTTATGCAGAGATACATGTGGGAGGAAAACATGAGGTGGACAGGATACAGTCTAGCAGAGTGCACCACCAAGAAAAGAGACAAGTTGGAGTTTCGTCTCAGCCCATCCTTCAATATGGTGATGATAGTCTCTGACAAGGACTGCAGAGATGTAATTCAGGAGGAAGAGGCTGGTGTTGAGTTTAAGAAACTGACCCATTGGGAAATCAAACTGTATTCTGTTGTAAATGGCCATTTGCAACAACAGATTTATCATTACTAGACAACCTAATCAGGTCTATGAATAAATATTTCAGCATTAGTTTGTGTATCTTTGTTAGAACAGTGTCCTCCATGGTCAATATTTCAGCATTAGTCTGTGTATCTTTGTTAGAACAGTGTCCTCCATGGTAAATATTTCAGCATTAGTTTGTGTATCTTTGTTAGAACAGTGTCCTCCATGGTAAATATTTCAGCATTAGTCTGTGTATCTTTGTTAGAACAGTGTCCTCCATGGTAAATATTTCAGCATTAGTCTGTGTATCTTTGTTAGAACAGTGTCCTCCATGGTAAATATTTCAGCATTAGTCTGTGTATCTTTGTTAGAACAGTGTCCTCCATGGTAAATATTTCAGCATTAGTCTGTGTATCTTTGTTAGAACAGTGTCCTCCATGGTAAATATTTCAGCATTAATCTGTGTATCTTTGTTAGAACAGTGTCCTCCATGGTAAATATTTCAGCATTAGTCTGTGTATCTTTGTTAGAACAGTGTCCTCCATGGTAAATATTTCAGCATTAGTCTGTGTATCTTTGTTATAACAGTGTCCTCCATGGTAAATATTTCAGCATTAGTCTGTGTATCTTTGTTAGAACAGTGTCCTCCATGGTAAATATTTCAGCATTAGTCTGTGTATCTTTGTTAGAACAGTGTCCTCCATGGTAAATATTTCAGCATTAGTCTGTGTATCTTTGTTAGAACAGTGTCCTCCATGGTAAATATTTCAGCATTAGTCTGTGTATCTTTTTTAGAACAGTGTCCTCCATGGTAAATATTTCAGCATTAGTCTGTGTATCTTTGTTAGAAAAGTGTCCTCCATGGTAAATATTTCAGCATTAGTCTGTGTATCTTTGTTAGAACAGTGTCCTCCATGGTAAATATTTCAGCATTAGTCTGTGTATCTTTGTTAGAAAAGTGTCCTCCATGGTAAATATTTCAGCATTAGTCTGTGTATCTTTGTTAGAACAGTGTCCTCCATGGTAAATATTTCAGCATTAGTCTGTGTATCTTTGTTAGAAAAGTGTCCTCCATGGTAAATATTTCAGCATTAGTCTGTGTATCTTTGTTAGAACAGTGTCCTCCATGGTAAATATTTCAGCATTAGTCTGTGTATCTTTGTTCGAAAAGTGTCCTCCATGGTAAATATTTCAGCATTAGTCTGTGTATCACTGTTAGAAAAGTGTCCTCCATGGGTAAAAAGATAATATGCCTTATCATATTTAACACCATACCCTTAAGATAATCATATTTTCTTCATTTTCCCTAATGTAGCACCTACAGTTTCTGTTGTGTTAGTTGGCTTTTGATTCTGTGTATCGCTGAATATAACGAGGCACCAGCAGTCAAGCTAAACTACATCTGATGTCAGCAAACATATTCCCAGTTACAATTTATGATTTTGAAACATGCAATAAGCAGTCAGAAAAGCAATGAAGTAAGAAGTAACCAGCATTGAATACAGATCATTTTGAAAGTTCATCAATAACAGGAGACTCATGTTTGTTGGTCACAAAAAGAGACAAAGCAGCTTGGAAAAATTAGTAATGGAAGGCATAGTTGCTGGTAACAATTAGAATGGGACAACCAAGATAGTAGTGAACAAGATAACATGATGAAGTATTTGTAGTTGTCCTTGGCTGAGCAGGTCAACTCGCCAATCATCGTAAGAAGCTGAGATATGTACAGGAAGGAATATCACCTGAAGATATAGTACATGTTTCTACCTTTACCTGCAGGTTGTACACTGACAACACAGAATGTTGAATGGGGACCAGGGTTACTGGAGATGTCTATGTTAGTCACTGCCATTGCTGTGTCCTTTATTGATCACAGGTAACCATTGTATGCGTAAGAAATGTGTTTCTGTTAGAGCATGTACTGTGGCTTACTTATTAGATCAGACATAGGATCAGACATAGGATCAGAAATAGGATCAGATATAGGATCAGACATAGGATCAGATATAGGATCAGATATAGGATCAGATATAGGATCAGACATAGGATCAGATATAGGATCAGACATAGGATCAGATATAACATCAGATATAACATCAGATATAGGATCAGACATAGGATCAGATATAGGATCAGATATAGGATCAGATATAGGATCAGACATAGGATCAGATATAACATCAGATATAGGATCAGATATAGGATCAGACATAGGATCAGACATAGGATCAGATATAGGATCAGACATAGGATCAGATATAGGATCAGATAAAGGATCAGACAGGATCAGATATAGGATCAGACATATGATCAGACATAGGATCAGGCATAGGATCAGATATAGGATCAGACATAGGATCTGATATAGGATCAGACATAGGATCAGATATAGGATCAGATATAGGATTATATATAGTATCAGATATAGGATCAGATATAGGATTAGATATAAGATCAGACATAGGATCAGATATAGGAACAGACATAGGATCAGACATAGGATCAGATATAGGATCAGACATAGGATCAGATATAAGATCAGACATAGGATCAGATATAGGATCAGATATAGGATCAGACATAGGATTAGATATAGGATCAGATATAAGATCAGATATAGGATTAGATATAAGCTGATATATACATATATATAATTAGATCACACAGTCCTCCTTACTACACATCCTGAGGGACTGAAACATTACAACAACAAAGAAATACTGCGAGATCCAAAATCTATATCTAAACGCACAGAAAACACAAATTATGACAACAGACAGAAAAAAGGATGGTTGGTAGGTTGGTTGGTTGGTTGGTTGGTAGGCTAGTTGGTCGTTTGGCTAGTAGATTGGTTGGTGGGTTGGTTAGTTGGTAGGTTGGTTGGTTGGCTAGTTGGTTGGTTGGTAGGTATGTTGGTTGGTTGTTGATCCAGCGGTCCATGGACTCATACCGTTTGACACAATGCTATTAAAATAACATTATATTGCTGGGAAGTCTGTGGATTTTTGGCCTACCCCGGGACAGAGAAAATTAGCACACCTCCAGGACGGTAGGTTTCAATCTATGCACTGCTCCTAGCCACTGTAGCCAAGATAGGGTTCACTGTGCTCATTCCCCGCCACCAATTGACTACTGGTTATGCCGAACTTCTCTATTGCTCCAGGCATGCAACCAAATATTCAAGTCAAAAGGATTGTCACGTCATGAGTCACTGTGCCTCTATGATGGGTCTCAGTCATAGGAAAAAAAACAGTGCTGTCAGTTTCCTCCTCCACAGTGCTGCACAGTACATCTCTTGCTCCCTCCCAACCACAGAGGGTGCATACATATATACAAATAGCAAAGCATAAAACACATTGCAACAACAAAATAAAAGCATGAGAAGCATAATTGTGTAGATGATGTGCCATGAAGCTTGTACACGAAGATAATCTCAATATAGTGGCATGCCATCTACTAAACTTTTCTGTTGCATGGGTGGTTTGTCTAGTGGGTCATTGGTGAGATCCACAGACGCAACCGCATGGGTGGTTTGTCTAGTGGGTCATTGGTGGTTTGTCTAGTGGGTCATTTGTGAGACCCACAGATGCAACCGCGTAGGTGATTTGTCTAGTGGGCCATTAGTGAGACTCACAGATGCAACCGCATAGGTAGTTTGTCTAGTGGGACATTAGTGAGACCCACAGATGCAATAGCATAGGTGGTTTGTCTAGTGGGACATTAGTGAGACCCACAGACGCAACCACATGTGTAAATTTGATGGGATATTAGACCATGTTTATGGATTAGATCATGCAGATTAGAAAGTAGATGAACATTTGATTTGATATGGAAATATCAACCAGTTTGATCAGATATAACCATACCTGTTACTGCACTGTTTGTCCTCAGGATCAGAGGGAGGCAGCTGTTTCATTTAATGGCTAATTTACAGCTGGTTATGCCAGTGTATGGTCAGAGTGGTAAGTCCTTGCAGCTTCTCTCGCACTCTATATATCTGTATAGTATGAAATTTAAAAAATTGAAAAAGTAATGGCAGTTAGATCGAAGATAGCTCATTCAAGAAGATACAACACACAGTATACACATCAACACAAGTGGTCGCGACGTTTCAACTAAAATCCTTCATCGGGATAAAATAGAACAAACGATATTCCCGGTATGGGGCCCGATATTCCTGGTATGGAAGATTACAAGATTATTTGCCTTGGATTTCTCTTGCCTGTCACATCACCAACATCATGGATTGTAGCTTATACCCCTTATCAACGTTTATCTCTAGTAAGCCTGGAAAACCATCGTAAACAGTAAAACCCTCTTTACCTAAAAGGAGAGCTGTACTGAGACTAGACATTATAGTGACTGAACAAACTCTAGCTCCGGTCCTAGACAAATAAATTCATTTCGATTAGGGTGCTCCTGTGCTTTTTCATTACTGACTAGTTTCGCTACTGTGCCTCTAAATCCTCTGTATTTTTTATTGTTTATTAATAAACCCGTAACCCATCAGGGTCGTAGGGGGTACCACATTGGATGCTTCAGCACACAGAGCCGTCCAGCGATCTATCTTCAACGATGCGGAGGAATGAGGAAAATCTTGTCCTGTCCATCCTTGATGTCTGTCCGTTTGTATACCCACTTTCAAATATGCAATAGCAGAACACAAAGCCCTCATGATACAATCACATCCTGTTATAACAACTTGGTTTATACTGATAAAATGTGTATGTAATAACAGAAATTCGCTATATACAGTAGACAAACAGTATAGAATAATAAATATAATTGAGAATTTTGAAAAGTGTTGTTATATAGGGAAAAATGTTATAAAAAGATTCGCTATAGAGGGATACCACTGTATAACGATATACAAATATCAATGACATCAATAATATAATTGAATCCCTCTAGAGAGCAGAGTTTTATTAATTAAAAATGGTCTCTTTTTAACAAAACTTTTCACAACAGTCTTTCACAAAACATTTCACAATCCCAGATTATTATGCAGCCAAATATCTTAGGAATCAGCGCAGGATCTTAACGGCGACTTGGGTGGCCATTGGCCATGTTGCCTTCTATCGTCCCCTCCCGTAACGCTCTCTCCATGTCGTCGTGTCTCTTAATGTAACTGCAAAAAAAACCTAGCTTTTTCTTTAATATTGTGTTCAGAAACCAACCTTCCTGTACGTTAATTGTTCTTAACACCTGGTTTGTTTTCCTTGCTGCCCATGGTATTCTCAAAACTCTTTTATAGCACTTTTCTTCAATTATAATTCTTTTTCTTCAACGTTCATTCTCAAAACTCCCGCTGGATCTCCTTTGTAGCAGGACCATAGTCCTACTAGATTGCCAGCAGGATGTGGTCCAGAGAATGGAAATGCGTTGTGTCGCCGTTTTATTTGCGCAAATGGCCCGACACATCCGTCTTCGACGGAGCACTTTAATTTAAATTATGTATTTTCTTGGCCAGTTCTTTATTTAGTGTCCATGCTTCGCATCCATATGTCGTCACAGGAAACACATATTCGTAGTAAATACAACTTGGTTCTTATATTAGTACCTTGCTATAGTTTCTTTATCTGTTTTGATTTTGACAGCGCCATTGCTGTTCTTCTCTTAATCTTTATATTAGTTCCTAAATAATCAATATGTGTGAATTCTTCTAAACTGCAGTTCTCAATATTAATTTTGGGTCTTGATTTAGTTTTGTCAGTTGCGATTATTTTTGTCTTTTTTTCATATTTAAGAACAAGTTTTGCTGTTCTCTGAACTTTTGGGTTGACTTAATTATGTTCAGTAGGTCGTGTTTGTTTGTTGTTAATAGCACTGTGTCGTCTGCATATATAATTTCTGGTATCTGCAGCCCTCCTATATTTCTAAGTCTGAAATCAGGCTTCATTGTTTCTTGTCTTACGTTTCTCTTTCAATTTTCCGCATAGAAGTTGAACAAGTATGGAGACAAGGTACAGCCTTGTCTAACTCCTTCCTGTACATTGAACCACTCCGATCTTGCACTCTTATAAGATACACGGGGTCTTTGTTACCTCTAATATTTTATGGTAGTGTGTCCTGATATAACCTAATTGGACTTTGTCCGCTGGTTGAAAGGAGCACGCCTCTCCAAAAGAGAGGCAAACTCATTAACTACTACCATCCTGCACTCTCCACTTTTACCGCTGCTTCTTGATCTTGCACTCTAACAGACCTAGCCAAGAACATCACAACAAATATCAGCAAACAAAGGCTAAATTTCAAAGAGCCAAGTTACAAGCCAGACGGAACAGCTGGAAAGAAAAAACAGAGTCGCTGAACCTAGAAAGAGATACTAGGAAATTATGGAAACTTGTAAAACAACTAAATGATGAAGGTACAGGGAGAAATACCAGGATCACACTTTATAAAGATAGAGACATTTTAACAGGTAAACATGCAGCTGATTACTTTGCAGATTCCTTTGCAGAAGACAATAACGTCAAAGTCAGCCCAGACAAACAACAGGAGGTTCGAGCGAACCAGCAAAACATTGGACAAGACCAACCTATACCTGAAGTCATGGAGGCACCAATCACAATGAGAGAACTGGAGCATGCAATATCCAAATTGAAAATGAAAAAGTCCCCTGGAGCTGATGGAGTGTCCAATGAAATGATTAGAAACCTGGGAATTGCAGCAAGAGCAAAGCTGCTGCAAATCTTTAACACAAGCTGGTCCACAGGTAATGTACCACAGGCATGGAGAGAAGCAATAATGATACCTCTCCTCAAATCAGGAAAAGATGGCAACACAGTCTCCAACTACAGGCCCATCAGCCTCACAAGCTGTCTATGCAAAACAATGGAACGCATTATCAATCTTAGGATGCAGTGGTACCTTGAAAGTGAAAACCTTCTGGTATCACAGCAAGCAGGTTTCAGACAGTGTTACTCTACTGAAGATCAGGCAACTTACCTCTCCCAAGAGATTGAGGATGCCTTCCAAGAAAAGAAACTGGTACTAGCAGCATGAATAGACCTCAGGAAAGCATTTGATAAGGTCTGGAAAGAAGGGCTCCTAAAGAAATTGCGAAATTGCAGGGTTAGCTCAAGAATGTACAAATGGGTAAAAGCATACCTGCATAATAGAAGAGCCAGGGTACAATTAGATGGTCGCAAAAGCAAGAAAGTCCTACTGCGTCATGGAGTCCCCCAGGGAGGAGTCCTGTCACCCACACTTTTCTTGGTTTACATCAATGACCTAGTTGCTGAACTACCACACGGGATCAAAGTGGCAATGTATGCTGACGACCTGGTGATCTGGTGCACGGAAGAACATGCGACAGTGGCCACTAAACAAATACAAAGAGCTATCGATGCCCTAACCTTATGGGCAAATAGATGGTGTGTCAGCATTAACACAGATAAGTGCAGCACTACACTCTTTACCCTCTCACCAAAACAAAAAGCCGGTCATATCAAGATAGATGGAGAGCTCTTGAAAGAAGACAAACAACCAACATACCTCGGAGTTACTTTTGATGATAAGCTGACATGGAAGCAGCACATAAACAAAGCAACAACAAAAGCCAGGAGGAAGTTAGCTATCCTGAGAAAACTAAGTGGAACCACATGGGGAGCCAGTGGAAATATACTCAGTAAAGTTTACCAGCAAGGCATAAGACCACACCTGGAATATGGTTCAGCTGCGTGGTGTCCTGCATCAAACACCACATTACAAGATCTAGATAAAGTGCAAAACCAGGCACTTAGAATAATGTTGGGAGCAATGAAATCAACACCCATAGCAGAGATGCAGAAAATGGGAAGAATGCAAACACTTGGCGAACGCAGAGACACAAAAGTACTAATTCAAGCGGAAAAGTTTCAGTGTATGCCAAGTCATCCAATGAAGGAAAGATTCCAAAACCTAGCAATGGGGCGACTGAAAAGAAGCAGCTTTATCCATCAAGCTAAACGACTCCGTAGACAACTTACAGACCTACCTGAAGTTGACAGCCCCTTAAGGTCTGTACCAGAACAAACCCCATGGAGGGAAAGGCATGGAATGCCAATATACATTCAGACCCATGTGAAAGGAATACTAAGCGAGGACGAACAGAACAGTGTGCAGCGGAGGACAGTCACCCTCAGTTTCCTGGACGAGGAATATCCACAAGATATATGGGTCAGAGTATACACAGATGGGTCAGCACAGAATGCTGTGAGGAATGGAGGTGCAGGTGTATATATAGAATATCCACACAAGCCTAGAGATACAATCAGAACACTGACAGGAAAATTCTGCAATAATTATGATGCAGAAATCCAGGCAATTACTGTGGCAGCTAAAAAACTGCTGAACTCCAACTCTGACCTACAGCCTGTGGTATTCCTGACAGATGCAAGGTCAGTGCTTCAAGCTCTCCAGTCTGGAAAACTAACAGACTTGAAAAAACTACTTAGCGAATTGTCTTACCAGTATACGGTAACCATGCAGTGGATACCCTCTCACTGTGGAATACCAGGAAATGAAAAAGCAGACCAACTGGCTAAGGAAGGTGCTGCCGAAGATCAACCAGATATACCAATCACCTACCATCAGAAAAAACAGATGATCAAGTCAATAAGAAAGCCACAAACACCAACACAAGATGACTATCACATTATGAACAGATCAGAACAAGTTATAATTCTACGTCTCAGAACAGGACACAACCGACTCCGCAGTCACATGTATACAAAGTTCAAGATTGGCAACACGGCCATGTGTACATGTGGACAGGCAGTACAGAGTGTCAAACATATACTTCAAGAGTGTTCTGAGCATGAAACGCTGAGGCAGACATATTGGCCAGAGGAAACAACACTGGAATCAAAGCTCTATGGGACACTGTATGAACTACAAAAGACAGTGAGTTTTATTAAGGAGACACAATTGCAGATATAGACATGTTTCAAGTGAACGAAAGAAGAAGAAGAAGATCTTGCACTCTCCACTTTTACCACTGCTTCTTGATCTTGCACTCTCCACTTTTACCGCTGCTTCTTGATTTTTCACTCTCCACTTTTACCGCTGCTTCTTGATCTTTATACAGCTTCAATGATCATTTGCCCTTTATATTAAATCTCTGATTGTGTATGCTGCCTGGACAAAAAAACAAGAGCAAAGAATAATAATGCTGACAGCTATCATGCATATTGTAAGAGATCACTAAGGCGGTTTGGGTTTCCTACTCTAGTATATGATTTCTGCTGCCAAGTCTGCTATGGATCTATGCCTAGACTACTAAAGATATATGCCCGGACTACTAAAGATCTATGTCTGGACTACTAAAGATCTATGCCTGGACTACTAAAGATCTATGCCTGGACTACTAAAGATCTATGCCCGGACTACTAAAGATCTATGTCTGGACTACTAAAGATCTATGTCTGGACTACTAAAGATCTATGTCTGGACTACTAAAGATCTATGTCTGGACTACTAAAGATCTATGTCCAGACTACTAAAGATCTATGTCTGGACTACTAAATATCTATGCCTGGATTACTAAAGATCTATGCCTAGACTGCTAAAGATCTATGCCTGACTACAAAGATCTATGCATGAACTACTAAAGATCTATGTCTGGACTACTAAAGATCTATGTCTGGACTACTAAAGATCTATGCATGGACTACTAAAGATCTATGTCTGGACTACTAAAGATCTATGCCTGACTACAAAGATCTATGCATGAACTACTAAAATCTATGTCTGGACTACTAAAGATCTATGCATGGACTACTAAAGATATATGCATGAACTACTAAAGATCTATGTCTGGACTACTAAAGATCTATGTCTGGACTACAAAAGATCTATGTCTGGACTACTAAAGATCTATGCCTGACTACTAAAGATCTATGCATGAACTACTAAAATCTATGTCAGGACTACTAAAGATCTGTGCATGAACTACTAAAGATCTATGCATGAACTACTAAAATCTATGTCAGGACTACTAAAGATCTGTGCATGAACTACTAAAGATCTATGCATGAACTACTAAAGATCTATGTCTGGACTACTAAAGATCTATGCCTGACTACAAAGATCTATGCATGAACTACTAAAGATCTATGCATATACTACAAAAGATTTGTGCCTAGATCACTAAAGATCTATGCATGGACTACTCAGAATGAGTCTACAATTTTATCTGCAGAGTACCTAAAGAGTGTAAGTTGTAACAATATCCCCTGCAGACTTGACGACTACCCGGACATGTTACCATACAACAATACCCAGTTACACATGTCACACTGTTATCTCATGGTTACACATGTCACACTGTTATCTCATGGTTGCACATGTCACACTGTTATCTCATGGTTGCACATGTCACACTGTTATCTCATGGTTGCACATGTCACACTGTTATCTCATGGTTGCACATGTCACACTGTTATCTCATGGTTGCACATGTCACACTGTTATCTCAGGGTTACACATGTCACACTGTTATCTCAGGGTTACACAAGTCACACTGTTATCTCATGGTTACACATGTCACACTGTTATCTCAGGGTTACACAAGTCACACTGTTATCTCAGGGTTACACAAGTCACACTGTTATCTCAGGGTTACACATGTCACACTGTTATCTCATGGTTACACATGTCACACTGTTATCTCAGGGTTACACAAGTCACACTGTTATCTCAGGGTTACACATGTCACACTGTTATCTCATGGTTACACATGTCACACTGTTATCTCAGGGTTACACAAGTCACACTGTTATCTCAGAGTTACACATGTCACACTGTTATCTCATGGTTGCACATGTCACACTGTTATCTCAGAGTTACAAATGTCACACTGTTATCTCAGATTTATTAAAGCTCTGTAAAATTTTCCCATAAAGAAAAATCTCAGAGAAACTCCACAGTGTGACGCAGGGAACTATAGAAGTAAGTCTATGACACATGGACTACAGATAATATTCTAATTGTGTCTTTCTGCTGTTTTCAGATGCGCAAGATAACGTTGTCAGTGCTACCATGTGGGGACTTGTGGTAGTATGCCTTGTCTTATTGACTGCTTGTTACAGGTTTGTGCTTCATTTGTGTGGCTTATATATAATATATTCTATTTAATGTGTAACTGTTGCAGGTATGTACTGATGTCTAACGTAGTTAAAGCTATATATATTGCGTACTTTACAGGTAAGGCCTAGATACACCTAAAGTGGAACTGCGTTCATTTTTGATCATGCCATACTCGGTGTTCTAATATATGTCCCAGGGCCGGATTTAGACTGGATAGGGCCCTAAGCTATTTGAGATATGGGGCCCTAAGCTATTTGAGATATGGGGCCCTTTAACGATTAAGAATATATAGTGAAATAAAACAATTTTGGGGGCCCCAAGACAGTGGGGGCCCTAAGCTATAGATTTTTTTTAGCTTATAGGTAAATCCGGCACTGATAGGTCCCTATGTCAAATCTTACTTTTACTAATACCAGGTGCTCTAATATATGACTACTGTTATACCTGTACCAGGTGTTCTAATGTATATCTGATATTGTTATACCTGTACCAGGTGTTCTAATGTATATCTGATATTGTTATACCTGTACCAGGTGTGATAGTATATGTCTGATCTTGTTATACCTGTACCAGGTGTGATAGTATATGTCTGATCTTGTTATACCTGTACCATCTGTTCTAGTGTATTCCGCCTTTTACCACTTTTACATGTATCTCGTTATACATGTACCTGGTATTCTAATATATGTCTTATCTCGTTGTACCTGTACCAGGTGTTCTAATGTATGTATGATCTTGTTATACCTGTACCAGGTGTTCTAGTGTATGTATGATCTTGTTATACCTGTACCAGGTGTTCTAATGTATGTCTGATCTTGTTATACCTGTACCAGTTGTTCTAATGTATGTCTGATCTTGTTATACCTGTACCAGGTGTGATAGTATATGTCTGATCTTGTTATACCTGTACTAGGTGTGATAGTATATGTCTGATCTTGTTATACCTGTACCATCTGTTCTAGTGTATTCCGCCTTTTACCACTTTTACATGTATCTCGTTATACATGTACCTGGTATTCTAATATATGTCTTATCTCGTTGTACCTGTACCAGGTGTTCTAATGTATGTATGATCTTGTTATACCTGTACCAGGTGTTCTAGTGTATGTATGATCTTGTTATACCTGTACCAGGTGTTCTAATGTATGTCTGATCTTGTTATACCTGTACCAGTTGTTCTAATGTATGTATGATCTTGTTATACCTGTACCAGGTGTTCTAGTGTATGCATGATCTTGTTATACCTGTACCAGGTGTTCTAGTGTATGTATGATCTTGTTATACCTGTACCAGGTGTTCTAGTGTATGCATGATCTTGTTATACCTGTACCAGGTGTTCTAGTGTATGTATGATCTTGTTATACCTGTACCAGGTGTTCTAATGTATGTATGATCTTGTTATACCTGTACCAGGTGTTCTAATGTATGTATGATCTTGTTATACCTGTACCAGGTGTTCTAGTGTATGTATGATCTTGTTATACCTGTACCAGGTGTTCTAATGTATGTATGATCTTGTTATACCTGTACCAGGTGTTCTAATGTACTAGACAATTGTCTATATGTTCTAGATATGAGATCTGGAGAACTTGTTGTGCACTAACCCACAGATACATGAAATTGCCAGGATGTTACCGATCAAACACAGTTGTAGCTGCTGATGTCGATGTGGGTAAGGAGTACCATTCATTCATGTGTTTATTATTAAGCTGATTCTCAGTCACTAGATGATGATGATGATGAAATAATCCCTTTAGCTGTGAGCAGATAGCTCTTGGCACATGATGATGATGAAATAATCCCTTTAGCTGTGAGCAGATAGCTCTTGGCACATGATGATGATGAAATAATCCCTTTAGCTGTGAGCAGATAGCTCTTGGCACATGATGATGATGAAATAATCCCTTTAGCTGTGAGCAGACATCTTGACATCCAATTGTATTTCTGATAAAAGGACAGGTTCTTCTCAGTTTGAGTGGTTGTGTAAGTGGAAATATATGGTTTTATAAGGGAAAGATAGGGTTGTGTACGTGGAAATATAGGGTTGTGTAAGTGGAAAGATAGGGTTTTGTAAGTGGAAAGATAGGGTTTTGTAAGTGGAAATATAGGGTTGTGTAAGTGGAAAGATAGGGTTTTGTAAGTGGAAAGATAGGGTTTTGTAAGTGGAAAGATAGGGTTGTGTAAGTGGAAAGATGTGGTTGTGTAAGTTGAAAAGATGTGGTTGTGTAAGTGGAAAGATGTGGTTGTGTAAGTGGAAAGATGTGGTTGTGTAAGTGGAAAGATGTGGTTGTGTAAGTGGAAAGATAGGATTGTGTAAGTGAAAAGATGTGGTTGTAAGTGGAAAGATGTGGTTGTGTAAGTGGAAAGATATGGTTGTGTAAGTGGAAAGATAGGATTGTGTAAGTGGAAAGATATGGTTGTGTAAGTGGAAAGATATGGTTGTGTAAGTGATTCTGTGTAATGATGATGTGTTTATATGTGATTCTGTATGATGATTAACAAAAGAACAGAGATTGTCTTTATTTCAGCAAGTCCGACTGAGAGAAAGCAATCAACTGTAGATACGTTACCAGTAGTGGACAAAGTGTACCCAGACATAGATATCACTGATTTTGTAGATCATGTCAAGAGATTGTCAGCAAACAGTGGTCTTGGATTTAACCAAGAGTTTATGGTAAGTACAGACATTTATCATGGGTGGATGGTGTAAGTTGTACTATGGGTGGATGGTGTAAGTTGTACCATGGGTGGATGGTGTAAGTTGTACCATGGGTGGATGGTGTAAGTTGTTCCATGGGTGGATGGTGTAAGTTGTACCATGGGTAGATGGTGTAAGTTGTACCATGGGTGGATGGTGTAAGTTGTACCATGGGTAGATGGTGTAAGTTGTACCACGGGTGGATGGTGTAAGTTGTACCACAGGTGGATGGTGTAAGTTGTTCCATGGGTGGATGGTGTAAGTTGTTCCATGGGTGGATGGTGTAAGTTGTACCATGGGTAGATGGTGTAAGTTGTACCACGGGTGGATGGTGTAAGTTGTACCACGGGTGGATGGTGTAAGTTGTTCCATGGGTGGATGGTGTAAGTTGTACCATGGTTGGATGGTGTGAGTTATAATATGATGAAATGTGAAAGGTGAATATGCATTTTAGAATTTGGAGAAGATAGATGTGAGTTGTACCATGGATAGATGTTAGTTGTACCATGGATAGATGTTAGTTGTACCATGGATAGATGTTAGTTGTACCATGGATAGATGTTAGTTGTACCATGGATAGATGTTAGTTGTACCATGGATAGATGTTAGTTGTACCATGAGTGCATGATGAGTTATGTACCATGAGAAGACGTGAGTTGTACCATGATAAGATATGAGCTGTGCCATGATTAGATGTGTTCTGTCCTGATATGATGTGAGTGGTATCATGAAAAAAAATCTTTCTTAATGAGAATAGTTATTGCAAAAATATTACTTGATGTGACATTCTTACTTGATGTGACATTCTTACTTGATGTGACATTCTTACTTGATGTGACATTCTTAATTGATGTCATATTCTTACTTGATGTGACATTCTTTCTTGATTATGTTTTCAGGAACTAGAAGAATCTTCAAAGAAGGAGAGCTTTCCTGCAGTGAACTTTGACCTGGACATCAATAAAGACAAGAACAGATACACAAATATCAAAGCATGTTAGTCAGCCTCATATTTCATCTACTTGTGTTAATCAGCCTCATATTTCATCTACTTGTGTTAATAAGCCTCACATTTCATCTAATTGTGTTAATCAGCCTCATATTTCATCTAATTGTGTTAATCAGTCTCATATTTAATCTCCCTGTATTAGTCAGCCTCATACATCTCCCTGTGTTAGCAAGCCTCATATAGCATCTCCCTGTATTAGAGTTAATTACAGTACTAAGACTACAAGACATGTGAATTTATATTGCACATAGGCCTATAAAAAAGTAGAGAAATATTTGAATTGTTACTTTAATTCAAGATTCTACTTTCTGTAATGTTACTTTAATTCAAGAATCTACTTTCTGTAATGTTACTTTAATTCAAGATTACACTTTGTGAATAGTGACATTAATTCAATTAACCATGTTGTGAATTGTGACTTTAACTCAAGATTATACTTATTTTTGGTCACAGATGATCACAGCCGAGTTATCCTGAAAGTAGATGATTTCAGTGCAGACCAGTCTGATTATATCAATGCCAGTTATGTCCATGTAAGTGCAGACGTCTGATTATGTCAATGTCTGTTATGATCAGTACAGTGAGATCAGCATGATTACATCAGTGCCCATGTAAGTAAGATCAACCTGCTTACATCAGTGTCGATGTAAGTAAGATATGCTTGCTTACATCAGTGCCCATGTAAGTAAGATCTGCTTGCTTACATAAGTGCCCATGTAAGTAAGATCTGCTTGCTTACATCAGTGCCCATGTAAGTAAGATCTGCTTGCTTACATCAGTGCCCATGTAAGTAAGATTTGCTTGCTTACATCAGTGCCCATGTAAGTAAGATCTGCTTGCTTACATCAGTGCCCATGTAAGTAAGATCTGCTTGCTTACATCAGTGCCCATGTAAGTAAGATCTGCTTGCTTACATCAGTGCCCATGTAAGTAAGATCTGCTTGCTTACATCAGTTCCCATGTAAGTAAGATCTGCTTGCTTACATCAGTGCCCATGTAAGTAAGATCTGCTTGCTTACATCAGTGCCCATGTAAGTAAGATCTGATTGCTTACATCAGTGCCCATGTAAGTAAGATCTGCTTGCTTACATCAGTGCCCATGTAAGTAAGATCTGCTTGCTTACATCAGTGCCCATGTTAGGCCAGCTTGATTATGTTAATGTCCATGAAAGTTATAAATAAATAGTACATGGCAGAGCTAAATGTGGAGATAACCCGGAAGGGTTGAAACGAGGTCAGAGGTGACACAACATAAACAGAGAAATATAGGAAACACACCCAAATATATGTAAAAACAAACAGAGAAATATAGGAAACACACCCAAATATATGTAAAAACAAACAGAGAAATATAGGAAACACACCCAAATATATGTAAAAACAAACAGAGAAATATAGGAAACACACCCAAATATATGTAAAAACAAACAGAGAAATATAGGAAACACACCCAAATATATGTAAAAACAAACAGAGAAATATAGGAAACACACCCAAATATATGTAAAAACAAACAAACAGAGAAATATAGGAAACACACCCAAATATATGTAAAAACAAACAGAGAAATATAGGAAACACACCCAAATATATGTAAAAACAAACAAACAGAGAAATATAGGAAACACACCCAAATATATGTAAAAACAAACAGAGAAATATAGGAAACACACCCAAATATATGTACAAACAAACAAACAGAGAAATATAGGAAACACACCCAAATATATGTACAAACAAACAAACAGAGAAATATAGGAAACACACCCAAATATATGTAAAAACAAACAAACAGAGAAATATAGGAAACACACCCAAATATATGTAAAAACAAACAAACAGAGAAATATAGGAAACACACCCAAATATATGTAAAAACAAACAGAGAAATATAGGAAACACACCCAAATATATGTAAAAACAAACAAACAGAGAAATATAGGAAACACACCCAAATATATGTAAAAACAAACAAACAGAGAAATATAGGAAACACACCCAAATATATGTAAAAACAAACAAACAGAGAAATGATAGAACAGCATGATACCATTCATACGACTGGCGGACATTGATCACATAAGGTTCAACTGTGAAAAATTTATATATATATAGCGGTTCTCAAGCATGTGGCAGGTCCGGTCATCAGAGATGTGGCAGGTCCGGTCATCAGAGATGTGGCAGGTCTGGTCATCAGAGATGTGGCAGGTCCGATCATCAGAGATGCATGATTTCATGTATTAGGGTTTGTGTTGTTTCCCCTATTACTTAATTTCAACCCTTCCGATTTATCTCCACATTTAGTTCTGCTATGTGAACATTCATAGTGCCCTTCTTGCTAGTAATTTTGTGTGTGTATGTAATCTTGATAAAGGCAATTTGGTCAAAATGTCAATTTATGTGTGTTTCTAGTGATCAGCATAGCTTCATTAGCATGTTCCAAGCATTGCCTATAAATCTATATTTCGACACAAAATAATCCTATAATTCTGTACTTCAGTACAAAATAATCCTATAATTATTCTGCATTAGTATTTTGCATAGAAACACAGAAAATCTGTACAAGATAAATGTATGTTGAACCTATTATAATTGATCTTACAACAGGGCTACAGGAATCCAGCTGCTTACATAGCCACACAGGGGCCATTATTTAACACAATACATGACTTCTGGCGTATGGTTTGGGAGCAGAATACAAATGTTATTGTTATGATTACCAACTTGACGGAAAATAAAAGGGTAAGAATAATCATAGTCTGTGTTGTGTGTTCCATAGATGTGATTGTGGGCTTTGTAGATGAGATTGTGGGCTTTGTAGATGAGATTGTGGGCTCAGCAGATGAGATTGTGAGTTCTCTGGATGTGTGTGTGTGTTCTATCGATGAGATTCTGTAGATGATTGTGTAGATGAGATTCTGTAGATGATTGTGTAGATGAGATTCTGTAGATGATTGTGTAGATGAGATTCTGTAGATGATTGTGTAGATGAGATTCTGTAGATGATTGTGTAGATGAGATTCTGTAGATGAGATTCTGTAGATGATTGTGCGGATGAGATTCTGTAGATGATTGTGTAGATGAGATTCTGTAGATGATTGTGTAGATGAGATTCTGTAGATAATTGTGTAGATGAGATTCTGTAGATAATTGTGTAGATGAGATTCTGTAGATGATTGTGTAGATGAGATTCTGTAGATGAGATTCTGTAGATGATTGTGCAGATGAGATTCTGTAGATGATTGTGTAGATGAGATTGTGTAGATGAGATTGTGTAGATGAGATTGTGTAGATTATTGTGTAGATGAGATTCTGTAGATGAGATTCTGTAGATGAGATTGTGTAGATGAGATTGTATAGATGAGATTGTGTAGATGAGATTGTGTAGATGAGATTCTGTAGATGAGATTCTGTAGATGAGATTGTGTAGATGAGATTGTATAGATGAGATTGTGTAGATGAGATTGTGTAGATGAGATTCTGTAGATGAGATTGTGTAGATGAGATTCTGTAGATGAGATTGTGTTTTATGTAGATGAGATTGTGTAGATGAGATTGTGTAGATGAGATTGTGTAGATGAGATTCTGTAGATAAGATTGTGTAGATGAGATTCTGTAGATAATTGTGTAGATGAGATTCTGTAGATAATTGTGTAGATGAGATTCTGTAGATGATTGTGTAGATGAGATTCTGTAGATGATTGTGCAGATGAGATTCTGTAGATGATTGTGTAGATGAGATTGTGTAGATGAGATTGTGTAGATTATTGTGTAGATGAGATTCTGTAGATGAGATTATGTAGATGAGATTGTGTAGATGAGATTGTATAGATGAGATTGTGTAGATGAGATTGTGTAGATGAGATTGTGTAGATGAGATTCTGTAGATGAGATTGTGTAGATGAGATTCTGTAGATGAGATTGTGTTTTATGTAGATGAGATTGTGTAGATGAGATTGTGTAGATGAGATTCTGTAGATGAGATTGTGTAGATGAGATTGTGTAGATGAGATTCTGTAGATAAGATTGTGTAGATGAGATTCTGTAGATACGATTGTGTAGATGAGATTCTGTAAATGAGATTGTGTTTTATGTAGATGAGATTGTGTAGATGAGATTGTGTGGTCTGTCTCCTTATTATTTTGACTTGATTAATGTTGTTTCTGTTGTTCATGATATATGTTTGATCTCTCTTCAGAACAAATGTGAATGTTACTGGCCAAGCAAAGGAGAAGAAATCTACAGCAATTTTTCTGTCAGGCTCATCTCTACAGAAAATCATGCATATTATGTCATCCGTGTCTTCTCTGTCAGAAATGTCATGGTGGGAAATATTTTACTATAGATTCTGTTTCTCCAACATTTGTTGACTGATATCTCCAACATTTGTTGACTGATATCTCCAACATTAGTTGACTGATATCTCCAACATTTGTTGACTGATATCTGCAATATTTGTTGACTGATATCTGCAATATATGATGACTGATATCTCCAACATTTGTTGACTGATATCTGCAACATTAGTTGACTGATATCTGCAATATTTGTTGACTGATATCTCCAACATTTGTTGACTGATATCTCCAACATTTGTTGACTGATATCTGCAACATTAGTTGACTGATATCTGCAATATTTGTTGACTGATATCTGAATCATTTTGCTTTTGATATCTGGAACATTTTATGTGCATGATGTTGGAAAGAGAAAGGGTTGATGAGTGATTCTACCTGACTAGATAGCTCAGATCCAACCTGACTAGATAGCTCAGATTCTATCTGGCTAGATAAGTCAGATTCTACCTGACTAAATAGCTCAGACGGTGTCAGAGTGTGACATGATGGACAGCAGAGCTATGGAGGTAGAATGTAAGAACAAGTTTGACCCTGTCTGTATGCATGTGGTTGTGTCTGTGGGTCTCACCAATGGCCCACTAGACAAATCACTCATGCAACAGAAAACCTTAGTTGATGACATCCTGTTATATTGAGGTTATCTTCTTATAGAAGCTTCATGGCACGTCATCTATACAATTATGCTTCTTATGCTTTTATTTTGTTGTTGAAATGTGTTTCATGTTTACTTGAATATATGTATGCATCCTCTGTGTTTGGGAGGGAGCCAGGGATGTACTGTACAGCACTGGAGAGGAGGACACTGACAGCACTGTTTTTTCCTATGGCTGAGATCCATCATAGAGACACAGTGACTCAAGACGTGACAATCCTTTTGACTTGAACATTTGGTTGCAAGCCTGGAGCAATAGAGAAGTTCGGCATAACCAGTAGTCAATTGGTGGCGGGGAATGAGCACAGTGAACCCTATATTGGCTACAGTGGCTAGGAGCAGTGCATAGGTTGAAACCTACCTTCCTGGAGGTGTGATAGTTATGCTCTGGCCCGGGGTGGGCCAAAAATCCACAGACTTCCCAGCAATTTAATGCCATTGGGTATTAGGTCAAAGGGCATGAGCACATAGATCAGCAACCAACCGACCCTGTCTGTGGAGGAGACCTCTGAATGTTCTTAAGAGTGTCCAGTAGTTGACAAGTCTGTTGCCTAGTTAACAGTTGACCAGTCAGTTGCCTAGTCAGTAGTTGACCAGTCAGAAGTCTAGTGAATAGTGGACCAGTCAGTAGTTGACCAGTCAGTTGTTACCCAGTCAGTCTTCTAGTTAGTAGTTGTCCAGTCAGAAGTCTAGTGAATAGATGACCTGTCAGTTGTCTAGTTAGTAGTTGACCAGTCAGAAGTCTAGTGAATAGATGACCTGTCAGTTGTCTAGTTAGTAGTTGACCAGTCAGTTGCCTAGTCAGTAGTTGACCAGTAAGTTGTCTAGTCAGTAGTTGACCAGTCAGTAGTTGTCCAGTCATTTGTCTAGTCAGTAGTTGACCAGTCAGTAGTTGACCAGTCAGTTGTCTAGTCAGTAGTTGACCAGTCAGTTGTCTAGTCAGTAGTTGACCAGTCAGTAGTATGGTGAATAGTTGACCAGTAAGTTGTCTAGTCAGTAGTTGACCAGTCAGTAGTTGACCAGCCAGAAGTCTAGTGAATAGTGGACCAGTCAGTAGTTGACCAGTCAGTTGTTACCCAGTCAGTCTTCTAGTTAGTAGTTGTCCAGTCAGTTGTCTAGTTAGCAGTTGACCAGTCATCTGTCTAGTTAGTAGTTGACCAGTCAGAAGTCTAGTGAATAGATGACCTGTCAGTTGTCTAGCTAGCAATTGTCTAGTCAGTTGTCTAGTTAGCAGTTGTCTAGTCAGTTGTCTAGTTAGTAGTTGACCAGTCAGTTGTCTAGTCAGTAGTTGACCAGTCAGTAGTTGACCACTCAGTAGTATAGTGAATAGTTGACAAGTCAGTTGTCTAGTTAGTAGTTGACCAGTCAGTTGTCTAGTCAGTAGTTGACCAGTCAGTAGTTGACCAGTCAGTTGTCTAGTCAGTAGTTGACCAGTCAGTAGTTGACCAGTCAGTAGTTGACCAGTAAGTTATCTAGTCAGTAGTTGACCAGTTAGTTGTCTAGTTAGTAGTTGACCAGTCAGTTGTCTAGTCAGTAGTTGACCATTCAGTTGTCTAGTCAGTAGTTGACCAGTCAGTAGTTGTCCAGTCAGTAGTTGACCAGTCAGTTATCTAGTCAGTAGTTGACCAGTCAGTAGTTGACCAGTCAGTAGTTGACCAGTCAGTTATCTAGTCAGTAGTTGACCAGTCAGTAGTTGTCCAATCAGTAGTTGACCAGGCAGTAGTTGACCAGTCAGTAGTTGGCCTGTCAGTTGTCTAGTCAGTAGTTGACCAGTCAGTAGTTGACCAGTCAGTAGTTGACCAGTCAGTTATCTAGTCAGTAGTTGACCAGTCAGTAGTTGACCAGGCAGTAGTTGACCAGTCAGTAGTTGACCAGTCAGTAGTTGGCCTGTCAATTGTCTAGTCAGTAGTTGACCAGTCAACTGTCTTGCTAATGTCGCCTTCACTTTACTGAATAGTAATAATGCCAATTCTCAATATTTCAAGATGAACCCTGGTATCCTACATCAGGTTTGCTGGGTGAACAGCATAATGAGTGGGACTGAAATCCGGGTTTGCTGGTCAGAGAACAAATGACATGAACATGATGCTACACCTTCTAATGTAATGACATAATATAATATTTTGTAGTTATGTAAATGGTGTTTGTGAATGTTTATTTTCACAATCTTTTAGTTCTGCTCACCAAACAACTCTCCAGTCAGGACGGTTTACCACTATCACTACACAGAATGGCCCGATCATGGAGTCCCAGACTATCCCTTACCAGTCCTGACATTTGTCCGGAAGTCTGTATCTCACAGTAGGACTACATATGGTCCAATTATTGTTCATTGCAGGTTGGTCATGTTTCTTACTTACTATGATCGTTGACACAGTTTATACATTAAATATTGAATATCTATCTCTGTCCTGAAGATGGATCTGTTGGGCCATTGACACAAATAAAACGGAAACACAACACATTTCCATTCTCTGGACTATTAGTCGTAGGGACATTGTCCTGCTATAAAAAATATCCAATGGGAATTTGAAAATGAACTCGGAAGAAGATGAGGAAAATCAAGTCTAACACAAATATATACATTTAAATATTTGCTTACAAGGGGCAACTGGGTCCATGGCTTACAAGGGGCAACTGGGTCCATGGCTTACAAGGGGCAACTGGGTCCATGGCTTACAAGGGGCAACTGGATCCATGGCTTACAAGGGGTAACTGGGTCATTGGCTTACAAGGGGCAACTGGGTCCATGGCTTACAAGGGGAAACTGGATCCATGGTTTACAAGGGGCAATTGGGCCCATGATCTTATATGGAATACAACTTGAGTCAGAAGAAATGTGGTTTCTGAGAGGACATAGAAAATTTAGAGGACAAATTAGAAAACAAATGTCATGTACTGAGATCTTTGGTCAATCAGTCAAGAAAACCTGCAGGAAAAGAATTCACTTGATGGGATGTATTAACAGGACAATAAACTAGCCACCAACATTATTCATCCCAGACTTTGAGAAGAATTCCTCATTTCAGCACCCCGTGTCAGTACCTTCATGCCAGGACCTCTGTGTCATTACTTCATATCAGTACCTTCATGCCAGGACCTCTGTGTCAGTAATATGTACTCACTGCACAAAACTGAAACCCAATATGTAAAGCTTGAAACAGGTAATGAAGTTTTGCTAATCACTGGAAACACACATAGTAACACACACAAATCCACGTTTTGACCAAAAGGCCCTTATCATGATTACATAAACATATACTTCAAAACACATATACTTAATCACTGTGTTTCCATTGATTAGCAATAATTCATTACCATGTTTCAAGCTTTTCTTCGTGTCAGTACTTTATCTCAGTACCATCATGTCAGTACTTCATGTCAGCATCATGTAATAAATGTATGCTTAATGAGATAAAATTAGTTATTAGTAAACTTCAGAATTTGTACAGCAGTTTGTAATGGCTACATCATTGATGAGATTTGTACAACAGTTTGTAATGGCTACATCATTGATGAGATTTGTACAGTAGTTTGTAATGGCTACATCATTGATGAGATTTGTACAACAGTTTGTAATGGTTACATCATTGATGAGATTTGTACAACAGTTTGTAATGGCTACATTATTGTTGAGATTTGTACAGTAGTTTGTAATGGCTACATTATTGATGAGATTTGTACAGCATTATGTAATGACTACATCATTGATGAAATGCTTAAAGCATCTGATGATACTATTTTAAAGATATTTGCTATTATGATTGAGATATAGAAGAATGAACCTAGCATAGTGGTTAAGCTGTTTGCTTTTGCCTTGTGTTCAAGAGGTCATGGGTTCGAATCCGGCTCATGTCATCTTGTTTACAAGGTGGATGTTTTCAGAGATCCCTGTGAATTATAGCATGAAGCTACGGAGTTACGTGCTATGAGTGGTACTCTCAGTAGGTGGCGTGCCGCTTTGTTGTGAGTGAATACATATGAGCAACTGAGTACAGTGAAGTCAGTCCTCTACTTCTTTTGAACCATTTGAACATTCATCTCAACAATGGAAAGATATAATTAGGCTTCAAGTAAATTTACCTCCAAAATGTGATCTATCTGATTATAATATTTTGTGAGGAAATTATTCTGTTGTCAGTTCCAGGAAAATATTATGTGTTATGATGTTTGAAGTCCCTCAAATGTGAAGGTCAATTAATCAAGTGTCTTGCCGACTGGCAAATAGAATCATGTTTCTCAAGAATTCTCTTTCCCTTGTATTGCTAAATCTTTTTCATCTTTGCAACTCCCACCTTCAAAACTGTTATATGAACTTGTTATATTTATCTGTTAGAACTTGTATTTATTTGTTAGAACTTGTTACATTTATCTGTTAGAACTTATTTATCTGTTAGAACTTGTTACATTTATCTGATAGAATTTATTTATCTGTTAGAACTATTTATCTGTTAGAACTTGTTATATTTATCTGTTAGAACTTGTATTTATTTTTTAGAACTTGTTATATTTATCTGTTAGAACTTGTATTTATTTGTTAGAACATGTTATATTTATCTGTTAGAACTTATTTATCTGTTAGAACTTATTTATCTGTTAGAACTTATTTATCTGTTAGAACTTGTTGTATTTATCTGTTAGAACTTGATATATTTATCTGTTAGAACTTATTTATCTGTTAGAACTTATTTATCTGTTAGAACTTATTTATCTGTTAGAACTTATTTATCTGTTAGAACTTATTTATCTGTTAGAACTTATTTATCTGTTAGAACTTGATATATTTATCTGTTAGAACTTATTTATCTGTTAGAACTTGTTATATTTATCTGTTAGAACTTATTTATCTGTTAGAACTTGTTATATTTATCTGTTAGAACTTATTTATCTGTTAGAACTTGATATATTTATCTGTTAGAACTTATTTATCTGTTAGAACTTGTTATATTTATCTGTTCGAACTTATTTATCTGTTAGAACTTGATATATTTATCTGTTAGAACTTATTTATCTGTTAGAACTTGTTATATTTATCTATTAGAACCTATTTATCTGTTAGAACTTATTTATCTGTTAGAACTTATTTATCTGTTAGAACTTGTTATATTTATCTGTTAGAACTTATTTATCTGTTAGAACTTGTTATATTTATCTGTTAGAACTTATTTATCTGTTAGAACTTGTTATATTTATCTATTAGAACCTATTTATCTGTTAGAACTTATTTATCTGTTAGAACTTATTTATCTGTTAGAACTTGTTATATTTATCTGTTAGAACTTATTTATCTGTTAGAACTTGTTATATTTATCTGTTAGAACTTATTTATCTGTTAGAACTTGTTATATTTATCTGTTAGAACTTATTTATCTGTTAGAACTTGTTATATTTATCTGTTAGAACTTGTTATATTTATCTGTTAGAACTTATTTATCTGTTAGAACTTGTTGTATTTAGTCAGTAACTGCACTCACATGTTCCTGTCTTATTTCAGCGCTGGAGTTGGACGAACTGGAACATATATTTTGATTGATAGCATGATTGCTCAAATTATGGATAGAAAATGTGTAAATATTCCAAACTTTGTCCGGAACATCCGCAGACAGAGAAATTTTCTTGTTCAAACAGAGGTAACTTGTTTACATGTTTGTTTGATGAGAAACTTCAGGGATCTCTACGGCTGTAATTAAGCCATTCGCTATGTGCTCAAGAGGTCATGGGTTTCTCCATAAAGGTCATTTTGTATTACTATTGCTCTCTCTCTCCATCGATGTTTGTTTTATATATAGGACATTTCTTGTGCCCTTTCCTTCCACAAATCCACATTGCTCTTCTGCAATTTCTGGTTTTAATTTTTCTCTTATTCGTCTCATGATTATACAAATAGGATCCTGGTCATCTGGTTAATAAGGCTGATTGTTTGGTGGTCTTCACATTCTACTGCACCAGGTTTCTTCGGTAAGGATATGAATATTGATTTCAATAAATCAGACGGTATTTCCCCCATGGTTATAGATGTCATTTAGCCTTTTGGTGATTATTTCTATGCCATACTCCCCCAGCACTTCTAATTCTTTCTTTGTAATAGTATCTGGTCTAGGAGATTTATTGTATATCAAGTGTTGTATACATTCTTCCATCTCTGCAAGTAATATATACAGGAATCTTCATTGTTCTACTGAATGTCTGTTTCATTTCCACTATCTTTGTACAGTTCCGTAATGTATTCTTCCCATTTGTGCATGATTTAATATTTTCCTATTAACATATGCCTTTGTTTTAACTTCAGGCACCCAGTCTTGTAAAATTGCCTTCTACCCATTAATTCATTTATTTATGTGTAATCCATGTGTTTCCATAATGATATTTTTCTATTTCACAGCATTTTGCATTTAACCATTCCTCTCTGGCTGTATTACCGGTACATTTATGTTTAAATTCTTTGTTTATCCTGTTATATTCTGAAATGTTAACCTTTAAATTTCTTCTTTGTTCCATCAACTTTAAAATATCTTCTGCTGTCATCCAGTCTTTCTTTGCTAGATGTTCCCCAGGTAGTAGGATCTCTGCTGTCATCCAGTCTTTCTTTGCTAGATGTTCCCTAGGTGGTAGGATCTCTGCTGTCATCCAGTCTTTCTTTGCTAGATGTTCCCTAGGTGGTAGGATCTCTGCTGTTATCCAGTCTTTCTTTGCTAGATGTTCCCCAGGTGGTAGGATCTCTGCTGATGTTTGCTGTATAGATTGTTTCAACATCATCAACTGTTTGTCTATGGTTTCTATTTTCTCTGTGATGTTGTACCAGTTTTATATTGATGTTGTACCGTGCTTGTAAATCTTTGTTCTTTGTTAATAGATTGACATCTGGGGGTGTTATCTTTCCTGGAAGTTCTTAATCACTTGGAGCTATGGAGTTACGTGCTATGAGTGGTATTCTCAGCAGGCGGCGTGCCGCTTCGTTGAGAGTGACGGAGTACATATGGGAAAATGAGTACAGTGAGGTCAATCTTCTATGACTTTTGAACCCTTTTTTTTTTTTAACCCTTCTTAATATTTTTATTCATATACTTAGCTTTCTCACAACAGGAACATGGTTGATATTGCAGTCTGCAATTGGGCGTGTTTTCACAGCTCTCAATGAGTTTTTGAATCTTTTATTGACCATAATATACTCGATCTGGTTGTGAGTCTTGTTATCTAAGAGTCTCCATGTCTATAGTTGTCCAGGATGTTGATAGAACCATGTACTTCCTATTATCTTGTTATTACTTCTACCCCAGTCCACTCAAATCTCACTTCTTTCATTTCTGATGCCTAAGCTAAATCTACCAGTGACATCCATATCTTGTTCTTGCCCTATATTTGCGTTCAAATTTCCCATTGCAATGTTTACCTCGTGATGCTTGCACTGTCTCATAGCTGCGTTTAAATCTGTGTAGAGTTGCTGTATGTCTTCATCTGAACATTCTGATGTTGGTGTGTATACTTGAATAATATTTATGTTAATGGGCTAATTTAATTAATTGAACTCTGTCTGATATACTCCAGAATCCCTTTGCAGACCTTGCTCTCTTCTTGACTAAAATTATGACTACTCCATTTCCATGTTGGTCTCCTCCTGAGTTTATTATTTTGAATTATTTCGATACTATACTGCCTGCACCCAACCATCTCATTTCACATAATCCAAGGATGTTGGCATCCATTCTCCTCATTTCACATAATCCAAGGATGTTGGCATCCATTCTCCTCATTGTTTTCTAATTTACCTAAATCTGTCATGGTTCTCACATGTTGGTACTAGAACAGATAACTTGTTACATGTTGGTACTAGAACAGATAACTTGTTACATGTTGGTACTAGAACAGATAACTTGTTACATGTTGGTACTAGAACAGATAACTTGTTACATGTTGGTACTAGAACAGATAACTTGTTACATGTTGGTACTAGAACAGATAACTTGTTACATGTTGGTACTAGAACAGATAACTTGTTACATGTTGGTACTAGAACAGATAACTTGTTACATGTTGGTACTAGAACAGATAACTTGTTACATGTTGGTACTAGAACAGATAACTTGTTACATGTTGGTACTAGAACAGATAACTTGTTACATGTTGGTACTAGAACAGATAACTTGTTAGATGTTGGTACTAGAACAGATAACTTGTTACATGTTGGTACTAGAACAGATAACTTGTTAGATGTTGGTACTAGAACAGATAACTTGTTAGATGTTGGTACTAGAACAGATAACTTGTCACATGTTGGTACTAGAACAGATAACTTGTCACATGTTGGTACTAGAACAGATAACTTGTTACATGTTGGTACTAGAACAGATAACTTGTTACATGTTGGTACTAGAACAGATAACTTGTTAGATGTTGGTACTAGAACAGATAACTTGTTACATGTTGGTACTAGAACAGATAACTTGTTACATGTTGGTACTAGAACAGATAACTTGTTAGATGTTGGTACTAGAACAGATAACTTGTCACATGTTGGTACTAGAACAGATAACTTGTTACATGTTGGTACTAGAACAGATAACTTGTTACATGTTGGTACTAGAACAGATAACTTGTTACATGTTGGTACTAGAACAGATAACTTGTTAGATGTTGGTACTAGAACAGATAACTTGTTACATGTTGGTACTAGAACAGATAACTTGTTACATGTTGGTACTAGAACAGATAACTTGTTACATGTTGGTACTAGAACAGATAACTTGTTAGATGTTGGTACTAGAACAGATAACTTGTTACATGTTGGTACTAGAACAGATAACTTGTTACATGTTGGTACTAGAACAGATAACTTGTTACATGTTGGTACTAGAACAGATAACTTGTTACATGTTGGTACTAGAACAGATAACTTGTTACATGTTGGTACTAGAACAGATAACTTGTTACATGTTGGTACTAGAACAGATAACTTGTTAGATGTTGGTACTAGAACAGATAACTTGTTACATGTTGGTACTAGAACAGATAACTTGTTACATGTTGGTACTAGAACAGATAACTTGTTACATGTTGGTACTAGAACAGATAACTTGTTACATGTTGGTACTAGAACAGATAACTTGTTAGATGTTGGTACTAGAACAGATAACCTATTACACTCTGGTATTAGAACTGATTGTAACTGATATGCTAATTGTGTTTGTTACAGGTGCAGTATAAATTTATCCATGATGTGCTGGTAGAATATCTGTCGACAGATGGAAGTACAGAGATCAGTCAGGAACAGATGTTAATCTACTTGTTCCAGCTGGAGCAGCCATTCAGGAGCACTTTAATGCCATATGTCTCACAGGTCTCACTCCTGGGGCATCTCTTTTGTGTGAGTGTTAATATGCCTTGTGTTTGTAATGTAAACTGTTTCTCGTTGGTGTTGTGTGTGTATTTATACCTTTTTAT
This sequence comes from Meghimatium bilineatum, assembly GCA_034231615.1. Lineage (NCBI taxonomy): Eukaryota > Metazoa > Mollusca > Gastropoda > Stylommatophora > Philomycidae > Meghimatium > Meghimatium bilineatum. The sequence goes on along the minus strand of CM067317.1, from coordinate 1,783,641 downwards.
GTTAGTTTGGTCTTGTAATTACAAATTGCTACATTTAAAACAGTTTCAACTGAAAGTTACATATATAAAAGTTTCAGTTGAAAGTTACAAGTTGCCATAATTAAAACAATATAACAATATAGTCTATAAGCTCTGCCCACCTCAATGATTCTTTATGCTATCTATCAAGACCACCTTCTCAATAAACTCTGCCCATCTCAGAAAATCTGCATGCTGTCTGATCCCCATAGCTCTGACTACCTTAATGAATCTGCGTGCTGTCTGTTCCCCTGATAAGTTGAAATGGAAGAAAACATAAGAAAAACATTTCTTCCTCATCTGAAAACTTTCTTCATACCTGATCAAGCTGTGGCACTCTTTTCTCAGCCAAGATTGGACTTAGCAACCAGCAGACTTATAAACATCACACATCTCTCCCTTATCATGCTGTGGCACTCTTTTCTCAGCCAAGATTGGACTTAGCAACCAGCAGACTTATAAACATCACACATCTCTCCCTTATCATGCTGTGGCACTCTGAGCTTGGATTCACCTTTTTAAAGCCATTTGCATGTTCACTTGCACATCATTATCATGTGTTATATATAGAGAACCATGTGTACAGGTGTGTGTGTGTTTTAATTCATGTGTACAGGTGTGTGTGTGTTTTAATCCATGTGTACAGGTGTGTGTGTGTTTTAATCCATGTGTACAGGTGTGTGTGTTTTAATCCATGTGTACAGGTGTGTGTGTTTTAATCCATGTGTACAGGTGTGTTTTAATCCATGAGTACAGGTGAGTGTGTTTTAATCCATGTGTACAGGTGAGTGTGTTTTAATCCATGTGTACAGGTGAGTGTTTGTGTGATAATGTCTAGACATTTTTTTCTAGAAAATCACAGAGTACACTCCAAAACAGTTTGAACTTTCAGCTGCGCTTGATCCATTGAATGCGTCAAAGAACAAACAAGGTGCTCTTCTTCCTGTATGCTCCAGTCGAGTAATACTACCTTCCAGACAAGGTGTTGCTGGTACCGACTATATTAATGCCACTTTCTTACAGGTAAGGCTGCTGTAGATGATCTTGCTGCATATTTTATCCACCAAACTTACACAGCCTGGCATGTAGATGTTGTTTTAGCTCTATACAATCTTACACAGACTGACATGTAGATGTTGTTGGCTGTATACAATCTTACACAGACAGACATGCTGATGTTGTTGGCTGTATACAATTTTACACAGACATACATGCTGATGTTGTTGGCTGTATACAATCTTACACAGACAGACATGCTGATGTTGTTGGCTGTATACAATCTTACACAGACAGACATGCTGATGTTGTTGGCTGTATACAATCTTACACAGACAGACATGCTGATGTTGTTGGCTGTATACAATCTTACACAGACAGACATGCTGATGTTGTTGGCTGTATACAATCTTACACAGACAGACATGCTAATGTTGTTGGCTGTATACAATATTACACAGACAGACATGCTGATGTTGTTGGCTGTATACAATCTTACACAGACAGACATGCTGATGTTGTTGTCTGTATAGATTAAAGAAAGTGATTAGATGGCAGTGAACTATAAATTTAGCAGTGAAGGTTATCCTTAAGTTTACAATGAAAAACTACTGCAGTTTTGTGGAGATCCTCCTCTTCATAGCTTTCTAGTGAAAAAATCCATCTGGAAGCTTTATAACAAAGCTATAATGCAGCCATAATAAAGCTTATAATAAAGCTATAATGCAGCTATAATAAAGCTATAATAAAGCTTATAATACAGCTATAATAAAGCTATAATGCAGCTATAATAAAGCTATAATAAAGCTTATAATACAGCTATAATAAAGCTATAATAAAGCTATAATAAAGCTATAATAAAGCTTATAATAAAGCTATAATAAAGAATCCAGAAGAATTGTTTCCTGGAACACTAGGAAGAAGAAAATGTCAGAAAAATGGCTGCAACCACTCATCATATCCTTAAGGATACCTATGCCGCTAAGGGGTTAAAGAAATTGATGAGATGGCAGTAAACTAGAAATCTGATAGATTAGAGAGCAACACTCGTCAAATAAACTAAACACAAAAACGGGTCAAACTAAAAATAGTGGATAATAGTGTTATACAAATGCATGCCTACACCAGGGGAGAGAAGATAGAGACTGTTGGATAGATGTATGAAGTATCCATGATCCACAGCAATCTAGCTAACATGGAGATTACACAGCAATGAAAACTTGACATGAAATGTATAACTGTTATCTTATTCAGAATTCTGGGTACCTCATCCTGAGTACAATGTTTTCTTTGATAGGGCTACAGCAAGACTATTGAATTTGTAGTAACACAACATCCAACAGTAGACACCATGAGTGATTTCTGGAGAATGACGTGGCATCTGCACAGTCCAATCATTGTTCTTCTGTCTGCTTCCACAGATAAGGTAATCATAACTGCCAGAACATTTAAACTATCTTAACTAGACAACTTAGAGCTGGTGCCAGTATCTTGACTAGACAACTTAGAGCTGGTGCCAGTATCTTGACTAGACAACTTAGAGCTGGTGCCAGTATCTTGACTAGACAACTTAGAGCTGGTGCCAGTATCTTGACTAGACAACTTAGAGCTGGTGCCTGTATCTTGACTAGACAACTTAGAGCTGGTGCCAGTATCTTGACTAGACAACTTAGAGCTGGTGCCAGTATCTTGACTAGACAACTTAGAGCTGGTGCCAGTATATTGACTAGACAACTTTGAGCTGGTGCCAGTATCTTGACTAGACAACTTGGAGCTGATGCCTGTATATTGACTAGACAACTTAGAGCTGATGCCAATATTCTGTTGCTTGTGTGTTGTTGTGGCCCAAAATTGGAGCTGAAGTAAAGAATATCTCAACTTACCTGTCATGTATGATTTAAGTAGTATTGGTTTTGCTCAATGAGGTCAGGTGTTTTATCTAGCACCACATGATGTTTTTTTATAGGTGGGTCATATTCCATGTCAAATCAATCAGTAAAACGACAATTCCACACATTTGATCAAAAGTGGGTTTTTTTTCCTATTTAAAAGAACAAATGATATAGAAAGCAAGTATTTTATTGTCACATGTATGGATATTTTCACACCATATGTTGCATGATTTCTTAATCTTGGAATATACAAATTATGAAGATTTCATGTTTAAACTTACTGAACTGTCAAGGGTGGAAGAAGCAGAGGAGGACAAATAAAGTCATGGACAGACAACATCAAGGAATGGACAGGGCAAGATATTTCCACACTCATCCGAATCGCTGAGGATAGAATTAGCTGGAGGACTCTGTGTTCTGAGGCATCCAATGTGGTACCCCTACGACACTGAAGGGTTATAGGTTTATTGATTGATTGATTGATTACAGCAACCATTATTCACCTGGAGAAATGATACCAACCATTATTCACCTGGAGATATGATACCAACCATTATTCACCTGGAGATATGACACCAACCATTATTCACCTGGAGATATGACACCAACGATCATTCATCTGGAGATATGACCAACCATCATTCACATGGAGATATTACACCAACCATTATTCACATGGAGATATTACACCAACCATTATTCACCTGGAGATATGAAACTAACCATCATTCACATGGGCATATAACTAATCTTCTCTCCTGAGTAAATACAGGTAAACACTCATTCAGACATTGCTAATCAAACAAAATTCAGACATTGCTAATCAGACAAAATTCAGACATTGTTAATCAGACAAAATTCTTACATTGCTAATCAGACAAAATTCAGACATTGCTAATCAGACAAAATTCAGACATTGCTAATCAGACAAAATTCAGACATTGCTAATCAGACAAAATTCTTACATTGCTAATCAGACAAAATTCAGACATTGCTAATCAGACAAAATTCAGACATTGCTAATCAGACAAAATTCTTACATTGCTAATCAGACAAAATTCAGACATTGCTAATCAGACAAAATTCTTGTATGTCTTTTGTCTCAGGAAAGTTATCAGTTTTGGCCTCTGAAAGGTACAAGCATAAATCTGGATATCGATGGTTTGTGTATAAGCACAAAAAAGGAAACATTTCCTAAATATGACCAGAGCTTTGTGATTTTGGAGATTGCACTTGAGTGCAAGCAGGTAAGGATATGGCAGATTGTACTTGAGTGCAAGCAGGTAAGGATATGGCAGATTGTACTTGAGTGCAAGCAGGTAAGGATATGGCAGATTGTACTTGAGTGCAAGCAGGTAAGGATATGGCAGATTGTACTTGAGTGCAAGCAGGTAAGGATATGGCAGATTGCACTTGAGTGCAAGCAGGTAAGGATATGGCAGATTGCACTTGAGTACAAGCAGGTAAGGATATGGCAGATTGTACTTGAGTGCAAGCAGGTAAGGATATGGCAGATTGTACTTGAGTGCAAGCAGGTAAGGATATGGCAGATTGCACTTGAGTGCAAGCAGGTAAGGATATGGCAGATTGTACTTGAGTGCAAGCAGGTAAGGATATGGCAGATTGTACTTGAGTGCAAGCAGGTAAGGATATGGCAGATTGCACTTGAGTGCAAGCAGGTAAGGGAGTAGAAGCAGGTAAGGGGCTTGAATGTGAACCCCATCACCTAACAAATCTGGCACAAAAAGATAAAGGTGCAATGTCCGCAGACATGCATTTTTTCATCATCCATGGAGATTATTAGATAAAATAAAGAAGTCATAAATAGTGAAAGGTTTGACAATGATGATTTTTGTCACAAGTTGTCAGCCAATCCCCCAACTTTTCTTAGCCGCCTTCTACAACATTCCTGGAAAGAAAATAATGACCCTATTCTTTAGTCACCTTCTACGACATTCCTGGAAAGAAGATAGTGGTCCTATTCTTTAGTCACTTTTTACAACATTCCTTTAAAGAAGACAGTGGTGCTATTCTTTTCACCCTGAATGAGAAATCTGTGCCCTGTTTGCTACACATGACACACACGATATGTGTTGTAGGGGAGAGAATGCTTGAGTATTAATACATTTTATTATTGTCATATTGTACAAGTACTAATTTCATGGGAATACATCAGCTGACTTCTGTGTTTATTATTTTAATGACAACATTTCTACACATCTACAATATGTATATGATTCCATTGTGTGATTTCATGATTCCATTGTGTGACTTTTCTTTCAGATTGAGTTGAACATGTTAACGAAGATTATGATCATAAAAGACTGGCGTAAATGCTACAAAAAGTTACATCGAATGTTTGATCCAATCTCTGCAGCACGTAATTCTATTCCATCAACAGAATGTGGTCCTGTGATTGTAGTAGACAGGTAAATCTACTTTCTACTTATGAAATGTCTAGCAATCAGTGTTTCTTGTTACCTGGCACACCTAAACTATCTATCCAGCACACAAAAGCTATCTCTAATATGTCTATCATTCAATGCTTCTTGTTACCTGACATACTTCTCTCGTAGACACCTGACAAATCTATCCTCCAGCACACAAAAGTTATCTGTGTCTATCACTCAATGCTTCTTGTTACCTGTCCTGCACTCTGGACATAGTTGATTGTGTTCAGTTATGTAGCGGTGATTCTCTCTGATCTGTGCAGGTTTGGGGGAGTTGAAGCTGGCACTTTCTGTGCACTCTGGACATTAAGGGACCAACTGTTGTCTGAGAGATGTGCTGACTTTTACCAGGTGTGCAAGTTGTATCACTACAAGAGACCTGGCATCTTCAGATCACAGGTGAGTCTCATTTTACCAGGTGTGCAAGTTGTATCACTACAAGAGACCTGGCATCTTCAGATCACAGGTGAGTCTCATTTTACCAGGTGTGCAAGTTGTTTCACTACAAGAGATCTGGCATCTTCAGATCACAGGTGAGAACAATGTATCAAGTTCTGAATACAAAAGTCACATATTTTTGCTCCTATTGCAGCTGGTACTTTCATCTTGAATCTGTCTCATATTCTTCTTCTTCATCATTCATTCTCAAACTCCCGCTGGTTCCTTTTTCTGCCAAGACCATGGTCCTACTAGATTTCCAACAGGATTAGTCCAGAGAATGGTAATGCATTGTGTCACTGTTTTATTTGTGCCAATGGCCCTACACATCCGTGTTTGGTGGATGTCTCACCTAAATCAGAGTGAAGAAAGGTCAGCTACATTTCATCTTGAATCTCACCTAGATCAGAGTGTGATAAAACTGAGTCAAGGATCAGTGACTGACATGCAAGACTCTGGTGGTATGATGTCAAAAATGTTAGATAATGTAAGCTGAGAGTAGCCTCATAATTGATGAGTATGTGTCAGATCATCATCTATCAAAGATACTTGTGTTTGATGAGCTGCAGAAGGGCACATGTTCTCAAGATGGAAAAAAAGTGCTACAAGGGCTTGTTAACACCTTGGCTGCAGAGGTATCTTCAATATATTTTCATATATACAATGAAAAGTTACCTCCATTTTGCTGACATCTCCTTATGGTGTGATGGGCCATGTTTTCCTACAATTTATCCCTGAAAATATTCCAAAGTGATGAAATACTCTGATTGGCTAGTTTAAGCTGTGTAAAGGTCACCTAACAATTGAGATGTGTAATTCTACATGCTTGTAAGTATAATTTCTACTTCTGTGTGTTAACACAGCTGGACTTTACTTGTGTAGCCATCTTACCTTGACCTACAAATATGGTAAAGCTTCGAAAGTTTTTCTGATCACTCTAGCATTAATTTATCTGATGCAGGAATTGATTTAGGATTAGGGTTAGGGTTAGGATTAGGGTTAATTTAGATTGTGATACTAGTACTGACTTGGAGCATATTATATCATTCAGATGATATTTTCAGCTCACATGTTTCAATTCGTGGTCAGACATGTGTGCGATACGGTAAGCTCACATGTTTCAATACGTGGTCAGACATGTGCGATACGGTAAGGTCACATGTTTCAATACGTGGTCAGACATGTGCGATACGGTAAGCTCACATGTTTCAATACGTGGTCAGACATGTGCGATACGGTAAGGTCACATGTTTCAATACGTGGTCAGACATGTGCGATACGGTAAGCTCACATGTTTCAATACGTGGTCAGACATGTGCGATACGGTAAGGTCACATGTTTCAATACGTGGTCAGACATGTGCGATACGGTAAGGTCACATGTTTCAATACGTGGTCAGACATGTGCGATACGGTAAGGTCACATGTTTCAATACGTGGTCAGACATGTGCGATACGGTAAGGTCACATGTTTCAATACGTGGTCAGACATGTGCGATACGGTAAGGTCACATGTTTCAATACGTGGTCAGACATGTGCGATACGGTAAGGTCACATGTTTCAATACGTGGTCAGACATGTGCGATACGGTAAGGTCACATGTTTCAATACGTGGTCAGACATGTGCGATACGGTAAGGTCACATGTTTCAATACGTGGTCAGACATGTGCGATACGGTAAGGTCACATGTTTCAATACGTGGTCAGACATGTGCGATACGGTAAGGTCACATGTTTCAATACGTGGTCAGACATGTGCGATACGGTAAGGTCCAACAGTTTTTCTGGTAATAATGGTGTAATAATTCAAAACATTGATCATGCAAACGTTTTCAGAATCTTTGAATGTGTATCACATGATACAATTATACAACATATTTGTGATGAGACAATTAAATCTTCACTTTAAAACAATAGTGCTTTATAAGAAACTTTGGGGTAAATTGATTAAACTCATTGTGTAAGCTGAAAGACACGGTCGAAATGTCTCATTGTGTAAGCTGAAAGACACCATCAAAATGTTTAGAATTTTGTAGACAAACAGCAGAGGCAATGCTTAAAGCAATTTCAATTGTTAGAACTAATCAAGGTGATGGAATTTACATGATGAAAATAATACACACACCAGCACTAATTTCTATAACTATAGAACAAAGAGAAAGAGAGAGAGAGGGAAAGAAAAAATACTGGGAATGAATGTTCAATTTTGCAAAGTTGAATGATGGAATAACGATAACGACAACACATAAATATATAACAATTCTAGAAAGAAGTCATTACAAATTTGTATTTTGTCTAGAGCATATATTTATATATCGGCTGCTACTATATGTAGATCTAGGTCTAAGATTACCTAGACTGCATTTTCCCGGGCACACTCGGAGGCTATAGATGCCAGAAAGAAACATGGTGCAACGCTGCGGTTTTTGCCTATGATGTATTCGAGGGCTTCCATGCAGATATCAAGACATGTGCTGTCCCGATTGACTTGGAGGGTGCTTACAACAGAGTGTCATTCGAGCACCTCATCGTGCTCTTGTTCTTTCATGTTGAGCCTTTCAGTGTCAGATGGGTATCAGGTATGTTGCTTGAGAGGAAGTTGGCTCTCAGGTGCAGTTGTTGGACATCTAAACAAATAACAATATGCCCAGGTCGACCACAAGGATCTGCCCTAAATCTCATACTATTCAATATGTACACCTTGACAATCAAACAGCAACAGCAAAAGTTGGAAGATGTAGAACACTGTCCTTTGCAGACAATATCTTAATATACAGACAGGGAAGAGTCCGAACAGAAACTGTTGGCGCACTGTAGAATGAGAGATCAGTTTCTCAATGTGGGGCTCATGTCCCATAAAGGGCAATTTAATTATTCAGCGGGGGAGGGGGGAATTATTTCCTAACTTTTAGGGAATAATTCAATTTATTTAATATTAAAAATGTTTTACATAATCAATGTTGGATATTGCTGGATTAAATGAATGTTGGATATTGCTGGATTAAATGAATGTTGGATATTGCTGGAGTAAATGAATGTTGGATATTGCTGGATTAAACCTATGTTGGATGTTATTCAACTAAACCAATGTTGAAAATTGACTGGACTAAACAATATCCATAAATATCCAACATTAGTTTAGTTGAGCAATATTCCACATTGGTTTATCTGAGCAATTTCCAACATTAGTTTAGTTGAGCAATATCCAACATTAGTTTAGTTGAGCAATATCTAACATTAGTTTAATTCAGATATATCCAACATTGGTTTATTCCAGCAATATCCAACATTGACTTAGCCAGCAATATTCAACATTGGTATAGTCCAGCAATATCGAACATTGGCCTAATCCAGTCAATATCCAACATTGGCCCAATTCAATAAATATCCAACATTGACCACCTAATCCAGCCAATATTCAATTTGTGTGTAGTTTATTGCTAAAATATTCATTGATTGAGAACATATATACAAGTTTTAAGACATCATCATCAAGTGCCATACCGACTGGCATAGGTGATCATAGATCTCTACAATTGTCTATTTCCGGTATCTTTTTTTTCAGATTTACAGGATTGTTGTTAATTCTTTGCCGAGGCACGATGCCAGATTATCTAATCCAATATTCTCATGCTGTCATCTTCAATCTCTCTTGCCTATTGTAACTATGTTCTCCATAAGACAGACATATATATATTGATTTAATTTGTGGTTGATTTGATTCTCTCTTAGGAAGACTACCTGTTTCTGCATCGTGCAGTAGCTGCCTGGTGTAAGCATTTTCAGTGCAGATCTGTCACCAAAAACTACCATCATCACCAAAACTGCAGCTTAAATCATGAGTACAAGTACAGCAACAACCACAATTATCTACCTGTGACGACAGGTATTTGCAGTGATGATGAGACTCTTCAGCTCAGGTCGTCTGGTCGAAGGAAGAGTTCAGACATGGATACATCAGTTTGACCTAGGCATCCCCTAGGCATCCCGTAGGCATCTACGTTCATCAGTACAGATACAATAGGTGTTCAGATAAACATGGATCTCTGTGGCATAGTAGTTAAAATGTTCACCTTGAGCTCAAGAGGACATCAGTTTGGATGTGTCTTGGGACATCTTATTTACAGAGAGAGACAGAGAAATCTCCCTGGAGAATATTGGTTGAAGCTACGAAGTGATGTTCTACTCTCAATGGGCAGCATCACTTCATTGAGAAGGATGCCTACATATGAGAAAACTTACATATAATAAAGTCAATCCTCTACACTTTCTCAATGTATCTTGAGATGTCAGTATATTCGTTCAGACTTCACAAGGAACACCAAAAACTAGATGGGTGCAGACAATAAAAAAATACTTTAAAGAAACACATACTGACCATGGCCAATGCAAACCACATGACTAAAGACAGACAAGTTCAACTTTCCTCCCACGAAGCTTAATGACACAAGTGGAAATTACAATATATAGATATAATAAAATTAACTCTTAATAGACCAGGGACAAAAGCAGCGAATAGGGAAAAAATTGACAAATAGGTTGTCACTTGGTCCACTGCGAGTTAATTGTGAACTCTAGAAGACAAGTAAGCTCATCAGAGTAAATGCAATAGTACAAAAACATCAGTTTTGACCTCCAGAAGATATTCGGCACATCAGCTAATATCTGGTAGGTGGAGCACAGACAAGCTGGAGAACTCATCATTATATTCCTGCTTATTGTACCAGTCATCACAAATTAAACATTACAGTCCTCAGAAATAGAACATTACACTGCAGGTTGTGTACCCTGAGAACATTACACTGCAGGCTGTGTACCCTGAGAACATTACACTGTAGGCTATACCCTGAGGACATTACACTGAAGGCTGTACCCTGAGAACATTACACTGCATGCTATACCCTGAGAACATTACACTGCAACCTGTACCCTGAGAACATTACACTGCAACCTGTACCCTGAGAACATTACACTGAAGTCGGTACCTGAGAACATTACACTGCAAGCTGTACCCTGAGAACATTACACTGAAAGCTATACCCTGAGAACATTACACTGAAGGCTGTACCCTGAGAACATTACACTGAAGGCTGTACCCTGAGAACATTACACTATAAGCTATACCCTGAGAACATTACACTTAAGGCTATACCCTGAGAACATTACACTAAAGGATTTACCCTGAGAACATTACACTGAAGGCTGTACCCTGAGAACATTACACTATAGGCTATACCCTGAGAACATTACACTATAGGCTATACCCTGAGAACATTACACTGAAGGCTGTACCCTGAGAACATTACACTGAATGCTGTACCTGAGAACATTACACTGAAGGCTGTACCCTGAGAACATTACACTGAAGGCTGTACGCTGAGAACATTACACTGAAGGCTGTACCATGAGAGCATTACATTGAAGGCTGTATCCTGAGAACATTACACTGAAGGCTGTACCCTGAGAACATTACACATAAGGTTGTACCCTGAGAACATTACACTTCAGACTGTACCCTGAGAACATTACACAGAAGGCTGTACCCTGTGAACATTACACTGCAGGCTGTACCATGTGAACATTACACTGCAAGCTGTACCCTGAGAACATTACACTGCAGGCTGTGTACCCTGAGAACACCATATTGTTGTAGCTACCATTATTCACCAATCATCTCAAATCATTTTCTATACTGACTGTGTAGTTGTCACATTGGCAGAAAGTCTTTTTGCTCAACAGCACTCTGTTCATTCCGTGTACACTACTGGAGCACAGTCATCATCCCACATGTAGAACAACTACTGGTGCAACTATCATGTGCCACATACAGTCATCATCCTACATGTAGAACAACTACTGGTGCAACTATCATGTGCCACATACAGTCATCACCCCACATGTAGAACAACTACTGGTGCAACTATCATGTGCCACATACAGTCATCACCCCACATGTAGAACAACTACTGGTGCAACTATCATGTGCCACATACAGTCATCACCCCACATGTAGAACAACTACTGGTGCAACTATCATGTGCCACATACAGTCATCATCCCACATGTAGAACAACTACTGGTGCAACTATCATGTGCCACATACAGTCATCACCCCACATGTAGAACAACTACTGGTGCAACTATCATGTGCCACATACAGTCATCATCCTACATGTAGAACAACTACTGGTGCAACTATCATGTGCCACATACAGTCATCACCCCACATGTAGAACAACTACTGGTGCAACTATCATGTGTCACATACAGTCATCACCCCACATGTAGAACAACTACTGGTGCAACTATCATGTGCCACATACAGTCATCACCCCACATGTAGAACAACTACTGGTGCAACTATCATGTGCCACATACAGTCATCACCCCACATGTAGAACAACTACTGGTGCAACTATCATGTGCCACATACAGTCATCACCCCACATGTAGAACAACTACTGGTGCAACTATCATGTGCCACATACAGTCATCATCCCACATGTAGAACAACTACTGGTGCAACTATCATGTGCCACATACAGTCATCACCCCACATGTAGAACAACTACTGGTGCAACTATCATGTGCCACATACAGTCATCACCCCACATGTAGAACAACTACTGGTGCAACTATCATGTGCCACATACAGTCATCACCCCACATGTAGAACAACTACTGGTGCAACTATCATGTGCCACATACAGTCATCATCCCACATGTAGAACAACTACTGGTGCAACTATCATGTGCCACATACAGTCATCACCCCACATGTAGAACAACTACTGGTGCAACTATCATGTGCCACATACAGTCATCACCCCACATGTAGAACAACTACTGGTGCAACTATCATGTGCCACATAGTCATCACCCCACATGTAGAACAACTACTGGTGCAACTATCATGTGCCACATACAGTCATCACCCCACATGTAGAACAACTACTGGTGCAACTATCATGTGTCACATACAGTCATCACCCCACATGTAGAACAACTACTGGTGCAACTATCATGTGCCACATACAGTCATCACCCCACATGTAGAACAACTACTGGTGCAACTATCATGTGCCACATACAGTCATCACCCCACATGTAGAACAACTACTGGTGCAACTATCATGTGCCACATACAGTCATCACCCCACATGTAGAACAACTACTGGTGCAACTATCATGTGCCACATACAGTCATCATCCCACATGTAGAACTACTGGTGCAACTATCAACCACATACAGTCATCACCCCACATGTAGACAACTACTGGTGCAACTATCATGTGCCACATACAGTCATCACCCCACATGTAGAACAACTACTGGTGCAACTATCATGTGCCACATACAGTCATCACCCCACATGTAGAACAACTACTGGTGCAACTATCATGTGCCACATACAGTCATCACCCCACATGTAGAACTACTGGTGCAACTATCATGTGCCACATACAGTCATCATCCCACATGTAGAACTACTGGTGCAACTATCATGTGCCACATACAGTCATCACCCCACATGTAGACAACTACTGGTGCAACTATCATGTGCCACATACAGTCATCACCCCACATGTAGAACAACTACTGGTGCAACTATCATGTGTCACATAAGTCATCATCCCACATGTAGAACAACTACTGGTGCAACTATCATGTGCCACATACAGTCATCACCCCACATGTAGAACAACTACTGGTGCAACTATCATGTGCCACATACAGTCATCATCCCACATGTAGAACAACTACTGGTGCAACTATCATGTGCCACATACAGTCATCACCCCACATGTAGAACAACTACTGGTGCAACTATCATGTGCCACATACAGTCATCATCCCACATGTAGAACAACTACTGGTGCAACTATCATGTGCCACATACAGTCATCATCCCACATGTAGAACAACTACTGGTGCAACTATCATGTGTCACATACAGTCATCACCCCACATGTAGAACAACTACTGGTGCAACTATCATGTGCCACATACAGTCATCACCCCACATGTAGAACAACTACTGGTGCAACTATCATGTGCCACATACAGTCATCATCCCACATGTAGAACAACTACTGGTGCAACTATCATGTGCCACATACAGTCATCACCCCACATGTAGAACAACTACTGGTGCAACTATCATGTGCCACATACAGTCATCATCCCACATGTAGAACAACTACTGGTGCAACTATCATGTGCCACATACAGTCATCACCCCACATGTAGAACAACTACTGGTGCAACTATCATGTGCCACATACAGTCATCACCCCACATGTAGAACAACTACTGGTGCAACTATCATGTGTCACATACAGTCATCACCCCACATGTAGAACAACTACTGGTGCAACTATCATGTGCCACATACAGTCATCATCCCATATGGGTACGCATGTACAACAATTACACTGGTGCAACTATCATGTGCCACATACAGTCATCATCCTACATGGGTACGCATGTACAACAATTACACTGGTGCAACTATCATGTGCCACATATAGTCATCACCCCACATGTAGAACAACTACTGGTACAACTATCATGTGCCACATACAGTCATCACCCCACATGTAGAACTACTGGTGCAACTATCATGTGCCACATACAGTCATCATCCTACATGGGTACGCATGTACAACAACTACTGGTACAACTATCATGTGCCACATATAGTCATCACCCCACATGTAGAACAACTACTGGTACAACTATCATGTGCCACATACAGTCATCACCCCACATGTAGAACTACTGGTGCAACTATCATGTGCCACATACAGTCATCATCCCACATGTAGAACAACTACTGGTGCAACTATCATGTGCCACATACAGTCATCACCCCACATGTAGAACAACTACTGGTGCAACTATCATGTGCCACATACAGTCATCATCCCACATGGGTACGCATGTACAACTACACTGGTGCAACTATCATGTGCCACATATAGACACTGATCACACAAACATGATATTGTAACATCATTTAAAAATCAAATATTGCATTTCTATTCTTGTAAAAATTAGTTTGTGTAATTACTTATTGACTTGCCATCATTGAATCCATCTTAGTATGTATGTACCACAAGTTTATCAAATATATTCATAATTTTATTGTATGTGTCTCATTTATTTAAAATATCTGTTACTTTATTGAATACACACATACAATATTATTATGGCTTTGTATTATTTTATTGAGCATGTTACTTGTACATTAATTATTGTTGTGTGTTATTTTATTGAGTATGTTACTTCTACATTAATTATTGTTGTGTGTTATTTTATTGAGCATGTTACTTGTACATTAATTCTTGTTGTGTTATTTTATTGAGCATGTTACTTGTACATTAATTCTTGTTGTGTGTTATTTTATTGAGCATGTTACTTGTACATTAATTATTGTTGTGTGTTATTTCATTGAGTACATTCACTCTCATTAAATACATAATCGCAAGTATTACATGGATATATGGCTACATCAAAATTTTATTGTATATATATTATATTATATATAGGCCTATCTGTAAATACTGGCTGTGTTCTGTCATCTCCGGAACGCTCTATAAGAAGCGCCTTTACCTCATGGAATTCCCGTGCGACATCCAATCAAAATTATTGGTGTCGTGACATTATTCAAAGCAGACAACATGTTTTTACACACAAGTTATTGATGTTCTCTAACCAGGTTAAACTTGTGGTATCAGCTTGGTAGTCAAAGTTACTAGAACTCATTATATTTTAAAATATAACATATAATTTGATTTAAATGATGGATGGAGATGATCCTATTGCAAGAAAATAATAGAAAAAATAAAAGAGTGAAAAGCTAGATGGTTGAGTCACCAAAGTCAAGAGTCACTCGCTTGGAATCATGCCGCAAATGCTGCAGAGCATAGACATTGAATTGAATTTCTTATATCTTCTGGAGAGATGCAAAGAATTGATCAAGAAACCCTTCAACAAAGACAAACACGACTTGCTAAGGATGCTGATTTTAATTGACGTCGAGCTAAGCTAGAATCACCAGCGCAAATAGAAAATCGACAAACTATGAATAGAGAATATCGTCATCACAGACTGCATGAAACTGTTGAGCAAACGCAGAGAAGTTGAGCTGCAGATGCCAAGGCTCACTCATTGTCACAAATGCATCGAAGTCAAGCAATTTCAAATGAAGCAGCAAATTGTGCTGAGGATCATGTTACTGCACATAACTCTGAAATTTTCGATATTATATATCAATTTTGTGGTGCTAAATATTTTTTGGATGAATGTCCTAACGATGGCAAGTTTACAAGTTGTTGCTGAAAAGGAAAGATCATGCTCCCAAAGCCACAAGACATCCTTGGTAATAAGCTGGAGTATCCCAAATTCCTGCACTTGATAGTCTCTGATAATACACATCCTATATACAAACATTTTTGCGAGAATATTCGCAATGGGAGCAACAATTACGGATTGTCACGGTCGAGGTCCATATTTTTTAAAAGTACATGGACAAACTTATTATCGAACTTCTCATATACATCTGCCATACAACAAAGTTCTACAAACAAGCACACGCAGAAATGCTACATGCAAAAGAGAAATTCTTGAAACACAATAGACCAGCACAGTCATACAAATTATTGTGTGATATTGAAATGAGAGATTCAGAATGCTGCTCAAACTGGAAGAGAAATCCCAATAGTAAATATGGTCTTCAAGCGCTATCATCAATCTTATCAACATAGCTATAATAAACTAACATCAAACGAGGTTGCAATGGTTTTCGTCAACGAAGATGGAGAATGATCTTTTAACCACAAAATTTGCATTTACCCATAGAATCCAGAGAATCGAACAAAGCAGTTCATTAATATTCTTGATTCTTGATTAGGAACAAGCGTCACAGCACTTGGGGTATTCCTATATATGCTCTGCTTGCTGTTCCGTCAGTTATCTAAAAGTGTATAAGCTCAGTGTCTCAGTTAGTTGCTGATTACTTGTTCTTCGGATCTTTCTGGAAAGGGAGCACTTTCTCCAATCGTCTCTAGTGACTCCTATTTCTACGATTCAATGAATATGTACATTGTCTTGTTCAACTTCCTCCTTGTCTTCTCTAGGGTATCCATGACTGCTCTAATCAATTCAATTCTATCTCATCAATATAAATATACTTAGCTCAAATGTGGATCCAATGTCATACTCGCTTTTGTTCCCATATGGTGAACCGGGTGGGCAAGCACTTTTGCAATGTGAGGCATATCAGGATATGCAACCCAATAAATTTAGTCCAGACAGGATCCGGGACCCGAACGAATCTATAATATATATACATATATATATATATATATATATATATATATATATATATATATATATAGGGTAGTCTAAGGTAAGACTGTGCACTTTTTATGTTTGAGTGTATTCTGACACATATATATATAGGGTAGTCTAAGGTAAGACTGTGCACTTTTTATGTTTGAGTGTATAGCTTATCCGTCTAACATTAGTGAGATTATTGAAAACATACAGCTATGTGTAGACAGTAGAATGAGATTTTGTCTACATATGTAAAAAACCATCTTGCCACATGTTTGGGGGCAAGACGGTGCAGGTAAAAGGCAATATAAACCATTATAAATTTGAGGGAGATTGCCACTACAACAGGTCTAGCACACTGACAGTCCCCTCTACAACAGGTCTAGCACACTGACAGTCCCCTCTACAATAGGTCTAGCACACTGACAGTCCCCTCTACAATAGGTCTAGCACACTGACAGTCCCCTCTACAACAGGTCTAGCACACTGACAGTCCCCTCTACAACAGGTCTAGCACACTGACAGTCCCCTCTACAACAGGTCTAGCACACTGACAGTGTGTAAATGTGTGTTAAGAATAGATAGAATAAATAGATAGAACTAGTTTTGTAACTTTACAAAAAAAGTTTGAATACAAAATTGTTTCTAATAAGTTCTGTGTTAAAGTTAATAATGCCTTTGTAAGGTTGGATGATCATTATATCCATATATATCGGGTTTCACTGAGCTTTAGATCAGCGTCTGCAGCTTCTTCATTACATTACACTAAAATGAACATTTTAGAGGGCGCAGATGAATGATGGTCAACCAGCGGAAGACAGGTACTGTCAACAGAAGTGTAATGACGGATACACTCAGGGAGAGATCTGGACCAACTATGGACATGTCCAGTTTGAAGTGATGATGATCCAACGGCTAACTTAACATTTTTGTTCTAAAAAATTTCATATGACACTTTGTCTCAATAAATATGTGCCATCTTTCCCTAAAACAAATTTCTAGTAACAATCATAAATTGTGAAGAAAACAAAGCAGTCTGACAAGATAATGTGCTTAACTCTTTCAGGACTTGATTATTTTTAGGTTTGGGCCAAATTAATTTTCAGGAGTAGAAAAATTTCCCTACATGTGTTGTTCATTTATCACTTGACATACTAATATTGATAAATAGTGTATGTGTAATATATCATTGGAAAGGGGAATGGATACAGAATATGAATATATAAGTACATTGATGATATTTGATTACTTGACAAGGTTAGAGTTAGTAAAACACAAAACAAGAACATGAAAATATGAATTTATTAAAATATTTTGACTTACTCAAATGTAGGGTAGCCAGGAGTAGTGATGCTCACGGGGCAAATATTCACTGCGATTTTTCCTGAAACTATGATATTTACCTGCACACCACATGACCATGCCAGACACTAACGTCTAATTATGTTGCACAATGAAATTTCATCTGTCAAGGGCAGGTTATTTATTTCCCATGAGGTAAATTTATTTTTTAACCTTTTCAATCTAACTTTTTTTTCAATTTCTCACTCTTTGTCTACTGTTATCATTACTGTCTTGTTAATTTGCATGTTTCTAACCTGAAACACATATTGTATTGTTAAGTTGTTAAGCATGTTACCTTGTCAAGATACTTTGTTTTTTTTGCAATATTTTATAAAAATTGTTAACAGTGTGATTTGAGGTAAATCCGCCCACAGTGACTGGGGCAAACATGCGCTGAATGTTTATGTTTTGTTGAATCTAGTTTCAAAACAGATATAAGCATCCATTTTGTGTATTAATGTGTTATTTTTTCATATTTGCTTTTTCCATTTTTTCATATGAAAGTTACATAATGATACACAGGCCTAGTCTTTGTGTTTTATAATTTTCCCACAATGTGACTGACTATTTTCCCACAATGTGACTGACTATTTTCCCACAATATGACTGACTATGTTAAGATAAGAAGTGATGATGTAATTTTGCTGTTTTTGTCAATTCTCCCTTGATTTCGTAATTATTTTTGCCTGCGCACGTTTGCCCCCAAAATTGGGGCAAAAGTGACATTTTGCTCATGTTCATAAAATCTCATTCTATGACTAAACTTAATTGTATGTTGTAAATACGCTCACTATTGTTAGATGGTTGGATAAGCTACACACTGCTGCCAGTTTGGTTTCTCATAGTTAAGTCTATTTGTCAGAATACGCAAAAAAGTGAAAAGTGTGCATCATTGCCCCTGGCTACCCTTATCCATAGATAGAGATGTTGATAAACATTTTGTCTAGAACGTTTACACAAGAGTATCCAATTGGCTTCACTATGCAGTTTATTTGATGAATTTATATCAATAAATGTTCAAGTTATGTGCATTTTTCTGATTGATATCAGAAGCAATAAAAAATATGAAAATATTTGCATCCAGTCACAGCTTTATTATTTACAAGTTTTTATTTGTTACAAATGAGCTCATCTTGTGTGGTATTCCCTAAAGCATGATTTAGCACACAGATGTGGCTTATGTGAACATCTTATGCAGTAGTAGCTACTTTGCTTTTATATTGTATTTGCTTAGTAGCACAATGAGCACATTGCCTGTCTTTTCTATCAGTCAAAGAGATGGAAGGTCCCCTGATACCTCTCAAGCTCTGTATTTACTGGCTTTCTTCCTGGCTTGGACAATAAAGCAGCATCAAGGTTGTTAGGTGCCTCTAATTTAAAAAAACTACAGAATTCCTCTATCAATATGTTCTTGAAGTTTGAAAGAGGCATATGCTTCTCTGTCTGAGGGCGACTCAATGTGTATAAAATGTGGGCGTTGAGTTGTGTTATCTCCACCACTTTACTATTTTTCTTTTGTGGTTTCCATAATATAAAATCATCATATCCACTCTATCACATCCATTCATTGACATATTGTAATTATGAATGGGTGATGGTTTCCGGACTTAGCTCCTACCCTCAATTCTAATTTCACATGTTGCGCTTCCACATGTTGTTACCAGTTGGTAAGGGTTTCTTCAATTTGTATTTCTCCAGCTGACACACATAACTTGATCTTCATCATTTATCAAACATTTTAGTTTGATTGACAGTTATTTTCTTATTCTTCATTTCTGGTGGAAATCCTCATCTGTTAGCATTAAGAGTTCCAGTATAATGGTCATTTCTCTGCCCACAGAAACTGGACAAGAGCTAAGGAAGAATAACACCTGTCAGCAAACAAATGGTCATTTCTCTGCCCGCAGAAACTGGACAAGAGCTAAGGAAGAATTACACCTGTCAGCAAACAAATGGTCATTTCTCTGCCCGCAGAAACTGGACAAGAGCTAAGGAAGAATAACACCTGTCAGCAAACAAATGGTGATGTCCTGTGATGCCTTCTAGTAGTTTGTAAAAGATTTTGACAGCATGGGTAGACGCCGTGTCCGTACCAAAATATATTTCAGAAAGTTGAAAATGTATCTAGCGATGGAGTCGCAGAGTCCGTATGACTTTATATGGTATTTTTTTGGCTTGCTTGCATTATATTGCTAAATCTTCCCTTGTGACCTATAACCATCTCATCTATACATATGTTTTCAGTAGGATAGAATGCATTCTGAAAGCTTGCAACTAATTCATTTATGAACGGCTCTATTTTACATTTACCTCGTGTATCAGCTCCAGCCGCATGAAGCATTGATTGGTCAATCAATACAAATTTGGTCCTGCTGAAAATTGATCCAAACCAGGGGCTACTTCTGTGTGTTTTTGTGGACCAAAAAGTCTTTTATAGAATGTTTGGGGTCCAAACTTATGTTTATCAGGGTGGTGAGAAAATTCATTAAAATATTTCGGTCAAGCGGAGTCCATTTCGAATAGGTGGAATATTTCCTTTGAGATGTAGGTATTCATTTTCAATTTCTGCTGGGCATAAGAATTTATATTTGCTATTAGATTGTCAATTATTGGCTCTGTTATCAAGGATAGCAAATACTGGAAAGGTGAGGCATTGTCAGGAAGGCCAAGTGTGCTGCCAGAATGCATCTCTCTGAAGTGAGACGTTCATATACTCTCTCCTTCTAGGGCTTCATGCCACACAGCATCAGTCCTAGGCCTACATGTACATTTGTAGTAGTTTGATGCATAGGCCTACTCGTAGCATTGGTAGGCCTATAAGTACCAGCTAAATCCTTGGAATCAGTAAATTTATCACTACAATTTGATGCTTCAGAGTGTCTGACATTCCTTGATTTGATGCAAGCAGATGTTAAATGTTTAATAAAAACCTAAGCCAGATTGCTTTGGTTTCTTACTTTTTGGAAAGTACAAATTAGGCCTATAATCACTAATATGTACTTACTGCACAAAACTGAAATCCAACAGGTAGATCCAGGAAAAGGATAATAAAATTTTGCTAATACTACATAACACACACAATGACAAACACAAATCGACGTTTTGACCAAATGCCCTTTATCACTATAATCACTATCTGAAACAACAGTATCCGATTCACTAATTAGCAAGCAGAAACATAACCATAGCCTGTTCTGCACTGTATTTGGAAGGAATGGGCATTGCCATTTTATTTTTTCAGAAATTAATATCACAACTGAATTCACAAAAAACACTTTTCTACACCACTCGCTTTGGTCTAAGATTTTAAAAAGGAAGTGAACGTTTCTAGGATATTTTGAGGTTAACATAAAATCTTGTACTGGGCAAAACTAAATATAACCGATCAATATATGATCGATATAAAAAACGTTAAAGTGGCGAATGTAGACCGAAAATATTGAGCCGATATATCATGGATTGATCCCCAATGAGTTAACTACTTAATAACACGACATATATTTCAGGTTAAACATTTACAAAATAACACAACATATATTTCAGGTTAAACATTTACAAAATAACACAACATATATTTCAGGTTAAACATTTACAAAATAACATGACATATATTTCAGGTTAAACATTTACAAAATAACATGACATGTATTTCAGGTTAAACATTTACAAAATAACACAACATATATTTCAGGTTAAACATTTACAAAATAACACAACATATATTTCAGGTTAAACATTTACAAAATAACATGACATATATTTCAGGTTAAACATTTACAAAATAACACGACATATATTTCAGGTTAAACATTTACAAAATAACACAACATATATTTCAGGTTAAACATTTACAAAATAACACGACATATATTTCAGGTTAAACATTTACAAAATAACATGACATATATTTCAGGTTAAACATTTACAAAATAACATGACATATATTTCAGGTTAAACATTTACAAAATAACACAACATATATTTCAGGTTAAACATTTACAAAATAACACAACATATATTTCAGGTTAAACATTTACAAAATAACACAACATATATTTCAGGTTAAACATTTACAAAATAACACAACATATATTTCAGGTTAAACATTTACAAAATAACATGACATATATTTCAGGTTAAACATTTACAAAATAACATGACATATATTTCAGGTTAAACATTTACAAAATAACACAACATATATTTCAGGTTAAACATTTACAAAATAACACAACATATATTTCAGGTTAAACATTTACAAAATAACACAACATATATTTCAGGTTAAACATTTACAAAATAACATGACATATATTTCAGGTTAAATATTTACAAAATAACATGACATATATTTCAGGTTAAATATTTACAAAATAACATGACATATATTTCAGGTTAAACATTTACAAAATAACACGACATATATTTCAGGTTAAACATTTACAAAATCACCAAAGTACTGGTAACAGCAGGCACAATGCAAGAGTTTGCACACAAAAAATAGATCAAATGTAGTGAAAAAAATATTATTCTGCATTTTTAAAAATTGACTTGTCCTTGACATATCAATTTTGCATGTATTAAAGATTGGAATGTTGGTATCTGACCTCACAAACATAAGATGGGTGGATAAGTTATACACTGATGGCAGTTTGGTCTCTCATAGTTAACCTGCAGCAACCCGCTGGTGCCATGTGTCACATATTTCCTGTCCCGATAGATAGCAACCCAAAGATGGCGTTTGTCACATTGCAATTAACCATTTATTGTCACAATAAAGTCTTGCATGATCTTTTCCTATCATGATTTTGAAATAACTATTTACTCTACAAATATATATATATATATATATATTATATATATAGAGATATATAAAGCACATGCATACATGTGTTGTGTACATGTTACTTTATTAAGAAATATTCTGCTGCATACAGGAATCACATATGCTATGGGTTATTTTAGCTTTTATTCTCCTATTCACATCTTCCAAAATTTGTCATTCCAACATGTCATTTCAACATCTGTCATCCTATGATGTACATCTTCCAACATCTGTCATCCTATGATGTACATCTTCCAACATCTGTCATCCTATGATGTACATCTTCCAATATCTGTCATCCTATGATGTACATCTTCCAATATCTGTCATCCTATGATGTACATCTTCTAATATCTGTCATCCTATGATGTACATCTTCCAACATCTGTCATCCTATGATGTACATCTTCCAACATCTGTCATCCTATGATGTACATCTTCCAATATATGTCATCCTATGATGTACATCTTCCAACATCTATCATCCTATGATGTACATCTTCCAAAATCTGTCATCCTATGATGTACATCTTCCAACATCTGTCATCCTTATGATGTACATCTTCCAAAATCTGTCATCCTATGATGTACATCTTCCAACATCTGTCATCCTATGATGTACATCTTCCAAAATCTGTCATCCTATGATGTACATCTTCCAACATCTGTCATCCTATGATGTACATCTTCCAAAATCTTTCATCCTATGATGTACATCTTCCAACATCTGTCATCCTATGATGTACATCTTCCAACATCTGTCATCCTACGATGTACATCTTCCAAAATCTGTCATCCTATGATGTACATCTTCCAAAATCTATCATCCTATGATGTACATCTTCCAACATCTGTCATTCTATGAGGTACATCTTCCAACATCTGTCATTCTATGATGTAGCTTTAAAAAGTTTCAGGAATAGTCCGCTAATGTTTGAATGAAAAATGATGTTATGGAGATTATATTTAGAAAGTTGGCAATGACTTTGACAAGATGACATGGCCCTCACATGAACATCTGACTTTGACAAGATGACATGGCCCTTACATGAACATCTGACTTTGACAAGATGACATGGCCCTTACATGAACATCTGACTTTGACAAGATGACATGGCCCTCACATATACTCTTGAAGAGAAGATACAGATGTTCTCAAACACTTCATTTCATATGTAAATATTTTCTTCTGCTGCTGCGAGACTGTTAAAGACCATATTTGACATTGGTAGCAGAGTGTTGGTTAAACATTTTTGATATTACCTGTCTTTTGATTTCTATTTTGATGTTTGGGTGGAGAGGTAATGATGAAAGTTGGTAGGTCATTGTGTTTGCTTTCTGACACTTTGTTTCTATTTCTCTGTCTAGTCTTCCATTTTCAGAAAAAATGCTGCCTAGATGTAACACAGGTAGTCAGTGAATAATAATTTACAATGTGTTACATTTTAAAACCCTTACATGTAGTTTGTACACACTCATTCCTGGATTATACAAGCAGTGTGCTCACTTAGACACACAGCTGTACACAACAGTACAAGTGGGCCTGTGCTTCCTTGTATATACTGTGACTCGGATTGGTCTTGTGAGTTGCACTCATCAGTTACTCATCAACCGCTTCCAGATTTTTTCCTATAACTTCTCAATGCTTCATAGATATTTGATTATGTAGGATAATCAACACATATGAAATAATTTGTGGAATGAAAAACTTATGCTAGATGACACTGTGGTGGTTTATTTACACACACACGCACACACAAACACACACACAAACACACACACAGAGAGAGAGAGATATATATTATACTGCCTTCAAGTTGTGTCATCGATTATCTACAGCCTCTACCAGGTAGTCAGGTCATCATATAAATGTTGTGCCTTCATATTATTATAGATAACCAAACTGTGTCAGTGGATTCAATTTAGATTATGTGTCATCTCCGTAACGAAGGTTGGCTGCAACAGACCTCCAACATCCCCTGTCTGTTGTTTTGGTGGTGCCCTCTGCTAGACGGTAACCTGTCCAACTTGTGATATTACTCTCCCACTTGTATCTCTGCCTACCTCTTGCTTGCTTCCCTTTGACTTACCTCAAGTAAGATTTTCAATGAGGTCTTTTAATGTCCAAAATATTTTATTTTCCTGATCTTTATTTCCTTTAATAATTCTTTCTTCATATTAAGTGTTGTTAGAACCTCTTTGTTTGTTTTCTTCTCTTTCCGTGATGTTCTCCCTATTCTTCTACATATCCACATCTCACATAAAAAAACAATATTACATATATATATAGTTTTACCATTCCAATATTATTACATTAATGCATTCTCTTGGACATGTTGGAATCAGAGGCACTGAAAAAGCTGATTCATTGGTGGAAATTCAAATATAGACATGTTCCAGGTGAATGAAAGAAGAAGAATTGGTGGAAATGTTGCAATGGATGGCACAGTATTGAGAGAAATGTTGCAATGGATGGCACAGTATTGAGAGAAATGTTGCAATGGATGGCACAGTATTGAGAGAAATGTTGCAATGGATGGCACAGTATTGAGAGAAATGTTGCAATGGATGGCACAGTATTGAGAGAAATTTTGCGATGGATGGCGCAGTATTGAGAGAAATGTTGCAATGGATGGAGTAGTATTGAGAAGAAATAGGATTGACCTAATCAGGGTAGATTGACCTAGATATAGTATTGTTACAGGTTGAAGAAGAAGTGGAATGTGATATATAGGCCTATGTATACAGAGAATGGGGGTGACCAGGGGGTGAGGGGAGAACATGCATTCTCTCTGGGAAAATCTGAAGACCATGTCATCAACATCCGACTGGAACATTGAACACTCTTGAGTTACTGATGGAAGGAAGGAGAGAGTATTTATAGAAATGTCTCATGTAATATAATGTTGAATTCTAATTAAGTGAATAGTGTTGGAAATGATATGTTTATTCAGTTGGCACAAAAGATTGATTAAGCTTTGAACAGTTGCACACACACACACACACACACACACATACAATTTGTACATGACTAGCTAGTTGGTCTACGTGATGTCTCAAACAGTTGTTTCCTCTTCTTGGACCAGTCAGAGAACTGTTTAAATGTCTGTGGGAAGTCAACATCCCAGACTCCTATGCAGCCGTACTGGTTGTCTAGAGAAAATTGTCCATATTTTAGTTGAATATATACTCTGTCAGGTAACTCAATCATCCGGTTTACATCAGCTAATTCACATTTCATAGTAACCACAAATACACACAAGAAGCATCAATAAAAGTTATACAAACATTCACACAGAGTAATGAATGAGTACTAAACATACGCTAGCTCTAGCCTCAACAAACAAAGTATTCATGACACAGGTGTTGTTGTTCTTATTGAGGACCCGCAGGAATTATGAGCAATTCATTTTTTTCTTCCTATGAGCAATGAGATGGTTTCTTTAGAGCTTTATTTTATACATACATGACTCCAACTCTCTGTGGTGACATGTACAATACAAGACTCCAACTCTCTGTGGTGACATGTACAACACAAGACTCCAACTCTCTGTGGTGACATGTACAACACAAGACTCCAACTCTCTGTGGTGTCATGTACAATACAAGACTTCAACTCTCTGTGGTGACATGTACAACACAAGACTCCAACTCTCTGTGGTGACATGTACAACACAAGACTCCAACTCTCTGTGGTGACATGTACAACACAAGACTCCAACTCTCTGTGGTGACATGTACAACACAAGACTCCAACTCTCTGTGGTGACATGTACAACACAAGACTCCAACTCTCTGTGGTGACATGTACAACACATGACTCCAACTCTCTGTGGTGACATGTACAACACAAGACTTCAACTCTCTGTGGTGACATGTACAACACAAGACTCCAACTCTCTGTGGTGACATGTACAACACAAGACTCCAACTCTCTGTGGTGACATGTACAACACAAGACTCCAACTCTCTGTGGTGACATGTACAACACAAGACTCCAACTCTCTGTGGTGACATGTACAACACAAGACTCCAACTCTCTGTGGTGACATGTACAACACAAGACTTCAACTCTCTGTGGTGACATGTACAACACATGACTCCAACTCTCTGTGGTGACATGTACAACACATGACTCCAACTCTCTGTGGTGACATGTACAACACAAGACTTCAACTCTCTGTGGTGACATGTACAACACAAGACTCCACCTCTCTGTGGTGACATGTACAACACAAGACTCCAACTCTCTGTGGTGACATGTACAACACAAGACTTCAACTCTCTGTGGTGACATGTACAACACATGACTCCAACTCTCTGTGGTGACATGTACAGCACATGACTCCAACTCTCTGTGGTGACATGTACAACACAAGACTTCAACTCTCTGTGGTGACATGTACAACACAAGACTCCAACTCTCTGTGGTGACATGTACAGCACATGACTCCAACTCTCTGTGGTGACATGTACAACACAAGACTTCAACTCTCTGTGGTGACATGTACAACACAAGACTTCAACTCTCTGTGGTGACATGTACAACACAAGACTTCAACTCTCTGTGGTGACATGTACAACACAAGACTTCAACTCTCTGTGGTGACATGTACAACACAAGACTCCAACTCTCTGTGGTGACATGTACAACACAAGACTTCAACTCTCTGTGGTGACATGTACAACACAAGACTCCAACTCTCTGTGTCATGTACAACACAAGACTTCAACTCTCTGTGGTGACATGTACAACACAAGACTTCAACTCTCTGTGGTGACATGTACAACACAAGACTCCAACTCTCTGTGGTGACATGTACAACACAAGACTCCAAATCTCTGTGTCATGTACAACACAAGACTTCAACTCTCGGTGGTGTCATGTACAACACAAGACTCCAACTCTCTGTGTCATGTACAACACAAGACTCCAACTCTCTGTGTCATGTACAACACAAGACTCCAACTCTCTGTGTGACATGTACAATTATTTGAAAAGAATTATCATACTCAGGGTTAAATTCTACATGCATTGTTGGAGTCATGAGCTTCAGTTGGAGTCATGAGCTTCAGTTGGAGTCATGAGCTTCAATTGATGTCATGAGCTTCAGTTAGAGTCATGAGCTTCAGTTGGAGTCACAAGCTTCAGTTGGAGTCATGAGCTTCAATTGATGTCATGTGTTTCAGTTGGAGTCATGAGCTTCAATTGGTTATTAGCTTCAGTTGGAGTCATGCGTTTCAATTGGTTATTAGCTTCAGTTGGTGTCATGAGCTTCAGTTGGAGTCATGGGTTTCAGTTGGAGTCATGAGCTTCAGGTGGAGTCATGGGTTTCAGTTGGAGTCCCTGCCAAGCATCCTTTCCAGTCAGGTGCCCATAGAAACTAAAGTCTGGACCATGGTCATTGGTATGGATGGAGCAGCCAGCTATACACTCCCTGCCATCCAAGGGGGCTTTCCAATTATGTAGGGTTAACATGTTTGCCTGATAGTGTGATCTACCAGGAAATTGCCACATCTTGTACAGATCTGTTTTTTCCACACCCCATCTGGCACCATGAGCACAGAACCATAGTCAGGGCTGGAGCTCTTCTGACTGCAAGCATGATGTATAATGCTGGATTCACCACAAGGAAAACTTAACTGTACAGATGAAATACTGTGGGGTTTCACTAGTTTTACTGGGGTTTCACTAACTTCACAAAATTGGTATGTCATTTACTGAGAGTTTAATGTTGAATAATAGTTGGTCTGATATGCCAATAGTGAGATCTTCTGCATGGACAGGTGTAGAAAACAACATCAACAGAAATATTTCTGTGTAAAAAGTCTACTTCATGGTGACTGTTGTATGTTAGTGAATCAAACACTCTGTACACAGCATAGAAGAAAGGAATGCACTGTATGATGCACTGCTTGAGAGACTTCAGTATTTTATCTAACCCCAAGGAACTGGATAATGCAAGAACTTCCAGCACATTCACTCTTCTCAGTCACCATCATTTAAGATGGATGGATACCTCCCATGGAGGCAGGATGGATACCTCCCATGGAGGCAGGATGGATACCTCCCATGGAGGCAGGATGGATACCTCCCATGGAGGCAGGATGGATACCTCCCATGGAGGCAGGATGGATACCTCCCATGGAGGCAGGATGGATACCTCCCATGGAGGCAGGATGGATCACACACAATTTTAGCTTGTATGAGCAATTGATCTCTGGCAACTGAATTAAAGGACGACCATTTACTCATGATAAAAATATGTATAAAACATGATCTGAAGGCAGTAGCCATGAATACAGTATGTTTGGAGAGATGTGACAATGCATGATAAGATATACTTGAACTAGCAATATAAGATATACTTGAACTAGCTATATAAGATATACTTGAACTAGCTATATAAGATATACTTGAACTAGCTATATAAGATATACTTGAACTAGCTATATAAGATATACTTGAACTAGCTATATAAGATATACTTGAACTAGCTATATAAGATATACTTGAACTAGCTATATAAGATATACTTGAACTAGCTATATAAGATATACTTGAACTAGCTATATAAGATATACTTGAACTAGTAATATAAGATATACTTGATTTAACATGTTCATTTTTTTATTGTGTTTTGTTGAATCCAGCCTCCACATTTTTATGACTGTCAACTAGAAACCCCCTCCCCTCATCCATACCCCCCCCTTGCTTTATTGACTGCTTATTGATAGCCTTCAACTCTGTTGTTTTCCTCGCATTATTTTCCATTTACTTAATACTTTGTGTGTGTTTGGTCTGTGTTCACATTTTTCATCTTTTACTTTGTGCTTTCACATGATCTGCTGTATTATCTATTAATTTATCACTTTTGGCATTTTTACTTTCATCTATTGCTATTTCTGTCTATCAATAATGTGCCAACATATGCAAAATTATTGCTATTTCTGTCTATCAATAATGTGCCAAAATATGCAAAATTATTGCTATTTCTGTCTATCAATAATGTGCCAAAATATGCAAAATTATTGCTATTTCTGTCTATCAATAATGTGCCAAAATATGCAAAATTATTGCTATTTCTGTCTATCAATAATGTGCCAAAATATGCAAAATTATTGCTATTTCTGTCTATCAATAATGTGCCAACATATGCAAAATTATTGCTATTTCTGTCTATCAATAATGTGCCAACATATGCAAAATTATTGCTATTTCTGTCTATCAATAATGTGCCAACATATGCAAAATTATTGCTATTTCTGTCTATCAATAATGTGCCAAAATATGCAAAATTATTGCTATTTCTGTCTATCAATAATGTGCCAACATATGCAAAATTATTGCTATTTCTGTCTATCAATAATGTGCCAACATATGCAAAATTATTGCTATTTCTGTCTATCAATAATGTGCCAACATATGCAAAATTATTGCTATTTCTGTCTATCAATAATGTGCCAAAATATGCAAAATTATTGCTATTTCTGTCTATCAATAATGTGCCAACATATGCAAAATTATTGCTATTTCTGTCTATCAATAATGTGCCAAAATATGCAAAATTATTGCTATTTCTGTCTATCAATAATGTGCCAAAATATGCAAAATTATTGCTATTTATGTCTATCAATAATGTGCCAACATATACAAAATTATTGCTATTTCTGTCAATAATGTGCCAACATATGCAAAATTATTGCTATTTCTGTCTATCAATAATGTGCCAAAATATGCAAAATTATTGCTATTTCTGTCTATCAATAATGTGCCAAAATATGCAAAATTATTGCTATTTATGTCTATCAATAATGTGCCAACATATACAAAATTATTGCTATTTCTGTCAATAATGTGCCAACATATGCAAAATTATTGCTATTTCTGTCTATCAATAATGTGCCAAAATATGCAAAATTATTACTATTTCTGTTGATTAACAATGTGCCAAAATATGCAAAATTATTGCTATTTCTGTTGATTAATAATGTGCCAAAATATGCAAAATTATTGCTATTTCTGTCTATCAATAATGTGCCAACATATGCAAAATTATTGCTATTTCTGTCAATAATGTGCCAACATATGCAAAATTATTGCTATTTCTATCTATCAATAATGTGCCAAAATATGCAAAATTATTGCTATTTCTATCTATCAATAATGTGCCAACATATGCAAAATTATTGCTATTTCTGTCTATCAATAATGTGCCAACATATGCAAAATTATTGCTATTTCTGTCTATCAATAATGTGCCAACATATGCAAAATTATTACTATTTCTGTTGATTAATAATGTGCCAAAATATGCAAAATTATTGCTATTTCTGTCTATCAATAATGTGCCAACATATGCAAAATTATTGCTATTTCTGTCAATAATGTGCCAACATATGCAAAATTATTGCTATTTCTATCTATCAATAATGTGCCAAAATATGCAAAATTATTGCTATTTCTGTCTATCAATAATGTGCCAAAATATGCAAAATTATTGCTATTTCTGTCTATCAATAATGTGCCAACATATGCAAAATTATTACTATTTCTGTTGATTAACAATGTGCCAAAATATGCAAAATTATTGCTATTTCTATCTATCAATAATGTGCCAACATATGCAAAATTATTGCTATTTCTGTCAATAATGTGCCAACATATGCAAAATTATTGCTATTTCTATCTATCAATAATGTGCCAAAATATGCAAAATTATTGCTATTTCTGTCTATCAATAATGTGCCAACATATGCAAAATTATTGCTATTTCTGTCTATCAATAATGTGCCAACATATGCAAAATTATTACTATTTCTGTTGATTAACAATGTGCCAAAATATGCAAAATTATTGCTATTTCTATCTATCAATAATGTGCCAACATATGCAAAATTATTGCTATTTCTGTCAATAATGTGCCAACATATGCAAAATTATTGCTATTTCTGTCTATCAATAATGTGCCAACATATGCAAAATTATTGCTATTTCTGTCTATCAATAATGTGCCAACATATGCAAAATTATTACTATTTCTGTTGATTAACAATGTGCCAAAATATGCAAAAATATTGAACACATGTAATTAATCAATTTCTACATATGCATGGCATGTCGTCACTTGGAAATGTTTTGTGGTGAGAAAAACCTTAAATCCATGTCCAAGTCATGACAGTTTTCAATATTTTTATAGTTTTGTGTGTTATTTTTATTGTTATGTGACAAAGGTCCCAGTTGGACCGTATCACAGAAAATACTCATTGTTACTGGTTTTGTATTTGAAAGTTAGTATAGATTACAGTAACATTATTACTGAATACAGTATTTATAGCATTGACAAGACATCACACAAATACCAGATGTGTTGAGGAAGAGACACTCACCTCTATCTGTGTCACTTTCTGATCTGTTCATGAAGCCAAGTCCTCCACTCAAGATAACACTGGTGCTAGAAGCTGGGCCATACCTAGCAGTGCCTGAGCACATATTCAATATTCATTAAACTAAAAATTATCAAGGTTATACTTCTAGTAGTAGTAGTTGCAGCGATTTAAGTGATCACTTTAAGAAATAAATACAAAGTAGAGCAATAATTTTAAGTGATAGTTTTAAGAAATAAATTATTAAAAATCAAGCAATAACTTTATGTGATAGCATTAATAAATAAATTTAAAAAATCAAGCAATAATTTTAAGTGATCATTTTAAGAAATAAATTACTAAAAAAAACAACTTAAGTTTGTTTGTTTTGCGTTCGCTCCATTGTAACCAACACGGATATCTGTGCTTTTCCGCCGGGAGCGTGATTACGTTGTGCCACCGTTATGTGCCTTGTAGGCCTAGCACATCCAATTTCAGCATGCCTTGACAATTAGGGTGGGCTACCCTTAGCCTGTGACAGCCTCTATATCTGTCTCCAGGCACGCATAGTGGCGACTCTTCGCCCAGACAACTTTTGCTCTCGTCTGACTCGCACGAGGTGTTCCACTGCCTATTAAATTGCCTCGTGTAATTGGACATGCTGTGCCTGTGCCCATTGGGTACTGAACCGTTTCTCATCCATGAACCTGGTTCCTTAAGGGGAAGAACTCAACAGAGGAGTTGGACCCTGGCTCTTTCGCCCTCTTAGCCGAGGTGTCATTCACCGACATCGTGTACCCCTTGTCCAAGTTCGAGTCTCACACCACGCGTTTGAGAGCATGGCGTTCTCGAGCTGATCGTCCTTGTCCCGATAGCGCCTGAGCCCATCAGGTACTGAACCCTTTCTCTCTTCAAGTGTACTTCCGGTATAGGAAACCTTGACAGTAGAGTTGGGCCAGGACTACCATCGTTGTCCCTTTCTTGCCTAAGCCCATAGGGTACAGAACCCTTTCTCTTCGCGAGCATATTTCCGGTTTAGGAAGGCTCGACATTAGAGTTGGATTAGGTCTTCTTTCTTTACCAAACGCCAATGAATGGGTCTGGGTCTCTGCCTGTAAGGAACACAGGTAACTAGATGCTCGTCTCGAGCTGACGGAGCTTGTAGTTCCCCTTTCCTAGAGACTTTTCACTTTCTATTTGCAGTTCACGCTGCCCTCTAGCGCTGTTCTGCCCTTTCATTGTTTCATTGTACTCGGTATGAAATCTATTTGTCTCTTGCCATGCATCTACCTTTATGTGCATTTTACATTGGCCGCCCCTCCAATGTTCGGACTGGACTGACTAGCTTCACTGTATGTCGACAGTGTCGCTATATGTGGTGATGCTGGTGGTGTCGGAGATATTGTCTGTCTCTTGTGCAGTCAAATCTCTTTCCATCTGCTACCCCCACATTCTCGGACACGATCCCCAAATGATTTGGCCAGAATCAGCTCGAGCTGCTGTATTTCTGTTTCCAGGGTGCACCGCGTGGAGGTACATTTGGGATCTTGGTTATCTGCTAACCCTGGGTCCGCCTAGAGCTATGCGTTCCCTTTGCACCCCACAACTTAAGTGATCACTTTAAGAAATTAATTTTAAAATCAAGCAATAACTTTAAATGATCGCTATAAGATGTAACTTAAAAAAAATCAAGCAATAACTTTAAGTGATATCTGTAAGAAATAAATCAATCAATCAAGCAATAACTTTAAGGTTTTGAAACTTTCAGAAGATTTTTAGACAAGAATAAACTTTTCAAAAATGTTTATCTCAAGATTTTATCTAAAAATTGCTTATTTCCAATTATTATATCAATGATAACCATGATAATCAGCAAGTCACAGAAGAACAGGTACTAAACATAAAAAAGATACACAGATAGAAACTACAACAAGCTACAACAACTACCAATACACAGAGAGAAACTACAACAAGCTACAACAACTACCAATACACAGAGAGAAACTACAACAAGCTACAACAACTACCAATACACAGAGAGAAACTACAACAAGCTACAACAACTACCAATACACAGAGAGAAACTACAACAAGCTACAACAACTACCAATACACAGATAGAAACTACAACAAGCTACAACAACTACCAATACACAGAGAGAAACTACAACAAGCTACAACAACTACCAATACACAGAGAGAAACTACAACAAGCTACAACAACTACCAATACACAGAGAGAAACTACAACAAGCTACAACAACTACCAATACACAGAGAGAAACTACAACAAGCTACAACAACTACCAATACACAGAGAGAAACTACAACAAGCTACAACAACTACCAATACACAGAGAGAAACTACAACAAGCTACAACAACTACCAATACACAGAGAGAAACTACAACAAGCTACAACAACTACCAATACACAGAGAGAAACTACAACAAGCTACAACAACTACCAATACACAGAGAGAAACTACAACAAGCTACAACAACTACCAATACACAGATAGAAACTACAACAAGCTACAACAACTACCAATACACAGAGAGAAACTACAACAAGCTACAACAACTACCAATACACAGAGAGAAACTACAACAAGCTACAACAACTACCAATACACAGAGAGAAACTACAACAAGCTACAACAACTACCAATACACAGAGAGAAACTACAACAAGCTACAACAACTACCAATACACAGAGAGAAACTACAACAAGCTACAACAACTACCAATACACAGAGAGAAACTACAACAAGCTACAACAACTACCAATACACAGAGAGAAACTACAACAAGCTACAACAACTACCAATACACAGAGAGAAACTACAACAAGCTACAACAACTACCAATACACAGAGAGAAACTACAACAAGCTACAACAACTACCAATACACAGAGAGAAACTACAACAAGCTACAACAACTACCAATACACAGAGAGAAACTACAACAAGCTACAACAACTACCAATACACAGAGAGAAACTACAACAAGCTACAACTTCTTCTTCTTCTTCTTCTTTCTGTCCTCATGTACCTTTCGGTGTTGAGGGGAGAGTGAGTGTACGGTCTTTTGCCCTTCTATTTGCCTCCTCTGCTGTTATATTTCCGAGTGTCTCTAATACACTATCTATCCACCTTTTACGAGGGTGTCCAATAGGTCTCCTGTTTTCGTATCGTTTGTTAAGTGTTTTTTGGATAATACTTTGCTCTTTCTGCCTGGTTATGTGGCCATACCATTTAACTTGTTGTTTCTGTATGTATTCTATTGTTGGTTTGATCCCTAATTGTTTCCTTAGTGCTTCATTCCTGATTTTGTCTCTCGAGCTAACACCAATCATACGTCTCACACATTTCATTTCAGTGGTGTTAATCTTATGTATTGTTCTAGAATCTAATGTCCAAGTTTGACACTGATAACACAATGTTGGTAAGAAAATGGTGTTGAAAAGCGCTTTCTTTGTTTCTAGTGTAATATCTTTGTTTCTTAGTAAAGGTGTTCATTGACCAATGATCTGACAGGCCTTATTACATCTTACAACAACTACCAATATCTTGGACACGTAATCACAAATAATGGCAAATGCAAAACACAAGTTAAAAAGGAGAATAGGAATGGCTAAAATTACTTTCAATGCATGAGGAAATTATTAACATCTAAACAAATTACAAAGTTAAAAATTAGAATTATAAAATATTATATCTATTATATATTAATGTATGGCTCAGAAACATGGACACTAAACAAACAATTAGAATACATAATTGATGCCTTTGAGATGTGGATATATAGAGGAATATGGAGAACATCGTAGACAGAGAAGGAAACAAACAAAGAGGTTCTAATAACACTTAATGTGAAGAAAGAATTATTGAAGGAAATAAAGATCAAATAACTAATCAGATAAATGATGGGACAACAGGATATCATCCATACCCCCTGATGGGCATTGTTCCCAAAGGGTTCAATCATGATAAATTGATATATATATATATATAATGGTTCTCAAGCAAGTGTTTGGTCTGGTCACATGATCAGTACAGCTTAATGACCAAGCATGAAACATCTTTAAAAACTGTTATGTATGAGGGGGAGTCAATAAGTAAGTCACAAATTGATGTTGGATGGCAGGAAAATGCAGTAGGTGGTTTCTAAAGCTGTTTATAGTTGATATCATCATAGAACTTTATGTTTATGTTCGCTAGATGGCGCTAGCTGTACCTTGCGCATGCGCAGCACAAAAAACAAAATGGCTACTGTACTTACAGAGTGTACAATCAATGAACAACGTGCTGTTGTGCGTTTTTTATGGGCAAAAGGACTGCCTGCAAAAGACATTCATAAAGAAATGCTTCCTGTTTATGCTGACAATTGTTTGTCCCATAAAGCGGTGCACAGCTGGGTAAAAAAATTTTCTCAAGGACGCTCTAAAATTGTTGACGAAATCCGATCTGGTCGTGCTGTTGAAATTGCAACAGACGCATCTGTGCAGCGGGTTGAGGAGATGATTCGAGGTGACAGACGAGTAACGATAGACGCTGTAGCAGCTGCAATAGGGTGCTCACATGGTTCAGCATACAGCATCATGCATGACCGATTGAAATTTAAGAAAGTGTGTTCAAGGTGGGTGCCCAGACAATTGACGGACGAACACAAAATGAACCGATTAGGCTTGTCATTGGAGCATCTCTGTCAATACGCAAATGAAGGAGAAGACATGATGAACAGGATTATTACTGGGGACGAATCATGGGTGCATCACTACCAGCCTGAATCAAAGCGTGCTTCAATGCAATGGAAACATCCTTCTTCGCCTTGTGTCCAAAAATTCAAGGTTACACCATCAGCAGGGAAGGTTATGCTGACAGTGTTCTGGGATTGTCAAGGAGTGCTTTTAACCAATTTCAAAAAGAAAGGTGACAATGTGAATTCTGAATCATACTGTGAAGTTCTATCAGTGCTTCAAGATGCAATTCGAAGAAAACGTCCAGGGCTGCTGACTAGAGGAGTGCTACTCCTTCATGACAATGCTAGACCACATACGGCTCGATTAACTCAGGAGAAAATAAAAAATCTTGGTTGGAAAATTCTGGAACATCCTCCTTACAGTCCCGATTTAACCCCTAGTGATTTTCACCTTTTTGGTCCACTAAAAACCCACCTTGGCGGGAAGCATTTCGCGACTGATGCAGAAGTTGAATGTGAAGTGAAAATGTGGCTTAAAAAGCAGAGCACGCAGTTCTACGCAGCAGGTTTGGGAGGACTCATAAAACGATGGGATAAATGCATCAATGTTGGTGGAAATTATGTTGAGAAGTAAAGGGATAATGTATGTGTAAAAATAAACAGTTTTCAGGTTTTTATCGTCTTCAGTTTTTTTCTAAAGAGCCATTTGTGACTTACTTATTGACTCCCCCTCGTATATCAATTTGTCACGATTTAACCCTTTGGGATCAATGCCTGCCAGCCATATGGATCATATTTTGTTGTTCCATCATTTCTCTGTTTCTTTTGTTTCATCGATATTTGGGTATGTTTTGTCTATTTTCTGTCTGTGTTGTTTCATCTCTGACCTTTTAGTTTACTCTACCGGGTTATATCTATATTTAACATTCAGTAGACATCTGATTGAGCCCGTGTGCCTGTGAGTGTATATAGATTTACCCAAGATGAGTGGACCTACTTTTGAGTTTAACAGTCAATAGACATCTGATTGAGCCTGTGTGCCTGTGAGTATAGATAAGTGGACTCAAGTTGTTAGTGTCAATCAAAGCTATCTGACCTCCACCAGTGCCAACCCACAAAGTTTTCTGTTCATGGAGTACAAGCGAGGTAATGCGGCCATCTTTGCGTGAAAGTCTGAAATAATAAAGAAAATTGTTATTGTCTGTAGCATCTGATCTAACTCTGATCTGCATCTCAACATCTCAACATGCAGGATGAGACATCTCAACATACAACATGCATGATGAGACATCTCAACATACAACATGCATGATGAGACATCTCAACATACAACATGCAGGATGATACATCTCAACATGCAGGATGATACATCTCAACATACAGGATGAGACATCTCAACATACAGGTTGAGACATCTCAACATACAGGATGATACATCTCAACATACAGGATGAGCCATCTCAATATACAACATGCAGGATGAGACATCTCAACATACAACATGCAGGATGAGACATCTCAACATACAACATGCAGGATGAGACATCTCAACATACAACATGCAGGATGAGACATCTCAACATACGAGGCGTGTTCAAATGAAAACGGGACTTGTGGATTTATTTAAAAAGTATCATACGCAATTTAATATTTTCAACGGAATTGAACAAAGCAACCACTTGTGAATAAGAATGCACCTGGGTTCATCAGAAAAAATCTCCGTATGCATTTAGGCAAGCATCCCACTGTTTAGGTAGACGTCGAATGCCGTCCGAGAAAAAGTTGCGTGGCTGTTCTCTGAACCATGTGGTCACCGCTGTCTTCACGTCTGCGTCGCTGTTGAATCGCTGTCCCTTTAGTGCTTTCTTCAACGGTCCGAACAAATGGAAATCACACGGGGATAAATCGGGACTATAGGCTGGGTGATGAAGAACTTCCCAATTCTTCTTTGCCAATGTTTCCTGCACAATTTTTGCGACGTGTCAACATCAATGCCGCCCATTATAAAGACACTTTAGACAAGCTGCATAAGGCCATCAAGGCTAAGCGACCAGGCATACTTTCTCAAGGTGTGATTCTTCTCCACGACAACGCTCGTCCGCACGTCGCAAAAATTGTGCAGGAAACATTGGCAAAGAAGAATTGGGAAGTTCTTCATCACCCAGCCTATAGTCCCGATTTATCCCCGTGTGATTTCCATTTGTTCGGACCGTTGAAGAAAGCACTAAAGGGACAGCGTTTCAACAGCGTGAAGACAGCGGTGACCACATGGTTCAGAGAACAGCCACGCAACTTTTTCTCGGACGGCATTCGACGTCTACCTAAACAGTGGGATGCTTGCCTAAATGCATACGGAGATTTTTTCTGATGAACCCAGGTGCATTCTTATTCACAAGTGGTTGCTTTGTTCAATTCCGTTGAAAATATTAAATTGCGTATGATACTTTTTAAATAAATCCACAAGTCCCGTTTTCATTTGAACACGCCTCGTACAACATGCAGGATGAGACATCTCAACATACAACATGCAGGATGAGACATCTCAACATACAGGATGAGACATCTCAACATACAGGTTGAGACATCTCAACATACAGGATGATACATAAAACATACAGGATGAAACATCTCAACATACAGAATGAGACATCTTAACATACAGGATGATACATAAAACATACAGGATGATACATCTCAACATACAGGATGAGACATCTCAACATACAGGATGATACATCTCAACATGCAGGATGAGACATCTCAACATACAACATACAGGATGATACATCTGAAGATTAAAACTTTCGCTGTTATCGAAATGCTTTTGTTGTCGAAAAACAAAATCCTTCCCACTGCTTCAGACAACTTTTGTTTTCTGTGAATATAATTTGTTGCATGATACAAACCAGTTATGTTCATTATGGGACTTCCTGTTTCGTACCAATATCATTCCAAAATGATGGAGCCAGTTATTTATCATATTGATTACTGCAGTCAAACTGAAATGCAGCAGATGAAACTTGCAACAGGGTAATGACATTTTGCTAATCACAGAAAACATACATAACATACAAATTGACATTTCAAACCAAAAATCCTTATCAAGAAAACAATCACAGCAAAAAGTGGAAGTAAGATTGGCACTAATGATGTTCACATTAGAGTTAAATATAGATATAACCCGGTAGAGTAAACTAAAAGGTCAGAGATGAAACAACACAGACAGAAAATAGACAAAACATACCCAAATATCGATGAAACAAAAGAAACAGAGAAATGATGGAACAACAAAATATGATCCATATGGCTGGCAGGCATTGATCCCAAAGGGTTAAATCGTGACAAATTGATATACATAACAGTTTTTAAAGATGTTTCATGCTTGGTCATTAAGAAGGCTGGAGATGGCTTTAGCGTCATTGTCAAGGCTAACTGTGATTTGGAAAAGCAACATCAGTGTTGGAGTGAAAATCAAACTGTATAGGTCGCTGGTGCTTTCTGTTGTGTTGTATGGTTGTGAGAGTAGGACACTCACTGCGGACATGGAGAGAAGATTACAGGCTTTCGAGTATAAATGCTACAGAAGAATTCTACGAATTTCCTATAGGGAACATAAGACCAATGTGTACGTAAGAAATAAAGTAGAGATGTGTGCAGGTGTCCAGGAGCCATTGCTTTCAATAGTGAAACGACGAAAACTAGCATGGTTCGGACATGTATGCAGGCACGATTCATTGTTAAAAACAATACTGCAGGGAACTGTCGAGGGTGGAAGAAGCAGAGGAGGACAAATAAAGACATGGACAGACAACATCAAGGAATGGACAGGGCTAGATATTTCCACACTCATCCGCATCGCTGACGATAGAATTCGCTGGAGGACTCTGTGTGCTGAAGCATCCAATGTGGTACCCCTACGACCCTGAAGGGTTATGGGTTTATTGATTGATTGATTAAGCTGTACTGATCATGTGACCAGACCAAACACTTGCTTGAGAACCATCTTTCTTCACATTAAGTGTTATTAGAACCTCTTTGTTTGTTTCCTTCTCTGTCTACGATGTTCTCCATATTCCTCTATATATCCACATCTCAAAGGCATCAATTATGTATTCTAATTGTTTGTTTAGTGTCCATGTTTCTGAGCCATACATTAATATATAATAGATATAATATTTTATAATTCTAATTTTTAACTTTGTAATTTGTTTAGATGTTAATAATTTCCTATTGCATTGAAAGTAATTTTAGCAATTCCTATTCTCCTTTTTAACTTGTGTTTTGCATTTGCCATTATTTGTGATTACGTGTCCAAGATATTGGTAGTTGTTGTAGTTACATCTTAAAGCGATCATTTAAAGTTATTGCTTGATTTTTCTAAATTTATTTCTTAAAGATATCACTTAAAGTTATTGCTTGATTTTTAAAATTTATTTCTTGAAAGCTATCACTTAAAGTTATTGCTTGATTTTTTAAATTTATTTCTTGAAAGCTATCACTTAAAGTTATTGCTTGATTTTAAAATTAATTTCTTAAAGTGATCACTTAAGTTGTTTTTTATAGTAATTTATTTCTTAAAATTATCACATAAAATTATTGCTTGATTTTATATTTATTTCTTAAAACGATCACTTAAAGTTATTGTTTGATTTTTTATTTATTTATTAATGCAATCACATAAATTTATTGCTTGATTTTTTAAATTTTATTTCTTAAAACTATCACTTAAAGTTATTGTTTGATTTCAAACGATCATTTAAAGTATTTGCTTGTTTTTTTTTATTTCTTAAAACTGGCAAAACTCATCATATCTAACAAATATTGTAGCAGTGGGAAACGTGGATTACAAAGATGTAGCAGTGGAAAATGTGGATTACAAAGATGTGGCAGTGGGAAACGTGGATTACAAAGATGTAGTAGTGGGAAACGTGGATTACAAAGATGTAGCAGTGGGAAACGTGGATTACAAAAATGTAGCAGTGGGAAATGTGGATTACAAAGATGTGGCAGTGAAAGTGTTAATCTCCAATAATAAATAGTGACCTGTGATTATACATGATCCGTTGGAACTGTGTCTCCAGATAAACACACACACACACTGTTATCATGTGTGTTTCTCAATTCATGCTTTCTAAAGATTGTGAGTGGTTAAATGAGATGAGATATTCAGATTGTGACTTGTGCTACACTCTAGAATATGCCATGAAAGAAGATTACAAGTAAGAAGTGGTCATTAATAATATTAATACAGTTGAACACGTTATAACAACTTGGTTTGGACGAACAACATTTGTGTTATAACAACTTGGTTTGGACGGACAACATTTGTGTTATAACAGAAATTTGCTATATACAATACAAACAATATAGAATAAATATAACTGGGGAATTGTGAAAAGTGTTGTTATACAGGGAAATGTGTTATAAAAGAATGCACTATAGAGGGATTACACTGTAGTAAAACCCATAATCTGTCATAGGGGTATCACATTGAGATCTTTGGTGCAGAAAATCTCCACCCATCTCTGTCCTCTACCATCCTGATGAGTTTGGAAACTTCACACCCTGTCCATTCTTTCATATTATCCAGCCATGTCTTCTTCTGGCCACATCATCTTCTTCCACCCTCCACCGTACTTTGAAGAAATGTTTTTTTTCAGTGAGTAATGTCTTATCACGTGCCCGTAGCACTGTAGTTAACAAAGTTTCAAGTACATTAATGGTGGTTCTTGTTACCTCTAATGCATTAATTCAATCCTGCACAAACCTATTGCTCTTATATTCTGGGCTACAGATACCTAAGACAAAACTCACTTAAAACTCATACAATTACAGTTAAAAAATGACAGTTGAGTGGTAGTTTGTTTTAATACTCTGGTGTCTGCCAAACACCTCTCTAAAACTCCCATAATGCTGTGACCACAGACAAACACTATTTGCAGCAAAATACGTGAGAGAAGTTGGCAGGTAATTAAATGGATAGATAGGCGTTAATATCAAAGCTGTGTGGACAGCACAGAGCATGGATAGACACATAGTACGCTCTGGCCATCCACTGCACCTTATTTTCTCCCAGTTGTCTTGACTTTGTCTTGCCACTGAACCAAGATAAAACTCAGGAGAGAGAGTGTGGTTGACAATTAGCGCAACTCTTCCACACTGTAAACCTATTACAGTTACAGCACTAGTCATTTCTCAACCCAATTATTTAATCAT
This sequence comes from Meghimatium bilineatum, assembly GCA_034231615.1. Lineage (NCBI taxonomy): Eukaryota > Metazoa > Mollusca > Gastropoda > Stylommatophora > Philomycidae > Meghimatium > Meghimatium bilineatum. Next base: position 1,740,049 of record CM067317.1, on the reverse strand, counting down.
TGAAAATCACACTATAAACTTTCTTATCTCTATTTACTTATTATTATTTTATTTTTTATTTTGGTTGAGTTTTGGTAAAATCGTTAATTACGAGGGATGAACATCATCAATGCGTATCTAATAGTTGGTGAAAGAAGAGCAACCTACCGGGTAGTTAGGACAGTCTGGACACTAGAGTATTACAGAATATAAAGCACTTACTTGAAGGTGTCACTGATGTTGATGGAGACTTTCTGCCTGCTGCGTGAGACATCCCAAGCTTGAAGAACATGGCTGCTGCGCTGAGCTATAAATAGATGTCGTCCACATGCCATGCACGTTATTGGAGCAGAAGCTGGGTTGCTGTCAACAGTGTCATCAAGTAATTCATTAATCATACATTACAACTATGACAGCCAGCATGTGTCAATTACAATATGAACACATTACAACTATGACAGCCAGCATGTGTCAATTACAATATGAACACATTACAACTATAACAGCCAGCATGTGTCAATTACAATATGAACACATTACAACTATAACAGCCAGCATGTGTCAATTACAATATGAACACATTACAACTTTGACAGCCAGCATGTGTCAATTACAATATGAACACATTACAACTATGACAGCCAGCATGTGTCAATTACAATATGAACACATTACAACTATCTTTCTTTCTTTGCGGCTTTATGACTTGCAGCATCAGGGGTAGAAGAGTTCTCTGTACATGGCTTTTTTGTATGCTTCATATATGTTTGTTTTCGTTGACTATTATTTCTGTAATCCATCCTTTGCAAGGTCTCCCCCTGGCTTTATATCCATCGTGTCTGTATAGTAATGCTTTTTGAGGGGCACTGTCTGATGGTAGTCTGGAAGCATGCAAAAACCACTTAATCTGTTGTCTTCTGATGTAATCCAGGGTTGACATTGTGTTTGTTAGTCTTCTGATGTTTTAGTTTATGATTCTGTCATTGTTTGCTTGAGAATTCGACGTAGACAAGTAGGAAACATAGAGAGTTCTCATGACAACTATAACAGTTACAATATGAATACATGACAACTATAACAGTTACAATATGAATACATTATTTGCAGTTTCACACTAAATGATTAACACTATGTATTGATATTGGACACATTGCATGAAAGATACTGTAAAACTGTCTCTGTTGAATGTTCATTTATTGGATAAATACGAATAATGTAAACCTATTACTGTTTGCTGATTCATCAAACACTGAATGAATGAAACTCAAACATTATCTACAGATTCCCTTGAAAATTGAATGAATGAAACTCAAACATTATCTACAGATTCTCTCACACATATTGAATGATTATGTTGATTCTGAATGATGAACGATGAGGTCAGATGTCAAGAAATACCTTCTTTCCACTGTGTCAAATATATTTTCCACAGCCACACCCATTCTTGTATCCATGACAACCACTTTTGTTCCACAAGATGCAATAATTCGCCGTTCTGGTCCGCTGCGCATGATACACCTGACAGGTTCATAGACTTCTCCAAGTTTCATTTCTATAGGATCCATGGTTGGTTCCTGAAACAGGGTTATCAAGAGAAGATCTATAAGGTTCTATCATCTCTGGCATAGAGCATGTCAACAAGAGAATATCTACCATTGGTATCTGGCACAGAACATGTCAATAGGAGTGAAAATTATCTTAACATTGTAGTCAACAAGAAGACTAAGTTAGTTGTCTATAATGACAACACTAGCTGACCTCTCTGTCATCCTTAGATATACACAGGTTTGTTAACACTTTCACTCCAGCTAGACTACACAAGGCATTTTAGCACTGTACATTCTAGTTAGCATACAGATAGACTTGTTAAGCACTGGATACTCCATCTAGGACACACAATGGCTTATTAATCACTGGACACTCCAATTAGGCTGGACATAGGCTTGTCAGCACAGGATACTCCAATTTGACTAGACATAGGCTTGTCAGCACTGGATACTAGGCTAGACATAGGCTTGCCAGCACTGGATACTAGGCTAGACATAGGTTTGTCAGCACTGGATACTAGGCTAGACATAGGTTTGTCAGCACTGGATACTAGGCTAGACATAGGTTTGTCAGCACTGGATACTCCAGCTAGGCTAGACATAGGCTTGTTAGCACTGGATACTACGCTATACATAGGCTTGAAACATCCTACTTGAGTCACACAACATCAAAGACATGACTATACAAGAAACATCCTACTTGAGTCACAACAACATCAAAGATATGACTATACAAGAAACATCCTACTTGAGTCACACAACATCAAAGATATGAATATACAAGAAACATCCTACTTGAGTCACAACAACATCAAAGACATGACTATACAAGAAACATCCTACTTGAGTCACACAACATCAAAGACATGACTATCCAAGAAACATCCTACTTGAGTCACAACAACATCAAAGATATGAGTATACAAGAAACATCCTACTTGAGTCACACAACATCAAAGACATGACTATACTAATAAATATATCGGACTATTATATATACACAAAAATATAGAAGACATTTGACAACAAAACAGAACCAACCTGTAGAATTTCTGACATGGGATACAAGGCTATCTTTCCATTGGCGAGACCTGCCAGGACTAATGGGTCATCTAGTCGGCTTGAGAGAGTAACGAGTACAAAAAATACACATGATCAAGTTGTCAAAGCATTGAACAGCAAACAGTTATGACTGAAGTTTATCATCAGTGCACACTGGATAAGTCCATCAGTGCTCTGATACCCATCTGAATAAATCCATCAGAGTATAGCTGCTGACAGTTTCAGTTGGATACCGACTTATCAGTCTCATCGTATATGTAAAGTATACTCCTTGAATAGCTCATACTTGTATAACCAACTTCCTTATATAACAACACTATTGAAAAATCCCCAATTATATTTCATCTATATTCCATTGTTTGTACTCAATATACCGAATGTTTGTTATTACATAGATATTGTGTCTGTCCAGACCAAGTTTTTAATCAGGAGATTCCACTGTATTTATATTTCTCTATACAGATTGTTCCAATCTCTATACAGATTGTTCTAATTTTTATACAGATTGTTCTAATTTTTATACAGATTGTTCTAATTTTTATACAGATCTCATGCAGTCTTGAGAATGACCATGATTCCCATTTATAGAAATCTTCGGAGCAGAAGAGGTCACTTAATGCATTAACTATGTCAGATTGATTCAGTGATGTAACTTCTGACACTGTGGCCATTCTGGCAAGTGTATCGGTTCACTCATATCCTTCAACCCTGCATGTCCTGGCCTGATAATCAAGATATCCAATGGCAATACAGTAGGTAATACACAATCTACACAATCATTACTGGGACCACGTTTCTCCACGTATACGATGTTTAGTTATATGTACCTCAAGTACCTATGTCAAATATGTTTTTGTTAAGATGTAACGACATGTGCCTGTAACTTACCCTGGAGAACTGGTCAAGTAGACACGAGCATAATCATCATGATAACTGTCCATCTTGCTTTTTAGGGTATCCATATAAGTAGTCCATATTAAAAACTGGTCAGTGTTAATAGGTTAGGTTGTCCATATTAGTAGTGAGAGTGTCAGTGTCAATAGGTGAGGGTATTAATATTAGTAGTGAGAGTGTCAGTGTTAACTCTTCTAGAACCAATAACAAACACATGACAAGGTTACAGAAATCTGACTGGACTTAATAGTTTATAGGTCTATAGTAGTTCTGTTTTGTATAATTTTGTTGTACAGGTTTATATGTGAATCCAATTCTTTATTTCTAGACCTAAAATATATGTAGGCGTAGGCCTATTACACAGATTTAACTGAAACCATATGTTATGTTGTCTAAAGACACTACTAAATAGAGTAAAAGTCACCCGTGTGTTGCCGAGTCCCGAAAGGGGAGCAAAGAATAACAATACTGTTTACCTTCCATGTATGTCGTAAAAGGCGACTAAGGAGGTTATGGGATGGAGTTGGCTGTCCCATCCCATATAGGGTCAGTGACCCAAAGCCATGCTGAAGTCAGATGTGTCAGGTCAAAAGGCGCAGATATCGCAGCTATGCTGTAAACCATGATACGACGCATTCTGTTCTCTGGACTACATTCTGCTAATCTGCAGGAGTTTGAGAATGAACGCAGAAGAAGAAGAAGAGTTAAAGTGTGTTGCTTATTTAGACAAACAGGCCTAATGCTCAATGCTTTCAGCACTTTATCAAATAGGTTTAATGGTCAATGCTTCCAGCACTCTATAAAACAGGCTTAATGGTCAATGCTTCCAGCACTCTATCAAATAGACTTAATGGTCAATGCTTCCAGCACTCTATCAAATAGACTTAATGGTCAATGCTTCCAGCACTCTATCAAATGGGTTTAATGGTCAATGCTTCCAGCACTCTATCGAACAGGCTTAATGGTCAATGCTTTAAGCACTTTATCAAACAGACTTAATGGTCAATGCTGCCAACACTCTATCAAAGAAAGATACAGTGTATAAAAAGCTATTGCTGTTTTGATGAGTTCATATTGTGCGATTTAGAAACAATATATTTTGATAGTAGTTATTATTTTAACGGTGGTCAAGATTTTGTATGTGTGTGTGTGTGGGGGGGGGGGGGGGGGGGTAAGGACAGAAGTGTGTAAGGGATAGTACCTCATGGTGAGGGGCAGCCACTTTCCCTTGGGAAGGCCAGGATCTTATTTGGTACCCTCACTCCTTTCTAGCTCAAGTATGACTCCAGGTATATGTCTATGTACAGCAGCGCAACCACCCTGGGCAATAAGTTTAGCTAGTCGGCTGATGCCCTCCCCTACAGTATACACATCTGCTGATAGAAGTGGAAGATCATATTGTCGACGATGACTTTGAAGACAGGAGCTGTAAAGGTCCTGTACTGGGCTAAGGAAGCATCAAGGATTGTGATTGATAAGTGACAAGACTCACTGAGAAAGCAATAGAAAACTACTGAGACTATATAATGTCAAGAAACTCATGATGACCACATATTAAACAGAAACAATGGTTTAGAAAGTTTAATCATGCAGGAAAATAGAACAAGAGGCAGGCCAAGGCTATGGACACAGGATATCACAGACCTTCTGAATATTATGCTGAAATAGGCTGGACAGCTTGTACAGAACTGAGCGGCTTACAGAGTTGCAGTGAGGACATTGTTCTGTAAAGGGAAGGTGATATAAAATAATTGATGAAAATAAATACATTAAATAACATACAGTATTGTGTAAGATTTTCTTTTTTAATTGTGTAAGATCTGTGAATACATTTTGCTTATACCTCTGCCAGAAATAACACACACTATGTGTGTCCAAAATGAGCCTAAAGATCTAACAAAAACAACTTTAGAACTTCTAAATCAACTATCTGCTAACAATAAAGTTGTGATGCAGTGGATCCCTGCACACTGTGGAATTGCAGGAGAGGAAGTAGCTGACATACTGGCAAAAGCAGGTGCAAAAAAGGAACAATTCCAGCACAGAATATCACTGATTGAAGCACAAACTCTCATCAAAAGGAACAATTCCAGCACAGAATATCACTGACTGAAGAAAAAACTCTCATCAAAAGAAAATAAAAACATACATGGAGTCAGACAACAGGCAGCAACTTTCTACAGGATCCTATTCAAAAGCTAAGCAAACCACAATTTTTAGGCTCTGCACAGGACACTGCAGACTACAAGCACATCTCCACAAAATGAAGCCTGTCCAAAGTGACCAATGCCCATGTCAAAAGGGTCCCCAGCTCCAGAACACACTCTGTAGACATAGTACTTATGTAAAACAGGTAATATAATCGCTTCACTCAGACACGACGGACTATCAATAAAACTAGTGAGTAATGATGTGCACACAAGAAAACATACAAAACACAATACACAAAACATATTCAACGTTTCAACCACAAGGTCTTTATCAAGAAATGCACAAAACACCAAAAGATGATGAATGTAAATTATTACACCACACAAACGTATCCAACAGAAATATGGAAATGAGATGCCGGAAGGACAGGAAAACATAAATATATGAGGAAACGAAACAAACAAAAAGATAATGTAAATGATGGAACAAAATGAATCAAGACCACACCAACCCAGTACGAGACAAAAGAGTGGTTGGAATTGAGTACAAAAGGCTTGAGGGTACCCAATTAAAAAATAAGACAATTTTCTAGAGCATACCTAGATCTATCATTGGTGGTGCAGGATCTGATGGCAGTGACCTGAAAATCACAAGCACCATGATGACCATCGCAGTTGAAGTGTGTGGCCACAGGAGTAGGGGTTTTGTGCTTGATGGCATGAAGATGGTTACAAAAGTGATTTCTCAATCTTAAGCCGGTTTCCCCGATGTACTGTTTGCAGCGTTTACATATGATAACGTAAATAACATTACGGGATTCACATGTAAAGGCCCCCATCGAGGCCAGCTCCTTGGCGTGGAGATGGGGCTTAGTTCAGCCAGCAGAGGCTGGAAACTAAGACTGGCCGGGCCCTCCCACATTCGGGCAGGACCACAGTCTTGCCTAGCAAGTAAAGGTGCTGAAGTCAGTGACATTTGGCCAGAAGTCGCACCGCAACAATCAGAATGTCATGCATTATTGCACATGAATGTCTATATCTGCATTACCCCGTTATGGTGCTAACCCTGTGACGACTCACCAGGCAGGAGTAGCACCGGGCCCTATACCTCAAAAGGGCCCACCCCATACGACTGGAGGTCCTCTTCGATTGCCTTGTGGAGCCAGGAGGCACAAGAGTAATATCACTGACCAACAAATATTACCAACCAATGAGACACCACTTACAATAATGCACTGGAATGCTGAGGGTGTAAATAGCAAAAAAGATGGCTTTAGCAAGAAATTAGAATTAGAAAACACCCTTCTTAAGGAACAGGTCAGCATTTGTTGCATACAAGAGACACACTTCAGCAAAGATGTAGCCTTTAAAATTGCAGGTTATCAGTGCTTTAGAGCTGATCGAATAGACAGAAGAAAAGGAGGTATATTAACCCTAGTCAAAAATAATATCAGTGCACATCAAACTGAGCTATACATGGAAGGAGCAGAATATCAGGTCCTACAACTAAAGACCAAGAACACAGACTTCAACCTACTAAATTATTATTGTCCAAATGACCAGTCCCTTTCCCTGGACACAATACCGTACAGAGGAAGACTGATAGTATGTGGAGATTTTAATAGTCACTCTCAAAGCTGGGGTTATGACCACATGGATAAAAGAGGAGAAGAACTTGAAAGCTGGCAAGACGATAAATGTCTTCTATTGCTTAATAAGCCAAAAGATCCTCCAACATACTACTCAAGAGCATGGCAAACCACTTCCACGCCAGACTTGGCATTGTACTCAGCAGACCTAAACTGGGAAATCAATAGAACAGTGGGGAAGCAACTTAGAGGTAACGACCATCGACCAGTCCTCCTTAGTATTAAAAATTAACTCACAGGAAATGCATGTAGCCTTCCAAGATGGAATTATAAAAAAGCAAATTGCGGACTATTTAAACACCGCAGTAGTGTTTTAGCTGGACAAATAGATATGGAAGGAAAAGACATAAATGCCATAGTCAAAGAGTTCAATAAATGTATTCATCAAGCTGCCAAGGAAGCAATACCAAGAGGAGCACGCAAACAATACAAGCCATACTGGAGTGAACAACTAGAACTGCTGCAAGAGGAATTAGAAAAAGCACGGACGGAAGTGGAAAATAACCCAAGTCAGGAACATCACAACAAACACCAACACGCAAAAGCTAAATTCCAAAGAGCCAAACTAGAAGCTAGAAGAAAGAGCTGGAAAGAGAAAACAGAATCCTTAAATTTTGAAAAGGATGGAAGAAAACTGTGGAAACTGGTCAAACAACTAAATGATGAGGGAACAGGAAGAAGCACAAACATAACACTCGTACAGAATGGCAAAATGATTACAGGAAAGCAAGCAGTAGATAATTTCGCTAGGATATTTGCTCAAGACTACAATATTGAAATTAGTCCAGAGAAACAGCATACACTGCGGAGCGACCAAAAAAGTAAATTGGAACATGCTCAGACTAGAATCAGTGATGAAAACAGCACATATGAAATTATGGATACATTGTTCACATATAGTGAATTGGAATTAGCAGTCTCTAAACTAAAGCTAAATAAGTCCCCAGGTATTGATGAAATATCAAATGAAATGATAAAGAATCTAGGAACAACAGCCACAAGGAAACTATTGGACATCCTAAATATTAGCTGGACTACCGGGAAAATACCACAAATCTGGAGAGAATAAATTATGGTCCCTTTGCTTAAACCTGGAAAAGATGGAACAACACCAACTAGCAACAGACCAATTAGTCTTACAAGTTGCCGGTGCAAAACAATGGAGCGCATCATAAACCTAAGACTAAAATTTCACCTGGAAAGTAGAAAATTCCTTGCACCACAGCAGGCAGGTTTCAGGCAATGCTACTCCACAGAGGATCAAACCACATACCTCTCACAGGAAATTGAGGATGCTTTCCAAGACAAAAAAATCAGTTTTAGTGGCATGGATTGATTTACAGAAGGCCTTTGATAAAGTATGGAAAGAAGGATTGCTTCAAAAAATGAGAAACTACAAGATATGTGGAAATATGTATAGATGGACGAAAACCTTTCTTCACAATAGAAGAGCCAGAGTACAAGTAAATGGCAAAAAATGTAGGAAAGTATTACTACGCCATGGAGTGCCTCAAGAAGGAGTTCTATCACCCACTCTTTTTCTCATATTTATCAATGATCTAATTGAAGAAATACCCTGTGGAACTAAGGCAGCACTATATGCAGATGACGTGGTTCTATGGTGCACACATGAGAGCGCCATGGTTGCCACAAAAATGCTTCAGAGAGCCATGGACATTTTGACTAATTGGGCTGACAAATGGTGTGTAAGTATCAATATAGAGAAGTCAGCAACAACCCTTTTTACACTTTCACCAAAACAAAGAGCAGGAAACATCTATGTAAATAAAACTATCTTAAAGGTAGATGACCAACCCACATATCTTGGTGTAACATTTGATGCCAAAATGACATGGAAACATCATATCAGCAAAGCAGAAACAAAGGCTAGAAGGAAGATAGCTATACTAAGAAAACTGAGTGGGACAACTTGGGGAGCTAATGAAAGAATTCTAAAAAATGTATACCAGCAAGCCATTCGACCACACTTGGAATATGGTTCTACAGCATGGAGTTCATCATCAAACACTACACTACAAAACCTAGATAGAGTACAGAACCAAGCACTTAGAATCATTACAGGCGCAATGAGATCCACACCAATCATAGAAATGCAGAATATCGAAGGGATGCAGTCATTGAAAGAGCGTAGAGATACTAAAATTATAATTCATGGAGAAAAGTTTCTTTCCCACCATAGTCACCCAATGAAGGAAAGATTCCAGAATCTGTCACAAGGATGGCTTAAAAGAAGCAGCTTCATACACCAGGCCAAGCGTCTACGTAGACAGGAATTGGATCTGCCAGAGGTAACAATACCACTGACATCTCAACCAGAACACACCCCATGGGAAAAACGGACATGCCTACCAGTGACCATCCAAACAACAGTAGCAGGTGTGCATGGGGATGAACATCAGAATAATCTGCAGAAAAGAATAGCAGCTCTAAGTTTCCTTGATGATGTTTACCCAAGTGATCTATGGACCAGAGTATATACAGATGGATCAGCACAGAATGCAGTAAAAAATGGAGGAAGTGGTGTATATGTAGAATACCCAGATGGCACCACTGATACCACTTGTATACCAACAGGGAATTACTGCAACAACTATGACTCTGAAGTCAAAGCTATTTATACAGCTGCAGAGAAACTGTTAACATTGGACAGGACCTCACACCCTATTGTAATACTTACAGATGCAAGGTCAGTACTAGAGGCATTACAATCCAATAAACTTCCAGAGTTAAAAGAGGTATTGTCCATAGTACAAAATAGGTGTAGAGTTATACTGCAATGGATTCCATCACACTGTGGAATAGCAGGAAATGAGAGAGCTGATCAACTCGCCAAGGAAGGTGCTAACATGCAGCAACCGGATGTACCAATCAGCTATCACCAAAAGAAATCCATGATAAATGCACAACGAAAGCCTAACTTACCTCCACGGGACGACTACCACCTACTTAACAAAGAACAGGTCATCATATTTTGACTGAGAACTGGACACAATAGACTAAATAGCCATATGTATACAAAATTTAAAATTGGCACAACAGCAAAGTGTAATTGTGGACAAGTCAACCAGACTTCAGAACATATCCTTCAAGAATGTGCAAACTATGACACATTAAGATGCACATACTGGCCTTCTGATACACCAATGAATGTTAAACTTTATGGTACAAAACAAGAAATGGAAAACACTGTCCAATTTATACAAGAAACAACACTGCAGATATAGACATTATTAGTGAACAAAAGAAGAAGACGAAGAAAACATGTAAAGGCCTCATTGATTTAGATAGTGGCCTTGGGAAATTAAATTGGAGCACATCTGAACCACATATGGGCATGTATAGCAACGGCCACGTGAGCAACGCACAGTGCCAAAATGGTCGGGAACAGAAGACTTAAGGTGGTTATGGTCCAAAATGTTGTTCAGATTTTTGCCAGAAATATATACATCACAACATGGAAAAATGATAATAAATAAAAACATTATTTATTTTGTGGATGATGGCATGCAGGTTATTGATGTTGAACTACAGGTTATTGATGATGGCATGCAGGTTATTGATGTTGAACTACAGGTTATTGATGATGGCATGCAGATTGCAGATGTTAGTATAGAAAAAGTTGAACTCAAGTGCTGTTCAATAGTTATTCTCAATTATGGTAGAATGCTGAATACAAAGTCAAATAATAGAACAATCCCCTCCCTTCTAGAAATCAAGTAACATTGGCTCTCAGGACTTGGAGTCACAGCCATATCAGTCAAGTAACATTGGCTCTCAGGACTTGGAGTCACAGCCATATCAGTCAAATATCTTTGTAGCCTTTATATTTTGTGGGATTCTTTTTTAATGTAAAAACAAAAGACACAAATACATATACCTAGGACATAAGCCTCTACCTGTTTAAATGTAAGCCTCTACCTGTTGAAATGTGTTTAATGTATGTTCTGTAATGAAACATATGTTTACTCATTGATGTTTCTTCATTGTACAACTTTATGTTTATGGGATTGCATTTATTATTACATACAAACAATTTTAGTAAATAGTTCTTCCATGCAGTCAGAATTGCCATGTGTCATTCAAAGAAGACCTACTCATGCCATGATATTAGAGGACCTGCTCATGTCCTGACAATAGAAGACCTTCTCACACTGTCATTATAAGACCTACTTATATCTTGATATTATAAGACCTTCTCACACTGACATTATAAGACCTTCTCACGCTGACATTATAAGACCTTCTCACACTGTCATTATAAGACCTTCTTATATTTTGATATTATAAGACCTTCTCAAGCCGTGACATATATCTTAAAAATAATAAGACAAATGTGTTGGTAATCTAAAACTATGAGAAATCAGTTGATGTATTCAGCATTCTAGATGTATTACATGTGTAGTTACCGATAAGCAGCTCTGGTATAATTCCTAAAGAAATGGTAGAAAAATGTTGTGACAGTTGAGGTAGAGAAAACTGGCATGCCAGTAGCATATAGTTGGTCATATCATGATATGTCTGTGTATATGTATATACATGTACAGTGCATTTATTCTACAAGAAATATGTGCAGAATACATTGAAATAAACATGGATATCTACAATTCTGCGAACACCCCCCCCCCCCAGCTTTAATATAACTTTGCTAATAAGCAATTTTCATTAAAATACAATTTCTGCCATAAAAAGGTGTGTGTGTGTGTGTGTGTCTGTCTGTGTGCTGTGGTTGTGTGTGTGTGAATTAAAATAACAACAACATACTTGAGGATACAATAAAAATGGGGGTAAGTTTCTTATATTATATCTAATATATCTTGCAGTAAGAGAAACCTTTCTGTCTTACCAGATGTTAGTATTGTTGTTCTATAGCAAATATAATCTACTGTACATGATGATGATAGATGTGACCCACAAGATCTCAATCTGAGCCACAAAGTCCGTCACAGTAATGTACAAGGACATCACAGGCACATATATATTAGAGGAAAACTAAGAAGACGATGGACCAGCGACATCGAAGAGTGTATGAACATGTCTCTGGCCAATGCAGGCCTGCTTGTCCGGAACAGACATGAGTTCAGAGTATCTATGACAAAGACAACCTTCTGGAAAGAATATGTCACTTGATATATACATATACCAACACTGTGCTACCAATGTCAAACATGGTCTTTAACAGCTCCGCAGCAAAGAAAAATTGTCACATGTGAAATAAAGTGTCTGAGGAAAGCTGCAATGGTTACCAAACTAGATAAAATAAGAAATGATGAAATTAGGAAAAGAGTTGGTATAATGTCATGTGTTGAACATATTGAGAGACAGCAAGCAAAATGGTTCGGTCACCTTATGAGAATGAAGCCAAACCAAATACCAATAAGAGCATATAATACAAGAATATCCGGGCGTAAAGTCAAAGGTAGACCAAGAAAACGGTGGATAGAAAACATTAAGATAACCTTGAACAAACATGGACTAAATGCAACCTCGGCGACACATCTGGCCTTGAAACAACAGCTTAAGATACCACCCCTACGCTTAACGGCAAGTGTGAATGCGATCAACAATCATTCACCTGGGGATAGACAATAGACAATATATATATTTATATACGCACGCACCCAAGCACACACACACACACACACCCAAGCACACACACCCAAGCACACACACACACACACACCCAAGCACACACACATACATACATACATAGATATAGACCAAGAATAGATATTCCAACATTTTAATTCACATAAAATACACAAATTGAATTGTACCCATCAAGAATATTCATGTTTCTCTGATACAAGCTCACAATTCATCTTACTCTACCTTACTTGTGTGTTGAGTGGATGAGTTATACGGCAGATAGTAGACACAAGCTGTACACACACACACACACACACTCACCTCTGAACAAGATACAAAGATAGGACAGAGTCCTGTAGCTGAGTACACACACACACTCACCTCTGAACAAGATACAAGGATAGGACAGAGTCCTGTAGCTGACGTGAAGAATGTTCTAGCTCATTGGTGACTGCACTAAAAACCCAGATCTTGCCTGCTTGCGTACCTAGCAGGATGTGGTCCTTGTTGACGGGCAGCATACACAAGACTCGTCCATCTCGGAACATTGTCCCCATACCCTGATGGTGGGAGTCATAATTGTGCAAGTGAATGGAGAGTGACAGAAATAAACAAATGTGTCAGAAATTTCATGAGCATAGAGAAATGTACACACACTGTCTCTCCTCCCCTTACTATCTCTTCTCTCTCATCCTAGTCTATTTGACAACAGTGGCATGACAAAGTCAAGATTGGAAATAGTGCAGGATGCAGTGGATGACCAGGGGAATTCTGAATGCCTCGCAGCAGTATTCTATACTGGGTAGCCTTTCTACCCATTATGCCAGCTAGCAGCATGATCTATGTAGTCCATTGAGACCAGTTGTAACATGAACATGCTGGTAGGTTGGTTGGTTGCTGATCCAGCGGCCCATGGGCTCATGTCCTTTGGCCCAATGCCATTGTGTGATATATACGTCTGTTTGTGAGCTGTTGTTTTTTTCTATATAATGTGCTCCATTTATCTGGCCCTGGAGGGAGAAGCATTTTCCTGATGTCATCCAGTGCAGGACATTCAAAAAGGTGGTGGTCAAATTTCATAGGGATATGTTCACAGCCAACACCCTGAGTGTGTTGTGGTTGTATTCTGTTCAAGTGATTGTTAAGCTGTACATGTTGTGTGTGCAGTCGGAAGATGATACTCCGGTCTTTCCTTCCCAGGAGGTTGATGTCTTTAGGATTTGGGCTGGTCATATATTTATAGATTTCCCTCGCAGTGTTTCCCATGGTCCATCTGTTCATCCAATTCTTTATTCGCAGATTTCAACATCATTTTAACTGTGTGCATGGTTGTTTGTGTATATGGCTGTTCTTGTTGTGTTCCCTTCTTTGCTAGTCTGTCTGTCTTGTCATTGCCAGGTGTGTTTGAGTGGCCAGGAATCGACTGCATAACAATGCTGACCTTACACGATGCAAGCAGCTGGTTGACCTGGTGATATATTTCAACTAGCTCAGGCTTACAATGTCCATCACATACTAATGTTTGAAGAGTGGATATAGAATTTGTCAAAATCACAATGTTTTGGACTTTTAATGTAAAGGCATTGAATATAATCTTCAGGTGGTACAAGGCAACGTCTAGTGCTGTCATTTCAGCTTCATAGTTAGAATATATCTCCCCGCAGGCATCAAACAACTCATCAGATGTTTTGTCTGGATAGACACCATAACCTGCTTTGATGGTGGTTTTGAAGGCAGACCCATCTGTATAGACATGAATCCATTTTCCTGGGTTGGTGTCTTTATTGTTTTCTGTGTTGTTTTCATAAGCCTTACAGGGTCCGAAAGATTAGTTGCATTATCTCTTAATTGTGTCTTTATTTCCGGAAATGTAAAACGTGTGTGGTGGTAAACAATTTTTCTACTCTTTGCAGTTCTTGTCTCTTGTCTGGGAGGTGATAGCTGTCTTTTATTTCATTGACATGGCTGAGAACTGTATTTTGTTTTATTCTGTAGTTTACTTGCCAGTTTTCTACAAGTTGTTTATTTGGGTGGTCTTTGTTCATTCTTTTGTTTTTTTCATAAGCTTCCATTGCAGTTATATCTCTCTGTATCTCAAGGGGTTCTACATTTGTATGTATTTCACATGCAGCCGTTGGTGCAGATCTCATTGCTTCACTAATAAGACGTAGGACATTGTTCTGCACTCTGTCTAGAGACTCTATATTTGTCGTGGAACATATCGTCAGTATAGCACTGTTGAATTCTAATGCAGAACGTATGTAACCAAGATATTACTGCTTCTAGAGATTACAAGACACACTGTTATGATGTCAGCGGTAGGCAGCTGTGACAAACCCTACATACTTACGCTGTTGTCCACAGAGCGCCTGGTTCTGTCTGGGTGTAGGCTGTCATCTCTGTAGTCTAGCAAGTTGAGCCAGCTCAGCTGCATGTACTCGTTGTCTCCACTGGCCACCCACAGTCGGATGTTCTTACTGTCAAGCAGCTGCAACAAAAAGTCACAGACTCAACACAAATGTTAGGAATGTTGTGTCAGAGGTTGTGAATTAAACAATGAATAAAGCAGTGAGAGTGACTGTTATCTATCTATGTCACATGTCCTTTACAGAACGTTGCCTTCACTGCCACTCTGTAAACCTCTCGGATCTATACAAGTTGTCCAGCCTCTTCCAGTTCAGAAGGTCTTCGATATTCTGTGTACATCATAGTCTTTATCTGCCTTGTTCTCTTTCCTGGAACTTTTTTCTCTATGATTAATTTTTGTAAACCATTGTGTCTCTTGATATGTCTGAAATATGTTCGCTTGCATTTTTTGATAGTTTTGAGGCACCAGTCTTCTTCTATAATCAGGCCGTTTCGGAGGGTCTGCATTAGTTCATCTTTCTGTCCATGATATTCTTAGCACATCTCTATAACATTTCATTTTAAATGCCGATATTTTCTTTTCCATTGCAGATGTCTTTGCACAGTCTCACAACTATCTGTTGCCCACATATCACAACAATATGTTGTCACTTTTTCTAACACAACAATCACTTTTTCCATACTAACACAACAATTACCGTACTTTTTTCCATACTAACACAACAATTACTTTTTTCCATACTAACACAACAATTACTTTTTTCATATTAACACAACAATTACTTTTTTCCATACTAACACAACAATTACTTTTTTTTCCATACTAACACAACAATTACTTTTTTCGTACTAACACAATTACTTTATTCCATACTAACACAACAATTACTTTTTTCCATACTAACACAACAATTACTTTTTTTCATACTAACACAACAATTACATTTTTCCATACTAACACGTGCTTCGCTGTAACCAAAAAGAAATGGAAGTATTCTATGATAATTTAGGTTAACATAAAACTAGTTTTTGCTAGATATCAATATATCTGTGATTGATCTGGCAGAGAGTCTTTATTTTTCAGACATATCAGGGTTGCAAGGCCGTATTGTTGGAGGGGATGATAGAAACAGTAGAAGCAGAGGTAGACCAAAGCGTTGTAAAGAAATATTCAGGAATGCATGCACTTGTCACTAGAAGCCGGACAACTTGCCAAAGATTGCTGGGATTCCAGGAGATTCATAAGGAAGACTATGTTCTGGAAAGAGAATACGTCATATGACAAATCAGGGATGCCAGAATCTGGCCATATCATGAGGAAATTTCATAAACTTTTCCATTTTTAAGTGTTACCAACAATGAAATTTATGATTGGTCAATTTTTCTATTATTGGTCAATTTAAAACTGTGTTCACAATTAGAATTATGCTCATTTTGGGCCAAATGTTAGCTGAAATGTACTAGTAACAAAAATCTATTTCAACAATGTGAAAACCCTGAGTACACCTGTTATTCTTTACCAAAATGGTAACTCTTAGTTCGGACACACATGAGGCATCGTAGTTATTGTAGTCCGAAGGGGCGTTACAGACCTGACATATTTATTACCCAGCGGTGAATTAAATAGCCCTCGTTGAGGCTTGGCACATTTTATACAGGATCCAGACTAGATCATGTAAAAGATTTATTCTTTGTGTAGCATTAACGCAACGAACTTGTTTTCATGATAATTTATCAATTCGTGGTCAGCAAATATTCTGTCCAAAATAAACTATTATGCCACCATTAAAACGAGCTGCAGATAGCATAGATATATTGTTATATGTTCTGATAAGACAAGAATTATAAAAAAGGCATATCTAGATCGTGTAGGAATATGAATTCTTTGTGTACCATTCATGTAACGAATGTTGTCTGTGTCATCTGTAATTTATCAATCGCTGTTGGAAAATATTCAGTCCAAAATAAACTATTTCCTGTCCATGAAAAATAACTTATCATAATATCTGTAGATAGATCTATTGTTATATGTTCTGATAAGACAAGAATTATAAAAGAGCCATATCTAGATCATGTAAGAATATGAATTCTTTGTATACCATTCATGTAACGAATGTTGTCTGTGTCATCTGTAATTTATCAATCGCGGTTGGAAAATATTCAGTCCAAAATAAACTATTTCCTGTCCATGAAAAATAACTTATCATAATATCTGTAGATAGATCTATTGTTATATGTTCTGATAAGACAAGAATTATAAAAGAGCCATATCTAGATCATGTAAGAATATGAATTCTTTGTATACCATTCACATAACGAATGTTGTCTGTGTCATCGGTAATTTATCAATCTCGGTTGGAAAATATTCAGTCCAAAATAAACTATTTCCTGTCCATGAAAAATAACTTATCATAATATCTGTAGATAGATCTATTGTTATATGTTCTGATAAGACAAGAATTATAAAAGAGCCATATCTAGATCATGTAAGAATATGAATTCTTTGTATACCATTCATGTAACGAATGTTGTCTGTGTCATCGGTAATTTATCAATCTCGGTTGGAAAATATTCAGTCCAAAATAAACTATTTCCTGTCCATGAAAAATAACGTATCATATATCTGTAGATAGATCTATTGTTATATGTTCTGATAAGACAAGAATTATAAAAGAGACCATATCTAGATCATGTAGGAATATGAATTCTTTGTATACCATTCATGTAACGAATGTTGTCTGTGTCATCGGTAATTTATCAATCTCGGTTGGAAAATATTCAGTCCAAAATAAACTATTTCCTGTCCATGAAAAATAACTTATCATAATATCTGTAGATAGATCTATTGTTATATGTTCTGATAAGACAAGAATTATAAAAGAGCCATATCTAGATCATGTAAGAATATGAATTCTTTGTATACCATTCATGTAACGAATGTTGTCTGTGTCATCGGTAATTTATCAATCTCGGTTGGAAAATATTCAGTCAAAAATAAACTATTTCCTGTCCATGAAAAATAACGTATCATATATCTGTAGATAGATCTATTGTTATATGTTCTGATAAGACAAGAATTATAAAAGAGACCATATCTAGATCATGTAAGAATATGAATTCTTTGTATACCATTCACATAACGAACGTTGTTTGTATCATCGGTAACTTATCAATCTCGGTTGGAAACTCATCCTCACCAATGAACACATATATAGCCTATAGAATAAGTTGACTGTATGCATGGCTACACATACACACAACAGTAATTTGTTTACTATCTAATATGTATATGTTATATGTTTCTGTTGTGAAAATGTTGCAGAGAGGGCATTTGAGATGTCTAGCTGTGAAGTTTCTGGGTTGTGTCCCCTGATTGAAATAGAAAGGTCTCTCTTCTCTCCCTTGACTGCTCTAATTGCAATTGAAATGACAGTGGGCGTGCCAGTGAACACTCCTAGTACTAATTTATTGAGATCTCCTAGAAAACTAAAAGTTTGTCCAGTCTCAGGTGTGTGAGCTATACTGGTGATTTATCAGAGAAGATATGAGAAAATGCTTGTAAATAAAACTCAGACATAATTGATATCCTGTAAATTAAATGTTACTGTACATACTTGTGTTGCCATACACTCCACAGTTGTCCTAACAGAGACAAGTAGAACCTCTCGTAAGCTGAACAGCTCTGCAGAACTCAGTCTATCAAACACTTCTATAGCCTGGTAAAATTGGAAGTAACCTCATTAAGACAAACAGTGATGCACAAAACTTCATTGAGACATAAGGTGGCACACAAAACCTCATTGAGACAAACAGTGGTGCACAAAACTTCATTGAGACAAACAGTGGTGCACAAAACTTCATTGAGACAAAAGGTGGCACACAAAACTTCATTGAGACAAACAGTGGTGCACAAAACTTCATTGAGACATAAGGTGGCACACAAAACCTCATTGAGACAAACAGTGATGCACAAAACTTCATTGAGACATAAGGTGGCACACAAAACCTCATTGAGACAAACAGTGATGCACAAAACTTCATTGAGACATAAGGTGGCACACAAAACCTCATTGAGACAAACAGTGATGCACAAAACTTCATTGAGACAAACAGTGGTGCACAAAACTTCATTGAGACAAAAGGTGGCACACAAAACTTCATTGAGACAAACAGTGATGCACAAAACTTCATTGAGACATAAGGTGGCACACAAAACCTCATTGAGACAAACAGTGGTGCACAAAACTTCATTGAGACAAACAGTGGTGCACAAAACTTCATTGAGACAAAAGGTGGCACACAAAACTTCATTGAGACAAACAGTGGTGCACAAAACTTCATTGAGACAAACAGTGGTGCACAAAACTTAATTGAGACAAACAGTGGTGCACAAAACTTCATTGAGACAAACAGTGGTGCACAAAACTTCATTGAGACAAACAGTGGCACACAAAACAAGTGACCAGAATACACCGTTATATATCTTTGCACATTGACTAATGTCAATCATCCCTCCCCAAGTAAACGATGGTTGATCATGTCCACCTTGCTGCTACACATACAGGTGGGAGCCTTAGTTTTTTTCAAGGCTCCATGTTTGTTCCATGGCTCAACGTCCATGTTTGTTCACGGTTATTTTGATGTTTTCTTTCCGTGTGTTAGTATAAAAGGAATGCTCAGTCATGTCTGATATTTGTTTTATCAATCAACTTGTAAACAGCAATCAGCTTCCCTGGAGTG
Source organism: Meghimatium bilineatum (assembly GCA_034231615.1). Lineage (NCBI taxonomy): Eukaryota > Metazoa > Mollusca > Gastropoda > Stylommatophora > Philomycidae > Meghimatium > Meghimatium bilineatum. The sequence goes on along the minus strand of CM067317.1, from coordinate 1,720,054 downwards.
CTAGGCATGTCTGATATTTGTTTTATCAAAGAACTTATGAACATCAATCAGCTTCCCTGGAGTGCTAGGCATGTCTGATATTTGTTTTATCAAAGAACTTATGAACATCAATCAGCTTCCCCTGGAGTGCTCAGGTATGTGATACCCTGGTAAAGATCAAAAATGGGAAAAAAAATGCAAACAAAAAATACAATCGAAAATATTTTTTTTTAAATTACCGGTACTCACCTTAATTTCCAATGTCTGGCAAAACAAAACTAGAATAATAGTGCCGAGGAAACACATGTAAAACATGTAGATGTTACTTGCCTTGTCCGATCAATTGTTCTCTAGGCCTAGATCTAGTGTCTGTAGTCAAGTCAATAGGGACCTATATTCTTGTCCGGTGTTATTTCATAATGAAACCACTGTTTTACTACCATATATCTACTTTGAAAAAATTATTAATTTTATCATCAAAATCACAATCCATAATGATTTTTATTGAAAACCAGATAAAACCTGACTCATGTTGATCGTTCTAATTTGGACAGATGGCTCGGATTGTAAAATTACATCTCACCTATTCTTCTCTCATGCTGACATAATGGTGGAAAAGGAAGTCTAATTATATAGCTAGCTAGGATTCACTGCTTCCTGTCATGTAAACATTAAACATCATGTTTTTCCTATCGCTAAATCAATACATAGCAACAGGCACTATACTGCGCCAACTGATGTCATTTTGTAAACAGCCGGTGACGCAGTTTTACGGCGTGGTGAATGTTAACAAACAAATCTATGCCTTCATTGCTAAAAATGCATTTAACTCTGAAATTGCCAAGTGCCAGTATACGTCAACCATTCAATCATGTGGTATATATTTATTATTTAGTAAATATATATATATTTGCTGGTGTCAATGAAAAGCAAGTACAGTGAAAGATCTCTTATTTGTGTAGGACAAGAGAAGGATTCAGCACAGGGTGAAAGTCATTAGGGAAAGAATTTAGCACAGTTGGGATCCATTACTGAGATGAATGTAGCAGCGTAAGGTTAACAATAGACATAGTTTGAGACACAGACACACACACACACACATATATATAACTTGGATCACCTTGGGTCTGTAATCTGGTACTTGATTGAGACACTGCGTAATCAACTCCTGATAGTCTGGCCAGGGCGCGCATCCTTTTTTGGTGACTGGTGGGATGGGAAAGTTCTGATAACAGATTCAAAAACAAGAACATATTGAATGTTTTGCTCAACAAGAGTACATTATGCATGCTTTTATGGATGCTTATACACATGTATACATATACGCACATGTGTGTGCAAACACGTGCCTGCACACACACACACTCAGGGACAGTTACCATCTGGTCTGCTAGAATACATGTTGCACACTTATATTTATGTATAGATTCACTCATCTTTTACACACATAAACATATTCCTTGAGAGGCCTGCAGACATACAAGCATAAACATATTCCTTGAGAGGTCTGCAGACATAAAAGCATAAACATATTCCTTGAGACACACAAAATATTCCTTGAGAGGCCTGCAGACATACAAGCATAAACATATTCCTTGACAGGTCTGCAGACATACAAGCATAAACATATTCCTTGAGACACACAAAATATTCCTTGACAGGTCTGCAGACATACAAGCATAAACATATTCCTTGAGACACACAAAATATTCCTTGACAGGTCTGCAGACATACAAGCATAAACATATTCCTTGAGACACACAAAATATTCCTTGACAGGTCTGCAGACATACAAGCATAAACATATTCCTTGAGACACACAAAATATTCCTTGAGAGGCCTGCAGACATACAAGCATAAACATATTCCTTGAGAGGTCTGCAGACATACAAGCATAAACATATTCCTTGAGAGGCCTGCAGACATACAAGCATAAACATATTCCTTGAGACACACAAAATATTCCATGAGAGGCCTGCAGACATACAAGCATAAACATATTCCTTGAGAGGCCTGCAGACATACAAGCATAAACATATTCCTTGAGAGGCCTGCAGACATACAAGCATAAACATATTCCTTGAGACACAAAATATTCCTTGAGAGGCCTGCAGACATACAAGCATAAACATATTCCTTGAGAGGCCTGCAGACATACAAGCATAAACATATTCCTTGAGACACACAAAATATTCCTTGACAGGCCTGCAGACACACAAAATATTCCTTGACAGGCCTGCAGACATACAAATATTGCATAAAAGGTTGCCCCCCACTCCCATTTAATACTGCTAATGTTGTCACAGCAACATCAGTGTGTGAGAGTTAATATATTAAAGCACACAAATTAAACATTAGCCTAACTAACCTCTGCAAAGGCTTTGTCTGTTTCACTGTTACACTTGAGATTGTCAAATGGGTGAATACCTCCGGTAAGGACCATGTACATAAGGATTCCCAGAGAGAAGATGTCTGCCTGCAGGACAATTTAAATGTCATTCAATCATTCCAAAGTGATTATAAAACATTTATAAAAAATATATGATGATATTTCCTGGCTAAATGATAAATAATGATAAATTGTAGTCAGCAGAAAATGGCCAGACAAGAGTATTGTTCAAGAGTTTATCAATACATATTTCAAGCAAAAATTCCCAGGGATTTCAAGTGGTTTGACCACTTCATCAAGGTCTTCAAGTGGTTTGACCACTTCATCAAGGAAATTATCTATGCAATGGCTATTAAAATCAGATTTCTCATGACAATTCAAAGATGGTTGGTTGGTTCCCGATCCAGCATTGCATCGACTCATGGCCTTTGACCCAACAATGCACAGATTCATCTATGAATACGATATGATGAATCTGTGTGTTTACAAGTCTGATTAATGTCACTATCTACTTCCATTGTTCCAATTTCTACCAAGGGTAATAACACACAAATATCAACGATTCAGCCAAAAGGCCTTCATCAAAAACATAACATGATACACAATGATTAAAAACAGCAATGTTCATGTTCTCATATTTACTGCTGGACAAGAGGAGAAATCTGACAAGAGTATGAATGATAACAAAAATAGAAGGATACAGATGCAACAAAAGCAAGCAGACAGTTTCTTACAGAATATCATGAGATATTGAGAAATTATCCACCAATCCGCATCCCTAAATAATGATGAAATTTTAGTCAAAACTTATAATGTGTATAGAATACATTGTAATACACAATGCAAGAAGGTGCAAGGGGTCTTGCATTGCTCTCGTGTGGACCCAGGTTAGCAGATAACCAAGATCCTAAAAGTACCTCCTCATGGTGCACCCTGGAAACAGAAATACAGTGGCTCTTGCTGTATTCCTGGCTAACACTTTTATAGGCTCGTGTCCATGGATGATGTAGATGGAATGAGAATTATCTGCAGAGAGACAGAAAATATCTCTGAAATCTCTACACCATTACATCCAACATATGTAAGGCATCTGTGCTTTTCGACTTGACCAGCTTAACAAGCAGAAACATTGGAGGGGTGACCAATGTCAATGTCCCTAACATACAGTGATTTTACAAGAACAAACCATCTATGAAAAGGTAACACGCTAGAGGGCAGTGTAGTGTAAGTGAGTCGATTCAGTAGCCACAGAGCTACAATGGTCCAGCACAAGACCACCTGGCATAAGTGCTGTTCATGCTCGAGAACACACAGAAGCCGACATGTCCCACCACAGTTGATCCCATTCAAAGTAGAAGTCATTACTCAGATATTGGACATGCCAACTTGAACCTGGGTATGGAAGAAAGCTTTGAATACAGATCCCCATTGCACACAGGACAAGCACTGAACAAATGTCGGGGAGCGCATTGTTCAAATCTCTGACCGAAGCAGTGTTGAGACTCGGAATCTGGACACTGGGGGCAATGTAGAGGAGGTGCAAGTCTCTGACGACACTGCAAACCTAGCCCAACTTGACTGTCGGCCGTTGCCCAACACGGATCATACAGAGAGAATTGGGTTCAGTACCCAAGGGCCCACTGCGAAGCCCTCACCAGAGATTCATATTTTACTTACATCTTTGGGTAATATACGCAATGGTGAATAATCCAAATACATAGCCCATGCCTGACGATGGATTGGAAGGCCATCTCAAGTGGACAAGGCGAGTGCGTGAGAAATGCACAGGTCAAATCCCAGACCCCTGACGTGTTTGGCAAAGCAGCACCTCATCGAGGAAGATGTATCAACCCTAGTATAATTCGACTGTCGCCGTCACCCAACACGGCTCATAAGGAAGAAATTAGGTCTGGGACTTAGGGACACAAAGGATGGTAATGGAATGGTCTTCCTACACAAGGAACAGCTCGCTGGCTGCAAAGCGCCGTGTCAGAGGATAGACAAACAATGGGTGACCCAAGCAAAGTATCAGCTCACTGAGTCTTGTCTCATGTAACCCCCCCCCCCCCCCCCCTCCCCTTGAGTAGAAGGCTCCTCCAATAGGCATTGCACCAAGCTGATAGGTGAAGCCTCCTGGGTATGAATGAAAGCTCATAAACCTCCCCATTGCACATAGGAAGTAAGAACTAATCACTTGTAATTCCTGGGGTTCTCTAACAAACAAACAACACAATGCAAGTGAAAATACACAAACAAACATGTCAACATCAACATGACAACTGTACTATACAGAATGATCACATGATACCATCGCTACTCCCTACCAATATCAAATGTGGTCACTAACAACAAAGACACAAGGAAACTTGTTACAACAGAAATGACTTGTCTATGTAGAGTTCTCAGAATAACAGTGAGAGACAGATTTAGAAATGAAAACAGACGACTAGCAAACACAATGCCAATCCTGGATTATATCAGAAGACAACAGATTAAGCGGTTCTCACATGCTTCCAGACTACTATCAGATCATCATCATTATCAAGTGCCATCTCTGCAAGGAAGGTTGGCTGCAACAGACTTCCAACATCCCCTGTCTCTTGTTTTGGTGGTGCTCCCTGCTAGACTGTAACCTGTCCATCTTGTAATGTTACTCTCCAACTTGCATCTCTACCTATCCCTTGCTCGCTTCCCTTCAACTTTACCCTCAAGTAAGGTCTTTAATAAGGTGTCATGTCTTTTAATGTGTCAGAAATATTTTATTTGCTTGATATTTATTACCATCAAATAGTGCCCCTTAAAAAAGCATTACTATACAGACACAATGAATACAAAACCAGAGACAGACCATGCAAAAGATAGATTACAGAAATAAAATATAGTCAACTCTTCTACCCCTGAAGCTGCAAGGTATAAAGGGGTATAAAGTGAAAAGAAACAGAAGTGAAAATAAATATAAAGATAGGCCTATACATGAAATAAATATTGAAACAGTAATAAAAATTTGAATTCTGCATCACAACAATGCTCCTGCACAGAGGGGTCAGTGAGATGTAAGTGAATGTTTGACACAGCATACCATTAGATTGCTCTCACAATTTCCAAACATGATTGTTCTTTATGCAAGGTCAATGATTCAATGACATTGAGCAGATTCAAGCCAATGCCAAGAGAAGTATCAGTGCTATTCTGACAAATGCCTACCAAGGGTGTTACCTTTATTGGGCAGAAACACTGGAATAAGTGTATCAATCACAAGGGAACTACTTTGTAAGAGATACAAGCAACTATTCTGTAAGTATAGGCCTAAGATTTTTCTGTTTGAAAAACATCTGGGAACTTATTCAACAACAGCACTGAGATATAATAATTGTAACACCTAGCATTGACATCCATATCTAACCTTGATAACAAATATAGCAAAAACAAGTACCTGGAATGAGTAAATCTCTCCCCGAATAACCTCAGGAGCTCTGTAAGCTGGAGTTCCCTCCTGGGCTGTCAGGCCAAACAAAGTTGTGAACTGAGAGATACCATAGTCTGCTATCTTAGCATTGATCTGCCGAGAGACATTTCGTGCTGACTTAATGTATGATCAAGGTCACCAACCTCTGGGCAAACATTTAGTCATATACTACAACAGATATATTCTGTAACTGGTACAATGGAGGGATCCCTCTACAGACATTCTTTTATAACAAATCTCCCTATATAACAACACTTTTCACAATCCTCAATTATATTTATTCTTTATTGTTTGTACTGTATATACCGGTAGCTAATTTCTGTTATTACATACATATTTTGTTGGTCTGGTCAAAGTTGTTATAATGGGATTCCACTGTACCACTGCTTACTGGCTATTCTAATAGGCTTGCCAGAGAGTTGAAATTGATTATATTCAAATCTAAGATACAATATAGTCAAATTTCTAACATTTCATACATGCTCAAATTGACAAAAATATAAAAATAATAAAAAATATAATCTTAAACTGAATGGCCAATGACAATTAAAATTAAAAGATTGTTTAAACTTGGCAATGAAATGGTCAAATTCTGGCAGCCCTGTAATTGAACAGATAAATCTCATCATCATCAAGTGCCATGTCGGCTGGCATAGAATACATGTTAACTTTTGGCCATGTCTCTCCCCAGCTCTCTATTTCCAGCAATATGTATAAGAATCATTGTTGTTTCCGTGCCATGCCAGGTTGTCAAACTGTCTAATATTTTCTCATGTCACTCTCTATCTCTGTTGCCTTCAATTTTGCCCGTTGTGACTAAGTTCTCCAAACCTGCCTGTCCGTGAAGTGGTCAAAAAATGAAGATTGTCTTTTTCTTATATTATTGATTAAGCTCAGTTTCGCCTTTGACTCTTTCAACACCTCCGCATTAGTTTTCCTGGCCGTCCATGGTATTCTCAGCATTCTTCTGTAGAACCACATCTCTATTGCCTCTAATTTCTCACTTTCCAGTTTGTTTATTGTCCAAGACTCGCACCCATATGTTAGTATAGGGGTTATATAGCACTGCAGAACTCTCTTTCTCACCTCTAATGACAAGGTCACATATTACACAGTATATTTTTCATTTTTCTGAATGTTGTTTTTGTCTGCCCTATTCTGCTTCTTATTTCTGTTGAACTTCTTCCATCTGCTGTAATCATTGTACCTAAATATTTGAATTGGTGGACCTGTTTTAATACTATATCATTCACTTTGATCTTGCAAGTTGTGGTATTTTGTTTCTTTGAAATAACCATTACTTCTGTTTTCTTGATATTTAGGAAGAGGCCTTTCTCTTTACTTTCAGTGACTACTACATTAATTAAATCTTGAAGGTCTTCCTCACTTTTAGCATACAAAACAGTGTCATCCGCATATCTCAAATTATTAATGTTATGTCCTTCCACTGATATTCCTGGGATATCAACTATTGCGCACATTATATTTTCACTGTATAAAGTGAACAGGTCTGGTGAAAGTACACATCCCTGTCTAACTCCTTGTTTTATTTGTTGAAAAGGGCCAAATTGATTTCCTACTCTGATTGCTGCTGTTTGTAGCCAGTACATGTTCTTGATGATTCTTAAATCCTTACTGTCGATGTTCAAATTCTCTAGCATGTGTGTATAACTGCATTGTGTTAAACTTTATCAAAAGCTTTAGTGTAGTCTATAAAACTGAGGTACATGTCTGTTTTTACCTCTATATACCTCTATTATTGTTCTCAAAATATACATATTATTGTTAGTACCTTTGACTTCTATAAAGCCACATTGTTCTGGATTTTTTTCAGTTTTTATTTTGTTTCTCACTCTCTTCATGATGATTCTGAGCAGTATTTTGTTATTTGCTCATGAGGCTAATTGTACGGTGTTCCTCACATTCGGTGGTCTATGGTTTCTTAGGTAAGGCTATAAGTATGGATCTCATTAAGACATCGGGTTGTGTCCACTATTATTTATGTCATTCAGCACATTTATGATTATTTCAATTCCAGTCACCGAAAGCTACTAATTGCTCTAATGTGATATTGTCTGGTCTTGGGGATTTGCCATATTTATGTGCCTTAGGGCCTACCTTACTTCTGCTGTGAGTATTGATGGACCCTCATCGCTATATTGTATGTTTATCTTAGGTCTATTGTCATCATAAAATTCTTTGATATATTCTGACCTTCTCTGTACTATGTGATCTATTCCCATTAATACCTGCCCTGTCTTAGATTTTAGACACCCTGTAACTGTTTGCATTCATTTCCCTGTTGTCACATCCATTTGCTTATGTAGTAATGTTGTGACTTGATTGTAATGTGATTCTATTTCTGTGCATTTATTGTTCAGCCAGCTTTCTTTTGTTATTTTGCATTTCTCTCTTATCTCCTTATGTACCGGTATTTTCTGATATTCCTCTATCTTGTGTTTATTTTTTCGTCTGGTGCTCATCAATTCCAATATTCCTTCAGTCATCCATTTTTGTTTTGATGTATGTTTTACTTTTGGTATTATTTCTTTAGATGTTTGGTTTATCGAATGTTTTAGCATGTTCCATTGATCTTCATAACTCTGAATATTTGCAATGGCATTGTATCTATTTTGTACAATTATGTTGTATCTTTCTTTAATGTCAGCATCTGATTTCAATAAAGCTAAATCTAATTTCATATTTGTTGGTGCTCTCTTGATCTTCTTTAATCTTATACAAAATTTCTCCACCAGTAGTATATGATCACTGTTGCAGTCAGCACCTGACCTTATTTTCATAGATCAGTTACTGTTTCTATGTCTTTTAGAGACTAAAATGTAATCAATTTGATTCCGTGTATTATCTGCTGGGCTAATCCATGTACACAACCTTCTTGGATGTTGCTTGAACAATGTATTCCCTATTATTAAGTTATGTGCATGTGCCCACTCTATCAATAAATCACATCTTTCGTTCTTAACTCCTAAACCAAATCTTTCAGTTACATCTTTTATTTCTGTTTCACCTACTTTTGCATTAAAGTCCGCCATTATTATAGTTACTTCCTGATTTTTACACTGTTTCATTGCGATTTCTAGATCTTCATAGAAAATTTCGATGTCCTCCTCTGAACTGCTTGATGTAGGTGCATATACCTGCACAATGTTGATATCCAACGGTTTTCCTGTTAGTTTAACTAATATTACCCGATCTGATATTGACATGAAACCCTTCACCGTTTTTCCTGTTTCTGTGTCTAATAATACACCTACCCCCCTCTCGTGTTTTTGTCCACCGGAGTATATGACTTTAAATTTATCTGATTGTATCTCTCCTGCCCCAGTCCATCTCATTTCCCTCATTCCTAAGATATTTACGTTTATTCTTTCCATTTCTTGTTTGATGTTTTCTATTTTACAACTCTGTTCTAATGATTTGACATTCCACGTTGCAATATTAACACTAAGTATTGTAGGCCTACTTCTGTGTGTTGCCATGACATTTTCTTGGGAGAATAATGTGGTAGTTTCCCATTGCTTTCCACATGTATATGGGGGATTTTCCATTTATATCTGTTACCTTTGACAATACTTTGTTGGGACAAATAGGTGCCCCCACATAAATCTAACCACTGTTATTTAAATAATCTCAATGTCACTGGTATGTCTAACAAATAAGATTAGCCAATGATATGATGTGTCATAAATGAAATATATTTATGCAAACACTCAGCAAGACAAACAAAATCATAAGTCAGGAAAGTAGTGTATAAGATGAATGATAGAGATTTACTAACAAGTCAATACATGAGAGAAAGCCACAAATATTCACATGATTAGTGTGTGTACTGTAGTGATTCACTTATGTTGATGCAAATCAGTGGTACTGTTGGGTGAGACTTGACGCATGCAAGCTAACTGGCACACCACACAAGTAGGGCACTGAGTAACATGGAAACAACACATAATGAACACATAGACAATCTTGCTGAAGAACAAACTCAACACACAATGACCTAGATATGAAATAAAATTAGAAAAATAATGCTGAGAAACTGGTGCTGAGCTGTGTAAAGTTATTCCTACCAGAGCATCAGGTGCCAAACTGAAGATCAAGACATTGTCTGGTTTCATGTCCCTGTAGATGATCATGAGACTGTGCAAGTAGGCTAGACCCTCGGAAACCTTCAGACAAGGAAAACAATTCAATTTAGAACATCAACCTTTGATCATTGTTTCTATTACCTGTGACTCTTATATTCTTTCTATCTATAGCCATTCCCACTTGTGCTGTTAAGTGTTGTGGAGGGGAATTGGGGTTGTCTGTCTTTGGCCAACTGGGTTGCATTGACCATGGTCAGTCCATGTCTCTTTAAGGTTTCTTGTCTTCACCTATCTAGTTCTTGGTCTTCCTCATGCCTCTAGTTCAATCTTCTGCTGTTGTGTGTATGAAGGGCTGGTTGTGTTGGTTCCATTCTCATGATGTGGCCAAAATATCTAGTTTTCTGTCTCTCGATGAGGTCATGACTTTAGATGGTCTTTATTTCTTTCCTGACATCTTCATTTCTCTGGTGGTCTCTTCTGGTGACATTTATAGCTTTCCTCAAACATCTCATTTCACTTACTTTGATTTTTCTCGCTAATATCTTTGTCAAGGTCCATGTTTGACATTGGTAACACAGGTTGGTATACAAAATACTATTTATCACTTGTTGTTTTGTAGCCATGCAGATTGATGACTTTTCTATTTATCTTTTGTTAATCAGTCTCCTTTGGTTTGGACAAATAATGAGACATGACTCACTTTCTAAAATTAATTTGCAAGGAACAGCTCTGCATAGTAGGAAAAGAGGTGGGTGAAGAAAATCCTGGATTGATAATATTAAGGAATTGTCTGAGTATGATTTTTATACTCATTCTAATTATTTAGGATAGAAACATTTGGGGGGAGGGGGAGGGAGGGGTTTATGCTGTTTCCAGTGTGGTATCCCTTTATGGATTATGGATATAATTATTATTGTTGTTGTTAATCACAGTCTAGTCTTGACTGACTCTAGTCATATGTCACTATTTAATCACAGTCTAGACTTGACTGACTCTAGTCATATGTCACTATTTAATCACAGTCTAGACTTGACTGACTCTAGTCATATGTCACTATTTAATCACAGTCTAGACTTGACTGACTAGTAATATGATATTAGTTAATCAAAGTCTAGACTTGACTGACTCTAGTCATGTCATTAGTTAATTACAGTCTAGACTTGACCGACTCTAGTCATATGACATTAGTTAATCACAGTTTAGACATGACTGACTAGTCATATGACATTAGTTAATCACAGTCTAGACTTGACTGACTCTAGTCATATGACATTAGTTTGTGAATCAATAAATAATCACTGACTTTGTGATCATACCAATGTTATGGTGGAATCTATTGTCTTTTCCCAGGTGGTTTGTTATCCACTCTTGCCGTTACACGTAGGAGGTGATTGGAGCTTGAGCTTGTGTTCCAAGGCTGGATATGTCACCTCGACTGTGCTGTGACCATGTTTGTTCAAGATGTTCCTAACATTTTCTATCCATCTTTTCCGTGGTCTTCCTCTGACTTTGTGCCCTCATCTCATTTGGTTATATGCCTTCAAGAGTAACTTGTCGTGATGCATTCTCATAATGTGGCCAAACCACTTTATCTGCTGCCTCTCTATGTATTCTGTGCAAGGTGTTATACCTATTCTTTCCACGATGTCTTCATTCTGTTGTCAAGCCTGGTAACCCCTACGGTCATCCTCAAGCATTTCATCTCATATGTCACTATCTTTCTGTAATGTGAAGATGAGAACCAGGTGTGGCACTGGTAACACAGTGTTGGTAGGAATATGCTGTAAATCATTTGTCTTAATGGTGAGATGCCTCAGTATGTTTTGCATTCTCTTTTGTTGTCCTTGTTTTTCCACAGTGACACGATTACTGACATTTGCCAGTCCTCTAGAACTTCCCTTTCTGTCCATGCTATTATGACTATTGTTTGCAGCCATTTTACCCCAATTTATTTACATTTTTTAATGGCTTTAATGAGTATGCCATCTATGCCAGGTGATTTATTATTTGGGCTGTTCTTGATAGCCATTTCTATTTCTTGGCGTAACATTTCTGGCTCTATGATGTCTTGATTTTTTCCCTTATAAGTATGTTGTGTCTGATTGTTAGGATTATACAGTTCTTGGAAAAATTCTTTCCATCTATTCTTCCTATCGTTTCTGTTAAGTAGAGGTATTCCATCTCTGCTGTTTATTATTACAGTTGGGTTATAGCTCTCGTTTATAATTCTCACTGCGTTGATACTGTTGAAGAAATCTCTAGTGTTATTCTTACATAGGCCTGTTAGGTGCTCTCCCCATATTTACTCCAGGAATTCTCTTTGGTTTCTTTGACTATTCTTTTCCTATTTCGTCTAGCTAGTCTTTACTGCACATAATCATTTTGGTTTTTAGATTTCATCCAAGCATTGTTTCTTTATTAGCGTAGTTTTTGTTAACTCTTCATTGCACCGTGCTGTTTGTTGGTGGAATTAAGGTCACATAATGCGATAAGGAATTGGTTGGTTGCTGATCCAGTGGCCCATGGTTTCATGACCTTTGACCCAATGCCATTGTGTGATAAATGCACGTGTTTGTGAGCTGTTGTTTTGTTCCATATAAGTTGTTCCATTTATCTGGCCCTGGAGGAACAAGTATTTTCTTTACATCATCACCAGCGTTGAATGTCCAAAAAAAAAGGTGGTCATCGACAGTTTTGTAAGGAATGTGTGCACAGTCTGCACCTGGAGTGTCTTGTGGTTGTATTCTCTTTAGGTGATAGCTAAGCTGTGTGTGTTTTGTTAAAAATTGGAAGATGATACTGTGGTCTTTCCTTCCCAGGAGGTTGTTGTCTTTGCTATTTGGGCTGGTCATATATTTATAGAATTCCCTCCCAATGTTTCCTATGGTCCGTCTGTTCATCCAATTCTCTTTGTTCACAATTTCAACATTATTTGAACTGTGTATACAAAAAAAATCTCAAGCAGGTACAGACCTCTACCAAGATAGAGGTAGTAGTCATCTGTTGCAGATTACTTTTTGATAACTGTGCCCTCACCACCAGCTATGCCAAAAAAAAAACACGTAAAGCAGATCTGGACAGGTTTAAGAAAATTTGCAATATGTTTGATCTCAAAATCAACAATAAATAAAACTAGGGGTGCTGTTCCAGCTTGTTGCTGCTAGAGAGCAGTACTGTGATTCAGATATCACAGACAACAAAAACTGGGGGTTCTGTTCCAGCTTGTTGCTGCTGGTAGAGAGCAGTACTGTGATTCAGATATCACAGACAACAAAAACAACAACATCTGTTCATTGACAGCTATCCATATCACTTCAAAACTATAAACCATGACGTAACACATTCTGTTCTCCAGACCACATCCTGCTAATCTACAGTAGTTTGAGAACAAATGCAGAAGAAGTATTTAGATTCTCCAGTTGCAAAGATCTTGATGAAACTACCTAGTCATGAGACAACAACAACAACAAACATATCTGTGATTATGACAGCAAGCTGTGTTGATATAGATACACCAAAATATCAAATGAGAAGTTGGTTTTGGAATTACCTGTTGAGATATCTTGAGCTGCAAAGTCCTGCTAAGGTGGTACCCAGACTTGAAGACACCTCCAAGAGATTTATTTGGGGCAAACTCTATGACAACCAGCCGGACTGGACGCAGAGAGACTCCAACAAGAGCAATAACACTTGGATGCTCTAGTCTTCTCAGTATGGTAGCCTGTGTGATTTGGATACAGATTTGTCTGATGTTGCATGACATGAGGTTTATACAGATGAACTATTCTCATTATTTCAGTATATTTCACATTTGCTCAGTATAGCAAGAATTTATTTGATTACACAACGTTTCCGACAGCAGTATTATAACATTTCTTTAGTTGACTAGTATCATAACATCTCTTTAGTTGACTAGTATCATAACATCTCTTTAGTTGACTAGTATCATAACATCTCTTTATTTGACTAGTATCATAACAATTCTTTAGTTGACTAGTATCATAACATCTCTTTAGTTGACTAGTATCATAACAATTCTTTAGTTGACTAGTTGACTAGTATCATAACAATTCTTTAGTTGACTAGTATCATAACAATTCTTTAGTTGACTAGTATCATAACAATTCTTTAGTTGACTAGTATCATAACAATTGTTTAGTTGACTAGTATCATAACAATTGTTTAGTTGACTAGTATCATAACAATTGTTTAGTTGACTAGTATCAAGAATTAATAGTCAAGTCTGAAACTGTTATCATCATCACCCACGATGGATGGCCACACACACCAGGGAGATGCAACAACACAAGTCTGAAACTATTGCCTGTGATGGTCTACTACTAATGAATTAAGAAAAGATGAGTATAAATATAGTCTCATCATTATATAATTAAAACTAACAAGTTATGTTACCTCTTGTCTCATCATTATGTAATTAAAACTAACAAGTTATGTTACCTCTTGTCTCATCATTATGTAATTAAAACTAACAAGTTATGTTACCTCTTGTCTCAACATTTTGTGTGGGTGAATATCTCCGATGGATGTAAACACTTTGACTGCCACCACCTGACAAGTACAAGCATAATGTTATAGAATGAAATGTTGACTTCTAGAAGCAACTAGAAGCTAGAAGAGATGACAGGTTTAACAAGACACACTAGAAAGGAAGCATCATTAAGAGGACATGTGACATAGTACTAGTTTCAAACATACTTGGACATGTCGGCAGGTGACAAACTTAAGATAGCAGGTACTGTAGTATTGTTGTTTCTTTGGTTTTAATAACATTTTACACTCAATTTTTACAAACTCAAAGGACACCTTTCTCATATCTGTCAACTTCTAAAAAATCATTATTGTATATTCAGCCTACAATTCTCCCCATATTGTGTACAAGGAATACTTGATTCATGGTCAATACTTGTGAAATACTAAAATTCTGTGCATATTCTGTACAAGGAATACTTGACTCATGGTCAATACTTGTGAAATTCTAAAATTATGTGCATATTCTGTACAAGGAATACTTGACACATGGTCAATACTTGTGAAATACTAAATTCTGTGCATATTCTGTACAAGGAATACTTGATTCATGGTCAATACTTGTGAAATACTAAAATTCTGTGCATATTCTGTACAAGGAATACTTGACACATGGTCAATACTTGTGAAATACTAAAATTCTGTGCATATTCTGTACAAGGAATACTTGACTCATAGTCAATACTTGTGAAATACTAAAATTCTGTGCATATTCTGTACAAGGAATACTTGACACATGGTCAATACTTGTGAAATACTAAAATTCTGTGCATATTCTGTATAAGGAATACTTGACACATGGTCAATACTTGTGAAATACTAAAATTATGTGCATATTCTGTACAAGGAATACTTGACTCATGGTCAATACTTGTGAAATAGTAAAATTATGTGCATATTCTGTACAAGGAATACTTGACTCATGGTCAATACTTGTGAAATAGTAAAATTATGTGCATATTCTGTACAAGGAATACTTGACTCATGGTCAATACTTGTGAAATAGTAAAATTATGTGCATATTCTGTACAAGGAATACTTGACACATGGTCAATACTTGTGAAATACTAAAATTCTGTGCATATTCTGTACAAGATATACTGCCAAGGATGATGATATACAAGGAATACTTGACACATGGTCAATACTTGTGAAATACTAAAATTCTGTGCATATTCTGTACAAGATATACTGCCAAGGATGATGATATCCAGAAAACCCAGCCCCTCAAATTACTCATCATTACTGACAGTATTTACATTACTATTGTTATATATTATCCACATTTCCATGATTATACTTTGATCTACGGTAACAAATACAGTAAAACTGTCAAAATCTTCTTCAATCAAATCAGCATCCTAGAAGAATAGGCCTACATGAACAATGGCTTTCCAAAGTGAAACAAACAATGTCGCTTCCTAAAGCTAATAGACCAGATATAATACGCATGTGGTTGCGTTTGTTGGTCTCACCAATGGCTCATCAGACAAACCACCCATGCAACAGAATACTGTAGTAGATGACATGCCGTTATATTGAGGTTATCTTCTTACAGAGGCTTCATGGCATGTCATCTATACAATTATGCTTTTATTTTGTTATTACAATGTGTTTTTATGTATGTATGCACCCGCTGTGGTTGGGAGAGAGCCAGAGATGTACTGCACATCATTGGGGATGAGGAAACTGACAGCACTGTTTTTCCTATGGCTGAGGACCATCATAGAGGCACAGTGACTCAGGACGTGTTTCTTTGTCTACATCATCTTCTACCACTCTGACACCATCCGATATCATCAGATGGCATATCCTGTTCCTTCTTTGTCTACATCATCTTCTACCACTCTGGCAACATTCTCTAAATTCAGATTTTTGTGTAGACCAACATAATTTTACTGTGGCCAAATATTGTAAAAATCTGTTGACAACCTGTTGTTTGACCAGCTTTCATATTAATTTCTATCAGGATGACAAATTTATTGATCTTATGATGTCGATGGTATTCTGAAGATTCTCCTGTAGCACTATATTTTTAAGAGACAGAAAGTGTGTGTGAGAGGCAGAGTGAAACTGTCTACAGACTGACCTTTCCCCTGTACATTGCTTTGTAGACAGATCCAAATCCTCCGTCCCCACACAAGTTTTCAGGGCTGAAAATATACCAATAGAAAAATGTCAAATCTAAATAGTTGTTGCTAGAGAAGACTTGCCATTGGTTCTACTTACTAGACATGATTGTTTAGAGATCAGAGTTGAATGTCAAAACTTGTATAGGGTAGCCAGGGGTGAGACGGCACATAGGGGGTTGGGGGGGGGGTAAGACGACACAGCAACTAGGTCAGATGCCAACATTCCAATTTTTGACACAACGAAGTTTGATAGGTCAAGGACAAGTCAATGTTCAACAATGCTGAATAATATTTGTTCACTATGATCTATTTTGATTTTTCAACTTCTGGCACTCTGCCTGCTGTTATCATTAATATCGTGATTTTTAAATGTTTAAACTGAAATATATGTTGTGTTGTTAAGTAATTAAGTGCATTATCTTGTCAGGTGACTTTGTTTTTTTTCATTCGAATATATCATAGTAGCTAAAATCTTGATTTGGGAAAAAAGGTGCATGTTTTTTGGGGGCTTGATGGTGTGTTCAAAATGTATGAAATAAATGCTGATGTCACGAGGAAGTTGTTGATGCCGTGGGAGAGACTGATGTCTATGATTATAATGATCATCCAACCTTACAAAGACATTATTAGCTTTAAAACGGAACTTATAAACTATTTTTTTAGTTGACCTTTTTTTCAGAGTAAAGTTATGAAACTAGGTCTATCTATTTATCCTATCTATTCTGAGCACACATTTACACCCTGCTGGAGTGCTAGACCAGTCACAGTGGTGATCTTCCTCACTTTTATAATGGTTTTATCATTTATTTGTCTTGAAAATGTGCTTATTTAATTCCTGCGTTATTCTGGTGCTATCATATGGATGTGAGAGCTGGAAAAGCTCTTTATCTTCAACAAGTTTCAAGAACAAATGTCTTCGTAGGATAACTAACACCCATTGGAGTGAATTCAAATCGAATGATAAAATCAGAGAAGAGACACATCAATATTTCATCACAGATGTTATCAGAAAATGCCATTGGTCCTACATTGGGCATACATCAACAGAATATACCATCAATCTCTTGAATGGATACCTACAGGCAAAAGAGCAATGAGTAGACCAAAGGAAACACTCAGAAGAACAATACTTAGAGAAAGCAAAACAACCAATATTCATACTATTCAAGAACTGCACAGAATAGCTTTGAGCAGACAGAATTGCAGAGATCTGACCTCTGCCCTATGCGCTAACTTCAGCGCAAAAGGAAAATGAATGAATGAATGAATTTATTTGTCTGCGTCATCATTTTTTTTACAAATGCTGAAAAAATCTCACTCTACTGTCTACACACAGCTGCATGGTCTCAATACTCCATAACTTTGACTAATCTTAGATGGATGGATAAGCTATACACTGATGGCAGTTTTCTCTATCATAGTTAAGTCTAGTTGTCAGAATACACTAAAATGTAAAAATTGTGCCCCCCACCCGGTACTCTATGCTACAATATTCTTGTACCTTCCCTCTATGTTGTCTGAGACTCCTCTCACAGTGTGTTCCAGCCTCTGTCTTAACATCTCATGCCAGAAACATTGTGACTGCCTGATGATTATCAGAACCTGATATTTATTGTTGGTATCTTTTAGATGCAGTCTTTGGTCGAGAGTGACAACAATTTCAACCATATTCTTATTGTGTAGTTCTTTGGTCGAGAGTGACAACAATTTCAACCATATTCTTATTGTGTAGTTCTTTGGTCGAGAGTGACAACAATTTCAACCATATTCTTATTGTGTAGTTCTTTGGTCGAGAGTGACAACAATTTCAACCATATTCTTATTGTGTAGTTCTTTGGTCGAGAGTGACAACAATTTCAACCATATTCTTATTGTGTAGTTCTTTGGTCAAGAGTGACAAAAATTTCAACCATATTCTTATTGTGTAGTTCTTTGGTCCAGAGTGACAACAATTTCAACCATATTCTTATTGTGTAGTTCTTTGGTCGAGAGTGACAACAATTTCAACCATATTCTTATTGTGTAGTTCTTTGGTCGAGAGTGACAACAATTTCAACCATATTCTTATTGTGTAGTTCTTTGGTCGAGAGTGACAACAATTTCAACCATATTCTTATTGTGTAGTTCTTTGGTCCAGAGTGACAACAATTTAAACCATATTCTTATTGTGTAGTTCTTTGGTCGAGAGTGACAACAATTTCAACCATATTCTTATTGTGTAGTTCTTTCGTCGAGAGTGACAACAATTTCAACCATATTCTTATTGTGTAGTTCTTTGGTCGAGAGTGACAACAATTTCAACCATATTCTTATTGTGTAGTTCTTTGGTCCAGAGTGACAACAATTTCAACCATATTCTTATTGTGTAGTCATTGTCATACATGTCAACTTATTACAACCTCATTACCGATTGTGGCAACCAATTATTTGTATTAGTTTATTAGTTTGTTGCTTTCGTGCCACAGGCAGCTCATAAGACACAGGTTTTGATTCTCTACAAGTTGCGGTCTGATAACTGCAGTTTTAGCTCTTGCAGCCTGTTATTTCCCCTTCTTTAACCTTCACCAAGCCTATATCAATCCCGGCCGCCGAGAAAAAAAATGGCCGCGCGCATTATTGGCGGCCCGGCCCACCCAACGATAATATCGTGAGATTTACACGTATCACAGTCCGTGCACATAGCTGGGGACATGCGCAATCGAAGCCGGTACATCCCCCACTTCCGAAATGATCGTTTTTAAGAATGGCTAGCTATTCGTAAAAGTTTAAGAGCAATTAATCTGACCACATCTGTACACCGGTACGATGCCATGATGATGGATCGGTTTTATAGACCTTTATTTCATCGTATTTTGAATAAAATAACATTGAATCGTGGCTTGAATCATGGATTATTAGGTTATTTAGTTTCACAGCAGTGAATATACAGAATGCCGTGTTGGTTTGGGGACTTGTACGTTTGATATCGAATATTTTGAAGTGGCAGAAAAAATAACTCTAAGCCTAAGCTCGAAGAACGATTTTACTGCAAATCTACATGTTTTATACAGTTCCCCCGGCTATATTTTGATAATTTCGCAGTGAAAGAACATAAATACAACAGATTTGCGTGATTTAGTTTACAGTGTTGCCAAGGAATTCGATAAGTAAGGAATTCCTCTTTATTTGTTATAAAATATATGTTTTTTGTGAAAAACGTCGTTACCACTTTCTCATACGTCTGGTATCAAACAAACATGTACATAAATTACACCAATATATGCATAATTCAATTCTTTATTTATATGTGCAAATATTATTTAAATATCTCTAACAACCAAAAAATTATCACATTTTCAAAATAGTCACCATCAATAATGCAAATTTTCAAAAAAGAATCCGGTGGCAGGGAGACGTTTCGTATTTTTTAATCTGGCTTGCTAAAGGTTAAGTATGGTGTTTTTAGGGTTGGTATAGGCAATTATTTAGACAATTATTTGTATTATTACATAAAATTCCATATTTGTGAATAATTAATGCAACTATCCCTCCTCATGCTGTTTACGCTAAAATAAAAATTATTGTTGATCGATAATTAACACAGAATAGACAAAATATACAGAATAGACAAAATATACAGAATAGACAAAATATACAGAATAGACAAAATATACAGAATAGACAAAATAGACAGAATAGACAAAATAGACAGAATAGACAAAATAGAGTCATTTTCTTGCACAAAAGACTGCACACGTCATGTGATGCTTCTTCATGAGTGATTAAGTCATTCAAATATAGATATATACATTGTAGTTCTAACAGATATACAAGATTCAGATTATATACATTGTAGTTCTAACAGATATACAAGATTCAGATTATATACATTGTAGTTCTAACAGATATACAAGATTCAGATTATATACATTGTAGTTCTAACAGATATACAAGATTCAGATTATATACATTGTAGTTCTAACAGATATACAAGATTCAGATTATATACATTGTAGTTCTAACAGATATACAAGATTCAGATTATATACATTGTAGTTCTAACAGATATACAAGATTCAGATTATATACATTGTAGTTCTAACAGATATACAAGATTCAGATTATATACATTGTAGTTCTAACAGATATACAAGATTCAGATTATATACATTGTAGTTCTAACAGATATACAAGATTCAGATTATATACATTGTAGTTCTAACAGATATACAAGATTCAGATTATATACATTGTAGTTCTAACAGACATACAAGATTCAGATTATATACATTGTAGTTCTAACAGACATACAAGATTCAGATTATATACATTGTAGTTCTAACAGACATACAAGATTCAGATTATATACATCGTAGTTCTAACAGACATACAAGATTCAGATTATATACATCGTAGTTCTAACAGACATACAAGATTCAGATTATATACATTGTAGTTCTAACAGACATACAAGATTCAGATTATATACATTGTAGTTCTAACAGACATACAAGATACAATCAACTAATAACGATACAAACCTACATGATGATTACCTCTCTTTAAAGTCAAACTGGTCGAGATCTATATGGAAATGAGGTTCTACATCTGCCAACATCACATCTGGAGCCTGGGAACATCACATAAATACAAGATCATCTAACAGCAGCAAGATCAAGCTGAATACAGTCTGTGTGTGTATATATATATATGTGTATACCTTATAGTGTAACAATAATGGTTATTACTTCGCTTGATTGTGTCTCCATGGAAGCTAGGGTAGAAGACTTAATTCTAAAGTTGAACTAACACAAATCTTCCATTAACTATCGTTACTTTTCTATCTCCTTGTCTAAATACAACTATTCATCTTCTATTTCTTCCACATTTTCTGTGACAAACCCACAAGAAATCCTGGTTTGTACTGTACATATATATATATATATATACCCCATGGTGGATACTTAAGCTAACAATGACCAGTTGGGGATGTATTCCTTCTTCTGTATCTATAGCTAGAATGCAGGACCTGGGAGTTAAGCACAGTGTTTCAAAAAACAAGTGGCATATAGGAATCAAAAGAAGAGTTATCAACCAACACAGAACTGGAACAGTCAGCTACTACATGCTGAAGGATATACTAAATATGAGATCTGAGCACTTATGGACTTTTCTAGAGTGCCATGGTGATGATTTGATGAAACTATGTGACTACCAAATTTCTGCTGGAACATCCATTTGTGATTGCGGATATTGAACTGTGTGTGATCTCTGTCTAGTCTATCTATACAGGCTGCACTAAGAAAATATGAGCTCCTTCAGGATTTTCTACAACTTGGATATGTCTAACTTCGCAGAAATGTGGACATTCAACATTCATAGTATGCATTGCTACTTGGATTTATGAAAACTGCAACAATATGGATGCTCTCACAATCATCTCTCATAATATGATGAATGCAGTAGCCTTGTTGATAGCGAGCTTGCTTACATCGCGCCAGGCTTGAAACCACGGCCAGAGAACAAAATTTTGGTCATGATTTCTTGCCTGACACAACCATTCCTCCGGTTGACCCAGCTGTAAATGGGTACCTGACACATGGGTTAAAGAAGGTAAAAATAGCAAGTTATCTTCATTTCTGATGGCAGGTTGATGCAGTGTGATCCATATTTATTATCATTCATTCAATATCTTCATCAGGCAGATTGTACAACTCAATTGTGTTTAATTTCTATGTGAGCAGTGAGTAAAGAATCTGGAAGTTGCTTCTGCATGTATACTCATATCTTATTGATGCACACACAAAACACTGACTCACCAGTTTGACCAGATATCTGATCGATGCACACACAAAACACTGACTCACCAGTTTGACCAGATATCTGATCGATGCACACACAAAACACTGACTCACCAGTTTGACCAGATATCTGATCGATGCACACACAAAACACTGACTCGCCAGTTTGACCAGATATCTGATCGATGCACACACAAAACACTGACTCACCAGTTTGACCAGATATCTGATCGATGCACACACAAAACACTGACTCACCAGTTTGACCAGATATCTGATCAATGCACACACAAAACACTGACTCACCAGTTTGACAAGATATCTGATCGATGCACACACAAAACACTGACTCACCAGTTTGACCAGATATCTGATCGATGCACACACAAAACACTGACTCACCAGTTTGACCAGATATCTGATCGATGCAAACACAAAACACTGACTCGCCAGTTTGACCAGATATCTGATCGATGCACACACAAAACACTGACTCACCAGTTTGACCAGATATCTGATAGATGCACACACAAAACACTGACTCACCAGTTTGACCAGATATCTGATCGATGCACACACAAAACACTGACTCACCAGTTTGACCAGAGATCTGATCCAGGCACACATAAAACACTGACTCACCAATTTGACCAGAGATCTGATCCAGGCACACATAAAACACTGACTCACCAGTTTGACCAAGTCAACATTGCCTTGATGTTCAGCACAGAAGATCTCAGTTTGATTCTCAGATGCCTTGAGTAGATCTTCAAATCTGAAGTTGTATGGCTGTGGGCCTACAATCAGTTACAAACAAGAGATTTGTTAGTAGATACTTCATCTGTCTTAGCTACTAATTAATGGAAGTCGTGACTGTCAGATTACCACAACTTCTATTTCCACTATTTTTTTATAGTTAACACACTCTGATATAATCAAAGTAGGCTAACATCAGTGGTTGAAAGATGTGTGAAGCACCATAATAGGTACATTTTACTTCCTAGTACAAAATGTCATGTTCAAAATTGCTGGGGAGGAGGGGTGTTGATTTCCTCAAACACCCTCTTTTCTATGGGGGACTGGGAGATCAGAGCAACTATGGACATGTCTACTGTGTGCAGTGATGATGCTGTGTCCACTAACTAAAAGGATATTATCAACGTGACAAAAACTGATATACCCGGTAATTTCCACCTGCAGTTGATTGCTTACCTTGACACAGTGTGCAGGGAACAAATTTTTCCAGAAGTTCCCTCCCAAGCATGGGATCAATGGTGGTCAAACCAGGGTACCACTCATCCACTAGTGAGTCAACATGGTCTACAAGATAGCCCATCAGCCTGTAAATGACCAGTAGCAGAAAATTACCCAACACTATAATCAAATTGTAATATTAGTGTCTGTAATTTTTGGCAAGTTCCAACACTATAATCAAATTTTATTATGAGTGTTAACTTAATAATTATGAGTTAATAATTAGATAATTCAATTACAAGTAAATCATGCAAATTAGCCACCATTTTGAATATTAATTAGCCCCAATTATGCCTGACAATTGGTACAGTATATTCAACAGATGCGTCTTGCCTTCCCGAACACAAAAATATATAATTTGTATGGTGTTTTATCATGAATAAGTGAAATAGTTAATAATTAGACAATTCAATTACAAGTAAATTAAGCAAATTAGCCACCATTTTGAATATTAATTAGCCCCAATTACGCCTGACAATTGGTACAGTATATTCAACAGATGCGTCTTGCCTTTCCGAACACAAAAATGTATAGTTTTATGCATATATTATCATAAATAACTGAAATATTTCATAAAATGCTAGTTCGGCTTCAATTCATGGTCACAACTTTCATCATCAGTCCGTTCATATTTTATTATATGATCTCATGTAATTATCTTTTCCTTAAATTTCGACAAAAAAATTCATAACTTTTCACAGAATCGACCTACAGACTTGGTTGAGGTATCGTTGAAATGCAAATTTCAAGGACTATCTAACTGTGGTTTTTATAATGCTATAACCCCAATTTGAAAATGTAGTGCTAATGCCTATGTTAAGTATTTCTGATAATTCTAGATGCTGAAGGTGTTGATTTAGAAAGTGTTGATTTTCATTGTGATACTAGTAGTTATTCAGATGTTATAGATTCAGATGATATCTGCAGTTCACATGTTTTAAATTCATGGTCAGGCACATGTGATACAGAAAGACATCCGTTGTTGTTTTTGTTCTGAAATGATGCTTTGTTTTGCAAGAAGAATGTACATTAATAGTTGTTACGTCTCCTCCATAATATGAAGAAGCATTATGCTTGTAAATTCATGAATTAGAGTCTATCTATCTATCTATTCACTAAACTCTTTGTTGTCGTTCAGCATTAGGGGTAGAAGAGTTTTCTGGAGATGTCCCCTTGTGTGTGCTGAGTATATTGTGGAGTTTGTATAATGATGGCCAACATTATAAGAAAGAATATTCTTCTGATTCTTGGAATAATGCTGGGGGCTTACAAATGTATTTAGATCATGCAAAACTTCATTATGGCAACACTGATTTCATTGAGTTCAGTCATCATTTTATTGTTTAAGGAATTTTTTCAAGACATAATTGTCATTTTATTAAACAGATTGCAAGCACATTCTCTTGGTAATGGAAGATAGGTATGCTCTGTATTGTTGGCCAACAAATTGTTAAAGATAACACTAAGAAAGTCAGGACTACAGGTGACTCACCTGGATCCATGTGATGTGTTAGATACAGTCAGGTGAATCTCATCGTGTTGCCCATGAAAACTGTCCACTAGGAAAAATGCTGTCTGTGGTTTTTGAATGAAAGAAAGATGAATCATATGTATCACAGATTTGCATGTTGTAACAGCAGAAACAACAACAGCTTCTCACTCTCTACACACACTAGAAACAGACAAGAAACATTCAAGTCTATTGAATGTCAGAAACAGACAAGAAACATTCAAGTCTATTGAATGTCAGAAACAGACAGGAAACATTCAAGTCTATTGAACGTCAGAAACAAACATGAAATGTTGGTAAATATTAAACTTTAGAAACAGAATCAGAGAGAAGAAATAATCTTACTAGCTAACTTACTTTTGTATAGGCCCTACATTTCTCAATAATTACAAGCAGTTAACAGAAAGAACTGCATTACAAATGTCCTTACAAGTAGTTAACCCCTTAGCTGCAGAGGTATTTTTAAGGAACCAATGAAAAGTTACCGCCATTTTTCTAAGATCTTGATTTCTGATTAGAAACTTCTGCCAAAGACAGATGTGTCGAGCCATTGGCGCAAATAAAACTGCGACACAATGCATTTCCATTCTCTGGACTACATCCTGCTGGAAATCTAATAGGACCATCGTCCTGCTACAAGAGAGATCCAGTGGGAGTTTGAGAATGAATGCTAAAGAAGAAGATTCCCGTAAGTACTCCGCTCTTCGTTCCAGCAGCCATCTCAGTGTATGTAGGCTCAGAGGTCTGGTCAGGTGTAGATTGTGTGATCTTCAGAGCTTTCCAAAAGATTTACTTTTCCTTCCCTCCCCTCTAGATACTCCCATTGCTAACATTCTCTGTATGTGTACGTTCTGTGTATAAGAATGCTATAGTTGCTCTATATTTTATAGTTGCTCCGATCTCTTCCTGAGTGTATCCACCATTACACTTCTGCTGACAGTACCGGTCCTCTGCTGGTTGATCATCATTCTTCTGCGCCCTCCAAAATGTTCACTTTTAGCAACACCACTTTTCACACCCTGATCTTTAATCCTTGCCATTAAAAAAGAATCATCATCCACACTAGTCTCACTCTCGCGTGCTATATTCAAGCCTATATTTAAGCTTATACTCAAGCTTGGCCACTGAGAGCCTCAAAAGTGTCACATGACATTCAATAACCAAATAGCTATTTACCTGGCTCCACTTGGCAAAAATCCCTTCCTTCCAGAACAGAACCTGGGGTTTATCTTGAAGAAAGAGCATGTTCTGTGGACAGATATAAGTTATATATTACCCAACAATAACAAGAGGTAGATATAGATAGAAAGTGATAAAGTCTTAGATATATATTCTATATTCTGTACAGATAATTTTATCAGCAATCTAGATCAAGATATGTCACCAGTCCAGGATATCATCACACATTAGATGAAGCTTACAGTCCAGGATATCATCACACATTAGATGAAGCTTACAGTCCAGGATATCATCACACATTAGATGAAGCTTACAGTCCAGGATATCATCAAACATTAGATGAAGCTTACAGTCCAGGACATCATCACACATTAGATGAAGCTTACAGTTAATATATCTCACACACTGACCTGTGCAAACTTGCTTTCTGAGAAAACAATCAGCCTGGTCAGAAGACGAGACCAGAATCCTATAGGTGTGTTTGGCATGGCATAACATCTTACCACCAAATCTGCAAAAGGCAGAAGTAACAAAAACATCAACATACAGGAACAATTAGCCACCACATTGACATAAGTTTTATGAACCTGTCTTTCTCCAGAAATGTCTTACCCAACTCAAAAATGAGAGTACCATCAAGCCATTTGGACTCAATTCTGACCACTCTTTTGCTTAGTTTTTGTCTTTATTCATTTTGTGCCGTCATTTATGTCATCGTTTTGTTCCTCTCGTTCCACCTATATTATCATCTTTGTGCACTTCCTGCTGGTATCCTTCCAGTATCTCACTACCATATTTCACTCGGACACAACTTGTTGTTGTTGTGGTGTATTCATTTCTACTTGTGCTATTTTTATGTTTGTATGTTATGTGCGTTGTTTTTAAAAGTCTTTTAATCGAAACATCGGATTATGTCCCTGTGTATTGTCATTTGTATGATTATATTCTGTGATTTGTTGTGTATACTATATTCATTCATGTAGGCATCCGACAGTGATAGTGTGTTAGTTGTTTTCCAGTAGAACTCCATTACCTGTCTCCCATGTGAGTATTATAACATCTTCTATATAATTTCATGTAATCTTCTGCTATATTATTGTTCCATTATGTGTTTGTCCCTATCTTCATCAGGTAAGTCCAGGAACAGGGTAATGAAGTTTTGCTAATCACTCGAGACATGCATAACAACACATGCAAATCAACATTTCGATCAAAAGGCCTTTATCAAGACAAAAATTAAACATACAACAGAATCATAGACATTCACATGGTCGTATGCACTGTAAATTGAAAAGGTAGAAAATCCAATACAATCAACATAAAAATAAAAGATCAACTACTGAAACAAGTGCAGGAATTTAAATATCTAGGGAGCATTTTTACAGCCAATGGAAGAATGGACAGAGAGTTCGAGACAAGAATTCAAAAAGCCAAACTGTAAATTATGAACTTACACCAATTTTGAAACACACATTTATCTCAATGGAAACCAACAAGGCGAATCATTTAATTAAATATTCATCCCAACATTATGTTTTCAATGTCAGTCATAGACACTAACTAAAGGACAAGAGAGAAAGATTACAACATGTGAAATGAGATGTCTAACACAAGGAGCAAACAGAACAAGGAGAGATTATGTCAGAAATGAGGAGATTACTGAAGATCCAAGAACTGTCGGAACAATGTCTGTGGTTAAATGTATTCAAAAATAGAGATTGAAATGGTTCGACCACCTAATGAGAATGAACCCTTATTGGCCAGAGGCAATAGTAATGCAAAATGATGTAAAAAGGTTACTAAAACACTTACCTAGCCTATTAATAAAAATATATTTTTAAGAAAAAAAAAAAAAAAAACATACAATAAAACTAAACAGGACAATTCTCAACGTATCGGCTCAAATTGAACCTTTTTCAAGAGACAAACAACAGAAAACGACAAAATAAAAAAATAAACAGATGTCTATATTTCATCAAGCCCTCGTCTCCATCATTCGAAGAAAACGCTTAGAGGATGGCATGATGATTAACAAGCGTGATGAAGT
This sequence comes from Meghimatium bilineatum, assembly GCA_034231615.1. Lineage (NCBI taxonomy): Eukaryota > Metazoa > Mollusca > Gastropoda > Stylommatophora > Philomycidae > Meghimatium > Meghimatium bilineatum. The sequence continues at coordinate 1,691,664 of CM067317.1, read as the reverse complement.
GATATAATAAAAAAACCTATGCTAAGTGAAAATGAGAAACAAAAACAAGTAGACAACGAAAACCATGTAAAGTAGCGGCTGGAAGACAAATATAAATAACCAAATGGCCAGAGGGTGTCCGACAAAGTGGATGGTGCCGCAGAAAACTAATGAACAAATAGTAATGCAAAATGATGTAAAAAGGTTACTAAAACACTTACCTAGCCTATTAATAAAAATATATTTTTAAGAAAAAAAAACAAAAAACATACAATAAAACTAAACAGGACAATTCTCAACGTATCGGCTCAAATTGAACCTTTTTCAAGAGACAAACAACAGAAAACGACAAAATAAAAAAATAAACAGATGTCTATATTTCATCTGCGGCACCATCCACTTTGTCGGACACCCTCTGGCCATTTGGTTATTTATATTTGTCTTCCAGCCGCTACTTTACATGGTTTTCGTTGTCTACTTGTTTTTGTTTCTCATTTTCACTTAGCATAGGTTTTTTTATTATATCACTTCATCACGCTTGTTAATCATCATGCCATCCTCTAAGCGTTTTCTTCGAATGATGGAGACGAGGGCTTGATGAAATATAGACATCTGTTTATTTTTTTATTTTGTCGTTTTCTGTTGTTTGTCTCTTGAAAAAGGTTCAATTTGAGCCGATACGTTGAGAATTGTCCTGTTTAGTTTTATTGTATGTTTTTTGTTTTTTTTTCTTAAAAATATATTTTTATTAATAGGCTAGGTAAGTGTTTTAGTAACCTTTTTACATCATTTTGCATTACTATTTGTTCATTAGGTTACTGCGGCACCATCCACTTTGTCGGACACCCTCTGGCCATTTGGTTATTTATATTGGCCAGAGGCAAGAGCATACAACATGAAAATGGAAACAAGATATGGAGGAAGACCAAGAAGGAGGTGGATTGAAGAAGTTAGCAACGTTCTGACACATCACAGCATTACTGCAAACTAAGTGACCAAACATGTAATAGACTGAAAACCAAACATCATTCAATCCTGTGAAGCCTCACAGCATTACTGCAAACTAAGTGACCAAACATGTAATAGACTGAAAACCATACATCATTCAATCCTGTGAAGCCTCACAGCATAAGCTGAGAAAAGACAATAGATAGATAGAGATTATGTGTGTCTAGAGTGATTAGCAAAACTTCAATACCCTTTTTCTGGATTTACCTGTCGGATTTCAGGTCTGTGCAGTAAGTACCTATTCCTGGATTTACCTGTCGGAATTCAGTTTTGCTGCAGTAAATACATACTCTTGCTGATCTTCCTATCTTGATCAAGATCTTTCAGTTAAAATGTCAGTTTGTTCTATTTTATATTTCTTCATAAAACTGTTATTTAATCAATTATATAATTTTTTATAATAATTATCTACCACAATGTAGATATTTTCAAAGTGATTCAATGAATGACTAATGGACAAGTCAGTCATAGAACATGGACATGTGAGAGAAGTCTATGTTGTGTATATGACAATCTCTGTGCTATCTTCATTGGCTTACCTGATCGGTCCTGTACTGGCATCTCAATGTTAGGTTTTCTGTTAGGCAGTCGACAAGGTATCAGTAGCTCCTCCTCATTTCTTGGCAATGCAATCTCAAACCTGCAAGATGTTTACTGAACGAATGTATTATATATTCCCTAACACGAGTACATTTAAAAGGTAGATCTTCAATTCAATCTTCATACCAACATTGCACTAACAATGTCAAACATGGACATTACTAAAGAACAAGAGAGATTGAGACAAGAATTCAAAAAGTCAACTATGTAAATTATGAACTTATACTAATTTTGAAAAACAAATATATCTTGATGGAGATCAAAAGATACATCATAAATTCAATTTTCATACCAACATTGTGTTATCAAAGTCAGTCATGGACACTAACAACAGGAAAGACAGCTTACTAGGCCTACATATGAAATGAAATGAATTTTACATCAATGCTTTTTTGGGCAATTTTAAGATCCCCCCACCCCCTTCCTGTGAAGAAACAAAGCCCTACCCTGCCTAATGTTCAATTTTCAAATTGGATTCCCCCCCCCCCCTTATTTTTTTTTTTTTCAGAAAAAGAGAAAAATTCGTATTTAAATCTGTCCTTTTTTTTAAATTCACTAAATTTAACTGGTGTATAACAACCATATTGTTGACGTCACATTTAATCACAAACTTCTCCCCCCCCCCTTTTTTCAACAACTGTCAAACTTGTTCAGATCTCCCTCTCCCCCCCTCCCTTTACATATATTGATTGTATAAGCAACATTGCCAGCACACCTGAAGAAGACAATCTAAACCACCTCATGAGCGAACTTCTTTTTGTAGACAATCAAGCCAATAATATCAACAACAAAAGAACAACTACAACAACATATAAATAGACTCCACATAACATGTAGGGACTTTAACATGAATATAACCACAGAAAAACAATGAGATAATGTCCATCACAAAAACAGAAAGAACGAACACTGGTCTAATCAATGATCAACAACTGAAACAAGTGTAAGAATTCACTTATCTTGGAAACATCATATTTTCAAATGAGAAAAACACCAAAGAAATACAACATAGATGCAACATAGTATACCAGATCTTGTGGCAGATGTCTCCTATTTTCAAAAACAAATATGTGAACATGAACACCGAAATTGTACTATATAAAACAATCATCATACCATCACCATGCTACCAATGTCAAACGTGGACACTAACAATAGGATCCAAAAGAGAACTTGTTACAACAGAAATGATTTGTCTACATAAAATTCTCAGAGTAACAATGAGAAGAGACAGAATCAGGAACAACATCAGAAGACTGACAAACACAATGCTAATCCTGGATTACATCAGAAACAATAGATTAAGTGGTTTTCACTAACTTTTCTAACAAGAGTACAAAAGATTAACTTTTCTAACAAGAATACAGAAGACTAACTTTCCTAACAAGAGTACAAAAGACTAAATTTTTAAACAAGAGTACAGACGACTAACTAACTCTTCTAACAAGAGTACATGACCAAATTTTCTAACAAGAGTACAAAAGATTAACTTTTCTAACAAGAGTACAGATGACTTTTCTAATGAGTAACTACGGTAACTTTTGTAAAAAGAGTACATAACTAACTTTTCTAACAAGGGCACAGCAGACTTACTTTTCTAACAAGTGTAGATACTGGGGAATGAGTGTTGAAGGAAACATGAAGTTACTCTCTCCAGATGTTTCCTTGCCAGTAAACAACATCTGCACCGAGGACCTCTTCATTACCTGGATAAAATACACATTCTGATTAGTCTGATATTGTGTTTCCAGCACAGGAAGATCTTATTGTCATGTACGGGCAATACAAAAACTAACAGTTCTGTCCATGCAGTCACCATCCATTTCATGCACAGAGTCTAGTAACTCATGTCACTTCTGATCGAGAATAGGTCTATCTTGAGAAGCGTGCGAAAGTTGGAGACATTAGTTTTGATTTTTAAAGATATTTTAAATTTGTGTAACTTATTGCTACTTGTATTTGAAGTAATGAAATCTAGACGTCCTCAGTGTTTTACGGCTAGTTAGACTTTGGAAATGTACCAAAATATGTTAGGTAATAATTCCATTAGCTTACATGATGATTGTAATATAGAATTATTATGATCTGACTTTGATAGAAATTCTGATTCATATTTGAGTGTTAATGAAGCTGAGGGGGCATCTCCAATGCAATATAGCCTATATGGCTATCATGCTTTATCTGCATTCAAAAATATGATTTTTGGAGTATCACATACGGAATATTCAGACCTTTATATAAGGCATAGTAATTTGTATTATTTATATCAAAGTTTATGCAAACAAGAACAGGGCACTAAAATGTAAGCATAAAGAATAGAACATTTGGTGAAAAATGCATATTTTGTATGAATTTTCTGGTCTCAAGACAATGTGACATTTATATGTAATTCTGTATATATAAATACTTGTATGCATTACAAAATGGTTCAGGATATGTGCAGATGTGTTTTATTTCAAAATAAATGGATTATGACTCAGTTTTATGGGATACAAGCTTGGGTATGTACATATTTGTATTGTTTTTTTCTGAATTAAATTTTCCATAACTAACACAATATTGTATATAAGCAAGCAAAGTAAACAGAGTCTTATTACATATTCATTTTCTGAATATTCTTATATCAGAATAGTTCATGTGGACAGAATAGTGAAGAAGATATTGTACAAATACAAATACTACCATAAATTACTAAAAACATTCAAAAGTGTGCACTGCTTAGCAGGAAACCCTTACTGTCGCTTACGGAGACAAAGAGTTTAAGCAACTTCAGCAGCAATATTTATCTATACACGTGAGATTGTATGATATATAGAAAGTAATGTAAATCTAGACCTAGCATTACAATAAGTAGGATTTTACACTTGAAATAATTCTGAGGTTTTGAAATTCATTCAGAAAGTACAAACATTCATTAAGACACAAAGAAAGTTTTAAGGTTTTTTCATGCGAGTTGATTTTATACACATTGTTAAATACTGAGATGTTGGTCTACACAATTATTTTTACACCCTCGGTAATGTAGGATAAGAAAAGTGAAATGTTGAAACAAATCAATTTTCTAGCTCTTTCAGCAACTTCTGTGTAATCTTAGTGCAGGATTGTAGGCACAAATGATGCGGTAATGCCACTGTAGTGGCCAACCATTCTGACTGAATGAATTAATAGGATAGGTCTAGCTGTGAAAAATTTTGGTACCTGGTGGTTACAGGTTTAAGGACCGCTGGGGCTGCTGCCTGGAAAGGTCATGATGTAGTATCTTTAATGTACTGTACGTGAGTGGGACAAATGGAAGAAATGACCTTGCATCTTATAGTTGCTAATGTTTGTGCTCATTTCATTTTAGCATGATTTTATGAGTCTCTTCATTCTTATAATAACGGGATTACACAGTGTTATGATTGTTTTCCTACCTCGGTCTATACACAAGTTTTCAACTTTTGTCACATTCTGGGCATTAACTTATAGATATTAACTTATAGACAGAAAAAAACAGTAATCAAATCAATCAATCAAGTGCCATGCCAAATGGCGTAAGTGATCATGTTTCTCCACGACTCTCTGTCTCGTGTTTTGCAATGTTCTAGAACACCCACTCCTGTGGCCACACACTTCAACAGCGAAGGTCATCATGGTGCGTTGGATATTCAGGTCACCGTGATCAGATCTTGTACCACCAATGATAGATCTAGGTATGCTCTAGAAAATTGTTTCATTTTCGAATTGGGTACACTCAAGCCTTTTGGACTCAATTCCGACCACTCTTATGTCTAGTACTGGGTTGGTGTGGTCTTTGTCTTTATTCTTTTTGTTCCGTCATTTACTCATCTTTTTGTTTGTTTTGTTTCCACATATATTTACGTTTTTATGTACTTTCTGACCTTCCGGCATATCATTTCCATATTTCTGTTGGACATTGTCATAATTTTTCTATTCGTCGTCTTTTATTGTTTTGTTTGTGTCTTGATAAAGACCTTTTAGTTGAAATGTTGAATGTGATTTGTGTATTGTAATTTTTATGATTTCTTGTGTGCTCATCATTGCCCATCATTACCCACTAGTTTTAGATATAGTCAGTCGTGTCCCATTGAAACGAAATATAAACCTGTGTTTTACGTAAGTCTAATTGTTGTTACGTTTCACGCAGTTACCTTGTATTGATTGTCATTATGTAAAGGTAAATCTTCCCTCCCTCTCCGATCATTCTGTTTACAAAATACATATATCTCTGGTCATGTACAGAACTGCAGCCATTTTTTTCCCCAAGGTTTAGAGTTATGTTAGACAAATATAAAAGATACAAGGAAGTCAGTTCTTTGTCAGTAGTTTATATACAAAGATATTCTAGACACACAGGGCAGATAACTAAATACAAGTCACTGCTTGAGTACAAGTGCTGATTATTCTTCTCACCATCTAATGTAATATCTATTTAAAAAATCTCTTCATAGCTACATAACTGTAGTACATATGGTTTATAAATGTTGTAAGTGTTATCTTGCATGGCTATATACTTCTACATAGAACTAATAGTGGACATTGAGAGGTATTAGTAAATCATCTGGGAAGTTATGCTGGTAGGATTAACTCAATCACAATCTCCATTATTTTTGATGGCCTTAAGATCTGATATAACCAAATTGGACTGACATCCGTCGGTTGAAATGACCACAGAGAACGATACTATTTACATGTAAATATAATGACTTATTCTTTTTTTAGTAAAAAGAATTGAAAACCATTATCTCATACTAAGCTTTTGGTGGCAAGACATGTTCTCCATTATTTGTTTGATGGACATGCACTTTCATATAACCAAATACAACTTTGACATGACCAAATACAACTCTGACATGACCATATACAACTCTAACATGACCAAATACAACTCTGACATGACCATATACACCTCTGACATGACCAAATACAACTCTGACATGACCATATACAACTCTAACATGACCAAATACAACTCTGACATGACCAAATACAACTCTGACATGACCATATACAACTCTGACATAACCAAATACAACTCTGACATGACCAAATACAACTCTAACATGACCAAATACAACTCTGACATGACCATATACAACTCTGACATAACCAAATACAACTCTGACATGACCAAATACAACTCTGACATGACCAAATACAACTCTGACATGACCATATACAACTCTAACATGACCAAATACAACTCTGACATGACCAAATACAACTCTGACATGACCATATACAACTCTGACATAACCAAATACAACTCTGACATGACCAAATACAACTCTAACATGACCAAATACAACTCTGACATGACCATATACAACTCTGACATAACCAAATACAACTCTGACATGACCAAATACAACTCTGACATAACCATATACAACTCTGACATGACCAAATACAACTCTGACATAACCATATACAACTCTAAAATGACCAAATACAACTCTGACATGACCAAATACAACTCTGACATGACCAAATACAACTCTGACATGACCATATACAACTCTAACATGACCAAATACAACTCTGACATGACCAAATACAACTCTGACATGACCATATACAACTCTAACATGACCAAATACAACTCTGACATAACCAAATTTGACTGACATATGCAGTTAACTGGCTGTTTTAACTAACTTACTGGTCTGCTAAACTGACTGTTTTAGCTAGCTTACCAATGATAAGGAGTTGATTAAAAAAATTGCAAATAAATTATTGTTAACCCTGCAACATAATGAAAGAAATTGTAATGTGTGAAACTGATGGTACCAACCCCATTCCTGTCAATGAAAGGGTTGATCTCAGGCACTGTGACCACCTGGGCCATCATGCGACACAGCCAGCCTGGGTTGATAAAGTAGAAGTCTCTCATCTGAAGGGTAGTCTCATTATAGTGTAGCAGAACACCACTTTCATGTAGGAAGTTGATGGCCTGAATACACAGACAGACAGAGCAGCTGTACTTACATAGATATACTTCAGTCAACATCTACTTCAGTCAACATCTACTTCCGGCAACATCTACTTCAGTCAACATCTACTTCAGTCAACAACTACTTCTTCCATCATCTACTTCAGTCAACATCTACTTCAGTCAACAACTACTTCAGTCAACAACTACTTCAGTCAACATCTACTTCCGGCAACATCTACTTCAGTCAACATCTACTTCAGTCAACATCTACTTCAGTCAACAACTACTTCAGTCAACATCTACTTCCGGCAACATCTACTTCAGTCAACATCTACTTCAGTCAACAACTACTTCTTCCATCATCTACTTCCGTCAACAACTACTTCAGTCAACATCTACTTCAGTCAACATCTACTTCAGTCAACAACTACTTCAGTCAACTACTTCTTCCAACATCTACTTCAGTCAACATCTACTTCAGTCAACATCTACTTCAGTCAACAACTACTTCTTCCATCATCTACTTCAGTCAATATCTACTTCAGTCAACATCTACTTCAGTCAACATCTACTTCAGTCAACATCTACTTCAGTCAATATCTACTTCAGTCAATATCTACTTCAGTCAATATCTACTTCAGTCAACAACTACTTCTTCCACCATCTACTTCAGTCAATATCTACTTCAGTCAACATCTACTTCAGTCAATATCTACTTCAGTCAACAACTACTTCAGTCAATATCTACTTCAGTCAACATCTACTTCAGTCAAAATCTACTTCAGTCAATATCTACTTCAGTCAATATCTACATCAGTCAACATATACGTCTTCCATCAGCTGCTTCAGTCAATATCTATTTCATTTAACTTTTACATCAGACAACATCTACTTCAGTCAACATCTACTTCAGTCAACATCTACTTCAGTCAACATCTACTTTAGTCAACACCTACTTCAGTCAACTTTAACAAACAATAAATACACACATTTTGCTGACAAGATGACCCAATGCTTCTCATGAGACTACAAATTGATGACCAGCTGTTTCACATGAGTGATTCTCCAGGTGACATATCAGCAGTTGTTTCACATGAGTGTCTTCTCCAGGTGACATATCAGCTGTTGTTTCACATATGTCATCCCAGGTGACATATCAGCTGTTGTTTCACATATGTCATCCCAGGTGACATATCAGCTGTTGTTTCACATATGTCATCCCAGGTGACATATCAGCTGTTGTTTCACATGAGTGTCTTCTCCAGGTGACATATCAGCTGTTGTTTCACATGTCGTCTCCAGGTGACATATAAGCTGTTGTTTCACATGTGTCATCCCAGGTGACATATCAACTGTTGTTTCACATATGTCATCCCAGGTGACATATCAGCTGTTGTTTCACATGTGTCATCCCAGGTGACATATCAGCTGTTGTTTCACATATGTCTTCTCCAGGTGACATATCAGCTGTTGTTTCACATGTGTCATCCCAGGTGACATATCAGCTGTTGTTTCACATATGTCTTCTCCAGGTGACATATCAGCAGTTGTTTCACATGTCATCTCCAGGTGACACATCAGCTGTTGTTTCACATGTCATCTCCAGGTGACATATAAGCTGTTGTTTCACATGTCATCTCCAGGTGACATATCAACTGTTGTTTCACATATGAGTGTCTTTTCCAGGTGACATATCTCTCTAGAATCTAGTCTTTTTTATGGATCTTCATTTGAACTAGTTAAGATGTTTGACGAGTTGTTGATCTGTCTCAGTCAGCGATAGGTTTAAACATTTGAACTAGTTAAGATGTTTGGTGAGTTGTTGATCTGTCTCAGCCAGTGATAGGTTTAAACATTTGAACTAGTTAAGATGTTTGACGAGTTGTTGATCTGTCTCAGCCAGTGATAGGTTTAAACATTTGAACTAGTTAAGATGTTTGACGAGTTGTTGATCTGTCTCAGCCAGGGATAGGTTTAAACATTTGAACTAGTTAAGATGTTTGACGAGTTGTTGATCTGTCTCAGTCAGCGATAGGTTTAAACATTTGAACTAGTTAAGATGTTTGACGAGTTGTTGATCTGTCTCAGCCAGGGATAGGTTTAAACATTTGAACTAGTTAAGATGTTTGGTGAGTTGTTGATCTGTCTCAGCCAGTGATAGGTTTAAACATTTGAACTAGTTAAGATGTTTGGTGAGTTGTTGATCTGTCTCAGCCAGGGATAGGTTTAAACATTTGAACTAGTTAAGATGTTTGACGAGTTGTTGATCTGTCTCAGTCAGCGATAGGTTTAAACATTTGAACTAGTTAAGATGTTTGACGAGTTGTTGATCTGTCTCAGCCAGGGATAGGTTTAAACATTTGAACTAGTTAAGATGTTTGGTGAGTTGTTGATCTGTCTCAGCCAGGGATAGGTTTAAACATTTGAACTAGTTAAGATGTTTGACGAGTTGTTGATCTGTCTCAGTCAGCGATAGGTTTAAACATTTGAACTAGTTAAGATGTTTGACGAGTTGTTGATCTGTCTCAGCCAGGGATAGGTTTAAACATTTGAACTAGTTAAGATGTTTGGTGAGTTGTTGATCTGTCTCAGCCAGTGATAGGTTTAAACATTTGAACTAGTTAAGATGTTTGGTGAGTTGTTGATCTGTCTCAGCCAGGGATAGGTTTAATCATTTGAACTAGTTAAGATGTTTGACGAGTTGTTGATCTGTCTCAGCCAGTGATAGGTTTAAACATTTGAACTAGTTAAGATGTTTGATGAGTTGTTGATCTGTCTCAGTCAGCGATAGGTTTAAACATTTGAACTAGTTAAGATGTTTGATGAGTTGTTGATCTGTCTCAGTCAGCGATAGGTTTAAACATTTGAACTAGTTAAGATGTTTGACGAGTTGTTGATCTGTCTCAGTCAGGGATAGGTTTAAACATTTGAACTAGTTAAGATGTTTGATGAGTTGTTGATCTGTCTCAGCCAGTGATAGGTTTAAACATTTGAACTAGTTAAGATGTTTGGTGAGTTGTTGATCTGTCTCAGCCAGTGATAGGTTTAAACATTTGAACTAGTTAAGATGTTTGACGAGTTGTTGATCTGTCTCAGCCAGTGATAGGTTTAAACATTTGAACTAGTTAAGATGTTTGACGAGTTGTTGATCTGTCTCAGCCAGTGATAGGTTTAAACATTTGAACTAGTTAAGATGTTTGACGAGTTGTTGATCTGTCTCACTCAGGGATAGGTATAAACAATCTGAGATGTCTCTTATCTATTATCATCCTCCACCCCTCCTACCAGCAACTATACCTTCCAATATTCATTTTTTCCATTCTATTATGTCTATTTACATGGCCAAAAAATCTCAGCTTTCTTATTCTGTTATTTAAGAGCTATTGTCTATCCCCAGGTGGGCGATGGTCAGAATATCCACACTTGCTGGTAAGAGTAGGGGTGGTGACTTGGAGCTTTAGTTGCCTATCCAAGGCCAGATGTGTCACCTTGGCTGTGTTGAATCCATATTTGCTCAGTGTTGTCTTGATGTTATCTATCCATCTTGTTCTAGGTCTTCCTCTGGCCTTGTATCTGGATGTTCTTATGTTGTATGTTCTTGTTGGTAGTTGGTTATAATTCATTCTCATAAGCTATCCAAATCATTTTATTTGTTTCTCGATGTATTCAGTGCATGATCTTATACTGATTATTCTGATTTAATCAATTCTCATTTTTTCTAGTTTGGTCACTCTTGTGAATTTTCTCGGCCATTTCACAAATTATCTTAAGAGTAAATCCATTTAAATGTATTGTGTTCTTATCGTTTCTTGATTTGTATTTTTCGCTGTCCATGGCATTCTCAGAAACTTTCTGTAGCACCTCATTTCGAATGTAACTATTCTCTTAAATGCAAAGAAGTTTCACTGAAACAATTTACATTTAGCAAAGAATAGCAACACTGTTTATCTACCATGCATGTCATAAGAGGTGACTAAGATTATTATGGAATGGAGTTGGCTGTCCCATCCATATAGGGTCAAAATGATCCACAAGCCATTCTGATGTCAAAGTGTGTCAGGCCGAAAGGAGTAGATATCGCAGCAAAGCTGATGATGGTGTTCCTCCTTCACACGCGAAGATGAGCATGGCATGAAAAACAATAAATGTGATGAAAAAATAAATAGTAATAATAAATTGGTAATTGTCTAATTCCCACTCGATTGAACGCAGCAGAGCTATGTTCATAACACAGTATATTCCATTCTCCAGGCTTCATCTTGCTAATCTGCAGGAGTTTGAGAATGAACGCAGAAGAAGAATCTTATAGATTCTTATGGAATTATTATATAGAAATAATAATTCCATCCAAGGACATATAGTTCATGTATACACGACAGTGCTAGGAGTCTGTGACATGAAAAACTACATATCTAGCAAGTGCTGACACGATTAATCTTGTTGAATATATTCTATGAGAATCTGTGACATACAGAAGGAATATAATCTGTAATATCCTGACCTGCTTGAGCTCATCAACTTCATCCAGATCCAACTGTTTTCTCTTGATAAGTCGAACCAGCTGAGAGTGTCTAATGACAGGGAAACTGCTCTCTATGTTCTTAGCTTCCTCGTGCAGCAGGTCTCCCAGTGTCTGAAACAATTCATCAGAAATTAGCTACAATGGCAAGTCACCAGATATAAGTATTATGTCAATAACTTCCTGGGATATAAGTCACCAGATATAAGTATTATGTAAATAACTTCCTGGGATAGTGGCTCTGGCTGTGCTCAAGAGATTGTAGGTTTGAGTTTGTTTATAAAGTGAACTTTTTCTGATATCCCTGGGAATTTTCACTTCAAGATATGCAGTTACATACTATGAGAGGCATTTCACATCTAAGCCACACTGGACAAATTTTCTACAGAAACAAGATTACTAGCATTCATAGAACTACAGCTTAGGAGCACTCAAATGGGATTACACAAGAAAAAAAGCTCTACAGATGGCATTTTTACACTCAGACAAATGGCAGAAAAAACAACTGAAAACAACCAAGAATTGTGTATAACGTTTGTAAACCAAGAAAAGGTTACCGACAGAGAAGACAGACAACAACTTTGGAACATGCTATGAAATATGGGGGTTCAACAGCATCTAATCAACTTGTGCAGGAGCAGTTACACAGGTAGTCAAAGCGCAGTTAAAACATGCGTTGGACTTTCAGATAAATTCCATATACTGTTTGGCATGGGACAAGGATGTGTTCTATCTCCCTTGTTATTCATCATATATATCGATTGTATATGTCAAATTGCCAACACAAATGAAGAAGACAACATAAAAAAACCTCCTGAGTAAACTTCTGTTTGCAGATGATCAAGCAATAATATCAACAGCAGAAGAACAATTACAACAATATATAAATAGACTGCACACAACATGCAGGGACTTTAACATGAAGATAAACACAGAAAAAAAATGAGGTAATGCCAATCACAAATATAGAAAGAAACACCACTATTTTCATCGATGACCAACAACTTAAACAGGTGAAAGAATTCACTATCTTGGAAGCCACATATCATCGAATGGAAAAAAACACCAAAGAAATCCAACATGGATGCAATATATCATACTGGATTTTTAATGTAGATGTCACATATTTACAACCAATAAATAATGTCAGCATGAACACCAAAACTGTACTGTGTAAAACACCATCATCATACCATCATTATGCTGCTAATGTCAAATGTGCACATTAATAACAAAAGCCAACATAAAACTTTTTTTATTTTATGATTTGTGTATGTAGAATCACCGGAGTAACAATAAGAGACAGAATAAAAAATGAAAACATCAGAAGACTAAAACACACAATATCAATCCTGGATTACATCAGAAGACAATAGATTAAGTGGTTTTCACATGCTTGCAGACTACCACCAGATAATTAATCTATTCAGTTGGTTACCTATTCAGCATGACACACAGGTCATTAATCTACTCAGCTGGTTATCTATGCAGCGGGACACGCAAGTCATTCATCTATCAAGCTGGCTATCTATGCAACCAAACAGACATTCCATGCATCCAGCTAGTCAGTCAACCCACTGGTGATTCATCTGTGTACTCATCAAACTTTATTAAAATTACTTACAACATAACTTGCTGGAACTTTCTGTCCCATCACTGACTGGCCTTTAATTTTAAACCTTGGTGGTGGAGGAGGGTAAGAGAGAAACACACACGAAATTAAAACATATTTATCTGAAATATCGATACAGGTAAGATTAACTTTACTTGACATATTTATCTGAAATATTGATACAGGTAAGATTAACTTTACTTGAATATTTATCTGAAATATTGATACAGGTAAGATTAACTTTACTTGAATATTTATCTGAAATATTGATACAGGTAAGATTAACTTTACTTGAATACATATTAGATGAATGTAACAATTTCCATTGTGGCATAGTGGTTCAGCCATTTATTTTGTGCGGAGGTCACAGGTTCAATACCGGGCCGTAAAATCTTGTTACCAGGAACATATTTCTGAGATTCCAGGGTATTAGCAGAAAATCTTTTGCATAAACACAGAAAAAAACTGAAGTAATATCCATCGCAAAAACAGAAAGAAACACCACTATTCTAATCGATGATCAAAAGCTTAAACAAGTGAAAGAATTCACTTATATTGGAAGCATCATATTATCACTGGCAAGGAATGAATACCTATTGCTATGGTTTTCAAGAGGCAGTCAAGACAGTCACTACACTCAATAGAGAGTGCAGGGAATACAGCCCATGAACGTGGATGCTGAAATCAAGGCACTCATCTGCTAACATGCCAGCGACACAGATGTTGTGATTTACACAGGCGGGTCAATCATCCATGACCAGTGATGAGCATGGGCATTTGCTGCCAGATCACAAGGAAGAACAGTACACACAGCCAGTAGAGTCTTTACCACAACAACAGTCTAACAATGGAAGTATTCGCCGTAACACAGGCACTTAACTGTCTCGAATCGCAAGCCTATTTCCATGCATGCATATTAAGTGACTCAATGAATATGATTCAAAACAGGTAATGTACGTAGGGGAATGGGGGAGTCATTAGAGAGAATTAAAATGCAGGCATAACTATGAAAACTCATGCATATTTTTGTCCCCAGACATGTGGGCATGGAGGGAAACGAACCGGCTGACCAATTAGCTAGCCTCGCCACCATAACAGATGGTCAACATATGGACTGAGCAGACATACTCATTGCTCTTTGTGAGCTCTTACGATCAGAGGATTTTGAGATGAATGAGCATGAGTCAATATCGAGAATGCACAACTTTGGAGTGAGGATGGGCATGGCCCGTAGAGAACATCTGACAAAGATTTCAAAAAGAGTAGTTAACTAACATAGAACCAGAACCATCAGCCGTTATACCCTGAGAGATTTACTGAAGCGGAGATCTGAGCACCCATGAACTTGTCCGGTGTGTGAAGAGGATAATCAACATACCTAATACCAAACATAAATTCTAGTTACCAGGTACATATTTCTGAGATTCCAGGGTATTAATATAAAATCTAATTACCAGGTACATATTTCTGAGATTCTCTGAACACTTAAAGCTACAGTTACATGATGGAAGTAGCTATTTCAGCACACAGCAAGTTGTTCTGCTGAAAGGGATAGAGTACATATGGGGAAACATGAGTAGAATGAAGGCAATCCTCTACCTATTTTGAGGCTATTTTATTGTGAGATGAATATGATAAACAGTTGCTGTATCATACAAATAATGATCCATTGTTTGTAAGGTCATCTCTTAGTTCTGCATTTGGCCTTACATACAGAAATACAGTCTACTTGTGCCAGCATCAACTATTGAACAAGACAGTACATACTCATCGACAATTTCCTTGACCCTACTTCTCAGCTGATCTAGCTCTTTGCTCTCTCTGTTCAAGCCAACGATAGCAAAACAGCTGATGACTGGACAACCTGAAAGTAGAAACACAATCCATACATACAGGTAAGTTGGACATGTCTACATGAGTCAGTCCGAGAACAATTTCTATCTTCAGCAATACAGATGAGCGAGGAAAATCCTGACCTGTCAGGTTCTTGATGTTATCTTCCTATGATTTTCTTTGTCCCCTTATGCTCCTTCCACCTTTGACTGTTCCCTGCAATATTGTTTTTGACAAGGAGTAATGTCTGTATACCTGTCAAAACCATGCAAGTTTTCATCATTTCACTATTGAAATCAATGGTTCCTAGGGACCTGTATACATCTCTATTTTATTTCTTATGGACATATTTGTCTTATGTTCTCTATAGGAGATTCATAGAATACGGCTGTAACATTTGCATTGAGACAGCCTGTAGTTGTCTCTCTCTATGTCTGCAGTGAGTGTTCAAATCTCACAACCATACAGCACAACAGAAATCACTGATGAGTTATACAGTTCAATTTTCACTCTAACACTTTATGTTGCTTTTATATTTTATCTGTTAATATGAGCTGACTAATTTACACGATAAACATACACCTGAGACACCAACAGCATGTATCTGAGACACTATGTGCTAATGCATCCAATGTGGTATATCCTGACGGGTTATGGATATAGATAGATAGCAGATATATATATATATATCTATATGCTGTATCTACAGTCGGAGTATGACTGGAAATAAGTCAGGCACCCATCAAGCTGTATCTACAGTCGGAGCATGACTGGAAATAAGTCAGGCGCCCATCAATAGTAGAAATGACATACTAACAATGGTGTACAAGGACAGATGACATTTCCACTACAGTGACTTTATCAGGATGAAGAAACAAAAACTAATCTAGGTGGGTAAAGTAAGGCTAGTGTCAAGCTGTAGGAGGAAGGAAATAACAAAGTGAAGAGTGCTAGGTCGAGTATAAGGTTTACTGAGATATCAGACTTTGTCTGTTTACTAACTTCATTAATGTCTCATACTATCTTCTACCTCTTTGTATAGAGCCTTCTCACTGATTTGATACCCCTTTACTTTGCTTTCACTTCACGCACGTCTCTCCATCTCTTCATGTTGCTGTCTTCCAAGACCTGTTCCTACAAGGACTTCTTCTTCTTCTGCGTCCATTCTCAAACTCCTGCAGATTAGCAGGATGTAGTCCGGAGAACGGAATGCGTTGTGTCATGGTTTACAGCATTGATGCGATATCTGCGCCTTTCGGCCCGACACATCCGACTTCAGCATGGCTTTGGGTCACTGACCCTATATGGAATGGGACAGCCAGCTCCATCCCATAACCTCCTTAGTCGCCTTTTACGACATGCCTGGAAGGTAAACAGTGTTGCTATTCTTTGCTCCCCTTTCGGGCCCTGGCAACGCACGGGCACCTACAAGGACCATGCTCACTCCTTCCTTCTGTTCATCATTCTGTCTCTCCTCATTACTCGCCCATGTTCTTTTCTATGACCACTACCTAACTAGAAGTCATTATGCCTGTCATTATTTAGTCTGTCTTATGATGTCATTATGATGTCTTTGTCTTTATGATGTCATTATGATGTCTTTGTCTTTATGATGTCATTATGATGTCTTTGTCTTTATGATGTCATTATGATGTCTTTGTCTTTATGATGTCATTATGATGCCTGTCTTATGATATCTGTATTTATGATGTCTTTATAATGTCTTTGTCTTAATTATGTCTTTATGATATCTGTCTTCATGATGTATTTATTCTTATGATTCCTTTCTTATGATACCTGTCTTTATGATGTCTTTGTCTTTATGATGTCATTATGGTGTATTTGTCATTATGATGTAATTATGATGCCTGTCATATGATGTTTTTATAATGTCTTTGTCTTTATTATGTCTTTATGATGTATGTCTTTATGATATATTTGTCTTTATGATGTTTGTCTATGATGTTTGTGCATTTATGATGTCTGTCTTTATGATGCCTGTCTTATAATGTCTGTATATATGATGTATTTATAATGTCTGTCTGTATGATGTCTTTATGTCTGTCTTTATGATGCCCGCCTACAATGTCTTCCTTATGATGTCTTTTTCTTTATGATATCTCTCATCATGTTACAACAGCCCCTTTCAGTTAGTTGGAATAACCGAGACACTCTCGTGATGTTATTCTGAAATGTGGGAAGCTAAGCGATGAAATTTATGAAATGGATATTGTACACATGAATGTTGTTGCTATCAGCGGTTGTTAAGCAACATGATGAACTACACCATCTTCTACTAGTGTACAACACATCACAACAGCAGCAGTGATAGTAGCAGCAGCAGTGACAGCAACAGCAGTAAAAGGAGCAGCAGTGATAGTAGCAGCATGATACGACAGAATTCTTCTTCTTCAGCGTTCGCTCTCAAGTAACCACAACAAAATTATCGTGTGATTTCCGTCGGGGAGCGTGAAGTACGTTGTGCTGCAAGTTCCACAGTAGAACTGTAATTATTTGCACCCCGGTTGGCCACTTTGTGACCTGGACGCCCGAGGTCCTGCACATCTGTTTTCATCATTCCTTTATTTCGGGTTTGGTCCCTAATACGACAGAATAACTAGTCTAAGATAATTGAGTAGAAAAAGAGTAGCATAACAACTGTAATAATGGAATACTGTCACTGGATGTCTCCATGTGATAACTATTATAACTAATCAATGTGTCCATGTGTTATATTGTAACTAATCAATGTGTCCATGTGTTATATTATAACTAATCAATGTGTCCATGTGTTATATTGTAACTAATCAATGTGCCCATGTGTTATATTATAACTAATCAATGTGTCCATGTGTTATATTATAACTAATCAATGTGTCCATGTGTTATATTATAACTAATCAATGTGTCCATGTGTTATATTATAACTAATCAATGTGTCCATGTGTTATATTGTAACTAATCAATGTGTCCATGTGTTATATTGTAACTAATCAATGTGTCCATGTGTTATATTGTAACTAATCAATGTGTCCATGTGTTATATTGTAACTAATCAATGTGTCCATGTGTTATATTATAACTAATCAATGTGCCCATGTGTTATATTATAACTAATCAATGTGTCCATGTGTTATATTATAACTAATCAATGTGCCCATGTGTTATATTATAACTAATCAATGTGTCCATGTGTTATATTGTAACTGATATAATTTTATTCATATATGTATTCATTATATAAGTTACCGGTTTATAGAGCAGTGGTACTTCCAGTGCTGTTATACGCTAGTGAAACATGGACTGTGTATAGACGGCATGTGAAAAAACGCAATCATTTTCACACAAATTGTCTCAGAAAAGTTATGAACATCAGATGGCAAGACAAGATTCCAGATACCACTGTCCTTGATAGAGCTGGTGTCCCAAGCATTGACTCGATCCTGATGCAGACACAGATTCGTTGGACATGTCATTTGGTGCGTATGCCAGACCATCGTCTGTCAAAGATACTTCTCTATGGTGAGCTAGAGAAGGGTATACGATCTCAAGGTGGCCAAAGGAAACGCTACAAGGACTCGTTAAAGAACTCACTGAAAGCCTTTGAAATAGACAACGATACATGGGAAGAACTTGCACAAAATAGATCTACATGGCGTTCTAAAATAAAAAAAAAGCTCATCATCTTGTAAAAAGAAGAGAAATGCAGCAGCTCAACAGCGGAGAGCAGCTAGAAAGTCACGGATAGACCAATATCCGTCTACAGTCGTCATTCCATGTCCGAGCTGTCCAAGGACATTTACAGCTCGAATAGGGCTCATTAGCCATCTACATACTCATAATCAAGGACATAACTAAAATTGAATTTTCAAAAGTGGATGTAACAAATGGTTATCATCACTTATGATGGACAAACAACAACACCAGTGATAATAATACACTATTATAGTTGTGATAGATTCTTAGATCATATTACTGCGGCACTCTCCACCTTGATTCTTGATTAGAAACTGGCCTCACAGCACATGGGGCATTCCCATAAGTGCTCCGCCCTCTGTTCCAGCAGCCATTCAACTCGATGGTGTTTTGAGTCCAATGCCGCTGAAACAGATGTCGACATCAGGGCACAACTCTGGCCCTTGCGACAGGTTTCTTTGTTGTTCCGTCCACCCACGCCGTGCCTGTAACTAGTTCAAGCACAATGTCGGCCTGTCTGAACAACATGGTAACTGTTATAGAAGGTTACGACTACTCTCCACCTCTCTTGTCTGATATCCCCCCTTCCCTGACAGTGTGTGGTTATTTATTACTGTGAATGCTTACCTGGCTTGTGTACTAATTCTTTTAGTTTTAGCTCAAAGTCTGTTACAACTTGTCCCCTGGTATCTGAAAGTCAAGGACACAGATACATGAGTGACAATATGTATCAAGAAGAAACTATTGAACAATAACAAGAATGTTCCAGATCAAGTAACTTCAACTTGGGAAATGGTCACCCACATGTGACAACCTAGGACATGGTCACCCATGTGACAACAGTGGCATGAGTTTCTAATACAGGGAGCAAAAAATAAAGCCAGTCTTCTTTCCATGCATGCCATAGGAGGCTACTAAGGAAAGTTGGGGGATAAGCTGACAACCTGTGACCTGTAAACATATCTGCATTGTCACATCCTGTCTCAATGTATGACTTGTGTCTTCTACCAAATAATGCTCATGGATGACAAAGACCAACGGACATTGCAGCTTTTGTGGCAGACACCCAGAGATGGGGAATGCTATATGTGATCAGTACTGCAGATATTTCCAGAAATATGACACAGGTATTATGATATATTTGCTCCAGAAGTGTGTGCTGCACCCCTGGCAGGATGTAGTAATCCTGGGACACTGACACAATGGAATGACCCCCCCCCCCCTTTTCCAACTTGGTTGATAAACATGCATCTATAAATCTCCCATGCACAACCATTCATTTGATACAATCTGAACTGACACCACATTTATATGAATGAAAAGAATCTGAACTGTTGTCTGAAAAAATATGGGCTGTCAAGAGCTACCTGCTCACAGCTAGAGGGATTATTTCATCATCATCATGTGGTGTGATGCAGTGGAGAGGTTGAAGTTGGAATGCATCACATTGATATTGGTGCCCGGTCATGTAGGTGTTCAAAGAAATGAGAGAGCAGATTGGTAGGCTTGCATCGATATTGTGTCACATGGTAGAGAAATGGATCAGGTAACCTGAAGTGTCAAATAAAATAGATGAGGTTGATGATTCCCCCTGTACATATTTACATGCTGATAATCAAGAAACTGTAACATCCAACTAAAACAAGTAGATGAATTCAAATATCTGGGCAGCACATTGAAATATGACGGCAGACAAGAGGCGGAGATAAACACAAGATGTATTAAGGCCTGTCAGGTCATTGGTCAATTAACACCTTTACTAAGAAACAAAGATATTACAGTAGAAACAAAGAAAGCGCTTTTCAACAACATTTTCTTACCAACGTTGTGTTTCAGTGTCAAACTTGGACATTGGATTCTAGAACAATACATAAGATTAACACCACTGAAATGAAATGTGTGAGACGTATGATTGGAGTTAGCTTGAGAGACAAAATCAGGAATTAAACACTAAGGAAACAATTAGGGATTAAGTCAGAAATAGAATACATCCAGAAACAACAAGTTATATGGTACGGCCACCATAACCAGACAGAAAGAGCAAAGTATTATCCAAAAAACACTTAACAAACGATATTAAAACAGTCGACCTATTGTACGCCCTCATAAAAGGTGGATAGATAATGTATTAGAGACACTCTGAAATATAACAGCGGAAGAGGCAAATAGAAGGGCAAAATACCGTACACTCACTCTTGCCTCAACACCGAAAGGTACATGAGGACAGAAAGAAGAAGAAGTAACATCCACAAGCTTGTTCATCAACCATGACAGAACGACAACTGTCAAATCATCGTGCAATGATGGATGTAGGCAAGGGAAGATCGCAGCACTGTAGACATGTCCTGCATGCAATGATGGATGTAGTCAAGGAAAGACTGCAGCACTGTAGACATGTCCTGTGTGCAATGATGGATGATTATCATTTCTGCTGATGGCTAACTCAACAACTGTATGACTTTAATTAACAGCATCTATCTATCTATTCACTAAACCCTTTGTTGCCTTTCAGCATCAGGGGTAGAAGAGTTTTCTGGAGAAGGGCCTCTTGTGTGCTGAGTATATTGTGAAATTTGTCGCCTCTGTTATTGCGATGATCCATTGTTGTCATGGTTAGCTTCTAGGTCTGCCTTCACTCTGTCTGTATAGCATAGCTTGCTGTGGTATGCTGTCTGATGGTAGTCTGCTGGTATGTGCAAACCATTTGATCTGTTGTCTCTTAATATATTCGAATATTTGGGTGGTGCCAGTTTTTTTGTCTAATGTCCTCATTCCTCAGTCTGTCTCTTAGTGATATTCCTAGGATTCTGCTAGGAATAACAATGTGAAAACCCAATGATGTATGCTGATGATATTGATCTGAAGACTATCTCCACAACTGTATGACTTTCAATAACAGCATGAAAACTGTATACCCAATGATGGATCTTGATGATGTTGGCGGCTAGCTCCCCAACTGTATGATTTATGACTTTCAATAACCAAAAAAAACACCCAATATGTACAGATTCAAATTCTATATGACATGTATAATAACAATTATGGAACAGCTGATTTTGGAGAGTAGAGTGCCAGGAAAGAGAAGAAAAAGACCAAGACAATGGACAAGCGACATCAGAGAGTGCATGAACATGCCAATGCATGCCTCCTTCCCTGGGACATATACGGATTCAGAGTATCCACGATGAAGATAGAGTTCTGGAAAGAATATGTCACTTGATATATGTATATATAATAATAATAATAATAAAACCCACAATCATCAGGATCACATTGTGACATTTGGTGCAGAGAGAGCTCCACACATTTCTATCTTCAACCATCCTGATTAGTTTGTAAACTTCACACTCTGTCCACTTCTTGATATTATCCGGACGTCTTCTTCTGGCTACCTAGTCTTCTTCCACCCTCCACCATACCTTGAAGAACATCTTTTGTCATCTATGAATGTCTTATCATGTATTTCAAAATGACAGTTCGGGGGTCTTGTTTTAATATGGTGCCATGGTACTCCAT
The DNA here is from genome assembly GCA_034231615.1 of Meghimatium bilineatum. Classification (NCBI taxonomy): domain Eukaryota; kingdom Metazoa; phylum Mollusca; class Gastropoda; order Stylommatophora; family Philomycidae; genus Meghimatium; species Meghimatium bilineatum. Next base: position 1,668,966 of record CM067317.1, on the reverse strand, counting down.
GCCATTGTACTGAAAGTCCAGTATATGACATGTATATCAGATCTTGGGTAATCAGATGTCATGTGACTTATTCTCTCCAGAATGTTGTCTTCCCAATGAATTCCCTAAGCCCTTCTCTGTCTTGGGCCATGTGGCTTGCATTTTCCAACGATGTATTCATGTTATCTTTAATGTCCTCAGTCCATCGTCTTCTTGGTCTGCCCTTTCTCCTCCATCCAGGTGCTCTTCCCTCTATTATAGCATCACATACATTCAGTGTTTCTAGCACTTCTATTGAACTATACTTATTGACAGTTTGAGTCCATATAGTTTTGCTCTAATTTCACACAAGAAAACTTCATCGACTAGTGGTCAGCAATACTTTCATGTCTTACCCTCTGGCAGGAGGTCGTAGTGAGTGCCCACCACAATGACAGGACAACCAGGTGCTCTAGCATGAATGTTGGACAACCAAGGTTTGAGTTTGTCTATTTCATCTGTACCCATACTGATGTCGTAGACCACCTGTAGACAATAAGAGGGAGAGATCATAAGACAAAACTTGCAGGTTTCTTGATGGCACAACAATTGGATATGTTCCTTGCAACAGTTTAAAATGACATATGTTCTACAATTGATGATGAAAATACTTTGCCAGGAAGATATCCTCTGGAATGAAAGATTTATTACTCAAACATCATCAATATATTCATCATCATGAAACCCATAACACTTCAGTGTTGTATATTCATCATCATCATGAAACCCATAACACTTCAGTGTTGTAAGGGTGCAACTCTGGAAACATGAACACAAACATATCGCCACGCCTCCCTGTTATCAGTTCTTTGTTGAAGTATGAAGCATCTTAATCCTGCCCAATCTTTAATATTATCAATCCAGACTTTCTTCTGACCTCCTCTTCATCTTCCACCCTCAACTGTTGCATGTAAGATATTTCTGGAAAGGCAATCATGTATCAGCTATTATTATGTAAACGTGAACAGTGCTTTTCATTACTGGTCATGTACTATGCTGTGTTCTTAATTAAGATCTTTTTGTTGAAACATCATTGTTTCATGTGTGACATCATGTGGTGTTACCAGTGATTAACAAAGTTTCATTACCCTTGTGCAAGTACCCTTCCCCTAGACTCCTGATCAGGAAACATACTAGATGGGAGACATCAGTAGAACTAGTTGCTAGATACATAGTATACACAATGTCAATAGTATTTTCTACCTTAGTTGATTCTGATACAGGCTAGTGGCTATGTATTCTGACACAGGATAGTAGTGGATACATAATTCAGTAAGAAGGGTTTGACCTAAACGCCCATTTTTTCTAATTTTTTCCAGTTGCCCATTTATGTATGTAATTCTCTATTTTTGATGAGAAATGTGATGAGCTTTGTGTGAAAAATCATTCAGGGAGGGATTTTACCCAACTTTTGGCTACATTCCTAGTACTAAAAGTTATGTTATGATTTACTAAAGGGGGGAGTGTCTGACCCCCCCCCCCCCATATACAGACTTGTTCTCGTGTACACTTTGCAAACTACTGTCGAGGATGAAGATAACTCTTCATGTACTTAGCTGCAACACCTATTAGTTGGGTTGCCAGTTCCCTTCCTCGCTGTGTTTATCTTCCCTAACTCATGTGTCAAGCCCCCATTTACAGCTCGCCGACTGGAGGAGCGGTCATGTCAGGTGAGAAATCATGACCCTGATATTTTTGTCTGCCGCTGTTTCAAATCTGGCACACTGTAACCCTGTGAAAGTGGACAAGGTCACTATCAACTAGACTACCTTGCTCCACATCAGTAGGAGACTTATTTCTATCAAATATAATTGACATAATATGTAAGATAGACTTCTTATCAATCTCGGGGGGTGGAGGGAGGGGGGAGGGTCTATGATGATCGATCACAACTATTGGTCATCAGTCTAATTCAATTTTAATATTAAAATGATCGCCTGGTTCAATTTCCATATAATTTCAAGAATATTCAACATTTACATCTAATTCATCATTCTCTGAATTACAAATCACAAGTTTAACAGCTTGTTTCGCTATTAGCATTTTAGAGCAGAAATGTCCCTGTTGTTAGCAGGTTGTTTCATTATGAAAACAACAAACAAGCACAAAATAGATCAACAAATGTACACCATAGTGAAAGTGCGCTTTACCACAATGAACTGCATACTTGTGACATCTGCACTGTTTGTAAATAAGATGTTTGATTTGATTGATATGAGTGCTATTATGTCATATAGAAATCTTGATATTTTGGTTTGTGGGGGGAAAGCAATTGTTTACATACAACCTAAAATGTCAGGACCTCATGTCCAAAATAGTTAAACTAAAATTCTGATAGTCAAATCAGATCAAAATACCAGATAAAGTGTTCTGTTAGAGAAAAAAACACTAATGATGAGAACATTTTACCAGATAAAGTGTTCTGTTAGAGAGAAAACACTGATGTGTGCTGTAAAAATCCTCCTGTCCAGCAAAGTCCCATGTGTTGAGTGTGTAGATGACTGTCTTTCCATAACTCTGTCTCTCATATCTATTGGGAAGACAATTGAAACATAACTCTGTCTCTCATATCTATTGGGAAGACAATTGAAACATAACTCTGTCTCTCATATCTATTGGGAAGACAATTGAAACATAACTCTGTCTCTCATATCTATTGGGAAGACAATTGAAACATAACTCTGTCTCTCATATCTATTGGGAAGACAATTGAAACATAACTCTGTCTCTCATATCTATTGGGAAGACAATTGAAACATAACTCTGTCTCTCATATCTATTGGGAAGACAATTGAAACATAACTCTGTCTCTCATATCTATTGGGAAGACAATTGAAACATAACTCTGTCTCTCATATCTATTGGGAAGACAATTGAAACATAACTCTGTCTCTCATATCTATTGGGAAGACAATTGAAACATAACTCTGTCTCTCATATCTATTGGGAAGACAATTGAAACATAACTCTGTCTCTCATATCTATTGGGAAGACAATTGAAACATAACTCTGTCTCTCATATCTATTGGGAAGACAATTGAAACATAACTCTGTCTCTCATATCTATTGGGAAGACAATTGAAACATAACTCTGTCTCTCATATCTATTGGGAAGACAATTGAAACATAACTCTGTCTCTCATATCTATTGGGAAGACAATTGAAACATAACTCTGTCTCTCATATCTATTGGGAAGACAATTGAAACATAACTCTGTCTCTCATATCTATTGGGAAGACAATTGAAACATAACTCTGTCTCTCATATCTATTGGGAAGACAATTGAAACATAACTCTGTCTCTCATATCTATTGGGAAGACAATTGAAACATAACTCTGTCTCTCATATCTATTGGGAAGACAATTGAAACATAACTCTGTCTCTCATATCTATTGGGAAGACAATTGAAACATAACTCTGTCTCTCATATCTATTGGGAAGACAATTGAAACATAACTCTGTCTCTCATATCTATTGGGAAGACAATTGAAACATAACTCTGTCTCTCATATCTATTGGGAAGACAATTGAAACATAACTCTGTCTCTCATATCTATTGGGAAGACAATTGAAACATAACTCTGTCTCTCATATCTATTGGGAAGACAATTGAAACATAACTCTGTCTCTCATATCTATTGGGAAGACAATTGAAACATAACTCTGTCTCTCATATCTATTGGGAAGACAATTGAAACATAACTCTGTCTCTCATATCTATTGGGAAGACAATTGAAACATAACTCTGTCTCTCATATCTATTGGGAAGACAATTGAAACATAACTCTGTCTCTCATATCTATTGGGAAGACAATTGAAACATAACTCTGTCTCTCATATCTATTGGGAAGACAATTGAAACATAACTCTGTCTCTCATATCTATTGGGAAGACAATTGAAACATAACTCTGTCTCTCATATCTATTGGGAAGACAATTGAAACATAACTCTGTCTCTCATATCTATTGGGAAGACAATTGAAACATAACTCTGTCTCTCATATCTATTGGGAAGACAATTGAAACATAACTCTGTCTCTCATATCTATTGGGAAGACAATTGAAACATAACTCTGTCTCTCATATCTATTGGGAAGACAATTGAAACATAACTCTGTCTCTCATATCTATTGGGAAGACAATTGAAACATAACTCTGTCTCTCATATCTATTGGGAAGACAATTGAAACATAACTCTGTCTCTCATATCTATTGGGAAGACAATTGAAACATAACTCTGTCTCTCATATCTATTGGGAAGACAATTGAAACATAACTCTGTCTCTCATATCTATTGGGAAGACAATTGAAACATAACTCTGTCTCTCATATCTATTGGGAAGACAATTGAAACATAACTCTGTCTCTCATATCTATTGGGAAGACAATTGAAACATAACTCTGTCTCTCATATCTATTGGGAAGACAATTGAAACATAACTCTGTCTCTCATATCTATTGGGAAGACAATTGAAACATAACTCTGTCTCTCATATCTATTGGGAAGACAATTGAAACATAACTCTGTCTCTCATATCTATTGGGAAGACAATTGAAACATAACTCTGTCTCTCATATCTATTGGGAAGACAATTGAAACATAACTCTGTCTCTCATATCTATTGGGAAGACAATTGAAACATAACTCTGTCTCTCATATCTATTGGGAAGACAATTGAAACATAACTCTGTCTCTCATATCTATTGGGAAGACAATTGAAACATAACTCTGTCTCTCATATCTATTGGGAAGACAATTGAAACATAACTCTGTCTCTCATATCTATTGGGAAGACAATTGAAACATAACTCTGTCTCTCATATCTATTGGGAAGACAATTGAAACATACATGATTACACTGATTGTATCTTCTACATCTTCTCATACATTCGTTATCAGACTACTGCAGATTATCAGAATGTAGTCCAGAGAACGGAATGCATTGTGTCATGGTTTATAGCTTGGCTGAAATATCTGCACCTGACATATCCCATGCATGGCATTGAATCACTTTGACCCTCTATGGGGTAGGACAATCAACTACACCTCGAAAACCTCTTATGACATGCATGACAGATCACAGTGCTGCTATTCTTCCTTTTCTGGCCCTGGCAACATGCGGCTGACAGTATTTAATTATAACATGCATTACATGACTGATTGTACTAGCAGACTAAAGCACAATACATAGCACACACTACTAGATGATTGTACGACACAATACATAGCACACACTACTAGATGATTGTAAGACACAATACATAGCACACACTACTAGATGATTGTAAGACACAATACATAGCACACACTACTAGATGATTGTAAGACACAATACATAGCACACACTACTAGATGATTGTAAGACACAATACATAGCACACACTACTAGATGATTGTAAGACACAATACATAGCACACACTACTAGATGATGGTAAGAGATTATCAAATATTCCCAGTTCAATGATGTTCTCTCTTTATTATTCTATATTCTACACCTTTTATCTGTCACTCCATAAAGAATACATTTGTCTCTTTCAGGGAAAAATATTAAATATCCACCCTGCACACATTGTGGTGACATATAATAAAGCAGATGTATATTACTGACTTTATGTCATCATTTTACATTAGTTTAAGAAGAACTCACTAGTTCTTTATTATCACTGCTAACATTCCCACCCCCCCCCCCTCTCTCCTGACTACAGTGTCCCTGTCAGTTTCCAATAACACATATTCATACACTGTTCTAAAGTGCAAATGCACACACACACACACAAATATATGAATGTAAACACACGCAACTGAGATGTGATACATACAGAATAAGCAGACATTTCACACTGCAGTAGCTGATCAGCAGGACACACTGAGTAGACAGACAATAAATACAGGGTACCTCCCATCCTCTACAATCAGCAGGACACACTGAGTAGACAGACAATACATACCTCCAATCCTCTACAATCAGCAGGACACACTGAGTAGACAGACAATACATACCTCCAATCCTCTACAATCAGCAGGACACACTGAGTAGACAGACAATACATACCTCCAATCCTCTACAATCAGCAGGACACACTGAGTAGACAGACAATACATACCTCCAATCCTCTACAATCAGCAGGACACACTGAGTAGACAGACAATACATACCTCCAATCCTCTACAATCAGCAGGACACACTGAGTAGACAGACAATACATACCTCCAATCCTCTACAATCAGCAGGACACACTGAGTAGACAGACAATACATACCTCCAATCCTCTACAATCACTCCAACTGTTACTGCTGGTTTCTCTGGCGGCACATTTCTAATCTTTCTCTTGAGAGCGTGCAATAAACTGGTCTTTCCTCTACCACCGTAACCAACAACCATGAGTTTCATGCGGTAGTAGCGCTGTGCCTGTTGGACATCATTCAACAGGATGTGTATGCATGAGCTATCATCTAATAATGATAAACTGCAGGTAGTAGATATATGCTGGTTATGACATCTCAGAGAGTAGCACAATTCATAAGTCAATTAAATTGTCAATGTGTTGTTACGCTGTTACACAGACTGTGACTGCTAGTAATACATTCAGTAATATTACTCATGCAGAGAATAAGTATGCATCTGTGGACTAGACAGACATTATGTGTGGACTAGACAGACATTATGTGTGGACTAGACAGACATTATGTGTGGACTAGACATTATGTGTGGACTAGACATTATGTGTGGACTAGACATTATGTGTGGACTAGACAGACATTATGTGTGGACTAGACATTTTGTGTGGACTAGACAGACATTATGTGTGGATTAGACATTTTGTGTGGACTAGACATTATGTGTGGACTAGACATTATGTGTGGACTAGACAGACATTATGTGTGGACTAGACAGACATTATGTGTGGACTAGACATTATGTGTGGACTAGACAGACATTATGTGTGGACTAGACAGACATTATGTGTGGACTAGACATTATGTGTGGACTAGACAGACATTATGTGTGGACTAGACATTATGTGTGGACTAGACATTATGTGTGGACTAGACAGACATTATGTGTGGACTAGACATTTTGTGTGGACTAGACATTATGTGTGGACTAGACATTATGTGTGGACTAGACAGACATTATGTGTGGACTAGACAGACATTATGTGTGGACTAGACATTATGTGTGGACTAGACAGACATTATGTGTGGACTAGACATTTTGTGTGGACTAGACAGACATTATGTGTGGACTAGACAGACATTATGTGTGGACTAGACAGACATTATGTGTGGACTAGACAGACATTATGTGTGGACTAGACAGACATTATGTGTGGACTAGACAGACATTATGTGTGGACTAGACAGACATTATGTGTGGACTAGACATTATGTGTGGACTAGACAGACATTATGTGTGGACTAGACAGACATTATGTGTGGACTAGACAGACATTATGTGTGGACTAGACTTTATGTGTGGACTAGACAGACATTATGTGTGGACTAGACAGACATTATGTGTGGACTAGACAGACATTATGTGTGGACTAGACATTATGTGTGGACTAGACAGACATTATGTGTGGACTAGACAGACATTATGTGTGGACTAGACATTATGTGTGGACTAGACATTTTGTGTGGACTAGACTTTATGTGTGGACTAGACAGACATTATGTGTGGACTAGACAGACATTATGTGTGGACTAGACAGACATTATGTGTGGACTAGACAGACATTATGTGTGGACTAGACTTTATGTGTGGACTAGACAGACATTATGTGTGGACTAGACAGACATTATGTGTGGACTAGACAGACATTATGTGTGGACTAGACATTATGTGTGGACTAGACAGACATTATGTGTGGACTAGACAGACATTATGTGTGGACTAGACATTATGTGTGGACTAGACATTTTGTGTGGACTAGACTTTATGTGTGGACTAGACAGACATTATGTGTGGACTAGACATTATGTGTGGACTAGACAGACATTATGTGTGGACTAGACAGACATTATGTGTGGACTAGACTTTATGTGTGGACTAGACAGACATTATGTGTGGACTAGACAGACATTATGTGTGGACTAGACAGACATTATGTGTGGACTAGACAGACATTATGTGTGGACTAGACAGACATTATGTGTGGACTAGACATTATGTGTGGACTAGACATTTTGTGTGGACTAGACTTTATGTGTGGACTAGACAGACATTATGTGTGGACTAGACATTATGTGTGGACTAGACTTTATGTGTGGACTAGACAGACATTATGTGTGGACTAGACAGACATTATGTGTGGACTAGACAGACATTATGTGTGGACTAGACATTTTGTGTGGACTAGACATTTTGTGTGGACTAGACTTTATGTGTGGACTAGACAGACATTATGTGTGGACTAGACAGACATTATGTGCGGACTAGACATTATGTGTGGACTAGACAGACATTATGTGTGGACTAGACATTTTGTGTGGACTATACATTATGTGTGGACTATACATTATGTGTGGACTAGACATTATGTGTGGACTAGACATTATGTGTGGACTAGACATTATTTTGGACTAGACTTTATGTGTGGACTAGACTTTATGTGTGGACTATACATTATGCGTGGACTATACATTATGCATGGACTAGACATTATGTGTGGACTAGACTTTATGTGTGGACTAGACTTTATGTGTGGACTAGACTTTATGTGTGGACTAGACTTTATGTGTGGACTAGACTTTATGTGTGGACTAGACTTTATGTGTGGACTAGACATTATGTGTGGACTAGACATTATGTGTGGACTAGACTTTATGTGTGGACTAGACTTTATGTGTGGACTAGACTTTATGTGTGGACTAGACTTTATGTGTGGACTAGACTTTATGCGTGGACTAGACTTTATGTGTGGACTAGACTTTATGTGTGGACTAGACTTTATGTGTGGACTAGACATTATGTGTGGACTAGACATTATGTGTGGACTAGAAATTACATGTGGACTAGACTTAATGTATGGACTAGACATTATGTGTAGGCTAGAAAGTGCATTTGTAGATTAGACAGTACACGAGTGGACTAGTCGGTACATGTTTGGACTAGGCAGCACATATGTGTGTGAGCTAGTTGATATGTGTGTGAGCTAGTTGATTTGTGTGTGAGCTAGACAGTACTAAGCAGAAGCATATGTTGTTACAGATAAATACCTTCTTGAGTCTATTATGAAGATAAATGGTCAGATCCTTGACTCGTCCTCTGGTCAGTCCAATATCCAGGTCTAATGACAGCCCATCCAGAGGCATCTGTTACAAGAATAGAGCAAAACTTAGATCCCAGAAATTGATTACTTACAGATAAACAAGCACAGCTATCTAGTCTGAAGCTACCTGCAGATAATCACAGACTACATGTAGACAAAACAGACACTACCTGTCAATAAAACAGTCAAAGAATACTGTAATACAGTAAGATATAGACTACCTGTAGATAAACATTGTCTAACTAAACATTGCTAGTTAAATCAATGGCTGCTGGTCGGTCAGAGTGAGCAGAGGTTACTATTCCTCATTTACCAGTGATTGTTTGATTCAATAATGCGCTGACAGTTATCTCAGCCAGATGCAGATTGAAGGATTGAATAAGATACAGAATGATACAATATCATCTGTATGTACACAAGAAACATGTCCATAGATGTTAAATTCCCATAAATAACCATATTTTGTACGGTTTTTCCAAAGATTTACGGCTGTATGCGCGTACATCGGCATTTACAGGTTTTTACACAAATTTCTGTTCTCGGTACATTTTGGGGTTTTTACTAAATTTAGTGGCGACACTGATTTTTTTGCATATATTTTAGTGGCAACATTGATTTGCGCTGTTTTTATTTAATATTTCTCACAACAGTGGCGAATGCAGGTTTTAACATCTGATGTAGGTCTCGGGGTGTAGTGTTGGAAACAATGCTTTTAACACACTACCAGGTACTTTAATTATTCTCTGTGCTGGGGATGTTGTCTTTATACCGAACTTAAGGAATTTTTGTCCGCGTGCATTGACAGTGTATCTACAGTACACATGTATTTAGTATCTAGGCCTATATACATCGTTTAATTTATATTGTAGGTTTTTGTTTGCCTCTAGACCTAGGTAGTGTTGGTAGGCCTAAAGTTAAATAATAGAATATGTTATTTGTTTATGGTGGCCTAAATCTGATCTTTAGATTTATCTGTGTATAATACTTTTATGATAATTTGTATGGTATAAAATTGTAAATCTACTGCTGGAAGATACAGAACGACAAATACAATAGTATATATATATATATATGTATAGGCCTACATCATTGATTGTGTCATGTGTTTGTTCTGTCACATATTCGCGACTAAGGAGGTTATGGGATGGAGTTGGCTGTCCCATCCCATATAGGGTCAATGTGACCCAAAGCCATGCTGAAGTCGGATGTGTCAAGCTGAAAGGTGCAGATATCACAGCAATGCTGTTAACCATGACACAACGCATTCCGTTCTCCAGACTACATCCTGCTAATCTGCAGAAATTTGAGAACGAACGCAGAAGAAGAAGAAGATATCCTTAGGTAATAATATTAGGTCTGGCTCTGTGATAGCATGGTACAGATTGTGTCTGATGGCTGAGGTACCGAGTTCGATCCCAGGCTGCCATACAAAAAACACAGGCAAACTATTGAACGTACTTATAATTTCCTAGAAAATAATAATCATTATCAAGTGCAAGTGCTGCCTCCACATCAAAGTCGGCTGCAACATTCCCTGCCTCTTGTTTTGGTGATGCACTCTGATAGACTGTAACCTGTCCATCTTGTGATGTTACTCTCCCACTTGTATCTCTTCCTACCTCTTTAATTTGTTTAGATGTTACTATTTTCCTCATGTCATTGAAGGTACTTTTAGCCATTCCTATTCTTCTTTTAACTTCTGTTTCACATCTGCCATCATTTGTGGCTATGTGTCCAAGATATTGATAATGTTTTACTTGTTGTAGTTTCTCTCCGTGTATCTTTATATTTAGCTCTTGTATTTCTGTGTCTTTGCTGATTATCATGGTTCTTTTTGTCATTTTTTTCATGGACCTCTTTTCTTTAGCCTGTGATGCGTTCGGTCTCACCATCAGCACTGTGAAGACTTTAGTAATGTATCAACCAGCGCCAGGTGTCCCCTACACAGAGCCAGTGATCACAGTAAAGGGACAAAAACTTAATACTGCCAATAAGTTTGTATATCTCGGCAGCACACTATCAGAAACTGCGACAATTGATGAGGATGTTGCCCTGCGTATTGTTCGTACCAGTGCAGCATTCGGGAGCCTTCGTGCCAACATCTGGATCAGGCGTGGTCTCAGTCTGACAACTAAGTTGGACGTGTACCGTGCAGTGGTTCTACCAACACTGCTTTATGCTGCGTCATCCTGGACTGTCTATGCGAGACACGCTCGACAGCTTAACTCTTTTCATCTTCGGTGCCTATGAAACCTCATGGGAGTACGTTGGCAGGATCGTGTGTCAGATACGGAAATTCTTCAGAAGTCCCGTATGCAAAGCATCCATGCAATTCTGACTAGGTCCCAACTCCGCTGGACTGGCCACATCGTCCGTATGCCAGACAAGCGCCTTCCAAAGAGATTATTCTATGGGGAGTTGTGCGAAGGTAAATGTTCAAGTGGAGGGCAGAAAAAGCGCTTCAAGGATCACCTAAAAAGCTCTCTCAAGAACTGCAGCATCGATCCTAGCTCCTGGGAAACTACAGCACTTGATCGCTCAGCCTGGCACACCCAGATCACTGCTGGCATCACGAAATTTGAAAAAGAAAGAACACTGCGGGCAATCCACAAGCGCAAGAAGTGGAAGGACAAATCCGTAAATTCTCCTACCCCGAACCTTCAGCACTCCTGCATGCACTGCAATAGAACTTAGCGTGCATTAATCGGACTGATCTGGCATCTACGAACTCACAAACCAAATTAGTTAATTACCAATTTTAATTATTATATTTTTTTTAATTTTTCATCGCATTTAATGTTTTTCATGCCAAGCTCATCTTCGCTTGCGAAGGAGGAACATCATCATCATCATCATCATGGTTTTTTATATTTATATCCAGTCCATATTCTTTGAAAAGAATCGGGCCTATATTCCTTGTAGATCACTACATTAAAAAAAAGGCTGGGTTGATGGCTACGTCCTAAATAGGATATATAAACTATTTTTTTAATATTAGGGCCTAAATCAGATTTGTGTATTTTTGGCAGTGTGTAACAAAAACATCTGCTAAAGGAGTTTATGCTTGGTGCTGTCATTCAAACCCTTTTTTGTAAATGGGATGGGGGGGGGGGGAAATCAATGTAAATAGTGTAATTTACACTTAGCAACATGTAAGGGGTAAACCTGCACAAACAACTAAACTTCCACAAACAAATATGGATAAATATGCATCCCACAAAAATGTAATAATAGGGTTTTACAAATAACAAATTGCTTATTATGCCCAATGACAAGGCCGTAGATAGGAGGGGGATGTTCACATCCCCCTCTTTTTTATTGTGTGGACCTCCCCTCGACATTGTGTACATATTTTCATGCTCAATTATGGTTTTTCAGAACATTTTGTATGGTTTTTAGTCTCAACTGGTTGACAGCTATGCATGTCTGTGTGAGGAATGTGATTCCTACTTGACTGTTCAACTATGAAACACACAACACAGTTGTGCAGAACAAAAGCCTATCTCCAACTCAGCACTGATAAAGAACAACCACTGTATATTGATATATACAACTTGTCACAGATAGTAGACTAAAGAGAGAAAAGTTATGGATAGAGAAATCATGAATTGGCAGGTCATGGATGGGCAAGTCATGGATAGAGAAATCATGAATTGGCAAGTCATGGATGGGCAAGTCATGGATGGATAAGTCATAGATGGGAAAGTCATGGATGTGGAAGTCATGGATGGGCAAATCATGGATGGATACATCATAGATGGGAAAGTAATGGATGGACAAGTTACTGATGGATAAGTCATAGATGGGCAAGTCATGGATGGATAAGTCAATTATGGAAAAATCATGGATGGATAAGTCAATGATGGAAAAATCATGGATGGATTAGTCAGGGTTTGGTAAGTCATGGATGGATAAGTGAAAGTTGGAAAAGTCATTCTTGGATGCGAAAGCACATGTGAACACAAGTACTCTTACAACCACAGATGAGGGTATTTTTAGTGAAATTATATGAGCATTCATACATTGGATACGTATGAGTTGACATTTTGAGAATACTATGGGGCAGTGAAAAGATGAACTAAAGATGTGTTAAGATTAGTCTACATTGATGATAGTGTCATCAGAAACAACATTATAATAGAAACATCTGATACGGGGAGACATAACAGAATGGATAAATTGATAATGGAAGGTGCTCCCATTGTGTAGAAAAGCAAAAGGCAGACCAACTGACTAAGGAAGGTGCTGCCGAAGACCAACCAGATGTACCAATCACCTACCATCAGAAAAAACAGATGATCAATTCAATAAGAAAGCCATAAACACCAACACAAGATGACTATCACATTATGAATAGATCAGAACAAGTTGTAATTCTAATCTTTAGAACGGGACATAACCGACTCCGTAGTCACATGTACACAAAGTTCAAGATTGGCAACACGGCCATGTGCACATATTATGCTAAAATATTATTATAAAATATTATACTAAGATGAAAGTCCGTGCATTAATTGTAAATCCAATCAACCATGTGTTTTATTTAAGTATTATGGTTATACAGTTTTGCAGCAGTCTCACTTATCGATTGTCGTAAATATATCTCAATTGAGGTGTACCAACAAAGCCAGATTTGTGAGACTATTACAAATAAAACAGCAACACAATGCATCTCCAGTGTACTAGACTATATCCCGCTGTAAATCTAGTATGACCATCATTATGCTACAAAAGAGTTATAGCTGGAATTTATGAATGAATGCTAACAAACAAACTATGAATGAATGCTAACAAACAAATTATGAATGATAACAAACAAGTTATGAATGAATGTTAAACAAACTATGAACGCTAACAAACAAACTATGAATGAATGCTAAAAAATTATGAATGCTAACAAACAAACTATGAATGAATGCTAACAAACAAACTATGAATGCTAACAAACAAACTATGAATGAATGCTAACAAATTATGAATGCTAACAAACAAACTATGAATTAATGCTAACAAATTATGAATGCTAACAAACAATGAATGAATGAATGCTAACAAATTATGAATGCTAACAAACAAACTATGAATGAATGCTAACAAACAAACTATGAATGCTAACAAACAAACTATGAATGAATGCTAACAAATTATGAATGCTAACAAACAAACTATGAATTAATGCTAACAAATTATGAATGCTAACAAACAATGAATGAATGAATGCTAACAAATTATGAATGCTAACAAACAAACTATGAATGAATGCTAACAAACAAACTATGAACGAATGCTAACAAATTATGAATGCTAACAAACAAACTATGAATGAATGCTAACTAACAAACAACAAACCTTGGAGATTTCATGCAGGATAACATTAATTGTGATCTAACAAGAAAGGAGTACTGAAATCACATGGGTAGAACATTTTACCTCCCACAGACGTGAACATCTGCCGAGCTCATCGGGCAATGTTGTTAGTTGTCTGTTGTGGCTCAAGTCGAATGACTGTAGAGAAGACAGCTGACCAATATCTCTAGGTATCTAGACAAGATTGATTGTATACAAGACATGTTAGCAAGTCAGTTAGTACCATTAATCAGAACATCATAACTGCACACAAGATATGTCTACAGCTGCTTCTATCTCTCCTTTAGCATATGCACTATTGTTCTTTGACTATTCCAAGAAAAGATCACTATTTGTGACATCAACTTTATGAAATTCAGCTATGAAAGTCCTGGCTGCAAAGGTCCTTGAATAATTCTGGCATGGGATGCTACCTGTAGATGTTGTTTAATAGATCTGTGACTTTCTAGCTAGTCTTTACTGTTGAGTTGCTGCATTTCTCCTTTCACAAGACGCTGCCCCTATTTGAACTGTAGAGCCATATGTAGCTCTGATTCGGATAGTTTCTGCCCATGTAACATGGTTTATGGCAAAGGCTTTAAGTGAGGTCTTGAACCTTTAATACACCAATGGAGAAGCATGTCATCAATGGTTTTCTATCCGTAAACAGTCGCAGGGGACTTGTGTGACCCGCTGCTGTGCACTCATTTAGCTACGAGGAACCACATGATGTTGAAGGTTCACGTGACTGGAATCATAGACGCCTGGCTAGCAATGGAACCACATGATGTTTAAGGTTCACGTGACTGGAATCATAGACGCCTGGCTAGCAATGGAACCACATGATGTTTAAGGTTCACGTGACTGGAATCATAGACGCCTGGCTAGCAATGGAACCACATGATGTTTAAGGTTCACATGACTGGAATCATAGACGCCTGGCTAGCAATGGAACCACATGATGTTTAAGGTTCACGTGACTGGAATCATAGACGCCTGGCTAGCAATGGAACCACATGATGTTTAAGGTTCACGTGACTGGAATCATAGACGCCTGGCTAGCAATGGAACCACATGATGTTTAAGGTTCACGTGACTGGAATCATAGACGCCTGGCTAGCAATGGAACCACATGATGTTTAAGGTTCACGTGACTGGAATCATAGACGCCTGGCTAGCAATGGAACCACATGATGTTTAAGGTTCACGTGACTGGAATCATAGATGCCTGGCTAGCAATGGAACCACATGATGTTTAAGGTTCATGTGACTGGAATCATAGACGCCTGGCTAGCAATGGAACCACATGATGTTTAAGGTTCACGTGACTGGAATCATAGATGCCTGGCTAGCAATGGAACCACATGATGTTTAAGGTTCACGTGACTGGAATCATAGATGCCTGGCTAGCAATGGAACCACATGATGTTTAAGGTTCACGTGACTGGAATCATAGACGCCTGGCTAGCAATGGAACCACATGATGTTTAAGGTTCACGTGACTGGAATCATAGATGCCTGGCTAGCAATGGAACCACATGATGTTTAAGGTTCACGTGACTGGAATCATAGACGCCTGGCTAGCAATGGAACCACATGATGTTTAAGGTTCACGTGACTGGAATCATAGACGCCTGGCTAGCAATGGAACCACATGATGTTTAAGGTTCACGTGACTGGAATCATAGATGCCTGGCTAGCAATGGAACCACATGATGTTTAAGGTTCACGTGACTGGAATCATAGATGCCTGGCTAGCAATGGAACCACATGATGTTTAAGGTTCACGTGACTGGAATCATAGACGCCTGGCTAGCAATGGAACCACATGATGTTTAAGGTTCACGTGACTGGAATCATAGACGCCTGGCTAGCAATAATATTTTACTTCCTTTTTCCTTCATTTTGGAAGAGGGAAGAATATATCAGTCTTGCTGTTTTAATTTCTAGTCATCTGTTCCAATTGGCAACTCTGATCATGAATCGGAGTGAAATGGATGTAATATTCTGTGAAACCATTACGGATTGTGATTCTGATGATGAGGAATTCTTTAAAATTATGTTTCTTTTCAAAGTATATATGAGTAACACATTATTCTATCTATCTATCTATACACTGTGGCCCTTGTTTGTCTTGTGGTGTCAGGGGTGAAAGAGTTCTATGGAGATGGCCTTCTTGTGTGCTATTTGTAAGCTTGTTCCTGTGGCTTTTTTTTATTTCTGTGATCCATCTTTTACCTGGTCTGCCTCTGGCTTTATAGCCATGATGTATATGTGTCATGGCCATTTGTGGCATGCTATCTGCTGGTAGTCTTGAAGCACGTGAAAACCACATGATCTATTGTCTTTTGATGTGTTCCAATACTGGTATTATTACACATTAGTGTCATTATGAAATTACACAGGACAAGTAGGCCTATAGGCTGGATATAGCCTATGATATTGACGTCATGGACTAAGAACATTAGACCCCTTAGGTCTAAAGAAAAATGGATCCACAAGGTGACATTTACATATTGTATTTGTTGTCACAGATGATATTATGTGCATGTTAGTTTGGTTATGAAACAACAATATAAATACAATATGCCTAGATATATATAGAAGAATTTTAACAGGGATGCCACACAAGTATTGGTAAAGTATTTGTTTTTTTTTTAAATTTTCCCTCAATTTTTTAATCTTTACCACCTTCTCACATATCACACATACACCAACCAATCTTTCCCCATTAGTTCAGTATTCAATTATTTATTTCCATTAGCTGAATCAACGGTGCTCGAATTTTAATTTAAAATAAATATGTCACACATGTACATGTAATCACACATTACCATGATGGTTGCCTTTTGCTAGCTTTCTAGCCAGATTTCTAAATGTTAAACAGCTAAATTCTTCTTCTTTCGTTCACTTGAAACATATCTATATCTTTCAATAGGCATCAACTGGCATCGTGTGCGATTGTGGCAAAGGGCGATGGGGCAATGGATCGCGCTGACGTTTTGAACTCCTTAAGATATAACACGCGAGAGTGAGACTAATGTGGATGATGATTCCTTTTCAATGGCTAGGATTAAAGATCAGGGATTGAGATGCGGTGTTGCTAGAGGTGAACATTTTGGAGGGCGCAGAAGAATGATGGTCAACCAGCATAGGACCGGTACTGTCAGCAAAAGTGTGATGGCGGATACACTCAAGGAGAGATCGGAGCAACTATGGATGTCTCCAGTTTGCAGTGATGATGATCCGACGACTAACTAACTAACTAACTATATCTATATCTGTAATTCTGTCTCCTTAATAAAACTCAACTGTCTTTTGTAGTTCATACTGGGTCCCATAGAGCTTTGATTCCTGTGTTGTTTCCTCTGGCCAATATGTCTGCCTCAGCGTTTCATGCTCAGAACACTCTTGAAGTATATGTTTGGCACTCTGTGCTGCTGTCCACATGCACACATGGCCATATTGCCAATAAACAGCTAAATAAGTTAATACTCGTCATTTATGATTCAAATGAAGCAAATTTAGATGGCATATCTTCAAGAATGAATAATCAAGGATATATCTGGAATGGGGGGGGGTGTCTCTTTGCCACAATATATAGTTTTTACGGGCAGGATGAGTTAAAATGAACTTGGTAAATTGTCAGCTATGTATGGTGACATATGTATGTATTGCACACATGTACACAATTCTGTGACATATGTATGTATTGCACACATGTACACAATTCTGTGAGATATGTTGAACAATAGCCTATAGTTACAGAACACATGCAGATCTTACCTCTGAGATCTTGTTGCAGGATAAATGAAGCTTTTCCAATTTGCTCCACTGACGAGCCCCTTCCATGTTTAGCTGGAGGAAAAGAGAAACAGCAGATGGCAGATGTTAATGAACTTTGTTAAAACTATGGTGCTGGTGGAGGTATGGGGCTTGTTGCCAACTCTTCTATTTTCAGTTAGTCTTTTTTTGTCTTTCTCCAGTTGGTTTATTATCCATTCTTGCCATTAAGTGTAGGGGGGATTGGAGCTCAAGCTTTTGCTCCAAGGCCAGATGTGTCGCCTTGGCTGTGCTATGACCATGTGTGTTCAGGAGGCCCCTGACATTTTCTATCCATCTTTGTCATGGTCTTCCTCTGGCTTTGTACCCTGATCTAATTTAGCCTGTACGGGCAACTTGTCATGATGCATTCTTATAATGTGGCCAAAATACTTGATTTTTTTTTCAAGAACCACATATTTCAAGAAGACTGAACATACCCGACCATTATAAATTTATATGATTTGTAAAATCTCTTAGATGAAAATATTTCTAGAAGATTTATCATACCCAACCATCATAAATTTATATGATTTGTCAAATCTCTTATGTTAGGTGCAAATATTTCTAGAAGACTGAACATACCAGACTATCATAAATTTATATGATTTGTCAAATCTCTTATGTTAGGTGCAAATATTTCTAGAAGACTGAACATACCAGACTATCATAAATTTATATGATTTATACAATCTCTTATGAAACTATTCAAAATTATCATAGGAAAAATTAAATTCAATAACAGCAACCTGTTCTATAACTGGTTCATACATATGCAAATTTATGATATGAACACACTCCAATCAATCAATCAATTGGTCAGTTAGTCGGTCATCCAGATGGTTAGGTAGTTAGTTCGTCAGTAAGTCAATTGATCAGTTAGTTAGTTGGTCAATCAGTTGTCTGATCATCATCACTGCACACAGGACACAATTATAGTTGCTTTAATCTCTGGTTGAGTATATCTACAATGATTGACAGTTTTGGTTCTATGTTTAGTTGACAAACATGCGTCAAAGTCCACAGTGCAATTATGGCTATTTCTGATGATGCCATATTTCAAGCCTAGCTCCTTTATTTTAGAGATGAAAAATTAATCATCAATCAATCAAGTACCATCATGCAGAGTGACGTAGGCAACCATGTTTCTCTAAAATACTCTTTCTCTTGTGTTGTTAAAAAGTTCAGCTGGCGACATCTTTTTTGAGTCACGATGACAACCCATCCAGAAATTTCTCATTTTGTCTTCCTCTGTCTCCTCTCCCCTTGATCTTTCCAGCGGTTTTTGCTTTTCTCATCAAATGCCCTAAAAATCTTGACTCTCTTCTTTCTTTTCACTTTATACCACTTTATGCCTTGCAACATCAGGGGCTGCAAGAGTTCTCTGAAGATGGCTTTTTTAATGTACTTCATATATGTTTGTTTCCGTTGACTCTTTCATTTCTGTAATCCATCGTTTGCAAGGTCTGCCCCTGGCTTTGTATCCATTGTGTCTGTATAGTAATGCTTGTTGAGGGGCACTGTCTGATGATAGTCTGGAAGCATGCAAAAACCACATAATCTTTTGTCTTCTAATTGTGTTTGTCAGTCTTCTGCTGTTTTTGTTCCTGATTCTGTCTCTTCTTACTGTTACTCTGAGAATTTTTACGTAGACAAGTCATTTCTGTTGTAACAAGTTCTCTTTTGGATTCTGTTGCTAATGTCCATGCTTGACATTGGTAGCATGGTGATGGTATGATGATCATTTTATATAGTACAATTTTGGTATTCATACTCACATATTTGTTTTTGAAAATAGGAGACATCTGCCACAAGATCTGGTATACTTTGTTTGCATATATGTTGTATTTCTTTGGTGTTTTTCTCATTCGAAAAATTGATGTTTCCAAGATACGTGAATTCTTTCACTTGTTTACGTTATTGATCATCAATTAGAATAGTGGTGTTTCTTTTTGCGATTGAAATTACATCAGTTTTATCTGTGTTTATCTTCATCTGAAAGTGCCTACATGTTGTGTGCAGTTTATTTATATGTTTTTGTAGTTGTTCTTGAATTGTTTCTATTATTTCTTGATCATCTACAAAAGTTCACTCAGGAGGTTGTTCTCTTAGTGATGTCTTGATGGACCAACTGTTAAATCTTGCAGTAAAACCTTTTGTCGTGCAGTGGGTCGGTGCAGCCCTGCTGCATACATAAGTAATTCTTAAGTGTGGTAACTGGGTATCAGCACCAATGATTATTAGCCCTGGTTTGCCGCCACAGGGATCACCTCTATCCCCTGTGCTTTTAAATGTATACATAGTACACATCACTAGCAATCAAATCACAGGTGCTGGCAGAACAATGTCTTACACAGATGACATCCTGGTGTATAGGTAGGGCAGAAATCAAGAAGAGTGCCTCGTGGAACTACTGGGAGAGCTGGAAAGATTGATGAACTGGTGTAGAGATATGGGAACAGTGGTAAATTCTTCTACGGCATTTATGACTTGGTTTTCCTTGAACAATAACATAGTAAAGACACCCATGCCACATGTTTCATTGGCTGGGAACAGGTTAGAAAGAACCAGCACAATGAGATACCTGGGTATGTTGTATGAGTTTCAGAGAACATGTTGACTACGTTATCATATGGGCAGGAAAAGGCTTAGCAGCAATGAACACTGGCAATATGCACTGACAATTCTGACTCTTAGCCAAACTCAGATAGAAAGACTGGATAGAATACAGAATGCAGCAATGCATATCATATTTGGGTGCACAAGAGACACATCGACAAGAGCTATGCGATACCTACTCGACTGTCCAACGGCAGAGCACAGATTACAGTATTGCTGTGCATGGGCGTACTTTCAAATAGATGCAGATAATGAACACCCGTTGCATTCCAAAATACAGAAAATTAAAGGGTGGGGTTTTTGCTGTGACTACGAGTAGCATGACCATGGAGACTATGGTGGTGTCCAGGGCATTTGAGTGGGTAGGAACACAGAAGATAACACAGGTCTGCATCTTGGGTGACTCTATGAGTATGATTAAGAAGGTACAAGTGGGTCTCGTTCGCAAACAGTGGATTGAGGCCTTGAGAAAGGCGAGGTTGAAAGTAGTTACATTTATTTTCATGTCGGGATATGTGGATGTTCAAGGTAATGAAAGAGCAGACCAACTGGCAGACCAACTGATGATGATCTGACGACTGACTAAATAGTGTTGGCAATTTTACATATGCAATCGATATATTCTTCTTCTTCAGCGTTCATTCTCAAACTCTCGCTGGATCTCTCTTGTAGTAAGACCATGATCCTAATAGATTTCCAGCAGGATGTAGTCCAGAGAATGCAAATGCGTTGTGTCGCCATTTTATTTGCGCGATGGCTCAATACATCTGTCTTCGGAGATCAATCGATATATGTGATGAATAACAAGTGAGATAGAACACATCCTTGTCGCACTCCAGAGTGTATGTGGAATTTATCTGGAAGCCCTACACTCATTCTAACTGCACATTAGCTGCCAGTGTAACTACTTCTACACCAGTTCATTAGATGTTTTGGAACTCTATATTTTGTAATATTTTCCAAAGTTATTGTCTGCCTACTTTGTTGAAATCATTTTCTTGGTCGACAAATGCGATATACAATTCTTTGTTATTTTCAGTTGTTTTTTTCTGCCATTTGTCTGAGTGTAAAAATAGTATTGGTACAGCTTTTGTTCTTATGGAATCCTATTTGAGTGTTGCTAAGAAGTGGTTCAATGAATGCTTGTAATCTTCTTTCTTTAATTCTATTGAAAATTTTTCAAGTGTGGCGTAGAAGTGAAACACCTCTGTACTTTGTACAATCTCTTTTGCTGGCTTTTTTCTTTCTGATAGTTATTATTACAGCATTTTTCCAGTCTTCTAGTGTTTCTTGTGTGTTCCATATAATATTAGACATCCTACGTAACCATTTTATCCCTATATCTGCCGCTACTTCGATGAATTTGGCTTGTATTTTATCAGGCCCTGGAGCTCTGTTTGGTTGTATGACAATCTTCACAGTTTGCTTCTAATTTGTCTTCTTCAGCATCTCTGAGGACTTCTCAAAAACTACATCTTCGTTGCTTCCAGCTTTTCTGTTTATCATCTACTTCACCATCATGTTAGTTAATTACATCTCACTCTCCAACTGTGATCTTACATCTCACCTTAGTGATGTTGTTCTTGGACAGCAGCAGCTCCTTCAACATCTGTGTTTTCCACAAGGATGGAGGTGGAAAACCCACAATACCATTACAGGAGAGATCCACTACACGAACACTGAAACATAGTTAAGTGATTACCAAAATATAGTTCCACAAAATAGCAAGTTACAGGACCAGAGGTCAGGACTGATGTTCACATATTACCTCTAGCTACCCATTATCATTTTGTGTGTGTTCTTACAGGACCAGAGGTCAGGACTGATGTTCACATATTACCTCTAGCTACCCATTATCATTTTGTGTGTGTTCTTACAGGACCAGAGGTCAGGACTGATGTTCACATATTACCTCTAGCTACCCATTATCATTTTGTGTGTGTTCTTACAGGACCATAGGTCAGGACTGATGTTCACATATTACCTCTAGCTACCCATTATCATTTTGTGTGTGTTCTTACAGGACCAGAGGTCAGGACTGATGTTCACATATTACCTCTAGCTACCCATTATCATTTTGTGTGTGTTCTTACAGGACCAGAGGTCAGGACTGATGTTCACATATTACCTCTAGCTACCCATTTATCATTTTGTGTGTGTTTCTTACAGGACCAGAGGTCAGGACTGATGTTCACATATTACCTCTAGCTACCCATTTATCATTTTGTGTGTGTTTCTTACAGGACCAGAGGTCAGGACTGATGTTCACATATTACCTCTAGCTACCCATTTATCATTTTGTGTGTGTTTCTTACAGGACCAGAGGTCAGGACTGATGTTCACATATTACCTCTAGCTACCCATTATCATTTTGTGTGTGTGTTTCTTAATTGGATAGTCTTTAGATAATTAACTGATTCTCCACTGGGTATTTTTAATGTTCGGACGGAATACATTTTTTTTCTATTTTATTTTTTGCACATCCAGCACAGGAACAAGAAACAGTACTACCAAATATATTTAACCTTAGGCACGCTGTGTGTACAAATCGGGCAGTGCATTCCGTCAGAATTGTGTCATGCCGTGATTTCTGAAGGCGTCTTCAATCACCAGATTCGGAAAGCCCAATACTGAATGAAAAAAATCTTGAAAAATCGATATCGGTAGCTTTTTGACAGAATGTAATGCCAACATTTGGAAGCCATTTTGTTTGTAATGGCAGATTGGGGGGTAAAGAGGTTATGAAGCGATATGAAGTTATTTTGACATGGTTGTGACAGTCTTCTGCATTGTAGCGGAACGACAAGACAGTGAATCATGTTTATTATACTATTTGTCAATATTTGTCAATGGTATATCCAGTGAAATCATCGTGTAAACTGCTGAAAAATTGAGAAAACTGTAAGGTAAGTTCTTCGTCTGTGATTATTAAATTATTTCACGATGTTTCCATTATGTAAAATATATAATAGTCAACAGATTTCACAGCTTACGATCGATCAAAAATATGGTAGGTCTAGATCGAGATAGGTCTAAATTTGACTTTATCACTTTCTCACACGTCTCGTATCACACACACACAAACAAAACATACACCAATATATGTAGAATTTAATTCTTTATTTATATGTTAAAATAGTATTTAAATATCTGTAACAATGAAAAAGTTATCACAATTTTAAAACAGCCACTGACGATTGCATAACATTTCAAAAATCAATTCCATGGCAGTCCGCGGCAGAAGAGAAATTGTGCAATTGTAAACAAAACATGCTAAAGGTTAAATTATAATGTAGCATATATATTTATAAACAGAATTGAACAGAGGTTATCACAGGTTAATTTAAAATAAAAAAATTCTGCTATTAGTTCAAAATTAATTATAAAAATAAAATATAATGTAGAAGTTGAAAATTTAAAAATGTTTGGACATGAATTTCTTCTTCTTTCATTCACTTGAAACATGTCTATATCTGTCATTCTGTCTCTTGAATAAAACTCACTGTCTTTTGTAATTCATACAGTGGGACATAGAGCTTTGATTCCAGTGTTGTTTCCTCTGGCCAATATGTACTCGTATGTCTCAGCGTTTCATACTCAGAACACTCTTGAAGTATATGTTTGGCACTCTGTGCTGCCTGTCCACATGTACACATGGCTTGGACATGAAATTTGAACTTACCAAACTTCCGAATCAATAACTTCCACTCAAACTGTATCATTTTTATAGATAATCCAATTATGAACACACAAATGTATAATATATATGCATAGTTCATCAAAAAGGTGTTATTTACAACAAACACCTTTCTACATCTATTCTACACTATTCTACATCTGCCCATGAGACTCGGCCTAGAATTTCCGCCAAAAATATGGCAGAATTCTCTTACAAATAGCGTAAATTTGTAAATGCAATGCTAAATAGCAATTGCCAGGTTGGTATTAAATAATAAAAGTGACAAAGTAAATAAAATAGTTATACTTTCAAAAAATATTTAACAGAATATAAGGGAAAATGTGCTGCATCTATTCTATATTAATGTATGGCTCAGAAACATGGACACTAAATAAACAATTAGAAGACAGAATTGATGCCTTTGAGATGTGGATATATCGAAGAATAGGGAGAATGTCATGGAAAGAGAAGAAATACAAATAAAGAGGGTACTAAAAACACTTAATATTAAAAAAGAACTACTAAGAGAAATAAAGATCAGGCAAATACAATGTTTTGGACACATTAAAAGGACATGACACCTTACTGAAGATCTTACTTGAGGGTAAAGTCAAAGGGAAGCGAGCAAGAGACAGAGTTTATCAAGTGGGAGAGTAACATCACAAGATGGACAGGTTTCATTCTAGCAAAGTACACCACCAAAACAAGAGACACAGGATGTTGGAGATCTATTGCAACCAACCTTCATTACGAAGAGGGCACTTGATCAATTACAAAATTGATATCACAACACATCAAAATCATGCTAGAAGTAATGTAACACTTTTGATCCAAACCATCTTCGTGGTGATATAAATACCAAAAATGACCATGTAAATTTACAAACTGCATAGCTCAATGGAGTCTCTTCAGTCTGAAGACATAACAGATGCTGACTCAATTGAGTCTCTTGGGACAGTATCTTTTAAATTGCTATACTAGTTTCAGTATGATTCTCAAACACCAAAAAAAAACATAACCATCCGTGCATAGAATATCCAAACAAAACCAACATCGGAGCAGAATTATTGTCATTGTCATGAATCATGTCAGTTTCCATTTCTGCTGCATTTATGTCAAAACTCTATAGAACTATAAGAACTGGTGTTGCTGATCCCCATGACTTTACCATCTATTATTCCTTCTCATTGATTTATTTCATGATTTCTGGTTGTCTTTCATATTCTGTGGAAATCTATTTCTATGAAATTATTGCTCCATATATTCATCTTGTTTTCATAACATAATCATTTAGTACCTGATAACTGGTTGCTTTCTTTTTAACATGATTTCCATTTGGTTGGCAACCATTGATGAGTCTGGACAAGTGTCATGGTCAGATCATAGACTGAACCACACTTAGAACTTACAGTTTGCTTACCAAAGTAAACATTAATATTATACTACTAACTTGCCATATTAACTGACATCAGTGTAATGTCAGGTTACAGGTAGAGTAGCCCGGAGTAAAGTGTTGCATAGGGTAAAATGTCACAGTTGGTTTTCCTTAGCCTATGGATTTTTCCACTAGCACACATGACTAGGGCAGATATCAACATTCAATTTGTGACAGAGCAAAGTTTGATAGGTCAAGGGCAAATCAATTTTCAACAATGTTGAATAATATTTTTTCACTATGTTTGATCTATTTATTTTTGCAACTTCTTGCAATCTGCCTGCTATTATCATTAATATTGACTGAAATAACAGTTATTCAAGGATGCATATGATGTTATCACCAATGTGACAAGACAGCAGCTGAGATGCCAAAGAATGAGTTCCATGAATGTTTCCAGCAGCTTTATACAAATTGATAAAAGTGTCTAGTTACTAAATGGAACAACTTTGAAGGAAATTTACTGTAGATAATTCTATTGTTACTTTATGTCTATATAATCCAATAATTCCAGGGATTTTCTGAAGTTACCTCATATAACTAAGCAATGTGAGAAAAAAATAATTCCAGTAAAACATCATGAAAACTATACAAGTAATGAATTAAACAGAGCAACAGTTAATAAAATAAACTAGTGAAAGCCAAGATGGAGCTAGGAACTATGCCTGAAGACTTACTTGGGAAGTTCTAAAATAAACTTTGGTATATAAAATGGTTCTTTCTCAGTGATGTCATTGTTGCTGAGTTTGACTGTACTGAGGCATGTGAGTTCAGCAGCAACTGATTCACTTGGTAACACCTCTGGCAAAGAGAGAGGAAACAAAGATACACAATGAAAGGTCTAGTTTACAGCACTAAATAAAAAATAGTCACCCACTTTGCTACACACTTTTCATGTATTTGTATACATTGTTGTGTCTGACAGCATCTTAGCCAAATTAATGGCCTGTGCTTACAGCATCTTAGCCTAGACTGATGGTCTGTGATTACATCATCTTAGCCTCCACTGATGGTCTGTGATTACATCATCTTAGCCTCCACTGATGGTCTGTGATTACATCATCTTAGCCTAGACTGATGGTCTGTGATTACATCATCTTAGCCTCCACTGATGGTCTGTGATTACATCATCTTAGCCTCCACTGATGGTCTGTGATTACATCATCTTAGCCTCCACTGATGGTCTGTGATTACATCATCTTAGCCTCCACTGATGGTATGTGATTACATCATCTTAGCCTCCACTGATGGTCTGTGCTGCAGAAAGGGCAAAGTGAGTGGCTAGGTAGTGATTCTGTGAAGTCTTATGGTCTCAGTCATTCACTCACTCCATCATTTCTTTGGTCATGTTCTGTTTCTGCTACTTTATATTTTCATGTTGTAAGCTCTAGAAGCTAGAAATGTTAGAACCATCTCTAATGAGAAGACCAAACCATTTCAGTTTCTATTGTTATGCAAATTTCAGAACAGTTAAATGTCCCTATGAATTCTGGTGTCCTTGTTCCTAATCTCAAGGACAATCTCCGCCACTCATAGATGCACAATCTCTGGCAGTCATAGATGCATTGATTGCCACCAGTTATAGGTGCATGAAAGTGGAAATCATAGTCAAACACTTTATAAAGCACACCAACATGTTGTTATGGTTTCAAAACAGATCTAAGCATCCATTATTTATATGAATGTGTTTTTTTCATATTTGCTTTTTTCATTTTTTCGTATTAAAGTTACATAAAGATACATAGGCCTTCATTCCATAGGTGGAATGAAGAAGTGCAATGGACATAGAGTGAGAAATGGAAAGCAGTAGCACTATGGCAGATGGCAAGGAAACGTATTGTGGCTCAGCCCATGGAGGTCACACAATGGAAACGGAAGAAAGATATCTTAGTCCAAACATTCAAAGAGATTGCAAAGTCAGCAAAGACGTCAAAATGTGATGAATTTTGCCAGAAGATCACTCATGAAAAGTCACTAAAATTGTTCTGGTGTTTACACAAATCCATGAATGGTCTGACAAGACGTTTGACTATTGCCGATTTCCAGAGCGATAATATGGCCTGGCAGAAGACGGACGAGACAAAATGCACTTGATTCGTTCTCCCTTTGGCTCATCTAAACGTTGGTGTAATGGGTGGTGATTGTATTGTTACTTGAAGGTATGACCTGACCTGTGCTACCTGATGACACACTCTAATGCTGGGGAGATCAAGCAGAAATCTCATAGCAGAGATGGGTGTATCCTTAGTACACCCCCATACCACTCTCATTGCGGCACACATGGATAGGACAAGACAAGACAAGATATTATTTCTAGACTGGCTTCCTGTATCCATGCGAATAGCAGGGTGCTTAAAATTGATGATATTCTTCATAAATAATGTTGCTGGCTTGGTTGACACTCTATATGTGCATTTGATTTGAACAAACTGCGAGTAATTGAAATTCTGGTACTTGTTTGTGTTTCATGCTGTTTGTTAGCTTGAAGCTGCAGATGGCTCTATATTCTTACCTGTCAACTGCCCATAAATTGCCGTAATTTTTACGGCTTTTTCCAAGCTGTACGGCTCTACGGACGTACACCGACATTTATGGGTTTTTACGTGAATTTCTGCAGTTCTGTATGTTTTGGGGTTTTTTTACTAAATTTAGTGCTAACACTGATATTTTTGTATATATTTAAGTGGCAACAGTGATTTGTGTGGGTTTCATTCACAATAGTGTCGTTTGGGGTTTTATTTGATCTGGTCTCGGGGTAAGTGTTGTTGGAAACAATGCTTTTAACACACTACCCAGTACTTTAATTATTCTCTGTGCTGGGGACGTTGTCTGTATACCGAACTTAGGGAATTTTTGTCCACGTGCATTGAACAGTGTATCTACAGTACACAAATACTAGTAACACATGTATTTTGTTTCTAGGCCTACTATATACATCATTTAATTTATATTGTAAGTTTTTGTTTGCCTCCTAGCCCTAGGTAGTGTAGGTAGGCCTATAGTTAAATAATAGGATATGTTATTTGTTTATGTAGGCCTAAATCTTATCTTTAGACTTAGTACGATCTCCGCCGGTCATAGATGCACGATCTCGCCGGTCATAGATGCACGATCTCAGCTGGTCATAGATGCACGATCTCAGCTGGTCATAGATGCATGATCTCGCCGGTCATAGATGCACGATCTTAGCTGGTCATAGATGCACGATCTCTGCCTGTCATAGTTGTACGATCTCCGCTGATCATAAATGCATGGTGTGCGCTATTCATGGATAGTTTAAATTATTGTCGAACGCTTTATAGAGCACTCCAACAAGTTGTTATAGTTTCAAACGGATCTAAGCATCCATTCTCTGTATTAATTATTTGTTTTCATATTTCTTTCTTTTTTTAATTTTTATCTCAATAAAGATACATAGGCGTAGTCTTTGTTGCGCTCTATAATTTTCCCACACTATGACTGTCTATGTTAAGCAAAGGCAAACTACCTGTAAAAAAAACCTGAAAGACCTTCTTTTTTTGTGCGGATGGAGACCCCATCCCCCCCTCACCATTGTGAATGGTGTTACGGTTTTTCATTCTCAATTACGGTTTTTCATAACTTTTTATGGTTTTCAGTCTCAACAGGTTGACAGGTATGTATATTAGAAATCTTGCTCTCATTGCACATAGGTTTTTCCAATCAGAGACACCATTGCTGGTCAACCAGCGGTTTATATCTGCCTAAGTTCTTACGAAAATTCAACCAAAGGAAAAAGGTTTTCCCACTGACTCTAGGAGCAAGGAATGTAAATAGACCAGGACACATGGGAAGAACTTGCACAAAATATATCTACATGGCGCTCTACAGTCAAAAAGAGCGCATCATCTTGTGAAAAGAGGAGAAATGCTGCTGCCCAACAACGTAGAGTAACTAGAAATTCACGGATAGACCAAAATCCTTCTACAGTCGTCATTCCATGTCTGAACTGTTCAAGGATATTTACAGCTCAAATAGGGCTCATTAGCCATCTACAAACTATTACCCATGGTATTAATTCTATCTGAATTTTCAAAAGTGGATGTAAAAAATTGTCATCATCACGTGATGGATGAACGAACAAGTTACTGATGATATCTACCCGCCCTAGTTACTATTGATATCTGCCGAAGTTACTAATGATATCTGCCTAAGTTACTGTTGATATATGCTCAACCTGCTGCACTTTCTGACATCCCCCCACCAAACAAATGTGAATACTTACACAAAAGATTTCTGAACTTACCTAAACCATTGTTGACAGCTATTAGAGTTTCTAGCTTGGGACAGTTTCTCAAAAACTCATCAGGCAAAATTTGAAAAGAGTTGTGTGAAATATCCAGACAGCACAGCTCGGTCAGGTTGCATGGCTCATTGGGTAAAGCTTGCATATTGTTACTGGAATATACATGATTTATTTCAATAATAGTAGTAATAGGCACCTCTCTATCTTTATAGATGACAATATTATTGTTCTGTTATAAGAAATATCATCTATGATACACGATAGTATTATTGCTGTGCTATAAGAAATATCATATATGATACACGATAAAATTATCGTTGTGCTATAAGAAATATCATCTATGATACACGATAGTATTATTGCTGTGCTATAAGAAATATCATATATGATACACGATAAAATTATCGTTGTGCTATAAGAAATATCATCTATGATACACGACAGTATTATTGCTGTGCTATAATAAATATCATCTATGATACACAACAGTATTATTGCTGTGCTATAAGAAATATCATATATGATACACGACAGTATTATTGCTGTGCTATAAGAAATATCATCTATGATACACGACAGTATTATCGTTGTGCTATAAGAAATATCATCTATGATACATGACATTATTATCGTTGTGTTATAAGAAATATCATCTATGATACACAACAGTATTATCGTTGTGTTATAAGAAATATCATCTATGATACACGACAGTATTATCGCTGTGCTATAAGAAATATCATCTATGATACATGGCGATGATGTATGTGAGTCAAAAGACAGATCTGTGCTAAAGAGTCTACCACAGTGTGTACAAGGAATTGCAGACTTTCTTGTACCATCGAGTGATGTTGTATGTCTTCTTAGATGTGCAGTCTTTTATCTGCGATCACATTTTCCTTTGTCTTTATACCATTTCTGATTTTTTTCCCTCCATGCAACATGACATATGGCATCATGTTCCCATGATTCCGTATCAATGCCCAAAGCAGAGGTTTAGCCTGAGATCTATTGCCAGACTGTAATTCTCAATAATGTAGATCTTTCTGTCATCCTCTAGCCGAGTCTGCATACACTGAGCATAGAAGGTACTGTGGTAGTGTCTGTTTTTTCCCAATACATCAGTGTTAGTGACTGTGTCCTGCCATACATCAGTGTTAGTGACTGTGTCCTGCCATACATCAGTGTTAGTGACTGTGTCCTGCCATACATCAGTGTTAGTGACTGTGTCCTGCCATACATCAGTGTTAGTGACTGTGTCCTGCCCTACATCAGTGTTAGTGATTTTGTTCTGCCATACATCAGTGTTAGTGACTTTGTTCTGCCATACATTAGTGTTAGTGACTTTGTTCTGCCATACATCAGTGTTAGTGATTTTGTTATGCCATACATTAGTGTTAGTGACTTTGTTCTGCCATACATCAGTGTTAGTGACTTTGTCCAACTAACTCCAAGAATTTTACATTGGCACCACATATGAAAGCTGTTTAATATTTCTCCTGGTGCACATTGATTATGAGACAACAGCAAAACTGTACTCTATGGTAAATGAATGTAAACATAAAAAGAAAAAAAAGTATAAAATTCAGTTTCATAAGTAACACAGATGCACATAGATGGTGGACAGTGGCTGTACATTGGTGAAGAGGTCAAATCTAACATCTGAAAGCCTGATGTTAGTGTTAAGAGATGTGGTATCAAGTGGCATCAAGACACTGAGGTATGTTGGAGTTAATGTTTAAATCCGAAAGCATTATGTTAGTGTTAACATGGGTGATCTTGAGTGGCATCTGAGGAATGTGAGAGCCAATAACAAAAATGACAAGATTTATGAATGTCTCTCTTCAGGGTTAGAACAAAAAAAGAAAACTATAGTAACAATGCAAGCTACCATGAATGTTGCTGACTAAGGAAAGCTTAAAGAGGCATTAGCTATTACCCCACTTAATAGCGAGTTAAAATCAAATAAACACATCAAACTATAGCTACAATGGACATACAAAAACATAGCCCAACAATACAAAATAGAAGTTAAAGCCAAAAATAGAATGGGCAAGCCATGGAAAGAATGTCTAAATAAAGGAAGATCTCTACCTTGACAGACTTTAAACATGGACATGAGAAACATGGACAGTTAGATGAGAAAATACAATATTTCCACTCAGAACATCACATTATTATTTGTAGACATGTTTATTTCTTTCACTAGGGAGTCACAAGAACCATCAGCATGCATATCCTGTGACATCTGCTCTGGTGAAGTGAGCTTTGATTGTCAGGTTGAATATGCAGTGTGCGAACACATAATGTATGTTGGAGAATCAATACACACAAGCACTGGCATTACTCTGCAACAATGAGGCAGAGACAGTAGAACATCGGTGAAAGACTAACCTGCTGATGTTGAGCTTAGCCAGGCAAGGATAAATTTTCTCTAGTCCTTTGGGAAATTGTGTCAACTTATTTTTGGAAATATTCAGCTCAGTCAGTCCCAACATGGCTTCCAGACAATCAGTATTCAATGTTGATATCTGAATTGCAAATATACACAGAAAAAACATGATTGTTCATTCATTGTAGAACTCTATGTCACAGTGAACAAATCAGCTGTTGGCTGACTACTATGCAGACACAGCACTGGTTATTCTTGCAAATAGCTGCGGTTGATAGAAAAGCTGATGAAGGTAATCTTCACAGTCAAGTGCTAGAAATCACAATTTACATGTAACACCTGTCACCTGATCCTATCCTTTTGATCTCAAGAAACAATGGATGTTTTCTTTCCCATTAGCCTTCCTGTGAGTTATCTTCTTCTTCTTCTTCACAGGTGATGGAATCAGTCTTAGTCTATTTATGTGGCTGTTTAGCCTATTGTGTC
Source organism: Meghimatium bilineatum (assembly GCA_034231615.1). NCBI lineage: Eukaryota > Metazoa > Mollusca > Gastropoda > Stylommatophora > Philomycidae > Meghimatium > Meghimatium bilineatum. Next base: position 1,635,626 of record CM067317.1, on the reverse strand, counting down.
CTGTCCTGGTATGGAAGATGATAACTTTTCCAGTTTTGTTGAAATAATGATAGTTGTCTTTTTAGCTGGTTGACTTTACCTACCAGGAAAAGAGGACCCACATCAAAGATATTAGAAAAGTCAACCAGCAAAAAGATAACTATCATTATTTGGACAGAACTGTTGTCTATTTTGTTCCTGTGTTGCTCCTTCTTTTGCTAGCATATCTGCCTTTTCATTTCCTGGTATGTCAAAATAGGATGGTATCCACTGCAAGAACTATCCTTCTGTGTGATTCTAACTTTTTCTATGGCTTCCTTCAGGTCTGGCAGTGAGTTATGGGTTAATTCTCCCTCCTGGCATGATTTAAATCAAAGAGAGACACATAATTGGCACAGTCTGGCTTCAACAGATCTCATGTCAGAATTTGTTTTCCATAATTGGCAATTCATTTCATGTTTCCTGCATTTGTGCCCAATATCTTCAAGTCCTATCGATTGGTAGGTACTCTCATAGTGAAGGATTGACTACAGCTCTATTAATGTTAGATGTCAGCCTTTCTTGGAAGATATCTTTTGTGATCCTTACAAAGAAGACCAACCATCACCAATGTAAGGACTTCTATTTCTGCAAGATAAACTGACTGAACACGACTAATGGATTACTTCTACCAAAAGCATCTAATTTTGAAGGGTACACATGTATAGATTTACATACACACATGTACACACATGTACACACACACACACACACACGCGCATATCCCACCAAATTGGAAGCCAGATCCAAACTTGCAAGTTTGGTGCATACACCCACAGAAACTGGAAACTCCTTCAAGTGGTTGTTCTTGAGAGACAAGCTCTTGAGAGAACATAATGCCTGAAACACAGAAGAGAAGTACATATTGTTCCAAATATGATACAAAGAGAACATCAGACATGAGCAAGAACTGTTAACAAATACAAGAACAGAACATCAGACATGAGCAAGAACTGTTAACAAATACAAGAACAGAACATCAGACATGAGCAAGAACTGTTAACAAATACAAGAACAGAACATTAGACATGAACAAGAACTGTTAACAAATACAAGAACAGAACATTAGACATGAGCAAGAACTGTTAACAAATACAAGAACAGAACATTAGACATGAACAAGAACTGTTAACAAATACAAGAACAGAACATTAGACATGAGCAAGAACTGTTAACAAATACAAGAACAGAACATTAGACATGAACAAGAACTGTTAACAAATACAAGAACAGAACATTAGACATGAACAAGAACAGAACATTAGACATGAACAAGAACTGTTAAGAAATACAAGAACAGAACATTAGACATGAACAAGAACTGTTAAGAAATACAAGAACAGAACATTAGACATGAACAAGAATGAATAAAACATATCCAAGTATAAGACTTTATATTTTTTTAACGGTGGTGGGGGGGGGGGGTCATTCTAACTCCAACAGAATCACTCTTGTAGCAGGACAATGATATTACAAGATTTCCAGTAGGATGTAGTCCACAGAATGGACTTGGGCAGAAATTCCGCTATGCTTGTGTACAACAGAACACAGTGAAATGTACAATTTTATCCATGCTTGAGTTTCTTCTTCTTCTTTTGTTCACTTGAAACATGTCTATATCTGTAACTCTGTGTCCTGAATAAAACTCAGTTTTTTGTAGTTCATACAGTGGCCCATAGAGCTTTGATTCCAGTGTTGTTTCCTCTGGCCAATATGTCAGTGTTTCATACTCAGAACACTCTTGAAGTATATGTTTGGCACTCTGTGCTGCCTGTCCACATGTACACAAGGCCATGTTGTCAATCTTGATCTTTGTATACATGTTACTGCGGAGTCAGTTGTGTCCCATTCTGAAGCGTAGAATTACAACTTGTTCTGATTTGTTCATAATATAATAGTCATCTTGTGTTGGTGTTTGTGGCTTTCTTATTGACTTGATCATCTGTTTTTTCTAATGGAAGGGGAGTAGTACATCTGGTTGGTCTTCGGCAGCACCTTCCTTAGCGAGTTGGTCTTCTTTTTTATTTCCTGGTATTCCACAGTGAGAGGGTATCCGATGCATAGTTACCCTAAACTGGTAAGACAGTTCACTATCTGTAAGTAATTTGTGTCAAGTCTGTTAGTTTTCCAGACTGAATAGCTTGAAGCACTGACCTTGCATCTGTCAGGAATACCATGGGCTGTCGGATTCATAAATCAGAGTATATGACAATAATACACTCAAATTGTTGAACACAAGAGTGTGGTGGGTGAATTGGTTGGGGGAAAAAATTCAACAACCCTTAAGATATTCCCTGCACTGCAGTTACGATTTGACCTTTTCACCCCCCCCCCCCCCCCCCCGCCCCTCCCACAGCAAAGGGGTTAATTATAGTTTGATAAATTAAAAGTGACAATGTCTGGTCATTTAGTTTTATGAATGAATAAACACATACAAATCTGACCACAGGGTCTTTATCAAGCACAGAAATATCAACACTATTGGTTACAACATAAGAAACTAGTACTGACACTATCTCCCTCCCTCCCTCCCTCCCTCTCTATTTCAAGGGAAGATTAAGATTCTAACCTTGAAAAATTCAACAGGTATTGTTGTCAAGTCATTGGAGCTGAGGTCCAGGTGATCTAGTTTGGAAAAGCTGTGAAGTACCTCCCCATTGCTGTTGACCAGGTGATCAAGTGAGCTAATGTGATTGACTGATATATCCAGGATACAGATATTGTTCTCATGTGGCTTGCTGCTCAGCTTCGGATCTTCCAAACTCATATCAAAATCTGAAAATATAAGAGTCTAGTAGTTAAGGTGTCTCTTTCAACTGTGTCACAACTGATCAAGTAGTCCAGGAGAAATATGCTGCCACAGTCTCTCTTGTAGCATAATCACAAACATACATGTCAACTAGTAGGCTAAATCTGTATTAACCCCTTAGCTGAGGAGGTATCCTTAAGGATATGATGAAACCTTACCGCTATTTTTCTGAGGTATCCTTAAGGTGTGATGGTTCATGTATTCATATAATTTATCCCTGAAAGCACCCAAAGGTGTTCAAATACTCTAATTGGCTAGTTCAAGATGACAAAAACTCATCTTCAAATTGAAATTTTGCAATTAGACGCTCTTGTAAGCATAATTTTATAATTTGTGTGTGTGGGCATAGGCTGGATGTTCTTTGTGTATCCAGTCATCTACAAATAAAGCTAAGTGTGGCACTCAATCAGAAATTTATAATTTTTTGGAAATATTTTTTTTCCAATAGCATTAATTTATCTGATGCAGGGAGTGATTTAGAAAGTGTTTATTTGCAATATAATACAAAAAGTGGCTCAGAGGATATAGAATCAGATAATATCTGCAGCACATGTGTTTCACAGTCGTGGTTAATTGTGGATAATATCTGCAGCACATGTGTTTCACAGTTGTGGTTAATTGCATGCGATACCGTAAAGTCACCATTTTATTTTTTGAGCAATGATAGTATAAAAATACAAAATATTGATAATACAAACATTGTAAGAATATCAGAATCTGTAATATAAAGAAGCATTATGCTTGTCAATTCATGAATTAGAGTATACAGTCATAATACACTCTAATTGTTGAACACAATAATCAGGTGGGTAAATCGGTTAGGGAAAAAAAATTCAAGAACCCTTAAGATGTTCCAGCACTGCACTGCTGATTTGACCTATTCACCCCCACAGCCAAGGGGTTAATCACAGATTTTTATTAACACAGAATATACTCAGATGTAACTGAACATGCCTGAATACTGAATATTAATATATAATTTATTTTCAAATGTTTCGAGGCATGTGTGTCGCATCGCAAAGAGGTTAAAGCATTGATCTCACAGTTGTGAAGTCAAGGGTTCGGCTCCCAGTAAGGACTGTGTTTTTGTGTATCAGAGGGTTTAATTAAAAATCCACCCTGTACATGTCATAGCTAAATCAATGGCATGCAGCCTTAATCACACAGCTACAAGTAAATCCCTGCACTCCGTAATGTGAAAAGATGTAGCAATTACATTTCTCATCTGCATATTTCAGTGCATTGATGTAGATATGATGTAATGTCTAAAGTTTCAATCAATCAAATCATTCAACACTGACAGACATGTCCACCATCATGCTCGCATGTCAGTAGCTGACTCAATCAATCAAATCATTCAACACTGACAGACATGTCCACCACCATGCTCGCATGTCAGTAGCTGACTCAATCAATCAAATCATTCAACACTGACAGACATGTCCACCATCATGCTCGCATGTCAGTAGCTGACTCAATCAATCAAATCATTCAACACTGACAGACATGTCCACCACCATGCTCGCATGTCAGTAGCTGACTCAATCAATCAAATCATTCAACACTGACAGACATGTCCACCACCATGCTCGCATGTCAGTAGCTGACTCAATCAATCAAATCATTCAACACTGACAGACATGTCCACCACCATGCTCGCATGTCAGTAGCTGACTCAATCAATCAAATCATTCAACACTGACAGACATTTCCACCACCATGCTCGCATGTCAGTTGCTGACTCAATCAATCAAATCATTCAACACTGACAGACATTTCCACCACCATGCTCGCATGTCAGTAGCTGACTCAATCAATCAAATCATTCAACACTGACAGACATGTCCACCACCATGCTCGCATGTCAGTAGCTGACTCAATCAATCAAATCATTCAACACTGACAGACATTTCCACCACCATGCTCGCATGTCAGTAGCTGACTCAATCAATCAAATCATTCAACACTGACAGACAATTCCACCACCATGCTCGCATGTCAGTAGCTGAAGAATTACACTCATTATATCTTTCTTTACACTTTATACTTCTTTATGCCGTGCAGCATATCAGAGGTAGAGGAGTTCTCTGGAGATGGTTTTATGTGTGTATGCTTCATATATGTTTGTTTTCATTGACTCCATTATCTCTGTAATCCATCGTTTACATGGTCTGCACCTGGCTGTGTATCCATCATGTCTGTATAGTTATGCCTTTTGAGCAGCACTGTCTCATGGTAGTCTGGAAGCATGTGAAAACCACTTAATCTGTTGTCATTTGATGTAATCCAGGATTGACATTGTATTTGTTAGTCTTCTGATGTTTTGATTTTTGATTATATCTCTTAATCTTACTCCGAGTATTCTACATAGACAAGTCATTTCTGTTGTAACAAGTTTTCTTGTGGTTTCTGTTGTTAGTGTCCACAATTGACAGTGGTAGCATATTGATGGTATACCACAACAGCTGTTACATGGAGACTAGCTCCCGCAAGGCAGGAGGGAAGAAGAAGAATTTTAAAAATACTCTCAAGACATGACTGACTCACTTGAAAATAGAGACACAAACTCAAGGGAGAATCTTGTGCAAGACAGATCCAACTGGCGTTGCAGAATCAAAAGTGGTGCAGCAGTGGTAGAGAACCTCAGACATCAAGCTGCGCAACAAAAACACACTAGAAGAAAGGCATAAGCTACTCAATATCCCACAGACTCTTCCAACACATGCTCAGAGTGTGGTAGACAATTCTTAGTGTCCATAGGACTCATTGGTCACAGTAGGGCACACCACAAACATCATCATCATCCCAGTTGAGCTGAATGGTCATCGTCGACTTGGACGGATGAACAGCAGTGATAGTATCATGATGATGGTTTTATATAGTGGAATTTTGTTGTTCATGTTCCTATATTTCTTTTTGAAAATAGATCTGCTATGCTATGTTGCATCTAGGTTGATCTTTGTTCATGTTTTTCCATTTGGTGATACAATGCTTCCAAGATGAAGGAATTCTCTCACCTGTTTACATTGTTGGACATGGATGAAACTAGTGGTGTTTCTGTTTGTGTGATTGATATTACCTGAGTTTTTATTATATATATATATATGTCAGAGATAAGCACCCAGAGATAGTGTGAGTTTACGGCTTGATCTTGTTTTATAGATCAGATCAGATAAGCTCATTGTTGAACTAGCTAAACCACTGATTTTGTGTCATGGAGTGAGTTGTCTGAGTTGTGATGCAGTGGTTGTGAGTCAGCTGTGATGGAGTGGTTGTGGTTGTGTGTCAGTTGTGATACATGTAGTTGTGATGTAAGTTGGGGGGGGGCATTTTGATGTTCTGGTCAGTGAGTGGTGAATATGTGGGGCGAACATATAGATGCACTGGTCAGTAGGAAAGTGAGGTCAGCATATATCAATTAGTTACTTATATACACACATGTATTATTTCTCTAAATGCCGTTGGTCCTACATCGGGCATGTCCTATGCGCAGACACCAACAGAATACATCACCAATCTCTTGAATGGATACCTACAGGCAAAAGAGCAAGGGGTAGACCAAAAGAAACACTCAGAAGAACAATACTTAGAGAAAGTAAAACAACCAATATTCATACTATTCAAGAACTGTACAGAATAGCTTTGAACAGACAGAATTGGAGAGATCTGACCTCTGCCCTATGCGCTAATTTCAGCGCAAAAGGAAAATGAATGAATTATTTCTCTCTGTAAGGGATAAAGTGTGAGAGAGATAGCTTACAGATACAAACTTGTGTGAGTGGAAATGTACCTGTATCATCAGCTCTGTCTATCTATCTATCTATACGCTGTGGCCCTTGTTTGCCTTGTGGCATCAGGGGTGGAAGAGTTCTCTGGAGATGGCCTTCTTGTGTGCTGTTTGTAAGCTTGTTCCTGTGGCTTCTTCGATTTCTGTGATCCATCTTTTACATGGATCTGCCTCTGGCTTTATAGCTGTTATGTCTATGTGTCATGGCCATTTGTGGCGTGCTATCTGTCAGTAGTTTGGAAGCGTGTGAAAACCACTTGATCTGTTGTCTTTTGATGTGTTCCAATACTGGTATTGTTTTGGTTATCTGATGTCTGATGTTATCATTTCTAATTCTATCTCTTAATGAAACTCTGAGTATTCTTCATAGACATGTCATTTCTGCTGTCACTATTTTTCTTTTGTCTTGTGCTGTCATTGTCCAGGTTTGGCACTGGTAGCATAGTGATGGAACATAATAAATCAACTCTGTGTAAGGGAGAAAGTGTGAGATAGAGAGATAGCTTACAGATACAAACTTGTGTGAGTGAGCATGTACCTGTATCCTCAGCAGACATGACAGAGAACATAGAACTTCTTCTGGATGAGTAGCTTGCTTCTGTATCTGAAGACTGGTCACAAACACATAAAGAAAACAATTCATGGTCAACATACTGAACTATGCAAGTTTTACAAGTCATTCAGATTGATAGCCGCAACAGTACCTGCTCTATGTTTATTTTTAAATATGTTCAAATTCATATTTCTATGAGTTGATACATAAGTTATATCGATTAATGATATATAGTCTACATGGAAACAGAAGTCATGTTTCAACTCACACCAAACAAACCACAACTGAAATCTCCATATACGGATCAAAGAAGAAGAGCTTCAAACAGTCAATAATTTCACCTACCTGGGCAGCACACTCTCACAAGATGTAAACATTGACACTGAGGTAAACAACAGAATAGCAAAATCTAATGCCACATTAGCAAGACTGCGAAAAAATGTATGGGAAAGAAGGGAAATAACAACTACCACCAAACTCATAGTTTACCAAGCAGCAGTAATATCATCACTTCTTTATGTCTGTGAAACATGGACAGTATATGCCAGACATGCTAGAAAGCTCAACTACTTCCACCTAAGCTGCCTTCATAAGATACTTAACATCCATTGGTGGAATAAACTATCAGACAGTAAAGTACTGATGAAATCTATGTCTGCAAGCTTACATACAATGTTGATGAAGGCATAGACATGCAGGATAGTACACATGGTTCACATGAAAGATCATCGTCTACCAAAAACATTGTTATATGGAGAACTCCAGACTGGCTCCAGCAAGGCTGAGCCAGTAGAAGCTTTTTTAAAGACACTCATAAGAAATCACTGACTTACTTAAAAATAGACACAAATTCATGGTAGAATCTTGCAAAACACAGATCCGACTGGCGTCGCAGAATCAAAGAGTAGTGCAGCAACTACAGAAAACCTCAGACATCAAGCTGCACAATAAAAAATGCACTAGAAGAAAGGCAAAAGCTGCTAATGTCCGACAGGCTTCTCCAACACATGCCCAGATTGTGGTAGACAATTCCAAGCACACATAGGACTCATTAGTCACAGTCTGGCACACCGCAGACATCATCATATTCATCATCATCCCAGTTCAGCTGAATGGTCATTGTTGACTTTGACAGATGAACAGCAACCGTCAATGTAAAAAATGACTCGCACTTTTTACAGTAAGACCGCTTCATTCGGCTGCGTCACCTGAGGAATCGATTTGCTCTGTGTCCTCCACAGTTCACTTAATACCAGCAGCTTAACAAATTTCAGATCAAACAGTCAGGAACCGGCTGCATGACACAGGTGCTAAAATAGACTAGAATACAATACAAAGGTCCTGTATTTACAGACCGGCATTGCAATAACTGACTGTAGTGAGTGAACCACCATCATCATTGGATCTTTGGGAATGACTGGAGATGGGTTTGGTTTAGTGATGAATCATATTTTTGTGCTCCATCGAGACGATAGATTGAGAAAAGTTTACAGCATATTCCGTGAGTCCTATATCCAGAACAGTGTTGATGATCATCCTACACATGCTGGTGTAGGTGTACTGATGTGAGGGGTGGGTAGGGGGGGGGGGTGAGTAACTTCATGGGAAGAAGTGACCTGGTGAAAATTTGGCGATCATGTTTCTCCACGACTCTCTGTCTCTTGTGTTGTCAATAAGCTCGGTTGGTGAGCTTCTACCATGCCACGATACAAGCCCATCTAGTAACTTTTCTCTTTGTCAACCTCTATCTCTTCTCCCTTTGATCTTTCCAGTGGTTATTAAGTGTTCAAGCTGTGTTCTTCTCAGCACATGCCCTAGAAACCTTGACTGTCTGCCTCTAATGTTTGATATGATTGATCTTTTTATACCAGCATCAATGAGAACCTCTGCATTAGTTTACTTGGCTGTCCATGGTATTTTCATCATTCTTCTCATAAACCACATTTCTGTAGCCTCCAATTCGCTTAGAATTTTCTTGTTTATAGTCCATGCTTTACATCCATAAAAAAGAATCTACCTTCTGATGTTAACAGGGTGCCAAGATATTTCACTTTTTCAACTTGTACCAATTTTGTGTTATTAATTATTATGTTGCATCTTGGTGGTGTATGTCTCTTTGATACAACCATTATTTCTGTTTTCTTCTTGTTTAAACTGAGGCCTTTGTTTTCACTTTCCTTCACTACTTTATATCTAATAGGGCTTGCAGTTATTGTTCACTTCCTGCGATCAGTACTGTGTCATCCGCATATCTCAAGTTATTTATATTGTATCCTCCCACTTGTATTCCGGACATATCTTCTATATTTCGCATAATGTATTCTGTATACAGGGAGAAAAGATCCGGTGACACATTACACAACCTTGCCTGACACCCATTTCTATCTTTTGAAATATACCTATAGCATTGTTAACTCGAATGTTTTCTGCTATGTTTTGCTTAAATGTACTAGGTGCAATAAAAATTAACATCTAGGCCTATATATTTCCTATAAATATACGGATATTAAACGTTATATGTTTGTTGTTACTGAGGATATTTTAATACCTGTACGGGATGTTTGTTGTTGTTGTAATAGTCCTTGTCTCGATTGGTCTGTTCGGGTGACTTTGAGTGCATGCTTTGAATGTCTTGACGAAATCGCATCTTTTTTTAGAGATGCGGTTAGTCAAGTACGGAAGAACGCGTATGCAATAGTTGCTAGGCGATTTGGTGCTATTGAACGGACTGGTTTAATTCCTGTTAGTCTCAAAAATTTTAAAAATTGTCCTCTGGCTTCCTACTTAAATTTACTTGTATAAGCAATTATTTGAAGCAAAATTGTACTGTCTATATATGTTATCCATGTTTACAAGAAGACCTATCGGCCCTTGTATAACTAATACGGATATTAAACGTTATATGTTTGTTGTTACTGAGGATATTTCAATACCTGTACAGGATGTTTGTTGTTGTTGTTGTAATAGTCCTTGATTCGATTGGTCCGTTCGAGTGACTTTGAGTGCACGCTTTGAATGTCTATATGAAGATGTTATATGAAGAGAAATTATTTGGACATGCATTTTGTTCTACTCACCCTCAATTTTACTTGTCTTGAAATGCTGCTATCCAATCTTACTAAAGTAGATGCCCTGGTTGTCTATTTACTGATCATAATTTGTTTTTTTGAAGTAAATCTATCAAGTGCCTCGTGTTTTATGCCATTTTCTGCGTGCCATGTAAAATTTGTGAAGTAAATCTATCAACTGCCAAGTGTTTTATGCCATTTTCTGTGTGCCATGTCAAATTTCAGAACTGAATTAAATATTGCAAAACTTTACAAAATAGGTCTATTCCCAAGTATTGGATTTCCTAGGTTCCAAACTTTTATTCCACTCAATGTTATCATGAGGTCTAACTCTGTTTTCTGTATAATGTAGTGTAAGATTATCATTGCTGTCACTAGCACTATCTGATTCTTCAGAAACAATAGCTGTGGGAACAGTTTTAGAAGTGTTTAGGTCTAGGACTATTTATTTTCCAATTTTTAACAAGTCAGTAATCTCCACTGTCAAAATTGAAAACACTTGTTTACCGAATATCTCCAATTATAAAACTCAAAGAATAATAAAGCCTGATGTTTGCTAAATCTTTGCAGCTCTCTCACTAGTGCAAGATTTTGTTTTCATTTTTGCAAGATCATTTTGGAAGATCATTTTGTTAATTTCAGAAAAGCTAGCTTGTTCGAATTTTAAATTAAAATAAATAAGTCACATGCATCTAATCGCACAGTACCACGAGGGTTTTGTTTTGTTACCCTAGATTTCTAAAGTTTAAAGTCAAATAACTTAACACTAATTCATTTACGATCGAAATGAAGCAAATTTAGATGACATATCTGCAAGAATAAATAATCATGGATATGTCCACAATAGATGTCTATCTGCAACAATATATCGCTTTTACAGGCGGAAGGAGTTAATTTACATTTTTAACAATTTTTTTATACTAAAGTGACTCTAGAATTATTTTAAAATGGTAAAAAAAATCATGTCTATTGAGAGGTAACTAAGCTTATATTGTTTTCCTATATGATCTAGTCTGAAGTTTTAACCTTTACCTAATGGTGGACTCACCAATGGTTTAAATAGTTCACGATGCTCCCGGCATGTGGACTCACTAATGGATTAACTGGTTCACAACGCTCCCACTGGCTGGACTCTCCCATTGCTTTACACCCCTCTTCAGTGAAGTGAAAATCACATGATCGTTAATGTCATATGATCGGAATCAGTAAATTATAGCAGTTGTTTTCTACTTCCGATACCGGCACATTGTATGAAGAAATGGGGTGTACAAGAAATTGTAAATTTTGAGACATCCAGATGGGAATCTGTCAGTGGGTTACTCTGGTCGTCAATATGTATAACTGACATACAACATGTATAACTGACATACAACATGTATAACTGACATACAACATGTATAACTGACATACAACAGGTATAACTGACATACAACATGTATAACTGACATACAACATGTATAACTGACATACAACATGTATAACTGACATACAACATGTATAACTGACATACAACATGTATAACTGACATACAACATGTATAACTGACATACAACATGTATAACTGACATACAACATGTATAACTGACATACAACAGGTATAACTGACATACAACATGTATAACTGACATACAACATGTATAACTGACATACAACATGTATAACTGACATACAACATGTATAACTGACATACAACATGTATAACTGACATACAACATGTATAACTGACATACAACATGTATAACTGACATACAACATGTATAACTGACATACAACATGTATAACTGACATACAACAGGTATAACTGACATACAACATGTATAACTGACATACAACATGTATAACTGACATACAACATGTATAACTGACATACAACATGTATAACTGACATACAACATGTATAACTGACATACAACAGGTATAACTGACATACAACATGTATAACTGACATACAACATGTATAACTGACATACAACATGTATAACTGACATACAACATGTATAACTGACATACAACAGGTATAACTGACATACAACATGTATAACTGACATACAACATGTATAACTGACATACAACATGTATAACTGACATACAACATGTATAACTGACATACAACATGTATAACTGACATACAACAGGTATAACTGACATACAACATGTATAACTGACATACAACATGTATAACTGACATACAACATGTATAACTGACATACAACAGGTATAACTGACATACAACATGTATAACTGACATACAACAGGTATAACTGACATACAACATGTATAACTGACATACAACATGTATAACTGACATACAACATGTATAACTGACATACAACATGTATAACTGACATACAACAGGTATAACTGACATACAACATGTATAACTGACATACAACATGTATAACTGACATACAACATGTATAACTGACATACAACAGGTATAACTGACATACAACATGTATAACTGACATACAACATGTATAACTGACATACAACATGTATAACTGACATACAACATGTATAACTGACATACAACATGTATAACTGACATACAACATGTATAACTGACATACAACATGTATAACTGACATACAACATGTATAACTGACATACAACATGTATAACTGACATACAACATGTATAACTGACATACAACATGTATAACTGACATACAACATGTATAACTGACATACAACATGTATAACTGACATACAACAGGTATAACTGACATACAACAGGTATAACTGACATACAACATGTATAACTGACATACAACATGTATAACTGACATACAACATGTATAACTGACATACAACAGGTATAACTGACATACAACATGTATAACTGACATACAACATGTATAACTGACATACAACATGTATAACTGACATACAACATGTATAACTGACATACAACATGTATAACTGACATACAACATGTATAACCGACATACAATCCTTATAGATTGTGATTCTGATAGTAAGGAATTCTTGGGAATGTACTTTGTTTTCCAAATATAGTAACATGTTGGTTTCATTATGATATGACATTACAGAGTATGAATCTAATGTTTTGACGGAATTACGGATGATATTAAGTCTAACTCTAGAGATCAATTGTTTCAACACGGTAAGTTACTTTTCTGTTTGATTTATTTCCCCAGAGATATTATGTTAGTTTAGTTATGAAACAACATATTTACAATAGACTTAGATGGGTAAAACTATGTTATCAGGGTTGCCATGTCAGAAATAAAGGTCAGTAATTTTTAAATAATTATTTTCCAATTAAAATATTTGTTATCCCATTTTCCATCTTGACAACCTTCTCATGCCTCTCTTGTATAACACATACACAAACAAAACTCGGACCAATATATGCATTATTCCACTCTTTATTTACATGTGCAAAAATTATTTTCAAATCTCTAAAACCAAAAATTTTGTGGTTTCTACACACCCACCAAAACAACTCAAGTTGTCAACAAAAAAACAGGCCGCAAGAAATTGCATTTTTTAAATGTCGGGAAACATGATAACTACGCTTATATTGTTTTCCATAGGATTTAGTCTGAAATTTTAACTAAGCTGAGGCCTATATTGTTTTCCATATGATTTCGTCTGTTTTGTGTACTGTAAAACTGAATACTTTATATTCTCTATTCCTATTGGGCTGCTTTGCAAGTGTTCAAGAACATTTCTTGTTAATGAGCATGTACTCACTGTTACGAGAGCTCACCTGTTGGTCTAGTGGCACCGATATAGGCTGCATGACAGTACTCACTCTGACCTGGCCACCACTGTCATGGATGTTAGTGCTAGCATTTCTGAGAGGGTGCACATCTCTACAGATGACTTTGCGAGGCCATTTCACTAGTGATCACAAATTAGCATTCATATTAGTGAATGCAGATATAACACATATATAACATTTATTAGTGAATGCAGATATAACACATATATAACATATATTAGTGAATGCAGATATAACACATATATAACATATATTATTGAATGCAGATATAACACATATATAACACATTGCATGAGGTTGACTCAAACAAGCATGGACTCTCATAACCAAGTCTACACATCTGGCCTTGGAACAACTGAGGCTTCCACCCCTACACCCAACAGCAACCAAGTCTACACATCTGGCCTTGGAACAACAACTGAGGCTTCCACCCCTACACCAAACAGCAACCAAGTCTACACATCTGGCCTTGGAACAACAACTGAGGCTTCCACCCCTACACCAAACAGCAACCAAGTCTACACATCTGGCCTTGGAACAACAACTGAGGCTTCCACCCCTACACCCAACAGCAACCAAGTCTACACATCTGGCCTTGGAACAACAACTGAGATTTATACCCCTACACCCAACAGCAACCAAGTCTACACATCTGGCCTTGCAACAATAACTGAGGCTTCCACCCCTACACCCAACAACAACCAAGTCTACACATCTGGCCTTGGAACAACAACTGAGGCTTCCACCCCTACACCAAACAACAACCAAGTCTACACATCTGGCCTTGGAACAACAACTGAGGCTTACACCCCTACACCCAACAGCAACCAAGTTTACACATCTGGCCTTGCAACAACAACTGAGGCTTCCACCCCTACACCCAACAGCAACCAAGTCTACACATCTGGCCTTGGAACAACAACTGAGGCTTCCACCCCTACAGCAAATGTGGATATGACCAACTGGAACAACAACTGAGGCTTGCACCCTTACAGCAAATGTGGATATGACCAACTGGAACAACAACTGAGGCTTGCAACCCTACAGCAAATGTGGATATGACCAACCAGACTGAAACTGGGAATAGACAATAAACAATGAGATTGACTATGTACTTCCTGTGACTTGGAGACAGAAATAGATTTTAGATCCACACATTGTATACACCCATAAGGTATAGGTAGTTGCCATGGTTGCAACCTGCCGCCGGGAATAAAGCTCTCTCTCTCTCTCTCTCTCTAGCTCTCTCTCTCTCTCTCTCTCTCTCTCTCCCTTACAGAGAGCTGATGATACAGGTTATATTTTAACCTTCACCGCGCCTATATTAACACCGGTCGACCAAAATAAAAATGGCGGATCGCCGTTGGCGACACACCCCACCCGAAGAGATATCGTGAGATTTACACGTACCACATCCCGTGCACATAGCTGGGGACATGCGCAATTGAAGCAGGTATATCCCCCACTTCTGACATGATCGTTGTTGAGAATGGCTAGCTAGTCTTACACATTTAAGAGCAATTAATCTGACCACATCTGCATACCGATACGATGCCATGATTTTATAGACCTTTCTTTCATCGTATTTTGAATAAAATAACATTGAATCGTGGCTTGAATCATGAATTATTAGGTTATTTAGTTTCACAGCAGTGAATATACAGAATGCTGTGTTGGTTTGGGAACTTGTACGTTTGATATCGAATATGTTGAAGTAGCACCAAAAATGACTCTAGGCCTAAGCTCAAAGAACGATTTTACTGCAAATCTACATGTTTTATACAGTTCCCCCGGCAATATTTTGATAATTTCGCAGTGAAAGAACAGTGTAAATACAACAGATTTGCGTGATTTAGTTTACAATGTTGCCAAGGAATTAGATAAGTAAGGTAAGTTATTTTTTTACTAATTTTTTCCTATATATTTGTTATAAAATATCAGTTTTTTGTGAAAACCGTCTTTACCACTTTCTCATACGTCTGGTATCACACACACACATACATAAATTACACCAATATATGCATAATTCAATTCTTTATTTATATGTGCAAATATTATTTAAATATCTCTAACAACCAAAAAATTATCACATTTTCAAAACAGTCACCATCAATAACGCAAATTTTCAAAAAAGAATCCGGTGGCAGGGAGACTTTTCGTATTTTTTAATCTGGCTTGCTAAAAGTTAAATGCCCACTCACACAGAATAACAAGATGTAGAATACGCAAAAACAAAATTTGTTTGGTAGGATACATAATAACAAAAGTAAGAACATCATGAGTTCATACAAGGCAAGAATGAGATGTTTGTTGATGTGTGCTGGTACAAAGTGCATCATGAGTTCATACAAGGCAAGAAGAAGGTGTTTGTTGATGACCACTTGCCAAGAATAAGATCAAGTAATGATGATTTATAATGATATTTTACAACTGTAAAATTCCCCAGCTTTGTACCCACAAGAAGTCATAGCATATTTTCAGTACTTATGTAGAACACAGGTTTTTGAAATTTCACTTGAACACAACTGACAGACTATTACCAAGTGGCTATGGAGTTTAAGCGCAAAAAAATACAAATGATCATACAAAAACATTTTCAATGTTTTCAACCATTAGATCTTTCTCAAGAATATATAAAACAAACAGTGAAAACAGTGCTACCACAACAGAGACACTATAGACATGTAAACAATACAAAGTTCAAGGTGACAATGATGTAGGCCTACGTGTAAACATGTAGTCATCATGGAAGCAGGTTTTGTTGACAATGGGATGGGATATGAGAACAGATATAACAAATTATTACACCAATACAAATATAAATAACCAAATGCTCGGAGGGTGTCCGACAAAGTGGAGGGTGCAGCAGTAACTGAATGAACAAATAGTAAAGCAAAATGAATTAAACAGGTTACTAAAAACACTTACCTTGCCTATGAATAAAAATATATAAAAAAGTATATATAAAAAAACATAGACCTACAATAAAACTAAAAAGGACAATTCTCCACGTATCAGCTCAAATGGAACCTTTTTCAAGAGACAAACAACAGTAAACACCACAATAAAAAACAAAGTAATACACCAATACAACATGGATAGCAATACAATAAGGATCACACCAACACAAATTTAAACAAATGAATATTTGGAGTTAAGTCCAAAAGGCTTGAGGATACCAAACTAAAAAATAAATTGATTTTCAAGAGCATATCTAGATCTGTCATCTAGGTCCTTATTGTATTGCTATCCATGTTATCCAGGCAAAAACAATATTCAGAAAAATGAAAAATATATTGTGTAATAACACCTTGTCATTAGAGGTGAGAAAGAGAGTTTTACAGTGCTATATAACTCCTATACAAACATATGGGTACGAGTCGTGGACAATAAACAAACTGGAAAGTGGGAGATTAGAAGCAACAGAGATGTGGTTCTACAGAAGAATGCTGAGAATACCATGGACTGCCAGAAAAACTAATTTAGAGGTGTTGAAATAGTCAAATGTGAAACAGACTTTAATCAATAATATAAGGAAAAGACAATCTTCATTTTTTGGCCACTTCATGAGACAGGGAGGTTTGAAGAACATAGTCACAACAGGCAAGATTGAAGGCAACAGAGACAGAGGGCGACAACATGAGAAAATATTAGACAGTTTGACAACCTGGAATGAAAGGGGAAACAATAATGATCTGGATACATAATGCTGGAGATAAAGAGCTATGGAGAACCATGATTGCCTACGCCAGCCGGCATGGCACCTGATGATGATGATCTATGTTGTATTGGATAATAACTTGTTATATCTGTTCTCATATCCCATCCACTTTTCAACAAAACCCACTTCCATGACATATTTCCACATAAATAATTCTCACCTTGAACTTTGTATTGTTTACATGTCAATAATGTGTCTAGTGCCTCTGTGGTCATAACATTATTATTACTGTTTTCATTATTTTTCCCTGTTTGTTATTTATATATTCTTGACAAAGACCTAACGGTTCAAAACATTTAAAATGTCTTATGTATTATCATTTGTATTTGTGTGTGTTTACACTTCATAGCCCCTTAGTGATAGTCTATCAGTTGTGCTTAATTGAAACTTCAAAAATCTGTGTTCTACATAAGTACTATTGTTGTTCTGTTTCACAGCAGTATTACCTTTTATTGATTAGCATACCTTTAAGCAGCTTTGGTATAATGTGCTCAGACCTGGTGGGATGAGATGGTCTCCTTGGATCAGCTGGACTGAATGGTATGTTGGCTCCAGTCAGAGTGCTCTGTTTCCAGTCTTCCCATTCATCTTCTGAAGGTTCAAACGCTGGGGCATCTGCAAGATATGTGTCTGTTCATTCATAACTGATTCTCATAGCAACAATTGTTTAGCTGTACACATGCTAAGATGGAACCAGAGACACAAGAAGGCAGATCAAATGAGGCAGACAGAAGGAATGGATATATACATAGAGTGTATAATTACTACTAGAACTAAGCTTGCAGCATATCTAATTACTATCAGCACTTTGAGGTCAAAAATCTAGTGTACAACCTTTATTTTCCTTGTATGTTGTCGTCACTGCCAATATTAAGATTGTAGAATGTATAGTTACTACCAACAGGCTTATTTTATTACAGAATGTCTGGTTACTACCAGTAATTTTATTGTATAATGTCTAGTTACTACCAGTAATTTTATTGTATAATGTCTAGTTACTACCAGTAATTTTATTGTATAATGTCTAGTTACTACCAGTAATTTTATTGTATAATGTCTAGTTACTACCAGTAGGCTACTTTTATTATATAATGTTTAGTTACTACCAGTAGGCCACTTTTATTGTATAATGTCTGGTTACTACCAGTAGGCCACTTTTATTGTATAATGTCTGGTTACTACCAGTAGGCCACTTTTATTGTATAATGTCTAGTTACTACCAGTAGGCTACTTTTATTGTATAATGTCTAGTTACTACCAGTAATTTTATTGTATAATGTCTAGTTACTACCAGTAATTTTATTGTATAATGTCTAGTTACTACCAGTAGGCTACTTTTATTATATAATGTTTAGTTACTACCAGTAGGCCACTTTTATTGTATAATGTCTGGTTACTACCAGTAGGCCACTTTTATTGTATAATGTCTGGTTACTACCAGTAGGCCACTTTTATTGTATAATGTCTGGTTACTACCAGTAGGCTACTTTTATTGTATAATGTCTGGTTACTACCAGTAGGCTACTTTTATTGTATAATGTCTGGTTACTACCAGTAGGCTACGTTTATTGTATAATGTCTGGTTACTACCAGTAGACTACTTTTATTGTATAATGTCTGGTTACTACCAGTAATTTTATTGTATAATGTCTGGTTACTACCAGTAATTTTATTGTATAATGTCTGGTTACTACCAGTAGGCTACTTTTATTGTATAATGTCTGGTTACTACCAGTAGGCTACTTTTATTGTATAATGTCTGGTTACTACCAGTAGGCCACTTTTATTGTATAATGTCTGGTTACTACCAGTAGGCCACTTTTATTGTATAATGTCTGGTTACTACCAGTAGGCCACTTTTATTGTATAATGTCTGGTTACTACCAGTAGGCTACTTTTATTGTATAATGTCTGGTTACTACCAGTAGGCTACTTTTATTGTATAATGTCTAGTTACTACCAGTAATTTTATTGTATAATGTCTAGTTACTACCAGTAGGCTACTTTTATTGTATAATGTCTAGTTACTACCAGTAATTTTATTGTATAATGTCTGGTTACTACCAGTAGGCTACTTTTATTGTATAATGTCTAGTTACTACCAGTAATTTTATTGTATAATGTCTAGTTACTACCAGTAATTTTATTGTATAATGTCTAGTTACTACCAGTAATTTTATTGTATAATGTCTGGTTACTACCAGTAGGCTACGTTTATTGTATAATCTCTGGTTACTACCAGTAGGCTACTTTTATTGTACAATGTCTGGTTACTACCAGTAGGCTACGTTTATTGTATAATGTCTGGTTACTACCAGTAGGCTACGTTTATTGTATAATGTCTGGTTACTACCAGTAGGCCACTTTTATTGTATAATGTCTGGTTACTACCAGTAGGCTACTTTTATTGTATAATGTCTGGTTACTACCAGTAGGCTACTTTTATTGTATAATGTCTGGTTACTACCAGTAGGCTACGTTTATTGTATAATGTCTGGTTACTAAGAGTACAACAAGTAAACACAACATTACCATCAATAACAATGGGTGGTGAAAGGTTCTCATCCTGGGGTGAATCATCTGTTAGATTAAAGCTGACTGATGAAATATCGCCTTTGAAAATAATCTCTTCTCCTGGAATACTGCGAACTCTCATTCGAGGAATGGTATTTGGTCGGCGTGACATTTCTGCTAAATGTTCTAAGAATGACATGACAAAATTAAATAGTTGTAAATGTTTGTGTCACCTGACACACTTTACACATAGGCTATATACATCTTTATGATTAGATATGTTCATGTCACCTGACACATGTACATCTGTGTGACTAGATATGTCACCAACACGTGTACATATTTGTGACTAGATATGTTCATGCCACCTGACACATGTACATCTGTGTGACTAGATATGTCACCAACACGTGTACATATTTGTGACTAGATATGTTTATGCCACCTGACACATGTACATCTGTGTGACTAGATATGTCACAAACACGTGTACATATTTGTGACTAGATATGTTTCTGCCACCTGACACATGTACATCTGTGTGACTAGATATGTCACCAACATGTGTACATATTTGTGACTAGATATGTTCATGTCACCTGACACATGTACATCTGTGTGACTAGATATGTCACCAACACGTGTACATATTTGTGACTAGATATGTTCATGCCACCTGACACATGTACATCTGTGTGACTAGATATGTCACAAACACGTGTACATATTTGTGACTAGATATGTTTCTGCCACCTGACACGTGTACATATTTGTGACTAGATATGTTTATGCCACCTGACACATGTACATCTGTGTGACTAGATATGTCACCAACACGTGTACATATTTGTGACTAGATATGTTTCTGCCACCTGACACATGTACATCTTTGTGTCTAGATATGCCACCTGACACATAGGTTATGTACATCTTTGTGTCTAGAAATGTCACCTGACACATAGGTTATGTACATCTTTGTGTCTAGAAATGTCACCTGACACATAGGTTATGTACATCTTTGTGTCTAGAAATGTCACCTGACACATAGGTTATGTACATCTTTGTGTCTAGAAATGTCACCTGACACATAGGTTATGTACATCTTTGTGTCTAGATATGTCACCTGACACATAGGTTATGTACATCTTTGTGTCTAGAAATGTCACCTGACACATGTGTTATGTACATCTTTGTGTCTAGATATGTCACCTGACACATAGGTTATGTACATCTTTGTGTCTAGATATGTCACCTGACACATAGGTTATGTACATCTTTGTGTCTAGAAATGTCACCTGACACATGAAAAATGGTTTTTGATAAGTATAATTACAAAATGTAAAATAGATGTGATTAACAGCTTAGAGTTTTGTGGATAAAAATATTGCAACTGACCTAATTTGAAAATTGTTTGAGGTGTGAAAGACACATTTTCTAGTATTTTTTTTATGATAGGGTATTTAGTTATAATCAATACCACATTTAGTCCATACCTTATGTCTACAAATGTTAACTTTATGAATATTTCTCTCAATGACATCAGATGCAACACAACAAATATACATCCTCACAATTTCATTATTTACAAACTGTGTTTCTACAACTGGCTGCAATGCTTGTGTATTCTGTAAAATACCTCACAATGTAGATTGATCACTTGCACTAGTTTGAAATCAACTAGATATTCTATCTTCTGAAATAGTTATGCCATCAATGCTGTCTGATGTTTCAGAGCTGTTGACAGCTCACTGCAATCAGCATCAAAAGTACCTAAACCTAATCTAAGCCTCTTTGATGGTTTTTGTTGTTGAGCCAATTGCAACTATAATTATAATTGCTACTGCAATCTTCTGTTTCTGAAAGTGTTATGAATAAGACAAATAGCTTATTCCACATTGTATTAGGTATGTTGATTATCCTCTTCGCACACTGGACAAGTCCATAGGTGCTCAGATCTCCACTTCAGTAAATCTCTCAGGGTATACCGGCTGATGGTTCCGGTTCTTTGTTGGTTCACTGATCTTTTGGAAATCTTTGTCAGGGGTTCTCTACGGGCCACACCTATCCTCACTCCCAATTCGCGCATTCTTGATATTGACTCATGCTCATTCATCTCAAAATCCTCTGATCGTGAGGACTCATGAAGAGCAATGAGTATGTCTGCTCGGTCCATAGGCTGACCATCTGTTGTGGTGGCGAGGCTAGCTAATTGGTCGGCTTGTTCATTTCCCTCCACACCCGCGTGTCCGGGGACAAAAATAAGCGTGAGTCTTCGTAGTGATGCCTGCATTCCTGCTCTCTCAAATGATTCCGCCCATTCCCTATGTACATTCCACATTGTGTCCAGAGGAAGTTTGACTTGTGATTATTTTTTCAGAAATAAGCAACAAATGTTAGAGTAAAAAACAAACAGTTTTTAAAGACAAAAGACATTTGTTTGAGTGAACATGGAAAGTATTCTCACAGATAGCAGTCAAGAATCTGGTGAACATACACATTTCTATTAGTCAAGCACAAAGTATACACTGATCAAATTGTGATTGATGGACACCAACACTGATATATCAGTGATTGATTCCATATGTCGTCTATAAATAGCTAATATATTGGGGATTGGTTTGGAAAGAGTAAACAAACATCCATAGCAGTTTTCACAAGCTTGAATCTTTCTTTCCATTCTGCATGAGTGTCCAACTTTCACATCCACATAAAAGTATACTTAGCATTAACAAGTGACATTATATCCTGAATTTCTAACATTGTAATTTATTTGTAAAATCAATTGTTAAATAATAAATTTTATTTTCAACTTGTGATAATCACATTCTCTGTCCAGTTTTGTTTCTAAATATATATATTATATTATAATGTAAATGTATTTAGAAGTACTATTTCTTGTTCCTGAGATGGATGTGCAAAAAAAGACACAAAAACTACAAAATATAATATCATCCAAAAGCTAAAAATATTCCGGGACGAATCAGTTATACATAAATATCTAACTCAGCTATTTAACTTTATCTGATACATAAATATCTATCTCAGCTATTTAACTTCATTTTATGATGTTCCTCCTTCGCAAGCAAATATGAGCATTGCATGAAAAACAATAAATGTGATGAACAAGTAGAACAACAACAAAACATTTGTGATTGTCTAATTTGGTTTGTGAGTTCAAAGATGCTTGATGAGTCAGATTCAACCCAGGAAAGTTCTATTGTAGTGCATGCAGAAGTGTAGAGGGTTCAAGGATGGAGAGTTTTCGGATTTGTCCTTTCACTTCCGTCACTTGCAAATTGCCCACAGTGTTCTTTCTTTTTCAAATTTAGTGATGCCAGCAGTGATCTGGCTGTGCCAAGCTCAGCAATCAAGGGCTGTAGTCTCCCAGGAGCTAGGATTGATGCTGCAGTGCTTGAGAGGTTTTTTTTAGATGATCCTTGCCCGCCAAAGACAGATGTGTCAGGCTACTGGCACAAATAAAATGCAGACACAACACATTTCCATTCTCTGGACTATATCCTGCTGGAAATCTAGAAGGACCATGGTCCTGCTATAAAGGAGATCCAACGGGAACAAACAATACAAATATGTACATACACAAGCTTGTATCCCAGAAAACTGAGTCATAATCCATTTATTTTGAAATAAAACACATCTGTACCTATCCTGAACCATTTTATAATGCATACACGTATTTATATATAAAGAATTACTTATAAATGTCACATTGTCATGAAGTCAGCAAATGCATACAAAATATGCATTTTCCATAAAATGTTCAATTCTTTAGGCCTACATTTTAGTGCCCAGGACTTATTTATATAACCTTAGATATATATAATACAAATTACTATGCCTTATATCAAGGTCTGAGTGTTCACATTCAAATTTAATACTCCAGAAATCATGTTTTTAAATGTAGGTAATGGTGATAGTCATATATACTTGCATTGGAAACACCCCTCCCCCACTTCATCAACACTGAATCAGAATTTTCATCAAAGTGAGATAGTAATAATTATTAAGCCTACAATCGCATCTAATCTGATATCGGAATTATTACCTTAAGTATTTTGGTACATTTCAAAAGCCTAACTAACTGTAAAACATTGAGAACGTCTAGATATCATTACTTCAAATGCAAATAGCAATAATTTACACAAAATGAAAATGTAAACACACTTGTTTATATGAAATTAGTGCTCAAAGTCAACCTTTATTGTTCCTAACGAAGCATGTCTTTCTAGATCGATTATCTCTGAAAAGGAAGTAATGCAAATAGTAACTATTCATTTGATATAAACATGATATTTAGGGCTATAATTCGAGATAGTAAATTTGTATAAAAATGTAGATTTAAGTGGCTTTTAGCATATCAGGCCTCCAAAATGTAGATTTTAGCAGTTCAGTGGTTGAGAGCAGTTAACTTTATCTGATACATAGTTTTATAATTTCAAAATGTGTGGTAACTGGTACAAAATTGTGATTTGCTATAAATCTTTCAATGCTAAAAAAAACAAACTGCAATATTTGACAAGCATAGTTAAACATCTTACTTTGACGCTCCTGGATTGCCTTAAAGTTCCGATTTTGATCCTCGCCATTTCCTGTTGGAAAACGGAAACATTTATGACGGAAAATCTCCACACTGGAATCACTTGTGGAATAATGTAAGCGACGATTTCTTTTCTGTTGACTGCGTATGATTTTATCCACAAAATGTTTGCTAGTTACAGAAGATGAGTGTGGACGGTCTTGCCCATGTAGTGTTGGCAGAATCCATTCTGGTCTAATATCATCTAAGCCCAGGTTGGACCAAACAACTGTGCCAGCTATAAATTGTTAGAAAATATAACATCTATAAATTCACAATCTCAGACAATCGTAACAAATGATTATATTCTCAGTGTTGACAGAATGCATTCTAGGTCTGATATCTTCTCAACACAGATGAGACTATACAACTTAGACAAATAACATTGGTAGCATATCCTATTCAGGACGTAGCCATCAACTCAGTATTTTTGGGCTGTAGTGATTTTCTAGGCAATATAAATACATTTAGTAGTTTTCCACTGCTTTCTGAATGGCCCGGATGCACAAATGCCTGGATTCGAAACCCGGCACCTTGGCTGTCACAGACGTGCTCTGTACTATGCTGATTCTTTCACTTGGTTTTTAAATTGCTTTCTTAAACATAACATGAGCACACATAGAAAGAAACCAAGCAAGAACATTGATGACAAAGTCTCAAAAGGCATAGAGGATTGACTTCATTGTACTAGGGTTACCACCATATGTACCCTGTTTCTCTCAGTGACTTAACTGTACTAGGGTTACCTCCATATGTACTCTGTTCCTCTCAATGAAGAGGCATGCCATCTTCCAAGAGCACCACTTATAGCACTTAAGTCTGTAGCTTCAAGCAATAATCCCCGGTAATCTCTGAAAAAATCCCTTTTATAAGCAAGAATTCACAAGCGGGACTTAAACCCATGACCTCTTGAGCACACAGCAAATAGATTAACCACTACAACAGGAAGATGGCCTTGGTATCATCTGACACTATTGGTAATTCACATGTAAAATGTCTGAAAGTCTTGCTAATAGCTTCATCACATTTTGGTAACAAGATTTGATGAATGTGTTCAGAATTGAGATGATGTTATGTGTAACAAGATTTGATCTGCTGGAGGAAGCAGATGAGCTTCAGATCTGATCTTGGTGCTAGTTGCTAATGTGTACATGGTTACCCGACTCAACAGTTGGCATTAATGGTATGATGAAAAGCAACTCGGTGCAGGATGTCAGGAACGTTATCAGGATCACAAACCTAGAATTTAACCTATCTGAGTAGAAGAAGATATCTTGAAAGTTATCACAAAACTAGAAATTAACCCATCTGAGTAGAAGTAATGAAGATATCTTGAAAGTTATCACAAAACTAGAAATTAACCCATCTGAGTAGAAGTAATGAAGATATCTTGAAAGTTATCACAAAACTAGAAATTAACCCATCTGAGAAGTAGTAATGGAGATATCTTGAAAGTTATCACAAAACTAGAAATTAACCCATCTGAGTAGAAGTAATGAAGATATCTTGAAAGTTATCACAAACCTAAAAACTAACCCATCTGAGTAGAAGTAATGAAGATATCTTGAAAGTTATCACAAAACTAGAAATTAACCCATCTGAGTAGAAGTAATGAAGATTACTTGAAAGTTATCACAAAACTAGAAATTAACCCATCTGAGTAGAAGTAATGAAGATATCTATAAAGTTATCACAAAACTAGAAATTAACCCATCTGAGTAGAAGTAATGAAGATATCTTGAAAGTTATCACAAACCTAAAAACTAACCCATCTGAGTAGAAGTAATGGAGATATCTTGAAAGTTATCACAAACCTAGAAATTAACCCATCTGAGTAGAAGTAATGAAGATATCTTGAAAGTTATCACAAACCTAGAAATTAACCCATCTGAGTAGAAGTAATGAAGATATCTTGAAAGTTATCACAAACCTAAAAATTAACCCATCTGAGTAGAAGTAATGAAGATATCTTGAAAGTTATCACAAAACTAAAAATTAACAAATCTGAGTAGAAGTAATGGAGATATCTTGAAAGACGTTAATTAAAGAGAGCTTCTTACTTCATCCGATAGAGTCCAAATTATTTTGACACATCATGAGAAGAGAGCACTGGAGCACAATGTAACAACAGGCAAGTTGAAGAGTAAGAGAGGTAGGGGAAGAAC
This sequence comes from Meghimatium bilineatum, assembly GCA_034231615.1. Lineage (NCBI taxonomy): Eukaryota > Metazoa > Mollusca > Gastropoda > Stylommatophora > Philomycidae > Meghimatium > Meghimatium bilineatum. The sequence goes on along the minus strand of CM067317.1, from coordinate 1,608,647 downwards.
AAGACAGAAGATGCTTGACAACCTAGCATTGTGGCATGTGTGAACATCAGTATTGGAAATGACTGACAGCACACAAAACAGAAAGCCAAGGAGAGACATGATAACCAGCGGCACACACTGAATAGACCATAAGAAGAAGAAGAGTAGAAGACTTCACAAAGACATCTCACACAGAGATTTCTGAGAATTGGCAGTCTTCTGTGTATGAAATAAAGCTACCTCACTGCCACACAGGAAGTAAGAGCTAATAGCTGGTAATTGCTGGGGATTATAGACAACAACTATTGGTAAAGACTTTTATTTACTTATTTCTGCTTGTTTGTTGCCAGGTCTGAGTGAAGACTAGCAGGTACTGTTTGCTGTCTTCTAGGCATGTCGCATGTGACTAATGAGGTTATGGAGCAAAGTTGGCTGTCCCATCCCGTGTAGGGTCAAAGTGACCCAGACATCATGCTGAAATCGAACATGTCAGGTCCAAGGTGTAGATATCGCAACAAAGCTGTAAACCATGGCACAATGCATTCTGTTCTCTGGACTAAATCCTGCTAATGTGCATGAGCTTGAGAAGAAATGCAGAAGAAGAACTTATTTCCATTCATACTCCCATTTTCTTTGTTACCTCATCCCCCTCCCCTATTTTCCCAACCTGTTGGGTTACCCATGACACTCTGATGATTGGATATCTGTTGTATTAATACTCGATGTTTTGTCACAAGACTTGATCAATGTGAAGTGTTCAGATTTGACTTGAGTGAAGTAAAGGTAGGTCCCATGACAGTAACCTTCCGTTTGGGTTGAAGATAGCTCTTCATGTACTAAGCCACAGAGACTATTAGATGGGATAGCCAGTTCCCTTCCTTGCTGTGTTTATCTTCCCTAACTCATGCATCAGACACTCATTTACAGCTGCGTCGACTGGAGAAGCGGTTCTGTCAGGCAAGAGATTAGGAGCAGAATTTTGTGTGTCTGGAAGTGGTTTCGAACTTGGTATTCTGAACCTGGTGATGCAAGCTCGTTATCAACTAGGCCACTGTGCTTCACCTTAGTGTAATAAATTGAGTCAAAGTATTAAACAGCCAGGATTAGATGACCTGAGAATATCACGCACAAGCTCACATGCACACACACACACACACAGAGAGAGAGAGAGCACAGAAAACCTTACTCTCTTTGTCTTGTCCTATATGTGCCAGCAGCATCCCAGTGATTTGATGATAGCCTTCTAACAGGCTCAGCTTTAATGACGTCTGGACATCTCGAACCTCCTAGATCGATTAAATAAAAGACAACTCAGGTAAATGTTAGTTACACAACTATTACTAATATTATCTTTCAACATAAATAGTCGTACTTGTTCTTAAGCAGTCACTCCATCAAAGACGGATTTGTCCAGCCATTGGCGCAAATAAGACGGTGACACAATACATTCTGATTCTCTATACTACATCTTGTTGAAAATTTAGGACCATTGTCCTGCTATTAGAGAGATCCAGCGGGAGTTTGAGAATGAACGGTGAAGAAGTAGAGATGGCCACTTTGTTGCAACAATAACAATTGGTGCTGAGATTGATTTTTGGACTCAATCCATGATGTACAGAGTTCAATCACCAGTAACAATGTACTGATAACTCATCTCTTTGACTCAGCTGCTGGAGAACGTACTGATAACTCATCTCTTTGACTCAGCTGGTGGAGAACGTACTGATAACTCATCTCTTTGACTCAGCTGGTGGTGAACGTACTGATAACTCATCTCCTTGACTCAGCTGCTGGAGAACGTACTGATAACTCATCTCCTTGACCCAGCTGCTGGAGAACGTACTGATGACTCATCTCCTTGACCCAACTGGTGGAGAACGTACTGATGACTCATCTCATTGACCCAACTGGTGGAGAACATACTGATGACTCATCTCCTTGACTCAGCTGGTGGTGAACGTACTGATGACTCATCTCCTTGACCCAACTGGTGGAGAACGTACTGATGACTCATTTCCTTGACTCAGCTGGTGGTGAACGGACTGATGACTCATCTCCTTGACCCAACTGGTGGAGAACGTACTGATGACTCATCTCCTTGACCCAGCTGGTGGTGAACGTACTGATGACTCATCTCCTTGACCCAACTGGTGGAGAACGTACTGATGACTCATCTCCTTGACTCAGCTGGTGGTGAACGTACTGATGACTCATCTCCTTGACTCAGCTGGTGGTGAACATACTGATGACTCATCTCCTTGACTCAGCTGGTGGAGAATGTACTGATGACTCATCTCCTTGACCCAACTGCTGGAGAACGTACTGATGACTCATCTCCTTGACTCAGCTGGTGGAGAATGTACTGATGACTCATCTCCTTGACTCAGCTGGTGGAGAATGTACTGATGACTCATCTCCTTGACTTAGCTGGTGGAGAATGTACTGATGACTCATCTCCTTGACTCAGCTGGTGGAGAATGTACTGATGACTCATCTCCTTGACTCAGCTGGTGGAGAATGTACTGATGACTCATCTCCTTGACCCAGTATGTGAAGAATGTACTGGTGACCCAGTAGGTGAAGAATGTACTGATAACTCATTTCCTTGACCCAGTATGTGAAGAATGTACTGGTGACCCAGTAGGTGAAGAATGTACTGATAACTCATTTCCTTGACCCAGTATGTGAAGAATGTACTGGTGACCAGTATGTGAAGAATGTACTGGTGACCCAGTAGGTGAAGAATGTACTGATAACTCATCTCCTTGACCCAGTAGGTGGAGAACGTACTGGTGACCCAGTAGGTGGAGAATGTACTGATAACTCATCTCCTTGATTCAGCCATAGTTCTTATACATACTCATACAGATAAGAGTGTTCATCTTTGTAGCAGTGTATACTATGCTGCGGTGAGCACTGTATGAACATTACTAAGCAAGTTCCAGTTTGCACACAAAGGGGGATAACAAATAAAACTGACAGCATTGAGAACATCCATATAATACTGGAATACATAATAAAATAACAGTGTAACCGTGAATAAGCTAGTAAACAAAACAATTCATGCTAAGGTTGAACTTTCTACAGGAAACAGCTATTAACAAACAATAATGTTAAGGTTAGGTTTTCTACAAGATACAGCAAATAAACAAAAACAATGCAACAACTACATTTTTTTTTTAAAACTTATTAAAACTTGACAAGTAAATAACACACAGAAGCACATGCACAAGTATGCACAAACACATGCACACATGTTCAGTAGGACTTCATTACCTGTTTCCTATATAAGTATTATTTTAAATATGACTACAAATGTCATATAGAATAGCTGATGACAGATGTCATACTCACATGTCGCAGTAAGAAACCCACCATGCTCTCAATATTACTACTGACTGCACAATACAGTGGTGTCTCCGTCCCCTGACCAATGTTGACATCAGCACCAACTTCAATCAGACATTCAGCTCCCTGTGTAAAATAAATGTCAGTCCTGACAGTTTAAAGATTTATATACAAAACTCTCTTGTCTTTCATTAGCATAAAAAGAAGCATTGAGGATTTATTAATAACCTTCACCACAGGCACCAAATGGGTCACCACCTGATATCTTTCCATAACTTTGGATGATGATGATTCATTTATTGGATGATGATTTATTTATTGATTGATTGGATTATTGATTATTGAGTGATTGGATGATTAATTTATTGGCTATTTGGATGATGATGGCTGATTTATTGACTGAATAGGACATGATGATTTATTTATTTATTTATTGAATGATAATGATGATTATTGATTTATTGAATGATTATGATGATTATTGATTTATTTATTGATTGAATGATAATGATGATGATGATTGATTTAGTGATTCATTGGATGATGATTAATATTTTTTTATTTATTTATTGGATGACGATGATTGATTGATTTATTGATTGAATGATTGGATTATTGATTATTGAGTGATTGGATGATTTATTTATTGGCTGATTGGATGATGATGGCTGATTTATTGACTGAATAAGATGATGATGATGATTATGATTTATTTATTGATTTATTGAATGATAATGATGATTATTGATGTATTAGATGATGATGGTTATTGATTTATTTATTGATTGGATGATGATGGTGATGATTGATTTATTGATGCATTGGATGATGATGATTATTGATTTATTGTATGATAATGATTGATTTATGAGATGATGATGATTGATTTATTGGATGGTGATGATTGATTTATTGGATGATGATTGATTTATTGGATAATGGTTGATTTATTGGATGATGATTGATTTATTGGATGATGATTTATTTATTTGATGATGATGATTGATTTATTGGATGATGATGATTTATTGATTGATATGAAGATGATGATTATCACAACGAGGATGATGATGGTGTCCTGTGGGACAAAAAGCTTGTCATATTTGTTCCCGAAGTTTTCCTTTCAGCTGCAGATTGTTGTTTCCTCTAATATTCTTGTTTGATGCTGGGTAAGTTTCCCAGAACATCCCAGATGTCTGCATGACTGAATATGACTGTAGGGTAACACATTGGGCAGCCTACTCTACTACTCTGGAGGTGACTAGAGTTACCATTCTTAGCTCTCTCCTTGTGTGTGTGTGTGTGTGTGGTAACACACAAATATCTTACAACACGGATGACAGAATGCAGAGTAACCATTCTTAGCTCTCTCCTTGTGTGTGTGTGTGTGTGGTAACACACAAATATCTTACAACACGGATGACAGAATGCAGAGTAACCATTCTTAGCTCTCTGAGAGGTGAATACGATGAATGATTATGTTACTAAAGCAAGATAACTCTGTACACATAACAATCCCCAATTTTCAAAGCACAGACTTGGTATGGCAGAAGACAGATGAGAATAAGGGTGCAGCACTGCTGGCTCATTACAAGGCACAAATCGGTCAGAGGAATTTAGTGAATTACAATAAAATCATGAAAACAGTCACAGACATGTGCAAGGAGCAAGCATTGGAAAACGATAATGTAATTACTCTTGAAGATATTACAGCCGTACTGAAAAGATCAAGAAACTCTGCACCAGGACCTGACGGCATTAGGTACGATGATCTCAAAGGCAGGTCAGACGAAGACCTTAAGGAGCTGGCAATGTTGTTCAACAAGAGCCTAGTGAACGGCAAAGTAGAGGAGGACTGGTTGCATAGTTACTTGATCCCACTACCCAAGCCTGGCAAGAGTCATGCTAAGATACAGGGTTTCAGACTCATAACCATGCAGAATACGATATGCAAGTTGTTAGAAAAAATTGTGGCGTGGAAATTGTCCCTACATCTAGAAAAGAATAATAGACTACCATCAACATTGGAAGGTTATCGTCCAGGTAAGCAGACTTGGCACAATGCCGCCATGTTCGCGCAGGACGTTTTCGAAGGTTTTGACAAACGAATGGAGACATGCGCTGCTGCAATAGACCTGGAGGATGCTTATAACAGAGTGCCCTTGGGTTTCTTGATGACCATAATGCTGCAACTCCAAGTAAGTCCATTTGTTGTCAGGTGGATTGTCTCTGCACTTTATCAGAGACAGGTTGTTCTTAGGTGTGGGAGTTGGTCTTTGCCACCAACAGTCATAAATCCAGGACTACCACAAGGGTCACCTCTGTCCCCAGTACTATTAAATGTGTATACAGTTCAAATTACAAGCTGTCAGATTGCAGGACCAGGGATAACCATGTCTTATGCTGATGACATCTTGGTATATAGGCAGGGCAGAGATAGAGAAAAAATTGCCAGAAATTTGCAGAGGGAGCTTGATCGCATAGGAGAATGGTGCAGTAATTCTGGAGCTTTTGTTAATCCATCAAAGGCATCAATAACATGGTTTTCCCTAAACAATCACATAGTGAACACGTCCATGCCATCGGTTACTTTGAGAGGGGATGTCCTCGAGAGAACATTGTCTTCAGCACAATGAAGTACTTGGGGGTCATGTTGGACCAAAGTCTGAGTTTCAAAGATCATGTTGACCACATAATTGTAAAGGCTTATAAAGCACACCTGGAACTGGATGGACTTTTAGATTTTAGGAGATAATCAATAAACCAGAGGTGGGTGTGTTCACTGTTCACGCCCACTGTCAATTCAATTGCAATTAGAAAATTCAAGGGAAATAAGAGAAACCCTTCAATTGTCCCCTGGTGAAATCAGGGGAGGCAAGCCAGAAACTTGGCAGGTAGACATCATCTAGTACCATTTCTGCAACAAAGGTTGGCTGCAACAGATCTCAACATCCCCTGCCTCTTGTTTTGGTGATGCACTCTGCTAGACTGTACCCTGTCCATCTTGTGATGTTATTCTCCCACATGTATCGCGTATCTCATGCAATATGTTTCCGTACACTGCATAGCAAATTAGTTCTTCTTCTTTTTGTTGGTGTGCCAATTAGATTTGTTTGTTTTCGTGGAACTATTATTCTTTGAAACACTAAAGGTTGTCCTCCTGTTTTGCACCGTAAAAGTTTATTAGGGTTGTTGTAAAGCTTCCTTCTAATTAGATGTGTGAGTAATAATTCCTCCTTATTTGTCAATGGTTCTGTTCTGATATAGGTTTGCTGATAGATTTTTTAAAACTAAAGTCATGTTTCATCATGGGAGAAGTGGCGCTGTCTGATGTTAACTTTCTGAATTCAGAAACTGTACATGTTGTAACTGCAGGTTATATGCTAGATATAGCAGAATCGTGTATGTTATTGGGCGCTGAAGGTCTAAAATATGTGGAGGGTGTGCTGGTATAACTACATTGTGGATATGCAGGTGTTGTAAATGTGGAAGGTGTGCTGTTATAGTGATGTGCAAATGCAGGTGTAAATATGGAAGGTGTGCTGGTATAGCTACATTGTGGATATGCAGTTGTTGCAAATGTGGAAAATATTCCATTATTATATTGAAGACAACGGCGAGAGTGGGTACTGTTAAATTTGTTGGATTGTTATTACTATTGGTGAGTTGTGGAGACAATCTTGCTGTCACTGACATTAGAATATCTTCCTCTGTTTCTGTAGCAGGAAATAACACAGACACAGATACATCATGATCATTATCAGAATGATCAAAATCGCTCTTTCTTTTTATGCTGCCACAGTTCATACTTTGATGATGACTACACACGGAACATTCTAAAACAGTTAGGTTAGGATTAAAATCCATCCAGATGTGGGCACTGTTAGTAGCTATCAATTTGGCTCGAGCTAGAGATTTACTATCCTTGTTGATTTTGAGTTTATGATTTCGCATTACACACTTGACACACAATGTGGTTGAATGTTTTGTTTCAATATCGTCCATGATATGTATCCCATAAATACTAGCCAGGTCACTTTGATATAAGCTACAGGACCGTGGTTTCTTCTGCATCCTTTTATCTTTCTTAGATAATGTTCTTCCTTCTAATAATGTTCTAATATTTGCACAAGTAAAATGAGATCTAACTAGATATACATGCTAAACTAGTGTTTGATGGTGGCATAATAGGTTTATTTTGGACTTATATTTGCCGAACACGAATAGAAAAATTATCATGCAGACAAGTTCGTAACGTTAATGCTACACAAAGAATGAATCTTTTATATGATCTAATTGCGCAATGTAACTAATTTCGATCATATTTGCACAAGTAAAATGAGATCTAACTAGATATACAAGCTAAACTAGTATTTGATGGTGGCATAATAGGTTTATTTTGGACTTATATTTGCCGACCACGAATAGAAAAATTATCATGCAGACAAGTTCGTAACGTTAATGCTACACAAAGAATGAATCTTTTACATGATCTAATTGCGCAATGTAACTAATTTCGATCATATTTGCACAAGTAAAATGAGATCTAACTAGATATACAAGCTAAACTAGTATTTGATGGTGGCATAATAGGTTTATTTTGGACTTATATTTGCCGACCACGAATAGAAAAATTATCATGAAGACAAGTTCGTAACGTTAATGCTACACAAAGAATGAATCTTTTACATGATCTAATTGCGCAATGTAACTAATTTCGATCATATTTGCACAAGTAAAATGAGATCTAACTAGATATACAAGCTAAACTAGTATTTGATGGTGGCATAATAGGTTTATTTTGGACTTATATTTGCCGACCACGAATAGAAATATTATCATGAAGACAAGTTCGTAACGTTAATGCTACACAAAGAATGAATCTTTTACATGATCTAATTGCGCAATGTAACTAATTTCGATCATATTTGCACAAGTAAAATGAGATCTAACTAGATATACAAGCTAAACTAGTATTTGATGGTGGCATAATAGGTTTATTTTGGACTTATATTTGCCGACCACGAATAGAAAAATTATCATGAAGACAAGTTCGTAACGTTAATGCTACACAAAGAATGAATCTTTTACATGATCTAATTGCGCAATGTAACTAATTTCGATCATATTTGCACAAGTAAAATGAGATCTAACTAGATATACATGCTAAACTAGTGTTTGATGGTGGCATAATAGGTTTATTTTGCACATTCTTATGGTAAACGATGATCTAACAAATTTGACACTGTATGTAAAGTAATGTTATTAGGCCTACTAAATTAACATGAAGAATAACGAAATTGTCTTACCTGTATAAATATTGAATGTGCACTGGTCAAAAACAATGACAACCTAATAGGACTTGTACAAAAATATGAGGATGGAAAATGTTGAGTTGTGCTTACAAATGCACAAACTCTGGCTGCTGTATAAAATTCGCAAAATTGAGAAACGGTATCTTTGAACCAGAAGCGAAATCCAAGCCTCCATGCGAATTATTTCATTCAGCGCTGGGTAATAAATATGTCAGGTCTGTTACACCCCTTCAGGACTACAATAGCTGAAATACGTCGTGTGTGGCCGAACTAAAAGTTCACATTTTTAGAATAAAATAACAGGTGTGAAAGGTCTTGCGGCGATGAAAGTTATGGCTGCTGCTCAATGTGAACAGAGACTGCTATTTCTGCTGTATCAGGGATTGGTGGTGGTAGAGTACACACTGGCAATTCTGACACTGAGTCAAACTCAAACAGAAAGATTGGATAGAATCCAAAATGAAGCAATGAGAATAATTTTGGGGTGCAAAGAGATACGTCGGCTCTGGCTATGCAATACCTACTTGATTGCCCAACTGCGGAGCAAAGAATACAAATGTGCAGGGCGCGGGACTACCTAAAAATCACTGCTGATAAAGAGCACCCTCTACACCCAGAAATTATCAAAGTGAAAGGAAGTCGACTAAAGAGAGGAAAGTCGTGGATTGGACGTGCAGAGGACGTTAGACAGAGTGTCTGCAGATTGGAGGATGTACTACCTGGTGCCGAATGGAGTCTGGCACCCTCGGATTACCCAACAGCCTTCGAAGGAGTAATAACACTCAATAGAGAGTGCAGGGAATGGTGTCCGACAGTGGTTGAGTCGGAGGTGCTCGCTCTGATCAGTGAGAATTCCAGGGAAGGTGATATAGTTATATATACAGATGGGTCGGTTGAGAGACACATCAGGAGTTCCTGGGCTTTCACGGCTCAAAGGTGGGGGGAGACTATCAGAGAGGAAAGTGGTGCATTCGTTCAGACGACAAGCAGCTTGACAATGGAGATTCTGGCGGTGACCAAAGCTTTGCAATGGGTCCACTCACAGACTGTCTGCGAGCATGCCTGTATACTCAGTGACTCCATGAACATGATTGTGAAATTTCAGACGGGGTACGTTCGAGAACAGTGGCTGGATGCAGTGAATAATTCCTGTGTGTGTACAGTGACTTTTATTTCTGTGCCGGGACACGCGGGAGTCCGGGGTAATGAAAGATTGGCCACCCACGCTGCTACTACGGCTGTTGGTGGAGCGATGGATCGGGCAGACATTTTGAATGCCCTAGGTGAAAACGCATGAACAAATGACTGTACAAGTGACGATTACTCTTGTTCCATGATTATAATAAAGGAACTTGGTTTGAAATGTGGCGTTGCTAGAAAGGAGAGTTTTCGTGGGCGAAAAAGAATGATGGTCAATCAACAACGTACTGGGACTGTCAGTTAACGTGTAATGGCGGATACACTCAAGGAAAGATCTGAGCACCTATGGACTTGTCCGGAGTGCAATGACGATGATCCAACGACTAACTAACTAACTAACTAACTAACTAACATGAGAGGTGAATACGATGTATGATTATGTTACTAAAGCAAGTAGCTGATGGTAGAAGTATTAAGATATCTCTCACAGCAATGTATCCTTTGTAGCAGGCAGCACGCAGCATGCGAGACTTTAAGTCCTGTTCTATGCCAAGAACATACAGGCATTCACTGGCCAAATCATGCAGACCTATACAAGAAGCCATGTCAATGTTAGTCTAGTTAATATGAATGACTTATGTCTATAAACATTGAGTGATCAAGTCATGCAGATAAGTCTGTACCTGTCAACTTCCAGAAATATTATTCTGTATTCCAGCCCCAAAATACTGCTAAAATTCTTATTTTTCTGAAACATTCTTCCCATATAAAAGGGCTCAAAATATGTAGAGGACTGACTTCACTGTACTCGGTTTCCCATATGTACTCCATCACTCACAACAAAGCGGCATACCGCCTGCTAAGAGCACCACTCATAGCATGTAACTCTGTAGCTTCAAGCGATAATCCACAGGGATCTCCAAAAATTCACCTTGTACACAAGACGACGTGAGTCGGATTCAAACTTATGACCTCTTGAAAACAAGGCGAACAGCATAACCACTACGCTAGGGAGATCCCCAGTTTCTGTTTATACTGCCCATATTCTGTTTAACAAAATTCTACTAGATATGGACATATTGAATTCCACCAGGGTATTTTCTGTACAAATTACTGAAAATCTATAATAGTTGAGACAGGTATGAAAGTCATCAATTGTTCAGACAAGAGAAAACAATCATACAAGCAGGATATACAAATAATGGAAAAAACAAGACTAAGAAGGGGAGAAGGTTGCAATTATTCAATCAAATAAGTAATTAATATGGAATAGGTAATATGCCTGTATGAGTAATATGAAATAGTATCCATAGATAATATTTGTATGTCTTACTAAATCACACACTGGGTTGTTATCAGCATTTCAATATATGAGAAACACTCCATTCAATGAAGTACTATCAATGTGTATGCCAATTTCAGTGCTACAATGTTCTTTCAGACTAGTTATTTTTTATGGATCAGAAGTATGGATGGTAAACAAGAAAGCTCAATTTGAGATGGGGGTTACTGTAATATTAGTTGGTTGCTGATCCAGCAATCCATAGACTCGTGCCCTTTCACCAAACTAAGATGTGCTTTTTGAGAAGAATGATGAAAATTCTATGGACTGTCAAGAAAACTAATGTAGAAGTTTTCAGAGATCCTCGAGTAAAACTAATGTAGCAGTTCTCAGAGATGTTGGAGTAAAACTAATGTAGAAGTTCTCAGAGATGTTGAAGTAAAACTAATGTAGAAGTTCTCAGAGATGTTGGGGTAAAACTAATGTAGCAGTTCTCAGAGATGCTGGGGTAAAACTAATGTAGCAGTTCTCAGAGATGCTGTAGTAAAACTAATGTAGGAGTTCTCAGAGATGCTGTAGTAAAACTAATGTAGGAGTTCTCAGAGATGTTGGAGTAAAACTAATGTAGGAGTTCTCAGAGATGTTGGAGTAAAACTAATGTAGCAGTTCTCAGAGATGCTGTAGTAAAACTAATGTAGGAGTTCTCAGAGATGTTGGAGTAAAACTAATGTAGATGTTCTCAGAGATGCTGTAGTAAAAATAATGTAGGAGTTCTCAGAGATGTTGGAGTAAAACTAATGTAGAAGTTCTCAGAGATGCTGTAGTAAAACTAATGTAGAAGTTCTCAGAGATGTTGGAGTAAATCTATTGTAGAAGTTCTCAGAGATGCTGTAGTAAAACTAATGTAGATGTTCTCAGAGATGCTGTAGTTAAACTAATGTAGAAGCTTTCAGAGATGTTGAAGAAAAAATAATGTAGAAGTTCTCTGAGATGCTGTAGTAAAACTAATGTAGGAGTTCTCAGAGATGTTGGAGTAAAACTAATGTAGAAGTTCTCAGAGATGTTGGAGTAAAACTAATGTAGAAGTTCTCAGAGATGTTGGAGTAAAACTAATGTAGAAGTTCTCAGAGATGTTGGAGTAAAACTAATGTAGGAGTTCTCAGAGATGTTGGAGTAAAACTAATGTAGAAGTTCTCAGAGAAGCTGTAGTAAAACTAATGTAGGAGTTCTCAGAGATGTTGGAGTAAAACTAATGTAGCAGTTCTCAGAGATGTTGGAGTAAAACTAATGTAGAAGTTCTCAGAGATGTTGGAGTAAAACTAATGTAGGAGTTCTCAGAGATGCTGTAGTAAAACTAATGTAGGAGTTCTCAGAGATGTTGAAGTAAAACTAATGTAGGAGTTCTCAGAGATGCTGTAGTAAAACTAATGTAGGAGTTCTCAGAGATGTTGGAGTAAAACTAATGTAGGAGTTCTCAGAGATGCTGTAGTAAAACTAATGTAGAAGTTCTCAGAGATGTTGAAGTAAAACTAATGTAGGAGTTCTCAGAGATGCTGTAGTAAAACTAATGTAGGAGTTCTCAGAGATGTTGGAGTAAAACTAATGTAGCAGTTCTCAGAGATGTTGGAGTAAAACTAATGTAGAAGTTCTCAGAGATGTTGGAGTAAAACTAATGTAGGAGTTCTCAGAGATGCTGTAGTAAAACTAATGTAGGAGTTCTCAGAGATTTTGAAGTAAAACTAATGTAGGAGTTCTCAGAGATGCTGTAGTAAAACTAATGTAGGAGTTCTCAGAGATGTTGGAGTAAAACTAATGTAGCAGTTCTCAGAGATGTTGGAGTAAAACTAATGTAGAAGTTCTCAGAGATGCTGTAGTAAAACTAATGTAGAAGTTCTCAGAGATGTTGGAGTAAAACTATTGTAGAAGTTCTCAGAGATGTTGGAGTAAAACTATTGTAGAAGTTCTCAGAGATGTTGGAGTAAAACTAATGTAGAAGTTCTCAGAGATGCTGTAGTAAAACTAATGTAGAAGTTCTCAGAGATGCTGTAGTAAAACTAATGTAGAAGTTCTCAGAGATGTTCGAGTAAAACTAATGTAGCAGTTCTCAGAGATGTTGGAGTAAAACTAATGTAGAAGTTCTCAGAGATGCTGGGGTAAAAAGACAAATTAAAGTAAAAATAGGAAGGTGATGGTCAAAATTTTAGGGCATGGATGAGAAGATAAAAACTTGATTATTTAGTAACTGCCGGAAAGATGAAGGGAAGAAGAGACATAGGAAGACAAAGAGAGAAGTTGTTAGATGTGTTATTACTGTGGTATGAGAGAATATCACCAGCTGAACTTATTAATAACACAAGACACAGAGAGTTGTGGAAAAACATGATCGCCTATGGCACTTGGCATGACACTTGATTGAGTGTATGTGCACTTTTTTATAATTAATTTGCCTTTTTTTCTTTCATGTACAATATGTCACATTTCATTCTTTCACGTACAATACATCACATTTCATGCTTGTACGTACAATATGTTAGCGGCAAAGAGGATCAACGCCTTCGAGCTGAAATTCTACAGGAAGATACTTAGAATATCATGGAAGGATAAAATCAGAAACTCAGATATTATAAACACACTGAATATTTCAGAGTGTTGGTTACTAAACACAATAACAAAAAGAAAACTACGCCTGTTTGGTCATATAAAGAGACACAACTGTTTAGAAAGACAAATAATGGAGGGAAGAGTACCTGGGAAGAGGAGAAGGGGCAGACCAAGAAGACGATGGACTGACGACATTAAAGATAACATGAATACATCACTAGAAAATGCAAGACAGAGAGAGGTTCAGAGAGTTCATTGGGAAGACAACGTTCTGGAAGGAATATGTCACATGACAGACGTACAATATGTAACAGTTCATGCTTTCATGTACAATATGTCACATTTCATTCTTTCACGTACAATACATCACATTTCATGCTTGTACGTACAATACATCACATTTCATGCTTGTACGTACAATATGTCACAGTTCATGCTTTCACGTACAATATGTCATATTTCATGCTTTCACGTCATTATTTCTCTCTTCTGATATAAAAATTGATGATGATAAAATAATCCCATTAGCTGTTAGAGATGAGCAGGTAGCTCTTGACTGCCCATAGGCTTACTGACAAAAGCACAGGTTGTCAGTTGTGTAGTTGAAGTAACACATGAACTCATATAAGGTTGTCTCCAAGGCATGGTTGCATAAGGGACAGTTTATGGATGTGTATGTTTAGTTACCGAAGGGGGAGGCATTCCAGTGTGTTTTTATCTCCTGCCAGGAGCACACCACATACTTTTGGGCCAACTATATCATCATTCTTCAGTCAGATTTGCTAACCCATCTGCAGTGATGGCACATCTAGCACTCCCTGTCACCTAGCAGTCTGCCATAAAAGGAGAAAGGTATGATGCCCGCTGGCCTGCATCTCTTCATAATCCATGAGGATTTATTTCATAGAAAACTCAAGTAAGAAATTGAGACAAGATGTGATAATGATGATTTTTTCCACAAGTTGTCAGCCTATCCCCCCAACTTTCCTTAGTCACCTCCTAAGACATGCCTGGAAAGAATAACTGTGGTGTTATGATTTTCACTGTGAGACAGGCATCTAGGCCCTGATTGTGTACTTCACACACACAGATCATGTCCAGCTCTTGAGCAACACATCACAACTACAGCATAGACCAACAATGCAATGAGACTAGCACCCAACAAGTATACACTCATTTATGACTGCACACATTTATCCACTGATGGCACGCATAGTTCATGTATATCCAACACTGAAAATTAGAATAAAACATTAGTAGTATATCAGTTGTTTCATGATGTGACATCAGTTTCAAGATGTAGTATATCAGTTGTTTCAGGATGTAGCATATCAGTTTCAAGATGTAGTATATCAGTTGTTTCATGATGTAACATATCAGTTTCAAGATGTAGTATATCAGTTGTTTCATGATGTAACATATCAGTTTCAGGATGTAGTATATCAGTTTCAGGATGTAGCATATCAGTTTCAAGATGTAGTATATCAGTTGTTTCAGGATGTAACATATCAGTTTCAGGATGTAGTATATCAGTTGTTTCATGATGTAACATATCAGTTTCAGGATGTAGTATATCAGTTGTTTCAGGATGTAGTATATAAGTTGTTTCAGGATGTAGTATATCAGTTGTTTCATGATGTAACATATCAGTTTCAGGATGTAGTATATCAGTTTAAGGATGTAGCATATCAGTTTCAGGATGTAACATATCAGTTTCAGGATGTAGTATATAAGTTTAAGGATGTAGCATATCAGTTTCAGGATGTAGTATATAAGTTTAATGATGTAGCATATCAGTTTCAGGATGTAACATATCAGTTTCAGGATGTAGTATATCAGTTGTTTCATGATGTAACATATCAGTTTCAGGATGTAGTATATAAGTTTAAGGATGTAGCATATCAGTTTCAGGATGTAACATATCAGTTGTTTCAGGATGTAGTATATCAGTTTCAGGATGTAGTATATCAGTTTCAGGATGTAGTATATCAGTTGTTTCAGGATGTAGCATATCAGTTTCAAGATGTAGTATATCAGTTGTTTCAGGATGTAACATATCAGTTTCAGGATGTAGTATATCAGTTGTTTTAGGATGTAGTATATCAATATCAGTTGTTTCAGGATGTAGTATATCAGTTTCAGGATGTAGTATATCAGTATCAGGATGTAGTATATCAGTTGTTTCAGGATGTAACATATCAGTTTCAGGATGTAGTATATCAGTTTCAGGATGTAGTATATCAGTTTCAGGATGTAGTATATCAGTTGTTTCAGGATGTAGTATATAAGTTTAAGGATGTAACATATCAGTTTCAGGATTTAGTATATCAGTTGTTTTAGGATGTAGTATATCAATATCAGTTGTTTCAGGATGTAGTATATCAGTTTCAGGATGTAGTATATCAGTTTCAGGATGTAGTATATCAGTTTCAGGATGTAGTATATCAGTTGTTTCAGGATGTAACATATCAGTTGTTTCAGGATGTAGCATATCAGTTGTTTCAGGATGTAGTATATCAGTTGTTTCAGGATGTAACATATCAGTTTCAGGAAGTAGTATATCAATTTCAGGATGTAGTATATCAATTTCAGCATGTAGTATATCAATTTCAGGATGTAGTATATCAGTTTAAGGATGTAGTATATCAGTTTCAGGATGTAGTATATCAATTTCAGGATGTAGTATATCAGTTTAAGGATGTAGTATATCAGTTTCAGGATGTAGTATATCAATTTCAGGATGTAGTATATCAGTTTAAGGATGTAGTATATCAGTTTCAGGATGTAGTATATCAGTTGTTTCAGGATGTAGTATATCATTTTCAGGATGTAACATATCAGTTGTTTCAGGATGTAGCATATCAGTTGTTTCAGGATGTAGCATATCAGTTGTTTCAGGATGTAACATATCAGTTTAAGGATGTAACATATCAGTTGTTTCAGGATGTAGCATATCAGTTTCAGGATGTAGCATATCAGTTGTTTCAGGATGTAGCATATCAGTTTCAGGATGTAACATATCAGTTTCAGGATGTAACATATCAGTTTAAGGATGTAGTATATCAGTTTCAGGATGTAGTATATCAATTTCAGGATGTAGTATATCAGTTTAAGGATGTAGTATATCAGTTTCAGGATGTAGTATATCAATTTCAGGATGTAGTATATCAGTTTAAGGATGTAGTATATCAGTTTCAGGATGTAGTATATCAGTTGTTTCAGGATGTAGTATATCATTTTCAGGATGTAACATATCAGTTGTTTCAGGATGTAGCATATCAGTTGTTTCAGGATGTAGCATATCAGTTGTTTCAGGATGTAACATATCAGTTTCAGGATGTAACATATCAGTTGTTTCAGGATGTAGCATATCAGTTTCAGGATGTAGCATATCAGTTGTTTCAGGATGTAGCATATCAGTTTCAGGATGTAACATATCAGTTTCAGGATGTAACATATCAGTTTAAGGATGTAACATATCAGTTGTTTCAGGATGTAGCATATCAGTTTCAGGATGTAGCATATCAGTTGTTTCAGGATGTAGCATATCAGTTGTTTCAGGATGTAGTATATCAGTTGTTTCAGGATGTAGCATATCAGTTTCAGGATTTAACATATCAGTTTCAGGATTTAGTATATCAGTTGTTTCAGGATGTAGCATATCATATTCAGGATGTAGCATATCAGTTTCAGGATTTAGTATATCAGTTGTTTCAGGATGTAGCATATCAGTTGTTTCAAGATGTAGCATATCAGTTGTTTCAGGATGTAGCATATCATATTCAGGATGTAGCATATCAGTTTCAGGATTTAGTATATCAGTTGTTTCAGGATGTAGTATATCAGTTGTTTCAGGGTGTAGTATATCAATTTCAGGATGTAGTATATCAGTTGTTTCAGGGTGTAACATATCAGTTTCAGGATGTAACATATCAGTTGTTTCAGGATGTAGCATATAAGTTGTTTCAGGATGTAGTATATCAATTTCAGGATGTAGTATATCAGTTGTTTCAGGGTGTAACATATCAGTTTCAGGATGTAACATATCAGTTGTTTCAGGATGTAGCATATAAGATGTTTCAGGATGTAGTATATCAGTTGTTTCAGGTTGTAGTATATCAATTTCAGGATGTAGCATATCAGTTGTTTCAGGATGTAACATATCAGTTTCAGGATGTAACATATCAGTTGTTTCAGGATGTAGCATATAAGTTGTTTCAGGATGTAGTATATCAGTTGTTTCAGGATGTAGTATATCAGTTTCAGGATGTAGTATATCAGTTGTTTCAGGATGTAACATATCAGTTTCAGGATTTAGTATATCAGTTGTTTTAGGATGTAGCATATCAGTTTCAGGATGTAGCATATCAGTTTCAGGATGTAGCATATCAGTTTCAGGATGTAGCATATCAGTTGTTTCAGGATGTAACATATCAGTTTCAGGATGTAGTATATCAGTTGTTTTAGGATGTAACATATCAGTTGTTTCAGGATGTAACATATCAGTTGTTTCAGGATGTAACATATCAGTTGTTTCAGGATGTAGCATATCAGTTGTTTCAGGATGTAGTATATCAGTTTCAGGATGTAGTATATCAGTTGTTTCAGGATGTAACATATCAGTTTCAGAATTTAGTATATCAGTTGTTTTAGGATGTAGCATATCAGTTTCAGGATGTAGCATATCAGTTGCTTCAGGATGTAGCATATCAGTTGTTTCAGGATGTAGCATATCAGTTGTTTCAGGATGTAGCATATCAGTTGTTTCAGGATGTAACATATCAGGTTCAGGATTTAGTATATCAGTTGTTTCAGGATGTAGCATATCAGTTGCTTCAGGATGTAGCATATCAGTTTCAGGATGTAACATATCAGTTGTTTCAGGATGTAGCATCCAGTTTCAGGATGTAGCATATTAGTTTCAGGATATAGCATATCAGTTGTTTCAGGATGTAGCATATCAGTTTCAGGATGTAGCATATCAGTTTCAGGATGTAGTATATTAGTTGTTTCAGGGTGTAGTATATCAGTTTCAGGATGTAGTATATCAGTTGTTTCAGGATGTAACATATCAGTTTCAGGATGTAGCCATCAATCCATTATTTTCTGGCTGTAGTGATTTTTCAGATAATATAAATACATTAAGTAGTTTGCCATTGCTTTCTGAATAGTCTGCATACACAGTTGCCTGTCACAGGATTTGAACCCAGTGAATTTTGTTGCCACAGACTGGTCCTGTACGTAGCTATCACAGTCTGACACAAGTTAGATATAAGAAGTAATTTCAGCTAAAATCTAAAAAGAGATAGAAGATAGAAAGTAAATAAATCTAAAATGTAAGAAGAAAGAGAATAAGTCGACCTTACCTTGGTCTCCATCCTGTTTCTCTAAAATTTGAAACAACAGTTCATGACAGTCTTGATCCACCAGAACTTCAGCCATGTTGCTATACTGGTCTCTCTTGTTGCCATCAACACCTTTCTCTGCCAGAATCTGCATGGCAACTATAGCCTGGGAACACAGACATAGAATAGTATTTGATAGGATTCTCTTGATCTTGAGATGGTCACTGCTACAACATACATTCAAGGGAATGCATGCAGATGGTACCTGTGACTTAAACACACTAAACTCTGCCCAGTAAGTGTCCAGTCATACTCTCATGTCCACATTTAATCATGAACATCCTCAATAACAGTCTGGATGTGTCATCATCAACAGAAGTTCCCATACTTAGCTTGATGGTAATAATAATATTTGCTCAATGTTTGTTTTGTATTTTTTTTTTAAAAGACCTGAAGGTTGAAACATTTAAAATGTCTTGTATAGTATTATTTGTAATTTTTCATACCAATACCTGTATAAGACCCTCTATAGAGCGGCGATAGTTTGAGAGTTCATCATAAAACTCATGAAACTAATGTTCTACTTAAGTATTGGGCATATTGGTAAACTCAGCTCAGCAATATCAGCATGTCCTCTTCCATTCACCATCCATGCAAGTCTGGCTTTTTCATCATCATGTATGTCAGCATATTCACGGCAATAGATCCATCTCATACACCCACATGAGGTGGTTACAAGTAGTTATTCATGTTATCCACTCATGTAGATATTCACCATCGCATACACCCACAGGAGGTGGTTACAAGTAGTTATATATGTTATACATTTCAGTTATAGATTTTATACATGTTATATACATGTTATAGATTTTATCTCATACCCATGAGGTGGGGTTACAAGTAGTTATAGATGTTATCCACTCATGTAAACATCCCACCTAGTTTTCAAGCATTAGTGAATGCAGTTTCAGAGAGGCTTCAAAATGCTGCAGAAACAGCCTTCTCAAACCTTCATTACATATTAAAAGTAGCTGTTCTTTATACCCCATTGTGCATGACAAAGACCCTAACATTATAACTATTCATGATGATGATGAAGGGGGACAAACCTGGGCCCAACACTACCATCGATGCTTTCCTATGCCAGAATCATGCTCGTGGAAAGAAAAGGCTCAGTACCTAATGAGCACAGGCACAATATGTCTAATTACACTAGACGATTTCACTACAACGGAACACTTTATGTGAGATTGATTTAGTCAATCCAAGTATAAATCTCTGATTACCACATTCTCAGAGACTGCCACTCAAGGACATGTTTTGGCCAGTAAAGTCCAAGGGCACAGTGGGTGGAAAACCATCAGAGCATAGAATGTTACACACTCATCTCCTGGCAACATATACGAAGGCTATCATAGACTATGCTGTGGAACTGGCAGCAGTAAAATGTACTTCAAGCTCCCCTGCAGAAATCACACAAACTTTCATGTTGGTTATCAGAGAGTGAATGAAGAAGAAGAGAAGAACAGCATGTGTGGTGGAACAGTAGAAATAACCAAAATGTCAGAGCATGACTAACAAAATAGGGAGTGTCGCAGTAACATAACAAATCAAGTAATTTATACTAACTATCCAATTTAAAAAATTATTTAAAAAATTAAATAACAATAAACACAATATCAAGGATATTTTCCACGTCAACTTTCTCAAGAAATAAAAACAAATGGAAAAAATACAAACTTATTAAATTATTTGTATGCATCAATTATGTTTATAATAGAAATTGTAAATCAGAACCACTAAAAATACCTGGATACAGGATTAAAAGCAAATGCTTCAAAATACCGGGATTGGATTTATGAAAACCGGGATTTTCAAAATTTTTGGTATTTCATTTTTCAAAAATATAAACCACTTTTCTTAGTTTCCAATGGTAACTTTCCATGTTGTATTTAAAGCAAAACATGCCAATAATGTATGTGATGTGCAAATCCTCATACCACATATCTCTTCTTGAGACATGTCCCATGTACTAGACCTGTGTTCTTATTTTATTTGTAAAGAAGCATGCATTATGATTAGTTTTGTTTTTATATTGTGTGAGTGCAGAGTGTAAGTGTCGAGTGATGTCAGCCGCAATGTGAATTTACATGATTGGTAAGTAAATGTTTTCATATTATGACAAATAATTAACTGGTGTAGTTGAATGAAGATTGGATTTTGACATACATTCACAGTTTATTTGTAACGTGAATTACATGGAAATAATAACATGTTGCACTCAAATCATAGGGTAAACTTTTTATAACAGAAATATTTGATTGCTTGATTTCCTTTTTTATGCCAAAGTACCTACATATTGCAAATTATGACTGAATCTATATTTTGGATACCAAATCCCTTAAGATCAAGACACAGAAAACATTATGTTACTTCTATTTTGAGATTAAAAAAATATTAATAACTCACTTCATAATTGATTTTATTTTTTTTAGAAATAATAATACTCGACTCCAGCTATTATGTCTCAGGTTGACTAGCCCTGTGTTTCTGTACCATTCCTAGCCAAACAGTAACATGAATACTGAAACATTTTTTTAAAGCTGTAAACGTAAAAAAAAATTGATTTAAATAAATAAACTAAATATATTTTAGCTAATTGACATTTATTATTATAATGATTTATTTCCCTTCCAGGTTGATAGAATGGGGACCTTGAAAAAGAAAAACCTAAATGTGGAGTCTGAACTAGTGTTCTCGTCATCAGGTGACTTTTGTAACAATTTACGCTCAAAATAAATCTGTATAAATGAGCTTCACAGAATGAGATGGGAGAGAGAGAGAGGGGGGGTGGGTGGAGGGAGAAAATAGCAGGACCTTACTTCTTTCTGAATGATAACAGATTTTGGATAATTCTTCATAGTTAACTTGATTATGGAGGCAAGCTCCTGGCAGATGACAGTTGACTGTACCAGTTGCCACTCAGCTAGAATCTGTATGCCACAAAGACCTTTCTTCTGGAGATCTGCAGATAGACATTCACAAATCTTCACACTGTTACATGTACACACACACACACACACACACAATTCAGTGTTTCATATCTATATCTCAAGTCTCCACACAGACTTTTGGATATTTCAAGTGTATCCACACAGACTGTTGGATATTTCAAGTGTATCCACACAGACTGTTGGATAATTCAAGTGTTTCCACACAGACTGTTGCATATTTCAAGTGTATCCACACAGAATTTTGGATATTTCAAGTGTATCCACACAGACTGTTGATATTTCAAGTGTATCCACACAGACTGTTGGATATTTCAAATGTCTCCACACAGACTGATGGCTACATCTAATGTCTCCACACAGAATGTTGGATATCTCAATTGTCTCCAAACAGACTGACGACTACATCAAGTGTCTCCACACAGACTGATGGCTACATCAAGTGTCTCCACACAGACTGATGGCTACGTCTAATGTCTCCACACAGACTGATGGCTACGTCTAATATCTCCACACAGAATGTTGGATATCTCAATTGTCTCCACACAGACTGATGACTACATCAAGTGTCTCCACACAGACTGATGGCTACATCAAGTGTCTCCACACAGACTGATGGCTACATCAAGTGTCTCTACACAGACTGATGGCTACATCAAGTGTCTCTACACAGACTGATGGCTACATCAAGTGTCTCCTCACAGACTGATGGCTACATCAAGTGTCTCTACACAGACTGATGGCTACATCAAGTGTCTCCTCACAGACTGATGGCTACATCAAGTGTCTCCTCACAGACTGATGGATATCTCAAGTGTCTCCACACAGATAGATATCTCAATTGTCTCCACACAGACTTATAGATATCTCAATTGTCTCCACACAGACTTATAGATATCTCAATTGTCTCCACACAGACTAATAGATATCTCAATTGTCTCCACACAGACTTATAGATATCTCAATTGTCTTCACACAGACTAATAGATATCTCAAGTATCTCCACACAGATAGATATCTCAATTGTCTCCACACAGACTGATGGCTACATCAAGTGTCTCTACACAGACTGATGGCTACATCAAATGTCTCCACACAGACTGATGGATATCTCAAGTGTCTCCACACAGACTGATGGCTACATCAAGTGTCTCCTCACAGACTGATAGATATCTCAAGTGTCTCCACACAGACTGATGGCTACATCAAGTGTCTCCTCACAGACTGATAGATATCTCAATTGTCTCCACACAGACTGATAGATATCTCAATTGTCTCCACACAGACTGATGGCTACATCAAGTGTCTCCTCACAGACTGATAGATATCTCAAGTGTCTCCACACAGACTGATGGCTACATCAAGTGTCTCCTCACAGACTGATAGATATCTCAATTGTCTCCACACAGACTGATGGATATCTCAAGTGTCTCCACACAGACTGATGGCTACATCAAGTGTCTCCTCACAGACTGATAGATATCTCAAGTGTCTCCACACAGACTGATGGCTACATCAAGTGTCTCCTCACAGACTGATAGATATCTCAAGTGTCTCCACACAGACTGATAGATATCTCAATTGTCTCCACACAGACTGATGGCTACATCAAGTGTCTCCTCACAGACTGATAGATATCTCAAGTGTCTCCACACAGACAGATAGATATCTCAAGTGTCTCCTCACAGACAGATAGATATCTCAAGTGTCTCCACACTGACTGTTGGATATCTCAAGTGTCTCCACACAGACAGATAGATATCTCAAGTGTCTCCTCACAGACTGTTGGATATCTCAAGTGTCTCCACACAGACAGATAGATATCTCAAGTGTCTCCTCACAGACTGTTGGATATCTCAAGTGTCTCCACACAGACAGATAGATATCTCAAGTGTCTCCTCACAGACTGATAGATATCTCAAGTGTCTCCACACAGACTGATGGATATCTGAAGTGTCTCCACACAGACAGATAGATATCTCAAGTGTCTCCTCACAGACTGATAGATATCTCAAGTGTCTCCTCACAGACTGATAGATATCTCAAGTGTCTCCACACAGACTGATGGATATCTGAAGTGTCTCCACACAGACAGATAGATATCTCAAGTGTCTCCACACAGACAGATAGATATCTCAAGTGTCTCCACACAGACAGATAGATATCTGAAGTGCCTCCACACTGACTGTTGGATACCCTGAGTGCCTCCACACTGATCATTATTAAAAATCAGCGCACAGATACTGCGCGCATGTTATTTCTGTTGTAAACAGCTAACAGTAAAAATATGGAACGTGTACTGGATGATTCATGGCATAATTAATGAACTTTAGATCCTGAATAAGGAACAATTGAACAGACAGCATCATGTGTTTATTACAATTTTTTCCAACTTTTAGCATGCTGCATTAAAATTACTCAATTTCCTCCCTGCTACTGCATTCTTGCATAATTTTTGGGTGGGTTTTTAAAAAATGCAATAACTTTTTTGGGTTTTTATATTTTTTTAAATTAATTTTTAAAATTATTTTTTTTAATGTAAATAAAGAATATAATTCTGAATCTAATGATGTAAAAAATGTAATAATGAATCTAATGATGTAAAATAAAATTAAATACTGAATCTAATGATGTAAAATAAAATTAAATACTGAATCTAATGATGTAAAATAAAATTAAATATTGAATCTAATGATGTAAAATAAAATTAAATACTGAATCTAATGATGTAAAAAATGGAATAATGAATCTAATGATGTAAAATAAAATTAAATACTGAATCTAATGATGTAAAAAATGTAATAATGAATCTAATGATGTAAAATAAAATTAAATACTGAATCTAATGATGTAAAAAATGTAATAATGAATCTAATGATATAAAAAAATTAAATACTGAATCTAATGATGTAAAATAAAATTGAATACTGAATCTAATGATATACAAAAAATTAAATACTGAATCTAATGATGTAAAAAATGGAATAATGAATCTATTGTATTTGTTATTCTGTTTTCATGGAGACAGTAAGGTTTCTTTTAACATAATTATTAACCCTATGAAACTTGACATTTTCTGAGGTTAATAAACTACAAGTTTTAAAAACTACACTCTTGTCAGAGTTACAAGAAATGTCAAGTTTATTAATAGACATGTGCATGTGAGATTGTTATGATGAAACTAAACTAAAACCAAACTTACTGCTGTTGTTAGGAAATCTCTTCATACACTTGATGATTTTCTCTATGGTACCACTGGAGTTGAGGATGCTGGAGCCACTTGCTGGGGACCAAGTATACAATAGCTCAGAACTTACTGTACTGTCAAACTGTTATATGGTGTCAGTTCTCCAACGTACAACTCAAATCTAGCTTCTTCTTCTCATTGTCCATGCCGTATGGCGTTAGTTATCATGTCTTTACACAGCCAATAATGTCAATCATTTTTTTCTTGTGTGTCAAACCGTATGGAATTGGTCCATATGTCTTCCACACAGCCTTCTATTGCGTGTGCCGTTAATCATTTCCGATGCTGATGTTCTCCCACAACACAATGCTAGATTGTTAAGCATCGTCTCTCTTGGTCTTCCTCTACCTCTTTTGCTCTTAGACTTGCCTGTTGTTACAATGTGTTCCATCTTTCCTCTTCTCATGATGTGTACACAAATTGTGGACTGTCTGTTACTGATTTGGGTAAGCATGTCTCTTTTTGAATTAACTACTTTTAATCTACTTTAACTGATATGTAATTCTATAACTCAGCATTTGTCAGCTGATCCATTACAATATAATATCCGATATGTTCATGTGTGTGTGATATGTTCATGTGTGTGATATGTTCATGTGTGTGATATGTCCATGTGTGTGATATGTCCATGTGTGTGATATGTCCATGTGTGTGATATGTCCATGTGTGTGATATGTCCATATGTGTGATATGTCCATGTGATATGTCCATATGTGTGATATGTCCATATGTGTGATATGTCCTTGTGATATGTCCATATGTGTGATATGTCCATATATGTGATATGTCCATATGTGTGATATGTCCATATGTGTGATATGTCCATATGTGTGATATGTCCATATGTGTGATATGTCCATATGTGTGATATGTCCTTGTCAATATAACATTAAAAAATAGTCATAGAATGCTCTGTGTAATATATCCATGTCATTACCGCAGAGGAAGGAAATTCTTCAGAGCTAAATAACATAAGTTCTAACATATGGATATGAGTCCTGGACAATATATTAACAGGATAGTGAAAAATTAGAGGCATAGAGGAAACAGAGATGTGGTTCTATGGAAGAATGCTGAGAGTATCGTGGACAACTAGAAATACTAACGAGGAGGTGCTGAAAGCATCCCATATGAGATGTTGACTACATAATAATATCAGGAACAGACACCCCCTTTTTTTTATATACCTGTTATGAGACAAGGAGGTCTGGAGAACATAGTAACAGCAGGCAAGATAGAAGGCTGAGGATGACAGTATAAGAAAATATTAGTGATATTCTCATTATAGTCTTAAGAATGTTTACTTTATCCTCATACTTCCTACTTGACTTTACTGGAGAAAATATGAGATAGTTGAACATCATGGCATTGTTACAGTCAACAACAACCCTAATGTTTACTTTATCCTCATACTTCCTACTTGACTTTACTGGAGAAAATATGAGATAGTTGAACATCATGGCATTGTTACAGTCAACAACAACCCTAATGTTTACTTTATCCTCATACTTCCTACTTGACTTTACTGGAGAAAATATGAGATAGTTGAACATCATGGCATTGTTACAGTCAACAACAACCCTAATGCACAATTACTAGATATAGAGAATTGTGGAGATCAATCATCACCACAATCAGTCAGCTCAGCACCTGATGATGATGACTTATACTAGCCAAAAACACATGTACTCTCCAACATCATCATCAAGTGCCGTCTCCGCAACAAAGGTTGGCTGCAAAAGATCTCCAACATCTCCTGTCTGTTGTTTTGGTGGTGCACTGTTCTAGACTGTAACCTGTCCATCTTGTGATGTTACTCTCCCACTTGTATCTCTGCCTACCTTTTGTTCACTTCCTTTTGACTTCAACCTCAAGTAAGGTCTTCAATAGGGTGTCATGTCTTTTAATGTGTCCAAAATATTTTATTTGCCTGATCTTTATTTCTCTTAGTAATTATTTCTTCGTATTAAGTGTCTTTAGCACCTCTTTATTTGTTTTCTTCTCTTTCCATGATGTTCTCCCTATTCTCCTATATGCCTACATCTCAAAGGCATCAATTCTGTCTTCTAATTGGTTATTTAGTGTCCATGTTTCTGAGCCATACATTAATATAGAATAGATGTAGCATTTCATAATTCTCATTTTTAACTTGTTTGTAATTTGTTTAGATGTTACTATTTTCTTCATGTCATTGAAGGTACTTTTAGCCATTCCTATTCTCCTTTTAACTTCTGTTTCACATCAGCCATCATTTGTGACTATGTGTCCAAGATATTGATAATGTTTTACTTGTTGTAGTTTCTCTCCATGTATGTTTATGTTTAACTCTTGTTCTTCTGTGTCCCTGCTGTGTTATGTCTCCAACAGAAAACCCATTTATCAAGAATAAACCAGACTCAAATATAAGTATGACTCCACATGTCTGACTAAACATAGACAAGCCAAAATATGACTCCACTTGTTTGACTAAACCTACACAAGGCAAAGCATGGCCCCCATCTGTCTAGCTAAACCAGACACAAGCCAACACATTCTACATGTTATTTCTCACACTCTTGCTGATAGGCAGACTGCAGTTATGCAACTTGAAAGTATTGTGTCATCATGTACAGCCTGTCTGTTGTATCTGGTCTCCATGCACTCACAAATCTGTACTTGAACTTCATTGAAAGGATTCATTCTCATTGTACTTCATGCCATTTAATAAAGCAGCACACCCCATCTCTACCTACAGGAGTACTACACACAGCACGTAACTCCTTAGCTTTTAGTTATAATCCCAAGAATATCTTGAAAATCTCCTTTATAAACAATATGTCATGAATGAGATTCGAACCTGTGATCTTTTAAGCACAAAGTGAATGGCTTAATAACTGTTGCGCCAGGGATATCCTTTAACCTTTAGGGCTCTGGATTAAAATTACACAATTTTTTCCCTGCGCCTGGATTCTTTTTGGAAAATTTTCATTATTTATGTTGAGTGTTTGGTTGGTTGGTTGCTGATCCAGCGGTCCATGGGCTCATACCCTTTGACCCAATGTTTGGTAAACGTGATAACTTTTTTGTTTGTAAAGATATCAAAATAGTTTTTGCACATGAAAATAAAGGAGTGAATAATGAATATAATCTTGTTTTTGTTGTTGTTGTATGTGTGATATAACAGCTATGAGCAGTTTGGGGAAAAATCTTAAAAAGCCACTTAAAACATTGCAAATATTATTTCTTGACGACCCTAATATTTGAGCAATGTGTGGCAACATTGATAAAATCACCTAAATACCTATTCCTCATGTATATATGTTGTTTCATATCTACCAGTAAACTAATACAATATGGGACTGAACAAACAAATAAAACATGAAGAAATTTCATACAATGTCTGTTAGTTGAAGACTAGGCCTAGCCATAATACAACTTTCTTATTTTAAATGCCGACACGTGACACCCCAGATACATATTGTTTTTGTGTTTTTCAATGAATAAACAAACATTCTTATAATATAACAGCAACTAAAACACAAAAACAACAATTAAAACATGTAGATAGTACTTTACATGACAATCACTTACCATGCCACACAGTACTTTATTTGAAAGTAAAAATATGACGTCAACATTTGTTGACAAAAATCAGCCAGCTTTCTCTTTCTTACAATCGTAATGTATATAGGAATTTGACTTTTAGACTGTGTCATATTCCTAACTTTGCGTGGTGGAAATTCTAGGTAATATGAGCTTAACTTAGTGTGATTCTGTACTGATAAATTGGGGCATAGCAACGGGGGTGAATGGAGACGCCTACCTGCCCTAGTTACGTAATGACATCGGGGGCTATAGTCGCCTACAGAGCTCCTGAGGTTAACTTATCTGGCTTGTGCACAACAACAAGAGAGAACTCACCTGTCCCACCCAAGACAAGAGTGAACTCACCTGCCCCACCTAAGACAGCAAGAGTCTCTACAGCTACCTCTTGTAAGAATTCATCTCCAGGGAAACTGTCCATAGCTTCCAGAATACGCAGGTGCATGCTGACAACAAAACATTGGTGACGTATTAAGTCTGAAAAATTGAGAAAATAATCTGATAACGTCATTGCATCATGTGTAACTTGATGCTGGTCAAGTCATTGGATCATGTGTAAGTTGCTGCTGGTCAAGTCATTGAATCATGTGTAAGTTGCTGCTGGTCAAGTCATTGAATCATGTGTAAGTTGCTGCTGGTCAAGTCATTGAATCATGTGTAAGTTGCTGCTGGTCAAGTCATTGAATCATGTGTAAGTTGCTGCTGGTCAAGTCATTGGATCATGTGTAATTTGCTGCTGGTCAAGTCATTGAATCATGTGTAACTTGCTGCTGGTCAAGTCATTGAATCATGTGTAAGTTGCTGCTGGTCAAGTCATTGAATCATGTGTAACTTGATGGTGGTCAAGTCATTGAATCATGTGTAACTTGCTGCTGGTCAAGTCATTGGATCATGTGTAACTTGCTGCTGGTCAAGTCATTGGATCATGTGTAAGTTGCTGGTGGTCAAGTCATTGAATCATGTGTAACTTGCTGCTGGTCAAGTCATTGAATCATGTGTAACTTGCTGCTGGTCAAGTCATTGAATCATGTGTATGTTGCTGTTAGTTATATTTTTTAACTGGTGGTTTGGACATGTAAATTGACATGACTACCTGTCAAAAATGATACTGCAGGGAATGGTTGAAGATGGAAAGAACAGAGGAGGACAATGAAAATCATGGACAGACAATATCAAAGACAGAACTAGTCAAGTATTGTTCACATACAGCAAGCTGGAATGGAAATAACAGAGGAAATGAAAATCATGGACAGACAACATCAAAGACTAAACAAGTTAAGTACTGTTCACATACAGCAAGCTGGATTGGAAAGAAGGCAGGTTTGACTTTAGTATAAGACTTGTGTTACTAACCAATGTCTGCTAAACAAGCCACTGTGCTGATAATCTCACTCTGAACTTCTGACTCCGTAGGAAAACTGTTGATGATGTCTACCAAGAGTGACAGGAGGTCCTCATCGTAATGAGCTATTTCTTTCTTGTGTTCATATCTGTAAGAGATTGACAGTTCATGATATCACTTGCCATCATCAATTCTCTCATTTAATCACACTCAACCAGCAAACATCAATACTGTCATCTGGTTTGTTCTGTCTGCTTAATGTGTTCTGTTTATTTCCTCTAGTCTGTTCTGTTCTGATCGGTCTGTCCCTCTATTTGCTGTTTTGTCTGCCGAGTCTATTAATTTTGTTATGCCTATCTGGTCTACTTTGCCTGGTCTGTTCCATTTGATCTGTTCTGTTCTGCCTTATTGAACTATTATCTCTGTCTGCTCTGTCTATCTGTTATCTATTTTGGTCTATCTGTCTGCCCTATCAGTCTACTGCTTTTTCTGTCTGGTCTATTATGTTTGTCTGTTATGTTTGACTGGTCTACTTTGGTATTTTCCATCTGATCTATTTTGTAGGAATATTATATCTGGTCAGTTCTGTCTGTCTAGTCTGTTTTGTCCATCTGATGAGTTATGTCTGTCTGGTCTGTTCGTTCAAATTTTATTCTGTTCAGGTCATCCATGGAACCCCTCAAGTCTGGAAGCAGTGCCGTCTCAGTAGGCCATATTTTCTCCCTCTCTTCTTGGTAGAGTTGACAGGCATGAAGAATGTGTTCTGCAGTCTCTGGGCTCAGTCCACAGTTGCACAGGTCTGTCTCACCAATCTTCAGCTTTCGGAACATGTGACTTCTCAGTCTGTCGTGACCAGTTCGTAGTCTGAAAATGATGGTTTGTTCCTTGCGTGACATGTGGTGGTAGTGGTCATTTGGTTCTGCAGTTGGGTGCATCTGCTTCCACTTCTTCTTATATTCTGTTTTTAACATGATCTTACATTCATAGTATGTATTATCATTTTCTATTTGTTCCAGTGATCCCCCTTTCCTTGCCAGGAGATCAGCTTTTTCATTTCCAGGTATACCACAGTGACCTGGGATCCACTGCAGTACTGTTTCTTTGGTGGTACTGCTGAGGTGTAGTAAGCAGGCCGTAAGTTCATTCATACTCGTGTTCTTTGGATCTTTCAATGCCTGCAATACTGATTTTGCATCCGTTAGAAATACTACATGTCTGTTGTGACTCGGCAAGCAATTAATGAGCATTTTGGCTGCCTCTATTATGGCTTCCATTTCTGCTTTGAAATTTGTGGAATGTTTGCCTGTGGGTATGGATTTCTCTATTTCTTTTCCATCTGGTGTTACTATATATATTCCTGATCCTCCATCTAATACTGCCTCTTTCGCTGATCCATCTGTTTATACATGTGTCCATATATCCTTTGGGTATGCTTTCTGTATGTGATTCTTAGTTGTCTCCTTTAGTACTTGTATAGTAGTTTCTGTTTTCGAAATAATGCTTGGTATATTGTCCATAATTCTTGGGAAGTTTTTCCTGTCCCATGATGGGTATGTGTTAAAGGTGTTTAGTGGTTTTAGGTTTTGTAGGTCTGTATCTGTGAGTGATTTCTGGAGCTGTTTAGCGGAGTGTAGAAAGCTACCTCTTTTGAGTCGCTCTTTTGTAGGTCTGCTTAGTCTTTGGTTCATTTGATGACTCTCCAAACATTTGAACTTTGCATACTGTGTGAGGATTTTTTCATTTCTTCTTTCTTCCATTGATGGCAAACCTGTGCATGTTTCCATTTCTGTGATTGGGGTAGTATTCATACCTCCTGTTATAATTCTGAGATTGCGGTTTTGTATCTTTGAGATCTTTTGAGTGTTACTCTTGGCTGCAGTCCCCCATGCTGACATTCCATATTCCAAAGCTGGTCTTACATAACCTGTATATGCTCTACTTAGAATTTTTCCATTTGCACCCCAATCTGTTCCAGCCAATTTTTTAAGGAGTGCTGTCCTCATTGTACCTTTTGTTTGGCACTTGTCTATGTGCTGTTTCCATGTAAGTCTTGGATCAAAAGTGACTCCAAGGTATGTGGGTGTCTCATCTTTTGGCAATGTTTGACCATTTATGGTTAGTAGGATTTTCTGTGGTTTGGTGGACATGCTGAAGATGGTATAGGTAGTTTTTTGGGCATTGATAGACATGGCCCATTGGTCTGTCCACTTGGCCAAATTGTCCATAGTTTCTTGCAACCTTATTTTTGTTGTGCCTACGCTCTCTTCACTGCACCATATTGCCAGATCGTCTGCATACATTGCAGCATTTACTTTACGCGAGAGGATTTGGTCAATGTCATTCATGAATATAAGGAATAGAGTGGGGGATAGAACACCTCCCTGTGGTACTCCATGCTTAAAGAGTTTCTTTCTGCTATGCTTCATTTCAAGCTTCACTGCTGCTTTTCGGATGTGCAGGTAGTGTTTTATCCAGTAATACATGCGCCCTGTCACTTTGTTTTGTTGTAGTTTAAGGAGGAGTCCATCTTTCCATACACAATCAAAGGCTTTTTCCATATCTATCCACACCACTGATGTCTGATTTTTTCCTGGAAAGCATCCTCTACTTCCTGGGCAATTAGTGTAATCTGGTCTTCAGTTGATCTACACTTTCTGAAGCCAGCTTGCTGATTTAGCAGGATTTTATTTTTTCTAGGAACCACATCATTCTTTTGTTTACCCTGCGCTCCATTAATTCGCAAACACAGCTGGTCAGACTTATTGGGCGATAGCTGTCCACCTTATTTTTTGGCTTGCCTTTCTTGTGGATGGGTATCATTATGGTGGTTTTCCACACCTGTGGCACTAGACCTCTATCCCAACAGTTGTTAAAAATTTTTATTAATTTCTTTTTTTGCTGATGTCCGATGTGAATTAGCAGTTCATTTGGTATGTCATCAGGGCCAGGTGATTTCCTAAGTTTTAATACTGCTAGTTCTTCATTTAGTTCATTGATCGTGAATGGAATATTCATGACATCTTGTTTATCTTTGCTGATCTCTTTTTCGATATTCCGTAGTTCTTTTCTTACTTCTCTTCTCCTATTTTCATCGACTTTGTGGCAGGAAGTACTTTGGTAATGCTGTATAAAGTGATTTGCAGCCTTCTTTCCTGTGAGTACATCTCCACCATTCTCTATAGCTACTGGTGCTGTTTTTTTATCTTCGTTGTTGAGCATTTTTGTTATTTTCCATAGCTTCCTTCACTCTTTGTCGAAGTTTAAATTTTCTGTTTTTTTCATGCCAGCTTTTCCTTGTGTTTGTAATTGTTGTTTTTCTTAGTTTGGCTACAGAAGCTTTTAGTGATATGTTGTTTTCTGTGGATGGGCTTTTTTCTGCTGTCTCTGGCCTTTGACACTTCTTTCTCCAACTCATCGAGTTCGTCAGACCAGTACGGTTTGTAATTTTTCCTAGCACCTCTTGGTATGGTTTGCTTGGCTGCTTGAAGAAGTGCAGAAGCCAGGAATTGTGCAGTTTTGTTCACGTTTTTAATCCTTGGATTTAAGGTTTTTGTGAATTTGTCTGTCAGGTCAGCAAACTTACTCCAGTTTGCTTTCTTGAAGTTCCATCTTGGTGTGGTTGTAGGGCCAGCAGGGGTATGGTTAATGTCAATGGTGAGTTTGATGGGGCGATGGTCACTTCCACCAAGCTGCTCCAGCACTTCCCTGTATGTTATTTTCGCTAAGGCGTCTGTTGCAAAGGCTAGGTCAGGGGTTGAGGTGGTGTGCCATCTTCTAGAGTAGAAAGTTGGATGGTCTTCAGGTTCATTAAGCAGTTGAAGTTTCACCTCACACTGCCAGTCTTCCACTTCTTCTCCTCTAGTATCTTGTTCTGTATATCCCCAACTCTGTGAGTGGCTATTGAAGTCACCAATTACAAGACAGTTATCTTTTTCTGTGTTAATTGTGTGTAGAGATAGGCTCTTGTCTTGTGGACAGTAATAGTTATATACTGTGACCTCTTTAGTTTAAAGGGTTAGACAGGTTCCAATGATTTCAGCCTGTTCTTCTGTGTCTACTCGAATTTCAGAGGCAACGATATTGTTTTTCACAAGTATAAGAACCCCTCCTTTATGTCTTTTTTCTCTATCGTTCCGAAATGTTTGGTATCCTCGGATGTTGAATCTATTGTTGTTTGTGAGGTGTGTTTCCTGTATGCATGCTATGTCGATTTCCTCTGTGTGTAATCGGTTTGCAAGTGCAGTCTTTTTATTGTACATGTCCTCTGCATTCCACTGCAATATTTTTAAGTGCTTATTTTTGTCTTTGTCTGCATCATGATCTATATGTGATTTTTTTGAACCAGTAGTTTTTTTTCCTCTGATCTCTTTTCCTGGCTGCACAAATTGAGACAGAGGTACCACCAGTCGCTGAGGGTGGGCTCCTTCGAGGCTTAGAGCCCGGCACTTCATCCGCCTGACGGGATTCCACAGATGAAGCACCAAAACTATTGCACCAAATCTGTAACCTTTTATTTGACATGTGAAGTCATTGCGTGACACTGTGGTTTTCAGCCTTGGCTGGACTATTTTGTACCTTTCGGTCCAGTGTCTCCGTCTTCCATCTTACTTTTGAGTCAGGATGTGTTTCCCTAGCCCTTATCCATTCAAGGATTGTCCACAGGGCAGTGGAGGTTTCATTTTGGAGTTTTCCTTCTCCTAGACAGCTTGCCTAACAGGGTTAACGAGCACCATCCGCCCGGGGTTTTGAGGTAGAGTTCCCCTCTCCTAGGATAATTTTGTTGTTGCCAGGTATTCATTATCCTCCTCTGTGGTTTATTTCTTGTAATCTAAGACACCTCTTACTCAGGGAAGGTGATTTAAGAACATTGCTCTCTCTTGTTCTAATATCTATAATTTCCCATTTACCCTACCCAACCCTCTAACCCTACCTAAACCCTATCCTTACCCCCCTCCCCCCCTGGCACATTCCTGGAGTGGGATTAACCTGAGTTTATAGCAGCTCATACTCGCTTTGATGCTGCCAGTCAATGGACATATGGGGTATTTCAGTGGGAATATCAGCGCCGACTGATATCCCACCCCGTCCTCGTGGTCAGCGACACCGTTTGGTCAGCGGCTGTTTATTTGCCCAGAGGGTTATTCACAGCTGGCCTCAAGAGGTTTTTCCACTATCCGCCACCTGTGGACGCTCCTGGTAGGGGTCGGTATCCCCCGCAGGCTACTGGTCATAAAGGCTGTTGATTTCCACATGGATAGTTCTATAACTCAGTACTAGGCAACTTTCCGTCTTTCCATATGATAGTAGTATTGTTGTGTTACAATATAGTCTACAATACATTGCAATGATAGATGTAACTCACAAGACCAATCTGAGCCACAAAGAGTCTTCCACAGTATGTACAAGGACATCACAGACCCACCTTGTACTATCATGCTCTGTCTGCAACCCTGAGTGTTATAGCCATTAATAAACTAAAGATATGCATGAGCAACTCACTGGAAAATACACAGTCCTCTGATAGCTCGACAGGCCGCACTGACCGCTTTAGGCCTTGAGGCATGGTATCGCAAGCCTTGAATAATAGCTATATGTGAATTCTTGAGCATGAGAGTTCGACACAATCCTTCTGTGAATAAATTCATGACAACAGTTGTCAATATTCATCAAGGACAAGACATTCAATGAAAATTCTGCAACCAACAATATCACATACACAGGCATATCATAGGCACACACACACAAATACTCAATGAGAAATTAAATATATATATATATATACAGATTGTATAAGCAGTGCTAGAAACAGAAGAATCACTGAGCTTACATTGAACTTACACTGAGCTTACACTGAGCTTACGTTGAGCTTACACTGAGCTTACACTGAGCTTACACTGAGCTTACACTGAGCTCACACTGAGCTTACACTGAGTTTACACTGAACTCACACTGAGCTTACACTGGCTTACACTGAGCTTATACTGAGCTTACACTGAGCTTACACTGAGCTTATACTGAGCTTACACTGAGCTCACACTGAGCTTACACTGAGCTTACACTGAGCTCACACTGAGCTTACACTGAGTTTACACTGAACTCACACTGAGCTTATTCTTAGCTTACACTGAGCTCACACTGAGCTTACACTGAGCTTACACTGAGCTCACACTGAGCTTATACTGAGCTTACACTGAGCTTAGACTGAGCTTAGACAAATAATTGCAGACAAATAACAAATCTCTGCCAACATCTCCATCATACTGCATTGACTAAGTCAATTATTGTGTGTTAGAATCTCAGTCAAACAATTGATGTCAATCATCAACACCTAACAATATCATCAGTCATGTTCCCTGAACATCAACCATCATCAGCAGTCATGGGGGTCTGCACACTTATCATTATTAACGGTCATGGGGTCTAAACATCAACCATCATCAGCAATCATGGGGGTCTAAAAATCAACCATCATCAGCAATCACAGGGTCTAAACATCAACCATTATCAGCAATCACAGGGTCTAAACATCAACCATTATCAGCAGTCACAGGGTCTAAACATCAACCATTATCAGCAATCACGGGTGTCTGCACACTTAACATCAGGGTCCTAGGTGTGTCACACTGGAGACAACAGCACAAAAAGATCTCCAAACATCTCTATCCTCAGCCATTCAGTGGAGTGTAGAAACATCATGCCCAAACTATTCGTTGTTGTTTTCAATCTAGGATTGTCTTTGTCCACCTCTTCTGTACCCACATTCACCTGAAAAATTGTAGAAAGTGAGTTGTGTCTTGTTACAGTTGCATGTCCGAGTCAAACACGTTTATGCCATTTCACCACTGTCAAAAGTGATTTTTGATAGCCTGTAAGTTTGTTTATTTGCTGTCAGACGAATATATTTATCTTGTCGTCTATATAACTAATTCTTAACAAATGTCTGTAGCACTTGTTTTCAAAAGACTGAATCCTTCTTTCTGTGTCTACATTGAGTGTCCAGTTTTCACATCCGTATAAAATTATTGATCTTTACTGTAATGCTTATCTGACTTTTCCAAATCATATTCAACATTGCCATGGGCAAGAATTTTACAAGCATTTCCATGAACATAAGTTTACTTGGTGGCGCCCAACTCCTCTCCATAACTGGGCATATCAACAAGCAGAAACACAGCACACTTACCATTATCAGCAGTTAGATAATATATTGCCTTGCACGCTGATGTGAAAACCTCTTCATCTTTTTCATACATTAAAATAGCTCCGAGACACAGAATGTGAATGGGGTCCCTGTGGAGACAAGTATCTAGTTATAGTTTCGTGCAAATAATTTTTACACGCCTAACTAGTTCATACATGCTGTACATATAATCTAAACAATTAGTCAACAAACTATACATAATGAACAAACCATACAGTCAGTCAACATGCAAACACAACCAAAAACCAAACTGTCAGAGGATATCAGAAAAAATGGAGAGAGAGAAATTGGTTAGTTGATTAAGCAGCATTATTACTTCATCATAGGATTTATCAGTCTAGTCACTCGGTCAACATACAATCTAGGCATCACATAGCTACAGTCTAGTCACTCAGTCAACATACAATCTAGGCATCACATAGCTACAGTCTAGTCACTCAGTCAACATACAATCTAGGCATCACATAGCTACAGTCTAGTCACTCAGTCAACATACAATCTAGGCATCACATAGCTACAGTCTAGTCACTCAGTCAACATACAATCTAGGCATCACATAGCTACAGTCTAGTCACTCAGTCAACATACAATCTAGGCATCACATAGCTACAGTCTAGTCACTCAGTCAACATACAATCTAGGCATCACATAGCTACAGTCTAGTCACTCAGTCAACATACAATCTAGGCATCACATAGCTACAGTCTAGTCACTCGGTCAACATACAATCTAGGCATCATATAGCTACAGTCTAGTCACTCGGTCAACATACAATCTAGGCATCACATAGCTACAGTCTAGTCACTCGGTCAACATACAATCTAGCCTGCCAGAGAGGTTACTGTCTAATCTTTTAGTGCACACCCTGTCTAGCGTCAGAGTCAACATCTAGTCTAGTCTGTCAAAGTGGGCATGTAGTCTAGTCTATCAATGTGAACATTTAGTCTAGTCTATCAATGTGAACATTTAGTCTAGTCTATCAAAGTGTGTACAGTCTCAGGTGTTAGAAGACTATAATATGAATGGTTAAAGTAGATATGGATAACTCACTGTTTCTGTTCTGAGCTCTCTCCTATCCACATATAAACTTCAGGCTTACACTCCAAAAGCTTGGACAAAGCTGCACAACCAAATGCCTTCAAGAGAAAAGAGCAGCATGGTTGCTTACAGTTACTACATCAAGTTTAATTATAGAACAATTTCAAGCTTGATTGTCACAATAGGTCTGCCTATCATCTACAGGCTATATTTGTATCTTGAGCCAGCAATATGAACTTGGACTACCATATGTCCATATATAAGCCAAAAATTTAGTATGTTTTGTCCTCTATTGATATAGGGGGAGTTCTTGCACCATTAACCAGACACATCCATCTTTGGCTTGGATAGCCCCAGTATTCTTGCACCAATAGCCAGACACATACATCTTTGGCAGTGGATAGCCCCAGTATTCTTGCACCAATAGCCAGACACATACATCTTTGGCAGTGTATAGCCCTAGGATTCTTGCACCAATAGCCAGACACATCCATCTTTGGCAGTGGATAGCCCCAGTATTCTTACACCAATAGTCAGACACATCCATGTTTGGTAGGGTTCCATGACAAAATATTCCCAGACAAAATATACCAGATAAAATACCCCCAAGACAAAATATCCCCAGACAAAATATTCCCAGATAAAATATCCCCAGACAAAACATCCCCAAGACAAAGTATCCCCAGACAAAATATACCAGATAAAATATCCCCAGACAAAACATCCCCAGGACAAAATATCCCCAGACAAAATATTCCAGACAAAATATACCTATATAGCCAAAAATTATGAAAAATGTAATAGTAATAGTAACATAGAAAAATTGTTGAATTAATTTCTGACAATCTCCTAGGAGATATGGCTGGTTTTATGCAAACATCAGATGTAAACCATCATATTTCTCATGATTAAGATGAGAACATTTAAGATGTTTACATTTTATTACGATTTCAACCAGCTCCGGAACCATCAGCCGTTATACCCTGAGAGATTTACTGAAGTGGAGATCGGAGCACCTATGGATGTGTCTGGTATGCTAAGTGGATAATCAACAATCAACAGACCTAATACCTAATAAGATGTAAACATAGTATGACATCTTGTATACACACATACCGTGGAGATATAACGAATGACTAAGGCTGTGAAATAACACCTTTATTGTTCAAATTATTTTGTTTCCACAAACTAGAAAATTAAAATAGCAAACATAGGCTGGAATCAGAAGTGTCACTAGACTAAGTCAGTCTCTTATGTAAACATACTACCTTGACATTTGTGTGGTCATTGCGTACCTCTAAGATAGTCAATAGGGGGTGTCTCTGAACATACACAACAAGGGACTTGACCATCTTGAGGGGAAAGTAAACCAAACTCAGGTGATAAATGGTCCAGGGGTAAGATGTAAGGAAGATAAGGTCTGCTTAATTCAGAGGTTCATAATCAGTAGTCCATTATATTCGAGTAGTATTTCAGTGTAGAGATTTCTAGTATAGTCCTATGTGAACTTTTAGATGAGTGATTTGAGGGACTCCCAAGCCATTAGTAAGTTGAGTGATTTGAGGGACTTCCAAGCCATTAGTAAGTTGTTGAGTGATTTGAGGGACTTCCAAGCCATTAGTAAGTTGAGTGATTTGAGGGACTCCAGGCCATTAGTAAATTGTTGAGTGATTTGAGGGACTTCCAAGCCCATCGTGAGTTGTAAATTCGTTCAGATTTAGGATTATTTATTATTATATTTTATATTATTCATTAATGTTTATTACAGTTTGTATGAAATATTTTATATATTATCTTTGTATTTAGTCTTTGGGATATTTTGTCTGGTATATTTTGTCTGGGAACATTTTGTCTGGGAATATTTTGTCTGGTTACCGTTTGGTAGTGGATAGCCCCAATATTCTTGTACTATTGTCCCGACACATCCATCTTTGGCAGTAGATAGCCCCAGTATTCAACAGTTTGTTACAGCACTACAAACAGCACAATAAGTAGAGGTAAACTGTGCAAGTGGGACATACAAACTTGTAACTAGGGACAAACTCACCTGTATCTCTGCTCGTGCCATATGCCTAGACATGGCCATATATATGACCTTCAACCATTGAGTAGCTGCCTCCTCCAGTAGGATGTGATGGAACAAACTATCAGCTGTCAAAATAACAAGTCAGTATATTGCAACATGACA
Organism: Meghimatium bilineatum; assembly: GCA_034231615.1. NCBI lineage: Eukaryota > Metazoa > Mollusca > Gastropoda > Stylommatophora > Philomycidae > Meghimatium > Meghimatium bilineatum. The sequence continues at coordinate 1,568,028 of CM067317.1, read as the reverse complement.
GCATATGTGAATTATACAACACCATGCCTGTGTACATATATACTTCTGTGTACATATTTACATGTTATGTGTATCTGTACACACCAATTAATCCCTTGGCTGCGGAGGTACCCTTAAGGATACGATGAAAAGTTACCTCCATTTTGCTGACATCTCCATAAGGAGCATGGGTCATGAATTATTATAATTTGTCCCGAAAAGCAATGTTATCAAATACTCTAATTGGCTAGTTCAAGCTTTCTAAAGGTCATCTTCAAATCGAGATTATGTAATTGGGTACATTTATTAGTATCATTTCCACTCTTGCCCGTCGATAGAGCAGTACGTTATTGTGTGACCACCACCTTACCTAAAACTACAAATATGACAAAGCTTAGACTCAATGATTGAGAAATTTATCAACATTTGGATGAAAGTTTTTCTGATAGTTCTAGCATTAATTAATCTGATGCATAAGTGATTTAGAAAGTTAGCTAGTCGTCAGATCATCATCACTGCAAACTGGACACGTCCATAGTTGCTCCGATCTCTTCCTGAGTTTATCCGTCATTACACTTCTGCTGATAGTACCGGTCCTCTGCTGGATGACCATCATTCTTCTGCAGCCTCCAAAATGTTTACAGTTTAGAAAGTGTTAATTTGCATTGTGCCATTGGAGGATTATAGATTTAGATTCAGATTACATCTATAGCCCACATGTTTAAATTCATGGTCAGGCACAAGTTATAAGTCTCCATTATCTTTTTATGGCAATAATGGCATATACTAATTCAAATCATTGATCATGCAGACATTTTACAAGAATCTTAGAATTTGTATCAAATTATACTATTATAGAACTACAACATATTTGTGATGAGACATACATTTGCTGACAATCATATTACTGATAGGGAAAACTTAGCGCCCGGAATCAAATAGATTATTATGATTATTTGTTTGAAATAATGTTTAAACAGTCAGATATCATACGTTCATCGTCGTCTTGGGCAGCCTCTTCCTCTGCCTTCTGCTATTAGTCTTTCCATGCTGTTATGTCTCTTTAAATGAACAAAAAAGTTCAGCTTTCTTGTTATGATATTTAGGAGCCAGCCCTCTTCGATGTTTAATGAATGTAATATTTCTTTGATTGTCTTTTTCACTATCCATGGTATATTCTTTGGTAACTGAGGAAATAAGTGACTGTACATCACTGACAGGCAGATAGTATCTATGTAGCACCTACACCATTCATAAGTGATCCTGTTTTCCTATGCATATTTTATTTTTCATGCTCCTCCAACATAGATCTAATACAGAATGGTCATATAAGAATAATTACAGTGTGGGCACTGGATTCCTTCATGTCACAAGAGTTGCTGCTGCTCTCACTTTTGGGAACTTTAATTACTTACTGTCTGTGAATCCTACCCATTGATCTTACTGATCTAGTGTTCTACCTACAGCCTACCCATTGGTAAAGTGTTTTACGATACTAAAGTGTTCTACCTACTTCCTACCCATTGGTAAAGTGTTTTACGATACTAAAGTGTTCTACCTACTTCCTACCCATTGGTAAAGTGTTTTACGATACTAAAGTGTTCTACCTACTTCCTACCCATTGGTAAAGTGTTTTACGATACTAAAGTGTTCTACCTACTTCCTACCCATTGGTAAAGTGTTTTACGATACTAAAGTGTTCTACCTACTTCCTACCCATCATTCCTACATGTCAATATTATGTTGTGCTACATTAATATTTCATCTGTTTAATTGTGCATATGTCCCTCTAGTTTTTACATTACTTGTTGATCAGGTTTCAGATTTATTGGGCTGGTCAGTTCATGCACATGCCAGGAAAACATCTTTCATAGAGACTGCTCTACAATGAGCTGTGTGTAGCTACTCATTCAAGAGGAGGCCAGAAAAATATGTTTCAAGAACTACTCATGGACATCTCCCACTCAATGCAGGATTGACCCAATCTCTTCAGAAGCTTCTAGAAAGTTTTTTTACAGAAGACAAAAAAATTGATAGACAAAATGAGATGAGGTGCCAAAAAGAAAATGTTGTAAAATACCAACTGACACCGCTGCTTAAAAACTCAGCAATCAACATGGCGACAAACAACAGATAATAAACACCATCTTTATTTCTATGTTATGTTACCAGTGCCAGACAAAAAAAACTCATTAGAAAGTTTAAAACATGTGAGATGAAATGCCTGAGAAAGGTTATAAACATCACCAGAAGAGATCAAATGAGGAACGAAGACATCAGAGAGATAGTAAAAACTATATCATGCAAACAATACATAGAAAAACAGTAGCTCAACTGTTTGGGACACCTTATGCAAATGGAACCATCACAACCAGCCATCTATGCATACAACAACAGAAAGAATAGCTACAAAGCAAGAATAAGACCCCAATAACAAGATGAGAAGATTCAATCAGACAGATTGTCAAAAACAACAGACTAACCATGGCAAACGCAATGGCCAAAGACAGAAAACTTCAACTCCACATGACGCCTGACAGCATTTGTAGAAAAGACAATAGATAGCTAGATTGATAGCAAAGAACTTTTACCCAGATTTCAATTTTTTCTGTTAGAGAGTGAGAGAGAAAGAGAGAGACACTGACCTGTGAGAAGAAATATCCTAAGACCATGCAGCTGAATCCTTGGATCATCAGTAGCAGACATCATCTCTGGCAGGAGTGCCCGCATCAGAACATCATGTTTCACAAGGAGATCACTAAACTGATCTACAAAAAATAAACAGAATACAAGTATTACATCAGTTTCATTAATAATTCAAGTGTAAACAAACATACAGGATACAAGTATTACAGCAGTTTCATTATTAATTCAAGTATAAACAAACATACAGGATACACGTATTACAGCAGTTTCATTAATAATTCAAGTGTAAACAAACATACAGGATACAAGTATTACAGCAGTTTCATTAATAATTCAAGTGTAAACAAACATACAGGATACACGTATTACAGCAGTTTCATTAATAATTCAAGTGTAAACAAACATACAGGATACACGTATTACAGCAGTTTCATTAATAATTCAAGTGTAAACAAACATACAGGATACACGTATTACAGCAGTTTCATTAATAATTCAAGTGTAAACAAACATACAGGATACACGTATTACAGCAGTTTCATTAATAATTCAAGTGTAAACAAACATACAGGATACACGTATTACAGCAGTTTCATTAATAATTCAAGTGTTAGACATCAGAAAAAAATGTGACATGATCAACTCACCATACAGACACAACTGCTCCAGAAGGCAGAAGCACTCACAGATAATACTGCTGTTTGAGTGCCAGTTTGTCAGCTGTTCTAATACTAGATTCACGATAGGCAATGCCATCAGAGGTCTGGCCTGTTCTGAAAATCAGACAAAACATGGAACATCACTTATTTCAATGGAAGACAGAGAGAGAGAGATAGTAACTCATCAAGACTGAAATCATGCTGATAGTATATGTGAAGCATGAAACAAGGTAATACAGTTTTTCTAATAATATGAAACAAATATAGGCACACACACACACAAATTGATGTTTCAACCAAAAGGCCTTTATCAAAGATAACATACACATATAAATTTTTTAAAAACAAGTAGAAACAACACAACATGTCTTATGGCCAAAATGAGGTAAAAGGTGACACATACAGGAAATGTACAGAATTAGGAAATATACAAAAACAGACCCAAATACATGTGGAAACAAGATAGAGAAATGACGGAACAACCTGATATTATGCGTATGTCAAGCGCTCATTCATCCCCAAAGGCTTCAGAGTGCCAAATTCATATATATAACGGTTCTCAAGCACCAGACGGGTCCGATAGTCGGAGATAAGCATGCTTTGATGGCCGTCACCTGAATATTCTGGGCACCCGATGGCCTGTGCCATTGAAATGAACTTCCACAGGATAGTCCAAATAGTGTTTGATGCTGTATAGGTGCTTTTGAGGATTTTTTTCAGACTTGCTGACCGTTTTTGCGATATTATCCAGGCTAATGAAGTTATTTCTACAATAGAAATTACAACTTGAAACAGGCTATTTGAAGTTATTTCTACAACAGAAATTAGAATTTGGAACAGGTTAATAAAGTTATTGTTAAAATAGAAATTACAACTTGGAACAGGTTATTTGAAGTTATTTCTACAACAGAAATTACAATTTGAAACAGGCTAATGAAGTTATTTCTAAAATAGAAATTACAACTTGGAACAGGCTAATGAAGTTATTTCTAAAATAGAAATTACAACTTGGAACAGGCTAATGAAGTTTTGCAAATCACTGGTATCACACATGATAACATACAAATTGATGTTTTGACAATTAGGCCTTTATCAAGAACACAATATAAAACATGATCGGTAAAAAATGGTACTATCCACGTTCACATAAATAATAGCTAGATGGGATAAGTCAGAAAGAGTATAAATGATAAAAAAAACTAAAAGGATAGAGATGAAACAGAGTTCACACATAAAGTTGACAGAATATCATATGATATCAACAATATGAAACAGAAAGTTGACAGAATATCATATGATATCAACAATATGAAACAGAAAGTTGACAGAATATCATATGATATCAACAATATGAAACAGAAAGTTGACAGAATATCATATGATATCAACAATATGAAACAGAAAGTTGACAGAATATCATATGATATCAACAATATGAAACAGAAAGTTGACAGAATATCATATGATATCAACAATATGAAACAGAAAGTTGACAGAATATCATATGATATCAACAATATGAAACAGAAAGTTGACAGAATATCATATGATATCAACAATATGAAACAGAAAGTTGACAGAATATCATATGATATCAACAATATGAAACAGAAAGTTGACAGAATATCATATGATATCAACAATATGAAACAGAAAGTTGACAGAATATTCTAGGATATCAACAAGATGAAACAAACAGAAAGTTAGAAGAATATCACAAGATATCAACAAAACAAACAGCAAATGTGACAGAAGATAACAGGATATCAACAAGATGAAACAAACAGCAATTGTGACAGAATATCACAATATATTTATACATATGAGTGATGGATACAAAACCTTGGGGATTAACATTAATATCTATCTCAACACAATCAAGTTGTTGCATTCTCAAATTGCTGACTTGCACACCAACACGAACAACTAGTCATCACAGTCAGCACCAAACTAATCTCAGCAAGCTACTAGAACAAGTCACTACACACACACATGTATATATATATGCCAGCCCAGCAATGATATCTAAAGTGAACACAAGAAGGAGAGAGATATCAACTATAGAGATGATGACTGGATGCAACTTACCACTGTGAGCAGTTTGCCAGAGGACACAGAACAAAAGTTTGACAACTTCTAGATGTTGAGAAACTGATGTGAATAGTAACAAAACATGGTGCATATATTTCTCTGCTAGGTAGCTCTGTAGGTCTGTGTCTGAGAACATACATTACAGTCATTTCAATGACAATCAGTGACAGACAATCATCTTACACATAGCATTAAGGGCACTGATATTTTATACAGTGTGTGTGTGTGTGCTAATGATGTCATACAGAATGTGTGTGTTATTGATGTCATACAGAATGTGTGTGTTATTGATGTCATACAGAATGTGTGTGTTATTGATGTCATACAGAATGTGTGTGTTATTGATGTCATACAGAATGTGTGTGTTATTGATGTCATACAGAATGTGTGTGTTATTGATGTCATACAGAATGTGTGTGTTATTGATGTCATACAGAATGTGTGTGTTATTGATGTCATACAGAATGTGTGTGTTATTGATGTCATACAGAGTGTGTGTGTTATTGATGTCATACAGAGTGTGTGTGTTACTGTCCTACAAAGTGTGACACTTACTGTATATTTCCAAATATAAGCTGAGAATTTTAGTACATTTTTCTGCTATTGATGTTGCAGTTTCAACTTATATACGCTCATAAAAACACAAAATGGTTAACTTAGTGGTAAAAACACAAAAATGGTTAACTTAGTGGTAAAAACACACAAATGGTTAACTTAGTGGTAAAAACACAAAAATGGTTAACTTAGTGGTAAAAACACAAAAATGGATAACTTAGTAGTAAAAACACAAAAATGGATAACTTAGTAGTAAAAACACAAAAATGGATAACTTAGTAGTAAAAACACAAAAATGGTTAACTTAGTGGTTAAACACAGAAAAACATTGAAATGCCTGTCACATACCGGTAACTAAAAAAAACCAAACTTACTGGTATGAAAAGTAATTTAATACTGTCTGAATTCTGACACAATTCACAAATAATCCTCTGTCACGTGAACCATCAGGGTAGATATCACCAGTCTCTTCTCTCACTGTCTCTACCGGTACATTGTCATCATCAACATCATACAAACAAGATAACATTCTTCTCACTTTCATCTATTGCATGACTGATAGATCAATTTTTGAGATATTGGGTGACCATTATGGACTTGACATCCAACCACAGTTCTTTGATGCATTTAGTAATTGTAACTATGATTCTTTGATGCACCTAGTCATTGCAATGATGTCAACTTTCTATAAGTTTAAAATCAGTTACAAGCAAATCTAAATTCTACTGTTTAGTTGAACAACTTACACCATAAATAACAAATGAGACCTACATGAGCACATAAAGTATGTGTACACGAGAAATATTAACCTTTACGACCCGACCCTACTGACAGATATCTTTAAATATATCCAGGATCTACTTATGTCTATTGTCTCCAAATTTGAAATCAATAACTCAATAAATAAAAAAGTTATGACAACAAAACAAACATGCAGAAAAACCAGAAGTAATAAAATAATGACGTGTCAGAGAAAGTGTGTATTATTTTTCTCTGGGTTGCTACAAGTTAAGATAAGTTGCTAAAGTTTAGGTATGTGTACACAAGAGAACATAAGATGTGTACACAAGAGAACATAAGATGTGTACCAAAGAGAATATAAGATGTGTACCAAAGAGATCATAAAAATAAGGCATATGTACCCAAGAGAACATAAGATAAGGCATGTGTACACAATAGAAATATAAGATAAGGCATGTGTACACAAGAGAAAAATACATATATGTACCACATAAAACAAAGTATGAGTGTAGAAGAGAACATACTGCCTTTCAGGATAAGTGTCACAATCATGAGTGAGTTACACAAGTGGTCAGTATCATTGTAGAAATGTTGGACTGAGCTCATCACAGAGTCCATCAGCTGTCTCCAATGTTTTAGATGTGAAATCTGTGACCTAGTTTGGTCTGTAGAAATAGTCATAATATTATATGTATTAGTAAATGTTTATGTGTAGAAATAGTCATAATATTATATGTATTAGTAAATGTTTATGTGTAGAAATAGTCATAATATTATATGTATTAGTAAATGTTTGTGTGTAGAAATAGTCATAATATTATATGTATTAGTAAATGTTTATGTGTAGAAATAGTCATAATATTATATGTATTAGTAAAAGTCACCCTTGCCCATTCCTATACAATTCTATATTGACTATATGGAGATACCATATCAATTTAGTTCTTTTTGTCTATAAAGATATTCACTATTACTAGTCCCAATAACTCGAAAATAACTCTTTGTCATGCAAAATCAAGCAATGAATAAATAATTTGTGAGACTTACACATCATAAAATAATTTTTGATACTTACACATTATAAAATAATGTTTTGAATGTGTTAGTCTACCACTAAGTGAAAGTCATTTAAAAAAAAAATTCCAGGATGCTAATTTCTTTCTAATTTGTAACTCTATAATCAATTTTTGTTAAATTTGCTGACACAGTATCGCTTCCACAATAGCTACATGTACAACATGACATTCAAGAAGTTGCTCTCTGCCAGGCTTTTATAAATCTTTGGACTGGATCTAAAATGTATGCCCTTAATATGGACCAAATCAAAGAGGCTAACTAATTGCCTTTTCACATTTCGAAGAAGTCCAATGGGCTCGTGAAAAGCACATCCGTTGTGTATTTAAGAATGAATGAAGTTTATCAGTGCTTGGAAAATACAATTGAAGAATTCATACATACTCTCTGGAAAACAGGAGCAGGCACATGCAACAGGTTTACCTAGATTGTATGGTTTGAGGATCTTGGACAACATTTAGCAAGCAGGGGCTTGCATAAACTTTCTAATGTATGTAAAACTGGTGTATCGGTAGGTAAGTGGTTGCTGGTGATTGATGTTATCACAGACCCACCATGATATTGTGTGTGATAACATCACAAGTTATGCACAGGCTTTAGAAATCTCTGTATTATACTATCTACTACTTTGTTTCAGTCTCCAGAAACTGTGAGCAATATAGTTCTTGTATTTTTCTGTGCAATGGAGAAGGTTCTCTAAATCTTTCATGATAATGACACAAGATGAAGACTCTCACACTCAAAGACAAATAACATAAGTTCCAACCAGGGTCCACTCCTCCAGTCACTCCCATACATTCAAACATAACATGCTATCCACTTCTACACAGTCAAACATAATATGTTATCCACTTCTACACAGTCAAACATAACATGCTATCCACTTCTACACAGTCAAACATAATATGTTATCCACTTCTACACAGTCAAACATAACATGCTATCCACTTCTACACAGTCAAACATAACATGCTATCCACTTCTACACAGTCAAACATAAACATGCTATCCACTTCTACACATTCAAACATAACATGCTATCCACTTCTACACAGTCAAACATAATATGTTATCCACTTCTACACAGTCAAACATAACATGCTATCCACTTCTACACAGTCAAACATAATATGTTATCCACTTCTACACATTCAAACATAAACATGCTATCCACTTCTACACAGTCAAACATAATATGTTATCCACTTCTACACAGTCAAACATAACATGCTATCCACTTCTACACAGTCAAACATAATATGTTATCCACTTCTACACAGTCAAACATAATATGTTATCCACTTCTACACATTCAAACATAAACATGCTATCCACTTCTACACAGTCAAACATAATATGTTATCCACTTCTACACAGTCAAACATAACATGCTATCCACTTCTACACAGTCAAACATAATATGTTATCCACTTCTACACAGTCAAACATAACATGCTATCCACTTCTACACAGTCAAACATAATATGTTATCCACAAAACACAATAAAGATGGTGTGAATGACTGTAAATTACCTGAGTCCACTAGTCTGACCAGTAGCCGCATAGTTCCAGCTTGTATTTTATGTACTTCTGGTTGTTCAGACAGCAGTTTCAGGAGATGACTGAAACACAGCAGCAGTGTTGACTTATCAGCATAAATATATATGCTGTTTTCTCTCAATAAATGTCTACCAAGAATAAATACTAACTAGGTGCTATCTACTTTCAGAAATAAACTAACTAGATGATATCTACTTTAAATAATAAACACTATTTAGGTTTACTCTACGTTCAGAAAAATTCACTAAATATGTGCTCTCTACTTTCAGAAATAAACACTGCATTCATTTTCAAACTCCCACTGTATCTCTCTTATAGCATGACAATGCTCCTACTAGATTTCAAGCAGGTTGTAATCCAGAGACCTCTCTTGTAGCAGGACAATGCTCATACTAGATTTAAAGAAAGTTGTAGTACAGAGAATGGAAATGTATTGTGTCACCATTTTATTTGCACTATTGTCAGATACATCTGTTTTTGGTGGTTGAAATGATTCAATAAAGAATGTTTAGCTCAATGTCTTCTTCTTTTGCATTGACTTTCTGATAACCAACATGAAAGTGTAAGTGATTTCTAGCACTTTTGATTGAAATGATTTGAAGTATGTTGTGCTACTGGATTCATAGCCAAGCTGCACTATATTGTGCCTTCCAGCCCGGCAAATCTTCTTTCTTTTCTGTTTTGGCATGAGCCGATTGTCTATTTTTTTTATAGAGAGATTGTAAGGATGATGAGACAAATGTGTCTGTTAGTCTCATATTTATTATGTGTCAGTGTATAGTTAGTTAGTCATCAGGCCATCATCATTGCAATCTGGATCATTCATCAGTGCTCCGGCGGTCTTCCCTTGAGTGTATCCACCAGTACGCAATGACTGACAGTTCCAGTTTTCTGTTCATTGACAAACAGTTTTCTAAGCTCACAGTAACTCTCACTTCTGTTGATTGACGAACAGGGGTGCAAAGGGAACGCATTGCTCTCGGCGGACCCAGGGTTAGCAGATAACCAAGATCCCAAATGTACCTCCACGCGGTGCACCCTGGAAACAGAAATACAGCAGCTCGAGTTGATTCTGGCCAAATCATTTGGGGATCGTGTCCGAGAATGTGGAGGCAGCAGATGGAAAGAGATTTGACTGCACAAGAGACAGACAATATCTCTGACACCACCAGCATCACCACATATAGCGACACTGTCGACATACAGTGAAGTTAGTCAGTCCAGTCCGAACATTGGAGGGGCGGCCAATGTAAATTGCACGTAAAGGTAGATACATGGCGAGAGACAAATAGATTTCATACCGAGTACAATGAAACAATGAAAGGGCAGAACAGCGCTAGAGGGCAGTGCGTGAACTGCAAATAGAAAGTGAAAAGTCCCTAGGAAAGGGGAACTACAAGCTCCGTCAGCTCGAGGCGAGCTTCTAGTTACCTGTGTTCCTTACAGGCAGAGACCCAGACCCATTCATTGGCGTTTGGTAAAGCAAGAAGACCTAATCCAACTCTAATGTCGAGCCTTCCTAAACCGGAAATATGCTCGCGAAGAGAAAGGGTTCTGTACCCGATGGGCTTAGGCAAGAAAGGGACAACGATGGTAGTCTTGGCCCAACTCTACTGTCAAGGTTTCCTATACCGGAAGTACACTTGCAGAGAGAAAGGGTTCAGTACCTGATGGGCTCAGGCGCTATTGGGACAAGAACGTTCAGCTTGAGAACGCCTTGCTCTCAAACGCGTGGTGTGAGACTCAAACTTGGACAAGGGGTACACGATGTCGGTGAATGACACCTTGGCTAAGAGGGTGAAAGAGCCAGGGTCCAACTCCTCTGTTGAGTTCTTCCCCTAAGGAACCAGGCTCACGGATGAGAAACGGTTCAGTACCCAATGGGCACAGGCACAGCACGCCCAATTACACGAGGCAAGTTCATAGACAGTGGAACACCTCGTGCAAGTCAGACGAGAGCAAAAATCGTCTGGGCGAAGAGTCGCCACTACGCGTGCCTGGAGACAGATATAGAGGCTGTCACAGGCTAAGGGTAGCCCACCCGAATTGTCAAGGCATGCCGAAATCGGATGTGCTAGGCCTACAAGGCGCATAACGGTGGCACAACGTAATCACGCTCCCGGCGGAAACCGCACGGATATCCGTGATGGTTACAATGGAGCGAACGCAAAACAAACAAACAAACAAACATTGACGAACAGTTTTCTAAGCTCACGGTAACTCTCACTTCTGGTGATGCCTTATTTTAAACAATGTTCCTTTATTCTGGACACAGAAAAGAAATCACTACCCTTACTAACTCTTTCCGCCTGTAAAAATGATACATCGTTGCAGATAGATATTCTTATCAACTTATCTCAAACTTACAAAAACACACTGACTTTTCTCTTTCATCTTATCTCAAACTTACAAAAACACATTGACTTTTCTCTTCATCTTATCTTCTAAGACAGGACTCTTGACCATGAATGTGTACAAAATCTCCAGTCCTATCTGTAGAAACAAGAAGTCCTTGAATTAGAAACAATAATTGGTTAACCTATCAATCACTATATATCATTATAGAATAAACACACATAAATCAATCACACATAAATCAATCAATATAAAGAGATAAAACTGTTTAGAAAGACAAATTATGGAGGGCAGAGTACCTGAGAGGGGGGAGAAAGGACATACCAAGAAGACGATGGACTGATGACATAAAAGAAGACATGAATGCATCATTGGAAAATGCAAGCCGCACGGCCCAAGACAGATTGAGGTTTATTGGGAAGAAAACTTTCTGGAGAGAATATGTAACATGTGAATCACTATATATCATTACAGAATATAACACACACAAAAAAAAAACATTTCATAGTTTATAACAAACATATCCATGAATCCACAAATCCATGAATGGTTACACAAATCCATGAATGGTCTCACAAGACGCGTGACTATTGCCGATTTCCAGAGCGACGATACCGTCTGGCAGAAGACGGACGAGACAAAAGGTGCGGCATTGCTGGCACACTACACCGCACAAATTGGTCAGAGAAATGTGGAGGCATATCAAGAAATCAGGAAAACGCTCACAGACACGTGTAAGAACTTGAGCATGGAAAACCATATGCTAATCACAGTTGAAGAAATCAGGAAGGCACTGAAAAGTACAAAAAATACAGCACCAGGGCCAGATGGCATTAGATACGATGACATTAGTCGAAGAACGGATGAGGAGTTGGGAGAGTTGGCGGACATGTTCAATAATAGCCTTCTAAAGGGCACAGTGAAAGAAGACTGGTTGCACAGCTATTTAGTTCCACTACACAAACCTGGTAAGGACCACACCAGGATACATGGCTACAGAATAATAACTATGCAGAATACGATTGGCAATCTTTTGGAAAAAATTGTGGCCCGGAAGGTATCGTGTTATCTTGAAAGAAATAAATGTTTACCAACATTGTTAGGAGGATATCGTCCAGGAAAGAAGACATGGCAAAATGCAGCCATATTTGCGCAGGATTCTTTTGAGGGGTTCGATTCGCGCATGGAGACATGTGCGGTCGCAATAGACCTTGAGGATACAATAGGGTGTCCTTGGATATCTTGATGCACCAGCTGTTAAATCTTGTAGTTAATCCTTTTGTCGTGCGTTGGGTTGGCGCCGCCCTGATGCACAGGATTGTAGTTCTTAAGTGTGGTAACTGGATATCTACACCAACGATTATTAGCCCTGGCCTGCCACAGGGATCGCCTCTATCTCCTGTACTTTTCAATGTATACACAGTACATATCGCTGGCAATCAAATCACAGGTGTTGGCAGAAAGATGTCATATGCCGATGATATCCTGGTGTATAGACAGGGCAGAAATCGAGAAGAGTGCGTCGTGGAACTACAGAAGGAGCTGGACAGACTGACAAATTGGTGTCGAGATACGGGAGCAGTGGTTAATCCGTCTAAGGCATTCGTGACGTGGTTTTCCTTGAACAATCACATGGTAAAGACACCCATGCCACAAGTTTCGTTGTCCGGGAAAAGTTTAGAAAGAACTAGCACAATGAGATATCTGGGTGTGTTTTTTGACAAAAACCTGAGTTTCAGGGAACATGTTGACCACATTATCATAAGGGCAGGCAAAGGCTTAGCAGCAATGAAGGTTATGGCTGCTGCGCAGTGTGAGCAAAGATTGTTATTTCTTTTGTACCAGGGTTTGGTTGTGGCTGTGGTGGAATATGCACTGGCAATTCTGACTCTTAGCCAAACTCAGATCGAAAGACTGGATAGAGTCCAGAATGCAGCAATGTGTATCATTCTGGGATGCACAAGAGACACATCGACAAGAGCTATGCGATACCTACTTGACTGCCCAACAGCTGAGCATAGATTACAGTATTGCCGTGCACGGGCGTACCTTCAAATACATGCAGATAAGGAACACCCGTTGCATTCCGAAATACAGAAAGTTAAAGGCAGCAGACTCAAGAGAGGAAGGTCGTGGATGGGATGTGCTGAGGATGTAATACAAAGCGTGTGCCGATTACAGGATGTGGCAGCTGGTGCGGAATGGATAGGTCTACCCACAGATTTCGAAACTTGTTTGAGAGTAGTAATATCACTTAGCAGGGAATGCAGAGAATGGTGTCCCACAGCTGTGGAGAAAGAAGTGCAGGCTTTAATCAGTGAGAATACCAAAGAGGGGGATGTGATTATATACACTGATGGATCTGTAATTAGGCATGTTCGCAGTGCTTGGGCCTTTACAGCTCAGTGCGCAGGTAAAACGATCAAGGAGGAAAGTGGTGCCTTTGCGGTCACTACGAGTAGTATGACCATGGAGACTATAGCGGTGACCAAGGCATTTGAGTGGCTACGCACACAGAAAGTAACGCAGGTCTGCATCTTGAGTGACTCTATGAGTATGATTAAGAAGGTACAAGTGGGTCTCGTTCGCGAACAGTGGATTGAGGCCTTGAAAAATGCGAGCTTGAAAGCGGTTGCATTTATTTTCGTGCCGGGACATGTGGGCGTTTGAGTCAATGAAAGAGCGGATCAACTGGCATCGTGTGCGATTGTGGCAAATGGTGATGGGGCAATGGATCGCGCTGACGTTTTGAACTCCTTAAGAGATATAACACGCGAGAGTGAGACGAATGTGGATGATGATTCCTTTTCAATGGCTAGGATTAAAGATCAGGGATTGAGATGTGGTGTTGCTAGAGGTGAACATATTTTGGAGGGCGCAGAAGAATGATGGTCAACCAGCATAGGACCGGTACTGTCAGCAGAAGTGTGATGGCGGATACACTCAAGGAGAGATCGGAGCAACTATGGATGTGTCCAGTTTGCAGTGATGATGATCCGACGACTAACTAACTAACTAACAAACATAATAAACATTTCATAGTTTCTAACAAACATAATTTCACAATTTCCAACATTGTTCAACAACCTGTAGGGTAGCCGGGGGTAAAGATGGGCTGGGGGCAAAGATTCGCAGTCGTTTTTTTCTGGAACTATGGGTTTTTCCCGCAAAGCATGTGGCCACGCCGGACATTAACATCCGTTTCTGTCACACAACGAATTTTCATCGGTCAAGGCAGGTCATTTTTGAGCCATGAGGTAAATTCATTTTTTAACATTCTCGATCTAACTTTTATTCCACTTCTCACTCTTTGTCCTCTGTTATCATTACTGTCATGTTATTTTACATATCTAAACTGAAAACTATGTTGTATTGTTAAGTTATTAAGCATGTTACCTTGTCAAGATAATTTTTGTTTTCATGAAATTTAAAAAAAATTGTGAACAGTATGATTTTGAGGTAACGTTGCGCACACTGACGGGGCAAAAATGCGCTGTGGACTCACTGCGCATGTTTGCCCCAGTCACTTCCCCCTCATGTGGCCAAATATTTAAACCAATATTTTATTGTCATGTTATGTTTCTTTTTAGGAATTACAAACGGAAAATTGAGAAAATGATGCCACTGACTGATAATGAAGCCGTCGCTGCTATAGATGCACAATCTCCATGAGTCATAGTTGTACGATATCCGCCGATAATAGATGCACAGTCTCCGCTATTCACAGATGCACAATCTCCGCTATTCCTCCACTATCCATGGATGCATGTTCTCCGCTATCATAGATGCACGATCCCTGTTGGTTATAGCTGCACAATCTTCACGCGTCATAGTTGTACGACCTCCACAGATAATAGATGCATGACCTCTGCCGATGCACAATATCTGCTATTCATAGATGCACAATTCCCGCTACACATAGATGCATGATCTCCGCTAATCATAGATGCACGTTCCTCGCTATTCATAGATGCACGTTCATCGCTATTCATAGATGCACATTCCTCGCTATTCATAGATGCACATTCCTCGCTATTCATAGATGCTCGTTCCTCGCTATTCATAGATGCACGTTCTCCGCTATTCAGACGCAAGTTCCCCGCTATTCAGACACACGTTCCCCGCTATTCATAGATGCACGTTCCACGCTATTCATAGATGCACGTTCCTCGCTATTCATAGATGCACGTTCCTCGCTATTCAGACGCACGTTCCCCGCTATTCAGACGCACGTTCCCCGCTATTCATAGATGCACGTTCCCCGCTATTCATAGATGCACTTCCTCGCTATTCATAGCTGCACGTTCCTCGCTATTCATAGATGCACGTTCCTCGCTATTCATAGATGCACGTTCCTCGCTATTCATAGATGCACGTTCTCCGCTATTCAGACGCAAGTTCCCCGCCTTTCAGACACATGTTCCCCGCTATTCATAGATGCATGTTCCTCGCTATTCATAGATGCACGTTCCTCGCTATTCATAGATGCACGTTCCTCGCTATTCATAGATGCACGTTCCTCGCTATTCATAGATGCACGTTCTCCGCTATTCAGACGCATGTTCCCAGCTATTCAGACGCACGTTCCCCGCTATTCATAGATGCACGTTCCTCGCTATTCATAGATGCACGTTCCTCGCTATTCATAGATGCACGTTCCTCGCTATTCATAGATGCATGTTCCTCGCTATTCATAGATGCACGTTCTCCGCTATTCAGACACACGTTCCCCGATATTCATAGATGCATGTTCCCCGCTATTCAGATGCACATTCCCCGCTATTCAGATGCACATTCCCCGCTATTCATAGATGCACGTTCCCCGCTATTCATAGATGCACGTTCCCCGCTATTCATAGATGCACGTTCCCCGCTATTCATAGATGCACGTTCCCCGCTATTCATAGATGCATGTTCCCCGCTATTCATAGATGCACGTTCCCCGCTATTCATAGATGCACGTTCCTCGCTATTCATAGATGCACATTCCTCACTATTCATAGATGCACGTTCCTCGCTATTCATAGATGCACGTTCTCCGCTATTCATAGATGCATGACGCCCACTATACATAGATGCACGATCTCCGCTATTCATAGATGCACGATATCCGATATTCATAGATGCACGTTCTCCGCCAGTCATAGATGCAAAATCTCCACTGGTCATAGATACACAATCTCAGCCGGTCATAGATACACAATTTCCGCCGGTCATAGATACACGATCTCCGCTGGTCATACTTGTACTATCTCCGCCGGTCATAATTGCAATATCTCTGCTGGTCATAGATGTATGATTGCCGCCGGTCATAGTTGAACAATCTCTGCTATTCATAGATAGTTTAAATTATGAAATTATTGCTTTATAGAGTACTCCAACACGTGGTTAAAGTTTAAATTGGATCTAAGCACCCATTCTCTGTATTAATCTTTTTTTCATATTTACATTTTTTCATATTTTTCATATAAAGTTACATAAAGTCACATATGTCTAGTCTTTGTGATCTATAATTTACCCACACTAAGACTGTCTATGTTAAGATAGGAAGTGATGTTGTTATTTTGTTGCTCTTGTCAATTTTTCCATGATTTCGTAATTGTTTTGGCCTGCGCGTGTTTGCCCCAAAAATTGGGGCAAAGGTGTGATTTTACTCATGTTCATAAGTCTCATTTCTACGGATTAAACGGGATTGTATGTTGTAAATACCCTGACGATTGTTAGATGGATGGATAAGCTACTCACTGCTGCTAGTTTGGTCTCTCATAGTTCAGTCTATTTGTCAGAATACGCAAAAAAGTGAAAAATGCGCATCATTGCCCCCGGCTACCCTACATATAAATTAAAACTCTTAGTCTACGGCTTGCCTTTTTAAAAGATGAATATTTTCCATATTCTGGCTAATCTTCTTAAAAGACAATGGGAGACAGTATTAGGCACTGCTAAGAAAACCTTCATAAAAATACTGTAGTATTTCATCCAATCCAAATCTTCTAAAGGTCATGCCTCGTGACTATGGTCAGCAATTTTGTGATATTAGTTCAGGAGCAAATGAAAAACTAAGTTTATTGGTTTGGCCTTTGGCAAAGACTACAAAACTTTCATAACAAATTCAAGCATGTCAACAAACATTCAAATCGTTACAGAACTGTTATTTGTGCATAGAAACACTTGAAAAGTTTCAAATAATTGCAGAAATGGATAAAATTGACAAAACTGCCAAATTTTAGATAATAATCACATGTTGCTGAGTCTGTAAGTCATAGATGTTAACTTATTTTTTCATAAATCCCTATTTTTAACAATTTATTCAATTTATTTCATATTTCAATTTTTTTTAATGATTATTTTTTTTTTTATTTTAATATTTAGCACCAAAATATCCCAGATATTTAAATAAAAAAATTTTGCACATCAATATTTAAAAAAAATTGTATATGGATTTTTTGGTGTGGTTTTTTTTTTAAAGGAAAAAGGAGAATAAGAATGGCTAAAAGTACCTTCAATGACATGAGGAAAATAGTAATATCTAAACAAATTACAAAGTTAAAAATGAGAATTATAAAATGCTACATCTACTCCATATTAATGTATGGCTTAGAAACATGGACACTAAATAAACAATTAGAAGACAGAATTGATGCCTTTGAGATGTGGGTATATAGGAGAATAGGGAGAACATCATGGAAAAAGAAGAAAACAAAGAGGTTCTAACAACACTTAGGGTAGCCGGGGGCAATGATACGCATTTTTCACTTTTTTGCATATTCTGACAAATAGACTCAACTATGAGAGACCAAACTAGCAGCAGTGTGTAGCTTATCCATCCATCTAACAATCGTCAGAGTATTTACAACATACAATCACGTTTAGTCCGTAAAAATTAGATTTTAGGAACATGAGTAAAATCAAACCTTTGCCCCAATTTTTGGGGGGCAAACACGCGCAGGCAAAAACAATTACGTAATTATGGGAAAATTGACAAAACCAGCAAAATAACAACATCACTCCATATCTTAACATAGCCAGTAATAGTGTGGGAAAATTATAGAGCACAAAGACTAGACATATGTAACTTTATGTAACTTAAATACAAAAAAAATGAAAAAATGTAAATATGAAAATTATAAATATGACTGGCAGAGATAGTGCAGTTATGAGCGGCGGAGATAGTGCAATTATGAACAGCAGAGATCGTGTATCATGACCGGCGGAGATTGTGCATATATGACTGGAGGAGAATGTGCATCTATGAATAGCAGATATTGCGCATCTATGAATAGTGAAGATCGTGCATCTATAAATAGTGAAGATCATGCATCTATGTATAGCGGGGATCGTGCATCTATTATCGGCGGAGGTCTTGCATCTATTATCTATGGAGGTCGTACAACTATAACCCGTGAAGATTGTGCAGCTATAACCGACAAGGATCGTGCATCTATGAATAGCGGAGAACATGCATCCATGGATAGCGGAGACTGTGCATCTATTATCGGCGGATATCGTACAACTATGACCCGTGGAGATTGTGCATCTATAGCAGCGACGGCTTCATTATCAGTCAGCGGCATCATTACTAAAAAGAAATATAGTATGACAATAAAATATTGGTTTAAATATTTGGCCACATGAGGGGAAGTGACTGAGGCAAACATGCGCAGTGAGTCCACAGCACATGTTTGCCCCGTCAGTGTGCGCAGCGTTACCCCAAAATGACACTGTTCACAATTTTTATAAAATTTCATGAAAACAAAAATTATCTTGACAAGGTAACATGCTTAATAACTTAACAATACAACATAGTTTTCAGTTTAGATATGTAAAATAACATGACAGTAATGATAACAGAGGACAAAGAGTGGGAAGTGGAAAAAAAGTTAGATCGAGAACGTTAAAAAATGAATTTACCTCATGGCTCAAAAATGACCTGCCTTGACCGATGAAAATTCGTTGTGCGACAGAAATTCATTGTGTGGGAAAAACCCATAGTTTCGGAAAAAAACTACCGCGAATCTTTGCCCCCAGCACATCTTTACCCCCGGTTACCCTAATATGAAGGAAGAATTACTAAGAAAAATAAAGTGGTGATAGGGGCCATTAAAATATTTGTCGACAAGCGTTTACAAGAGCATCTTAAAGGCTAAACTAGTCAGTCCAGCTATATTGGTGTCATTGTATGTTTCTGACAATCAACTTTCTCTTCTTCTCAACAGATTAACTTGTAACAGTTACATGCCCCTGATCATTCTAATAAGAAAATAATAATACAACCCATAATCTGTCAGCTTTGTAATCTACAGATAATTGGTTTTCCTGCAGATAATTGGTTTTCCTGCAGATAATTGGTTTTCCTGCAGATAATTGGTTTTCCTGCAGATAATTGGTTTTCCTGCAGATAATAGATAATATGTACTTACTGCGCAAAACTGTAATCCAACAGGTAGATCCAGGAATAGGGTAATAAAGTTTTGCTAATACTGAATAACACACATAAGGACACACACAAATCGATGTTTCAACCAAAAGGCCTTTATCAAGACAGGCAACAATTGCACACACGTCCCTCAGTACTTGACTAACCGCATCTCCAAAAAAAAGATGTGATTTCATCAAGCCACTCAAACCACGCACACAAAGTCACCCGAACAGACCAATCGAGACAAGGACTATTACAACAACAACAAACATCCCGTACAGGTATTGAAATATCCTCAGTAACAGCAAACATATAACATAATATCCGTATTAGTTATACAAGGGCCGATAGGTCTTCTTGTAAACATGGATAACATATATAGACAATACAATTTTGCTTCAAATAATTGTTTATACAAGTAAATTTAAGTAGGAAGCCAGAGGACGATTAAAAAAATTCTTGAGACTAACGGGAACTGAACCAGTCCGTTCAACGGCACCAAATCGCCTAGCAACAATTGCACACGTGTTCCTCCGTACTTGATGTATTGTTGCTAGGCGATTATTGGGTTATTCATGCAGATATTGGGTTATTCATGCAGATATTGGGTTATTCATGCAGATATTGGGTTTTCCTGCAGATATTGGATTTTCCTGCAGATATTGGGTTTTCCTGCAGATATTGGGTTTTCCTGCAGATATTGGGTTTTCCTGCAGATATTGGGTTTTCCTGCAGATATTGGGTTTTCATGCAGATATTGGGTTATTCATGCAGATATTGGGTTTTCCTGCAGATATTGGGTTTTCCTGCAGATATTGGGTTTTCATTCCTTGTTTATGTGAAGTCTTATAGTTGAACTACAAGTATATATATATAGGGCCCAGATGTGATATATAAAAAAACTACCGCGAATCTTTGCCCCCAGCACATCTTTACCCCCGGCTACCCTAATATGAAGGAAGAATTACTAAGAAAAATAAAGATCAGACAAATAAAATATTTTGGACACATTAAAAGACATGACACCTTATTGAAGATTTTACTTGAGGGTAAAGTCAAAGGGAAGCGAACAAGAGGTAGGCAGAGATACAAGTGGAAGAGTAACATCAGAAGATGGACAGGTTACAGTCTAGCAGAGTGCACCACCAAAACAAGAGACAGGGGATGTTGGAGATCTGTTGCAGCCAACCTGCGTTGTGGAGACAGCAATATCTTTCAAAATCAAAATGAATGTCTCCAATATTCACACACTTCCCAAGATAGACCTATTCTCAATTGCAAATACTGCAAATATGAATAGTTCATTTGATTTTACCAATGTCATGATGTTTATAATTCACCATTGTAAATTCATATCAAATTGTCGATTTGAACGGCTTTTCAGAATATCGTGTCACCAAAATGTTGATTTTAGCAGCTTAGTGGACGAAAAGAGTTAAATGATATATCACATCTGGGCCCTATATATATATACTTGTAGTTCAACTATAAGACTTCACATAAACAAGGAATGAAAACCCAATATCTGCAGGAAAACCCAATATCTGCAGGAAAACCCAATATCTGCATGAATAACCCAATATCTGCATGAAAACCCAATATCTGCAGGAAAACCCAATATCTGCAGGAAAACCCAATATCTGCAGGAAAATCCAATATCTGCAGGAAAACCCAATATCTGCAGGAAAATCCAATATCTCCAGGAAAACCCAATATCTGCATGAATAACCCAATATCTGCATGAATAACCCAATATCTGCATGAATAACCCAATAATCGCCTAGCAACAATACATCAAGTACGGAGGAAAACGTGTGCAATTGTTGCTAGGCGATTTGGTGCCATTGAACGGACTGGTTCAGTTCCCGTTAGTCTCAAGAATTTTTTAAATCGTCCTCTGGCTTCCTACTTAAATTTACTTGTATAAACAATTATTTGAAGCAAAATTGTATTGTCTATATATGTTATCCATGTTTACAAGAAGACCTATCGGCCCTTGTATAACTAATACGGATATTATGTTATATGTTTGCTGTTACTGAGGATATTTCAATACCTGTACGGGATGTTTGTTGTTGTTGTAATAGTCCTTGTCTCGATTGGTCTGTTCGGGTGACTTTGTGTGCGCGGTTTGAGTGGCTTGATGAAATCACATCTTTTTTTTGGAGATGCGGTTAGTCAAGTACTGAGGGACGTGTGTGCAATTGTTGCCTGTCTTGATAAAGGCCTTTTGGTTGAAACATCGATTTGTGTGTGTCCTTATGTGTGTTATTCAGTATTAGCAAAACTTTATTACCCTATTCCTGGATCTACCTGTTGGATTACAGTTTTGCGCAGTAAGTACATATTATCTATTATCTGCAGGAAAACCAATTATCTGCAGGAAAACCGATTATCTGCAGGAAAACCAATTATCTGCAGGAAAACCAATTATCTGCAGGAAAACCAATTATCTGTAGATTACAAAGCTGACAGATTATGGGTTGTATTATTATTTTCTTATTAGAATGATCAGGGGCATGTAACTGTTACAAGTTAATCTGTTGAGAAGAAGAGAAAGATGATTGTCAGAAACATACAATGACACCAATATAGCTGGACTGACTAGTTTAGCCTTTAAGATGCTCTTGTAAACGCTTGTCGACAAATATTTTAATGGCCCCTATCACCATTGTCGATTGAATTCATCCAATGATATATCGTGTTAAATAGACGCACCACAGCCTGATTGGTTCATGTACATACTCGGGGAACATGCGCAATTGAAGCCGGTACATTTCTACGTCTGTCATCTTCATTATGAGAATGTCTAAGTAGCAGTTACACGTTGTAATCAAATTAATCTGACCACATCTGCACACCGGTACGTGCCATGAAGGTGAATCGAGTTTATAGACCTTTGTTTCATCGTATTTTGAATAAAATAACAATGAATTGTGGATTGAATCATGAATTATTTGGTTATTTAGTTTCACAGCAGTGAATATACAGAATGCCATGTTGATTTGGGGACTTGTAGATGTTTGATATCAAATATGTTGAAGTGGCACCAAAAATGACTCTAGACCTAAACTCCAAGAATGATTTTACTGCAAATCTACATGTTTTATACAGTTTGCCAGACAATATTTTGATAATTTCACAATGAAAGAACATAAATACAACAGATTTGTGTGTGATTTACAGTGTACAATGTTGCCAAACAATTCCACAAGGAAGGTAAGTTATTTTTTAATAATTTTGTTCACTTTATTTGTTATAAAATATATGTTTTTTGTGAAAAACATCTTTGCGATTTTCTCATACATCTGGTATCACACAATCATACAGCAATTACACCATTATATGCAGAATTCAATTCTTTATTTATATGTGCAAATATTATTTAAATATCTCTAACAACCAAAAAGTTATCACATTTTCAAAACAGCCACCAACAATAACGCAAATTCTCCTAAAAAGAATTTGACGGCAGAGGGAATTTTTTTAAAATCCGGCTTGCTAAAGGATAAACAGATGAAACAGTTGATTGTCAGAAACACACAATGATACCAATATAGCTGGACTGACTAGTTTAAACATCTTTTAAAATAAAATACTATATCAATAAAAAACATGTACTAAATGTACAGACTTGGCATCAATATCCCAGATGACATCACTGAAGACTAGATTGAATGAACTTACTTCCTGCAACTCTAAATCCGAACCCTCCTGAGTCATCGTCGAAAGGACGGAGGCGTAGACATGGCAATCTTCCAGATATCTCGGCACTGTTAATTGTTAATAAAACTCTTAAATCAAAATAAGAATGTTGACTATAAAATGTCTAACTTAAGTTTCAAGTGTCAATTGACATGGAGATAGATATTTCTAGCTACAAGAATAGACATGTGACTCAACTTGTTTATTTGAATAAGTGTAAGAAAAGCAACAAAGATGGTTACATCATCTTTGATTAAATAGCAGGAAATTACTCATCTCTTAGTTGTCAAGTCACTGTTACAACTTTTATTTACTCTGTAAATATTAAATAAAGTAAAAAGATCACTAGAAATACCTAACTATTGATGTAAAACAAAAGTAAATATAAAAAAAACCAAAAGACAAGGACAATTATCCACGTATTGGTCGAACCAGGACCATACTTAGTGCAAGCGCTTGTGCCATTTATACGACATGCGCGGTGCATTGTTACTTAGCAACGCTTTTTGGTAAGGAAAACACTCTGTCCAAGTCATCTTAGTTTTCAATATTTGTATGGTTTTGTTTTGTTTGATAGTTATTTGTTTCTTGAAAAAGGTCCAAGTTGTACTGATATGTGGATAAATGTCGTTGTGTTTTGTTTGATTGATATTTACTTTTGTTTTACATCGATAGTCTATGTAATTTCTTTTCTGAATGGGATAGATTAGAACACGCGGTTTAATCATTTGGAGTCACTGAAACGACACTGTGACTGGCTTAGTGAACCGACAGTGTAGAAACTAGTACTAGTAATATCTCTTGTAGGAAACAATGGTGAGTTCTCAGGCCATCTCCAGAGAACTCTTCTACCCCTGACTCTGCAAGGCAAACAAGGGATACAGCGTATAGATAGATAGAGTTAGGTATTTCCAGTAACATTTTTCTCTTACTTAATATTTACCATTTATATGTTTGGTTACTTCAGCACCTTTGATTTTGTCAGACACCCTCCGATAGTTTACTTAGTCACTGGTCTGTTATCATTATCTTTTGTCAAGTCTTTTGCAATCACCAAATACTGATGTTGGTGTTATGTGTACAAAGAAACAGTTTTTCTTTGCAAGACCAACAGATCTCTTATTTCCTTTAGCAAACTATAGCTCTTCTGTTTCATCATGTAAGGGTGTCAAGTCTTTAATGTCTTCAACATTATAATATAGCAACACGAATGACACAAGAATTGTACAAATTGGTTTTCAGGGTATTGATTGATCTATAAATATAAGTGAAACATTTCTATTTGTATTGATTGATTTATAGGTGGTAGAACTAACTAGATTTATGGAGAAAAGTAAAATTGAAATTTAAAAAATTAATAGATACCAGGAAAAGAGGTAGAAATATCAAGGAAGTGGATAGCTGCTATGCACTGGTATGGAGCGGAGTTGATACACAAGAGAGAGCAACACATGGAATAGGTTTTTTGTTACACTCAAACAAAGCAAAACATATTGTAGATATAGAGTACATATTAGAGAGAATCATCTGCATTTAATAGAACTTAACCACTGAATGTTCAAACCATCATCATAAGTATAAAGCCACTAATAAACATACAGGCAAAAAACCTGCAGTGTTACCAGTCCAAATGCAGTAATTTGTCTATCTATTGTCTTTTCTCTGCTTATATGATTCCAATTGTAGTAATACACACATTTATTATCAACAGTTTTCTTTTTCATATTTATTTTACACATGTGTACTCTTTCATATTTATTTTACACAGGCATGTTCATTTATTTTTTTGGTTTACGCACCTTTTTCTAAGTTCCTAGCACTAAAAAGACATGTTTTGGTCTGCTGAGAGGGGAAAGGGGTGTTGAACACTGCTACAACCCCTCCTCTTATCTATGGGCTTGCTATGATTATTAATTAAGTGAAACAGAAGTATCTCATACAATTGTGGTTTTGTTTGCTAAACATTAATCAAGCAACAATCACAGCCCAGCTTACCAACTAAACATTAATCAAAGAACAATCACAGCCCAGCTTACCAACTAAACATTAATCAAGCAACAATCACAGCCAAGCTTACCAACTAAATATTAATCAAGCAACAATCACAGCCCAGCTTACCAACTAAACATTAATCAAGCAACAATCACAGCCCAGCTTACCAACTAAATATTAATCAAGCAACAATCACAGCCCAGCTTACCAACTAAACATTAATCAAGCAACAATCACATCCCAGCTTACCAACTAAACATTAATCAAGCAACAATCACAGCCCAGCTTACCAACTAAACATTAATCAAGCAACAATAACAGCCCAGCTTACCAACTAAACAT
This sequence comes from Meghimatium bilineatum, assembly GCA_034231615.1. Classification (NCBI taxonomy): domain Eukaryota; kingdom Metazoa; phylum Mollusca; class Gastropoda; order Stylommatophora; family Philomycidae; genus Meghimatium; species Meghimatium bilineatum. Next base: position 1,541,910 of record CM067317.1, on the reverse strand, counting down.
TAATCAAGCAACAATCACAGCCCAGCTTACCAACTAAACATTAATCAAGCAACAATCACAGCCCAGCTTACCAACTAAACATTAATCAAGCAACAATAACAGCCCAGCTTACCAACTAAACATTAATCAAGCAACAATCACAGCCCAGCTTACCAACTAAACATTAATCAAGAAACAATCACAGCCCAGCTTACCAACTAAGAACAGCTGTTCCAACCTACGTAATGCTGCCTTCAACTCATCATTTTCCGCTGAGATCTGTAGTATACGAAGAAGCTCATCAACTTCCCGTGCATCATCAAATGTCTTAACCATTGCATCTGGATGTGAGGTGATCTGAGGTGACCAGCGGCCACTATCACAGTCCAAGTCTGCCACATACATGTCTCAACTAAACAGAAAATAATTCAGTTCACATAATTTATTATAAAACATTATTTCTTCTAAAAAATTATTTCTTGTCACAAATATATTTTTAGGAAATTAATTTATGGTAACGGAATCATTTCTAGTTAACCCCTTAGCTGCGCTGAGTAAAAAGGTCAAATCATAACTGCAGTGCTAGCAAATTTCAAGGGCTGTTAAATTTTTTTTCCCCTAACCAATTTGCCCACTGCATTCTCAAGTTCAAGAATTTGACTGTATATTATTACTATATTTACCTATTATCTATTATTAAAGTATACTCTAATTTATGAATGTACAAGCATAATGCTTCTTTATATTATGGAGATGTGAAAACCAGCTTTCATTGAGCTATAATCTATGTTGCTGCTCTGTAAATTGTAAAGAATTAACTTGTAGTATACTGCTCATCTTTTGAACAGGTGTTTTGATCGTCGTCATAGATTGGCTGGTCTTTCTAATAGATGATGTTAGATGTTGCTGAGACAGTCTTCATTACAAGAGATTGTAAAAATACTGTAGCATTTCATCCAATCACAATCATTCTGTGGCTTTTGTCTGCCATTTTGTGATATTAATTCAGCAGCAAATACTATCAAATATTATCATAAGTGATCAGCAAACAAGTGAAAAATTATGGTGTAAAAAGAGGGGCTCGATTTGCGCATGGAGACATAGATATTGAGGATGTTTACAATATGGTAGGATGTCCTTGGATATCTTGATGGACTAACTGTGAAATCTTGCAGTAAATCCTTTTGTTGTACCATGGGTTGCTGCAGCCCTGATGCACAGGATAGTAGTTCTTAAGTGTGGTAACTGGGTATCGACACAAATGGTTATTAGCCTTGGTCTGCCATAGGGACTGCCTCTATCTCCTGTGCTTTTCAATGCATACACAGTACATACCACTAGCAATCAAATCACATGTGCCGGCAGAACGATGTTGTATGCTGATGACATCCTGGTGTATAGGCAGGGCAGAAATCGAGAAGAGTGCATCGTGGAACTACAGAAGAAGCTGGACAGAATGATGAATTGGTGTAGAGATATGAGAGCAGTGGTAAATCTTTCTAAGGCATTCGTAATGTGGTTTTCCTTGAACAATCACATAGTAAAGACACCCATGCCACATGTTTCGTTGTCCGGGAAAAGTTTAGAAAGAACTAGCACAATGAGATATCTGGGTGTGTTTTTTTACAGAAGCCTGAGTTTCAGGGAACATGTTGACCACATTATCATAAGGGCAGGCAAAGGCTTAGTAGCAATGAAGGTTATGGCTGCTGTATAGTGTGAGCAGAGGTTATTATTTCTTTTGTACCAGGGTTTGGTTGTGGCTGTGGTGGAATGGAAATTCTGACTCTTAGCCAATCTCAGATCGAAAGACTGGATAGAGTCTAGAATGTAGCAATGCATATCATACTTGGGTCCACAAGAGACACATTGACAAGAGCTATGTGGTACCTACTTGGCTGTCCAACAGCTGAGCACAGATTACATTATTGCCGTTCACGTGTGTACCTTCAAATATATGCAGATAAGGAACACCCGTTGTATTCCAAGGTGCAGAAAGTTAAAGGCAGCAAACTTAAGAGAGGGAAGTCATGGATGGGACAAGCTGAGAATGTCATACAAAGCATGTGCAGATTGCAAGATGTGGCAGCAGGTGCAGAATGGATAAGTCTATCCTCAGAATTAGAATTTTGTTTGAGAGTAGTAATATCATTTAGCAGGGAACGCAGAGAATGGTGTCCCACAGCTGTGAATAAAGAAATACAGGCTTTGGTCAGTGAAAATGCCAATGAGTGAAATGTGATTATATATACTGATGGAACTGTGATTAGACATGTTTCGCAGTGCTTCGGTCTTCACAGCTCAGTGTGCAGGTAAAACGATCAGGGAGGAGAGTGGGGCCTTTGTGGTTACTACGAGTAGCATGACCATGGAGACTATGGCGGTGACCAGGGCATTTGAGTGGGCATGCACACAGATCTGCAGTAATGCAGGTCTGCATCTTGAGTGACTCTATAGGTATAATCAGGAAGGTACAAGTGGGTCGTGTTCGCGAACAGTGGATTGAGGGCTTGAGAAAAGCGAGGCTGAAAGTGGTTACATTTCTTTTCATGCAGGGACATGTGGGTGTTGGAAGCAATGAAAGAACAGATCAACTGGCGTCATGCATGATTGTGGCACATGGCAATGAAGCAATTTATCAAGCTGACGTTTTGAACTATTGAAGAGATGTAGTACGAGAAAGTGAGACTAGTGTGAATGATGATTCCTTTTCAATGGCTAGGATTAAAGATCAGGGTTTGAAATGCGGTGTTGCTAGAAGTAAACATTTTGGAGGGCACAAAAGAATGATGGTCAACTAGCATAGGACTGGTGCTGTCAGCAGAAGTGTAATGGCGGATACACTCAGGGAGAGATCAGAGTAACTATGGCTGTGTCCAGTTTTCAGTGATGATGATCCGATGACTAACTAACACTTATGTTTTATCGAAGACTTTCCTCTAATGTACTAAGTATTTCTGCTCTTCAAAAAATAAAACATATTCTAAAGTTGGCATATTTACATTTTCTATATATAGTACATCACTGTAGGTTTACACAGAAATAAAATATTTCACAAAGACTAAATGAAACTGGTAACAAGGTAAGTTTTTTTGTAAATTCTACAATGCAAGTTAACAAAAACTGAAATCATCACAGACATTTATTTGTACATAGAATTAAACATTTGAAACTCGAAATAGTTTCACAAATGGATATACTATACATAACAGCGAACTTTCTAAGCTAGAGTCATATGTCTAACATTATAAGTAGTTTTCCTTTAAAATAATTTTTTTAATTAATTTTTCTATTGTATGTTTTATCAGAAACTCATCTATTATACTATGTAGGCCTATCTGCTCTTCAAAAACAGGACAATAGACGCATATTCTGAACATGTCATTCAATTCTGCACATTTTGATGCATAGTACATCACTGAGTGCATTAAAGTAGTTACACTGGCAGTCGATGTGTAGTTAGAATGAGTGTAAAACTTCCAGATAAATTCCACATACACTCTGTCGTGCGACAAGTTTGTGTTCTATCTCTCGTTATTCATCACATATATCAATTGCATATGTCAAATTGCCAACATTAATGAAGAAGACAACCTAAGCAGCCTCTTGAGCAAACTAATTTGTTCAGACGATCAAGCAATAATATCAAGAACAAATACAACAATATATAAATAAACTGCACACAACATGTAAGGACTTTAATATGGAGATAAACACACAAAAACCGGGTAATGTTGATCACGAAAACAGAAAGAAACACCACTATTCTAATTGATGATCAATAACTTAAACAGATGAAAGAATTCACTTATCTTGGAAGCATCATATTATCATTACATTTAGTGATGTTGTCGTTTTTCGTGTTTGCAACTAGATTTATTAAGTTCTTTAACCATTTTTCTTTTTATATATGTAACTTTTAAGAATGCAGGACGTTGCAGAAAAACGTAGCAATTAATTTTTTTAAAAACATCAACATTTGATTTAACTATGCAAATTAGAAAGAATCATAGCAATGTGATCAACAGATGTGTCTTGTCTTTGTGAATACAAAAATATATAGTTTCTGTGGTATTTGGTTATGTTTAATAGATATTTAATTTATTTTAATTATAATTATGCAAATTGGTAGCCATTTTGAATACAAATTAGTTCTGTGTCCATCTGAACATACCAGAAATTTGATCAACATAAGCGTCTTGTCTTCACGAACACAAAAATAGGCCCTATAGTTTGTGTATTGCATTATTGAAAATAACAAAGATAATTCAGAAATGATTAGCTCAGCTACATTTTGTGGTCACAAGTTTTATTTATATTCGATTTATATTCTTGTTTCGATTTATATTAATATTATCGTCTAAGGCGTGAATCATTGTGATTTATAGCACAACGGTGGATGAAACCAAATGTTTACCATATTTTCCTATATGTTTCATCTAAATTATTTTGATGTCAAATTAATTCGAAAAAAAAATCATAACTTTTTTCATGGTTGACGTACAGACTTGGTTGAGGTATCGTTGAATTGCAATTTTTAAGGGTTATCCAACTACATTATTTTTAATTATGTAGCATTACTTTGACAATTTTGTGCAAGTACCTCGGCCTATGTCACCAGTGTCCACTAATAAAATAATTATAAATAGTTGTTCATTTTCAAAGTCGTAATTACCTACAAAAATGTATGAAATTGTCCAAGAAAAATCACTTTTCTGACCATCTTTGAAACTATGACTGATTCAATAAAACTAAATAACAACAACTTCAGTTGCACTGAACAAGTTTTCTGTCAGTGGCTTGTAGATAACAAACTTCCCTTTCAGTCATGACTGCTATAAAGTAAGCAGACGTCAGCTGATGGAGACCTTAGTTACCACACACAATTTTGAAAAGACCTAAGTTCAAAGACAAAAAAAGGCAAGATATGCCAAGAGAGACCTAAATATATCTACGCTCACAATATATGAACAACCGATATGCTAAAATAAACACAGTACTTGTATTAAGCTAGCTTATAAAAATGGCGAGACTTCATAACGTCAGATTTGATAAAGAGGTCAACTATATTTCTGTGTTCATCGAAATGATTGCAAACACTTTATGTACACGCAAATCTTCTGACTGAAACTCCAAGCTCATTCTATCAACATTACCAATAATATCAATTAAGGTATAGAAGCATATGTTTGGTTCTAGGTATAGCTGTTTTTTTTTAATGAAAAGTTATGGACTGTAAAGCAGATGTGCAATGTTTCATTTGATGTACTCATTTAAACGGTAATAAACCTGTTAATAACTTTAAAAATCTCTGCTGTTCCATCGACTTTATCTGTTGAAGCTTCACTCTCAAAAAATAGTTTTAAAGCATCCCATGGTTCAAGAATGCGGGCGAATACATTGCCCATTGACAGCCAACGCGTGTTTGAGAAATTTTCACCATTCAGTAATTGGGAGTCTTCACAAGATCTTGTATCATCTGAAACGTATGGAGTCGCTTGCTGCTACGAGTAAAATAATAGCACACATGTTTAGTGAACATTTCAAGCCATGATGGTGAGCAGTTGCATGCATGATTAGCACATATGGAGAAAGAATGACATATTCAACCTATGTTAAATACAGATGGTATATCTTTTTACAGATGAGCAATAAATCCACTATTGAGTCCTGTCATGGATGAACAGTTGTTACTGGCACACCCAATCATGTTACTTAATGGAATGGATTTCTCTGCAAGCAATTGTTTCAAATCTATATAAAGATCAGCACCACTTGCATCCTCAACTTCTACACAATCAAGAAGTGCGTCAATGACTCTACACTTACATCCTCAACTTCTCACAATCAAGAAGTGAGTCAATGACTCTACACGTTGTGTCGTCATATTGTCTGACAATAATGGCTAAAATTTGACTGATTGAAATATCAGTACTTTCCGTCAATAATAAGAGAAAATTTTCTCTGCTGACATATCTCTGTGATATCACTTCGTGTGCAGTACAATCTTGCATTATGTGGGAAGTTTTAGTCCCTTTCAGTGATATGGATTTAGCTATGACACTTTCCGGAAGCTATGGTAAAGTAGTAATAACGACACTAAAGTAACCATTTTAAGATCATGTGTTTTCCCAGTGGCAACATATGGATACGAGACTTGGACTTTAAACAAGACAATATCCAAAAGAATAAATTCATTTGAAAGGGAATGCTACAGAAAGATCCTACGAATATCATGGACAGAGAAAAAGAAGAACATTTAAATTTTGAAATTACTGAAACTAAATGAAGGATGACTTCTAACTACCATCATAAAAAGGAAGCTACAGTATTTTGGACACTTAAAACGACATGATGGTATCGAAAGGCTGATTCTAGATGGCAGAGTGCCAGACAGGAGAGAAGAAGATGAAGACCAAGAAGACGATGGACCAGCGACATCGAAAAATGTATGCACATGTCTCTGGCCAATGCAGGTCTGCTTGCCTGGGACAGAGAGAGACGTTCAGAGTATCCACGACGAAGACAACGTTATGGAAAGAATATGTCACTTGATACTATCTGAAAATGATGTTTTTAAACACTTCACTAAATGATCAGCTTGTAAAAAGGCATGCAATGCTCCGCCATAAATGCTGTCAACAACAATGTTGCATTTGCAACATTTTCTTGCAATGTCGATTCTTATGGAGGTAAAAAAACAACAACTGAAGTTATGTTAGTATTTTTTTGTTTTCACATCAAAATGTTCACTATATTTCTTTGTCAATTTGTGAGACATCAAGGAACTTTTGTTCGCATTTCTAAAATTAAAGTTACACACTTTACAACGATGTATCTGTCTGTAGGATCAGATTGTATCCATCCTTTAGCTCTTCGTCTTCTAGCCATTCACTAAAGAACGGTTTTTTATACCATGTCTTTGTTATTTAACGCCACTTACACGGACTCAATGATGATGATGACGCAATACTTGAACCACCAAATTATTTGTTTCCTTCCATAGATTATTATGTTATGTTCCTCCAGGGCCATAGGCAGCGCATAGGGCAGAAACCATAGCTTTCCATTTGTGTCTTTGTGTTGCCATGTCTTTCAATTCTTGCGTGTTGTTTAGGTTCATTGACATGCCTTCTCTAATATATGCTTAATAATTATACGAGATATATACATTCTTTTTCTTCTTCAACGTTCATCTAACTCTCGCTTGATCTCCCTTGTAGCAGGACTATCGTCCTACTAGATTTCCAATAGGATGTAGTGCAGAGAATGGAAATGGTCCGACACATCCGTCTTCAGCAGGATACATACATTCAGTAAATAAACAACACAGTCATAAAATTTGATTCTTTTAAAAAACGATTCATGTATTAATTTCAGTGATGAGTCAGAATTGCTACTACTGTTACATATGGTACTATTATCTAGCTTTCAGAACGACACCAATTATTACAAATCCAGAAGGGTCGACAAAGTAAATTGCAAATAAACGAGGGAAAGTAAATCAAAACTAAAACGCAACAAACAAAAACAGTCAACAGGACTTATTGCGAAACAATTAGAGATAATTTAATAATTGTAAAGATTTGTCTTTTAGAAATCCCCCCCCCCCCCCCCCTCAATTAAAAAGTCAAGTTTGTAAGAAAATAACCCAAGGTCCTAAAGTCTGATCGAAAAAGCCAAGAATTTGGGGGAAAAGCCAAGCAGTGGTAACTCTGATGGAGACTACGATGTGATTACAAAACTCAGATCATGAAACAACCAGAAAGATAACATTCAGACACAAATATTCAGGATACGCTGATATTTTATAGGAAAGTGAGCAGGAACTACTTACAACTGACAGCAAAAAGAAAGACCTTAAAGTAGGTGACGGAAGTAATGCTCATATAAAAAATGACAGACCATGAGACTACCACCAAAGTAAATGGGAGATTTGCAGCAATCAGGATTTGAACTCAGATGGCACCTACTCGCCTCGACACTTGAGACAACCCGTTTTCCGTCTTCGACAACACCGCATCCCTAACTGTAGCTAATATAAGATGGTAGATAGGCCAATGGATTAGAAATAAATAATAAAATCGATCATATGCCTATACAACTTCAAGTGGCCACTGCCATCAGGCCTCTCTATAGTGCTCTGTCTTTTGCTTTGTTAATACGTTATTGACTCTCTCGGTGATTGCTTTCTACCATTTGATGCATAGCACAACACTGTAGGTTTACTTGTAGGTTTAACCTTGTACATGACTATAGGTTTACGTGTAGGTTTAACCTTGTACATGACTATAGGTTTACTTGTAGGTTTAACCTTGTACATGACTATAGGTTTACTTGTAGGTTTAACCTTGTACATGGCTATAGGTTTACGTGTAGGTTTAACCTTGTACAACACTGTAGGTTTAATACGTTATAGGCATTTTCTGTGATTACTTTCTACCATTCTATGATGATAATCCATCCAGACGTCGTCAACCATTGGGAGGGGGGGATGTCTGAAAAAGTTTTGACAGTTGTGTTTGACAGTTGTGGACAACAAAGGATATGGGGGAGGGGGGACTGACAAAAGTTGACATCAACAAAAGAATAATGTATATATGCCCCTATAAGTCCTACCAACTACATTGTTTGAATTTGAAAATTTTTCAAAAAATCTATTTAAAAAATAATGTTTTTCTAAACTTTTTCTATTGATTTTTGTTTTCGGGGGCCGGTGGCGGTGTTAAACAGGGGATCCCTGAATTCTAACAGATTGTTGAGACAAAGGATGGTGAGATTGTTGAGACAAAGGGTGGTGAGATTGTTGAGACAAAGGGTGGGTGGGGTCACAATTGTTGTGTTCATTTATGGACATGCTATATCTCTTCTCTTCTAATGTTTTCCTCCATCGCTAAATGTTCAAGTTGTATTTTCCCCATTACATGCCCTATGAATCGTGTACAAGACGGTATGTGGTGGATTTATGGGTTCAAGTCTTTCCCCAGCAAGGAATTTCTTTTAATCTAGTAGTTGGCCTACAACTTATAGTAACACTGCACGCCTATTTATGTTTTTTACGATAAAACAACCGCAAATGTAGTGTAATAACATCTTTAAATTAGGAAATCCTTCCTCACTTTTTTCAAAGTGGCACCTTCTTCCTGATCGTGTATGTAATATTTTCTATAGTGTTCCTTTACTCAAGTACGTCCGTCTACGTTATAGGATAAACATCTTCTTGTGGAGGTCTTTTTTTTGTAACCTATCGACAGAAACATTCTGGACACTACCCTATTGCGTGTCATTACGAGAGGCTACTTACGTGTCGCCAGCAAATGAAATGATCGAAGTTTTTTTTAAAAAAAGCCTTGGCAGAGGAAATGATTACATTATCTATTAGGATTCCTACTTGATACGGCGGTGACTCAAATCAGAAGATTGCATACAAGACAGGAACCCAATACGGCCACGAGAGTATGAACAGAAATAAGTTGAAGTGTTACAAAGGAAACACTTGAAGTGTTGAGCCACGAAAAGTGAGGACAGATATTGGTTTGACTAGAAAGTCTTCATCATGACAAAAACATAAGACAAATGACAACGAACCTACAAAGAAATAGTCAGTCAGTCGTTCCTCTTTTGCCAAGTTTGGCACATAGGGCGGGTGTTAAAGTTTTCTATGCCTGTCGGTCAGTTGCCAGGGATTGCAGGGCATGTGCATTTATGCATGTTGATTTTAGTTCATTCATAAATGTTCTTCTGGGCGTTGTTTTTGGTCTTACCTGTTTTCTTTTTTCCCGTCTGGTGTTCCCATAAAGACTTGTCGTGGAATTCTGCCTTCCTTCATTAAAAGTGTGTGGCCGATGTATGCCCAGCGATGTTTTCTGATGATATTCGTCACAAATTCTTTTTTGTCTCTTCTCATAGTATGTCGTTTGATTTAAAATCTTTCTAATTAGTACTTGTCATTTTTCTGAGGCATCTATTCTCGAAGGCAACTAACTTCTTATCCATTATTGCGGTAGATTTCCAATTTTCACATCCATATGTCAATAATGGAATCACACTTGCATTGAATAGTCTCAGTTTGATGTGTTTATTTGCGATCTTCGAACTCCCGATGTTTTAGTGTTTGTTAAAGGCGTTGGAGGCGAGAGCGATTCGAGTCTTGATTTCTGAGTTGATATCCCCGTCTGCTGTTATCTTGCTCCCTAAATATACGAAATTTGAAACATTATCTAGTTTATTGTCATCTAGTTTAATTGATTATGTCAGGCCGGTAAAGTTCTGATTTTCGTTTTATGTGTGTTTATTTGAAGGCCTATATGTTGCGCAAAAAATTTGAGTCTTTCTATTTTTTCTTAGAGATCTTGTTAGTACTCAACTTGGAGAAAATTGTTTTGTCATTTGTTTAAGTCTGTTGTTTCCAACACACACACGCACGCACACACGCACACACACACACACACACACACATACATATATATATATATATATATATATATATATATATATATATATATATATATATATATATATATATATATATATATATATATATATATATATATATATATATATATATATATATATATATATATTTATATATTGTGTGGAAACAATATATATATATATTGGTGTTTCTTTTGTTCTTCCTATCTTCATTACTTCGGTATTTTCTATATTTATCTTCATGTTAAAGGTATGGCATGTTTGATGTAATCTGTCTATTTATCTTTGTAGTTGCTCTTCTGATGATGAAACTAGTGCTTCGTCGTCTGCAAATAGCAGTTCGTTTAAATTATCTTTCAGATCTCTTCCATTATCTGTGCTACTTTGCACATGTGATCTATGTAGTCCATCTAGAAAAACTCTGAAACACAGAAATTGTGTCTATAAATTTGGTGTGTGTACTGTAGTGAATGTGTGGAGCACGTAGGTTTTTTTCTGTCGGAGAGTAAATTTTAAAAAAAAACACCATGTACATGATATGGCAACAGCAAGAGCTAGCGGCCTTTATCACACAGTTAAAAAATTAATTCCTGCAACTGCTTAACGGGAACGGGGAAAATGCAGTATTTAACTTTTTTTTTTTCTGTTGTGAGTGTATTTGGTGTGTGTTATTGTACAAATGTAAGCATGTGTGTTGATATCTATATGTACACATGTAGCCACGTGTATTAGGTATTAGGTATGTTGATTATCCTCTTCACACACCGGACAAGTCCATAGGTGCTCAGATCTCCGCTTCAGTAAATCTCTCAGGGTATAACGGCTAATGCTTCCGGTTCTATGTTGGTTCACTGCTATTTTTGAAATCTTTGTCAGGGGTTCTCTACGGGCCACGCCCATCCTCACTCCCAATTCGCGCATTCTCGATATTGACTCATGCTCATTCATCTCAAAATTCTCTGATTCACGAAGAGCAATGAGTATGTCTGCTCGGCCCATAGGCTGACCGTCTGTTGTGGTAGCAAGGCTAGCTAATTGGTGGTCTCGTTCGTTTCCCTCCACACCCGCGTGTCAGGGGACAAAAATAAGCGTGAGTCTTCGTAGTGATGCCCGCATTTCTACTCTCTCTAATGACTCCATCCATTCCCTACGTACATCACCTGTTTTGACCTTCTTAATCATATTCAGTGAATCACTTAGTATGCACGCATGGGAATAAGATTGCGATTCCAGCCAGTTAAGTGCCTGCGTTACTGCGCACTGTATGTTGAGACACTGTATACACTGAGCCACGTGTATGTATATATGTAAGCATGTGTGTTTGACATCTATATGTAAGCATGTGTGTTTGACATCTATATGTAAGCATGTGTGTGTGACATCTATATGTAAGCATGTGTGTGTGACATCTATATGTTTGTGTTTCTTCTGTTGTTTTTCAATTATCGATTATGTGTATGTTGAAATATTGAATGTTTATAACTTTGTTTATCAGAGGACAAACTGACAATACACTGTGACAGATAAGTCAGTAACAGAGAGAGTTACCTCTAGATTCGATATCATCATCATCATCAAGTGCAGTGCCGAATGACGTTGACTATCATATTTCTCCATGTACATCGATCTCTCATATATGTCATCATCTCTGTTGGTGTCGTCAATCGAAGCCATTTAGTTAAACTGTCCAATATCTTTTCTCTGGGTCTTCCCCTTGTTCTTTTCCCTTCTGTCTCTCCTGTTGTCACTATATTCTCAATGTCTCCTCTTCTCATTATGTGCCCAATAAATGGTGATTGTCTTTTTCTTATATTTTTTAATGCATCTTTTCACATCCATCCTTCTAAGACAATCTTCATTAGTAATCTTTGCTGTCCAAGAAATGCGTAACATTCTTCGAATAATCCACATTTTTTGCTGTCTCCAATAGATTCGATACACGGAAGCAAATGAGTAGCTATCTATTATTCATAGACGATACATTCTATGACACTACACCTGTTATACACACGCAGTATCCAGCAATTTAATGACGTTAGCGTGATATATTTGATAGTGCGCTTAGATAGCAACCTGACTGTGTTACAGCATGTAGTGTGTAGTTACATTTACATACATATTGTCAGAGTTGCTTAGTTCATCGTGATAATCTAAGTTAAATGTTATAGGACTAATATGTAGAAGGTCTCACCATTGACACACAAGATCAACCATCGTGCAACATTAGCAAATGTAATGAGCATCATAAAATGCTGTCTCCGATAGGAAAGTTGGCTGCAGAGGACCTCCAACATCCCATGTCTGTTGTTTTGACGGTGTACTATGTTAGACTGTAACCTGTTCTTCTGGTGATGTTACTCTCCCACTTGTATCTATGCCTACCTCTTTCTCGCCTTCCCTCAACTCTACTCTCAAGTAAGATCTTCATTAAGATGTCATGTTGTACAGCAAGAAAGAAGATGCTTGACAACCTTGAGGCATGGAAGAACATCGGTATCGGAAATGATTGACAGTACTACGAAATAGAAGGCTGTGGAAGGACATGATAACCAACGGCACACAGCATGAACCATAAGAAGAAGATGAAGAAGCGTGTCTGTAATTTCTTTAGATGTTAATATTTTCCTGATATCACATTGAAATTACTCTTAGTCATCCCTATTTTTATTTTAACTTGTGTTTCACATTCTGCCATCATTTGTGTCCGAGATATTGGTAGTCTTCTACTTGTCGCTATATCTCTCCTTGTATTTTTATGTTTAGCAGTTGTTCTTAAACGTAGTGGCAAATGTTATGTATATCCGAGGCTGACAAAACGCACAGTGGCAAATGTTATGTATATCCGAGGCTGACAAAACGCACAGTGGCAAATGTTATGTATATCCGAGACTGACAAAACGCACAGTGGCAAATGTTATGTATATCCGAGGCTGACAAAACGCACAGTGGCAAATGTTATGTATATCCGAGGCTGACAAAACGCACAGTGGCAAATGTTATGTATATCCGAGGCTGACAAAACGCACAGTGGCAAATGTTATGTATATCCGAGGCTGACAAAACGCACAGTGGCAAATGTTATGTATATCCAAGGCTGGCGGCAGTAAAGATCTCCGTACAAAAAGTAAACAAGCCTTCATTAGTTAAGTTTTTGATAATTGTCGTGAGTTTTGTTGGTCACTATTTATATACTCGCATGCCAAATAAATCCAGGGCCGACCAACAAAATGCATGGAAATAATCACAAATAAGATATAGGGCCTACAGGTCATGTTGACGTGCATGTGTCTATCTAGTGATGACGTCCTCTCTTGTGCAAGTCTCATCATTGATTATGCAGTTATGTGTTACAGTAACAAAGAAAGCTTCTCTTCAAAGCTGACTAGTTTGGAGTATTGTGGTACTCATTTTGAGAACCCCTACCAACCATACATACAAACACGTACAAGAGATCTATTGCTCGTAATGCCTGAGGATCACAACAAGCCCCGTTCTCTAGACTGCATTTTTCTAACCTGCAGGACTAGGAGAACCATCTCTACATAACAGCGTCACATGACGGGGCATGTCGTAACTGCAGGACTGGGAGAACCATCTCTACATAACAGCAGCGTTGATTATCCTCTTCGCACACCGGACATGCACATATGTGCTCAGTTCTCCGCTTCAGTAAATCTCTCAAGGCATACCTGTTGATGGTTCCGGTTCTTTGTTGGTTCACTGCTCTTTTTTAAATCTGTGTTAGGTGTTCTCTTCGGCTCACGCCTATCCTCACTACCAAATCGTGCATACTACTATTACTACATACACACTACTATTACATTACAAACACTACTATTACATTACAAACACTACTATTACATTACAAACACCACTATTACATTACAAACACTACTATTACATTACAAACACCACTATTACATTACAAACACCACTATTACATTACAAACACCACTATTACATTACAAACACCACTATTACCATACACAAATCACTAACACAACATACACATCACTGTTACTTAATGTACGCCACTATCTTGTTCTTGTGCACATTTCTTGTTCCCGTGACAGTTATGCACATTTCTTGTTCCCGTGACAGATGTGCAAATTTCTTGTTCCCGTGACAGATGTGCACATTTCTTGTTCCCGTGATAGTTGTGCACATTTCCTGTTCCCGTGACAGATGTACACATTTCTTGTTCCCGTGACAGTTGTGCACATTTCTTGTTCCCGTGACAGATGTGCAGACACAAAAATCTAAAAAACAATTAATTTCGCGCAAACTCTAAAATTATTCCTGTAGCGAATGAGTTTATAACAAAGAAAACATGACTCCTATTATAATCTGATTAATATAATCAAAGGTCTATTCGGTAGACTTACGCAGAAATATGTGGGACAGAAGGCAAATAACAACTACCACCAAACGTATAATTTACTAGGCAGCAGTAATATCACTTCATTATGTCTGTGTAACGTGGACATTATACGACAAACACGCTAGGATACAACCTTGTCCACATAGGATGTCTTCGTAATATACTTGACATCCAATTTGTGGGATAAAATACCTGACAGTGAGGTACTTTTCAGTTCTCAATCTGCCAGCATACGCATAATGTTCATGAAAACAGACACATGGGACAAGTCACGTGGTGCGCTATGAAAGATCTCCTACCAAAACAACTGATACATGGAGAACTCGAAACTGGCGTCGGCAAAGTTAGAGAACATAAGCATTTTATAGACACTCTTATAGCATCGCTGACTCTCCATAGACAACACAAGTAATCATAAGTCATTAAATTTTACTGATCACAGGATACACACATGATAATACACGCAAATCGACGTTTCTACCAAAAGGCCTTTATCAAGAACACATTCACGGGTTTGGATATGACGTAAATAGAGACGGAAACGTGCTGAAGATTTGATCTCAGACATCCCTCGTGTCTAAATGTGTAAAAAAGAAATCTGTGCTTTGAATGTGCAGCAATTAAATGTAGACATTTTAGAAATGATCATATAACCTAATCTAGATAACACACTCAACGTGACACACCACGTGACTTAACTAGATGCAGATATGAGTTTATGCTCAATATTATCCCACTATCGGGAGATTATCCCGCCAGGGACGTTCTCACTATCAAGAAATTATCAGGCCTGGAATGTTTCGCTTGATTACAAATATTCCCCATGTCAATATTATGGTTACATCACGGCCGTAGGTCCTATACGATAGAGGACGTGTTAGTCATTTATAAACGCGCTATTAACTTTATTATTTTGTATTACTTATTGTTATTATTATTATTATGGTTGAGTTTTGGTCATCGTCGATTACGACGGACTAACACCATGATAGAGGATCACCCCGGAGATACAAGATGGTGTACGGCAGACCCGGGGATAAGGGACGGAAAATCCCCTCCCCCTTTCCAGCATATCTAACCGGACTTTTAGCACTAGGAGCTTAGTCAAAAGGTCGTCGATTACCCCCTCCCCTAATTTTTTTTCAAAAAGGTCTTTAAACTCCCCGTCAAACAGTGAAATTTACACACAAAAACCGACAAATGACGTTTCCAATATTTATTTTTGTAGGTAAAACCCTCTCCTAAGGTACTTATATATACGGACTTAGTTTATAGTGTTCGACCCCCGCCCCATTTAGCAAATCGTAACCTGACTTTTAGTACTAGAAACTTAGCCACACTATAGGTACCCCCATCACCAACCTCCCGTTAGAGATTTTCAAATAGAGAAATAACCACACGAAAACACACGGACATTTTTTGTAAGGTATAAGGAAGCCATCAAAAGGTAAACGTATCTACGGGCCTGGAGGATTGAGAGGCTCAAGCATGACTAAATGCAATACTCACCGATGCAGTAGTGGTAATATTACCTGAACCAACACTGCTATTTCCATTATTTTTCATGGTCCCAGTAGCAAGTCATAGAAAGGAAAAGGTAGGTTCCATGGCAGAAACCTGCCGTCGGGGATGTAGATAATCTCTTTATGTACTAACCGCAGCAACTATTAGATGAGGTGGTCAGTTCCCTTCCTTGCCGTCTTAAACTCCTGTGTCAGGTGCTCATATACATTTGAGTCGACTCGAGGAGTGGTCATGTCGAGCGAGAAGTCAAAACTCGGATTTTATGTGTGGTTTCGAACCTGGCACGATGTAACCCGGTGATATCAAGCAAGCTGACTATGAACTAGACTACAGACAGTGCTCCGTCGCAAGCTGACTATGAACTAGACTACAGACAGTGCTCCGTCGCAAGCTGACTATGAACTAGACTACAGACAGTGCTCCGTCGCAAGCTGACTATGAACTAGACTACAGACAGTGCTCCGTCGCAAGCTGACTATGAACTAGACTACAGACAGTGCTCCGTCGCAAGCTGACTATGAACTAGACTACAGACAGTGCTCCGTCGCAAGCTGACTATGAACTAGACTACAGACAGTGCTCCGTCGCAAGCTGACTATGAACTAGACTACAGACAGTGCTCCGTCGCAAGCTGACTATGAACTAGACTACAGACAGTGCTCCGTCGCAAGCTGACTATGAACTAGACTAGAGTGTTCCGTCACAAGTCGATGAATACAAGATGTTATGTAATCGAAAGTATAAGGGAGATGAGATAACTAATACATTAATATTAGATATGGTAAAGTCTGCTCAATGTCGTATCTAATATTAGATATGAAAAGTATAGTAAAGTCATTTGGATACATGATCCCGTACGGGGCCTAGTCTTGCTGAGTCCCGCAGACATTATAAGCCTCACAGTAGCCCGTGCGATGCTTTTTTTTCCAATGGGAAGTAACCGTCTGAGTATTTATTCGATTTTTTTCCAATGGGAAGTAACCGTCTGAGTATTTATTCCATTTTTTTTCCAATGGGAAGTAACTGTATAAGTCGCTGGTGCTTTCTGTTGTGTTGTATGGTTGTGAGAGTTGGACACTCACTGCGGACATGGAGAGAAGATTACAGGCTTTCGAGTACTAATGCTACAGACGAATTCTACGAATTTCCTATAGGGAACATACCAATGTGTACGTAAGAAATAAAGTAGAGATGTGTGCAGGTGTTCAGGAGCCATTGCTTTCAATAGTGAAACGACGAAAACTAGCATGGTTCGGACATGTATGCAGGCACGATTCATTGTCAAAAACAATACTGAAGGGAACTGTCGAGGATGGAAGAAGCAGAGGAGGACAAATAAAGACATGGACAGACAACATCAAGGAATGGACAGGACACGATATTTCTACGCTCCTCCGCATCGCTGAGGATAGAATTCGCTGGAGGACTCTGTGTGCTGAAACATCCAATGTGGTACCCCTACGACCCTGAAGGATTATGGGTTTATTGATTGATTGAACCGTCTGATTGAGTTATCCAAAATGGCCACCGTTACCTTACTCCATGATATGCAAGTATTTGGCGTTAAAGATGAATCTGTAAATGATCATGATGTTGAGGAGAGCGGTAGCCTAGTTGATAGTCAGCTTTGCTTTCTATCACTGGGTTACAGCGCCTAGTTGATAGTCAACTTGCTTTCTATCACTGGGTTACAGCGCCTAGTTGATAGTCAACTTGCTTTCTATCACTGGGTTACAGCGCCTAGTTGATAGCTTGCTTTCTATCACTGGGTTACAGCGCCTAGTTGATAGCTTGCTTTCTATCACTGGGTTACAGCGCCTAGTTGATAGTCAACTTGCTTTCTATCACTGGGTTACAGCGTGCCATCGTGTCGAAGCCATGCCTGGACAAACAAATCCCGGGTTGTGATTTCTCACTTGACACTACCACTCCTCCAGTCCTGTTAGGGAAGGTAAAAGACAGCAAGGAAGGGAACTGGCCACCGTACTTAATAGTTGCTGCAGCTTAGTACATGAGTTCTCTTTATCGCTGACGGCAGATGCCATGGGACCTACATTTACTTTTTTACCCGAATGTTAGTGTGTATGCGAGGGAGTTGTAAGGGTAGTCAGGTATATACATAAGCCAGGGTGGGGGTTAAGGGTAGGCAGGTATATACATAAGCCAGGGTGGGGGTGTAAGGGTAGGCAGGTATATACATAAGCCAGGGTGGGGGTAAAATTTAAGTGCTGGGCTGCTTCTCTAGCACTAAAATATGGTCAGTCTGAGTACGGGATGGGAAATATTATACTGCAGGTTCATATCTTGTCATACAGATGTTTCCCAGATGTGAAATCCACAAAATATCACTTTATCTTGTCATACAGATGTTTCCCAGATGTGAAATCCACAAAATATCACTTTATCTTGTCATACAGATGTTTCCCAGATGTGAAATCCACAAAATATCACTTTATCTTGTCATACAGATGTTTCCCAGATGTGAAATCCACAAAATATCACTTTATCTTGTCATACAGATGTTTCCCAGATGTGAAATCCACAAAATATCACTTTATCTTGTCATACAGATGTTTCCCAGATGTGAAATCCACAAAATATCACTTTCTTATCTTGTCAGGACACTGGAAGTTGAAGAGTGATCAACGCAGAAGCACATACTAAAGTGTCAGATTTCAGTGTCTGAGATGAATTGCAACCAAGCCGTCCATGATATTTGGCCAGCAAACGTACAACTGTACCTCTCGATCACTATGCACTCAGGGCCGAATTTAGATTTGTTACGGCTCTAAGCTTTTCGGACGTGCAGCATTGGGACAAATAATGCTGCAATATATTTAAGTATATATGACAATTGTTCAGGAAAGTGGGGGGGGGGGCGCCTGATATAGCATATACGTAAATCCTGCACTGTATGCATCACGAGGAACTATTTTATGACAGGCCTTGCAGCGTTCATCATATGTTGACATACTTTCACCAACTCCTAGCTCTCTGTGAAGTGGTACCACTCAGACTAAGGTCCATCATATGTCTACATATACAAACTAAGGTCCATCATATGTCTACATATGCAAACTAAGGTCCATCATGTCTACATATACAAACTAAGGTCCATCATATGTCTACATATGCAAACTAAGGTCCATCATGTCTACATATACAAACTAAGGTCCATCATATGTCTACATATACAAACTAAGGTTCATCATATGTCTACATATGCAAACTTTTGCACCTGACAAAAAAAACCACTAATCTTATATCTCGTGTTTGACCCTCTCTTAAAATCTACTTTCTCACAAAACCATTCCATTATCATCAGAACATCACTAATTTCTCGCTCTCTCTCTCTCTCAATTATGGTTAGCGCATGTTTACACCATACCTTAGCTAACTACTTCTCTATTTATGTCACTACCTTCTACTCTTCACACTATGGGGATATTATTGACTATGGAAAGCTAGGTGGAAGGGGGTTATAACAATGATAATCTCAGTATCAACAAGATAACAATAACAAAATAAAACAACTTGCTACAGTAAAGAGAATTGTACTTACATAAAATACAGGTTTTTAAAAAAATGTTCCATTAAGACACGACGGACTATCACTAAAACTATGGGGTTATAATGACCAAACAAGAAAACACAAATTACAATATACAAAACATTTTCAACATTTCAGCCAAAAGGTCTTTATCAAGATACGTACAAAACATCAAAAAACGAGAAATGAAAATTATCACAACACACAAAGACGTGTCCAACCGAAATGTGGAAGTGAGATGCCGGAAGGACAGAAATTACATTAAAAAAACGTAAATATGGGCAGAAACAAAAAGATGATGTAAATGACAGAACAAAATGAAAAAGACCAAACCAACCCAGTACTAGACAGACAACAGAGTGGTCGGAATTTAGTCAAAAAGGCTTGAAGGTGCCCAATTAAAAAATAAAACAATTTTCTAGAGCATACATACATCTATTATCGGTGGCGCAGGATCTGATGGCAGTGACCTGAATATCAAGAGCAACATGATGACCATCACCGTTGAAGTGTGTGGCAACAGGAGTAGGTGTTCTGTGCTTGATGGTATAAAGATGATTACAAAAGCGGTCGCTCAATCTTAAGCCGGTTTCCTTGATGTACTGCTTACAACAGTGTTTACATATGATCACGTAAATAACATTACAGGATTCACATGTAAAGGCCACATCGATGGAGAAAGTGGCCATGGTAAATGAAATAGAGCGCATCTGAACCACATAAGGACATGTATAGCACCGCTACATGAGCAACGAACAGTACCAATATGATCGTGAACAGAAGACTTAAGGTGGCTATGGACCAAGCTGTAAAGATGTTAATGTTATCTTGATCCTTACAGTAAAGAAACAAATTATGAACTCACAGTAAATAGACCTACATTTCTCTGAAATTATTCGTACAGCAAAGTTAAAATTGAAATGCTTTCACATCAGTCCAGATAAACCAGTGGGAATAATTACTATCTGCATGATAGTAATATTTTGTCTTCATGACATTCTCCAGTGTCTTTTGTCTGCATGACATTGTGCAACCAAACAAGTCAGAAGGATCAATGATGGTGAAATATTTGGTAATTACAGCATGACATCTGACAATGATGACATGACACTCCCACATTGTTGACATGACATTTGGTAATTATGACATGACATCATGTTAAGAATACATGTTTATAAATAAATAAATGACAAAAAAATGTTTTGTACTTTATTCTGTAGAAGTATGCATCACAAAAGTCCCAGTGAATGAAAAATATTGGACAAATAGACAGATATTTAGTATGTACATATCACAGGTAACTGCTGTAGTGCCTGACTGTTCATCAACAAAACAGCAACATTCAAATATCATTAGAGTGCATGTCAATATAGATATATCACTTAACTAAATCATGGTGGGGGCGCCGGCTACTGACCCTAAAAGGTGTGTCCACAGGTGGCGGATGGTTGTTGGCCTCCATATATATCCATAAACGGAGTTCCAGCTGCAATTAAGCAGCTGCGGACCAAAACGGTGCTGCTGCCTACCAGGACGCTGTGGGATATCAGGAGGCGCTGATATCCCCACAGAAATACCCCATGTGTCTAATGATGGGCAGCTTCATGCGAGCATGAATAACTATAAGCTCATACTGCTGGCATGGGGTTATTAACTCCAAGTCAGGAGTGTGGATTTTTGGGGGGAGGGTGGATTTTTTTTTTCTTCCAAAATTGCTGCCTTGTAATCACCATCGGGAGATGGAAAGGCTAGGGGAGACAACCCAGACTGAAAAATCAAAACCCAGCCTGCCGAAGGCGGAGTGTGTTAGCCAGCAATGACGCAGATACTGGGATAAATTAGGGCACACACACTTTACAGAAATGTGGAAACTTAACTAAACAGCATTGCAGAGCATACTTATCTCCTACCGACATTCACAAATAACTAAGACACTGACATTCACAAATAACTGAGACATTGACTGTGTCTAATTTTGTTATATAATGGAACATGTGACCATGTTAATTTAAAAAGTGATGATTCTGTGCTCAATACATCTAATAGCAACATACAAGTAGAAGGCAGTCAATGGATGCAGACTCAGAGATGGTCTTTAATAAGTAGGAGAAGGCAATGAATAGACAGAGCAAGTCTCTAACAAGTGTAGTGATACAACTGGGTAGAGGAATGCCATTAATTGACTGGCATTAGAACACAGTGACCAAATATAAACCATTTCCACTCTCTTTCAAAACCCACACAATCATATACTGTACATACAGAACATAAACCCCTGAAGCCATACTTCAGGACAGCCCAACATACAAAGAGTAGAGACAGTGAGTCCGGACAGAGGATACAGATTTGAGGCAAAAACTATGGGGGCAGCTGCTCTGACCTGGAGAGGACAGTAGACTTCAACTTGATGGCAGGCCTGACTACCAAACATGACCGCAGATAATGAATGCAAATGATATATTGTATACAGATGATTTTGTCAGCAGAGAAAGTTTTGTCATCTGCAGGAATATGCTTGAGAAATTGTCTGCCATGTTATATAAACAAATCAAGGCATGAGAATGGAGATAGAAAAAGTGATGGTGTCACTGTCTGGTGGGCTTGAATGTCAACACACACACACACGCAGTAATACTTTCACTATTTACCAGAGAATGCTGTGTTGGATGACTGATGCACTGTACAACACAGTTCTCATAAGGAATGTTCTCTGTGCAATTATGCTAGAGTTTAATCAATAATCTTGTCTGTGACAATAATCTTGTCTGTGACAATAATCTTGCCTGTGACTATAATCTTGCATGTGACAATAATCTTGCCTGTGACAATAATCTTGCCTGTGACAATAATCTTGCCTGTGACTATAATTTTGTCTGACAATAATCTTGCCTGTGACAATAATCTTGCCTGTGACTATAATTTTGTCTGTGACAATAATCTTGCCTGTGACAATAATCTTGCCTGTGACTATAATTTTGTCTGACAATAATCTTGCCTGTGACTATAATTTTGTCTGACAATAATCTTGCCTGTGACTATAATTTTGTCTGACAATAATCTTGCCTGTGACTATAATCTTGCCTGTGACTATAATCTTGCCTGTGACAATAATCTTGCCTGTGACAATAATCTTGCCTGTGACAATAACCTTGCCTGTGACTATAATCTTGCCCGTGACTATAATTTTGTCTGTGACAATAATACAATAATCTTGCCCGTGACTATAATTTTGTCTGTGACTATAGAGATGTCACTGAAGTCCACATTGTGGGTCTGCCTTGCTGAAAGTCTCCTCGTCCCTCCACCATCAACTGTTGCTTGTATTCACACAGAGAGTTTAGGCTCAGTGGCTGCCAGGAAGACTCCAACTGTGAGTTCACGGTGGAAGCATCTTTTCTTCTTCTATGATGTAAGACATCTGCAGGAACAGAATTACACACTACATCACATCGATTATTTCCAAGCCTTCAATAGAACATGACAAATATAAGCCTAGAATAGAACATGACAAATATAAACCTCAATAGAACACGACAAATATAAGAAACTCTCCCTATAACCTAAATGGCTGTGCATCTTGTTTGAGAGTGTCATGTACAGAATATAACGAGCACAAAATCTAGGAATGCAGACCTGAAACACAGGTCCTACAGTGATTTCTTCATATGAATATTATAGATGTGCAAACTGCTGCTTTATCCAGACAGAACAAGACACATCTGAGAGAAGACAGCACATACAAGAAGAGGGAAAGACAGCACATACAAGAAGAGGGAAAGACAGCACATACAAGAAGAGGGAAAGACAGCACATACAAGAAGAAGGAAAGACAGCACATACAAGAAGAAGGAATGACTCCAGTAAATCAAACTACAAGCAGATGGAAGGATAAATAGAGATAATCAAATAATAAAATCAACCTGCAACCTTGAAATCTCCATTGAAATGTTAAACAGGCATGGAGGACTGCCTTATTTTACTTGGGTTTCCCCATATGTACCTTGTCCCTCTTAGCTAAGTCACCTGCTGAAAGCATCACTCATTACATACTTTATCCCACTCAGCTAAGTGGCATGCCACCTGCTGGGAGTACCACTCATAGCATGTGGGTCTCACCAATGGCCCACTAGACAAACCACCCATGCAACAGAAAACCTTAGTAGATGACATGCCGTTATATTGAGGTTATCTTCTTTTAGAAGCTTCATGGCACGCCATCTATACAATTATGCCATGAAGGTGAATCGGGTTTATAGACATTTGTTTCATTGTATTTTAAATAAAATAATAACGAATCGTGGCTTGAATCATGAATTATTGGTTTATTTAGTTTCACAGAAGTGAATATACAGAATGCCGTGTTGGTTTGGGGAATTGTAGAGGTTTGATATCGAATATGGTGAAGTGGCACCACCAAATATGACCCTAGGCAGAGCTTCCAAAAATGACTTTACTGCAAATCTACATGTTTTATACAGTTCCCCCAGCAATATTTTGATAATTTCGCAATGAAAGAACATAAATACAACAGATTTGCGTGTGATTTACAGTGTACATTGCTGCCAAAAAATTATACAAGGAAGATACATTATTTTTTAGTAATTTTTTTCGATTTATTTGTTTTAAAATATAGGTGTTTTTGTGAAAAATGTCTTTTACCACTTTCTCATACGTCTGGTATCACACACACACGTACATAAATTACACCAATATATGCATAATTCAATTCTTTATTTATATGTGCAAATATTATTTAAATATCTCTAACAATCGAAAAGTTATGACGTTTTCAAAACAGCCACCAACAATAACGCAAATTCTCAAAAAAGAATCCGGCAGGCAGGAGGTAACAATTTTCGACTGATGCATGACTGTTAAAGACCATGTTTGACATTGGTAGCAGTGTTGGTGTAAAAATTGTAGATATTATCTGTCTGTTGATGTCCATCTCGATCTTTGTGTAGCGAGTTAATGGTGATAGTTGAAAGACTATTCTAGTGAGACAAGCTCAAAATCTAACATGAACCCAGAAAAGGTTTACCTCCTATATCATCTGACATTTAAATATAGCACATGACATGACATGACAATGGCATACCCTCCAGTAACTTCTTTGCGCTCTTCTCTGGCACAGACTTCCCAGCTATGACTGGTGATGACCGTAGTGGTTTATCTCGACTATGGCTGGAAGATGAGACATAAGTGTTTCCCAAACTCTTGTCCAGATACAGTCTGGTCATAAAAGCACCCGTAGTTTTGGCTTCTTCCTCAGTGAGAAAGTGATACCTGAGAAAACAACTTGAAAAGTTCAGCACACCTCTTACGTACTGTTCTCATAGAACACTTTCTCTCATGTAATGTTCTCATAGAACACTTTCTCTCATGTAATGTTCTCATAGAACACATTCTCTCATGTAATGTTCTCATAGAACACATTCTCTCATGTAATGTTCTCATAGAACACATTCTCTCATGTAATGTTCTCATAAAACACATTCTCTCATGTAATGTTCTCATAGAACACATTCTCTCATGTAATGTTCTCATAGAACACATTCTCTCATGTAATGTTCTCATAGAACACATTCTCTCATGTAATGTTCTCATAGAACACATTCTCTCATGTAATGTTCTCATAGAATACATTCTCTCATGTAATGTTCTCATAGAACACATTCTCTCATGTAATGTTCTCATAGAACACATTCTCTCATGTAATGTTCTCATAGAACACATTCTCTCATGTAATGTTCTCATAGAACACATTCTCTCATGTAATGTTCTCATAGAACACATTCTCTCATGTAATGTTCTCATAGAATGCATTCTGTTGTGTAATGTTCTCATAGAACACATTCTCTCGTGTAATGTTCTCATAGAACACATTCTCTCATGTAATGTTCTCATAGAACACATTCTCTCATGTAATGTTCTCATAGAACACATTCTCTCATGTAATGTTCTCATAGAACACATTCTCTCATGTAATGTTCTCATAGAACACATTCTGTTGTGTAATGTTCTCATAGAACACATTCTCTCATGTAATGTTCTCATAGAACACATTCTCTCATGTAATGTTCTCATAGAACACATTCTCTCATGTAATGTTCTCATAGAACACATTCTCTCATGTAATGTTCTCTTAGAACACATTCTCTCATGTAATGTTCTCATAGAACACTTTCTCTCATGTAATGTTCTCATAGAACACATTCTCTCATGTAATGTTCTCATAGAACACATTCTCTCATGTAATGTTCTCATAGAACACATTCTCTCATGTAATGTTCTCATAGAACACATTCTCTCATGTAATGTTCTCATAGAACACATTCTCTCATGTAATGTTCTCATAGAACACATTCTCTCATGTAATGTTCTCATAGAACACATTCTGTTGTGTAATGTTCTCATAGAATGCATTCTGTTGTGTAATGTTCTCATAGAACACATTCTCTCATGTAATGTTCTCATAGAATGCATTCTGTTGTGTAATGTTCTCATAGAACACATTCTCTCGTGTAATGTTCTCATAGAACACATTCTCTCATGTAATGTTCTCATAGAACACATTCTCTCGTGTAATGTTCTCATAGAACACATTCTCTCATGTAATGTTCTCATAGAATGCATTCTGTTGTGTAATGTTCTCATAGAACACATTCTCTCGTGTAATGTTCTCATAGAACACATTCTCTCGTGTAATGTTCTCATAGAACACATTCTCTCGTGTAATGTTCTCATAGAACACATTCTGTTGTGTAATGTTCTCATAGAATGCATTCTGTTGTGTAATGTTCTCATAGAACACATCAGTACACCTCTTATGTAATGTTCTCAAAATTAACTGTCATTTCGAACACTATATTAAATATTGTGATCTCTTTCATATAATATCACATCAGACTCGACATAAGATCACATTAGACTAGACACAACACATTACACTTTCCATTTTGTCTGATATCCTCCAGTATTTTGGTTATTTATATGTTTCTCCAGGGTGGCGCCCCTATGACCCTGAGGTCTCCAGTGTGACACCCCTGATGTCTCCAATGTGGCACCCCTGGTGTCTTCAGTGTGGCACCTCTGACTGGTTATAGGTTTTATTATTATTATCTAGATCTTAATTCTTGAAAAAGCCATCCCTTTGGTATTCATACCCACGGCATTTCAGTGCATTATCGTAAGGAGTGTCTCATTTGTTGGTCAGTGGTATTACTCTTGTGCTTTCTGGCGCCACAAGGCACAGAGGACCTCTGATCTTACAGGTTGGGCCCTTTTGAGGTATAAGGTCTGGTGCTACTCCTGCCTGCTGAACCATCACAGGTTTAGCATCATGATGTTTCAGTGCAGATAGATATTTCATGTTTGACAATGCATGACATTCTAGATGTTGTGCACCTTCTGGTTTGATAGTGCATGACATTCTGGTCGCTGTGTGCCTTCTGGTACAATAGTGCATGATATTCCAGTTGCTATTGTGTCCAATGTCTGCAGATTAAAATGATATATGGACATGCAATCTAATCTTTAATAATCAGAAGTCAGACATAATCAATGTTGAGGTTATACCGTCTCCCACTTGTTTATGTGGGAGTACCCAGATTTCAGTAATCAAATATGTTGAGGTTATACCGTCTCCCACTTTTTTATGTGGGAGTACCCAGATTTCAGTAATCAAATATGTTGAGGTTATACCGTCTCCACTTGTTTATGTGGAGTACCCAGATTTCAGTAATCAAATATGTTGAGGTTATACGTCTCCACTTGTTTATGTGGAGTACCCCAGATTTCATTAATCAAATATGTTGAGGTTATACAGTCTCCACTTGTTTATGTGGAGTACCCAGATTTCATTAACCAAATTACTATGATATACAGATTGAAGTCACAAGTTTGTTAAACTCACTTAAGTTCCTTCCTGGATGACTGATATGTTTTATTTGATTGGTAGCTTTTCTCCTGCAAGCTATGATTGACATTGGAGTTGGAGGATAAGATACACTGATCCCCTGTGTCTTGATGTACATCACTTTTCTCCTTGTGATCACAAACTTGTGCATCTCCCAGGTTGTCTGCTAACAGCTTATTAGTCAGCCACCTCATGTATGATTTATCTGTATGTATCTACAGGTATAAAAAAAAACCATTACATTAGTAAACAAAATATTTTTTGTCGTTGCATCAGTATTAAAAAATATGGGATGTATAATCTCGTAAAAATGTTGGCAATTTAGAAAACATAAATCTAGCAGCTCTTTATTCACTATTTCAGGAAAGCATTATAATTGTACTATAGAAAAATGGTTATACTGGCTATAGAAACTTAAAAATAAAGTACAAATATTGAGTTTGATATTTAAAATTACGTGTGAAAACTCACTAGAAATAATTTAGCCAGGAAATAATTTCGTCTGTGCAATTTTACTACCCTTTTACTCACTGTAGACTGGTACAAGTTCAGAAGCTCTATTGCAATTTGTCACTAATTTCAACACACACAAAATGGATATTAGCAGTGATTCTTCACAAAGCAGCTGTTAATCTAGTGAATCTGGTGTTTGGTTTAGCACATGGGTAGTTATGAATTTGATAAAACCATTAATTAGGCTGGGGTATAGGGTTTACTTTGATAATTTTTATTGTATGCAGGTGTACAAGAACCACTGCTTTAAATAGTGAAACAATGAAAACTTGCTTGGTTTGGACATGTATGCAGACATGATTCCTTGTCAAAAACAATACCGCAGGGAACCGTCAAAGGGGAAAGAAGCAGAGGAAGGCAAATAAAGACATGGACAGACAACATCAAGAAATGGACAGGACAAGATATTTCCACACTCATCCACATCGCTGAGGATAGAATTCGCTGGAGGACTCTGTGTGCTGAAGCATCCACTGTGGTACCCCTATGACCCTGAAGGGTTACGGGTTATTGATTGATTATGAAGACCATCATTCTGGTCTACTGTATGATTCTATGGCAAATCAAGACATTCAGGAGTCTCATTGATATTATCAATTTGAGACAGTTTGAAGCAAGCTGTATTGTTTCTGTAGTTGAATCACACACAAAAAGTTTGCATCTAAGCTCGTGATAATTTTTGTGAGAGTTTAGTGTGAGATAGTTTGCACAGTCCATATCTGCTACTGAACCGATCGCACATCCCAACACAGCAAACTTGTTTACTGGTAAATGGGTGGACTGCAAGGGCCTTTCAACATGCTCAATGCCCTGATATGAATTTTCGTTTGATTTATACTCAGCTACTTGGTTGGGTAGGTAAGTAGATAGGTAGATAGATAATTGAGCAACTTACAGAATCTGTGTAGGTGAGTAGGTAGTAACTTACAGAATCTGTGTAGGTGAGTAGGTAGTAACTTACAGAATCTGTGTCCTGAAGTTGTGGCAGAAACTTGTTGATAACATCGACATCATCATCATTGCTGGCATATGACAGAGGGTTGTTGTAGAGGAGAATTCTGCTTCTGTTTTGGTTGGTGAGTGAGGAACGGTACATCAATTGTGTTTTGTGATGAATCAATCGAACATCATGATGCTTGGACTGGTCAATCAGAAGATTCAGGTCAGGAACCTGGCAGAGCATATCATGTGATGGTAAAAGTTATATGATGTTGATGATGTTCCTTCTTCACAAACGAAGATGAGCATGGCATGAAAAAACAATAAAATGTGCATAAAGAATTATATAGAGAGAACAAGTGAGGATAGAGGTAAACAGAGCACATGTGAATATACTATCATATACAAAGGATTGAAATGTACAAAGAGATAAATAAATGTACTCACATCTTCTGTCTGGGTGAAACTTCTAAAGACAGGGTTCCTGAACTTGTTCAAGCCTTGCCTAACATGAGCACCAAAAGTCTCCTGTAAACAGAAAATCCACAGATTCAACAACTCCTAAATTGATTCTTATTGGTTGCTTAGTTCACTGGTTCTCACTCAACATGAGCCATATGGCCGCAGATACATACAGGGAAGCAGCGACGAACAATTTTTTTAATTGGTGACAACAGGAAAATAACTTTGAACAATAAACAACAAGATGTATAGGAATAAAGTTTACATAGCCCGATTAATTTATGCACAGAAAGACAATGGCATTTTTTAATTTGGTTGAAATAGGCACCAGGGGAAGCTACAGAAAAAGATTTGTCAAAAAGGGGGACCAGTCTTTAAAATGTTTGAGAACTGTTGGTTTAGTGCTACAACTATTCCATATCGAATATGTTCTCTGTGATTGTCTGTTTGACAAGTTTCTAACAGTACTCTAAACCAACTAAACAAATACACATTGGACATCATGGGCATGGAACAGGTAAGGTGGGTGGGATTCTGTGAAACCATAACAGATGACGGTCATAATATCTGGTATAGCAGAGATAAAGCATAACACCAACATGGAGTGGGATTTATAGTTGACAAAGAGAAAATTAACTCTATCATTAGCTGCACCCCTATAAACAGCAGACTCATAACAACGACCATGATATGGGGCTAATGACAATCTTTTTCAGCAGCAGACATTAGTAGCGACCATGATATGGGGCTAATGACAATCAAAAATAACATGACAGTACTAGCTAGGACAGTACTACTACTACTTATAATATGACAGTACTAGAGGGTTAGTACACATGATAGTGTTAGTTGACTAGCAATACAGAATATAATGATACCTTTAAGTCCTGTGGAAATTTTTGGTCAGCTTGAATGAGCTTGTTAAGAGAATTTGACCACAGTGCTGTCCATATCTGACTCGCACTCATTTGACCTAACGATGGAAACATGTACTTCAACTGATCATTGGCCACACACACCATTCCATCTGTTACTAAGACATACCATCAATTCTATATACCACCAAGACATGCCATCAATTCTATCTATTACCAGACATACCATCAATTCTATTTATTACCAGACATACCATCAATTCTATATACCACCAGACATACCATCAATTCTATATACCACCAGACATACCATCAATTCTATATACCACCAGACATACCATCAATTCTATATACCACCAGACATACCATCAATTCTATATACCACCAGACATACCATCAATTCTATCTATTACCAGACATACCATCAATTCTATCTATTACCAGACATACCATCAATTCTATTTATTACCAGACATACCATCAATTCTATCTATTACCAGACAAACCATCAATTCTATTTATTACCAGACATACCATCAATTATATTTATTACCAGACAAACCATCAATTCTATCTACTACCAGACATACCATGTGGTACTACCAGACATACCATCAATTCTATCTATCAAAGTATACCATTAGTTCTAGCTACTACAAAAGTATAGGTCTACCATTAGTCCTGCCAAGATATTCACACATTCTATATTACCTGCCTGATCAAAACCTTACCTGTCTGATTTGTCAGAACTGATTGCATAGCCTTCTTCTTCTTCTTCTTTTGAGACATCAGACTGGGTCCAGAATGAGCTTGTATTTCCTGGCCCTGAATTGTATCAACATCACCATTATGTATCTCATTGATAGAAGAGTTGACAGGAAGATGAGATTGTTCACAATTCTCATTATCTGTACTTCCAGATGAAGTCTGTGAACTTTTGAACTTTCCTCTCTCTCCATTCTCTCGCAGATTCTTACTAGAGATGCCATCAGTAACTGTGGGAAGAGTTAGATATTTAGATGTCTAATTGGCAGCTGAAATGATAACAGACATATAATATTACATATCAGACAGTACAGAACAGACATCCAGCAATAAGTCTGAGAGAGTACAGGACAAATAACATTAACTCATTGGCCACTGGTCATCTTTTATTCGATCCAAGGGAAAAATTATTTCTGACAGAAAATTGGTAAAGCTACAAACACATTTTCTTTTTTCATTGTTGTTATTTATATCCATATAAGGATGGTTCCAATGTCAACATAACTTGTAACATGATTTTTGATGTTTTACGATGCCAACTTTGTCAGTTATTGATAATATTTGAACATATATGCATGTTTTACTAATCAAAAAATGATCAAAATCATTGCACTTGCTTCAGTAATCAATTGATATATCAATCAAGTAACACATTCTTTCCAGAAGATTTGCTTGATCATGGATACTCTATAACAACTCTGTGTACTGGGCAAGCAGGTCTACATTGGCCAGAGACATGCTCATACATTCCTCGATATCGCTGGTCCGTCTTGTTGTGGTCTTCCTCTTGTTTCCTGGTACTCTGGAATCAGACTTTCTATTGCATCATGTATCTTTATAAGCCATGTCCAAGAAAGAAAGTGTAGCTTTTACACAATCATTGCATTTGCTTGAGTTCTCAAAACATGATCACAACCATCTGTTTCAGAGTTATAGCCACCAGAAGATGCAATGTCTCTAGCTTATTACTGGCAACTTACTGATGTATGTTATGATGATGGTCTTGTTGAAGACCTTACTTGAGAGTAGAGTAAGGAGGAGGAGAGCAAGATTTAGGCAGAGATACAAGTGGAAGAGACACATAATGAGAAGGACAAGGTACAGTCTAGCAGAGTATACCACCGAGGGAAGAGATGGGATGTTGCAGCCAAACTTCACTGCACGTGATGATTGTATGTTGTGCATGGTTTTAAAACAAAATGTATGTGGCCAAGTCGATAATGACATATAGGCAAAAGGTCAAGCGAGTTTGACCATGGTTGGCTTTCAGATTGCAGACCAGAATGCTGTATGGGCAATGCTTATAAACACATTGCAATATAAGGCTACACACGTCTACCAATAATAGTTAGCATCACCAAAGTCAGATGTGTCTGGCCAACTAGTGATATGGCTACACAAGTCTACCAATAATAGTTAGCATCACCAAAGTCAGATGTGTCTGGCCAACTAGTGATATGGCTACAGAAGTCTACTGTTCAGTGGAATTAGCAGAAACACTGAAAATATTCATTACCATCAACAAAGTCGGATGTGCCTGGTCATTGATGAAAATAAAATGGTGGCACAGTGCATTTTCATTCTTTGGACAATGGCATCTTGTGGAAAACTTAGTCTGATCATCGTCCTGTTACAAGAGAGATCTAGAGCAGGAGTATGAGAAGAAAAACACACACAGAAATGTAAAAGATGGCTGTTTTGTATTGTTCATCAATCACCAGGTAATGATGATGATGTCCATGTACTGGAAACCCATTTTATGATATTCAGTTCCAGGTATGACCATGTCTACGAGTTCTTAAGTGGTTGATAAGCTTTATGTTGGCCCTAAAGGTCCTTGGACAATTTGAGCATTGCATGATGACTTTCAATGGTGTTTGATTTAACTTTCTAGCTAGCCTCCTCGGTTGAGATGATACATTTCTCTTATTTTAGACAATATTGTGCCTTTTATTATTGCAGAGTACCATGTATAACTCTGTTTCATATATCATGTTCCCTTGTGTCATGGTTGATGTCCAAAGCTTGCAGAGAGACAAGTCCATGTAACACTTGTTTTGTCAAGCATGCACTTCCTCATCTCACAATATGGGAGTATTTTGGTAGACGGTGATTTGCTATACTTACAATGTCCTGCCAAACATCTTGTGACAGATGACCTACCTAGAGATGAACTTATATTGTACAGCCTATGATAGATGGCCTACCTAAATATTACTCTATTGTACAGCCTATCATAGCAGAAAGAAACTCTTTAAGCAAGGAGTACCACAGGGAGGTGTTCTATCCCACCACTCTATTCCTTATATTCATGAATGACATTGACCAAATTATCTCGCGTAAAGTAAATACTGCAATGTATGCAGACGATCTGGCAATATGGTGCAGTGAAGAGAGAGTAGGCACAACAAAAATAAGGTTACAAGAAACTATGGACAATTTGGCCAAGTGGACAGACCAATGGGCCATGTCTATCAATGCCCAAAAAACTACCTATACCATCTTCAGCATGTCCACCAAACCACAGAAAATCCTACTAACCATAAATGGTCAAACATTGCCAAAAGATGAGACACCTACATACCTTGGAGTCACTTTTGATCCAAGACTTACATGGAAACAGCACATAGACAAGTGCCAAACAAAGGTACAATGAGGACAGCACTCCTTAAAAAATTGGCTGGAACAGATTGGGGTGCAAATGGAAAAATTCTAAGTAGAGCATATACAGGTTATGTAAGACCAGCTTTGGAATATGGAATGTCAGCATGGGGGACCGCAGCCAAGAGTAACACCCAAAAGATCTCAAAGATACAAAACCGCAATCTCAGAATTATAACAGGAGGTATGAATACTACCCCAATCACAGAAATAGAAACATGCACAGGTTTGCCATCAATGGAAGAAAGAAGAAATGAAAAAATCCTCACACAGTATGCAAAGTTCAAATGTTTGGAGAGTCATCAAATGAACCAAAGACTAAGCAGACCTACAAAAGAGCGACTCAAAAGAGGTAGCTTTCTACACTCCACCAAACAGCTCCAGAAATCACTCACAGATACAGACCTACAAAACCTAAAACCACTAAACACCTTTAACACATACCCAACATGGGACAGGAAAAACTTCCCAAGAATTATGGACAATATACCAAGCATTATTTCGAAAACAGGAACTAATATACAAGTACTAAAGGAGACAACTAAGAATCACATACAGAAAGCATACCCAAAGGATATATGGAAACATGTATATACAGATGGATCAGCGAAAGAGGCAGTATTAGATGGAGGATCAGGAATATATATAGTAACACCAGATGGAAAAGAAATAGAGAAATCCATACCCACAGGCAAACATTCCACAAATTTCAAAGCAGAAATGGAAGCCATAATAGAGGCAGCCAAAATGCTCATTAATTGCTTGCCGAGTCACAACAGACATGTAGTATTTCTAACGGATGCAAAATCAGTATTGCAGGCATTGAAAGATCCAAAGAACACGAGCATAAATGAACTTTTGGCCTGCTTACTACCCCTCAGCAGTACCACCAAAGAAACAGTACTGCAGTGGATTCCAGGTCACTGTGGCATACCTGGAAATGAAAAAGCTGATCTCCTGGCAAGGAAAGGGGGATCACTGGAACAAATAGAAAATGATAATACGTACTATGAAAGTAAGACCATGTTAAAAGCAGAATATAAGAAAAAGTGGAAGCAAATGCACCCAACTGCAGAACCAAATGACCCCTACCACCAAATGTCACGCAAGGAACAAACCATCATTTTCAGACTACGAACTGGTCACAACAGACTGAGAAGTCACATGTTCCGAAAGCTGAAGATTGGTGAGACAGACCTGTGCAACTGTGGACTGAGCCCAGAGACTGCAGAACACATTCTTCATGCCTGTCAACTCTACCAAGAAGAGAGGGAGAAAATATGGCCTACTAAGACGGCATTGCTTCCAGACTTGAGGGGTTCCATGGATGACCTGAAGCGAATCACACAATTCATTGAAGCTATTGGTGCTGTAACCTGATATCTGACTGAAGCTATTGGTGCTGTAACCTGATATCTGACTGAAGCTATTGGTGCTGTAACCTGATATCTGACTGAAGAACAATGAAGAAGAAGTACAGACTATGAAAGATGCCCTACCTAAATATTACTGTATTGTACAGCCTATGACAGACGACCTACCTAAAGATTGCACAAACTTATCTTGCAGAGCTGCCAATGTGTCTTGTCTGTGTTTCTTCTCCTGGTTGAATTTCTAGTCAATGAAAGAACAGATCTGAGTCAAAGAGAGAACAGATTCTAGTCAAACATGTTTCAACTTTATTATAAAAAATGGCTTCTTTAAGACATTGATCAGTGTGTGTATGTCTACTTATGAAGACCTTCTCATAATTGAAATATCCTTACAGTTAAGTCAAATAATTTATGCTTATGTAATTGTCCAATTTATGAACTGATGCTAAGAGTGGGCAAACTACAAA
Source organism: Meghimatium bilineatum (assembly GCA_034231615.1). Lineage (NCBI taxonomy): Eukaryota > Metazoa > Mollusca > Gastropoda > Stylommatophora > Philomycidae > Meghimatium > Meghimatium bilineatum. The sequence goes on along the minus strand of CM067317.1, from coordinate 1,506,069 downwards.
ATGTGGATCAAATCTGGCCCTCTAAGCCACTTTCACTGGCTTGCCATTTCTATCTAATCTAATCTATCCACGCACCTACCCAACAATCTAATCTATCCACACACCTACCCAACAATCTAATCTATCCACACACCAACCCAACAATCTAATCTATCCACACACCTACCCAACAATCTAATCTATCCACACACCTACCCAACAATCTAATCTATCCACGCACCTACCCAACAATCTAATCTATCCACACACCTACCCAACAATCTAATCTATCCACACACCTACCCAACAATCTAATCTACCTTTCTATCCTAATCTAATCCACCCTAATCATCTAATCTGTTCATTAGATATATCTATCTATATTTATCTGTTCATTTATCAATCTGTCCATCTATCTATATTTATTTATATCTGTCAATCTATCTGTATCTATCCATCTATCTATGCAACCTTGTGTCCTTTGCATGTATCCTTGTATCTATGTGTCCTTTACGGAATATTATCCTCACTACCACTCTGTTAAGTCTCTGGGTTCTGTGCAAGCTGGCTAGCCTCTTCCAGTGTCATATTCAGAAAGTCTTCTATATCCTGTTTACATCATAGTCTTATCTGCCTCTTGTTCTCTGTCTTGAAACTTTTCCCTCCATTATTAATGTTTCGAAACCATGGCTTGCCATGCTGAATTAAAATCGCTATAATGTGAGACCCCATGAGCTGATGAAACATATGACAAGATATCACAGGCAACTTGTATACCACCATTCAAAAAATGCTTCGAATGAATCAAAACATGGACTTGGGGAGATGTCTCTCAGCACTCATTAAAGATGGACATGAAATGTGACAACAGCATTGATGTCCATCTTGGGACAATAGTTTTGATGACATGAATTTTTAACAAGAGTTGTATAGAATATTCCATCTCCCACATCAGTGGACTAACTTAGAGCAAACCAAACATTTGGAGCTTGACCCTAATAGGTTGTCCATGTCTGGTTTGTATATTTCAGACACAAGACAGCTGACTCAATGGGGAAAAAAACATTCACAAACAGCTCGCAGACAGATAATCAGATTGATGCAACAAAAACAACTCTCAGACAGACATGCAAATCTCACATGTATTTACCCCACACAACTCTCAGACAGACATGCAAATCTCACATGTACATACCCCACACAACTCTCAGACAGACATGCAAATCTCACATGTACATACCCCCCACAACTCTCAGACAGAAATGCAAATCTCACATGTACATACCCCACACAACTCTCAGACAGACATGCAAATCTCACATGTACATACCCCCCACAACTCTCAGACAGAAATGCAAATCTCACATGTACATACCCCACACAACTCTCAGACAGACATGCAAATCTCACATGTACATACCCCACACAACTCTCAGACAGACATAAACAAAGACCCACATTTATTGATTGATCTGATCCCGAGGTTGCAAGCTTTTTCTCTTTCTTCCCTGTATCAGGTGCATGTCTTCTTCAGCTGTGTTGTGTCTGTATAAAGGGTGTTAGTGATGGAGGAGTTTGGTGGTAATAATTGTTTTCCTAGGTCGTGTAGTGTAGGGTATCCAATAAGGTGGTGCTTTACTAAGACCCACATAACTACATCTGGAGTATCTAGTTAGACAAGATGCAGAATTCTGTGTCCAGCACTGTTGGCATATGATGATGATGAAAGTGTCCACGTGAGAAAACTGATTTCAAATGGTGCTAGACATTGTTTGAAATCTAGGCATCATAAGAGATCAGTCGACCTGGTGGAGTTGTCTGCAGGTTTATGTATGGCTTGCTGTCACAGAATAAGTCTTCGTGTAGTTCTCCTTGCTGGCATTGAACAAGGTACACTGTAAACATGATCAGTAAAAGTAGCCGGATGATTCGCAGACATAATAGGTGCTTGTTTAGTCACATACGAACTCATAGACAAGCACATTTAAATACATGGGGGCCATCATACACTTACAGAAGTAGTGGCCAACCCAAGACAATCACATACAAATCAGTTACTCAAACAAGTGCTGCAATTTAAATATCTTGCGATCATTTTTACAGCCGATGGAAGAATGAAGAGAGAGCTAGAGATATAAATTAAAAAAGAAAACTACATAATTTATGAACTTACATCAATTTTGAAAGACAAATCTATCCCGATGGAAACCCACAGACAAACCATTAGTTCAGTCTTCATACCAATATTGTGTTGTTAATATCAGACATGGACACTAACTAAGGAACATGAGAGAAAGTTTACTACATGTGAAATGAGATGTCAAAGAAAATCAGCAAACAGAACAAGAAGAGATCATGTGAGAAATGAAGAGATTACAAGAACTGTTGGAACAAGAAGAGATCATGTGAGAAATGAAGAGATTACAAGAACTGTTGGAACAAGAAGAGATCATGTGAGAAATGAAGAGATTACAAGAACTGTTGGAACAAGAAGAGATCATGTGAGAAATGAAGAGATTACAAGAACTGTTGGAACAATGTCTGTGGTTAAATTTATTGAAAAACAGACATTGAAATAGTTCAGCCACTGAATGAGAATGTTCCCTTATTGGCCAGCAACAAGAGCGTACTCAGCATACAACATGAATATGGATTAATTAAACAGCAAGAGGCAGACCAAGAAGGTGGATTGAAGGAGTTACCAACGTTCTGAGACGTCACAATATTATTGTGAATATCAAGCGACCAAACGTGTCATAATATACGCAGAAATATAAACGTGTATAAATATACGCAGAAATATAAACGTGTATAAATATACGCAGAAATATAAACGTGTATAAATATACGCAGAAATATCATAAAACATCATTAATCATCTTGATAGATTCTGTGATCCATTGGAAACCCATTTGCATGTAAAGGGAAACCACCGTGAAAATTGTCAACACACAAAAAATTCTGCCGGCAGCGACACATACCGCAGACAACTATAGAGTGTGTAAGTGCTGGTAACATGTTCGGGCACATCAGAAATGACACAGCAGTGCTAGAGCGGTCAATGTGCTTGGTGTAACTAACTGACCAATCAATAACCGGCTACTTACCTGCCAGTTACACAGGTGGGCTAGTCTCCACAGGTGAAAAATTGGAATGGGAAGGGTATGACATCTTGGGTATGATGTACAAAATGACCTGTACTTGTGCTTCATAGATTATAGTCAAGTATTGGACAAAGTCAAGTCAGAAATGATACAAATGTTAGAAAATGTTGATGGGAAACATCTGAAGATAGTAAGACTGTGTGTATTGCAAACAAACAGCTGCGATGTGGGTTGGCAGTAATGTAGGATAATTGAGGGGGCCGCGTAGCGCAGGTGTTAGCCTACTGGTTTCTCATATGAGTGGTCCTGGGCTCATTCCCCGGGAAATGTTTTTCAGATCACCGAGATGCGACGTCGTGTTGACATGTGCATTTTAAATACCCCTGTGATCGTCGACCCAGTCTTAAATGGGTAGCAGAGCAACTGAAATACTCAACATAATATGCAGACGATAGTAGAACTGCCAAATCATATGACATTGTACTCGGGTTTTCTCACATCTTCTCTGCCACTCTCAACAAAGCAACATATTACCTGTCGAAAGTAGCCCTCAGTTCTAGTTATAATCTCAGAAAGCTGCACATGCATACATGACACCGCGGTCTGGTATCGAACTGTCGATCTCGTTAACGCAATATAATTATCTTAACTACGCTGCCAAGGAGATCATTGTCTAAAAGCTTATATCCGCGCACATATCTCCACGCACATACACACACTGAAGCATACATTGAACAGAAACCAGCGTTACAACAACTGCCAGATATAGACAGACCAGTAGCAGGTGACTTAGAAACTAAGTTCTGGTGTTGGGAAGCTGCCTGATACTGGAAATGCGGGTGGCTGGGGTAACACGGCAAATGTAAAAATGAACGGAAATAGGTATAAGTGTTACCAATGCTATAAACATACTAACATCCAGGCCCATAATTTATGGTTGTCCAAACCCCCTTTTACAACCCCTCCCCCCCCCCAGCAAATATGCACTTTACTTTTAGTGTTAGGAACTTTGCTGAACAATCGGTAAACACCGCTCCCTGTGTGATTTTGTTTCACTAAAATGACTTGAAATAGTGACGACAATTTACACACCAAAAACAGAGGAATAACCTTTTTTTTAATGATAACACCTTCTCCTTCATGTAATCATATCTACGGTCCTGCTAACAAACAAACAGTGACCGGCAACGTTTCAATTGAAAGGCCTTAATCAGAATTTGGAGACAACAGACAAATAATATACTTAACATAGGAAAGCACATAGGCTTATGGTGTGACAATAGTAGGAAGAAGAGATTAAGGTGTGGTAAGAAACATATTTTGGGAAAGTGAATGCTCAAATCTAATAGTGTCCAACAAGATAAGAAGTGACAGACATAACATGAGGAGAGGACAAGATAAGAAGTGACAAACATAACATGAGGAGAGGACAACAAGATAAGAAGTGACAAACATAACATGAGGAGAGGACAACAAGATAAGAAGTGACAAACATAACATGAGGAGAGGACAACAAGATAAGAAGTGACAAACATAACATGAGGAGAGGACAACAAGATAAGAAGTGACAAACATAACATGAGGAGAGGACAACAAGATAAGAAGTGACAAACATAACATGAGGAGAGGACAACAAGATAAGAAGTGACAAACATAACATGAGGAGAGGACAACAAGATAAGAAGTGACAAACATAACATGAGGAGAGGACAACAAGATAAGAAGTGACAAACATAACATGAGGAGAGGACAAGATAAGAAGTGATAGATATAACATGAGGAGAGGACAAGATAAGAAGTGACAAACATAACATGAGGAGAGGACAAGATAAGAAGTGACAGACATAACATGAGGAGAGGACAAGATAAGAAGTGACAAACATAACATGAGGAGAGGACAAGATAAGAAGTGACAGACATAACATGAGGAGAGGACAAGATAAGAAGTGACAGACATAACATGAGGAGAGGACAAGATAAGAAGTGACAGACATAACATGAGGAGAGGACAACACGATAAGAAGTGACAAACATAACATGAGGAGAGGACAAGATAAGAAGTGACAGACATAACATGAGGAGAGGACAACACGATAAGAAGTGACAAACATAACATGAGGAGAGGACAAGATAAGAAGTGACAGACATAACATGAGGAGAGGACAAGATAAGAAGTGACAAACATAACATGAGGAGAGGACAAGATAAGAAGTGACAGACATAACATGAGGAGAGGACAAGATAAGAAGTGACAAACATAACATGAGGAGAGGACAAGATAAGAAGTGACAGACATAACATGAGGAGAGGACAAGATAAGAAGTGACAGACATAACATGAGGAGAGGACAAGATAAGAAGTGACAGACATAACATGAGGAGAGGACAACAAGATAAGAAGTGACAAACATAACATGAGGAGAGGACAACAAGATAAGAAGTGACAGACATAACATGAGGAGAGGACAAGATAAGAAGTGACAGACATAACATGAGGAGAGGACAACAAGATAAGAAGTGACAAACATAACATGAGGAGAGGACAACAAGATAAGAAGTGACAAACATAACATGAGGAGAGGACAAGATAAGAAGTGATAGATATAACATGAGGAGAGGACAAGATAAGAAGTGACAAACATAACATGAGGAGAGGACAAGATAAGAAGTGACAGACATAACATGAGGAGAGGACAAGATAAGAAGTGACAAACATAACATGAGGAGAGGACAAGATAAGAAGTGACAGACATAACATGAGGAGAGGACAAGATAAGAAGTGACAGACATAACATGAGGAGAGGACAAGATAAGAAGTGACAGACATAACATGAGGAGAGGACAACACGATAAGAAGTGACAAACATAACATGAGGAGAGGACAAGATAAGAAGTGACAGACATAACATGAGGAGAGGACAACACGATAAGAAGTGACAAACATAACATGAGGAGAGGACAAGATAAGAAGTGACAGACATAACATGAGGAGAGGACAAGATAAGAAGTGACAAACATAACATGAGGAGAGGACAAGATAAGAAGTGACAGACATAACATGAGGAGAGGACAAGATAAGAAGTGACAAACATAACATGAGGAGAGGACAAGATAAGAAGTGACAGACATAACATGAGGAGAGGACAAGATAAGAAGTGACAGACATAACATGAGGAGAGGACAAGATAAGAAGTGACAGACATAACATGAGGAGAGGACAACACGATAAGAAGTGACAAACATAACATGAGGAGAGGACAAGATAAGAAGTGACAGACATAACATGAGGAGAGGACAAGATAAGAAGTGACAGACATAACATGAGGAGAGGACAAGATAAGAAGTGACAAACATAACATGAGGAGAGGACAAGATAAGAAGTGACAGACATAACATGAGGAGAGGACAAGATAAGAAGTGACAAACATAACATGAGGAGAGGACAAGATAAGAAGTGATAGATATAACATGAGGAGAGGACAAGATAAGAAGTGACAGACATAACATGAGGAGAGGACAAGATAAGAAGTGATAGATATAACATGAGGAGAGGACAAGATAAGAAGTGACAGACATAACATGAGGAGAGGACAAGATAAGAAGTGACAAACATAACATGAGGAGAGGACAAGATAAGAAGTGACAGACATAACATGAGGAGAGGACAACAAGATAAGAAGTGACAAACATAACATGAGGAGAGGACAACAAGATAAGAAGTGACAAACATAACATGAGGAGAGGACAACAAGATAAGAAGTGACAAACATAACATGAGGAGAGGACAACAAGATAAGAAGTGACAAACATAACATGAGGAGAGGACAACAAGATAAGAAGTGACAAACATAACATGAGGAGAGGACAACAAGATAAGAAGTGACAAACATAACATGAGGAGAGGACAACAAGATAAGAAGTGACAAACATAACATGAGGAGAGGACAAGATAAGAAGTGATAGATATAACATGAGGAGAGGACAAGATAAGAAGTGACAAACATAACATGAGGAGAGGACAAGATAAGAAGTGACAGACATAACATGAGGAGAGGACAAGATAAGAAGTGACAAACATAACATGAGGAGAGGACAAGATAAGAAGTGACAGACATAACATGAGGAGAGGACAAGATAAGAAGTGACAGACATAACATGAGGAGAGGACAAGATAAGAAGTGACAGACATAACATGAGGAGAGGACAAGATAAGAAGTGACAGACATAACATGAGGAGAGGACAACACGATAAGAAGTGACAAACATAACATGAGGAGAGGACAAGATAAGAAGTGACAGACATAACATGAGGAGAGGACAAGATAAGAAGTGACAAACATAACATGAGGAGAGGACAAGATAAGAAGTGACAGACATAACATGAGGAGAGGACAAGATAAGAAGTGACAAACATAACATGAGGAGAGGACAAGATAAGAAGTGACAGACATAACATGAGGAGAGGACAAGATAAGAAGTGACAGACATAACATGAGGAGAGGACAAGATAAGAAGTGACAGACATAACATGAGGAGAGGACAACAAGATAAGAAGTGACAAACATAACATGAGGAGAGGACAACAAGATAAGAAGTGACAGACATAACATGAGGAGAGGACAAGATAAGAAGTGACAGACATAACATGAGGAGAGGACAACAAGATAAGAAGTGACAAACATAACATGAGGAGAGGACAACAAGATAAGAAGTGACAAACATAACATGAGGAGAGGACAAGATAAGAAGTGATAGATATAACATGAGGAGAGGACAAGATAAGAAGTGACAAACATAACATGAGGAGAGGACAAGATAAGAAGTGACAGACATAACATGAGGAGAGGACAAGATAAGAAGTGACAAACATAACATGAGGAGAGGACAAGATAAGAAGTGACAGACATAACATGAGGAGAGGACAAGATAAGAAGTGACAGACATAACATGAGGAGAGGACAAGATAAGAAGTGACAGACATAACATGAGGAGAGGACAACACGATAAGAAGTGACAAACATAACATGAGGAGAGGACAAGATAAGAAGTGACAGACATAACATGAGGAGAGGACAACACGATAAGAAGTGACAAACATAACATGAGGAGAGGACAAGATAAGAAGTGACAGACATAACATGAGGAGAGGACAAGATAAGAAGTGACAAACATAACATGAGGAGAGGACAAGATAAGAAGTGACAGACATAACATGAGGAGAGGACAAGATAAGAAGTGACAAACATAACATGAGGAGAGGACAAGATAAGAAGTGACAGACATAACATGAGGAGAGGACAAGATAAGAAGTGACAGACATAACATGAGGAGAGGACAAGATAAGAAGTGACAGACATAACATGAGGAGAGGACAACACGATAAGAAGTGACAAACATAACATGAGGAGAGGACAAGATAAGAAGTGACAGACATAACATGAGGAGAGGACAAGATAAGAAGTGACAGACATAACATGAGGAGAGGACAAGATAAGAAGTGACAAACATAACATGAGGAGAGGACAAGATAAGAAGTGACAGACATAACATGAGGAGAGGACAAGATAAGAAGTGACAAACATAACATGAGGAGAGGACAAGATAAGAAGTGATAGATATAACATGAGGAGAGGACAAGATAAGAAGTGACAGACATAACATGAGGAGAGGACAAGATAAGAAGTGATAGATATAACATGAGGAGAGGACAAGATAAGAAGTGACAGACATAACATGAGGAGAGGACAAGATAAGAAGTGACAAACATAACATGAGGAGAGGACAAGATAAGAAGTGACAGACATAACATGAGGAGAGGACAACAAGATAAGAAGTGACAAACATAACATGAGGAGAGGACAAGATAAGAAGTGACAAACATAACATGAGGAGAGGACAACAAGATAAGAAGTGACAGACATAACATGAGGAGAGGACAAGATAAGAAGGGACAGACATAACATGAGGAGAGGACAACAAGATAAGAAGTGACAGACATAACATGAGGAGAGGACAAGATAAGAAGTGATAGATATAACATGAGGAGAGGACAACACGATAAGAAGTGACAAACATAACATGAGGAGAGGACAAGATAAGAAGTGACAGACATAACATGAGGAGAGGACAAGATAAGAAGTGACAAACATAACATGAGGAGAGGACAAGATAAGAAGTGACAGACATAACATGAGGAGAGGACAACAAGATAAGAAGTGACAAACATAACATGAGGAGAGGACAACAAGAAGTGACAAACATAACATGAGGAGAGGACAACAAGATAAGAAGTGACAGACATAACATGAGGAGAGGACAACAAGATAAGAAGTGACAAACATAACATGAGGAGAGGACAACAAGAAGTGACAAACATAACATGAGGAGAGGACAACAAGATAAGAAGTGACAGACATAACATGAGGAGAGGACAACAAGATAAGAAGTGACAAACATAACATGAGCAGAGGACAAGATAAGAAGTGACAGACATAACATGAGGAGAGGACAAGATAAGAAGTGACAGACATAACATGAGGAGAGGACAAGATAAGAAGTGACAAACATAACATGAGGAGAGGACAAGATAAGAAGTGACAGACATAACATGAGGAGAGGACAACAAGATAAGAAGTGACAGACATAACATGAGGAGAGGACAAGATAAGAAGTGACAGACATAACATGAGGAGAGGACAACAAGATAAGAAGTGACAAACATAACATGAGCAGAGGACAAGATAAGAAGTGACAGACATAACATGAGGAGAGGACAAGATAAGAAGTGACAGACATAACATGAGGAGAGGACAAGATAAGAAGTGACAGACATAACATGAGGAGAGGACAAGATAAGAAGTGACAGACATAACATGAGAGGACAACAAGATAAGAAGTGACAGACATAACATGAGGAGAGGACAAGATAAGAAGTGACAGACATAACATGAGGAGAGGACAAGATAAGAAGTGATAGATATAACATGAGGAGAGGACAACAAGAAGTGACAAACATAACATGAGGAGAGGACAACAAGATAAGAAGTGACAAACATAACATGAGGAGAGGACAACAAGAAGTGACAAACATAACATGAGGAGAGGACAACAAGATAAGAAGTGACAGACATAACATGAGGAGAGGACAAGATAAGAAGTGACAAACATAACATGAGGAGAGGACAACAAGATAAGAAGTGACAAACATAACATGAGCAGAGGACAAGATAAGAAGTGACAGACATAACATGAGGAGAGGACAAGATAAGAAGTGACAGACATAACATGAGGAGAGGACAAGATAAGAAGTGACAAACATAACATGAGGAGAGGACAAGATAAGAAGTGACAAACATAACATGAGGAGAGGACAACAAGAAGTGACAAACATAACGTGAGGAGAGGACAACAAGAATAGACAGACATAACATGAGGAGAGGACAACAAGAGACAGACATAACGTGAGGAGAGGACAACAAGAAGAGACAGACATAACATGAGGAGAGGACAAGAAGAGACAGACATAACGTGAGGAGAGGACAACAAGAAGAGACAGACATAACGTGAGGACAACATAAAGAGACAGACATAACGTGAGGTCAACAAGAAGAGACAGACATAACGTGAGGACAACATAAAGAGACAGACATAACGTGAGGACAACAAGAAGAGACAGACATAACGTGAGGACAACATAAAGAGACAGACATAACGTGAGGACAACAAGAAGAGACAGACATAACATGAGGAGAGTACAAGAGAGTGATGATAATGAGAATGTTGTAGTAATGGATAAAATGAAACAAAATGACATGAAATACATCAAGGCAAACGATTGATGTCATCTAATGAAACAAAATGACATGAAATACATCAAGGCAAACGATTGATGTCATCTAATGAAACAAAATGACATGAAATACATCAAGGCAAACGATTGATGTCATCTAATGAAACAAAATGACATGAAATACATCAAGGCAAACGATTGATGTCATCTAATGAAACAAAATGACATGAAATACATCAAGGCAAACGGTTGATGTCATCTAATGAAACAAACTTGCAGATTTGGCTACTTGCTTACGGAGGTCATCAGGTCAATAATTTGTATATTCCGTGTGTGTGTGTAACTCTAGTTTCGCCTCAGCTTATTTATCACTAGCAGTGTCCCCAATCAACCCTTGTCTCAGCAGAGAGGTCATCTATTGATTGTTGTGTGTGTGTTCTTCCTGGTTCCTTCATTTCTAGCCTTTAGGGCAGGGTAGGGGGATGTTAAATGTATACCTATTTTGATGTGAGGATTGACGGGAGGGTGTTATTGGTTGGGGAGGGGGATGTTAAATGTATACCTATTTTGATGTGAGGATTGACGGGAGGGTGTTATTGGTTGGGGAGGGGGATGTTTGTGTGATGATAATAGAACATTGTGTGGTGATGTTAGAACATTGTGTGATGATGATAGAACATTGTGTGATGATGATAGAACATTGTGTGATTATGTTAGAACATTGTGTGATGATGATAGAACATTGTGTGATGATGATAGAACATTGTGTGATTATGTTAGAACATTGTGTGATGATGATAGAACATTGTGTGATGATGATAGAACATTGTGTGATTATGTTAGAACATTGTGTGATGATGATAGAACATTGTGTGATGATGATAGAACATTGTGTGATGATGATAGAACATTGTGTGGTGATGATAGAACATTGTGTGATGATGATAGAACATTGTGTGATTATGTTAGAACATTGTGTGATGATGATAGAACATTGTGTGATGATGATAGAACATTGTGTGATTATGTTAGAACATTGTGTGATGATGATAGAACATTGTGTGATGATGATAGAACATTGTGTGATTATGTTAGAACATTGTGTGATGATGATAGAACATTGTGTGATGATGATAGAACATTGTGTGATGATGATAGAACATTGTGTGGTGATGATAGAACATTGTGTGATGATGATAGAACATTGTGTGATTATGTTAGAACATTGTGTGATGATGATAGAACATTGTGTGATGATGATAGAACATTGTGTGATGATAATAGAACATTGTGTGATGATGATAGAACATTGTGTTATGGTGATAGAACACAAGATGATGATGATTGATAGAACATACAGTGGTGATGTTAGAACATTGTGTGATGATGATAGAACATTGTGTGATGATGATAGAACATTGTGTGATGATGATAGAACATTGTGTGATGATGATAGAACATTGTGTGATGATGATAGAACATTGTGTGATGATGATAGAACATTGTGTGGTGATGATAGAACATTGTGTGATGATGATAGAACATTGTGTGATTATGTTAGAACATTGTGTGATGATGATAGAACATTGTGTGGTGATGATAGAACATTGTGTGATGATGATAGAACATTGTGTGATTATGTTAGAACATTGTGTGGTGATGATAGAACATTGTGTGATGATGTTAGAACATTGTGTGATGATGATAGAACATTGTGTGATGATGTTAGAACATTGTGTATAGAACATTGTGTGATGATGATAGAACATTGTGTGATGATGATAGAACATTGTGTGATTATGTTAGAACATTGTGTGATGATGATAGAACATTGTGTGATGATGATAGAACATTGTGTGATGATGATAGAACATTGTGTGGTGATGATAGAACATTGTGTGATGATGATAGAACATTGTGTGATTATGTTAGAACATTGTGTGATGATGATAGAACATTGTGTGATGATGATAGAACATTGTGTGATGATGATAGAACATTGTGTGGTGATGATAGAACATTGTGTGATGATGATATAACATTGTGTGATTATGTTAGAACATTGTGTGATGATGATAGAACATTGTGTGATGATGATAGAACATTGTGTGATGATGTTAGAACATTATGTGATGATGACAGAACAGATATGTAGTAGTCAAATCTTGCAGTTCTAAGAAATAACACCCACAGATTGATATCTGACATGCTCGCTACTGACATTGATGTTGTTTACAACACACAACTATGCAGGAGACTCAAGTTCATGATGATTATTAGGACTGGCTGGACCTGGAGCACTGATTTCAAATGGTGCTAGACTGGCCATGTCTGCACATCTATCCACCACTCAAGACCAGCCTCCAGGTCAGCACTCAGGTAAACTACATCCACCTATAGTCACACAATATACCCTACCTCAGGAACAATGTACTATGTCAGTCGGTAGCAGTGGAGAGTGATAGATTTTTGTCCTAACCATGAAAGGTATCACACGGTGAATATGTACCAGTTCCATTCTGTGTGTGCCCTTAACAGAACATTATCCTCGATGCCACTCTGTATGCCTCTCAGTTGTGTGAAAGCTCTTGCAGTGACATGTTCAGAAGGTCTTTGAATACTTGTATCCATCATTGCTTTGGTCTGCCAACTGTTCTCCTCCTTCTTGAAACTTGTCCTTCCATCATTAATCTGTCTAAACCATTCTGTCATCTTATATGTCCAAAATATCTTAGCTTACGTTTGAGGTTAGTTTTGAGGAGCAAGTCTTCTAGTAAGTTCAGGTTTTTGCAGATTGTCTGTTTTGGTTCATCTTTCTGTCCATGATATTCTTAGCACCTCTCTATAACATTTCATTTCAAATATCCGATATTTTTTCTCTTTTCCAACGCGTAGATCCGTCTATAGTTCCATTCAGCTGACACCGATTCATCTGGCCCACAATTCCATCTGAGTCTTTCTGACCATATTCTAGTTAAGGTTTCAAACTTTAAGTTAGTTTAAAGCCACGAGTTATATTTCAAATGTGTAGACATAAACTATTGACCACAAGCACAACAAATAGTTTTGTTGTATAGATATGAAGTAGGCCATATTGAAGTCTTAGTTCCATGTCCCGTCTGTGTGCGACATATTGAAGTCTTAGTTCCATGTCCCGTCTGTGTGCGACATATTGAAGTCTTAGTTCCATGTCCCGTCTGTGTGCGACATATTGAAGTGTTAGTTCCATGTCCCGTCTGTGTGCGACATATTGAAGTGTTAGTTCCATGTTCCGTCTGTGTGCGACATATTGAAGTCTTAGTTCCATGTCCCGTCTGTGTGCGACATATTGAAGTCTTAGTTCCATGTTCCGTCTGTGTGCGACATATTGAAGTCTTAGTTCCATGTCCCGTCTGTGTGCGACATATTGAAGTCTTAGTTCCATGTCCCGTCTGTGTGCGACATATTGAAGTCTTAGTTCCATGTTCCGTCTGTGTGCGACATATTGAAGTCTTAGTTCCATGTTCCGTCTGTGTGCGACATATTGAAGTCTTAGTTCCATGTTCCGTCTGTGTGCGACATATTGAAGTCTTAGTTCCATGTCCCGTCTGTGTGCGACATATTGAAGTCTTAGTTCCATGTTCCGTCTGTGTGCGACATATTGAAGTCTTAGTTCCATGTTCCTTCTGTGTGCGACATATTGAAGTCTTAGTTCCATGTTCCGTCTGTGTGCGACATATTGAAGTCTTAGTTCCATGTTCCGTCTGTGTGCGACATATTGAAGTCTTAGTTCCATGTCCCGTCTGTGTGCGACATATTGAAGTCTTAGTTCCATGTCCCGTCTGTGTGCGACATATTGAAGTCTTAGTTCCATGTTCCGTCTGTGTGCGACATATTGAAGTCTTAGTTCCATGTTCCGTCTGTGTGCGACATATTGAAGTCTTAGTTCCATGTCCCGTCTGTGTGCGACATATTGAAGTCTTAGTTCCATGTTCCGTCTGTGTGCGACATATTGAAGTCTTAGTTCCATGTTCCTTCTGTGTGCGACATATTGAAGTCTTAGTTCCATGTTCCGTCTGTGTGCGACATATTGAAGTCTTAGTTCCATGTCCCGTCTGTGTGCGACATATTGAAGTCTTAGTTCCATGTCCCGTCTGTGTGCGACATATTGAAGTCTTAGTTCCATGTCCCGTCTGTGTGCGACATATTGAAGTGTTAGTTCCATGTCCCGTCTGTGTGCGACATATTGAAGTGTTAGTTCCATGTTCCGTCTGTGTGCGACATATTGAAGTCTTAGTTCCATGTCCCGTCTGTGTGCGACATATTGAAGTCTTAGTTCCATGTTCCGTCTGTGTGCGACATATTGAAGTCTTAGTTCCATGTCCCGTCTGTGTGCGACATATTGAAGTCTTAGTTCCATGTCCCGTCTGTGTGCGACATATTGAAGTCTTAGTTCCATGTTCCGTCTGTGTGCGACATATTGAAGTCTTAGTTCCATGTTCCGTCTGTGTGCGACATATTGAAGTCTTAGTTCCATGTTCCGTCTGTGTGCGACATATTGAAGTCTTAGTTCCATGTCCCGTCTGTGTGCGACATATTGAAGTCTTAGTTCCATGTTCCGTCTGTGTGCGACATATTGAAGTCTTAGTTCCATGTTCCTTCTGTGTGCGACATATTGAAGTCTTAGTTCCATGTTCCGTCTGTGTGCGACATATTGAAGTCTTAGTTCCATGTTCCGTCTGTGTGCGACATATTGAAGTCTTAGTTCCATGTCCCGTCTGTGTGCGACATATTGAAGTCTTAGTTCCATGTCCCGTCTGTGTGCGACATATTGAAGTCTTAGTTCCATGTTCCGTCTGTGTGCGACATATTGAAGTCTTAGTTCCATGTTCCGTCTGTGTGCGACATATTGAAGTCTTAGTTCCATGTCCCGTCTGTGTGCGACATATTGAAGTCTTAGTTCCATGTTCCGTCTGTGTGCGACATATTGAAGTCTTAGTTCCATGTTCCTTCTGTGTGCGACATATTGAAGTCTTAGTTCCATGTTCCGTCTGTGTGCGACATATTGAAGTCTTAGTTCCATGTTCCGTCTGTGTGCGACATATTGAAGTCTTAGTTCCATGTTCCGTCTGTGTGCGACATATTGAAGTCTTAGTTCCATGTCCCGTCTGTGTGCGACATATTGAAGTCTTAGTTCCATGTCCCGTCTGTGTGCGACATATTGAAGTCTTAGTTCCATGTTCCGTCTGTGTGCGACATTTGGTACCACTACATTTTGAGAATTATATGTGATCTCATGTTAATTGAATGTAAGACATGATTTATATGTGAACAACTGAATGTAAGACATGATTTATATGTGAACAACTGAATGTAAGACATGATTTATATGTGAACAACTGAATGTAAGACATGATTTATATGTGAATAACTGAATGTAAGACATGATTTATATGTGAACAACTGAATGTAAGACATGATTTATATGTGAACAACTGAATGTAAGACATGATTTATATGTGAACAACTGAATGTAAGACATGATTTATATGTCAACAACTGAATGTAAGACTTGATTTATATGTGAACAACTGAATGTAAAACTTAATTTATATGTAGACAGTTGAATTTAAGACATACTTTATGTGTAGACAGTTGAATTTAAGACATACTTTATATGTAGACAGTTGAATTTAAGACATACTTTATATGTAGACAGTTGAATTTAAGACATACTTTATACGTGGTCAACTGATGCATGTATATACCACACACACACACACACACACACGAGATATAACACACACACACACACACGAGATATAACACACACACATACACACGAGATATAACACACACACATACACACGAGATATAACACACACATACACACTAGATATAACACACACATACACACTAGATATAACACACACATACACACTAGATATAACACACACATACACACGAGATATACTTGTACATATAACACACACACATACACACGAGATATAACACACACATACACACGAGATATAACACACACATACACACGAGATATAACACACATACACACGAGATATAACACACACATACACACGAGATATACTTGTACATATAACACACACATACACACTAGATATAACACACACATACACACTAGATATAACACACACATACACACTAGATATAACACACACATACACACTAAATATAACACACACATACACACGAGATATAACACACACATACACACGAGATATACTTGTACATATAACACACACATACACACTAGATATAACACACACATACACACTAGATATAACACACACATACACACGAGATATACTTGTACATATAACACACACACATACACACGAGATATAACACACACATACACGAGATATAACACACATACACACGAGATATAACACACACATACACACGAGATATAACACACACATACACACGAGATATACTTGTACATATAACACACACATACACACGAGATATAACACACACATACACATACACATGATATATAACACACACACACATACACACGAGATATAACACACACATACACATGAGATATAACACACACATACACACGAGATATACTTGTACATATACCACACACACATACACGAGATATACTTGTACATATACCACACACGATATATACTTGTACATATACCACACACGATATATACTTGTACATATACCACACACGATATATACTTGTACATATACCACACACGAGATATACTTGTACATATACCACACACGAGATATACTTGTACATATACCACACACGAGATATACTTGTACATATACCACACACACACACACACACACGAGATATACTTGTACATATACCACACACGATATATACTTGTACATATACCACACACATACACATGAGATATACTTGTACATATACCACACACACATACACACGAGATATACTTGTACATATACCACACACGATATATACTTGTACATATACCACACACATACACATGAGATATACTTGTACATATACCACACACACATACACACGAGATATACTTGTACATATACCACACACGATATATACTTGTACATATACCACACACATACACATGAGATATACTTGTACATATACCACACACACATACACACGAGATATACTTGTACATATACCACACACGAGATATGCTTGTACATATACCACACACACATACACATGAGATATACTTGTACATATACCACACACATACACATGAGATATACTTGTACATATACCACACACGAGATATACTTGTACATATACCACACACGAGATATACTTGTACATATACCACACACACACACGAGATATAACACACACATACACACGAGATATAACACACACATACACACGAGATATACCACACACATACACACGAGATATAACACACACATACACACGAGATATAACACACACATACACACGAGATATAACACACATATACACACGAGATATACTTGTACATATACCACACACATACACACGAGATATAACACACACATACACACGAGATATACTTGTACATATACCACACACGAGATATACTTGTACATATACCACACACGAGATATACTTGTACATATACCACACACACACACACACGAGATATACTTGTACATATACCACACACACACACACGATATATACTTGTTCATATACCACACACATACACACGAGATATAACACACACATACACACGATATATACTTGTACATATACCACACACGATATATACTTGTACATATACCACACACATACACACGAGATATAACACACACATACACACGAGATATACTTGTACATATACCACACACGAGATATACTTGTACATATACCACACACACACACACGATATATACTTGTACATATACCACACACACACACACGAGATATAACACACACGTACACACGAGATATACTTGTACATATACCACACACATACACATGAGATATAACACACACACACACACACGAGATATACTTGTACATATACCACACACACATACACACGAGATATACTTGTACATATACCACACACATACACACGAGATATAACACACACATACACACGAGATATACTTGTACATATACCACACACATACACATGAGATATAACACACACACACACACACACGAGATATACTTGTACATATACCACACACATACACATGAGATATAACACACACACACACGAGATATACTTGTACATATACCACACACATACACACGAGATATACTTGTACATATACCACACACATACACACGAGATATACTTGTACATATACCACACACATACACACGAGATATAACACACACATACACACGAGATATACTTGTACATATACCACACACATACACACGAGATATAACACACACATACACACGAGATATACTTGTACATATACCACACACATACACATGAGATATAACACACACACACACACACGAGATATACTTGTACATATACCACACACACATACACACGAGATATACTTGTACATATACCACACACACATACACGAGATATACTTGTACATATACCACACACACATACACACGAGATATACTTGTACATATACCACACACACATACACGAGATATACTTGTACATATACCACACACACATACACACGATATATACTTGTACATATACCACACACACATACACACGAGATATACTTGTACATATACCACACACACATACACACGAGATATACTTGTACATATACCACACACGAGATATATTTGTACATATACCACACACACATACACGAGATATACTTGTACATATACCACACACACATACACACGATATATACTTGTACATATACCACACACGATATATACTTGTACATATACCACACACGATATATACATGTACATATACCACACACACATACACGAGATATACTTGTACATATACCACACACACATACACACGAGATATACTTGTACATATACCACACACACATACACACGAGATATACTTGTACATATACCACACACACATACACACGAGATATACTTGTACATATACCACACACACATACACACGATATATACTTGTACATATACCACACACACATACACACGAGATATACTTGTACATATACCACACACGAGATATACTTGTACATATACCACACACGAAATATATTTGTACATATACCACACACACATACACGAGATATACTTGTACATATACCACACACGATATATACTTGTACATATACCACACACGATATATACTTGTACATATACCACACACGATATATACTTGTACATATACCACACACGATATATACTTGTACATATACCACACACGAGATATACTTGTACATATACCACACACGAGATATATTTGTACATATACCACACACGAGATATATTTGTACATATACAACCACCAGGTAAACGGTTAAGGTGTTTATTTGTGCTAAAAATGTGGCGGCACGTGATGTTTTGTTTACCAAGTAGATTTTTTTAAAGAAAACCATGGGGATTATCTCTTGCAGCTACGGAGTTACGTACTTTAGCGGTGTTCTCGACGGACTTCGATACGTGCCGTATGGTTTCGTTGAGGACAGACGACGGTGTATATATAGTAAATCCTAAATACAATGAAGTCAATCCTCTATGCATTTTAAGCCTTATTTGGAAGCACCGCATACACAAAAAGTGACCGACATTTCACCTGTCAATAAGAGAACACATGTGCGTACACAGGGACAGTCCGTGGTTGTAAAGATTTCTACATGCACCGAGGATATTCGATAAGAAAATACTATAAGACTGAACACAGACTTACCATTGTCTCCAGCATGCACACGCGAGGTCTAAATCTGGGCCAGTGACAAGTCAAACTTAGATAACTTAGACTGTGTTCAACTGTTCTTACACACAGACAGAGAATAGCCTAACCGTTGTCAGTTTGGGTACGTTATCGTCCCTGACTGGTCGTCGTTCGTCCGTCTGACGTGACCTCATTTATTCCAGTCTGACGGTTGGAATATCTAATGTTGGCATCATAGATTTGCCGCTTATTTTAGTTGTCCTGGTCATAGCCTACTCATGATAGTTGCTGGGTTGATGACCGGTTAACACACATCAAATACTTTTGTCATGTAGGCCTACTAAACCCATTGTCTTCAGATAACGTTGACAATATTTAGTGTCACTGAACAACTTGTCTACGCACACATCAATCCCACGTTTCCTCTCATCTAATATATACTATAGACCTATAACACAGAAAGTAGCCACAGAAAGTAAGTGGTCACAGAAAGTAAGTAGTCACAGAAAGTAAGTGGTCACAGAAAGTAAGTAGTCACAGAAAGTAAGTAGTCACAGAAAGTAAGTAGTCACAGAAAGTAAGTGGTCACAGAAAGTAAGTGGTCACAGAAAGTAAGTAGTCACAGAAAGTAAGTGGTCACAGAAAGTAAGTAGTCACAGAAAGTAAAAAAAAGGCCTCTTCCTAAATATCAAGAAAACAGGAGTAATGGTTATTTCAAAGAAACAAAATACCACACCTTGCAAGATCATAGTGAATAATATAGTATTAAAACAGGTCCACCAATTCAAATATTTAGGTACAACGATTACAGCAGATGGAAGAAGTTCAACAGAAATAAGAAGCAGAATAGCGCAGGCAAAAACAATATTCAGAAAAATGAAAAAAAATATATTATGTAATATATAACCCCTATACTAACATATGGATGCGAGTCTTGGACAATAAACAAACTGGAAAGTGGGAAATTAGAGGCAATAGAGATGTGGTTCTATAGAAGAATGCTGAGAATAACATGGACTGGCAGAAAAAAACGAATGTAGAGGTGTTGAATGAGTCAAATGAGACAGTTTGACAACCTGACACGGCAGGTAAACAACAACAATCTTGATACATAATCGTTGTGGACAGAGAGCTGTGGAGAGCCATGACCGCCTACGCCAGCCGGCATGGCATCTGATGACGATGATGAGGCTTATATCAAGTAACATATTCTATCTAGAACATTGTCTTGATCGTGGCTACTCTCAACGTCTCTCTGTCCCGGGCAAACAGGCCTGAATTTACCAGAGACATGTGCATACATTATTCGATGTCGCTGGTTCATCGTCTTCTTGGTCCTCCTCTTCTTCTTTCGCCTATCACTCTGCCCTCTAGAATCAGCCTTTCTATGCCATCATGTCGCTTTAAGTGTCTAAAATACTGTGGTTTCCTTCTTATGGTGGTATTTAAGTGTTAGTAATTTCAAAATTGCAAGTTGTTTCTTTTTCTCTGTCCATAATATTAATATGATTTTTCTGTAGTACTTCATTTCAAATGTTTGTTTGTTTGTTTTGCGTTCGTTCCATTGTAACCAGCACGGATATGCGTGCGATTTTCGCCGGGAGCGTGATTACGTTGTGCCACCGTTATGCACCTTGTAGGCATAGCACATCCGATTTCGGCATGCCTTGACAATTCGGCTGGGCTACGCTAGCCTGTGACAGCCTCATATCTGTCTACAGGCATGCGTGTATGTGGTGACTCTTCGCCCAGACGATTTTTGCTCTCGTCTGACTCGCACGAGGTGTTCCACTGTCTATGAACTTGCCTCGTGTAACTGGACGTACTGTTCCTGTGCCCATCGCCTGAGCCTGGTTCCTTAAGGGGAAGAACTCAACAGAAGAGTTGGACTCTGGCTCTTTCGCCCTCTTAGCCGAGGTGTCATTCACCAACATCGTGTACCCCTTGTCCAAGTTCGAGTCTCACACCACGCGTTTGAGAGCAAGGCGTTCTCGAGCTGAGCGACCTTGTCCCAATAGCGCCTGAGCCCATCAGGTACTGAACCCTTTCTCTCTGCAAGTGTATTTCCGGTATAGGAGAGCCTGACATTAGAGTTGGGCCAGGGCTAAAATCGTTGTCTCTTTTGTGCCTGAGCCCATCGGGTACGGAACCCTTTCTCTCTGCAAGTGTATTTCCTGTATAGGAAACCTTGACAGTAGAGTTGGACCAGGACTGCCATGTTGTCCCTTTCTTGCCTAATCCCATCGGGTACGGAACCCTTTCTCTTCGCGAGCATATTTCCGGTTTAGGAAGGCTCGACATTAGAGTTGGGTTAGGTCTTCTTGCTTTTCCAAATGCCAATTATTGGGTCGGGGTCTCTGTCTGTAGGGAGCACAGGTAACTAGAAGCTCGTCTCGAGCTGACGGAGTTTGTAGTTCCCCTTTCATAGGAACGTTTCACTTTCTATGTGCAGTTGGCGCTGCCCTCTAGCGCTGTTCTGTCCTTTCATAGTTTCATTGTACTCAGTGTGAAATCTATTTGTCTCTCGCCATGCATCTACCTTTACGTGCATTTTATATTGGCCGCCCCTCCACTGATCGGACTGTATGTCGACAGTGTCGCTGTATGTGGTGATGCTGGTGGTGTCGGAGATATTGTCTGTCTCTTATGCAGTCAAATCTCTTTCCATCTGCTACCTCCACATTCTCGGACACGATCCCCAAATGATTTGGCCAGAATCAGCACGAGCTGCTGTATTTCTGTTTCCAGGGTGCACCGCGAGAAGGTACATTTGGGATCTTGGTTATCTGCTAACCCTGGGTCCGCCTAGAGCATTGCGTTCCCTTTGCACCCCTTTATTTCAAATGAATGTATTCTTCGTGATATTGTCCTGTTTCAAGTCCAAATCCAAATATATACTAGCAACCATCAAATCATCCTTTCTCAACGTGTGCCCACGCCCCACAGGGGGAGGCGCAATTTGATTATGGGGGGGGGGAATACAATTGCTTAATATATAATATGTAGGTCTATTACATTAGGGTGGGTGGGAGGTGTTAGAATTTAGAAAGACGTATCTGAAGATAGGTTAAAATAAGGGATTAAAATAAGGGATTAAAATAAGGGATGGGTTTTTACATGAGCTACTGCATGTACTGAATTAACATTCACTGAGATTGTGAGTTTTTTCACATGAAACCATTTGTTCAATCAAATATGCTGTACTTTTCACATTTATGAAACCGTTTGTTGAATCAAATCTGCTGTATTTTTAAGAATAAAACAAAACAGATTCAGATAGTAAGCAGTTGTCTATCCTTGTTGTAATAGTTTCTCTCTCTCTCATTCATCAAGTCACATCCGTCATTAACATTTTATTATGGATTATAATGACATAATTATCTCCAGCCACCAGATTCTTTTTGGAAAAATGTTTGGCGGGTGTTGGGAAAACGCAATACCATTTTGTTTTTAGAGATTTCAAAATAATTTTTGCACATTTAAATAAGGAATTGCATACTGCAAATATGTGTGTCATTTCTTTTAATCGCGTGTGTCCCTTGGCAGCATGAATACAAGCTTTGCATAGTCGCCTCATTCTATTTCTGGGTAAAGAAAAATGTTTGGGGTACATCGTGTCCATTCTGCAATACGTTTTCACTAGAGATCCTTCACATTGTTGATGTCATGCTGCAGGACCAGTCTGTTCAGTTCGTGTCCAAACGTGTTCAATCTTATGTTCAGTTCATTCCAAACGTGTTCAATCGGGTTCATGTCAAGAAAGTTGGCAGGTCAATCAGTGCAAGAAAAAGTTGCTGGGCTAAAAAATTCCTGGTGACTTTATCAATGTTATGCCTACCGTTTGTGGCGATGAAAGAGTTCAAGATCTTGGTGATTATGGAAGAAAGGCACAACGATAGGTGGCAGTACTTGATTAGGGTAGACATCAGCGGTTACGTTAACTGTGAGGACATGAAGGGGAGCTCGGGTGCTTATAGGAGAGTCCACCTCAAACATGTACACTACCTCCTTCATATCCTGATTCTTGATTAGGAACAAGCCTCACAGCCACTGGGGACATTCCCATATATGCTCTGATTGCCGTTCCGTCAGCCATCTAAAAGTGTATAAGCTCAGTGTTCCAGTCAGTTGCTGATTACGTGCACTTCTGATCTGTCTGGAGAGAGAGCACTTTCTCCCATCGCCTCTAATCACTCCCATTTCTACCGTTCTTTGAATATGTACTTTGTCTCCTCCTCCTCGTCTTCTCGTATGGTATCCATGACTACCCTAATCAATTCAATCCTGTCTCTTCTTATCTTGGTACCATTCACCAATGCGTTACCAGCCAACGCATCGGCTATTTCGTTTCTCCTGACCATAGTATACTCACCTGGTCAGTAGATACATGTACTGCTCTGCGCTTTGTTGAGAAGAGTGACTCATTCAGTTCTGATGATACACTTTTCTATCTTACACAGCATACTTTGAGAGTCCGATAGAATCACTGAGTCTGTAGATCTTTGCGTCGCCAGCCAAGTGAGAGCTGCTGTCACCGCTTCTATTTCCGTTCTCATAATCGATGTTGTAGTGGGGTACACAGCTGACTTCTCAGCTAATTTCTTGCCATTTTGGTAGGCCACGAAACCCCAACCATACCTGTTTGTTTCTTGCGTTACTGAGCTGTCTATGTAAATTGTGTCATATGATGCGATGAACTATATTCTGTGAACTATGCACAACTGTGCATCACATGAGATGCAGATAATTGTGTGGTGGAGAATTATCTGTCATATCTCCATCCAGGCCAGAACCTTGAAGTGGTGATGGGGGTTCAGCCATCATGGGCTGAAAACTAAGACTGGTCGGGCAGTCTCACTCGAGCAGGACCACAGTCCTGCCTCAGGGTGCTGATGACGGAGACAACCAGCCAAAAGACCCACAATTAATCAGGATGCTAAGCACAGAACACAATGGGAACATGTTTATATCTAATATACAGCACAGATATAGAAATGTTTCAAGTGAACGAAAGAAGAAGAAAAATCTGTCATATGACATGTAGGCAAGTATTGTGATGATATGTACAGAAATAAACATATTCCATATATATAGATATGTGCGTCACATGATAGAAAAGTATGTGTCACATGACAGAAAAGTATGTGTCACATGATAGAAAAGTATGTGTCACATGAAAGAAAAGTATGTGTCACATGACAGAAAAATATGTGTCACATGACAGAGAGAAGTGTTAGCAGCATGGCATTTCCAGACAGAAACGTAAGCAACATTGCAGGTAGAGAGAGAGAGAGAGAGAGAGAGTGAGTGAGAGAGTGAGTGAGTGAGTGAGTGAGTGAGTGAGTGAGTGAGTGAGTGAGTGAGTGAGTGAGTGAGTGAGTGAGTGAGACCGAGACCAACCTTAAGCAAGGCTTGCTCCTGCTGATGTCTGATGAGTTGTGAACGTTGGTCTTGTGCAGAGATAAGAGCACGCTGGAGAAGGACCTTACGTTGCAGTTGTTGGTAACGATTCTGGATATATTCAAGCCTGGCTCGGTCCCAGAGGTCGGCCACCTGCGTCAATCTCTGTAGATAGCATAATGTTGCATTTGACTGAGATTTCCTGGTGTGTGTGTGTGTGTGTCCGTATATGAAAATATAGAATGTAGTGTTTGTCATTCGAAAAAAAAAAAAACCACAGCAAACACATTATACTCCAGTAATAATTTAATTCCTCCCATCCCCCCAGCTAATCGAAACACGACTTTTAGTACTAGCAACTTGACCAAAAGCCTACAACCCCCCCCCCCCTTTATTCCTAGCGATATTTCACACAAAGTCGATCAGTCACACGACAACGAAAGGCGATCGGTTACACGACAACGAAGAGTGACCTCATTAAGGTAACCCCCCCCCCCTCATGACAACATATCTTTGGCCCTGCGTATCCCGGTTAGAAGTTTCATGTGATCTCACGAACATGTGTATTTCCAGTTGTAATTTATGCTTGTAAGGCATGGACATTCAATAAAACAATAGCAAAGAGAATCATCGTTTTCGAAATGAGATGCTACAGAAGAATTGTACGTATACCATGGGCAGCTAATAAGAGAAATCAAGAAGTGTTTAGATCAATAATCGTTGAAGAGGGCTGGCTCTCTTATCATAACAAAAATCATAACAAAAAAGCTGTGTACTTTCTTTTGTCATATAAAGAGACGTAACAAGATGAAAGATTAATAGCTGAAGACAGTTAAGATCAACAGGAAAAGAGGGCGGCCAAGACGACAATGATGCAATGATATGTCAGATTGTTTAAACATGTCTCTAGCTGCGGCAGGTCAACTCGCCCAGAATCGCAGTGTTCAGAGAATCCATAAAGAAGACCATGTTCTGGAAAGAATGTCACATGATGATGATGATAGCACGAAGACTGGAAGTAGCTACAGATGTCACCTACTCGACATCAGCCATTTATGGATGACTTTGGAAGCATGGACAAAGAGTATTGCACAATAGGATGTCTTTATATAAAGCCTGAGGACGACTTTTACTGCCTCTAATTTAATTTGCATGTAAACCCGGTGAAAAATAGCGGCCATAGAGAAATGCAACTACCAGGCCTACATTGTTACTAATATAGATTGACAAGCAGGAGATACAATGGCGTATGCGACTATAATCTTAACAGCACTAAACATCATGTCTACAACTAATCACACATCTCTTGAACAACTCGAGTCAGATTGTCTACAACTAATCACACATCTCTTGAACAACTCAAGTCAGATTGTCTACAACTAATCACACATCTCTTGAACAACTCAAGTCAGATGATTCTGTACAGCAATCGCGTCTGTATGTTTATAAGCATGCCAAACATGTACTAGTCCGTTCTAGAATTCATATTCTCAGCTGGAATTATTGTTCTACAAAACAACTTGTTAGATGGAAAAGATCTTTTGGATCAATCCAACTTGAGATTCACCATGACTCCATGAAACCATTTTTTGACCTTTAAAAATGTAATTAGATTCTTCTTCTTCTTCCTTTGTTCTCAAACTCCTGCAGATTAACAGGATGTAGTCCGGAGAACGGAATGCGCTGTGCCATGGTTTACAGCATTGATGCGATATCTACGCCTTTCGGCCTGACACATCCGACTTCAGCATGGCTTTGGGTCACTGACCCTATATGGGATGGAACAGCCAACTCCATCCCATAATCTCCTTAGTCGCCTTTTACGACATGCGTGGAAGGTAAACAGTATTGCTATTCTTTGCTCCCCTTTCTGGCCCCGGCAACACGAGGGGCGTGTAACTAGATTCGCTTCTCTATATATTATACATGTATAAACGTTTTCTGTTTTTGTGAATGTGTTACGTAATATATTCTAATTTTTTTTAGTTCACCATTTTCTTCAAAATACCACCCACCTGTGTCTGCTACCTGCATGTGACATTATTCATCTTTCACCTTTGCTGCTCGGCACATACCTCTTAATATCTCCATCTATATGTTACCATTCCTTTTCATTAGTTGTGATGAGCGTTTCATATATTGTGAAAGTATATATATATATATGTGTGTGTGAAAGTATATATATATATATATATATATATATATATATATATATATATATATATATATATATATATATATATATATATACATACGATAGTCCTTATCATACATTTCTTTACGCGTCTACTTATGTGTCGCAAATATTTACTTCTGAGAATTACTAAACGAGGGCTCTCACAAATGACGCTTCGGCCATATGTATATTTGTGAAATGTAAATCCAGCACCCCTTACAGTATTCCATAATTTCGTTTTCTAATATGAATGTCGCTGTTCTTTTCGAGAGACGTGTTCGGTTTCTTTAGTGTCATTGCTTCTTTGCAATTCAAAAACCTACGATTTTTTTTTATGTTTTCATCCAAGTTGTCTACAACATTTTTTCTTCCTCTCGTTTCTTTTGCTTTTGTAAAATTACTGTTATATTCTCGTATCCATCTTGAAAGTGCTGTGCAGTATCCATGACATGTTGTGTTCTTGTTGAAGGTTTTGAAATCCTGTGATATAGAATACCGGGTCTCGCCTCATGTGAAAAATATGTGCACATATGATAGCTATATATTTTTAGCGTAATATATTTCACTTTCAAAGATATTGTTATAATATTGTCTTAAATGCTGCTTTATGATACGCCGCAAATAAACGTAAAACCTTGATATTAAACAAATTATCGATATGTAACTCAATATTTTGTAATGATACACACAGCGCTGGATTTAGACGTGATAAGGCCTTAAGTCAGCGGTCGGGAACCTATGGCTCGCGAGCCAGATGTGGCTCTATTGATGGTTTCATCTGGCTCGCAGACAAATGTTCGGTAGCCACCTCTACACTCCCTCACGTGACGAAAAAGGCGCGAACTAGAAAGTCGGTTTGCAGTAATTTCTGTATAAAAGTGGCAAAAATACATGTCGTTGTGTCTATATCTGACATTGTTCAAGTGAGGCTACCGTATATTGCTTTCGAAAATACCGGCCGATGTGTGGATGTACAAAAAGGGTCCGCACAAAAGATTGTCTTTGGTTTTAATCGCGTTGTCAGCTAAACTAATTTTAGAAATCATTTTGACAAGATGGCTAAAAGAAAGAAAGACCATAGTATCGTACTTTTCAGCAGGAATGGGCTGAGTAATTTACCTTTTGTGGAGAGTTAGGGTTCTGCAGTGTGTCTAATATGCAGTGATAAAATTTCACATATGAAACGGTGAAATGTAAAGCGACACTTTGAGACACGCCATTCTACATTTGCATCGAAATATCCTGCGGGAGACAGCAGGAAGAAAGCATATCAAGAACTGCTATCAAGAGTGAAAGCTAGTCAGCAGCAAATCCGTGTTTGGACCCAACAAGTTGACTGGAATTCGGCTAGCTTTGCTGACGCTTTAGCTATTGTAAGAAACCGAAAGCCATTCACAGATGGGGAGTATTCAACAGCATTCGAGCTTGATGATACCAATCAACGTTTTGATGACTTTTCGGATGACAAAATAATTAAACGTATTCTTCTTCTTCTTCTTTCGTTCACTTGAAACATGTCTATATCTGTAATTCTATCTCCGGAATAAAACTCACTGTCTTCTGTAGTTCATACAGTGCCCCATAGACCTTTGATTCCAGTGTTGTTTCCTCTGATCAGTATGTCTGCCTCAGCGTTTCATGCTCAGAACACTCTTGAAGTATACGTTTAGCACTCTGTGCTGCCTGTCCACATGTACACATGACCGTGTTGCCAATCTTGAACTTTGTATACATGTGACTGCGGAGTCGGTTGTGTCCTGTTCTGAGACGTAGAATTTTAACTTGTTCTGATCTGTTCATAATGTGATAGTCATCTTGTGTTGGTGTTTGTGGCTTTCTTATTGACTTGATCATCTGTTTTTTTCTGATGGTAGGTGATTGGTATATCTGGTTGGTCTTCGGCAGCACCTTCCTTAGCCAGTTGGCCTGCTTTTTCATTTCCTGGTATTCCACAGTGAGAGGGTATCCACTGAATGGTTACCCTATATTGGTAAGACAATTCATTAAGTAGTTTTTGTTAAGTCTGTTAGTTTTCCAGACTGGAGAGCTTGAAGCACTGACCTTGCATCTGTCAGGAATACCACAGGCTGTAGGTCAGAGTTGGAGTTCAGCAGTTTTTTAGCTGCCACACTAATTGCCTGGATTTCTGCATCATAATTATTGCAGAATTTTCCTGTCGGTGTTCTGATGGTATCTCTAGTCTTGTGTGGATATTCTATATATACACCTGCACCTCCATTCCTCACAGCATTCTGTTCTGACCCATCTGTGTATACTCTGGCCCATATATCTTGTGGATATTCCTCATCCAGGAAACTGAGGGTGACTGTTCTTCGCTGCACACTGTTCTGTTCGTCCTCGCTTAGTATTCCTTTCACATGGGTCTGAATGTATATTGGCATTCCATGCCTTTCACTTCAATGGATTTGTTCTGGTACAACAATATCACGGACTTAGGCCTCTAATAAAATGACTGGTACTTCATTGTTTTGCTTCTCCCAACGATTTGTTTGCAGTCACATTTTTTTATGGAACGATCAAATACACGTCGACACAAATGCCACAAGAAAAACATAATACTATCTGATCATATATGATAAAAACTGTTTTACATAGGCCCTACACACTGCAATAATGATAACTAGCTCACATTCTCACAGTTGGTAACACAGTCGACCCGCTATATCCTGAACGTGACAGCAACACAGTTACTAGCACAGTCGACCCGCTATATCCTGAACGTGACAGCAACACAATTACTAGCACAGTCGAACCGCTATATCCTGAACGTGACAGCAACACAGTTACTAGCACAGTCGACCCGCTATAACCTGAATATGATAGCAACACAGTTACTAACACAGTCGACCCGTTACATCCTGAACGTGACAGCAACACAGTTACTAACATAGTCGATCCGCTATATCCTTAACGTGACAGAAACACAGTCGACCCGCTATATCCTTAACGTGACAGAAACACAGTCGACCCGCTATATCATTAACGTGACAGAAACACAGTGGACCCGGTATATCCTGAACGTGACAGCTATACATTGTGCGGTACTAGCACACACAAAAACTCTGCCTGATACAATCTTAATGTGACCACTGCATGGAAACCTACAGGACTCGAGTAATCTCATCTTGCGCGAGCAGAAAGACTACGGAGGACATATTGAGAGTTGTGTCAGCCGACATACACCCACGCAAGCACGTACACACTGTCAGTGAGTGAACATATACACATGTCTAGACGTTGTGTGAATGTACCAGGTGACGGTTCCAGTGTCGACAGGTACACGCGCTCAGTGGCAGCGTTGTTTCACTTGACATGATCGGAAGTGTCAAAAACAAGACCTTTGGCTCCATCCTGGGTGTAATGTACTTCTAACTAATACATTTCCCGTGTTTGACCAAGATCGTTCCAGTACCAACAATGTGCTCAAACCGTACATATAATGTGCTCAAACCGTTCATATAATGTGCTGAAATCGTCCATATAATGTGCTTAAACCGTTCATAAAATGTGCTAAACCGTCCATATAATGTGCTAAAACCGTTTATATAATGTGCCTAAACCGTCCATATAATGTGCTGAAACTGTCCATGTGCTAAAACTATTCATGTACTGAAACTGTCCATGAACTAAAACTGTCCATATAATGTGCTTAAACCGTCCATGTGCTTAAACCGTCCACATAATGTACTGAGACTGTCCACATAATGTACTGAGAATGTCCACATAATGTACTGACTGTCCACATAATGTACTGAGAATGTCCACATAATGTACTGACTGTCCACATAATGTACTGAGACTGTTCACATAATGTACAGAGACTGTCCACAAAATGTACTGAGAATGTTCACATAATGTACTGACTGTCCACATAATGTACTGAGAATGTCCACATAATGTACTGAGAATGTCCACATAATGTACTGACTGTCCACATAATGTACTGACTGTCCACATAATGTACTGACTGTCCACATAATGTACTGACTGTCCACATAATGTACTGACTGTCCACATAATGTACTGAGAATGTCCACATAATGTACTGACTGTCCACATAATGTACTGAGAATGTCCACATAATGTACTGACTGTCCACATAATGTACTGAGACTGTTCACATAATGTACAGAGACTGTCCACATACTGTACTGAGAATGTCCACATAATGTACTGACTGTCCACATAATGTACTGAGACTGTTCACATAATGTACAGAGACTGTCCACAAAATGTACTGAGAATGTCCACATAATGTACTCAAATATATCTCCCATAAATTTCATCTTATTGCCCCCCCCCCCCTCCAACTTTCTTCATGTGTTGCTATTTATCATGTCCTAATCTGCACACATCCCCCCCCCTGATGAAACTAAATGTGTTTCCCGGTGCTAATGTGCACCCCTCCCCTCTACGCTGCATTTAAATGTGTGAAGTCTCCTGGTAATATGGTACATGACTACAGATGATGTACATAGAGTATCGTTCAACAAATAATAATCGGCTCCAGCAAATATGTCCTTGGATATCGATTATCTCAACACAACAGGTTTGTGCCTGTGACCACATGGTGTTATTGATGTGTTCCCTCCCCCTTCAGTTCATGCTGATTGAACTTAGATTGCTATTGGCTGTCTACTAAAACATTCACTCACACACAGCCTCACTCCCCCCCCCGCCCCGAGCTCGTACACTCAACGACCACAGTCTAAGGACAGAGAGATGGAGTTTAGATAATGTCCAACATCCAGAGTTGACCAGGTTTCTATTTACTTTCTGAATATAGAAACAGCCGCATGCACCGCAGAGATGCTACTCTGACGTTACAATGACGGTCAACACCTGCAGCTATACCTCTAATTCTATTCTCTATGCTATCTTATATAGATGCATCGGTGTATCGCATACTCAACTACGTATATCTTATTTACTTATCTTGTGTGACCTGTTAGAACACGTACAGAACGTTGTCCTCACTGCCACACTGTAAGTATCTCAGTTCTCATCTCAGACTCTTCCAGTGTCATGTTCAGAAGGTCTTCGATATCCTGTGTCCATGGTAGTCTTGTTCTGCCTGTTCTTCCCTTTCCTGGAATTTATTCCTCCATAATTATGTTTTAAACCATTGTGTCTATATAGGCCTATGTCCGAAATAAATTACCTTGCCATTTTTTTTATAGTTTTGATAGTCTTCGTCTATGTTCAGGTCTTTGCGGACGTCTGCGTTAGATCGTCTTTTTCTGTTGTCTAGTCTTATGACCTTTCAATAAAACTTCATTTCGAATGCCATTGACCACATTTCATAACCATAGGTTGAGACTGGACAAAACAAAACTTTCTAATACTATAACGCACAATTATAGCAAATATAG
The DNA here is from genome assembly GCA_034231615.1 of Meghimatium bilineatum. Lineage (NCBI taxonomy): Eukaryota > Metazoa > Mollusca > Gastropoda > Stylommatophora > Philomycidae > Meghimatium > Meghimatium bilineatum. The sequence continues at coordinate 1,472,408 of CM067317.1, read as the reverse complement.
CGATACACCGAAGATACCGTGTAAAGACTAAGAACTTTCGGAACATAACTGAAGTACTGGATCAGCTTTTATAAATGTTATATGTTATTTTGAAGAAAAAAAACACCACACACAAGTATGTAAACATGACAGAGACGTATCAGTAGGATGGAATTAGTATTTGAATTCCCATACAGTTCACGGAATTAATTCTCTGCCATGTGAACAACAGATTAAACATCATCGTCACCTCCACTTCACTAATCGTCCACGCTTTTAACAATCACATCAACGATCGAGCACGTTTTCACAGATACGACGATCATTTCTGATGGAATAATTCAGCAATGTTTCTTTCACTATCTCCGTTATCGCGACGATGCCAACTTTTTACAAGTCTGTCACATTTCGTCACTGCTAATCAGAATGCGACATCCCCAATCAATCAATTTTGCCGTAAGCTTGACATTAAACGATGTGTTAAGACATACATAGGAGGATTAAAACCAGGTCAGAAGTGAAACAACACAAATAGAAAACAGACAAAACATACCCAAATAATAGTGGAAAAAAAACAACCGAGAAATGACAGAACTGCATAATATTACCCATACGACTGACGGGCATTGATCCATCCCATAAGGGTCCAATCTTGCAAAATTTATATATATATATATATATCGGTTATCAAACACGTGACGGGTCTAGTTATTTGAGAGGAACATCATGGGCATCCGGATGGCCCGTGTTATTGAAGTGGTCAGCAACAGGAGTACCAATCTTATTTTTATGCTGTAGACATATCCCAGAATCAGTCTGTGAACCTCCTTCCAGTCTCACAAATTCACATTTTTCTACTTCCCTGCTGCAAGATTCACTGTGTATAATATAGTTTTGACAGCTAATGGTTACATAAACACATATTCCACGCGTTTATGACACCAGGTCTCATAGATAAACACAGACTTTTATCTGGGGACATTTTTTTTTTGCTATCCTAATTTGTTCACCGAATTGTTATTGCTGACATTGATGTGATTTCATATCGGCTTATATACGGGATCTAACCACAACCAGCACTGTTACACATGGTAATAGCAGAAGGGGAAATGAAGGCCTTATTTTACACACGAAAAGCAAGGATTGTCTCAAAGAAATATACAACCGCCAAATTATGGTAAAAATATCAATACTGCAAGAATACATCAAATGGATAAAGTCAAGTTTGATGGTTCTTTTTGTAACATAGGAGTTGCACATATGTCATGTGACGTATTCTCTCCAGAACGTTGTCTTCCCAGTGAACTCCCTGAACCCTTCTGTCTTGGGCGATGCGGCTTGCATTTTCCAACGACGTATTAATGTTATCTTTAATGTCGTCAGTCCAACGTCTTCTTGGTCTGCCTTTCCTCCTCCCCCTAGGTGATCTGTCCTCCATTATTTGTCTTTCTAAACAGTTGTGTCTCTTTACATGACAAAACAGGTGTAGTTTTCTTTTTGCTAATGTGTAAAGCAACCAACACTTTGGAATGTTCAATGTGTTTATAATATCTGAGTTTCTGATTTTTTCCTTCCATGATATTCCAAGTATCCTTCTGTAGCATTTCATCTCAAAGGCGTTGATCTTCTTTGCCACTGTTTTACCGATCTTCTGCGCACGTCTCTCCAACTCCTGCATCCGGAGAACGGAACATATCACCTCTCTCTCTCTCTCTCTCTCTATATATATATATATATATATATATATATATATATATATATATATATATATATATATATATATATATATATATATATATATATATATGTGTGTGTGTGTGTGCTCGCGCGTGCGCGTGTCACATAGCGTGACACGTGTCCTTTGTTGAACATTGTCCTCACTGCCATTCTGTAAGCCTCTCTGTTCTGTGCGAGCTGTCCAGCTTTTTCAAGTTTCATGTTCAGAAGGTCTTCGGTGTCATGTGTCCATCGTAGTCTTGGTCTGCCTCTTGTTCTCTCCCCTGGAACTTTCCCATCCATGATTAATCTTTCCAAACCATTGTGTCTTGAAATATGTCCGAAATATGTAAATTTGCGGTTTGTTTGTGTGTGTGGATAGTTTCGAGGAGCAAGTCTTCTTCTATGACCAATACAATACATACAAAAACCAACAGATACAATGGTTTGGTCATCTGGAATGAATGCCGTGTGATTCATTAGTTTATAAAGCATATATGAAGAGAGGAGAAGCAGAAAGAAGAGCCAGGTGGTAGACCTAGAGTACGCTGGATCGACAACATCAAAGAGACATTACACGAACACCAAATAATATTATCTGAAGCTGCCAGAAAAGCGAGAACAAGAACATTGTATCTCCCTCGACACCCGTGAAGGGTAAAAGAGGAAGGAAAGAAGAAGAAGAAGTCTTCTTCTATGTTCAGATCTTTGCAGACATCTGGGTTAGTTCTTTTTTCTGTCCATAATATTCTTAGGACTTTTCTATAGCATTTTATTTAGAATGCAGATAATTTCTCTTCCATTGCCAATGTTATTGCCCACGTCTGACAACCGTATGTTGCCACTGGAAAGATGTAGCTTCTTAGTAGTTGTAATCTGCTGTTTTTTCTGTTTGCTCCTCGCTATAGATTTGTCTTCTGCTGTTTTTTGTAGTGCCATTGCTAATCTATTTCTCGTCTCTGCCGAGCAATCTCCTGTGGTGATGATAGTTGATCCTAGATATTCAAAGTTATTTACATTTTCTAGTTGCTCTTTGTCAATGACTATTTTAGGTGTAATTTCGTCTCTGTTTACATGCATTATTTTTGTCTTTTATTGAGGAAAAGGTTTTGTGTTTCGGTATGATGTTTGACTGACATAATCATTTGTTTTAAATCATTAGTGCGGTGTCATCTTCAGACTTTAATTTCTGGGATTTCATGTTCCATATTAACGTGTTGAAACTGTTCATAACGTGGACCTTCTCGTATATTTCGCCTGATGTTTTCTGTATAAATTTTGAACATGTGTGGTGAGAGGATGCATCCCTGTCTGACTCCTTTTTGGAACTCAAACCAGTCAGATGTTTCTCCGTCGAGACGAACAGAAGAAGCCTGTTAGTTAGTTAGTTAGTCGTCGGATCATCATCACTGCAAACTGGACACATCCATAGTTGCTCCGACACTCCATGAGTGTATCCGCCATTACACTTCTGCTGACAGTACCTGCCCTATGCTGGTTGGCCATCATTCTTCTGCGCCCTCTAAAATTTTCACTTCTAGCAACACCGCATTTCAATCACTGATCGTTAATCCTGGCCATTGAAAAGGAATCATCATCCACATTAGTCTCACTCTCGCGTACTATATCTCTTAAGGAGTACAAAAAACTTCAGCTCGATCCATTGCCCCAATCGCACTTGACACCAGTTGATCTGCTCTTTGATTGCCTCAAACACCCACATGTCCTGGCACGAAAATAAATGTAATCACTTTCAGCCTCGCCTTTCTCCATTGTTCTCAATCCATTGTTCGCGAACGAGACCCACTTGTACCTTCCTAATCATACTCATAGACTCAAGATGCAGACCTGCGTTACCTTCTGTGTGCATACCCACTCAAGATGCAAACCTGCGTTACCTTCTGTGTGCATACCCACTCAAGATGCAGACCTGCGTTACCTTCTGTGGGCATACCCACTTAAATGCCCTGGTCACCGCCATAGTCTCCATGTCATACTACTCGTAGTGACCGCAAAGGCACCACTCTTCTTCCTGGTCGTTTTACCAGCGCACTGAGCTGTGAAGGCCCAAGCACTGCAAACATGTCTAATCACAGATCCATCGGTGTATACAATCACATCCCCCTCTTGGGCAATCTCACTGACCAAAGCCTGCACTTCTTTCTCCACAGCTGTTGGACACCATTCTCTGCTAAGTGATATTACTACTCTCAAACGAGTTTCGAAATCTGTGGGTAAACTTATCCATTCCGCACCTGCTGCCACATCTTGTAATCTACACACGCTTTGTATGCCATCCTCAGCACGTCCCATCCACGACTTCCCCCTCTTAAGTCTGCTGCCTTTAACTTTCTGTGTTTCGGAATGCAACGGGTGTTCATTATCTGCATGTATTTGAAGGTACACCCATGCACATCAATACTGCAATATGTGCTCGGCTGTTGGACAGTCAAGTAGGTACCGCGTAGCTCATGTCGATGTGTCTCTTGTACACCCAAGTATGATACGCATTGCTGCATTATGGATTCTATCCAGTCTTTCGATCTGAGTTTGGCTAAGAGTCAGAATTGTCAGTGCATATTCCACTACAGCCGCCACCAAACCCTGGTACAATAGAAATAACAACCTCTGCTCACACTGCGCATTATCCATAACCTGAATTGCTGCTAAGCCTGTGCCTGCCCTTAAGATAACGTGGTCAACATGTTCCCTGCAAGATGTAACAGCTGGTCCATCAAGATATCCAAGGACACCCTATTGCAAGCATCCTCAAGATCCACTGCGATCGCACATGTCTCCACGCGCGAACCGAACCCCTCAAAAACATCCTGCGCAAATACGGCTGCATTCTGTCACGTCTTCCCTCCCTGGCGACACCCTCCCAACAAGGTTGGCAAACACCCATTTCTCCCAAGATAACACGGCACAATCCCGGCCACATCACCCCAAAAAGACTGCCTATAGCACCCCGCATTGCTATCATTCTGTAGCCTCATATTTCGAAGCCTGTTGTTTCTGATAAAGCATTTTTTATAGGCGATATGAGATGGTGAGGTAAGCTGATGTTTCCCTTTATGTTCCATAATTTCTGGTGTGTGCGCAGTCAAACGCATTTGAGTAGTCAATGAAACAGATATATGTGTCTGCATTGAACTCTCTGCATTTCTCTGTTATATTTCTCATGTTGAAGATGTGATCACTCGTGTCTCTGTTCTGTCTAAAACCTCAACTATAGATTTATTTCTCTGTTCATGTGGTCTTCCATTCTTGTCATGATTATCTTGAGAAGTATCTTGTTGGCATGACTGATCGCTGAAATTGTTATATAATTCCTGTAGTGTTTAAATTTCCCTTCTTTGGCAGTTATATATATATATACATACTGATCTTTTCCAATCTGTTGGTCATATTTTACTTTTCGAGATCTTAATGTCACCGTACCTTTTTATGTTGTCGTTATTTTGTTGCAGCATAAAGTGTATATATATATATGTGTGTGTGTGTGTTTATATATGGAACTACACACAGCTGTATGAAGGTATAAAGCTGTTGGCACACAACAATGTACACACCACGTTCTGACAGAAACTACACAAGCAATGTGTATGAAAGTGTTGACTACGTATGCTAAAGCTGTATACAAGAGTATAGTCTTGCCAGTACGACAGTCTCGTGAAAGCGTACACTATGTGAGTCTGAACTAGCAGTTCCCAAATATCAAACACGGACAGCTAAATGTGGGTTGATCGAACTTATTGATTTATTCGGCGTCCGACACTCAACTACCGGCAAGCCATACACAATAGAACGCACTGGGTATCGTTGACATGTGAAGGGGGGGGGGTGTAGAAATTTCAGCAGCAACTGTACTTATGCGTGCTTCTTAAATAGGCTGGTTACTTGTCACATTGTGAATATTTAAGTAAGATGCCTACTTGTCACATTGTGAATATACTTTAGTAGGCTGGCTATTTGTCACAGTGTGCTGTGAATTCTTAGGTAGGCTGACAATTTGTCACATTGTGAATACTCAAGTAGACTGACTATTTGTCACATTGTGAATTGACTCAGAGGGCCCGTGTGGAAGATATGTATGGAAAAAAGAAAAATTAAACGCATCGATGTCCCCCGCGTGTGCGACTATGTGATGTGAATATATCTCGGTGTTGTAGAACAAATGTACAGTGTAAACATTACACGATACACACAGTTACCGTGTGCATACTATACGTTTAGCACTATTGAAGTGTTGGTCTGGGGGGGGGGGAAGCAAACCTGGGTATGAAGATATGGTCATAGAGCACCACTCGACCTCGCTGATGGCATCTATAGGAATGCCGAGCAGATCCGCAGATGGGGGGGGGGAGGGTGTTGAGAAGTTCATGAATACATTTGTGATAGTTTATAGTTACGTTAAATAGGGGGAGAGCGGTAGTCTAGTTGATAGTGTGTCAGGTTCGAAACTACGTCCGGACAAAAACAAAATCCGGGTTGTGATTTCTTGCTTGACTCGACCACTCTTGCAGCCGACACAGTTGTAAATGAGTACTTAAAGCATGAGTTATGAGAGGTAAGGACAACGAGGAAGGGAACTGGCCACACCACCTAATAGTCAAAATTACTTGTGAGCCCACATTTCTTCCCATGATTTTCGTCATTAGAAGACATACCAACAGCATGACATTCAAGGATTATGTTGTCGATTATTTCCGTGCAAAACACGACAGTAATAAAACAAAAACAACACGACAGTAATAAAACAAAAACAACATCACGCAACAGAAGACGCTGATTCAGCTTTCTTTTGATTCTGTTGTTTGATAATTATTTTAACCAGTTTTTTCTGATGTACATGTTTGATGTCAAATATCCATGGAAATAATAATTTAATCAGTTTTTGTTCTGATGTACACATTGAAGTGATATCAAATATCCATGTATGTAATAATTAGAGATGTTCCTGATATCACATATATATTAATTACTGATATCACTTATATATTAATAACCACTGATACTACTCATAGAATGTATTGTTTATTGTCTATTGTCTTTCCCCAGGTGATTTTTTATCCACTCTTGCCGTTAAGCGCAGGGGTGATTGGAGCTCGAGCTTGCGTTCTGAAGCCAGATGTGTGGCCTCGGCTGTGCTATGACCGTGTCTGTACAGGATGTCCCTGACGTTTTCTATCCATCTTTTCCGTGGTCTTCCTCTGGCTCTGTGCCCTGATCTCATTTGGTTATATACCTGTACAGACAACTTGTCGTGAAGCATTCTCATAATGTGGCCAAACCACTTGATCTGCTGTCTTTCAATGTAATATGTACAAGATATTATACCTATTCTTTCCATGATGTCTTCATTTCGTAACTTATCGAGCATTGATGACCTCGGCGGCTTTCCTCAAGCATTTCATCTCGCATGTCACTATATTTCTGTAATGTGAAGATGAGAGAGACCAGGTTTGGCACTGGTAACACAGTGTTGGTAGGAATATACTGTAAATCATTTGTTGTTTAACTTCCATCTCGATCTTGGGGTGAAGAAGTAGTGGTGACAGTTGGTATGTTACTGCATTTGTCTTTTGACATCTTGTCTCTATTTCTCTATCGAGGCTTCCATTTTGTGTAAAAAAAATACTACCGAAATATTTGATTGTGATATATTCTACTCTGTTACTTGTTTTACTCCTATGTTGTCTATCTGTATGTTTAGAATGTATTATTAGCAATTATTTGACTGGCTATAACTGTTGTGAAAAGGGTGGTGGAGGAGCGCGTAAACGTTATCGCAAAAAAACAGAATTGCCAACATCACGCTTATTTATGGGATACTCATTCAGGAAGCAAGGGAACTAGGCAAGCGTGGGATCCTAAACTGCGTCCATCAGACCCCCTCTTCCCAGGAAGGTTACGCAGATCGATACTAGCTAGGGTATCGAGTCGAATCAAGTTCGAATTCAAGACTCACTAAGGAAGCTTGGGCACTAGGCAAGTGTGGGATCCAAAACGACGCCTAGACACCCCCCCCCACATGAAGGATATGCAGATCGATACTAGCTAGGGTAACCGAATCCAAGAATCAGCCGGCGAGGCATTTTTCTATACAAGATCGGCATGGCTCACCTGACCTCAGTCTATGTGCATGAACGTGAGATACCAGGGAGGGAGTTGGTGGAGAAATATGCGCGGCAATTATAGAAACAATAGCAACTACATAACAAATAAGATAGAGATCTTCTTCTTCAGCATTCATTCTCAAACTCCCACTGGATATCTCTTGTATCAGGACACATTCTCAAACTCCCACTGGATATCTCTTGTATCAGGACACATTCTCAAACTCCCACTGGATATCTCTTGTATCAGGACACATTCTTAAACTCCCACTGGATATCTCTTGTATCAGGACACATTCTTAAACTCTCACTGGATATTTCTTGTATCAGGACTATGGTCCTATTAGATTTCCAGCAGGATGCAGTCCAGAGAATGGAAATGCGTTGTGTCGCCGTTTTATTTGCGCCAATTGTTCGACACATCCGTCTTCGGCGGAGATTGAGATTCAAGCCACACTTATGACGGATCATTGTGTGTGTCCATGTTAGCTTTAAGTGTAAACAGATCACCACTCATTAACGGTTTATATCGTTACACACGCAGAGGTAGACTGAGATACAAGTGAGAGAGTAAAATCACAAGATAGAGTCAGGTTACAGTCTAACAGAGTGCACCATCAAAACAAGAAACAGGTTGGAGGTCTGTTGCAACCAACCTTCGTTGCGGAGACGGCTATGATGATATTGATGTATATCTTAGGTGAAACAGATGACAGTTCAGCGTAAACAGATGACACTTATTAAGTGTGTACATGTCAGCTTAAACAGATGCCACACTCGTTAGATGCGTACATGTCAGCTTAAACAGATGACACATTAGATGTGTACATCCCCATCGAGGCCAGCTCCTTGGCGTGGAGATGGGGCTTAGTCCAGCCAGCAGAGGCTGGAAACTAAGACTGGCCGGGCCCTCCCACATTCGGGCAGGACCACAGTCTTGCCTAGCAAGTAAAGGTGCTGAAGTCAGCGACATTTGGCCAGAAGGCGCACCGCAACAATCAGAATGTCATGCATTATCGCACATGAATGTTTATATCTGCATTACCCCGTTATGGTGCTAACCCTGTGACGACTCACCAGGCAGGAGTAGCACCGGGCCCTATACCTCGAAAGGGCCCACCCCATACGACTGGAGGTCCTCTTCGATTGCCTTGTGGAGCCAGGAGGCACAAGAGTAATATCACTGACCAACAAATATTACCAACCAATGAGACATCACTTACAATAATGCACTGGAATGCTGAGGGTGTAAATAGCAAAAAAGATGGCTTTAGCAAGAAATTAGAATTAGAAAATACCCTTCACAAGGAACAGGTCAGCATTTGTTGCATACAAGAGACACACCTCAGCAAAGATGTAGCCTTTAAAATTGCAGGTTATCAGTGCTTTAGAGCTGATCGAATAGACAGAAGAAAAGGAGTTATACTAACTCTAGTCAAAAATAATATCAGCGCACATCAAACTGAGCTATACATGGAAGGAGCAGAATATCAGGTCCTTCAACTAAAGACCAAGAACACAGACTTCAACCTATTAAATTATTATTGTCCAAATGACCAGTCCCTTTCCCTGGACACAATACCGTACAGAGGAAGACTGATAGTATGTGGAGATTTTAATAGTCACTCACAAAGCTGGGGTTATGACCACATGGATAAAAGAGGAGAAGAACTTGAAAGCTGGCAAGACGATAAATGTCTTCTATTGCTTAATAAGCCAAAAGATCCTCCAACATACTACTCAAGAGCATGGCAAACCACTTCCACGCCAGACTTGGCATTGTACTCAGCAGACCTAAACTGGGAAATCAATAGAACAGTGGGGAAGCAACTTGGAGGTAGCGACCATCGACCAGTCCTCCTTAGTATTAAAAATGAACTCACAGGAAATGCATGTAGCCTTCCAAGATGGAATTATAAAAAAGCAAATTGGGGACTATTTAAACACTGCAGTAGTGTTTTAGCTAGACAAATAGACATGGAAGGAAAAGACATAAACGCCATAGTCAAAGAGTTCAATAAATGTATTCATCAAGCTGCCAAGGAAGCAATACCAAGAGGAGCACGCAAACAATACAAGCCATACTGGAGTGAACAACTAGAACTGCTGCAAGAGGAATTAGAAAAAGCACGGACGGAAGTGGAAAATAACCCAAGCCAGGAACATCACAACAAACATCAACACGCAAAAGCTAAATTCCAAAGAGCCAAACTAGAAGCGAGAAGAAAGAGCTGGAAAGAGAAAACAGAATCCTTAAATTTTGAAAAGGATGGAAGAAAACTGTGGAAACTGGTCAAACAACTAAATGATGAGGGAACAGGAAGAAGCACAAACATAACACTCGTACAGAATGGCAAAATGATTACAGGAAAGCAAGCAGTAGATAATTTCGCTAGGATATTTGCTCAAGACTGCAATATTGAAATTAGTCCAGAGAAACAGCATACAGTGCGGAGCGACCAAAAAAGTAAATTGGAACATGCTCAGACTAGCATCAGTGATGAAAACAGTGCAGATGAAATTATGGATACATTGTTCACATATAGTGAATTGGAATTAGCAGTCTCTAAACTAAAGCTAAATAAGTCTCCAGGAATTGATGAAATATCAAATGAAATGATAAAGAATCTAGGAACAACAGCCAGAAGGAAACTATTGGACATCCTAAATATTAGCTGGTCTACTGGGAAAATACCACAAATCTGGAGAGAATAAATTATGGTCCCTCTGCTTAAACCTGGAAAAGATGGAACAACACCAACTAGCTACAGACCAATTAGTCTTACAAGTTGCCTGTGCAAAACAATGGAGCACATCATAAACATAAGACTAAAATTTCACCTGGAAAGTAGAAAATTCCTTGCACCACAGCAGGCAGGTTTCAGGCAATGCTACTCCACAGAGGATCAAACCACATACCTCTCACAGGAAATTGAGGATGCTTTCCAAGACAAAAAATCAGTTTTAGTGGCATGGATTGATTTACAGAAGGCCTTTGATAAAGTATGGAAAGAAGGATTGCTTCAAAAAATGAGAAACTACAAGATATGTGGAAATATGTATAGATGGACGAAAGCCTTTCTTCACAATAGAAGAGCCAGAGTACAAGTAAATGGCAAAACAAGTAGGAAAGTATTACTACGCCATGGAGTGCCTCAGGGAGGAGTTCTATCACCCACTCTTTTTCTCATATTTATCAATGATCTAATTGAAGAAATACCCTGTGGAACTAAGGCAGCACTATATGCAGATGACTTGGTTCTGTGGTGCACACATGAGAGCGCCATGGTTACCACAAAAATGCTTCAGAGAGCCATGGATATTTTGACTAATTGGGCTGACAAATGGTGTGTAAGTATCAATATAGAGAAGTCAGCAACAACCCTTTTTACACTTTCACCAAAACAAAGAGCAGGAAACATCTATGTAAATAAAACTATCTTAAAGGTAGATGACCAACCCACATATCTTGGTGTAACATTTGATGCCAAAATGACATGGAAACATCATATCAGCAAAGCAGAAACAAAGACTAGAAGGAAGATAGCTATACTAAGAAAACTGAGTGGGACAACTTGGGGAGCTAATGAAAGAATTCTAAAAAATGTACACCAACAAGCCATTCGACCACACTTGGAATATGGTTCTACAGCATGGAGTTCATCATCAAACACTACACTACAAAACCTAGATAGAGTACAGAACCAAGCACTTAGAATCATTACAGGCGCAATGAGATCCACACCAATCATAGAAATGCAGAATATCGAAGGGATGCAGTCATTGAAAGAGCGTAGAGATACTAAAATTATAATTCATGGAGAAAAGTTTCTTTCCCACCATAGTCACCCAATGAAGGAAAGATTCCAGAATCTATCACAAGGACGGCTTAAAAGAAGCAGCTTCATACACCAGGCCAAGCGTCTACGTAGACAGGTATCGGATCTACCAGAGGTAACAATACCACTGACATCTCAACCAGAACACACCCCATGGGAAAAACGGACATGCCTACCAGTGACCATCCAAACAACAGTAGCAGGTGTGCATGGGGATGAACATCAGAATAATCTGCAGAAAAGAGTAGCAGCTCTAAGTTTCCTCGATGACGTTTACCCAAATGATCTATGGACCAGAGTATATACAGATGGATCAGCACAGAATGCAGTAAAAAATGGAGGAAGTGGTGTATATGTAGAATACCCAGATGGCACCACTGATACCACTTGTATACCAACAGGGAATTACTGCAACAACTATGACTCTGAAGTCAAAGTATTTATACAGCTGCAGAGAAACTGTTAACATTGGACAGGACCTCACACCCTATTGTAATACTTACAGATGCAAGGTCAGTACTAGAGGCATTACAATCCAATAAACTTCCAGAGTTAAAAGAGGTATTGTCCATAGTACAAAATAGGTGTAGAGTTATACTGCAATGGATTCCATCACACTGTGGAATAGCAAGAAATGAGAGAGCTGATCAACTCGCCAAGGAAGGTGCTAACATGCAGCAACCGGATGTACCAATCAGCTATCACCAAAAGAAATCCATGATAAAGGCACAACGAAAGCCTAACTTACCTCCACGGGATGACTACCACCTACTTAACAGACAAGAACAGGTCATCATATTTCGACTGAGAACTGGACACAATAGACTAAACAGCCATATGTATACAAAATTTAAAATTGGCACAACAGCAAAGTGTAATTGTGGACAAGTCAACCAGACTTCAGAACATATTCTTCAAGAATGTGCAAACTATGACACATTAAGATGCACATACTGGCCTTCTGATACACCAATGAATGTTAAACTTTATGGTACAAAACAAGAAATGGAAAACACTGTCCAATTTATACAAGAAACAACACTGCAGATATAGACATTATTAGCGAACGAAAGAAGAAGAAGATGTGTACATGTCAGCTTAAACAGATGCCACACTCGTTAGATGCGTACATGCCAGCTTGAGTAGATGACACACTCGTTAGATGCGTACATGCCAGCTTGAGTAGATGACACACTCGTTAGATGCGTACATGCCAGCTTGAGTAGATGACACACTCGTTAGATGCGTACATGCCAGCTTGAGTAGATGACACACTCGTTAGATATGTTATGTTATGTTATGTTCCTCCAGGGCCATAGGCGGCGCATAGGGCAGAAACCATAGCTTTCCATTTCTGTCTTTGTGTTGCCAGGTCTTTCAATTGTTGCGTGTTGTTTAGGTTCATTGACATGCCTTCTCTATTAATGGTTCTTCGTAGAGTTTCTCTAGGTCTCCCTCTTCTTCTTACTCCAGGTGGCACCCAATATAGTGATTGCTGGGGAATTCTTAGGCTGTTCATTCTGAAAACATGGCCGATGTAAGTCCAACGCCTTTGTCTAATGAAGGAAGATATATAGGTTTGTTTGCTTTCCTCTCTTATAGTAGTGTTAGATTTAAAGTCACTCCACTTAACGTTCAGAATGGTACGTAGGCATTTGTTTTCAAAGGAGTCGAGTCTTTTATCTGTGGCTTTTGTGGCTTTCCAACTTTCGCACCCATATGATAGAATAGGGATGATGTTGGAGTTAAATAACTTGAGTTTTGTGGTGTTTCTTAGTGTGTTTGACGTCCATATGTTGCGTAGTTTATTGAAAGCATCCGCTGCAAGGGCAATACGGTGTAAAATTTCTTTTGATGAGTCTCCATCCAATGCTAGATTGGTGCCTAAATATGTAAAATTGTTGACTTTTAATAATGGAACATTTTGAATTTCTATGTTGTCGTTGGATCTCGTAAAATCTAGTATATGAGTTTTTGATGTGTTGATTTTCAACCCTATCTGATTTGAGTAGTGTTGGAGATTGTCAAACTTAGATTGAGCATCTGTGTTAGATATGTACATGCTAGCTTAAACAGATGACACATTAGATGCGTACATGTCAGTTTGAGTAGATGACACACTCGTTAGATATGTACATGCTAGCTTAAACAGATGACATATATTATGTGTGTAAATATCAGGTGACACAGATTCTTCTTCTTCTTCTTCTTCTTCTTTCGATCCCCTGGAACGTGTTTATATCGGAAGTTTTGTTACTTCTATAAACTTTTGACTGTGTTTTGTAACTCATGCACAGATGCAGAGTTTTTCTTCCAATGCTGTTTCTCTGGGGGCCAGTGTGTATGTCTCAGCATTTCATATTCTGGGCATTGCTGAAGAATTTACTACGCTGTCTGAGGTGTCTGTCCACATGTACAAATGACCATGTTGTCAATCTTGAATTTTGTATACATGTGGCTGAGGTGTCTGCCCACATGTACAAATGACCATGTTGTCAATCTTGAATTTTGTATACATGTGGCTGAGGTGTCTGTCCACATGTACAAATGACCATGTTGTCAATCTTGAACTTTGTATACATGTGGCTGAGGTGTCTGTCCACATGTACAAATGACCATGTTGTCAATCTTGAACTTTGTATACATGTGGCTGAGGTGTCAGTTGTGTCCTGTTCTGAGATGCAGAATGGTAGCTTGTTCTGTTCTGTTTATAATTTGGTAGACATCTTGTGTTGGATTTTGTGTTGATTTCTAATTGCCTTGATTATCTGTTTCTTTTGATGGTTATTGGCACATCTGTTTGATCATCAGCAGCTCCCTCCTTAGCCAGACGATGTGCTTTCTCGTTTCCAGATATTCCACAATGTGATGGTATCCACCACATAGATACTGCTACTTTATGCTGGTTGCTTAATTCAGCCAGCAGTGTTTGCAGGTCTGGTAGTTTTCTGGACTGGTACACTTGGAGTAATGATCTTGCATCTGTCAGGAATACTACAGATCTGGTAGTTTTCTGGACTGGTACACTTGGAGTACTGATCTTGCATCTGTCAGGAATACTACAGATCTGGTAGTTTTCTGGACTGGTACACTTGGAATACTGATCTTGCATCTGTCAGGAATACTACAGATCTGGTAGTTTTCTGGACTGGAGCACTTGGAATACTGATCTTGCATCTGTCAGGAATACTACAGACTGTGATTCAAGATTGGTACTCATGAGTTTTTCAGTTGCTACTTTGATTGTCTGGATTTCTGTATTATAATTATGACAGAATTTCCCCATTGGTACTTTGATTGTATCCCTAAGAGTGTTTGGGTACTTTGATTGTATCCCTAAGAGTGTTTGGGTACTTTGATTGTATCCCTAAGATTGTTTGGATACTTTGATTGTATCCTTAAGATTGTTTGGGTACTTTGATTGTATCCTTAAGATTGTTTGGGTACTTTGATTGCATCCTTAAGATTGTTTGGGTACTTTGATTGCATCCTTAAGATTGTTTGGGTACTTTGATTGCATCCTTAAGATTGTTTGGGTACTTTGATTGCATCCTTAAGATTGTTTGGGTACTTTGATTGCATCCTTAAGATTGTTTGGATACTTTGATTGCATCCCTAAGATTGTTTGGATACTCTATATATATTCCTGCTCCTCCATATTTCTCTGCTGACCCACATCTGTATAGACTCTGATCTATATATCTTGTGGATATTCATCATCCAGTAGACTGAGACTAACTGTCTAAAGTTGTAGGCTACTTCTGTTCATTCTCACTGAACAATTCCTTTCACTTCAGTTTGGATATGAATAGTTAATCCACTATCCTCTCTCCAAGGAGTTTGTTCTGGTACAGATGGGGCTGTCAGCTTTAGGCTAGTCTGAGATTTTTTCTATGGAGTCGTTTAGGCCTGATGGATGAAGTTACTTCTTTTAAGTCATCCCAATTGCTAAGTTTTAAAATCTGTCTTTCATTGGATGACCTGACATACAGTGAAATCTGTCTTTCATTGGATGACCTGACATACAGTGAAATCTTTCATTGGATGACCTGACATACAGTGAAATCTGTATGTCATTGGATGACCTGGCATACAGTGAAATCTTTCATTGGATAACCTGACATACAGTGAAATCTGTCTTTCATTGGATGACCTGACATACAGTGAAATATTTCATTGGATTACCTGACATACAGTGAAATCTTTCATTGGATGACCTGACATACAGTGAAATCTTTCATTGGATTACCTGACATACAGTGAAATCTGTCTTTCATTGGATGACCTGACATACAGTGAAATCTTTCATTGGATGACCTGACATACAGTGAAATCTGTCTTTCATTGGATGACCTGACATACAGTGAAATCTTTCATTGGATGACCTGACATACAGTGAAATCTTTCATTGGATGACCTGACATACAGTGAAATCTTTCATTGGATGACCTGACATACAGTAAAATCTTTCATTGGATAACCTGACATACAGTGAAATCTGTCTTTCATTGGATGACCTGACATACAGTGAAATCTTTCATTGGATGACCTGACATACAGTGAAATCTTTCATTGGATGACCTGACATACAGTGAAATCTTTCTGAATGTATTAGCACTTATGTGTCTCTGTGTACTCTCAGTGTTTGTATTCTCCCCATTTTCTCCATCTCTACTATGGGTGTTGATTTTACTGGCTCCCCCCTTCCCCCATGATGGTCCTAAGTGTCCAGTTTTGACCCTTATCTAGCTCATGTAATTTAGTATTTGATGCTGGACACCTTGTAGTAGACCCATATCCCTGGTGAGGTCATATGTCCTGCTGGTAAACTTTACTCAGTATTTTCCCATTTGTTCCCAATGTGCTTCCACTTAGTTTTCTCAGGATGGCTAACTTTCTTCTGGCCTTTGTTGTTGCTCTGCTGATGTGTTCCTTCCATGTAAACCTACTGTCGAATGCTACTCCAAGATATGTGTGTTGCTTGTCTTCCTTCAGGAGTTCTCCATTTATGTCCAGGAGTTCTCCAGGAGATCTTGATGTCACCAACTTTTTGTTTTGGTGAGAGAGTAAAGAGAGTCCATCGAAAAAGATGGACCACCGAAATAAAAGAGGTGACTTGGCACACAAAAGGGCCATCTCCAGAGAACTCTTCTATCCCTGAGGGGTGAAAGGCAATAAAGGGTTTAGCGAATAGATAGATAGAGTAAAGAGAGTAGTGTAGCTCTTCTGTTATGTAAATATGTTTTTATCAATTTATACATCCTACCATTCACTGTGAAATTTCAACGATTCTGTAGAAGTCCTTTCCAAACCTAGTCAAAAGCTTTGGTCTATCCAGGCTGTTAGGACAAGTTTCTTATCTTGAAATGCATCCTCTACCTCTTGAGAAAGTACCACTGTACCTGATCTTCAGCAATGTAACGCTGTTTGAAGCCTGCTTGCTGTGATACAAGACGGTTTTTGCTTTTAAGGTACCGTTGAAGCCTGTGGTTGAGAATATGCTCCATAGTTTTGCATAGACAGCTTGAGAGACTGATTTGTCTGTAGTTGGAGACTGTGGTGATGCCTTTTCCTGATTTAAGGATTTGTACCATGAGTACTTCCCTCCAGGTCTGTGGAACTTTGCCTGTTAGTCCAACATATATTCATGATCTGCAGCAGTTTTATTTTTACTGCAATTCTCAGATTTTCTTTTTCTAATTTCATTGAACACTCCATCAGCACCAGGTGACTTTTTAATTTTCAGTTTAGATACTGCATGCTCCAGTTCTCTGAGTGTGATTGGTGCCTCCATGACTTTAGATATGGTTCCATCTTGTTAATTGTTTTCTCTCTTCTCACGAATCTCCTGTTGTTTCTCTAGTATAATTTTGTTGCCGTAGTCGTCAGCAAATTAGTCTGCAAAGAAGTCAGCTGCCTGTTTTCCATAAAAATGTCTCCATATTTTTGTAGTGTGACCTTGTGATTGCTGCCAGTATCCTGGTCATATAGATATTTTATCAATTTCCAATCTTTTCATATCCTTCACAAGGTACAGCTATTCTGTTGTCTCTTTCTAGCTGCTCTGTCTGGTTTGTAGCTTGGATCTCTGAAATGTGGCCTAAAGTTTGTTGATATTTATTGTGGTGCTCTTGTCTCTGACTGCTGTCAGGATGTTTTCACTTTATTTTGTAGTATTTCTAGTTGACTACTCCAACACGGCTTGCAGTGTTTACGGGCCTGCTCTAGGGATGGTTTTATGAACAGCATGTAATATACAGGTACACAATTCATGGACTACTTTATAGATGTTGTTGTGTGTAGGTAGATCTCTGGCTAGTACACTGATATAATGTTGTTACATTGTCAAGCTTGCCTTCTTATAGTTCCATCTAAAGAGAGTGCTGCTTTGTTTAATATATTCCTTATCAACAGTCAGAAAGACTGGCCGGTAGTTGTGCCTCCAAGCTGTTTCCCAACAACACAATTGATGTTCCACTCCAAGTTTGGTGAGTGGAATGCCAAGTTTGGTGAGTGGAATGCCAAGTTTGGTGAGTGGAATGCCAAATTTGGTGAGTGGAATGCCAAGTTTGGTGAGTGGAATGCCAAATTTGGTGAGTGGAATGCCAAGTTTGGTGTAGAGGTAGTATGCCATGGTCTGGAGTAGAAGGTTAGGGGGATCAATTGGTTGATCAGGATAAATTCATGTTCATGCTGCCAGTTTTCTAGTTCCTCCCCTCTCCTGTCCATGTGATCATAGCCCCAACTCTGTGAGTGACTACTCATGTCTCCGCATACAATAAGTTTTCCTTGCGTTGAGATTTTGTCTAGTAGTAATGGACGGTCATTCAGACAATAGTAGTTAAGGATGTGGAATTCTGTACTCTCTGTCTTGAGGTGGAGTACCTGATATTCCACTCCCTCCGTATATGTTTATAACTGTGTCTTGAGGTGGACATGAATGTCAAATCTAAGAATGCTCATGTAAGTATGTGGACAGGCTTGTACAAGATTTATAAGTCAAACACCAGTGTGATGATGGGGCACAAAAATGGAGCAAAGAATAGTAACACTGTTTACTTTGCTTCAATGCTCCTAAGAGGTGACTAAGGAGGTTCTGAGGTTGAGTTCATTGTCTCATCTGATATAGGGTCAAAGTGATCAAGCACCCATGATGAAATGAGATGTGTCAGGCTAAAAGGTAGGATATCGCAGCAAAGCTGTAAACCATAAAGCAAAACATTCTCTATTCTCCAAACTACTTTCTGCTAATCTGCACGAGTTTAAGAACAAATGTGGAAGAAGAAATAACAAAATGTACCATTGAAAACGAATGTATCAGGCCATTGGCGCAAATAAAACTGTGGCGTAATACATTTCCATTCTCTGGACTAACTTCTGCTGGAAATCTAGAAGGACCATTGAATTGCTACAAGAGAGATCCAGTGGGAGTTTGAGACCGAATGCTGAAGAAGAAATAGAAAATGTGTGAATGAAGAAAGTTTGAAATCAAATCTTCATTCAAGAAACACATACATCATTCTCAGCTTGAAATCAAATCTTCATTCAAGAAACACATACTTACATCATTCTCAGCTTGATTTCTTCTGACGGCAGATTTGGAAGTTCTACTTCTGCTTGATGAGCTCTGCAGATGTGCTTGTTGTTGCTTTCTCTTGCTTGTTTTCTGAGATTGATGGCTATGGTTGGACAAGAGATATATGAGTGCTGACATGGTTGTTTGCTAGTTGTTATTTATCAGTGACAAAAATACTAGATCATAGTTATCATTGTTTAGTTTTGTGACTGTGACACTCTCCATCTATTCACATACAAGGAGATGGGGGTTGTAAGATCATCTCATTCATTGTGAGTGACAGTTTTGTGTGTTTATTTCTAGTTCTTTCTTGTTTTATTGTTCATGTTCCTTATTGGATCGTAACATAACAAAAGTCCTTGTTCTTTTGTTTTTTAAATATGTTATTTCTCATGTACACTATTATTGCTATTTATTAGTTATAGGAACTATTAGTAAACAGTGTCAATAACACTTGGTACTCTCATTGTTATCATTAGTTATATGAACTATTAGTAATCAGTGACAATAACACTTGGTACTCTCATTGTTATCATTAGTTATAGGAACTATTAGTAAACAGTGACAATAACACTTGGTACTCTCATTGTTATCATTAGTTATAGGAACTATTAGTAAACAGTGACAATAACACTTGGTACTCTAGTTGTTATCATTAGTTATAGGAACTATTAGTAAACAGTGACAATAACACTTGGTACTCTCATTGTTATCATTAGTTATAGGAACTATTAGTAAACAGTGACAATAACACTTGGTACTCTAGTTGTTATCATTAGTTATAGGAACTATTAGTAAACAGTGACAATAACACTTGGTACTCTAGTTGTTATCATTAGTTATAGGAACTATTAGTAAACAGTGTCAATAACACTTGGTACTCTAGTTGTTATCATTAGTTATAGGAACTATTAGTAAACAGTGTCAATAACACTTGGTACTCTAGTTGTTATCGCTACCTTCGTGATGATAATAATGATGAAAATGTGTCTGATTGCTTTATCAATTGCATCACTAGCTAAAAATAATCCTGACATCTGGGTTTTTTTTAAAGCCCAAATTCTGTGTCTTATATTTGTTCTTTCTGCTTAGTTCTGTAACTATATCTCTACAGTAAGACTGTGTTTTATATTTCTACTTTCTACACAGCTGTTTAACTATATCTCTACAGTAAGACTGTGTTTTATATTTCTACTTTCTACACAGCTGTTTAACTATATCTCTACAGTAAGCCGGGCAACACCGGGGCATTGCTTCTAGTATTTTATTTTTGCCGGGCAACACCAGGCATTGCTTCTAGTATTTTATTTTTTCCGGGCAACACCGAGGCATTGCTTCTAGTATTTTATTTTTGCTGGGCAACACCGGGGCATTGCTTCTAGTATTTTATTTTTGCCTGCAACTGGGGCATTGCTTCTAGTATTTTATTTTTGCCGGGCAACACCGGGCATTGCTTCTAGTATTTTATTTTTTCCGGGCAACACCGGGGCATTGCTTCTAGTATTTTATTTTGCCGGGGCAACACCGGGGCATTGCTTCTAGTATTTTATTTTTGCCGGGCAACACCGGGGCATTGCTCCTAGTATTTTATTTTTGCCGGGCAACACCGGGCATTGCTTCTAGTATTTTATTTTTGCCGGGCAACACCGGGCATTGCTTCTAGTATTTTATTTTTGCCGGGCAACACCGGGCATTGCTTCTAGTATTTTATTTTTGCCGAGCAACACTGGGCATTCCTTCTAGTATTTTATTTTTGCCGGGCAACACCGGGCATTGCTTCTAGTATTTTATAAGACAGAAGTACTGACAAGATGGGCAGAATATGTGACAAACCTGTTTGATTACCAAAAAAACAAAAAATCAGCAGAAAAAAACACAAAAATATCCCTGCAATCAGAAGTAGAAAAAAGATATCATGATGAGGTAGGCAAACATACAATAGGGATGGGGGACATTATGAGACGGACAAGTTAGTCTAACAGAGTTAAACTCCAAGGCAAGAGAGGAAGATAATGGAGGTCTGTTGCTGCCAGCCTTCCATATGGAGACTGCAACTGATGACGAAATACATTTTTATAATGCATAGATAGATAATAAATAGATAGGCTACATTTAACTTACTACCTAAGACTCAAGATAGTATGTTGTGTAGGAGGCAGACAGTAATCGTCACTTTGGAAATAGAAAATGGGTAGCCTGTACTGGTTACTTGGACTACATGACTGCATTGTATGCATATAAATATATATATATGTATGTATCTATATGTATGCTCTTTATTAATTGCATTGTTAAAGAAACAGGTTATACACGCCGTAAAATATCCGCCACATGTATACACCATGTATCTTGTGATTACATTGTAAGTACGTCTACAGTATACAGTGATACACAGAGAATTCAAATGTTTTATGGTCAGCTAATCCAGCAGAAGAGAGCTGGTCACTAACGAGGTTACCTTCCTTGGTTCTCTTCAGGGAAGGTTGCCAAGAGGACAACACACAATTACATTTGCAGTATTTATTAACCATAAAAAGATATTTGCTGTAAAATTGAAATAATACGTTACCTATCATCTGTTTGATAAGAATCTGTCGCATATTCCTGTAATAATGAAGGCAAAGTAAAGTTTCTGTCACCTTTCATGTTGACAACCGACTTATCGTCACCTGAGACTGCTTGTCAATATACTGCCAGGTCATTCTGATGACGCGTTTTCACGATCAATTAACTGTTTAGAAATATTCATATATTTCTAATAGCAAGTCTACTACAAATTATTGTTTATTTAAGCATTTAAATAGTACGACTACTTATTTCCATGTATAAATATATCTTCTACGTGGTAATAATAAATGTAATTTGTATTTCAATTGTAGTACAAACTGGCAAGTGGTTGACTTAATTTCAACATGTAGGAAATATACAAAATCTATCTATACAGAATTGAGATACAACAACAAATATTTTTACCACCCGTTGCATTGATATTACGTGCATTAAACTATCTAACACACATCTGGAGATAAAAAATACAATAACTAAATACCTAGACCAAAATACGACTGTTCAACTTCAATGCAATATCCATAGTAACATAGGCCATATGTTGTGAAAGATCTTGATACATCGGCCCAATGCTGGAGATCTAGAGCTGTGGAGATTCATGATCGCCTACGCCAAACGACATGGCACCTGATGATGATGCCGATGTTGTGAATGTTATCAAATAAAAGCTCTGGAGAATAAATTAAATTCATTTGAAAATAAATGACATAGAAAACTTGAAATTTTCATTCATTTATTTTCCTTTTGCGCTGAAGTTAGGGCAGAGGTCAGATCTCTCCAATTCTGTCCAAAGCTATTCTGAGCAGTTCTTGAATAGTATGAATATTTATTATGTTTTACTTTCTCTAAGTATTGTTCTTCTGAGTGTTTCTTTAGGTCTACCCCTTGCTCTTTTGCCTGTAGGTATCCATTCAAGAGATTCATGGTATATTCTGTTGATGTCTGCGCGTAGGACATGTCCGATGTAGGACCAACGACGTTTTCTGATAACATCTGTGATGAAATTTTGATGTGTCTCTGTTCTCTGATTTTATCATTCGATTTGAATTCACTCCAATGGGTGTTAGTTATCCTACGAAGACATTTGTTCTCGAAACTCAGTAATTTCTTTTCTGAAGATAAGGAAAATTTCACATCCATATATGATAGCACCGGAATAACGCAGGAGTTAAATAAGCGCATTTTCGTGCGTGTGCTGATTAACTTTGACCTCCAGATATTAGACAGTCTGTTAAAGGCAATTGATGCTAGTGCAATGCGAGTTGTAATTTCTGGCATGACATCACCGTCGAGTGTTAAATTGCTTCCTAGATAGGAGAATTTCTGTACTTTTTCAAGTTGTTGTCCATTTAAAGTAATTGCGTTAGGTGAATTGGCGAAGTTCATAATTTTTGTTTTTGATGAGTTGATTTGGAGACCTATTTGTCCTGCGATGAGTTGTAATCTATCAGATTAAAATTGGTTGAGAAGAATTCAAACCAGCAAGTAAGAAAATCTCTCTATCAAGGTCAGCTTCTTGTCGTGGAGATGTGGCTTAGTCCAGCCACCAGAGGCTGGAAACTAAAACTGGCTAGGCCCTCCTAACAGCATACTGATGGTCAGCTGGTAACCATTAGTGGCCACCAGACCAACCACCAAGCTACATTATAGAAGATGATATGACTGTATATTGAGACTATTTTCATGAAAACCCTACCAGCATTCTTTTTATAGTTAGATGTTGTTTATGTCATAATGCCATTTTGTCAATCATCTCTTCATGGAGTGAAGGGCCGTCCAACTGTGGCATTGCATTCCATAATATAATCTAGGTCATGTGATTCCAACTGTCAAGATAGCATGGGTTTGATGGTTGTCAAGCCAACACCCAGCAACCAACTGGAGGAAGGGGAAAATGAGGTGAAACCATCGAATCCAGGCATGACGATCCTACATGTCTTTCTAAATTGGCAGACATGGCACATGTCTTGAACACCAGCATACTGTAGGTGACGCGGAATGGAGAGTGATGAAGCACACATCAGATCCACTA
This sequence comes from Meghimatium bilineatum, assembly GCA_034231615.1. Taxonomy (NCBI): domain Eukaryota; kingdom Metazoa; phylum Mollusca; class Gastropoda; order Stylommatophora; family Philomycidae; genus Meghimatium; species Meghimatium bilineatum. The sequence continues at coordinate 1,448,579 of CM067317.1, read as the reverse complement.
CCAATCGATGAAAGTCTGGGAAGAGTCAAGTCAAAGCAGCATCGTGCCAGTTTGAAAATTGTGTTCCTGGTCCCAGGCCCTACTTTGTTGTATCAACCCTCTGGGTTTGAAAACAAGCTCCAGAAATATAACCCCAACATGAAAGTAAGAGAATATACCAAACAGAAATATGTTTCTACAACATTCAGACGAAAACAATGGACGTATATTTAACAGTTTTTCTCTTTTCTTAACGAGATATTTGCTGTTATATATTTACATATTTTCCCATGTACTTGTAATGAATGAAAACAGACTGCAATTACAAGCATTAAAATGGGTACCAGATGGGAGAAGAAAAAGGGGAAGACCAAGAGAACCCTTTATTTTTACTTTTCTTTTAAAAGAGTCCTTTATTTTTACTTTTCTTTTAATGCCTTAATTTATGTAGATTTTGTTGTGTTTTTTTTAAATTTTATTTATTACTTTTTTATTTGCAATCAGAGCGACGCCCTTAGCTTATCTTATGTGGTTTATGTTGTTTCCACTTTCAATTATTTCAGGAATACTGTTCATTTACCACATTACCATTTCACTGCATATATATATATATATATATATATATATATATATATATATATATATATATATATATATATATATATATATATATATATATATATATAGAGAGAGAGAGAGAGAGAGAGAGAGATCATGTGAAATATTTATCACATTACCATTTCACTACATATATACATCATGTGAAATATTCTTTCCAGAATATAATCTCTCTTATGGCTGTTCTGAATTTCTCGCGAACCTGGGCTGACTGACCTGCCGCTGTCAGTGGCATCTTTAAACACTCCGAAAGATCAGTTGTCCGTCGTCGTCTTCTTGTTCGACCTCTGCCTCTGTATCCGTAGACCATGCTCTCCATTGGTGTTCCCTTTTATCGTCTCACTAAAATTTAATCATCACTCTCTTGTCCCATCCGCGAGTTGCCGTGTGTTTCTGCTGTTGCCGTGTGTTGCCGTGTGTTTCTGCGTGTTGCCGCGTGTTTCCGTGTGTTTCTGCATGTTGTCGTGTGTTTCTGCGTGTTGTCGTGTGTATCTGCATGTTTCCGCGTGTTTCTGCGTGTTGTCGTGTGTTTCTGCTTGTTGCCGCGCGTTTCCGCGTGTTTGACAGGCATGAAGAATGCTTTCTGCAGTCTCTGGGTTCAGTCCACAGTTGCACAGGTCTGTCTCGCCAATCTTAAGCTTTCGGAATATGTGACTTCTCAGTCTGTTGTGGCCAGTTTGTAGTCTGAAGGTGACGTCCATAGGTGCTCCGTCCATAGGTGCTCCTTGCGTGACATTTGATGGTATGAGTCATTTGGTTCTGCAGTTAGATGCATCTGCTTCCACTTTTTCGTATATTCTGCTTTTATCATTGTCTTATATTCATAGTAGGTATTCATAGCTAATTCACGTAGAAATCCGACAGTGAATTCACGTAGAAATCCGACAGTGATAGTGTGTCAGTCGTTATCCAGTAGAACGTCATTACCTGTCTTCCAGTGAGTATTACATTCATTGTACGTATTATCACTTGAAGAAGTGCAGAAGCCATGAGCTGTGCAGTTATGTTCACATTTTCAATTCTTCGATTTAGTGTTTTTGTGAGTTTATCTGTCAGGTCAGCATACTTAACTCGGTTTGCTTTCCTGAAGTTCCACGTAGGTGTGATTGTGGGGCCAACAGTGGTTAAACCGTGATTTGTAACAATTTCTCTGATTGGATCTTCCCATCTTGTTCTTGGTCTTCCTCTTGCGTTTGTAGCCGTGTCATCTACTGTTGTACGCCTGGATAGCTGGTTGTGATGGTTCCATCGATGATAGTATTTATGTTGTTTTATACAAGTGTGTCTCATGAAATGTTATAAATGAAAATGTTTGTACATTTCTTGAGTGTGTATTTCTCTTGTTTACATTGGATTTAATTTTATGAGTGAATCACTGAATTTTTCCTGAATTTTAGTTTATTTATGATTTCATCTGTAGTCTGAAAAATAGCTCCTCTATTATACAATGTTAAAAAAAAATTTACCCTTAAAACAATCATATATAATTTTGTGTGTACTTTTTTAGAACTGATTATGCATATCTAATACACTTGAAATTTCTATCCAAAAAATGTTCATCTTCAGAAACCATCATGGAGTAATGTAGTAACAAACCATAATGTAACCATAACCATAAAATAGAGGGTTAAATAAAGGTCTAATACTCTTGGCTAAATGCTGCACATTGAGGATAGTTATATCCCATATTGCAATTAAAGAGAACATGATATAAAAATGGTAACAATATAAGGGAAACAACTCTTTCTAGTAGGTTTAATCTAGTTGTATAGTACATAATTTAAACAAGCAACACTTAAATGTAAAATAACACATGTTTATTTTTTTTTAAAACACACAAAAACTTATCATTTCATAAGAATATTTAAATAAAATATATGTTGCTACAATATTTAAGCAAATACTAATAATTTAGCCACAATTTCTATAGACATTAGGTATTAGGTATGTTGATTATCATCTACGCACACCGGACACGTCCATAGGTGCTCCGATCTCCGCTTCAGTAAATTTATATATATATATATATATATATATATATATATATATATATATATATATATATATATATATATATATATATATATACATACATATTAACCTTGAATGTAAGAGTGTGAGGACGAAAGGAAAATAATATAATGTTTGACTATAATTTTTACATCCTACATTAATCACTAGACTCCCATCACAAATTTCCATGAATATTGTTAAACCATCTCATAACACAATGCATACTACACAATTAACATGTCTATTGGTTTTGTAAATATTTCATTGATGCAAATAAAGATTCTTTAAAAAAACAAAAACAAAAAAAACGAAGGCGGTGCTCCCAGGGTGAGGCCCTTCCATTGCACTACGGTTGGGTTGACCCCTGCGATCGCCCCAAATGTGGGCGACTCGAGTGCGTAATTTTTTCGTAAGGGGGACTGCGTTCGCGCTATCCCCTCATAAAATAAATGATTGTGCGGTTTATGGTTTAAAAAAAAGTTAATCTCTCAGGGTATAACGGCTGATGGTTCCTGTTCTTTGTTGGTTCACTACTCTTTTTTTGAAATCTTTGTTAAGGGTTCTCTTCGGGCCACGCCCATCCTCACTCCCAATTCTTGCATTCTTGATATTGACTCCTGCTTATTCATCTCAAAATCCTCTGATCGTGAGGACTCATGAAGAACAGTGAGTATGTCTGCTCGGTCCATAGGCTGGCCGTCTGTTGTGGTGGCGAGACTAGCTAATTTGTCGGTCCGTTCGTTTCCCTCCACACCCGCATGTCCAGGGACAAAAATAAGCGTGAGTTTTCGTAGTGATGCCCGCATTTTAGCTCTCTCTAATGATTCCATCCATTCCCTACGTACATCACCTGTTTTGACTTTCTGACTCATATTCAGTGAATCACTTAGTATGCACGCATGGGAATAAGTTTCCGATTCCAGCCAGTTAAGTGCCTTGGTTACGACAAATACTTCCATAGTTAGACTGCTCGCTGTTGCGGTAAAGGCACCACTGGCTTCGTGTACTGTTTTCCCTTTTGATCTGACAGTAAAGGCCCATGCACATCGCTGGTGACGGATGACCGACTCGTCCGTGTAAATCACAACATCTGAATCATCGGCATTCTTGCATATTAGTGCCTTGACCTCAGCATCCACGCTTACGTGGCTGTGTTTCCTGCACTCTCTGTTGAGTGTAATGATGGTCTTGACTGCCTCTTGAAAGAACGTAGGAATAGGTATCCATTCCTCGCCATGAAATATGTCTTCTGGGGCGCAGATGTTTAACGGTATCCTCGTCCGACCCATCCACGATTTGCCTCTCATGAGCCTGCTTCCCTTCACATGAAGGAGCACGCCGCGTAGTGGGTGATCTATGTCAGAACTCACTCTGAGGTATGCGCAGGCACGCCACATATCAATTCTATGAAATATGCTCGGAAAATCAAGGAGAAATCTCATAGCCACACAGAAAATCAAGGAGAAATCTCATAGCCACACAGAAAATCAAGGAGAAATCTCATAGCCACACAGAAAATCAAGGAAAAATCTCATAGCCACACAGAAAATCAAGGAGAAATCTCATAGCCACACAGAAAATCAAGGAGAAATCTCATAGCCACACAGAAAATCAAGGAGACATCTCATAGCCACACAGAAAATCAAGGAGAAATCTCATAGCCACACAGAAAATCAAGGAGAAATCTCATAGTCACACAGAAAATCAAGGAGAAATCTCATAGCCACACAGGTTGTGTCCCGTGTGTATCCAAGAATGATCCACATCGCTTCGTTTTGAATCCTCTCCTGCCTCTCAATCTGTGTGTGACTGGCGGCGATAGTAGCGCCTGCATATTCCAGCCTCTCAATCTGTGTGTGACTGGTGGTGATAGTAGCGCCTGCATATTCCAGCCTCTCAATCTGTGTGTGACTGGCGGTGATAGTAGCGCCTGCATATTCCAGCCTCTCAATCTGTGTGTGACTGGCGGTGATAGTAGCGCCTGCATATTCAATGACAGGGAGGACAAGAGCCTCGTATAAGATTACGAGCTGTGGTTGTTTAGTGTCAGCCGCTGCCATTACTCTCAGACCTGAAAGTCCTCTGCGGGCCTTAGCGATAACATGATAAAAGTGTTCCTGGAAACACAGACTACGATCACATCGCACGCCCGGGTATTGTAAGGATGAGGTCCTGATTACATCGTACCCTCTCATCTCCACTGTTGGTGTCGCAGACTTTAAGATGTGATTGTTAAGAGAGAACCATGTCACCATAGCCTTCTCCTGGTTGATCTGTGCCCCTGAACCATCACACCAGGAGGCGATATGGTCTAGCTCTTTCAGCAGTGATCCGACAGTTTATGTTCTATCTCTTCCCTGTCTGTATATCAGGATATCATCCGCAAAAAAAACATTGTTCTACCTCTCCCGACGAGCTGCTACTGTGTGATTGCCACAGTGTAGACATTGAATAATACGGGTGAGAGGGGAGATCCCTGTGGAAAGCCTGTGCGTATTGTTATGGGTTTAGATGTCCAACAACCGCACCTCAGAGCCACCTTCTTCTCGAGCAACACCGCTGATATCCATCTGAAGACGAAAGGGTAAACATTAAAGAGCACGAGCGTGTTGATGAGGTATTCGAATGACAATCTATTATACGCGTCATCCAAGTCAATCGCGACAGCACACTTTTCCAGGTCTGCATGGAAGCCCTCGAATACATCGTATGCGAAAACAGCGGTGTTGCGCCATGTTTCTTTCTGGCGTCTGTAACCTCCGAGCGTGCCCGGATAGATGCGACTCACTTCCAGTTCTCGAGCGAGGTGCTGTGCTACAATCTTCTCAATAATTTTGCCCGTGGTGTTCTGCATCGTTATGATTCGGTAGCCATTGATCTGGGCGTGGTTTTTAATTGGGCTTCTTTAGTGGCAATAGGTAGCTGTGCAACCATTCTTCCTTGATGGTTCCGTTCTTAATGCTTCCGTTAAATTCGCCAACCAGGTCGTTTAAGTCACTCTTTTTAAGGATGGCGAAGTCCTCGTATCGTATACCGCCAGGGCCCGGGGCAGTGTTCCGCGACCATTTAAGAGTGGTATGGACGGCCTCAGCAGTGATGCGTATGCACTCATTCCACTTAGCCTCCGTACATAGACCAGACAGCATTGTGATAATCATCCGCCTAACATTTAGATTGTTTTGGTCCGTCTGTTGAACGTAACGCTCAAGGAAGGCTATTCCCTTATCTTCATCTGATTTCTTCCATGTCAGATCAGTGGATTGAAAGTCAGGTATGCCGACTCTTTGAACCTTTCCATTCATGCTCCGCTGAAAACGCCAGAACGTCTTAAGAGACTTGTCTGAGCTGATCTGCTTTCAGAATTCATTCCACCTTTCTTCTTTGGCCTGCTGGGCACCTATCTTGAAGAGTAACATGGTGTCATCAACGGTCTGCTTCAATGCAGTTACATTATTGGATGATGCGCAGCCGGAGTGGCGTGCTTTCTGCCATGCTTTGACGGTCTGCCGTTTATTCCTCCATGCTTTCTCTATGTCGTCATTCCACCATGGTGGTTGGTTCAACTCGCTGCTCCTTGGGCGCTTGACCTGCGACTTTCTGCACCTAATTTTGCTTATCGAGTCATGGCCCGAGTTGTCGTACTGGAAGGCCCTCGGAACGTAGCTACGCTTCCCATGGTTCTATTTCTTGATAAGGATAATGCACGGGTAGTGATCGCTGCCGTGATGCCCTATCACAGTCCACCTGCCTAATTTAAAACAACCTAACCAATTCAAAACAAAGTAAGTCATTGTTTGTAAGCACAAAGTAAGCTAATACGGCCTGATATAACCAAAATAGGCTTCTGTCTTAGGTTGAAAGGATCGTGCCTCAGCTAAGAGGCTTTAATCCCCCATTTAACAAACAAACAAAGTTCACAAATTGGGAGTGCTAAAATGGAATACTATACAGAACATTTGCAGAGCAATGACCCCTTGGTAACGATGACACGCGAAGTGTACCATATTTTACTGGGTTATTATTTTTCATGATCATTATACATTTTTTTACTGGTAGTCAACATCAGGTTGACTGCTGCAGTTGACAATTATCGTCATCAAGTGCCGTCTTTTCAAGAAAGTTGACTGCAACAAAACTCCAACTCGTTATATGTGTATTGCCTTGGTGGTGCACTCTGCTAGACTAATCTGCTCATCTCGTTATGTTTTCTCTGCCACTTGTATTTGTGCTGTAGTTCTGGCTCGCTTCCCTTCTATCCCCAAGTAAGGTCTTCAACAAAGGTGTCATGTCTTTTCATGTGTCAAAATTATTTTATTTGTTTGATTTTATTTCTTCTTTTTCAGCGTTCATTCTCAAACTCCCGCTGGATCTCTCTTGTAGCAGGACCATGGTCCAACTAGATTTCATTCTCAAACTCCCGCTGGATCTCTCTTGTAGCAGGACCATGGTCCTACTAGATTTCATTCTCAAACTCCCGCTGGATCTCTCTTGTAGCAGGACCATGGTCCTACTATATTTCCAGCAGGATATAGTCCAGAAAATTGAAATGCGTTGTGTCACCGTTTAATTTGCGCCAATGACCCAACACATTCTTCTTCGGTGGTTGATCTTATTTAGAATTCTTTCTTCATATGAAGTTGCTTTTTAATACATCTTGTTTGTTTATTCATCCCCTCCCCACCCTCACCCCATGAAATTCCCCATATTCTTCTATAAATCCGCATCTCAAAGGCGTCAATTATGTATTCCAGTTGTGTGTTTATTGTCCACGATTCTGAGCCATACATCAATATAGAATAGATGTTTATTTCAAATTTTCACGTGTTGCTGATCCGTTGTTTGACTTTCCGTTGTAAACAATAAGATCGCAGTCTTGTCCACGGTGTCCAGTCAAGATTTATGGACCATGTAATGTCCACGGTGTCCAGTCAAGATTTATGGACCATGTAATGTCCACGGTGTCCAGTCAAGATTTATGGACCATGTAATGTCCACGGTGTCCAGTCAAGATTTATGGACCATGTAATGTCCACGGTGTCCAGTCAAGATTTATGGACAATGTAATGTCCACGGTGTCCAGTCAAGATTTATGGACCATGTAATGTCCACGGTGTCCAGTCAAGATTTATTATTATGGTAATGGACCATGTAATGGCGATCACAGATCTCCACAACTCTCTATTTCCAGTATGTTTTATCAGGGTCGTTGTTGATTCTTTGCCATGCCAGGATGTCAAACTATCTAATATTTTCTTATTTCGGTATATACTTGTATTCATGCCGTAATTGGAGTTAATATTTTCAATCATGTTGCATAGTATGTTTTTTTTGGGGGGGGGGCTGGGAAGGGGGGGGAGTATTCAGTTCAATCATAATGTACTTGTTTATAGTAGTCCTGATAGTGAAATTGTGATATTATTTCCTCTTCCCCCCCCCCCACCCACGGAACAGGCAATAAGTGTTTAATTGTTGTATTAAACATTTCTGGTAGCTCTTCCCTATATTTTATGTTTCGATTTTTTTTTATCATTAAGTTGCTAAATATCATATGTCAGTCTCTTATCTACTGTAATGCCCAAATACGCCTTATCGTCTTCTGTTTGGATACGTACATTTGCAAGTTTTATCTTTCCTGCTTTGTCCTTATTTGTGAGAGTGAAGAGTGTCGTTGAGGACATTTCAGCATTCATTTATAGGTACAGGTTAAGCCTCATTTAGTGATGTCCCACTTTTTAATATTACGCGTAGTTTCATTCAGATTTCATGACCTAGCTGACCTTGGATTAAACAATCGTTAAGTATGCTTCGAACAGCGCGATGCACACTGAGAGGCCCCCCCGTCTTAAGAGTCATCCAAAGGCGGGGGAGGAGCTCTCAATGTGGAGCGGGCAGATCAATGGATCCGTAAGTAGACTTAGCTTCTGTGAAATGCGTCTTTATCGATATTTCGTTTCGTTAAATATTGTACGTATGTGTTTCGTTAAAACAGAGGCCACATTTGCTTAACCTGTACCGATTTTTAGCATCCATGTCTCTGCCCATACTGCTGTGTTGTTGGCTGCCTTTCCTATTTTCTTGTTAGCGATTTTTAGATGTTCTTCTACACACCACACCACAGGTCATCAGTGTACATAGCAGCTAATACACCACAGGTCATCAGTGTACATAGCAGCTACTACACACCACAGGTCATCAGTGTACATAGCAGCTACCACACCACAGGTCATCAGTGTACATAGCAGCTACTACACACCACAGGTCATCAGTGTACATAGCAGCTACCACACCACAGGTCATCAGTGTACATAGCAGCTACCACACCACAGGTCATCAGTGTACATAGCAGCTACCACACCACAGGTCATCAGTGTACATAGCAGCTACTACACACTGTGGCAGCTTGCAGATTAGATCGTTTATGAACACAAGAAACAGAGTTGACGACAGCACTGAACCGTAAGGAATCCCATGTTTTAAAATCACTTTTTTGCTGTTGTGACCTTCCATGGTGACTCTTGCTTCCCGATTGTATCCACTTTCTCATGTTAGCCCTAATCCCATTTTTTTGCAACTTTACTATCAGTTCATCTTTCCAGACCTTGTCCAAAACTTTTTGGAGATTTTTCCATAGGATGAAAACTTTTTTCTTTCTTGAAATGCATCTTCAATGATCTAGGATGGGAATGTCATTTGGTCTTCTGTGCTGTTACGCTCTCTAAATCCAGCTTGTTATTTCCCCAATAGCTTCTCTAATTCTAGATATAATTTCAGTCGTCTGTTGACCATCCGTTCCATTGTCTTGTAGACACAGACACAGCTTTATAGTTAGACTTATTGGCATGTAGCTGTCAGGTTTCTGTTTGTCCATGATTTCTTTTTGATGAGCGTTTCTCTCCACGACTGTAAAACATTGCATGTACCTCAACTGTAATTGTACTTGTTCTATCTGTAGTAATTTATACATTTAATTCATTTCCTAGGTTTTTAAACATTTCATTGGTGTTCCAGTCGGATCCTGGTGATTTTCTATCCTTTAATCTCCTTGATACTTGTAGTTCTTTTATCGTGTGAATAGTTTAGACATGACATCTAGAAAGTTTTTGTTGTTCTTATTATTGTTTATTTATTGTTTATATTTGTTGTTTCACATCTGACCTTTTAGTTTTAACACTTCCGGGTTATATCTATATTATGCTCTGCAATGTGAACTTCAATAGTACCGTTCTTATTCAGTGTTTGTTACTGCGTGGCCAGTTTTGAGAAAGGCCTTTTAGTCGAAACGTCGATTTGTGTGTGTTATTATGTGTTGTTTCTGTTGGAAGCACATATTAATAGTACATGGATATCCACAGGTACAGTCAGAGACAGAGATAAGAAGGCAAAGAGTGGATTAAGCGTTTGAGAGAGAGATGTGTATAGAAAGGAATAGAGAGATAGATGGAGTGACAATATAGATAAGGAAGGTTAGTTAGTTAGTGTGTTCCTTTCGTGCCGCAGGCGGCACATAGGGCATAGGTTTTGATTCTCCATGTGTTGCCGTCCGTTGCCTGTAGTTTGAGTTCTTGTATGTTCTTGCAGCCGGTTATTTCCCCTTCTTTAAGTATGGTACTTAAAGATATGGAAGGAAGGAAGGACAAAAGGATAATTGAAGCAGAGAAATACACTGAAACCAACAGCCACAAGAGAGAGAGAGAGAGAGAGAGAGAGAGAGAGAGAGAGAGATGGGGGGGGGGGGGGGGAGTTATGTACAAACATGTATAAGGCGGCAACAACGAACAACGAAGTAATGGGCATAAGACTTGAAGGGCGCAATAATGGACATATTGTCATCCATACGTAGAAGAACACTGAAAGTGGCGCTAATATTGTTTCCGGATTCCTGAGCAGAAATATCTGGCCATCGCTTATGTCACTCTTGTCGTGACATCGATCGATAGATCGAGCCTTGCTAACGGTTCCACCAATACAAAACATTGATTCATATAGTCGCCTTGGCTTTCATCTGCCTAGTTTTTCATGCGAAGTGGCACAAAATTGTAAAGGGACATTCGGTTGAAATCGGAAAGTTGGATGTCTGGGGTTTCGATAGGTAAATGAACTCGTTCATATCGCATTGATTGCTACTTCTTGATTGCTTGATTGCTTGATTGCTTGATTGCTTGATTGCTTGATTGCTTGATTGCTTGATTGCTTGATTGCTTGATTGCTTTTCAGTAATAAAGATTACATAAAGTAGACGTCAATTGCAAGCGATCATGACTTCATTATTGTGTAATCATAATGCAAGCAGGGTCGTAGATTCGTCATGAGGGGGACAGAAGGTGCCTTAAAAAAGCTACTTACCTCATGTTTGTGAGGCTCACCCCCACCTCCAGTGTAGGGGTTAAGCTGTTCGCAGTGTGTCTTCTGATCAAGAGGTCATGAGTTCGAAAACGGCTCGTGCCGTCTTGTTTAGAAAGTGGATTTTTTTCGGAGATCCCTGTGGATTATCACTTGAAGCTACGGAGTTACGTGCTATGAGTGGTACTCTCGGCAGGCGGCACGTAAAATGGGGGCAGGGGTTGGAGGTTATATCTACTTGTGTGACTTGTTTTCTAGTAATCAGTGTCGTGTTATAATTACCCACAGGGGATGGGGTGGAAGTCGATACGCCATCCCCTTATCTATGAAAACAGGTTGATAAGACATAGAGGATTGACATCATTGTACTCGGGTTACTCGGTCTCTATTAACGAAGTTGCAGACAACCTACCGAGAGTATCACACAAAGCACGTAACTCCGTAACTTTCAGCGTGGACCTTCGACGAAACAATAGACTGTAAATAAAACAATAGACTGTAAATAAAACAATAGACTGTAAATAAAACAATAGACTGTAAATAAAACAATAGATGTTGTAAACAAATAGGCCCTATATATATATGAGACATCTTAACCGTAAAACAGATGTGTCATATGTCAGGCTGTTGGCGCAAATAAAACGGCAACACCACGCATATTCTCTGGACTACATCCTGCTGGAAATCTAGTAGGATTGTTGTCCTGCTACAAGAGAGATCGAGCGGGAGTTTGAGAATGAACGCTAAGTAAGAAGAAATCACTTGTATATTTAAGTAGCATGCCAAAGTGTACGGCCGACTTCTCTTTGCCTTGAACACCGAGTTTGTTATAAAGTGCTGGAATTGCGAGACAAACCGTGGACTTCTAGATATACATGGGCTTACAGGGTGTCAGAAAGAGGAGATTTATACTAAAAAATAGCCGGCATTTCAGGTACAGTAATTACCAAGCCCCTCTCCAGAATAGTCCACAGCGAAGGTGTCACACACAGCGTCATTCATTTTGGCTGGTCTCACACACACACACACACAGCGTCACTAATCTTGGCTGGTCTCAGATACAGCGTCACTTATCTTGGCTGGTCTCACACACGGCGTCACTCATCTTGGCTGGTCTCACAAACAGCGTCACTGACATTGGCTGATGCAACTTATCATTTGTTTGTTTGTGTAAACATTGCCTAGCTTGTAAAAGACAATTGTAAGCAAAGTTGGAAATACCAGGAAAAGTCAGACTGCTGCATGAGATCACCTATAACACCCGCCCACTTCCCGTGACTCGTGCTACGTCCATGTGTATCTAGGAGTCTTCTTCTTCTTCTTCAGCGTTCATTCTCAAACTCCCATTGGATCTCTCTTGTAGCAGGACCATGGTCCTATTAGATTTCCAGCAGGATGTAGTCCAGAGAATGGAAATGCGTTGTGTCGCCGTTTTATTTGCGCCAATGGCCCGACACATCGGTATTCGGCGGTTATCTAGGAGTCAGAGGCAACTCACTCAATTTTATTTTTGTACAACCCAATTTTGATCCTTAATCATAGGATTGAAAATGGGGGCAAGCTGGGTTGTCACCCAGTGGGCGGGGTTGAGAGAACTAAAATAAATTTCCAGTGATGTCATAAATATAAATGGTGTTAGCTGATGTCATAATATGAATGATGTTAGTTGATGTCATAATATGAATGATGTTAGCTGATGTCATAATATGAATGATGTTAGTTGATGTGATAAATATAAATGACATTAGTTGATGTCATAAGATAAAAATGTCAATTGATGCCAGTTTTCCATTCCCAGTTCAACAGGAACTATTTTTAAATAACCAACGGCTCCTAGGTCGAACCAATCTAAGGAAATGGGTACTAGATGTTCTGTAAAAGTAAAGACGGTGGGCTTGATGCTAACTACGTAATAGCCAGGTATGTCTGGGTGGGCTTGATGATAACTACGCAATCGCCAGGTATGTCTAGGTGGGCTTGATGCTAACTACGCAATCGCCAGGTGTGTCTGGTCAATGAAAAATACCGGCCTATCATTATATTCTCCAATAATACACCTGAATGTCGTGAAACATAGACAACTTGGCTGCTTTACTTAAATGGGGGAGGGATGGTGTGCGCGCTGTAAGAGGGAGTGAGGAGATATGGGGAGGTAGGAGAATTTGATTTATGGGTCTCGACGTTTCGAACAAAAGGTCTTTACCAAGACTACATATATAAAAGAATGGGAAAAGGGGGGGTGTATTCGTGCTACTTGTACGATAAGCACAATTGAGAAGAGATACTTTCTTTACTGTTTAAGGCTACAATATACATACAAGTCGACTAAAGCTGATTAGTTGTAAGTACTGACCCTCACAAATGAAAGGAATAATTCAAGAGTAGGGTTAGATTATCGATGGAAAGTTGTTACCCTTAGAAGTAATTACCATTAGAAGTTGTTACCCTTTTCTTATATTAAACTTTCAATTTAATCCTATTTTATATATTTTTCAGAAGAAACATGTCGCCTGTTTACCAGAGGAAAACAGATCAAGGCAAAGTACTAGAGTCCATTCTGAGAGCTGCAGTGACTGCCGTTGTAGATGGCATGACTGTTAGAACAGCTTCCAGGGAATATCCAATAGCTCGTACAACACTACTAAACAATATTAAAAAGTCAAAATTATCGGTAATGAGACTCACCCCCAATTATCAACACAGTCAGATTTTTAATCATGAACAAGACTGGACAATTATCTTGATAAATGTTACAAAATGTTTCACGGACTAACTCCCAAAAATGTTCATACTCTTGCCTTTGAAATGACAACATTAAATCATTTGAAATGTCCACAAACATGGATTGAAAACTCAATGGCAGCAGGTAGAGAATGGCTTTCTGGAGCGACATCAACAATTGCCAATAAGGCAGCCAGAAGCAAAATGATTGGCACGAGCAACTGCATTTAACTGACACAATGTTGCAACATTTTTTAAATTTACTACAGGTCTCGTGTACAACACTGAATGTACGTGTGGCTGAGATTTATAATCTTAATGAAACTGTTGTGACAACAGTACAAAATGTTCCTAGAGTCATGGTACCAAACAGGTTGGGCATATCACATCAAGAGAGCGAGGTCAACTTGTCACAATGTGCGGCATATACTACTGGAGACAGCTTGCCACCAGTGTTTGTTTCCAAGAAAATGTTTTACACACTGCATTTGTCTTATATACCCACTGTTAAATGAAGCCCCTGAATGCTTTTTGGGACTTACCCACTCTTCAGGCTGGATGATAAGTTACCCACTCTTCAGGCTGGATGATAAGTGAAAGTGGTTGAGCATATAAAATGTGCTAGACCTTCAGAGCGATATTCTATCATTGTGATTATGGATAATCAAGAAAGTCACATTTCATTTTCCGATCTGGAGTTGGTAAAGCAGAACACTATTCATGTCATCACTTCCACCACATACATGCAACAAAATGCAACCATTGGATCGGACTGTCATTGGACCCATGAAAGCAGCATTTAGCAGATTCATGGATGATAAAGAATGTTGGAAAAATCCTCTCCATCTATCAACTTGTACAAAGGGCATGGACAGCTGAATCAGCTACTATCAACTTGCAGAACTTGGAGGTACTGCTTTTCTTAGGGCCTCTACCAAACAAAACATAATGTCAGGGTTCAAAGCTACTGGCATTTGGTCACTGGATCAAGATATTTTTAGTGTTTACGTTTTTCTACCTTTAACATCTCAGACAGGAATCAGATTACAGAAGCACCAGCAGAAGCTTTAATAGCATTATGTCCTCCAGAATTATTTAATGAATATCCCAAGGCTGCCGCTCTTAAGGAAAGCAATCGAGGAAGAAAACTTGGAAAAACAATGCTGGCAAAATCATCCCCAGCATTGATGAAAATAAAAATAAAAATGGAATGCAGATGAGAAAACATAAAGAATGTTACTAGATGAAAAGCCAAGAAATCACGTTTTTGTGCTTGAAGTGATTCTGATGATGATGATGATACTGTCACTCATACTGACACTAGTCAGGTCTAGAGTTCGATCCTTGTTAAGGACTGAGTTTTTTTTCTCTCGGAAGGTAAATTTAAAAACTCACACTGTACATAAGGTGACGACAGCAAGAGCGTGCGTCCTTTAGCACACAGCTATAAAATCCTCCCTGCAAAACCTTAATGGTGAAAATTCTGTATCTAACAATATACCACATGATGATGACACAGATTCTGACATGTCTGACACTGGGCGTGATAGTGACAATGAAAACAACAATATCAGAATGGATGGTGTAGAAAGTACAGACATAAATCTTGGTCTATATGTTGTGAGTTCGAGACGGGAAACAGAACAATATATTCCACTGGGACAATCATGCAGTTCGAGGATGATGATGTGGAAATCAGATTTTAAAGAAAAAGTAAGAAATGTTTCCTACTGTAGAAGATACAGGGACTGTTGAAATGAGTCAATTTAAAGCAATTTTTAGCACATCCTATTTGCTGCAAGTGTACAAAAAGATTAGATTCTAGAACAATACATAAGATTAACAACACTGAAATGAAATGTGTGAGACGTATGATTAGAGTTAGCTTGAGAGACAAAATCAGGAATGAAGCACTAAGGAAACAATTAGGGATCAAGTCAACAATAGAATACATCCAGAAACAACAAGTTATATGGTACGGCCACATAACCAGACAGAAAGAGCAAAGTATTATCCAAAAACATTTAACAAATGATATGAAAACAGGAGACCTATTGGACGCCCTCGTAAAAGGTGGATATATAGTGTATTAGAGACACTCGGAAATATAACAGCAGAGGAGGCAAATAGAAGGGCAAACAACCGTACACTCACTCTCCCCGCAACACTGAAAGGTACATGAGGACAGAAAGAAGAAGAAGAAGAGGTAAAAAAAGAACAGCTATCTACGTTTCAAGATATCCTTTGAAAATATACAATTGTATTGATTGTTTTTCATGGAATATTTCTCCTACTTATGGTTCATTTCTCCCCTTCAACAGATATATTTCTCCCCATATGTGGTCTATGTCATACCACTATGGTATCATTGTTTCTAATGTATATTTTATACAAATGTTTGTTTAACAGTGCTTCCGTTTGAGCTGGCTTCAGAGCAAACAGAAGCACTGTTGAACAAATATTTAACATCCGAACATTGATTGAAAAACATATTCAGCACCAACGTGATCTATGCCACAATTTCGTTGACTTTACATTGGCCTTTGACCGTATTTGGCATGATGGTCTGTGGCACACACTGAGACAATTTAATTTGGGCACCACAATCATAGACATTGTTGAATCAGTTGATAAAACTGCAGGTACTACTGTCTTATCAAACAATACAATTGGAGAGTTCTTTAAAACAAATGTGGGAGTTCGGCAAGGATGCATAATATCTCCAGTACTTTGCAACATATACCTAGACCACATCATACAAGAGACATTACATGATTACAACACGTCTATATCGATCAGATGTCGCCATATTTGCAACTTGCGTTTCGCTGATGATATTGATCTTATAGTTGGGTCAGAACAAGCATTGCAAGAGTTAAATACAAAGCTGGAAAAAGTTACCAGCAAGTACGGAATGGACATCCATACAGATAAGAACAAAACCTTGGTTAACAGCAGAGACACAGAAAACCAGATTAATATCATGATGAATGGACATACGCTTGAGGAGGTGAATACCTTTAAATACCTGGATCCAGCGCATACAGCGATGGAAAATACAAAGCAGAAGTTAAAAATAAAGCTGGAGATGTCTTAGTCAAAGTTAACGGTAATTTGGAAAAAGTAACATCAGTGTTGGAGTGAAAGTCAAACTGTATAAGTCGCTGGTGCTTTCTGTTGTGCTGTATGGTAGTGAGGGGTGGACACTCACTGCGGACATGGAGAGAAGATTACAGGCTTTCGAGTACAAATGCTACAGACGAATTCTACGAATTTCCTATAGGGAACATAAGACCCAATGTGTACGTAAGTAATAAAGTAGAGATGTTTGTCATAACGACTTTTCTAAGCACATCTAGTTACACCAATGCGCGGTCATGCACACGGATTTCTTAATAATGTATTGTGAGCTCTCCAGATCACCATAGTAACAGGTGATGTAAACCACGGCCATCTTTAATCATCTTTAATCTTAATTACCTTTGATATACTTGTGGTAATAGTTTCATTGAATCAAAACTTCATCACCACTGACAACCAGTGTAACAAACAATCGCTAGCACAGCAACATATATGAGGTTGCAATAGAGAGAATAAATAAATAGAGTGTAGTCACAGCAGCAAAAATAATTCGAGAAAACCAATCACTGTCTGGAAATATTGATTTACGAGAGGAAATTTCAGGAGTTATTTCCCTCTAGGCATTTCTCCTATAGTACAGTATATTCTAGACAACGGAACAACGGCACATTCAGAAATAACTTCAACAATTTAATCTGCTCCCCTCCCTCATCAACAGACTGTCAGGAATTCAGGAACCCCCCCCCCCAGAATTTTGACATCAAATTTTCAACATCCCAATCGCTTCAAATTTTTTGTGGCAAAAAGAGAAAACAAAACTATGATGAATTGTGTCAGATATTTGGACAAAAACTGTCCAATGTAAACATTGTCTTCTTCTTCAGCATTCATTCTCAAACTCCCGCTGCATCTCTCTTGTTGGATCACAATGGTCCTACTAGTTTTCTAACAGGGCGCAGTACAGTGAATGAAAATGAGTTGTATCACCATTTTATTTGCGATAATGGCCCAACACATTCGTCTTCCGCAGTGGCGGACAAATAATTTAATTGGTATATTTGAACTTTTTGTTGACGTCAACTTTTTGTTAACATTCCTCCCTGTCCCACTCGCCAAATACGTCAACTATTGTTAACATTTCCCCCTGTTCCACTTGTCAAAGGCGTAAACATTTGTTAACACCGTCTGTCCCACTTGTCCAAGACGTCAAATATTGTTAACACTCCCCTCCCCCCCCCCCCTATGTACCACTTATCCAAGATTTCAAATATTGTTAACATAAAATATTTCACATTAACCTCGAGATACAACATACAGGCATGAAGTCACATATTCAATAACAAGAGACCAGATATAGACAAGTTTTTATTTGATCACATTTGTGACTGTATAAGACTTTCTAATATCAAACAAGTGTAACCTCCCACACCTGACCTCTAGCACTGTGATACTTCATCAACAGACTAGCACTGCAGGTAGCGATCCAGTAACATGAATCCACATGACGTACCCATAAACAATGACATGAATCCACATGACGCACCCATAAACAATGACATGAGTCCATATGACGTACCCATAAACAATGACATGAGTCCATATGACGTACCCATAAACAATGTCGTGATTTCATGTGAAATTGGTTTTTCTTTCTTAGTAGAAGAGAGAATGCATGTGGAGAATGTCGGGTATTCTAGAACAATGATTTACTCGCAGATTGACAGGCTAATAAATTACTCGACATTACAATTTTGTGTAACGTAAAATTCGAATGTAGACAAAATCAATGGCAGAGTTCAATTTCACAAAGTCTGTTCATTTAAAGGTCACATCCCCATTGATTAATGAACACAACAGAAAAGAAATCAGCTCAGGAGAAACTTTTCTTGGAATTTATGTGGAAGTTATCCCGTGGTAATGATTTATATGAAATTTATTCCGAGGTAAGCATTTATGAGAAGTTATCCAGAGGTAAGGATTTATGTGGAGGATATCCAGTGGTAAAGATTTATGTGGAAGATATATCAAGGAAAGGATTTATGTGAAAGTTATCCTGAGATAAAGATTTATATGGAAATTATCCCGAGATTGGGATTTATGTGGAATTTATTCCGAGGGGTAAGGACTGTACTTGAATTAAACTCTTCTTGAGATTTACGTGGAAGATATCCCGAGATAGGGATTTATGTGGAATTTATTCCAAGGTAAGGATGTATGTGGAATTTATCCCGAAGTAACTCTTTAAAAGGTAAGGTAAGAATTTATGTGGAAGTTATTTCGAGGTAACTCTTTATAAAGATATGATTTATGTGGTAGTTATCTCCAGGTAAGGGGGCTGTACTTAAATTAAACTTTTCGTGGGATTTATGTGGAAAATATCCCGAGGTAAGGATTTATGTGGAAGCTATCTCGAGGTAGGGATTTATGTGGTAATTATCTCGAGGTAAGGATTTATGTGGAAGTTATCCCGAAGTAACCTTTAATAAGGTAAGGTAAGATTTTTGTGGAAGTTCAATGCAGGTAGTGGGCTGTACTTAAAATAAATCTTGTCTTGGGATTTATATGGAATATATCCCAAGGCAAGGATTTATGTACAAGATATCCCGAGGTAAAGATTTATGTGACGTAATCTCGCATTAAAGGATTTATGTGGAAGTTATCTCTAGGTAAGGGACTACACATCAACTACATTAACAATTTATTAACAATTTTTTCAAAATCCCTCCCGTTTGGAAAGACATGGTCACGTGGGGATGAAACAGTTTTGTGAAGACATATACAGGGGCATGTGATGAAACAGAGTTTTGGAAAGACATATACAGGGGCATGTGATGAAACAGAGTTTTGGGAAGACATATACAGGCGCAGGTAATGAAACAGAGTTTTGGGAAGACATATACAGGCGCAGGTAATGAAACAGAGTTTTGGGAAGACATATACAGGCGCAGGTAATGAAACAGAGTTTTGGGAAGACATATACAGGCGCAGGTGATGATTAGAGTTTTAGGAAGACATATACAAGGGCAGGTAATGAAACAGAGTTTTGGAAAGACATATACAGGGGCATGTGATGAAACAGAGTTTTGGGAAGATATATACAGGGGCATGTGATGAAACAGTTTTGGGAAGACATATACAGGCGCAGGTAATGATTAGAGTTTTAGGAAGACATATACAGGCGCAAGTGATGAAACAGAGTTGTGGGAAGACATATACACGTGGTGATGAAACAGAGTTTTGGGAAGACATATACAGGCGTAGGTGATGGAAGAGTGTTGGGAAGACATATTCAAGTGATGATGAAACAGAGTTTTGGGAAGACATTCACGTGATTATAAAACATAAAACTGTCATTACTGCATGTTTTCCTGCGAAAGAGTGCAGGAGGCTTTCTATGGGCAGTGGAAATAAATGCTGCTTTGCCATAGCAGACACCGGGATATAGCAGACACCGGGACATAGCAGACACCGGGACATGCAGACACCGGCACATAGCAGACACCGGGACATAGCAGACACCGGGACATAGCAGACATCAGGACATGCAGACACCGGGACATAACAGACACCGGGACATAGCAGACACCGGGACATAGCAGACACCGGGACATGTACAGGAAGGATGTGCATTAGATATTAAACATAAACAGAAACTACGAGAAGATGTATGTCACGTGGTGCTGGTTAGGACAACAAGCCCTAACATCTGGCTAGCGATTGTAATAAGGGGAAGAATCACTTGTTAGCAGGAGGAACGCTAACCTAGCTGAGAATCTAAGTCCAGAGAATAGAATGTGTTAGCAGGAGGAACGCTAACCTAGCTGAGAATCTAGGCCCAGAGAATAGAATGTGCTAGCAGGAGGAACGCTAACCTAGCTGAGAATCTAGGCCCAGAGAATAGAATGTGTTAGCAGGAGGAACGCTAACCTAGCTGAGAATCTAGGTCCAGAGAATAGAATGTGCTAGCAGGAGGAACGCTAACCTAGCTGAGAATCTAGGCCCAGAGAATAGAATGTGTAGAGTGATCAGAAGGTATATACGAGTTAATACATCTAGAAAACCAATTCTCTGAGGCAGATCAACGTTGGAGGTAAAGATATATGATAGAGATTTCACATGAAATCAATCTTGGAGATAAGGATACACTAAGATTTCACGTGAAATCAATCTTGGAGATAAGGATACACTAAGATTTCACGTGAAATCAATCTTGGCGATAAGGATACACTATGATTTTACGTGAAATCAATCTTGGAGATAAGGATACACTAAGATTTCACGTGAAATCAATCTTGGAGATAAGGATACACTAAGATTTCACGTGAAATCAATCTTGGAGATAAGGATACACTAAGATTTCACGTGAAATCAATCTTGGAGATAAGGATACACTAAGATTTCACGTGAAATCAATCTTAGAGATAATGATACACTAAGATTTCACGTGAAATCAATCTTAGAGATAAGGATACACTAAGATTTCACGTGAAATCAATCTTGGAGATAAGGATACACTAAGATTTCACGTGAAATCAATCTTGGCGATAAGGATACACTATGATTTTACGT
Source organism: Meghimatium bilineatum (assembly GCA_034231615.1). Taxonomy (NCBI): domain Eukaryota; kingdom Metazoa; phylum Mollusca; class Gastropoda; order Stylommatophora; family Philomycidae; genus Meghimatium; species Meghimatium bilineatum. Next base: position 1,427,258 of record CM067317.1, on the reverse strand, counting down.
GAAATCAATCTTAGAGATAAGGATACACTAAGATTTCACGTGAAATCAATCTTGGAGATAAGGATACATTAAGATTTCACGTGAAATCAATCTTGGAGATAAGGATACACTAAGATTTCACGTGAAATCAATCTTGGAGATAAGGATACACTAAGATTTCACGTGAAATCAATCTTAGCGATAAGGATATACTAAGATTTCACGTGAAATCAATCTTCATACAGTTTTACATTTCTATTTAGAGATTACATTAGTCACGAGAGAGAGAGAGAGAGGGGGGGGGGGTGAGAGACATTATTCAGGACTGATTACCATGTGAAATTATATTTCTAGAAAGGGTTAGAGAGACATCAGAGGAAGGGAGGGTTAGAGAGACATCAGAGGAAGGGAGGGTTAGAGAGACATCAGAGGAAGGGAGGGTTAGAGAGACATCAGAGGAAGGGAGGGTTAGAGAGACATCAGAGGAAGGGAGGGTTAGAGAGACATCAGAGGAAGGGAGGGTTAGAGAGACATCAGAGGAAGGGAGGGTTAGAGAGACATCAGAGGAAGGGAGGGTTAGAGAGACATCAGAGGAAGGGAGGGTTAGAGAGACATCAGAGGAAGGGAGGGTTAGAGAGACATCAGAGGAAGGGAGGGTTAGAGAGACATCAGAGGAAGGGAGGGTTAGAGAGACATCAGAGGAAGGGAGGGTTAGAGAGACATCAGAGGAAGGGAGGGTTAGAGAGACATCAGAGGAAGGGAGGGTTAGAGAGACATCAGAGGAAGGGAGGGTTAGAAGGCAAGTTAACAGGCTATTGTAACGTACATTTCCTTCTGAGATATTTTACCAACATCCTGGAAAAGACTAAATAATTCGATGGCATAAAATTGAAACAAGCTTTTTGTTGAGAGATGTCAACAGAACAACCGAGGAGTATGCTCGAAACATGGCTATGTGATCATTCGACTTTATACGAGTTTATTCAACTCTATACGAAACATGGCTATGTGATCATTCGACTTTATTCAACTCTATACGAAACATGGCTATGTGATCATTCGACTTTATTCAACTCTATACGAAACATGGCTATGTGATCATTCGACTTTAAGGTTAAAACTATACTCCAGCATATTCACGCTCACTATACAAGAATGTAGATGTAACTCTATACAAGAACGTAGATGTAACTCTATACAAGAATGTAGATGTAACTATACAGGATTAGAAGTACGTATATAAGACTGAAGATAATGTCGGAGGTGTTTGGGCGTGTATCCCCCCTCCCATAAAATTAGAACATGACTTTTAGTAATGGGAATCCAGCCAAAATGTGGGTTAAACCATTAACCATAACTACATATAGATCAACCAACTAACTATAGCTACATAGGCCTATAGCTAAACCAAATAACTACAACTATCTCTAGTTAAACCAACTAACCACAACCGCATATAGTTAAACCAACTACCCACAACCGCATGTAGTTAAACCAACTAACCACAACCGCATATAGTTAAACCAACTAACCACAACCGCATGTAGTTAAAACAACTAACCACAAACGCATATAGTTAAACCAACTAACCACAACCGCATATAGTTAAACCAACTAACCACAACCGCATATAGTTAAACCAACTAACCACAACAGCATATAGTTAAACCAACTAACCACAACCGCATATAGTTAAACTAACTAACCACAACCGCATATAATTAAACCAACTAACCACAACCGCATACAGTTAAACCAACTAAGCACAACCGCAAATAGTTAAACCAACTAACCACAGCCGCATATAGTTAAACCAACTAACCACAGCCGCATATAGTTAACTAACCACAACCGCATATAGTTAAACCAACTGACCACAACCGCATATAGTTAAACCAACTAACCACAACCGTATATATTTAAATCAACTAACCACAACCGCATATAGTTAACTAACCACAACTATACCTAGTTAAACCAACTAACCACAACCGCATATAGTTAAACCAACTAACCACAACCGCATATAGTTAAACCAACTAACCACAACCGCATATAGTTAAACCAACTAACCACAACCGTATATAGTTAACTAACCACAACCGCATATAGTTAAACCAACTAACCACAACCGCATATAGTTAAACCAACTAACCACAACCGCATATAGTTAAACCAACTAACCACAACCGCATATAGTTAACTAATCACAACTATACCTAGTTAAACCAACTAACCACAACCGCATATAGTTAAACGAACTAACAACAATTATACCTAGTTAAACCAGCAAACGAACACAGTACTATATATATATAATTAAACCAAGAAACCACAAATGTATCGAGTCACATAGACTGACTGCACATATATACAGTCACATGACTTAATCACTTCGCCATGAAAGTCATGTGACTGACATATAATCTCATCGATCACACAATTCTAGTGAAAAACCTTCACAATTCTAGTTAATGACCTCACAATTCTAGTGAATGATTTCACAATTCTAATGAATGACTACACAATTCTAGTGAATGATCAAACAATTCTAGTGAATGATCAAACAATTCTAGTGAATGGCAAGATACTTCAGGTGAATAACCACACACTCCCAGTTACTGACCATACGATACCAGCAAATGCTCACACAATCCCAATTACTGACCAGACACTCCAATGCATGCACACAATCTAATTTCTTGAATACACAATCCCACTGACTGACCACACAATCCCAATAACTGACCACTCAATTCTAGTTACTAACCACAACTTATAATGTGTGTACAGTTCTGAGTTGGCTGTTGTTACAAGATGATACAAACATAATCTACAAACGTTTGGGACTTGATGTAAATTTCGCCTGTGCATTGGAAAGGGGGGGGGGGTACATTAACTAAGTTGTTATATCTGCCATGCAGGATTTAAGAGTAGGCTAACGATGTTTTGAGGGAGGAGTTGGATGTCCCATCTCATGGAGGGTCATCGTGACGATAAGCCATATTAAAAGACGCGGATATGTCACGCAGAAAGTGACCAAGTGTGTCAAGCAGAAAGTGACCGGATGTGTCAAGCAGAAAGTGACCAAGTGTGTCAAGCAGGAAGTGACCGGATATGTCAAGCAGAAAGGCATACATATCGCAACCAAGCTGTAAGCTATGACACAGCAAATTTCATTCTCCGGACTACAACCTGCAACGTCTTGCTTCAAGATGCCCAAGTATACTATCATTAACTGGTTACAAGTTCATGTCAAGATACCCAAGTGTCAGTCATTGACTAATAAATCTAAAACTGGACACTCCATGTAAGATGAACATCATAAATCTAAAACTGGACGCTCCATGTAAGATGAACATCATAAATCTAAAACTGGACACTCCATGTAAGATGAACATCATAAATCTAAAACTGGACACTCCATGTAAGATGAACATCATAAATCTAAAACTGGACACTCCATGTAAGATGAACATATGCTTCGTAAATCTAAAATAGACACTACAAATAAGATGAACATCATAACTTCTAAAACTGGAGCTTCCCAACAAAATGTACTGTTGAATGGAACAACATAATGTACTGTTGAATGGAACAACACATATTTCATAATTATCTCGTTCAAAGTTGAAATATTCACTCCCATATTTACAAATGTGTGATCTCATCGACTCAACAGACAAAGTGGCATACACAAGTATGTTTCTATAGTAACAATCACTGTTTACTTCCGTTACGATTATAGGGAACTTTTTCAAAATAACGAACTAACGATAAAACATTATTTCTAGGCACATGTCGCGACCTCACAGTTGCGCTCTGAATACCGGATTTCTCAGCAGATTTCTGAATTCTGAATTTCTCAGCAGAGTTCTGAATACTAGATTTCTCAGCAGAGAGGTGGACACTGGATTTCTCAGAATTCTGCGATTGGGCTAGTTCAGGGAATTCAGAATTTGAATCTTTGGACGGAGCACTGTGGACATATGATCTAGTTTCCCTGCATGTTTCTGCTGCTACTTTGTCTGTTATATTTCCGTCGGCCATGGCTTTAAATTCAGAACGGTTGCAAGACGTCACAGCGACGGGCGTATTATGAAGACGCGGGCCACTGTTTGAAAAGGAACTTATTGAAGAGTCCTCGGATGAGTTAGCAGTTTGTTTATTTCTAGAGTGTAACGAAATATAATCTTCCTGTTTGTTGTTGATGGTGAGAAGACCTTGTTTTGAGTCACCTGTCAGGTATATATTACTGGCTAAATTGTTGGCAATCTCCCCTGCTCCACAGTCGTTGCATGAGTGAGGTGAAACATTTCTAGATACAGATGTACAAAAACTGAAATCAGCCAAATTTGGCTGATGTGCTTCCACAACCGATGTATTATCGATATTATTGTGATGGAAATGCATCTGATTTGTTTCGTTAACATTATTGGAATTGTGTGCCCTCATCCGTGTTCTTAATGTTTCCTCGTGATGGCTGCTCACGTGGTAATTGCGATTTGTTATTCTGGCTAAAGTTTCATCAACATTTAACTGGTTTTTATCCTGTGGATCAATGCTCGTCTGCCCAGTTTGGCGTCTTCCGGCAATTTTACGAGAATTAAAGCGGCAGGAAGTAAGTTTCCCGATCAATACGCTGCCACCATGGGAATCCTCTTTGACCTGCTGAGTCGCTAGTATTCCAGGCAGGCCTGAGGCCACCAACACGTTGCTGCAATTATCTTGGTCGTTATCGGAAAAACATTGCACATTAGAATGTGAACTCAAATTTGAATTTTTACAGCTACACATCGATTCAGTAATTACAAAGTCACACATTGGATGTGTATTTCTGCAGCTACACATATTGTTTGTACTTACACAGTGACAGTTGTGATAATTATGACAAACTTTTATTTCGGTGTTAACATCTTCCAGAGATATATCGCTGGTGTTGGCTTGAGATTGTGACACCGAAAGACCATCCAGTATCGTAACATCACCCGTATTCACTAACCCTCTATCTGAGCTGCTTTCTGTGAAATTTATATGATTATCCCTGGAGGTTTGTCTAATAGTGTTTGTATCCACACGATAAGGGCTCAACTCATTTGATGAAGAGGCACCAATGTCCTGCCTGTTCTCCGACGTGGCCATCTGGCATGTTCCTGAAACCTGACAACATACTCCCATAATTTTCTTTTCTGTTGAATGTAAATAATTGTGAACATTTTTACCATTATTTGCTAATGCAGGTTCCATGATTGCAAGATTTTGAGAAATGATATTTTCTCGGACACTTTTCATAGAAGTTAACTCATGATCCATGTTGGTGTTTTCTAGTTGAAAATCTGGTCCTTGTTCTTCAGACACAACATGTCTGTCTGGCTGACCAAGCAACGAGTAACACAATGGACTAGCTTCGTTATCTGAAGCTCCGGAAGTGGACGAACATTCTGAATATTCAAAATCAAAAGAAAATCTTGAACTTGAACTTAGAGACGACATCAGGTGGTCTCGATCTGGACAGAGAAGCCCAATGAGATAGCCAGCGTCCTGACTGCATCGATCATTCTCGTTTTTAACAAACGAATCCCACATTTTCCATTGACAAGTCTCCGTTTCGTCCGGACTATGAGCGGCGAGAGAAGAATCGCATAGGCTATCATTATTCTCATCTGAATCTACTGCCATGTTTACGACAATCCAATGATTGTCATCGATTTGTTGCGACATTATTGTTTTGTCGTGAAATCCGCCGTGACAACACGTGGGCGTAGTAATACCTCTGCTTGAATGCTGATTACTTTTAATATTTTCATTGGACAACTTCGCCCACTCCATCACACACTCTGTGTCGCCGCCGCCTCTGTACTTGGTTACTTCATCACGTGAATAATGTGCATTCATGATTTGGTTCCGTGTTGCCGGTAGCATTACTTGAGCATTGTCGAGAGATAGAATGGAACCGACATGTCTGTAGCTAGAGCTCAGCTGTTCGCCTGCGTCCTGTTGCTTAATCTGGGGTAAACTTGTGTCGTCACCTTGGACATCAAGTAATGTCGGGACGGTAGTGTGGCATCGAATGGCAGGTTCAGGAGGAAGGCGTGCGATCGATTCCGATTGTCGACATCTGTTAGGCAAAACCTGCGCTAAGTGGAATACTGCGTCACGGTTATCTGGTTTCTCTGTTTTGATCCATACACTGCCTTCGTGACTGCTGCTGACTGGAATGTTCTTATCTATTACATGTGTTATTTTATCTATTACAGGTGTTATTTTATCTTTAAGATTCAACACCTGACAGGTTCTTGTGGTGACGTCATTTTCTCGATGATTTATTGCGCACTTGAGGTCTGCAGAATTTCCCCCCTGAATCGGAATCATGTGTCTAGTGTCCGACAGACAGAGCGACTCACATTGTCTAGTGTCCGACAGACAGAGCGACTCACGTTCAGATGTTATTAATGAGACGGAAGATCTGTCTACAGTCGAGAGGAAATAGCTTGCATTTTCATCGGAGGGTTGTTTATAGAGGGCCAAGACTGGGTGTGAATCAATAGCAATAGCGGAATGATGAGGGGAATTGTCGTGCACTTTGGTGAATACTTGACCGCACGAACTTTCTCCTCGCCTACACAAGGTTTCAGATACTCCAAGCCTGCTTGTGCCACGCTGTGCGGTATGAATTCTGCCCCCCTGTGTCAGTGACTGGTAGTTATTGCTTTCTAACCGCTGTGATGTTAAATGTCGAATGTTCTCCACAGAGCCCTTATTGTGTAGAATATGGCTGCTACCTGTTCCTATATTTGTTACTCGCCTTTGATCTTGGAGAAAATCAATGTTCGGACAGTGAGCAGTTAAACACTGGTTTGTTTGTGGCTGAGCACTAACTGCCCCGTCTCCTTTGAGTGTTAGCAAGGAGGTTATGACGTTGACCGGTATCTGCTCCAAATATTCACCTTGACCTAATGTCTGTGCACTGTTCGCGCAAGCCTGTGTCAAGTAGCTTGGACAGTTATCAAAGACTCCATGCGAATCTACTTCATGAACCCCCAGAGAATGGGGACATCCAGATAGAGAATTGTCATATGTTCCCTGGCGCACTAACTCCAGTGAGTTTTCTAGCTGGTCAAACATGTTGTCCAAGGAATTGCTTGCCAGAGTTTTACTTGTGTTATCAACTTCCACCAACGCTGGACTAGCTGCCTCGTTGATGTTACCTTCAATGGTTGCTTTCTTGTGCGACTCTTTGAGTATATCCAGCAGAAGTGGACGCCGGTCATCGGTAGACGAGAACGTGCTTGAAGTCTGTGATTTATCCAACGATGTCTTTCCGAAAGTTTTGGCAGTAAATGTGGAAGATTCCAGAGCAGGACAAGTATTGCCTTTGTCTCGACAATTAATAAGACACGGGGAAATGGCTGAAAAATTGTGGTTGCTTATACACTCATCAGGTGTGTTGATTTGGATGGGCACACAGATGAGCCTACGTCTGCTATCAGAAGTGGCACTAGTGACGCCTGGTGACCAGCCTGATTTAGAATGTTTCATTGTCAGATAAGAATCTCTAAGCACTCGAGACTTTCCTTCTTTGATCTTGGTGAGATTTGGAGCGCTGTTCCATGGTCTTGGTTTCAATTCGATCTCACCTCGAACCTTCTCTAAATCGTAGTCCCACTGTTCGATTTCAAGTGTGGACCCATCACACGAAAGGCGCAGTGTGATTTTGGATGTTTTGGAAGCACTGGTTCTGTAAACAGCTGTCGTTGTCGAGAAGGCTGGGAAATCCACGTCAGTGCTTTTAGAAGAACGTGGTCTGTGACTGCTGCTGAAGCTTCGTTTGTTACTGTCCTTTGCAGTGAAGCCAGAGTTGCGGCTATTACTGTTGCTACCACTGTTGCATTTATGATTTTTACGAGCTTTTCTGGGACTACACAAACATGCTGGACCATCCTTATATTCGACTGCTCTGACCTTGCTAGTAGCTTGTTTGCTAGGCCTACAGCCCATGCTGGATTCAGTTGTGTCTGCCACGGAGACTTCTAATGTGACCCTTATCCTTGTTTCTATTGCAGCGCTCCAACAGGGACTCGTACTTCTCAAGCTGAATGAGATTAGACAGAGACAACGAGTCAATGTATGAATGAGATTAGACCGAGAGAAAGAGTCAATGTATGAATGAGATTAGACCGAGAGAAAGAGTCAATGTATGAATGAGATTAGACAGAGACAACGAGTCAATGTATGAATGAGATTAGACAGAGAGAAAGAGTCGATGTATGAATGAGATTAGACCGAGAGAAAGAGTCAATGTATGAATGAGATTAGACCGAGAGAAAGAGTCAATGTATGAATGAGATTAGACCGAGAGAAAGAGTCAATGTATGAATGAGATTAGACCGAGAGAAAGAGTCAATGTATGAATGAGATTAGACAGAGAAAAAGAGTCGATGTTTGAATGTACATTAAATGTGATATAATACAATGACACCAATAACATAATATATGAAGCGACAAACATGACAATAACGTAACACGAAACGTAACACGAGACGTAACACGAGACGTAACACGAAACGTAACATGAGACGTAACAATAACAGAATATGAGAAGTGACCGACATAAACATAACCTAATATAAAAAATACTGATAATATAATAAAATAAGTAACAATAACATCACGCGAGAATTAACAATAACATAACAAGAGAAGTAACAATAAAATAACAAGAAAAATAAAAATAACATAACAAGAGACGTAATAATAAAATAACAAGAGAAGTAACAATAACATACTATAATAAGTAACAATAACATTTTAAGAGAAGTGACAAACATAAGAATAACATAATACGAGAAGTAGCAATACCATAACATAAGAAGTAACAGCCATAATAATAACACACTACGAGAAGTAAAAACATAACAATAACATAATACGGAAACTTATAGACATAATAGAAATATAACACGAAATTTAATGGACATAACAGTAACATAATGTGAGAAGTGAGAGACGTAGCAGTAACATTCGGCTATTCGTAACAAACAAAACAGTAAAATAATGTTATATTTAACAAACACAACAGTAACATAATGTGATATGTGACAAACACAACAGTAACATAATGTGATATGTGACAAACACAACAGTAACATAATGTGATATGTAACAAACAAAACAGCAACATAATGTGATATGTGACAAACACAACAGTAACATAATGTGATATGTGACAAACACAACAGTAACATAATGTGATATGTGACAAACACAACAGTAACATAATGTGATATGTGACAAACACAACAGTAACATAATGTGATATGTGACAAACACAACAGTAACATAATGTGATATGTGACAAACACAACAGTAACATAATTCGAGAAGTGACAGATGTCGTATTAACTACATTCCAACTCAATTCCATTCTCTATATTACGCCCTGGTGGAAATATAGTAGGACAATTGTCCCGCTTCAATAGAGTTCTACTGAGAGTGTGAGAATATCCCGCAACAATAGAGTTCCACTGGGAGTGTGAGAATGGCCCACTACAATAGAGTTCTACTGAGAGTGTGGGAATGTCCCGCTACAATAGAGTTAACTGGGAGTGTGAGAATGTCCCGCTACAATAGAGTTCCACTGGGAGTGTGAGAATGTCCTGCTACAATAGAGTTCCACTGTGAGTGTGAGAATGTCCTGCTACAATAGAGTTCTACTGGGAGTGTAAGAATGTCCCGCTTCACTAGAGTTCTACTGAGAGTGTGAGAATGTCTCACTACAATAGAGTTCCACTAGGAGAGTAATAATGTCTCACTACAATAGAGTTCTACTGGGAGTGTAAGAATGTCCCGCTACAATAGAGTTCTACTGGGAGTGTAAGAATGTCCCGCTTCACTAGAGTTCTACTGAGAGTGTGAGAATGTCTCACTACAATAGAGTTCCACTAGGAGAGTGATAATGTCTCACTACAATAGAGTTCTACTGGGAGTGTAAGAATGTCCCGCTACAATAGAGTTCTACTGGGAGTGTAAGAATGTCCCGCTACAATAGAGTTCTACTGGGAGTGTAAGAATGTCCCGCTACAATAGAGTTCTACTGGGAGTGTAAGAATGTCCCGCTACAATAGAGTTCTACTGGGAGTGTAAGAATGTCCCGCTACAATAGAGTTCTACTGGGAGTGTAAGAATGTCCCGCTACAATAGAGTTCTACTGGGAGTGTAAGAATGTCCCGCTACAATAGAGTTCCACTGGGAGTGTGAGAAGACAGTTAGTTTTCCAGACTGGAGAGCTTGAAGCACTGACCTTGCATCTGTCAGGATTACCACGGGCTGTGAGACAGGGTTTGAGTTCATCAGTTTTTCAGTTGCCACCATTATTGCTTTGATTTTTGCATCATAATTATTGCAGAATTTTCCTGTCGGTGTTCTGATTGTATCTCTAGGCTTGTGTGGATATTCTGTACATACACCTGCACCTCTATTCCTCACAGCATTCTGTGCTGAACCATCTGTGTATACTCTGACCCATATATTTTGTAGATATTCCTCATCCAGGAAACTGAGGGTGACTGTCCTCCGCTGCACATTGTTCTGTTCGTCCTCACTTAGTATTCCTTTAAATGTATATTGGCATTCCATGCCTTTCACTCCACTGGGTTTGTTCTGGTACAGACCTTAAGGGGCTGTCAACTTCAGGTAGGTCTGTAAGTTGTCTACGGAGTCGTTTAGCTTGGTGGATAAAGTTGCTTCTTTTCAATCGCCCCATTGCTAGATTTTGGAATCTTTCCTCCATTGGATGACTTGGCATACACTGAAACTTTTCTGCTTGAATTAGTACTTTTGTGTCTCTGCGTTCGCCAAGTGTTTGCATTCTTCCCATTTTCTGCATCTCTGCTATGGGTGTTGATTTCATTGCTCCCAACATTATTCTAAGTGCCTGGTTTTGCACTTTATCTAGATCTTGTAATGTGGTGTTTGATGCAGAACACCACGCAGCTGAACCATATTCCAGGTGTGGTCTTATGCGTTGCTGGTAAACTTTACTGAGTATATTTCCACTGGCTCCCCATGTGGTTACACTTAGTTTTCTGGCTTTTGTTGTTCTCGATAACTCGGAGGATATTCCCGTAGTCGTAACTTTAGATAACAGTTACCATGTTGTTCCGACATGCCGACGTTGTGCTTGAACTAGATACAGGCACGGCGTGGGTGTGCGGAACAACAAAGAAACCTGTCGCAAGGGCCAGGGTTGTGCCCTGATGTCGACGTCTGTTTCGGCAGTATTAGACTCGAAACACCATCGAGTCGAATGGCTGCTGGAACAGAGGGTGGAGCACTTATGGGAATGCCCCACGTGCTGTGAGTTCAGTTTCTAATCAAGAATCAAGAAGAACTCGGAGGTAATTGGGTTGTTTGTATTCTTTCAAAAGTTATCCATCTATCTTGATATCATCAACTTTTTGTTTTGGTGAGAGTGTAATGAGTGTAGTGCTACAGTTATCTGTGTTAATGCTGACGCACCATCTATTTGCCCATAAGGTTAAGTCATCAATAGCTTTTTGTATTTGTTTAGTGGCCACTGTTGCATATTCTTCTGTGCACCAGATCACCAGTCGTCAGCATACATTGCCACTTTGATCCCGTGTGGTAGTTCGGCAACTAGGTCATTGATGTAAACCAAGAAAAGTGTGGTGACAGGACTCCTCCCTGGGGGATTCCATGACACAGTAGGACTTTCTTGCTCTTGCGACCATCCAATTGTACCCTGGCTCTTCTATTATGCAGTTATGCTTTTACCCATTTGCACATTCTTGAGTTAGCTCTGCAATTTTGCAATTTCTTTAAGCGTCCTTCTTTCCAAACCTTGTCAAATGTTTTCCTGAGGTCTATCCATGCTGCTAGAACCAGTTTCGTATCTTGGAAGGCATCCTCAATCTCTTGGGAGAGGTAAGTTGCCTGATCTTCAGTAGAGTAGCACTGTCTGAAGCCTGCTTGCTATGATATCAGAAGGTTTTCACTTTCAAGGTACCACTGCATCCTAAGATTGATAATGCGTTCCATTGTTTTACATAGACAGCTTGTGAGGCTGATGGGCTTGTAATTGGAGACTGTGTTGCTATCTTTTCCTAATTTGAGGAGTGGTATCATTATTGCTTTTCTCCACGCCTGTGGTACATTACCTGTGGACCAGCTTGTGTTGAAGATCTGTAGTAGCTTTGCTCTTGCTGCAGTTTCCAGGTTTTTAATCATTTCATTGGACACTCCGTCAGTTCCAGGGGACTTTTTCATTTTCAATTTGGATATTGAATGCTCCAGTTCTTTCATTGTGATTGGTGCCTCCATGACTTCCTGTGTAGTTTCAACTTATTCAATGTTTTGCTGGTTCTTTCGAACCTCCTGTTGTTTGTCTGGGCTAACTTTGACGTTATTATCTTCTGCAAAGTAATGAGCTGCATAAAATGTTTCTATCTTCATAAGGTGTAATCCTTGTATTTCTCCCTGTACCTGTAATTGTTTTACCAGTTTCCACAACTTCCAAGTGTGTGTCTATTTCAAGGTTCAGATACTGTTTATATTTTCCAGCTGCTCCGTCTGGCTTGTAACTTGGCTCTTTGAAATGTAGCCTTTGTTTGCTGATATTTGTTGTGATGTTCTTGGCTAGGTCTGTTCTCTGCCTGCTGTCTATATGTTTCCATATCATTTTGCAGCTTCTCCAGTTCATCATTCCAGTAGGGTTTGTAGCTTTTGCGTACCCCCTCCCCGGTATGGTTTTACTAGCAGCATGTAGTATACATCTATTAAATTCACTCACTGCTCTATTGATGTCTTTGTCCAAGTTCATGTCCTTAGCTAGAACACTGGTTAAATGCTGGTACATTTTCCAGTCTGCCCTCTTATAGTTCCATCTAGTGAGTGTGTTGCTGTCCTTGGTAAATTCATTGTGGATTTCCAGAAATATTCGGCTGTGCTACCTCCAAGCTGCTGCGGAACGACACGCGTGATGTTCTATTCACAGGTATGGTAGCGGAATGCCATGTCTGATGTAGAGGTGGTGTGCCATGCTCTCGAGTAGAAGGTTGGTGAGTCTGCTGGCTGGTTAATAAGGATGAGATTATTTTCATCCTGCCAGCTCTCAAGTTTCTCACCTCTCTTGTCCATGTGATCGTAGCCCCAGCTCTCTTGTCCATGTGATCGTAGTCTCAGCTCTCTTGTCCATGTGATCGTAGTCTCACCTCTCTTGTCCATGTGATCGTAGTCTCAGCTCTCTTGTCCATGTGATCGTAGTCTCACCTCTCTTGTCCATGTGATCGTATTCTCACCTCTCTTGTCCATGTGATCGTAGTCTCACCTCTCTTGTCCATGTGATCGTATTCTCAGCTCTCTTGTCCATGTGATCGTAGTCTCAGCTCTCTTGTCCATGTGATCGTAGTCTCAGCTCTCTTGTCCATGTGATCGTAGTCTCAGCTCTCTTGTCCATGTGATCGTAGTCTCAGCTCTCTTGTCCATGTGATCGTAGTCTCACCTCTCTTGTCCATGTGATCGTAGTCTCAGCTCTCTTGTCCATGTGATCGTAGTCTCACCTCTCTTGTCCATGTGATCGTATTCTCACCTCTCTTGTCCATGTGATCGTAGTCTCACCTCTCTTGTCCATGTGATCGTATTCTCAGCTCTCTTGTCCATGTGATCGTAGTCTCAGCTCTCTTGTCCATGTGATCGTAGTCTCAGCTCTCTTGTCCATGTGATCGTAGTCTCAGCTCTCTTGTCCATGTGATCGTAGTCTCAGCTCTCTTGTCCATGTGATCGTAGTCTCAGCTCTCTTGTCCATGTGATCGTATTCTCACCTCTCTTGTCCATGTGATCGTAGTCTCACCTCTCTTGTCCATGTGATCGTATTCTCAGCTCTCTTGTCCATGTGATCGTAGTCTCAGCTCTCTTGTCCATGTGATCGTAGTCTCAGCTCTCTTGTCCATGTGATCGTAGTCTCAGCTCTCTTGTCCATGTGATCGTAGTCTCAGCTCTCTTGTCCATGTGATCGTATTCTCAGCTCTCTTGTCCATGTGATCGTATTCTCAGCTCTCTTGTCCATGTGATCGTATTCTCAGCTCTCTTGTCCATGTGATCGTATTCTCAGCTCTCTTGTCCATGTGATCGTATTCTCAGCTCTCTTGTCCATGTGATCGTATTCTCAGCTCTCTTGTCCATGTGATCGTAGTCTCAGCTCTCTTGTCCATGTGATCGTAGTCTCAGCTCTCTTGTCCATGTGATCGTATTCTCAGCTCTCTTGTCCATGTGATCGTATTCTCAGCTCTCTTGTCCATGTGATCGTATTCTCAGCTCTCTTGTCCATGTGATCGTAGTCTCAGCTCTCTTGTCCATGTGATCGTAGTCTCAGCTCTCTTGTCCATGTGATCGTAGTCTCAGCTCTCTTGTCCATGTGATCGTATTCTCAGCTCTCTTGTCCATGTGATCGTATTCTCAGCTCTCTTGTCCATGTGATCATAGTCTCAGCTCTCTTGTCCATGTGATCGTAGTCTCAGCTCTCTTGTCCATGTGATCGTATTCTCAGCTCTCTTGTCCATGTGATCGTATTCTCAGCTCTCTTGTCGATGTGATCGTATTCTCAGCTCTCTTGTCCATGTGATCGTAGTCTCACCTCTCTTGTCGATGTGATCGTATTCTCAGCTCTCTTGTCCATGTGATCGTAGTCTCACCTCTCTTGTCCATGTGATCGTATTCTCACCTCTCTTGTCCATGTGATCGTATTCTCAGCTCTCTTGTCCATGTGATCGTAGTCTCACCTCTCTTGTCCATGTGATCGTATTCTCACCTCTCTTGTCCATGTGATCGTAGTCTCAGCTCTCTTGTCCATGTGATCGTATTCTCACCTCTCTTGTCCATGTGATCGTATTCTCAGCTCTCTTGTCCATGTGATCGTAGTCTCAGCTCTCTTGTCCATGTGATCGTAGTCTCACCTCTCTTGTCCATGTGATCGTAGTCTCACCTCTCTTGTCCATGTGATCATAGTCTCAGCTCTCTTGTCCATGTGATCATAGTCTCACCTCTCTTGTCCATGTGATCATAGTCTCAGCTCTCTTGTCCATGTGATCGTAGTCTCACCTCTCTTGTCCATGTGATCGTAGTCTCAGCTCTCTTGTCCATGTGATCATAGTCTCAGCTCTCTTGTCCATGTGATCATAGTCTCACCTCTCTTGTCCATGTGATCATAGTCTCAGCTCTCTTGTCCATGTGATCATAGTCTCACCTCTCTTGTCCATGTGATCGTAGTCTCACCTCTCTTGTCCATGTGATCGTAGTCTCACCTCTCTTGTCCATGTGATCATAGTACCAGCTATGAGAGTGGCTGTTGTAGTCACCACATACCATGTCTCTATTTTTCTAGGATTGTGTCTAATGCCAGTGGTTTATCATTTGGCAGTAGTAGTTCAAGAAATGGAATTCTGTATTGTCTGTCTTTAGGTGGAGCATCTGGTATTTTCCAAAAGACAATTGTGTCTGCCACCTGCATGTGCCATTATCAACGTTGACCTGTGCTGCTCGGCGCATATCGTCTTAATAGTTTCATCTACAGATTTGCCATTCCTCAACATTAGTTGTGGTGAGCGCTTACCCATGTTTCATCTATTAGTTGTGGTGAGCGCTTACCCATGTTTCATCTATTAGTTGTGGTGAGCGCTTACCCATGTTTCATCTATTATTATACGATTGTCACTATCTCATATACTCTATTCTTTACGTATCTCCCTAATGTGTTGCAAATATTTACTTCTGAGAGTTGCTAAATGAGGTTTCTCACAAATAACACTTCAGCCACATGTATACTGCCGAAATGTAAATCCAGCATCCCGTACAGTTTTCCATAATTTAATTTTCGAAATATGAATGTCGTTCTTTTGGAGAGACTTGTTCTATTTCTTTAGTGTCAATGCTTCTTTGCAATCCTAAATTCTATGAATTGTACTTTTAATAATGTCTTCATCGAAGTTATCTACAACATATTTTCTTCATCTCGTTTCTTTTTTTATTTTTAAATATTACGGTTAACTTCTCGCATCCATCTATTCTTCTTCTATTCTCGTATTCTTCTTGAAGGTTTTGAAATACATTTAAATAGAATACAGTTCGCCCGTGTGTTGCCGGGGCCTGAAAGGGGAGCAAAGAATAGCAACACTGTTTACCTTCCACGCATGTCGTAAAAGGAGACTAAGGAGGTTATGGGATGGAGTTGGCTGTCCCATCCCATATAGGGTCAGTGACCCAAAGCCATGCTGAAGTCGGATGTGTCAGGCCTAAAGGCGCAGATATCGCAGCAATGCTGTAAACCATGACACAGCGCATTCCGTTCTCCGGACTACATCCTGCTAATCTGCAGGAGTTTGAGAACGAACGCAGAAGAAGAAGAAGAAGAATACAGTGTCTCGTTCCTGTGTAAAATGTTCGTACAATCTGATAGCTATACTTTTTTAGTGTAATAAATTTAACATTCAAAGATTGTGTGCAATAATAATATGAATGTAGACTATGTGTGTGTGTGTATGTGTGCATTAATAGAATCATTGACGATGTGTAATTATATGAGTGTAGAGTATGTGTGTGTGCATGTGTGTAATTATATGAGTGAAGACTGTGTGTGTGTAATTATATGAGTGTAGACTGTGTGTATGTGTGTAATTATGTGAGTGTAGACTGTGTGTATGTGTGTAATTATGTGAGTGTAGACTGTGTGTATGTGTGTAATTATGTGAGTGTAGACTGTGTGTATGTGTGTAATTATGTGAGTGTAGACTGTGTGTATGTGTGTAATTATGTGAGTGTAGACTGTGTGTGTGTGTGTTCATGTTGACACAGAAGATCATCAATGAAGCGCTGACGTGACTAGTATCTGCAGATGAAAGAGATAGTTGCGAGATGGATGTCGTACTTACGTGACTAGTATCTGTAGATGAACGTCATTTCGCACATCTGATGTACAAAGCGCAGATCCAACAGTGAAATTGTCAACTCAGATAGCAGTACCTCCCTGGTATGTGTCAGTCTAATGTCCGGAACTAGCGGGTCGTGTTGGACAAGTGGCACGAGACGAGACCTTGGTAACGTCATCGCACGTGCCCGGCAGCAAACGATTACTACCATCTACCGCCCGCAAGCTTCTGTCGTTTCTGTCTGATATAGTGTCCCTGATTCGACACATCACACCCCGTCCCTCATCTTGGTTCGCCTGTACACACACGGATCGATGGTAGCGAGTGCCCTCCGCGACATGAGATGTTGAACATTGGCAGTACTGTTTGTCTGTCTGTTGTCAAACTCACGGCACACTTCCATTATTTGTCTCATCGTTCTAGGCTGTTCATAGACACACGTGTCTACCTATATGTGTTCATATACTCATGTCTATGTATCTATATGATGTGTGTGTGTGTGTGTCTACCTATATGTGTTCATATACTCGTGTCTATGTATCTATATGGTGTGTGTGTGTGTGTGTGTGTACCTATATGTGTTCATATACTCGTGTCTATGTATCTATATGGTGTGTGTATATATATTCATGTCTATGTATCTATATGATGTTTGTGTGTAATTATATCATATATATAATTGTGTGTGTGTGTGCGTATGAATATACTTGTGTCTAATGCTATGATTGCAGAGACATATTGACATAGGCGTGTGTGTGTGTGTGTCTTACATTTTTCGTCTGATTTTGTCAGTGCAGCTGATGATGATGAGTAAACAATCCCTCTAATTGACAGCCCATAACCTTTCTGTACCATGTTAGGTTTCTATGTTTTTTTCTGTACCATGTAAGGTTTCTATGTTTTTTCTGTACCATGTAAGGTTTCTATGTTTACTTATCTGGGAGCCCAGATTATTTGCGATCGTGAATCAATAGCTCAAGTTAAGAAACGACTAGCAATGGCCTGCATGACAAGATTAACCATCATTTGGACAAGCAGAATCACAGCTCGTGTTAAGATCAACTTTTATACATTTTTTGACTTTGTCAGTATTTCTATACGGTTGTGAGACCTGGACTTGAACATCAGATTTAGATAGAAGAATCCAGGCGTTTGAAAACAAATGTCACAGACGTGTGTTGGGTATATGATAAAATTAATTCATGATCTGGGCAACTGGAACCGGTGTTGACAATCGTGAAACTTCGGTAAACTCCGATGGTACGGGCACGTGATGAGACATGCCTCGATGACAGAAGATGTTCTTATAGGTACAGTGGAGGGTGTAAGAAGACGAGGTAGACAGAAGATGTTCTTGTAGGTACAGTGGAGGGTGTAAGAAGACGAGGTAGACAGAAGATGTTCTTGAAGGTAAAGTGGAGGGTGTAAGAAGACGAGGTAGACAGAAGATGTTCTTGTAGGTAAAGTGGAGGGTGTAAGAAGACGAGGTAGACAGAAGATGTTCTTGTAGGTAAAGTGGAGGGTGTAAGAAGACGAGGTAGACAGAAGATGTTTTTGTAGGTAAAGTGGAGGTGTAAGAAGACGAGGTAGACAGAAGATGTTCTTGTAGGTAAAGTGGAGGGTGTAAGAAGACGAGGTAGACAGAAGATGTTCTTGTAGGTACAGTGGAGGGTGTAAGAAGACGAGGTAGACAGAAGATGTTCTTGTAGGTACAGTGGAGGGTGTAAGAAGACGAGGTAGACAGAAGAAGACATGACTGAATAATATGCAAAAATGGACAGGGTGTGAAGTTTCCAAACTCATCAGGATGGTAGAGATGCGTGGAGATCTGTCTGCACTAAATGTCTGATTTGACAAAACCCTACGACCCTACCCTAGGTTATGGGTTTATTATTCTGACCAAAATTGAAAGTTCGTCTTAGTTATGTAACTGCGGTGACACCCGGTTTCATAGTCGTGGATGTGCGTAGGGGAGGAGGTGGATGTATGGATTAATGTTTAGTCTCCGAATGGAGGCACTCCAGTGTCCAAGTATCCCGGGATTATCATGTTCTGCTAGAAACACATCATACACATCTAGGTCAGCTGTCTCATCATTTTTCTGCCAGATTTCGTGACACATCTGCAGTAATGGCACATCAAGCATCTAGGAGTCTACCAGAAAAGGACAAAGGTGCACTGTCTGCTGGTTTACATCTTTTAATGGCTAATGGGGTTTATTTTACAGCAGTGAAAAGTAAAAATAATTGAGACAAGATGTGACAAAAAATATATTTTTCACAGGTACCTGGTTGTCAGCCTATCCCCCAATCTCTCTTAGTCGCCTCCTACGACATATCTAGAAAGTGACCATTTTGTTCCTCGAGACGTAAGGGATAGTTCTGCTGGCATCACGAAATTTGAAAAAGAAAGAACACTGCGGGCAATCTACAAGCGCAAGAAGCGGAAGGACGATATCCGCTATTCATAGTTGCACGCACGTTCATAGATGCACATCCTTCGCCGGTCATAGATGCTCGATCTCCGCCTGTCATAGATGCTCGATCTCCGCCTGTCATAGATGCTCGATCTCCGCCGGTCATAGATGCTCGATCTCCGCCGGTCATAGATGCATGATCTCTGCCTGTCACAGTTGTACCATCTCCGCTATTCATAGATAGTTGAAATTATAGTCGAACGCTTATAGTATCAAACGGATTATAGTATCATTTTTTCGTATTAAAGTTACATAAAGATACATAGGCCTAGTCTTTGTGATCTATAATTGTCCCACACAATCACTGGCTATGTTAAGATAGGAAGTGACGTTGTTATTTTGCTGGTTTTGTCAATTTTCCCATGATTTCGTATTTGTTTTTGCCTGCTCGTGTTTGCCCCATACATTGGGGCAAAGGTGGGATTTTACTCATGTTCGTAAAATCTCGTTCTACAGATTAAACGTGATTGTATGTTGTAAATACCCTGACTATTGTTAGATGAATGGATAAGCTACACACTGCCGCCAGTGTGGTCTCTCATAGTTCAGTCTATTTATCAGAATACGCTAAAAAGTGAAAAGTGCGCATCATTGCCACCGGATATATCAAAAACGTGTAGATTCGTTGCAAGGCGAAGAACTGCCACCTTGACTAATGAGATTTGACCGCATCCTAAACATGAAATAGATTCATCGTATCTAGACTAAGAGTTCTCAAATAATCATCCACGTTTATCGTTTCTATACCCAAACCCCCATCCACCTTTCTATCCATAGGGGTATATATTCCTCTTAAAAAACTAGTTATCGATTTAGATACATCGCTGGTGATGTCGTTCACGGGGGCCGCATTCAGATCTGTCGTGAATCTAATCATGCACGGTATTATGCCACGACGAACGATTGGTCAAGTAACATACTCACAAATTGATCGACAAAGAGAGTGTAAAAATCTTTATGATTAATCAATATACCTACAAATTCAGTAGTCTCAGCAGGATGATGGTTGGCCCATTAATATACAGGAAAATTGATGGTTGACTATAATAACGGAGAAATCCGACAACGAATCAAATATAAACCACTTCAAATGCTAGTTATGGACATGGGGACACAACCAAACACACTTTATATGTTGAACTAAAGGACAAGAGAAATCATTGAGAAAATGTGATTGAAATGGCAGTCACAGAGATGGCCTAGGGGGACAACCAGACACGATTTATAGGTCAATCAAAGGACAAGAGAAATCAGTGAGAAATGTGTGATTGAAATAAAAACAATTTAAAATATGTGTGACTGCCTGCAAGATTGTTTGTTTAAAAAACAGTTTTGTTAGTCTGTATTTTCGACATTGTCTTTTGGTTAAGTATTCTCGACAAAGATCTCAAAAAGAGTAGCGATCCAACATAGAACTGGAACCATCCGCCGTTATACCCTGCGGGATTTACTGAAGCAGAGATCTGAGCACCTATGGACTTGTCTGGTGTGCGAAGAGGATAATCAACAGACATAATACCTAACGTATTCTTGATGTGAGTATTCTTGATGTAAATATTTTTGATGTAAGTATTATTGATGTAAGTATTCGTTATGTGAGTATTTATGTGAGTATTCTTGATGTAAGTATTCTTGATGTATTATTGATATAAGTATTCGTGATATGAGTATTCTTGATGTAAGTATTCTTGATATAAGTATTTTTTATGTGAGTTTTATTGATGTAAGTATTCTTGATGTAAGTATTATTGATATAAGTATTTTTTATGTGAGTATTATTGATGTAAGTATTATTGATGTAAGTATTCTTGATGTAAGTATTCGTTATGTGAGTATTATTGATGTAAGTATTCTTGATGTAAGTATTCGTTATGTGAGTATTATTGATGTAAGTATTCTTGATGTAAGAATCTGAGATGTGAGATAAGACACAACAAGAACATACAACATGTTACACATACATTCAACTGGGACATGTAGTATTGGCAGGTTTTAGACAAGAAGGCAGAAGTACTAGAGCACACATTTGTTCACATGCGAGCTATCACAGAAACTTGTGCAGTTTAACATTGACATCTGCTTATGTTTCATTGGTTATAGTGGGGTCTTCGATTGCGTACATCAGAAACTTTGCAACATACTGTGAGATTTTACTCTACACTGAATTCGTCTCATTAACACGTTGACCATCAAGAAGCAGCAGCATAAGAGTAGTGAGTGAAACATCTGATTGCTTCAGTGTGAAAAAAGGAGTCAGACAAGAATGTGTCTTATCAACACATTTGTTCAATGGAGTCAGACAAGGATGTGTCTTACCACATATGTTCAATGGAGTCAGACAAGGTTGTGTCTTATCACCACATATGTTCAGTGGAGTCAGACAAGGTTGTGTCGTATCACCACATATGTTCAGTGGAGTCAAACAAGGTTGTGTCTTATCACCACATATGTTCAATGGAGTCAGACAAGGATGTGTCTTATCACCACATATGTTCAGTGGAGTCAGACAAGGATGTGTCTTATCAATGAATTCAGACAAGGATCTGTCTGTTTAATCGAGTCAGACACTGATGTGTCTGTGCAAAGTGGATAATAATGTGGTTGATGATATCCAGGTGCAATGTGGATAATGTAGCTAATGATATCCAGGTGCAATGTGGATACTGTAGCTAATGATATCCAGGTGCAGTGTGGACAATGTAGCTAATGATACCCAGGTGCAATGTGGATAATGTAGCTAATGATACCCAGGTGCAATGTGGATAATGTAGCTATAGATACCCAGGTGCAATGTGGATAATGTAGCTAATGATACCCAGGTGCAATGTGGATAATGTAGCTAATGATACTCAGGTGCAATGTGGATAATGTAGCTAATGATACCCAGGTGCAATGTGGATAATGTAGCTAATGATACCCAGGTGCAATGTGGATAATGTAGCTAATGATACCCAGGCGCAATGTGGATAATGTAGCTAATGATACCCAGGTGCAATGTGGATAATGTAGCTAATGATACCCAGGTGCAATGTGGATAATGTAGCTAATGATACCCAGGTGCAATGTGGATAATGTAGCTAATGATACCCAGGTGCAATGTGGATAATGTAGCTAATGATACCCAGGTGCAATGTGGATAATGTAGCTAATGATACCCTGGTGCAATGTGGATAATGTAGCTAATGATACTCAGGTGCAATGTGGATAATGTAGCTAATGATACCCAGGTGCAATGTGGATAATGTAGCTAATGATACCCAGGTGCAATGTGGATAATGTAGCTAATGATACTCAGGTGCAATGTGGATAATGTAGCTAATGATACCCAGGTGCAATGTGGATAATGATGTAGCTGATGATACCCAGGTGCAATGTGGATAATGTAGCTAATGATACCCAGGTGCAATGTGGATAATGATGTAGCTGATGATACCCAGGTTTAATATAACAATCTCCCTATCTTCACCCATTAATATCTCACCAAACATAAACTTGAAGGCAGAAACACTGAAATCTTACACCATATTTCATTCTTACGGCCTCAGAATTGTCATTTCAACAGCTAACTCAAATTTTCAAATTAAAACACATTCAATATCAAAACAACATGTCGCCCGTGTGTTGCCAGGGCCCGAAAGGGGAGCAAAGAATAGCAACACTGCTTACCTTCCATGCATGTCGTAAAAGGCGACTAACGAGGTTATGGGATGGAGTTGGCTATCCCATTCCATATAGGGTTGGTGACCCAAAGCCATGCTGAAGTCGGATGTGTCAGGCTGAAAGGCGCAGATATCACAGCAATGCTGTAAACCATGACACAACGCATTCCGTTCTCCGGACTATATCCTTCTAATCTGCAGGAGTTTCAGAACGAACGCAGAAGAAAAACAACTTGTCACAAATCCAAATCATAATATTCAAATGAATATTCTACAGAAAATGTATAGATAAAGTACACTGGTGATTTAATGTGGGATCTGTCAATATATCCTGACTGATGAAAGAGCTGTCACTGTTCAATGTTTTCATAGCTATATTAACTAGGGACATAGAAACAGTCTGTCCTTCCATCAATGCTTTCACAGCTATATTAACTAGGGACATAGAAACAGTCTGTCCTTCCATCAATGCTTTCACAGCTATATTAACTAGGGACATAGAAACAGTCTGTCCTTCCATCAATACTTTCACAGCTATATTAACTAGGGACATAGAAACAGTCTGTCCTTCCATCAATGCTTTCACAGCTATATTAACTAGGGACATAGGGACAGTCTGACCTTCAATCAATGCTTTCACAGCTATATTAACTAGAGACATAGGGACAGTCTAACATTCCATCAATGGTTTCACAGCTATATTAACTAGGGACATAGAGACAGTCTGTCCTTCCATCAATGCTTTCACAGCTATATTAACTAGGGACATAGAAACAGTCAGTCCTTCCCATCAATGCTTTCACAGCTATATTAACTAGGGACATAGAGACAGTCTGTCCTTCCATCAATACTTTCACAGCTATATTAACTAGGGACACAGAAACAGTCTGTCCTTCCATCAATACTTTCACAGCTATATTAACTAGGGACATAGAAACAGTCTGTCCTTTCATCAATGGTTTCACAGCTATATTAACTAGGGACATAGAAACAGTCTGTCCTTTCATCAATGGTTTCACAGAAATATTAACTAGGGACATAGGGACAGTCTCTGACCTTCCATCAATGGATTCAAAGCTATTTTAACTAGGGACAGTCTGTCCTTCCATCAATGGTTTCACAGCTATATTAACTAGGGACATAGGGACAGTCTGACCTTCCATCAATGGTTTCACAGCTATATTAACTAGGGACATAGAAACAGTCTGTCCTTTCATCAATGGATTCAAAGCTATATTAACTAGGGACAGTCTGTCCTTCCATCAATGGTTTCACAGCTATATTAACTAGGGACATAGGGACAGTCTGACCTTCCATCAATGGTTTCACAGCTATATTAACTAGGGACAGTCTGACCTTCCATCAATGGTTTCACAGCTATATTAACTAGGGACATAGGGACAGCCTGACCTTCCATCAATGGTTTCACAGCTATATTAACTAGGGACAGTCTGTCCTTCCATCAATGGTTTCACAGCTATATTAACTAGGGACATAGGGACAGTCTGACCTTCCA
The DNA here is from genome assembly GCA_034231615.1 of Meghimatium bilineatum. Lineage (NCBI taxonomy): Eukaryota > Metazoa > Mollusca > Gastropoda > Stylommatophora > Philomycidae > Meghimatium > Meghimatium bilineatum. The sequence goes on along the minus strand of CM067317.1, from coordinate 1,402,691 downwards.
TCAATGGTTTCACAGCTATATTAACTAGGGACAGTCTGACCTTCCATCAATGGTTTCACAGCTATATTAACTAGGGACATAGGGACAGTCTGACCTTCCATCAATGGTTTCACAGCTATATTAACTAGGGACATAGAAACAGTCTGTCCTTTCATCAATGGTTTCACAGCTATATTAACTAGGGACAGTCTGTCCTTCCATCAATGGTTTCACAGCTATATTAACTAGGGACAGTCTGTCCTTCAATCAATGGTTTCACAGCTATATTAACTAGGGACAGTCTGTCCTTCAATCAATGGTTTCACAGCTATATTAACTAGGGACATAGAGATAGTCTGTCCTTCCATCAATGGTGTCACAGCTATATTAACTAGGGACAGTCTGACCTTCCATCAATGGTGTCACAGCTATATTAACTAGGGACAGTCTGTCCTTCCATCAATGGTTTCACAGCTATATTAACTAGGGACATAGAGGCAGTCTGTCCTTCCATCAATGGTGTCACAGCTATATTAATTAGGGGCAGTCTGTCCTTCCATCAATGGTTTCACAGCTATATTAACTAGGGACAGTCTGTCCTTCAATCAATGGTTTCACAGCTATATTAACTAGGGACATAGAGACAGTCTGTCCTTCCATCAATGGTGTCACAGCTATATTAACTAGGGACAGTCTGTCCTTCCATCAATGGTTTCACAGTTATATTAACTAGGGACATAGAAACAGTCTGTCCTTCAATCAATGGTTTCACAGCTATATTAACTAGGGACATAGAGACAGTCTGTCCTTCCATCAATGGTGTCACAGCTATATTAACTAGGGACAGTCTGTCCTTCCATCAATGATTTCACAGCTATATTAACTAGGGACATAGAGACAGTCTGTCCTTCCATCAATGGTGTCACAGCTATATTAACTAGGTACAGTCTGTCCTTCCATCAATGGTTTCACAGCTATATTAACTAGGGACATAGGGACAGTCTGTCCTTCCATCAATGCTTTCACAGCTATATTAACTAGGGACATAGAAACAGTCTGTCCTTCCATCAATGCTTTCACAGCTATATTAACTAGGGACAGTCTGTCCCTCCAGTGAAGAGTAAATCCTTGGGGAAAATACTACATTGTATCCAGGAATAGTGAGTAAAGCAATGATATAGCATACCTCCTTGTCTGAACAACAAAAGGAGTATAGGATCTCCAAAGTTTCTTTGTGGATTTGTGCTCTCTCTGTTCTCCTAACCTATAACAGTAATACAATATATCCTGAATACAATATTACAATAACATAACTATTATATAATATAATATATAACATTTAATAAATGAATATAATAATTTCTATATAATATTATATAATACAATATATCCTTATTTCATGGAATATATCGCTATCCTAACCGTAATATGAGACCCAAAGCCTCTCTCTCTCTCTTCGAATGTCAAGGTATTGTACAGATACCATGTCTCACTATTTTCCCACGTTGATCTCGACTTAGTAACCCTGTGATTGGCCTAATGAACATTAATGTTCTGACTATGTACAACAGGTCAACATAATTCAGCTGTATCTAACCTTTCCCTTATAGCAGCACATTACCATTGCCAACCATAACCAATCAAATTTCACAAATCATACATTGCATCGTATAAAACACCAAAATATAGTTTTCTGTTTCCAGTCGTTGGCCTGCCTAAGCTATCTTATGCAGTCCACTTCATGTGTTCAGCTACTAGCTTATTTGAACCCATCGCTTGTGCCTATTTTTTCTCTTTTCTCGCACGACCACATACTCTAGGAAACTCTCTATCTAAACAAATAACAAGATGCAGCATCCACCTAGGGCCTCTTTACAACGAAATGCCTGCCATTTGCAAATACTGACCAGTAACCTAGTTTGACTACCATCGATGGATTAATTTTAGTCATCTCTGATATTGTCATAGAACATACGTTCTCTTGCTGCCCATATCTCTGATATTGTCATAGAACATACGTTCTCTTGCTGCCCATATCTCTGATATTGTCATAGAACATACGTTCTCTTGCTGCCCATATCTCTGATATTGTCATAGAACATACGTTCTCTTGCTGTCCATATCTAATTTTGACCTGTGTTCGATGATACCCAGGTGCAAAGTGGATAATGTAGGAGAGGATATACAAGTTTAAAGTGGATAACATAGCTGATGATACCCAGGTTCAAAGTGGATAATGTATCTGATTATACGAAGGTGCAAAGTGGACAATGTGCGTGAAGTTACCTAGATGCAAAGCGACTCTGTTTCTGACTTTTTAGTGAATTTTAGTACAAGAATGGACTCAGATACAGAACTGGAATATGATTTTAGCAATGATAATCATAGATTGATGCAAGACACTTCTGCATTTCCAGGAACAGGTGATGGGCATCCATCTTAAAAACAGGAACCGTCTGTTCCATTAATAGACAAAATAAATCATGAAATTAATAAAAATAAAACCTTTCAATGAAAGCTTGAGGTCAACATTTTTGAAAAGCTTATTTTTGTCTGAACATCTGAAAGTTTCAAAACCCTTATATGAAAAGAATGTTATGGAGATTGAACAGTGGATGTTTTCACTATTCAACATTGGGTACATCATTGTGGCAAAGCTGAAGTAGGTCAATCTTCAATGGATGACGCAAAGCGGACTGGTTGTCCGTCTACCACAGTGATGCCACACAATATTCATCGACTTGATGACATCATTCATGGTGATCATCGGGTAACTCTGGATGAACTGCATGCCATGTTGTCCATTAGTAAAGCTAGTTTGTAGAACATCATTACTCTTCTTGTCCACTCACCTGCTAAAATCTACATTTTGGAGACCAGATATGCTAAAATCTACATTTTTTTGACCTGATATGCTAAAATCTACATTTTGGAGACCCGATATGCTAAAATCTACATTTTGGAGAACCGATATGCTAAAATCTACATTTTGGAGACCCGATATGCTAAAATCTACTTTTTTGGACCCGATATGCTAAAATCTACATTTTTTGGACCCGATATGCTAAAATCTACATTTTGGAGACCCGATATGCTAAAATCTACATTTTTTGGACCCGATATGCTAAAATCTACATTTTTTGACCCGATATGCTAAAATCTACATTTGTTGGACCGATATGCTAAAATGTACATTTTGGAGACCCGATATGCCAAAAGCCTAGCAGAGCAGAACTAAAATGCAAAGCAAAACTAAAAATAAGGCTGGAGATCACTCTAGCGTCCTTGTCAAGGTTAACGGTGATTTGGAAAAGCAACATCGGTGTTGGAGTGAAAGTCCAGCTGTACAAGTCGCTGGTGCTTTCTATTGTGCTGTATGGTTGTAAGAGTTGGACACTCACTGCGGACATGGAAAGACGATTACAAGCTTTTGAGTACAAATGCTACAGACAAATTCTATGAATTTCCTATAGGGAACATAAGACCAATGTGTACATAAGAAACAAAGTAGAGATGTATGCAGGTGTACAAGAGCCATTGCTTTCAATAGTGAAACGATGAAAACTAGCATAGCTTGGACATGTATGTAGACATGATTCCTTGTCAAAAACAATACTGCAGGGAACTGTGTAAGGGGGAAGAAGCAGAGGAGGGAAAATAAAGGCATCGACAGACAACATCAAGGAATGGACAGGACAAGATATTTCCACACTCATCCGCATCGCTGAGGATAGAATTCGCTGGAGGATTGCGTGCTGAAGCATCCAATGTGATACCCCTAAGAGCCTGAAGGGTTACAGGTTTATTGATTGATTGATACCAAAATCCGCTTAAATCTAAATTTTGATACAAAATTACTATCTCGAATTATAAACATCACGATGTCCGTAAAATCAAACAGGCCATTCCTATTTGCTGTACTTCCTTTTCAGAGATAATCGATCTAGAAAGGCATGCTTCATTAGAAACAATAAAGGTTGACTTTGAACACTAATTTCATATAAACAAGCGTGTTTACATTTTCATTTTGTGTAACTTATTGCTACTTGTATTTGAAGTAATGAAATCTAGACGTTCTCAATGTTTTACAGTTAGTTAGGCTTTTGAGATATACCAAAATACGTAAGGTAATAATTCCGTTATCAGATAAGATGGCAATTGATTGTTACGATCTGGCTTTGATGGAAATTCTGATTCAGAGTTGAGTGTTGATGAAGCCGAAGGAACATTTTCAATGCAATATGTATGACTATCACCATTAGCTGCATTCAAAAACATCATTTTTGGATTATTACATTTGGATGTGAACACTCAGACCTTGATATAAGGCATAGTAATTTGTATTATATATATATATCTAAGTTTATGTAAATAAGTCCTGGGCACTACGGCTGTGAAACATGGACTCTTAAGTAAAACAGCGGCAAAGAGGATCAACGCCTTCGAGCTGAAATGCTACAGAAAGATACTTAGAATATCATGGAAGGATAAAATCAGAAACTCAGATATTATAAACACACTGAATATTCCAGAGTGTTGGTTACTAAACACAATAACAAAAAGAAAACTACGCCAGTTTGGTCATATAAAGAGACATAACTGTTTAGAAAGACAAATAATGGAGGGAATAGTACCTGGGTAGAGGAGAAAGGGCAGACCAAGAAGACGATGGACTGACGACATTAAAGATAACATGAATACATCGCTAGAAAATGCAAGCCACATCGCCTAAGACAGAGAGAGGTTCAGAGAGTTCATTGGGAAGACAACGTTCTGGAAGGAATACGTCACATGACACTAAAATGTAGGTATAAAGAATAGAACATTTGGTGAAATATGCATATTTTGTATGCATTTGTTGATATCAAGACAATGTGACATAAGTAATTCTGTAAATATAAATACTTATATGCATTACAAAATAGTTCAGGATATGTGCAAATGTGTTTTATTTCAAAATAAATGGATTATGAATCAGTTTTCTGGGATACAAGCTTGTGTATGTACACATATTTGTATTGTTTGTTCCCCATATTTTCTTATGGGGAACAGACATAAAGAATCACGGAAAACCATAGTGATCTCCACCCTTTTGAAACTGAAGCAGGTGAGTTTTTATTGTGACAGGCAATGAGACTTGGATTCAGTATTTTTAACAAGAATCCATGAGGCAGTCAATGGAATGCCATCACACAACATCGCTGACAAGAAATAAGTTCAAAAGTTCACCATCTGTAAGGAAAGTTATGACCTCCGTGTTTTGGAATGAGATGGGCGTGATTCTTCTCGACTTATTGGAACACAGCGAATGCAGACTTCTGCATATATGTGTATATTTATATATGTATATAGTACATTGAAACTATGAAGAAGCTTAGAAGTTGTCTTCTGTGACTTGACCTATTAAAAGATCAGAGAACTGCACTAATGTTGAATAATAATGCCACGCCACCCACCGCTAAACGCACCATTGATGCGATTGATGAACTTGGCAGGACAATGTTAATAACCCAAATATCGGAGGATGACCGACAAAAATGAAATGCCACAGTAACCATACAAATAGAGGTGAATGCAAATAAAGTAAATAGGTTACTATATCAATATAAAATAATAAAATATAGAAAATAACAATAAATAAAAGGAACAAACACCACAGTCAACGTGTCGTTCCAATTGGGACCTTTAAAGACAACAAAAACAGTTAAGAACAAAATATCATAACAAATATACCGTTAAATTCTGAATATAAACCCATCCGATTGTAGGCCGATAACCTAACTATCCCTTCCCAAAAGTGGAGAAAGTCGATAGTCCGACTATAGACCGACATCCCCAACTTAACAAAGCCGGCAATAATGAACTTCATCATCATAAGAAAGAACCGACATGCTAAATGGAAATTAACACAAACTTTTGCAACTCTAAGAAAATAGCATTCCTTTCATTTGCTTCACTCAAGTAACTTGAATGAATCAAGGAATGAAACTCAGGTGGCTACTGTATTCTGGATCAATATATCCGAAAATAATGAATACCCGGTAGGCTGACTTCCCTATCCATGACTATAGACGGTTTATGAGGTGGCGAGACTTTGGGGAACAAAGTTTTTCCTGAATGAATTGTCTGTGTTGGGTGTCTGGACGTTATGACGCGGAACAGCGCTAGTGAATAGTAATTACTACGTAACTATTATGTCACTGGCTTCTGACAGTGACGTTTAAGTGGGAAATGATGAAAGGCAAGACAGCAAGATCACGTTTGTTTTTATAAGATACAGAAGAGTTTGAACTTTGTTCCTGGTTATGTTTACCATGTGGGGAGAATACGGTAATAAAATAAACATAACAGAGGATTGTGAAATTGATCTCTTCTTCCACTAAATGTACAGTGGTTGGGGGAGGGAATCAATTACGGTGCAATTTTACTACAAAATGCCTATGATGTGTTGTGATTTGGAACCCGTTTCAAATCTTCTATAAAGAAAGATTACATTTTAGTCACTTATCTGAATGGCATCACATAATGTGAGGGAAACATGGATTGGTTGAGCCGATTGAAATGGGTAGGGCCAGTAGTCCATCTTCAGCCTCAGTGGGCTGGACTAATTAACAGAATATACAGAGTACCAGTATGTAACTACCGGTATTTGCCACCGAGTTCTCACAAAAATATTGCAGACAGTCATTCCCCGGCTTTGTTTTTAAAAGATACAGAATCAACAGTTTGAACTTAACAACGAGTTTGAACTTTGTGTGACCTGTATGTTTACCTTATACAGTAATATAAACATGAGGCACAGCTCAGACGAGTTTCACTATTTATTTCTCTCCGCCATCCCCCCAACACTGCCTAAGTAGCAAAGTTTTGGATGTCAGTTACATGTTTGTGCAAGACGTGTTTGTGCAAGACCGTTGAATGTAGAAAAAGACCTCTGTACAGAATTAATTAGGACTTCATTCTTTATGTTTCTGATTATTGTCTTGGTCCCTATTTATATACTTGGAGTCGCATGTTAAAAATTGGCAAGGCCGACCAACACATGCACGGAAATACTCAAAATCTGCCTTTGATGTGTTTTTACATTTTCTGTACACAGGTCTTATAGCCTAGTAGACGGTCAGTAACTGTTGTAACATTTGCTTTACCCAAAATGAAAGTGTGTGACAGTGTTTAGACTACTGGTAGTGGTGTTTCCCTACACAAACAAGACTGGGCCTTGATGATAAACATGTGTTACTGGTAGATCAGCTTAGGCTACCATATTTCGTTTTTTCACAGACCATTATCGTATTTTGGTCAATATATAAAAAACGGTAATACCCATTGCTAAAAATAGCATTTCCGGGGAAATTAAGCTCAGTAAAAATGGCGGGCATGGCATGTCGGAAATAACGATATAGACCTAGTAAGTGAGTTTTATCAAGAAATATCGGAGGTTTCGAAGGAAATATTGTATGATATATATAAATTAATGTAATTAGAGGCTTAGCAGTATGGTAGTACGCTCTAGATTGTTGGAGAGCCCTAGTCATTTTATCCTGGCTTAATATATCGGGACATGTGAGTTGTCACTGGCATTTTTTTTAAAGTGTTTTTCTCCTTTTTTACTGTGATTTGGACGTAATTTTTTTTTTAAATTTGATGTTACTCGATTATAAGACGAAGAGTATGAAGACATCTCTGTTTATTGTCCAAAAATTCTCGGGTTATACACGGAATTTAACGGTAAACAAAATGGATCTCTCCCACCAGGAAATCAACAAAAAATTTTTGCACTGGATCTGGTGTGGCTTTTTGTTGATTTCCTGGTGGGAGAGATCCATTTTTTAAATATTTGTTATGATCTTTTGTTATTAACTGTTTTTGTTGTCTTTAAAGGTCCCAATTGGACCGACACGTTGACTGTTGTGTTTGTTCCTTTTATTTATTGTTATTTTCTATATTTTGTTATTTTATATTGATATAGTAACCTATTTACTTTATTTGCATTTACCAGGACAATATTACCATATCCCCCTTACAGTCCCGATCTTGCACCTTCAGACTTCCATATTTGGACCACTAAAAGAAGATCTACGCTGACATAGGTAATATTTATTATAAAAGCATGATGGGAAATTTAAATGGAAGACTGTTGTCCATGACTACAAATGGCTATCTCAATGGTGACATATTTCGACATCAGGCACCTATGGAAAGAATATACAAGTAGACAATTGTTGACATAAGGCTTTTTCAGGTTAAGGACACCAAGACACCAACAACCATAAAATGCCCTATGCAATTGGTTTAGGAAAAAAAGACACAAATTTTTACCAAGCGGGGATACATGCTCTTGTGTGAAGATGGAAAAAAACTGTAACAAATAACGGAGACTACCTTAAGAAATAAATTTCTGAAGTACAGACTTCAGACTACATTTTAATGTGAGTTTTATCTATTTTCATGCCTATTTAACTCAATTATAAATTAGGAGGCATTAATTTTTTACCATCCCTCACAACTGTCAAATCAGCAGGGGCAGAGAACAGTAGATATGATTTCACATGCCTTTAATCTAAGTCATTTATCTTCCATCGTTCCCACAATGCTTCCTGAAATAATTTGATACCTCCACATAATGCCGAACACCATATGGCCCAATCAATCAGCAAATCTTGTCAAGAAGTTCAATTGATCATAATGATATTCCAGCATATTCTGCATATGCAATTATATCCTGAGTTTTGATCTCCACTTTTGCCTTGCATAAGATCATCAAATACTATTGACTTGGGGAATGAGATCTTCTGGGGCATATCCCTCCTTGAACATGGCCAAGTCATCTCAAACATTCAGTGCTTGTAGCATGGTCTCAGCAGGGAGGTCACATCCGGTATACGCACAATTTTCTGCACAATATCTGATCAACAATGACCAATTTGGGTCCTGTAAAACAACGTATAGACAACATTAGAGATTTGTATAAATCAGCTAGAGCTGGTGCTAGCTTATACAGAACTATGACTAAATCTAGGAGTTTTATCTTACCTATCACAGTCGAAATTTATGACACATGTAACCTATAGTTTTACTGTCTACATCAATCAATGACATTTATGACACATGTAACCTATAGTTTTACTGTCTACAACAATCTATGACATTTATGACACATGTAACCTATAGTTTTACTGTCTACAACAATCTATGACATTTATGACACATGTAACCTATAGTTTTACTGTCTACATCAATCGATGACATTTATGACACATGTAACCTATAGTTTTACTGTCTACAACAATCTATGACATTTATGACACAAGTAACCTATAGTTTTACTGTTTACAACAATCTATGACATTTATGACACATGTAACTTATAGTTTTACTGTCTACAACAATCTATGACATTTATGACACATGTAACCTATAGTTTTACTGTCTACATCAATCTATGACATTTATGACACATGTAACCTATAGTTTTACTGTCTACATCAATCTATGACATTTATAACACATGTAACCTATAGTTTTACTGTCTACAACAATCTATGACATTTATGACACATGTAACCTATAGTTTTACTGTCTACAACAATCTATGACATTTATGACACATGTAACCTATAGTTTTACTGTCTACAACAATCTATGACATTTATGACACATGTAACTTATAGTTTTACTGTCTACAACAATCTATGACATTTATGACACATGTAACCTATAGTTTTACTGTCTACATCAATCTATGACATTTATGACACATGTAACCTATAGTTTTACTGTCTACATCAATCTATGACATTTATGACACATGTAACCTATAGTTTTACTGTCTACAACAATCTATGACATTTATGACACATGTTACTTATAGTTTTACTGTCTACATCATTCTATGACATTTATGACACATGTAACCTATAGTTTTACTGTCTACATCAATCTATGACATTTATGACACATGTAACCTATAGTTTTACTGTCTACAACAATCTATGACATTTATGACACATGTAACCTAGAGTTTTACTGTCTACATCAATCTATGACATTTATGACACATGTAACCTATAGTTTTACTGTCTACATCAATCGATGACATTTATGACAAATGTAACCTATAGTTTTACTGTCTACAACAATCTATGACATTTATGACACATGTAACTTAAAGTTTTACTGTCTACATCAATCGATAACATTTATGACACATGTAACCTATAGTTTTACTGTCTACATCAATCGATGACATTTATGACACATGTAACTTATAGTTTTACTGTCTACATCAATCAATGACATTTATGACACATGTAACCTATAGTTTTACTGTCTACATCAATTGATGACATTTATGACACATGTAACCTATAGTTTTACTGTCTACATCAATCGATGACATTTATGACACATGTAACTTATAGTTTTACTGTCTACAGCATTCAATGACATTTATGACACATGTAACCTATAGTTTTACTGTCTACATCAATCGATGACATTTATGACAAATGTAACCTATAGTATTACTGTCTACAACAATCGATGACATTTATGACACATGTAACCTATAGTTTTACTGTCTACATCAATCGATGACATTTATGACACATGTAACCTATAGTTTTACTGTCTACTTCAATCGATGACATTTATGACACATGTAACCTATAGTTTTACTGTCTACTTCAATCGATGACATTTATGACACATGTAACCTATAGTTTTACTGTCTACATCAATCAATGACATTTATGACACATGTAACTTATAGTTTTACTGTCTACAGCAATCAATGACATTTATGACACATGTAACCTATAGTTTTACTGTCTACAACAATCTATGACATTTATGACACATGTAACCTATAGTTTTACTGTCTACATCAATCGATGACATTTATGACACATGTAACTTATAGTTTTACTATCTACAGCAATCAATGACATTTATGACACATGTAACCTATAGTTTTACTGTCTACAACAATCTATGACATTTATGACACATGTAACCTATAGTTTTACTGTCTACAACAATCGATGACATTTATGACACATGTAACTTATAGTTTTACTGTCTACATCAATCGATGACATTTATGACACATGTAACCTATATTTTTACTGTCTACAACAATCGATGACATTTATGACACATGTAACCTATAGTTTTACTGTCTACAGCAATCAATGACATTTATGACACATGTAACCTATAGTTTTACTGTCTACATCAATCGATGACATTTATGACACATGTAACCTATAGTTTTACTGTCTACATCAATCGATGACATTTATGACACATGTAACCTATAGTTTTACTGTCTACAACAATCGATGACATTTATGACACATGTAACCTATAGTTTTACTGTCTACATCAATCGATGACATTTATGACACATGTAACCTATAGTTTTACTTCTACATCAATCGATGACATTTATGACACATGTAACTTATAGTTTTACTGTCTACATCAATCAATGACATTTATGACACATGTAACCTATAGTTTTACTGTCTACATCAATCGATGACATTTATGACACATGTAACCTATAGTTTTACTGTCTACATCAATCGATGACATTTATGACACATGTAACTTATAGTTTTACTGTCTACATCAATCGATGACATTTATGACACATGTAACCTATAGTTTTACTGTCTACATCAATCGATGACATTTATGACACATGTAACTTATAGTTTTACTGTCTACATCAATCAATGACATTTATGACACATGTAACCTATAGTTTTACTGTCTACATCAATCGATGACATTTATGACACATGTAACCTATAGTTTTACTGTCTACATCAATCAATGACATTTATGACACATGTAACTTATAGTTTTACTGTCTACGGCATTCAATGACATTTATGACACATGTAACCTATAGTTTTACTGTCTAAATCAATCGATGACATTTATGACAAATGTAACCTATAGTTTTACTGTCTACAACAATCTATAACATTTATGACACATGTAACTTAAAGTTTTACTGTCTACAACAATCTATGACATTTATGACACATGTAACCTATAGTTTTACTGTCTACATCAATCGATGACATTTATGACACATGTAACCTATAGTTTTACTGTCTACATCAATCGATGACATTTATGACACATGTAACCTATAGTTTTACTGTCTACAACAATCGATGACATTTATGACACATGTAACCTATAGTTTTACTGTCTACATCAATCGATGACATTTATGACACATGTAACCTATAGTTTTACTTCTACATCAATCGATGACATTTATGACACATGTAGCTTATAGTTTTACTGTCTACATCAATCAATGACATTTATGACACATGTAACCTATAGTTTTACTGTCTACATCAATCGATGACATTTATGACACATGTAACCTATAGTTTTACTGTCTACATCAATCGATGACATTTATGACACATGTAACTTATAGTTTTACTGTCTACATCAATCGATGACATTTATGACACATGTAACCTATAGTTTTACTGTCTACATCAATCGATGACATTTATGACACATGTAACTTATAGTTTTACTGTCTACATCAATCAATGACATTTATGACACATGTAACCTATAGTTTTACTGTCTACATCAATCGATGACATTTATGACACATGTAACCTATAGTTTTACTGTCTACATCAATCGATGACATTTATGACACATGTAACTTATAGTTTTACTGTCTACGGCATTCAATGACATTTATGACACATGTAACCTATAGTTTTACTGTCTACATCAATCGATGACATTTATGACAAATGTAACCTATAGTTTTACTGTCTACAACAATCGATGACATTTATGACACATGTAACCTATAGTTTTACTGTCTACATCAATCGATGACATTTATGACACATGTAACCTATAGTTTTACTGTCTACATCAATCGATGACATTTATGACACATGTAACTTATAGTTTTACTGTCTACTTCAATCGATGACATTTATGACACATGTAACTTATAGTTTTACTGTCTACATCAATCGATGACATTTATGACACATGTAACCTATAGTTTTACTGTCTACATCAATCAATGACATTTATGACACATGTAACTTATAGTTTTACTGTCTACAGCAATCAATGACATTTATGACACATGTAACCTATAGTTTTACTGTCTACAACAATCTATGACATTTATGACACATGTAACCTATAGTTTTACTGTCTACATCAATCGATGACATTTATGACACATGTAACTTATAGTTTTACTGTCTACAGCAATCAATGACATTTATGACACATGTAACCTATAGTTTTACTGTCTACAACAATCTATGACATTTATGACACATGTAACCTATAGTTTTACTGTCTACAACAATCGATGACATTTATGACACATGTAACTTATAGTTTTACTGTTTACATCAATCTATGACATTTATGACACATGTAACCTATAGTTTTACTGTCTACAGCAATCAATGACATTTATGACACATGTAACCTATAGTTTTACTGTCTACATCAATCGATGACATTTATGACACATGTAACCTATAGTTTTACTGTCTACATCAATCTATGACATTTATGACACATGTAACATATAGTTTTACTGTCTACATCAATCGATGACATTTATGACACATGTAACCTATAGTTTTACTGTCTACATCAATCGATGACATTTATGACACATGTAACTTATAGTTTTACTGTCTACAGCAATCGATGACATTTATGACACATGTAACCTATAGTTTTACTGTCTACATCAATCGATGACATTTATGACACATGTAACCTATAGTTTTACTGTCTACAACAATCGATGACATTTATGACACATGTAACCTATAGTTTTACTGTCTACAGCAATCAATGACATTTATGACACATGTAACCTATAGTTTTACTGTCTACATCAATCGATGACATTTATGACACATGTAACCTATAGTTTTACTGTCTACATCAATCGATGACATTTATGACACATGTAACCTATAGTTTTACTGTCTACAACAATCGATGACATTTATGACACATGTAACCTATAGTTTTACTGTCTACATCAATCGATGACATTTATGACACATGTAACCTATAGTTTTACTGTCTACAACAATCTATGACATTTATGACACATGTAACCTATAGTTTTACTGTCTACAACAATCTATGACATTTATGACACATGTAACCTATAGTTTTACTGTCTACAACAATCGATGACATTTATGACACATGTAACCTATAGTTTTACTGTCTACATCAATCGATGACATTTATGACACATGTAACCTATAGTTTTACTGTCTACATCAATCAATGACATTTATGACACATGTAACCTATAGTTTTACTGTCTACAACAATCTATGACATTTATGACACATGTAACCTATAGTTTTACTGTCTACATCAATCGATGACATTTATGACACATGTAACTTATAGTTTTACTGTCTACATCAATCAATATCTACTGCATTAGTGGTAAAGCGGAGTAAAATTGTGTGGTTTGGACATGTAATGAAACACAATTTACTTTCTAAATCTATTTTACAAGCAAGTCGAGGGTGGAAGGAGAAGAGGTGGAAATCCTGGATTCATAACATCAAGGAATGACCCGGGCATGATTTTTCTACACTCCTTGGATTGGCTAAGGAAAGAGAAGTTTGGATGACTTTTTGTGCTGCTGTCTTCAAGGTGGCATCCCTACAACCCTTATTGGTTATGGGTCTTATTAATTCAAAAATTGTATATAATGGCTGTATCCCTTTTGTTGGAAAAACAAAGATTTTTACATTATGACTGTTTATTCATCCAATATTAACCAGGTTTAGGTGACAAGAACCCCTTGTGTGAAGCACATTTGTTTAGATGGCAGCTAACATTTCAGATCTGAAGTTTGTTCTATTAGTGGAGTCAAGCCCCCCTTGACAGACTTGTCATCCACATGTCAAATCATTACACACTGCAGAACACACAAGAATGGAACATTCTGTTGTGTCAAAAACTAATGTGCAGGGCCAGAAGGTGCAAAATAATGTAGTTCTGCTGTGCAACCAGCAGTACATCATACTTCACACTCACCAGCAGAAACCCCCCTCAGAGGTCAGACAAATGTTAAGATTACCTTCAGTACTTTAGGGAACTTGAAGAAGTATCTTAAGCACTGAAGCCAAGCTCTTGTGAAACTACTTGAATGGATAACTGAAGCCAAGCTCTTGTGAAACTACTTGAATGGATAACTGAAGCCAAGCTCTTGTGAAATTACTTGAGTGGATAACATGGCACGGTCATATCAGTGTCATGTTCACACTAGAATATATCTTTCAATGCCACGATATTGGACTCCTTGGCTATCTTAGGACTCACAAACACCAAACCTTGGCCATCTCAGGACTCACAAAGACCAAACCTTGGCCATCTCAGGACTCACAAACACCAAACCTTGGCCATCTCAGGACTCACAAACACCAAATCTTGGCCATCTCAGGACTCACAAACACCAAATCTTGGCCATCTCAGGACTCACAAACACCAAATCTTGGCCATCTCAGGACTCACAAACACCAAATCTTGGCCATCTCAGGACTCACAAACACCAAATCTTGGCCATCTCAGGACTCACAAACACCAAACCTTATTGAGGCTATCTCAGGACTCACAAACACCAAACCTTGGCCATCTCAGGACTCACAAACACCAAAACCTTATTGAGGTTTCTTTCTTCTTCAATGCCATGCTAATCTTCATTTTTTGAAGGAAAAACATCATCATCACACACAAGATCAGGATAAGAATGTAAAAATCCAAACCATCACAACTTGACTGATCACATCTAGTCCTAACATCACAACTTGACTGATCACATCTAGTCCTAACATCACAACTTGACTGATCACATCTAGTCCTAACATCACAACTTGACTGATCACATCTAGTCCTAACATCACAACTTGACTGATCACATCTAGTCCTAACATCACAACTTGACTGATCATATCTAGTCCTAACATCACAACTTGACTGATCATATCTAGTCCTAACATCACAACTTGACTGATCACATCTAGTCCTAACATCACAACTTGACTGATCACATCTAGTCCTAACATCACAACTTGACTGATCATATCTAGTCCTAACATCACAACTTGACTGATCACATCTAGTCCTAACATCACAACTTGACTGATCACATCTAGTCCTAACATCACAACTTGACTGATCACATCTAGTCCTAACATCACAACTTGACTGATCATATCTAGTCCTAACATCACAACTTGACTGATCACATCTAGTCCTAACATCACAACTTGACTGATCACATCTAGTCCTAACATCACAACTTGACTGATCACATCTAGTCCTAACATCACAACTTGACTGATCATATCTAGTCCTAACATCACAACTTGACTGATCACATCTAGTCCTAACATCACAACTTGACTGATCACATCTAGTCCTAACATCACAACTTGACTGATCACATCTAGTCCTAACATCACAACTTGACTGATCACATCTAGTCCTAACATCACAACTTGACTGATCACATCTAGCCCTAACATCACAACTTGACTGATCACATCTAGCCCTAACATCACAACTTGACTGATCACATCTAGTCCTAACATCACAACTTGACTGATCACATCTAGTCCTAACATCACAACTTGACTGATCACATCTAGTCCTAACATCACAACTTGACTGATCACATCTAGTCCTAACATCACAACTTGACTGATCATATCTAGTCCTAACATCACAACTTGACTGATCATATCTAGTCCTAACATCACAACTTGACTGATCACATCTAGTCCTAACATCACAACTTGACTGATCACATCTAGTCCTAACATCACAACTTGACTGATCACATCTAGTCCTAACATCACAACTTGACTGATCACATCTAGTCCTAACATCACAACTTGACTGATCACATCTAGTCCTAACATCACAACTTGACTGATCACATCTAGTCCTAACATCACAACTTGACTGATCACATCTAGTCCTAACATCACAACTTGACTGATCACATCTAGTCCTAACATCACAACTTGACTGATCACATCTAGTCCTAACATCACAACTTGACTGATCACATCTAGTCCTAACATCACAACTTGACTGATCACATCTAGTCCTAACATCACAACTTGACTGATCACATCTAGTCCTAACATCACAACTTGACTGATCACATCTAGTCCTAACATCACAACTTGACTGATCACATCTAGTCCTAACATCACAACTTGACTAATCACATCTAGTCCTAACATCACAACTTGACTGATCACATCTAGTCCTAACATCACAACTTGACTGATCACATCTAGTCCTAACATCACAACTTGACTGATCACATCTAGCCCTAACATCACAACTTGACTGATCACATCTAGCCCTAACATCACAACTTGACTGATCACATCTAGTCCTAACATCACAACTTGACTGATCATATCTAGTCCTAACATCACAACTTGACTGATCACATCTAGTCCTAACATCACAACTTGACTGATCACATCTAGTCCTAACATCACAACTTGACTGATCATATCTAGTCCTAACATCACAACTTGACTGATCACATCTAGCCCTAACATCACAACTTGACTGATCACATCTAGTCCTAACATCACAACTTGACTGATCACATCTAGCCCTAACATCACAACTTGACTGATCACATCTAGCCCTAACATCACAACTTGACTGATCACATCTAGCCCTAACATCACAACTTGACTGATTACATCTAGCCCTAATTTTATTCCCTAATTTGCTGATAATGTTTTAGAAAGATTAATCATGGAAATATCCAGAAAGAGAACAAGAAGATATCCAGGACTACGATGGACAAGGATATCAAAGACCTTCTGAACATGACACTGGACATTTTCCACAAAATCAGGGAGGCTTACAGAGTGGCAGTGAGTATAACATTCTGCAAGGGACACTCATGTAGAAAAATTTTCAGACTGTTATATCAAGCACAAGTTACTGTATCTGACAATAATGAGATCTCAACTTTTATTACATGGGGGTTTAATATCAATACACATGGGGGATGATATATATATATATATATATATATATATATATATATATATATATATATATATATATATATATATATATATATATATATATATGGAGGCTGGTCTATGTAAATATGGGAGCTGGTCTACATAAATATGGGGGCTGGTCTACGTAAATATGGGGGCTAGTCTACATAACAAAGGGGGCTGGTCTACGTAAATATGGGGGAGGGGCAGACCTAAGTAAATTGTGGAGGGGAGAAGGTGTGATCTAAGTAAATATGGGGCTGGTCTAAGTAACTATTGTGGGTGGGGGCTGATTTAAGTAAATATGGTGGGGGTGAGTGATGATCTAAGTAAATATGGGGCTGGTCTATGTAAATTTACCATCCTACATGGGGGCTGGTCTAAGTAAATATAGGGAAGATAGTCTAGTAAATATGGGGAGGGGGGCTGGTACAAGTGAGTATAGGGGTTTATATTAGTAAATATTGGGGGGGGGGTGATGATCTAAGTAAATATGGGGGAGGGGTACTGATTTAAGTGAATAACAGAGCATGACAATAAATCAAAGGCACACATAATAAGAAGACTACCTACCTGAGACAACAAATCAAAGGCATACATAAGTCTACCTACCTGAGACAACACATCAAAGGCATACATAAGACTACCTACCTGAGACAACACATCAAAGGCATACATAAGACTACCTACCTGAGACAACACATCAAAGGCATACATAAGACTACCTACCTGAGACAACAAATCAAAGGCATACATAAGACTACCTACCTGAGACAGTACTACTGGATTTCCAATAATAATCATTAATGCTTGAGCTCTTGTGATAGACACATTAAACCTCTTTGGGTTGCTAAGGAACCCCAGGCTGTGACGGACATCAAAACCAATCAACTTTTCATTGGATCTCACCTGCCAGAAGATGACATGTCAATGTTGGGCAGTTGTCGGTGAAATATATAATAATTCATGCTATACAATACAGGGTAGTGAGTGAACTATACAATACAGGGTAGTGAGTGAACTATATAATACAGGGTAGTGAGTGAACTATATAATACAGGGCAGTGAGTGAACTATACAATACAGAGTAGTGAGTGAACTATACAATACAGAGTAGTGAGTGAACTATACAATACAGGGCAGTGAGTGAACTATACAATACAGAGTAGTGAGTGAACTATACAATACAGAGTAGTGAGTGAACTATACAATACAGGGTAGTGAGTGAACTATACAATACAGAGTAGTGAGTGAACAATACAATACAGGGCAGTGAGTGAACTATATAATACAGGGTAGTGAGTGAACTATACAATACAGAGTAGTGAGTGAACTATACAATACAGGGTAGTGAGTGAACTATACAATACAGGGTAGTGAGTGAACTATACAATACAGAGTAGTGAGTGAACTATATAATACAGGGTAGTGAGTGAACTATACAATACAGGGTAGTGAGTGAACTATACAATACAGGGTAGTGAGTGAACTATATAATACAGGGTAGTGAGTGAACTATACAATACAGGGTAGTGAGTGAACTATACAATACAGGGTAGTGAGTGAACTATACAATACAGGGTGAATTCTCCTTCAAACAGATACTGGCTATCATGACAGTTTTGTTTAACATACACTTCTGTAACTAGCCAGATAAACTTACTGTGGTGATTATAATGACCTGTCTCTCTTGACCTTGAAACTCTTCCACCGAACCAACTTTGACATCTGGCAGATTGAGACAATCTATCATCAAGCGTATCTTCTCCACCTACAGTACACAGATCCCATGACAAGATTAGCACACTAAAATATACAAACTTATCTACGACAAGATTGGCACACTAAAATATACAATCTTATTTACGACAAGATTAGCACACTCAAATATACAATCTTATTTACGACAAGATTAGCACACTCAAATATACAAACTTATCTACGACAAGATTAGCACACTAAAATATACAATCTTATCCATGACAAGATTAGCACACTCAAATATACAAACTTATCTACGACAAGATTAGCACACTCAAATATACAAACTTATCTACGACAAGATTGGCACACTAAAATATACAATCTTATCTACGACAAGATTAGCACACTAAAATATACAATCTTATCCATGACAAGATAGCACACTCAAATATACAAACTTAACTACGACAAGATTAGCACACTCAAATATACAAACTTATCTACGACAAGATTAGCGCACTCAAATATACAAACTTAACTACGACAAGATTAGCACACTCAAATATACAAACTTATCTACGACAAGATTAGCACACTCAAATATACAAACTTATCTACGACAAGATTAGCACACTCAAATATACAAACGTATCTACGACAAGATTAGCACACTCAAATATACAAACTTATCCATGACAAGATTAGCACACTCAAATATACAAACTTATCCATGACAAGATTAGCACACTCAAATATACAAACTTATCTACGACAAGATTAGCACACTCAAATATACAAACGTATCTACGACAAGATTAGCACACTCAAATATACAAACATATCCATGACAAGATTAGCACACTCTAATATACAAACTTATCCATGACAAGATTAGCACACTCAAATATACAAACTTATCTACGACAAGATTAGCACACTCAAATATACAAACTTATCTACGACAAGATTAGCACACTCAAATATACAAACAGACAGGGCTGGACTTTAATGTTGGTAAGTAGATGTTTAGTGACTGGATGTAGGTAAGTAGATGTTTAGTGATTGGATGTGGGTAAGTAGATGTTTAGTGATTGGATGTGGGTAAGTAGATGTTTCGTCACTGGATGTGGGTAAGTAGATGTTTAGTCACTGGATGTGGGTAAGTAGATGGTTAGTGATTGGATGTGGGTAAGTATATGTTTAGTGATTGGATGTGGGTAAGTAGATGTTTAGTGATTGGATGTGGGTAAGTAGATGTTTAGTGATTGGATGTGGGTAAGTAGATGTTTAGTCACTGGATGTGGGTAAGTAGATGTTTAGTGATTGGATGTGGGTAAGTAGATGTTTAGTCACTGGATGTGGGTAAGTAGATGTTTAGTGACTGGATGTGGGAAGTAGATGTTTAGTGACTGGATGTGGGCAAGTAGATGTTTAGTGACTGGATGTGGGTAAGTAGATGTTTAGTGACTGGATGTGGGTAAGTAGATGCTTAATGACTGGATTCAGTAAGTAGATGCTTAATGACTGGATTCAGTAAGTAGATGCTTAATGACTGGATTCAGTAAGTAGATGCTTAATGACTGGATTCAGTAAGTAGATGTTTAGTGACTGGATGTGGGTAAGTAGATGCTTAGTGACTGGATTCAGTAAGTAGATGTTTAGTGACTGGATTCAGTAAGTAGATGTTTAGTGACTGGATTCAGTAAGTAGATGTTTAGTGACTGGATTCAGTAAGTAGATGTTTAGTGACTGGATTCAGTAAGTAGATGTTTAGTGACTGGATTCAGTAAGTAGATGTTTAGTGACTGGATTCAGTAAGTAGATGTTTAGTGACTGGATTCAGTAAGTAGATGTTTAGTGACTGGATTCAGTAAGTAGATGTTTAGTGACTGGATTCAGTAAGTAGATGTTTAGTGACTGGATTCAGTAAGTAGATGTTTAGTGACTGGATTCAGTAAGTAGATGTTTAGTGACTGGATTCAGTAAGTAGATGTTTAATGACTGGATTCAGTAAGTAGATGTTTAGTGACTGGATTCAGTAAGTAGATGTTTAATGACTGGATTCAGTAAGTAGATGTTTAGTGACTGGATTCAGTAAGTAGATGTTTAGTGACTGGATTCAGTAAGTAGATGTTTAATGACTGGATTCAGTAAGTAGATGTTTAATGACTGGATTCAGTAAGTAGATGTTTAATGACTGGATTCAGTAAGTAGATGTTTAGTGACTGGATTCAGTAAGTAGATGTTTAGTGACTGGATTCAGTAAGTAGATGTTTAATGACTGGATTCAGTAAGTAGATGTTTAATGACTGGATTCAGTAAGTAGATGTTTAGTGACTGGATTCAGTAAGTAGATGTTTAATGACTGGATTCAGTAAGTAGATGTTTAGTGACTGGATTCAGTAAGTAGATGTTTAATGACTGGATTCAGTAAGTAGATGTTTAGTGACTGGATTCAGTAAGTAGATGTTTAGTGACTGGATTCAGTAAGTAGATGTTTAATGACTGGATTCAGTAAGTAGATGTTTAGTGACTGGATGTGGGTAAGTAGATGTTTAATGACTGGATTCAGTAAGTAGATGTTTAGTGACTGGATTCAGTAAGTAGATGTTTAATGACTGGATTCAGTAAGTAGATGTTTAGTGACTGGATTCAGTAAGTAGATGTTTAATGACTGGATTCAGTAAGTAGATGTTTAGTGACTGGATTCAGTAAGTAGATGTTTAATGACTGGATTCAGTAAGTAGATGTTTAGTGACTGGATTCAGTAAGTAGATGTTTAATGACTGGATTCAGTAAGTAGATGTTTAGTGACTGGATTCAGTAAGTAGATGTTTAATGACTGGATTCAGTAAGTAGATGTTTAGTGACTGGATTCAGTAAGTAGATGTTTAATGACTGGATTCAGTAAGTAGATGTTTAGTGACTGGATTCAGTAAGTAGATGTTTAATGACTGGATTCAGTAAGTAGATGTTTAGTGACTGGATTCAGTAAGTAGATGTTTAGTGACTGGATTCAGTAAGTAGATGTTTAATGACTGGATTCAGTAAGTAGATGTTTAGTGACTGGATGTGGGTAAGTAGATGTTTAATGACTGGATTCAGTAAGTAGATGTTTAGTGACTGGATGTGGGTAAGTAGATGTTTAATGACTGGATTCAGTAAGTAGATGTTTAGTGACTGGATTCAGTAAGTAGATGTTTAATGACTGGATTCAGTAAGTAGATGTTTAGTGACTGGATTCAGTAAGTAGATGTTTAATGACTGGATTCAGTAAGTAGATGTTTAGTGACTGGATTCAGTAAGTAGATGTTTAATGACTGGATTCAGTAAGTAGATGTTTAGTGACTGGATTCAGTAAGTAGATGTTTAATGACTGGATTCAGTAAGTAGATGTTTAGTGACTGGATTCAGTAAGTAGATGTTTAATGACTGGATTCAGTAAGTAGATGTTTAGTGACTGGATTCAGTAAGTAGATGTTTAATGACTGGATTCAGTAAGTAGATGTTTAGTGACTGGATTCAGTAAGTAGATGTTTAATGACTGGATTCAGTAAGTAGATGTTTAGTGACTGGATTCAGTAAGTAGATGTTTAGTGACTGGATTCAGTAAGTAGATGTTTAATGACTGGATTCAGTAAGTAGATGTTTAGTGACTGGATTCAGTAAGTAGATGTTTAATGACTGGATTCAGTAAGTAGATGTTTAGTGACTGAATTCAGTAAGTAGATGTTTAATGACTGGATTCAGTAAGTAGATGTTTAGTGACTGGATTCAGTAAGTAGATGTTTAATGATTGGATTCAGTAAGTAGATGTTTAGTGACTGGATGTGGGTAAGTAGATGTTTAGTGGCTGGATTCAGTAAGTAGATGTTTAATGACTGGATTCAGTAAGTAGATGTTTAGTGACTGGATTCAGTAAGTAGATGTTTAGTGACTGGATTCAGTAAGTAGATGTTTAATGACTGGATTCAGTAAGTAGATGTTTAGTGACTGGATGTGGGTAAGTAGATGTTTAGTGACTGGATTCAGTAAGTAGATGTTTAGTGACTGGATTCAGTAAGTAGATGTTTAGTGACTGGATTCAGTAAGTAGATGTTTAATGACTGGATTCAGTAAGTAGATGTTTAGTGACTGGATTCAGTAAGTAGATGTTTAATGACTGGATTCAGTAAGTAGATGTTTAGTGACTGGATTCAGTAAGTAGATGTTTAATGACTGGATTCAGTAAGTAGATGTTTAATGACTGGATTCAGTAAGTAGATGTTTAGTGACTGGATTCAGTAAGTAGATGTTTAATGACTGGATTCAGTAAGTAGATGTTTAGTGACTGGATTCAGTAAGTAGATGTTTAATGACTGGATTCAGTAAGTAGATGTTTAGTAACTGGATTCAGTAAGTAGATGTTTAGTGACTGGATTCAGTAAGTAGATGTTTAGTGACTGGATTCAGTAAGTAGATGTTTAGTGGCTGGATTCAGTAAGTAGATGTTTAAGAAAGAAAAAATTTATATGTGCAAATATTATTTAAATATCTATAACAACAACAAAATTATCGTGATTTCAAAACAGCAACTGATGATAGTGTAACATTTCCATAAACCAATTCTGCAGCAGTCAGTGGCAGGAGAGAAATTGCATAATTGTAAACACAGAATACCTAAGGTTAATGTCTCGATGTCAGTAAGTAGATGTTTATTGTCTGTATGTCAGTAAGTAGATGTTTAATGTCTCGATGTCAGTAAGTAGATTTTATTGTATGTATGTCAGTAAGTAGATGTTTTAATGTCTCGATGTCAGTAAGTAGATGTTTTAATGTCTCGATGTCAGTAAGTAGATGTTTTAATGTCTCGATGTCAGTAAGTAGATGTTTTAATGTCTCAATGTCAGTAAGTAGATTTTATTGTATGTATGTCAGTAAGTAGATGTTTTAATGTCTCGATGTCAGTAAGTAGATGTTTTAATGTCTCGATGTCAGTAAGTAGATGTTTAATGTCTATGAGCTATGACTATGAGCAGGTACATTGCTAATGAGATGACATGGGCTAATACAGACCTACATTGTTACCTGTTTACGATAGGGTGCAATAATGCCAATATCATTGGGTTGTACACCTTCTTTGAGAACACCTTGCAGGTACCTGACCACCTGAACTACTTCACCTGGATTAAACCATGATGGACTATCAGAGTCTCTCATGTCCTCACCCTGTGTGATTACACAAGATTCACCGCACTGATTATATGTTTGCTGGATATTTGTCTTATACATACTAATGACTATATCACTAAGATAAACCAAATTAAGGTGAAAATTACACCACTCCAATATGATAACCAAATTAAGGTGAAAATTACATCACTCCAATATGATAACCAAATTAAGGTGACAATTACATCACTCCAATATGATAACCAAATTAAGGTGAAAATTACATCACTCGAATATGATAACCGAATTAAGGTGAAAATTACACCACTCCAATATGATAACCGAATTAAGGTGAAAATTACACCACTCCAATATGATAACCAAATTATGGTGAAAATTACATCACTCCAATATGATAACCAAATTAAGGTGAAAATTACATCACTCCAATATGATAACCAAATTAAGGTGAAAATTACATCACTCCAATATGATAACCGAATTAAGGTGAAAATTACACCACTCCAATATGATAACCAAATTAAAGTGAAAATTACATCACTCCAATATGATAACCAAATTAAGGTGAAAATTACATCACTCGAAAATAACTAAAATAAGATGAAAATTACATCACTCCAATATGATAACCAAATTAAGGTGAAAATTACATCACTCCAATATGATAACCAAATTAAGGTGAAAATTACACCACTCCAATATGATAACCAAATTAAGGTGAAAATTACACCACTCCAATATGATAACCAAATTAAGGTGAAAATTACATCACTCCAATATGATAACCAAATTAAGGTGAAAATTACATCACTCCAATATGATAACCAAATTAAGGTGAAAATTACATCACTCCAATATGATAACCGAATTAAGGTGAAAATTACACCACTCCAATATGATAACCGAATTAAGGTGAAAATTACACCACTCCAATATGATAACCAAATTAAAGTGAAAATTACATCACTCCAATATGATAACCAAATTAAGGTGAAAATTACATCACTCGAAAATAACTAAAATAAGGTGAAAATTACATCACTCCAATATGATAACCAAATTAAGGTGAAAATTACACCACTCCAATATGATAACCAAATTAAGGTGAAAATTACATCACTCCAATATGATAACCAAATTAAGGTGAAAATTACATCACTCCAATATGATAACCAAATTAAGGTGAAAATTACATCACTCCAATATGATAACCGAATTAAGGTGAAAATTACACCACTCCAATATGATAACCAAATTAAGGTGAAAATTACATCACTCCAATATGGTAACCAAATTAAGGTGAAAATTACATCACTCCAATATGATAACCAAATTAAGGTGAAAATTACACCACTCCAATATGATAACCAAATTAAGGTGAAAATTACACCACTCCAATATGATAACCGAATTATGGTGAAAATTACACCACTCCAATATGATAACCAAATTAAGGTGAAAATTACATCACTCGAAAATAACTAAAATAAGGTGAAAATTACATCACTTCAATATGATAACTAAATTACGAGGGATGGTCGAAACGTTTTGCATTTTCATGTGAAGGAATCAAGACACCAAAAATTGGTGTGAACTTTAGTCCTTCTCTATGTATTCATTCCTCATGACGATGCACTTCTCCCATCTCTTCTTCATCTTCCTGAGGCCTTGATTGTAGAACACACACCCCCCCCCCTCCTGGGCCTGAAACAATGTCTCTACTTCAGTAATCAAGTCCTGATTGTCAGAAAAATTATGCCCCTGATGCAGATTCTTCATGTTTTGAAACAGAAATAAGTCATTCAGTGCTAAGTCATGTAAGATGAATGGAGCACGATTTCATACCGGCACTGCTGGGCCTGGAGTCATTAGCTGGCACATTGTCCTGAAGCAGACAAACACTTCTGGAAAGCATCCAGCATTTTTTCTGCACTTAATTTCTTGTGGTAATTTCTTGAGAAGGCTTTGATGGTACGTTGAATTGATAGTATGGCCATGAGGATGGTAATCTGTCAGTATTACCCTACAACAGTCCCAAAAGATGGTGAGCATGACTTTTCCTGTAGATGGAACTGCCTTTGCCTTCTTTGGTGGTGGCGAACATGAATGTTTGCATTGTTTGCTGTGGTTTTTGTTTCTTGTGGTCATAGAGATGTACCCAACATTAGTTCACAGTAACCAATCTATGAAAAAATCATCTTGTCCAATGTCCAAAATCTTTATGGATGCTTTGGCTCAAAGCTCCTTTTAGCTCACCCATGCACAATCTTCAACGTGGTCCCATGACTTAGTCCCAGCTCACCCATGCACAATCTTCAACGTGGTCCCATGACTTAGTCCCAGCTCACCCATGCACAATCTTCAACGTGGTCCCATGACTTAGTGCTAGCTCACCCATGCACAATCTTCAACGTGGTCCCATGACTTAGTCCTAGCTCACCCATGCACAATCTTCAACGTGGTCCCATGACTTAGTCCCAGCTCACCCATGCACAATCTTCAATGTGGTCCCATGACTTAGTGCTAGCTCACCCATGCACAATCTTCAACGTGGTGGTCCCATGACTTAGTCCTAGCTCACCCATGCACAACCTTCAACGTGGTCCCATGACTTAGTCCCATCTCACCCATGCACAATCTTCAATGTGGTCCCATGACTTAGTCCCAGCTCACCCATGCACAATCTTCAACATGATCCCATGACTTAGTCCCAGCTCACCCATGCACAATCTTCAACGTGGTCCCATGACTTAGTCCTAGCTCACCCATGCACAATTTTCAACGTGGTCCCATGACTTAGTCCTAGCTCACCCATGCACAATCTTCAACGTGGTCCCATGACTTAGTCCCAGCTCAGCCATGATTTCCTCTATGGTAATGCGTCTGTCTGAGAGGGCAAGGGCCTCCACTCTTGCAATGTTGCTTGCATCAGCTACAATGGATGGCCTGCCGTTCCTTGGCTGATCTTGAACGCTGGCGTGTCCCATGTGAAAGTGATTTTTCCAATGCTTCACAGTATCATATGAAGGGCAGTCATATTTATAAACATCTTGTCATGAAGTTGTTTTGAAGATTTACCCTGCAAGTGCATGAATTTGATTACAATACAAGCCTCTGTTTTATCCATGACACTGCTTCATACACAACTCAACTAGTTTCCCGCCAATTTCTCTTTGACATGCTGTGCAAACCATGAATACTCAGGAATTGTCAACCAATAGCGCACCATTAAAATGATAAACAGCAATCCTTCCTGTCTTACAATTTCTTAGCATAGTGCAAAACTTTTCAACCACCCATCATAAGGTGAAAATTACATCACTCAAAGATGTTAGCTAAAAAAAGGTGAAAATTGTATCAATTAGATAACTAAATGACATCACTATCTAAGATGACTGTAACAACATACCCTGATCTAAGATGATAGTATCAACATACCCTGATTCCATGAAATATAACAGGAAATTGTGACCTGGGAAGCTGCTGCCAACTAGTGAATGTGTGAGTGAGCTGCTCATCAGCCATAGCATGAAGCTGTCCATAGTAGAAGAGTCTTGAAGACAGCTCTAGAATAGCTGGATGAGATCTGTAGTTTTCTGTTAACATGGTCACCTGTGATCAGAGTCAACATGTGAGGCAGCGGTGGCGGCTATTTGAACAAAATATCTCTCAAGATGATGAATCAAGACTATACTAGAACAGGTAATGTGATATACAAAAATACAAACATCAAAGGAGAATGCTCTAGGCAGTGTGAGAGAATACCAGGTTCAGGCCTAGGTCAAGGACATGCAATAGAAAAAAAAAGGTTGCCCTGTCCAAGACAAGACAAGATGATACTAGATCAGACATAGGCCAAGGATGTGCAACAAAAAGTTCAATACCCCCCCCCCCCCCAAATTCAATGAAAATATTTCACAAGGAGAAAGATGATGAGAAATTAAACCTAATAGGAATATGTCTGGAACTGACTGGGAGAAGGAGAGGTATATTGTATAGAGCTGACTGAGAGAAGAGCAATATGTATGGAGTTCATCGGGAGAAAGAGAAATATGTATGGAGTTCATCGGGAGAAAGAGAAATATGTATGGAGTTCATCGGGAGAAAGAGAAATATGTATGGAGTTCATCGGGAGAAAGAGAAATACGTATGGAGTTCATTGGGAGAAAGAGAAATATGTATGGAGTTCATCGGGAGAAAGAGAAATATGTATGGAGTTCATCAGGAGAAAGAGAAATACATATGGAGTTCATCGGGAGAAAGAGAAATATGTATGGAGTTCATCGGGAGAAAGAGAAATATGTATGGAGTTCATCGGGAGAAAGAGAAATATTTATGGAGTTCATCGGGAGAAAGAGAAATATGTATGGAACTGATCGTGAGAAGGAGAGGAATAGGTATGGAGCTTATTGAGAAGAGAGGACTGAAGAATCATGACATCAGTCAAACTAGACAAGATGACATGACTAGTTACATCAAGACAGCAGACTATTAGATAAAACACTAAGTAGTTATGACATACCAGTAAAGAATCGAACCCTCCATCCTCTGTAAACACTGTCTCATTTCTTTGATATGGTTCTCTCATCATCACACGTTCAAGGAAAGATAACTCCAGGCCATACATTTTAGCAAATGGTGACATAACTATTGGGCCAAGCTGTTTGGGATCACCTGCTAAAATT
Organism: Meghimatium bilineatum; assembly: GCA_034231615.1. Lineage (NCBI taxonomy): Eukaryota > Metazoa > Mollusca > Gastropoda > Stylommatophora > Philomycidae > Meghimatium > Meghimatium bilineatum. Next base: position 1,373,035 of record CM067317.1, on the reverse strand, counting down.
ATCTGAATATGAACAGAAAAATATTCACATCAATGAATGTACATATCTGTGGGAACAAATGTAATAACTGACAGTCTTGTCTCAAGTAACTTGTGATCACATCAACAAATGTAATAACTGACAGTCTTGTCTCAAGTCACTTGTGATCACATCAACAAATGTAATAACTGACAGTCTTGTCTCAAGTAAGTTGTGATCACATCAACAAATATAATAACTGACAGTCTTGTCTCAAGTAACTTGTGATCACATCAACAAATGTAATAACTGACAGTCTTGTCTCAAGTAACTTGTGATCACATCAACAAATGTAATAACTGACAGTCTTGTCTCAAGTCACTTGTGATCACATCAACAAATGTAATAACTGACAGTCTTGTCTTGTCTCAAGTAACTTGTGATCACATCAACAAATGTAATAACTGACAGTCTTGTCTCAAGTAACTTGTGATCACATCAACAAATGTAATAACTGACAGTCTTGTCTTGTCTCAAGTCACTTGTGATCACATCAACAAATGTAATAACTGACAGTCTTGTCTCAAGTCACTTGTGATCACATCAACAAATGTAATAACTGACAGTCTTGTCTCAAGTCACTTGTGATCACATCAACAAATGTAATAACTGACAGTCTTGTCTCAAGTAACTTGTGATCACATCAACAAATGTAATAACTGACAGTCTTGTCTTGTCTCAAGTAACTTGTGATCACATCAACAAATGTAATAACTGACAGTCTTGTCTCAAGTCACTTGTGATCACATCAACAAATGTAATAACTGACAGTCTTGTCTTGTCTCAAGTCACTTGTGATCACATCAACAAATGTAATAACTGACAGTCTTGTCTCAAGTCACTTGTGATCACATCAACAAATGTAATAACTGACAGTCTTGTCTCAAGTAACTTGTGATCACATCAACAAATGTAATAACTGACAGTCTTGTCTTGTCTCAAGTAACTTGTGATCACATCAACAAATGTAATAACTGACAGTCTTGTCTCAAGTCACTTGTGATCACATCAACAAATGTAATAACTGACAGTCTTGTCTCAAGTCACTTGTGATCACATCAACAAATGTAATAACTGACAGTCTTGTCTTGTCTCAAGTAACTTGTGATCACATCAACAAATGTAATAACTGACAGTCTTGTCTCAAGTAACTTGTGATCACATCAACAAATGTAATAACTGACAGTCTTGTCTTGTCTCAAGTAACTTGTGATCACATCAACAAATGTAATAACTGACAGTCTTGTCTTGTCTCAAGTCACTTGTGATCACATCAACAAATGTAATAACTGACAGTCTTGTCTCAAGTCACTTGTGATCACATCAACAAATGTAATAACTGACAGTCTTGTCTTGTCTCAAGTAACTTGTGATCACATCAACAAATGTAATAACTGACAGTCTTGTCTTGTCTCAAGTAACTTGTGATCACATCAACAAATGTAATAACTGACAGTCTTGTCTCAAGTAACTTGTGATCACATCAACAAATGTAATAACTGACAGTCTTGTCTTGTCTCAAGTAACTTGTGATCACATCAACAAATGTAATAACTGACAGTCTTGTCTCAAGTAACTTGTGATCACATCAACAAATGTAATAACTGATAGTCTTGTCTCAAGTAACTTGTGATCACATCAACAAATGTAATAACTGACAGTCTTGTCTCAAGTCACTTGTGATCACATCAACAAATGTAATAACTGACAGTCTTGTCTTGTCTCAAGTAACTTGTGATCACATCAACAAATGTAATAACTGACAGTCTTGTCTTGTCTCAAGTAACTTGTGATCACATCAACAAATGTAATAACTGACAGTCTTGTCTTGTCTCAAGTCACTTGTGATCACATCAACAAATGTAATAACTGACAGTCTTGTCTCAAGTCACTTGTGATCACATCAACAAATGTAATAACTGACAGTCTTGTCTTGTCTCAAGTAACTTGTGATCACATCAACAAATGTAATAACTGACAGTCTTGTCTCAAGTCACTTGTGATCACATCAACAAATGTAATAACTGACAGTCTTGTCTCAAGTCACTTGTGATCACATCAACAAATGTAATAACTGACAGTCTTGTCTTAAGTCACTTGTGATCACATCAAATGAATGTACATATCTGTGTGTTCAGAAGGTCTTTGATATCTTGTGTTCATCGTAGTCTTGGTCTGCCTCTTGCTCTCTTCTCTAGAACTTTCTCCTCCATGATTAATCTAACCCACTGCATGTGTCCCTTTATATGTCTGAACACACCCAGATCACTGCTGGCATCACGAAATTTGAAAAAGAAAGAACACTGCAGGCAATCCACAAGCGCAAGTAGCGGAAGGACAAATCCGTAAATTCTCCTACCCCGAACCTTCAGCACTCCTGCATGCACTGCAATAGAACTTTCCGTGCAGGAATCGGACTCATCGGGCATCTACGAACTCACAAACCAAATTAGTTAATTACCAATTTTAATTATTATATATATATTTTTCTTTTTCATCGCATTTAATGTTTTTTCATGCCATGCTCATCTTCGCTTGCGAAGGAGGAACAGCATCAACAACATCATCATCATGTCTGAAATATATATTAGTTTTGATGGTTGTGAGGGGCCAGATCTTCTTCTATGTTCATATCTGTGCAGACATCTTCTTCTATGTTCATATCTGTGCAGACATCTCCTTCTATGTTCATATCTGTGCAGACATCTCCTTCTAGGTTCATATCTGTGCAGACATCTGTCTTTCTGTCTATGATACTCTTAGCACCTTTCTATAATATTTCATTTCGAATGCCAATATTTTCTTTTCTATTGCAGATGTCACCGCCCACGTCTCACAGCCGTATGTTGACACTGGAAAAATATAGCTTCTTAATAGTTGTGATTTTGTTTTTCTGTTTGTTTTTATTTCTTCTTCTTCTTCTGCGTTCATTCTCAAACTCCAACTGGATCTAGCTGGATCATGGTCCTGCTAGATTTCCAGCAGGATTTAGTCCAGAAAATGGAAATGCGTTGTGTCGCCGTTTTATTTGCGCCAATGGCCCGACACATCCGTCTTCGGCGGGTTTTTGTTTAATAGTTGTGATTTTGTTTTTCTGTTTGTTTTTGTTTAATAGTTGTGATTTTGTTTTTCTATTTGTTTTTGTTTAATAGTTGTGATTTTGTTTTTCTGCTTACCATAGATTTTTCATCTGTGATGTTTTTTATAGGGCAGTTGCTAATCTCTTTCTTACCTCTGCTGAGCAATCTCCTGTGTTGTTGATGGTTGACCCAAGATATTCAAAGTTGCTGACATTTTCTAGTTGTTCTTTGTCAATGACTATTGTAGCTGTGAGTTCATCTCTATTTATATGTATTATTTTTGTCTGTAGGCGTGAGTTCATCTCTATTATTTGTGTCTGTTTTGCATTAAGGAAAAGATACTATTCCTATGATATTTAACTGACATAATCACATGTTCTAAACCTTGAAATTAGCAGTATCACCTAATCTAAGAGTTCACGGTTACAGGGAATACTTCTTCATCATCCTTACAGAAACCACCAGGTCATGGATGCAACTATAGGTGTTATCTCTCCATAAAAAACCACCAGGTCATGGATGCAACTATAGGTGTTATCTCTCCATAAAAAACCACCAGGTCATGGATGCAACTATAGGTGTTATCTCTCCAAAAAATACCACCAGGTCATGGATGCAACTATAGGTGTTATCTCTGCATAAAAAACCACCAGGTCATGGATGCAACTATAGGTGTTATCTCTCCATAAAAAACCACCAGGTCATGGATGCAACTATAGGTGTTATCTCTCCATAAAAAACCACCAGGTTGTGGATGCAACTATAAGTGTTATCTCTCCATAAAAAACCACAAGGTCGTGGATGCAACTATAGGTGTTATCTCTCCATAAAAAACCACCAGGTTGTGGATGCAACTATAAGTGTTATCTCTCCATAAAAAACCACAAGGTCGTGGATGCAACTATAAGTGTTATCTCTCCATACAGGAACCACTGATGCAACTATAGATGTTATCTCTCCATACAGGAACCACTGATGCAACTATAGATGTTATCTCTCCATACATGAACCACTGATGCAACAATAAATGTTCTCTCCATACAGAAATCACAAGAGAATAGAAGCAACTATGAATCTCAGTCCACCGCCTGTCTGGTAATATTCCAGCCCACCGCATGTTTGGTTATACTCCAGTCCACTGTCTGTCTGGTTATGTTCCAGTCCACTGTCTGTCTGGTTATGCTCCAGTCCACTGTCTGTCTGGTTATGCTCCAGTCCACTGTCTGTCTGGTTATGCTCCAGTCCACTGTATGTCTGGTTATGTTCCAGTCCACTGTCTGTCTGGTTATGTTCCAGTCCACCGCATGTCTGGTTATGCTCCAGTCCACTGTCTGTCTGGTTATGTTCCAGTCCACCGCCTGTCTGGCTATGTTCCAGTCCACTGTCTGTCTGGTTATGCTCCAGTCCACTGTATGTCTGGTTATGTTCCAGTCCACTGTCTGTCTGGTTATGTTCCAGTCCACCACATGTCTGGTTATGCTCCAGTCCACTGTCTGTCTGGCTATGTTCCAGTCCACCGCATGTCTGGTTATGTTCCAGTCCACCGCATGTCTGGTTATGTTCCAGTCCACCACCTGTCTGGTTATGTTCCAGTCCACCACCTGTCTGGTTATGTTCCAGTCCACCGCATGTCTGGTTATGTTCCAGTCCACCGCATGTCTGGTTATGTTGTCAGGTTTCTTTATGAGAGTGTGTTCTATCTATCACTATTTCCTGTTTGTTTATCTCTACCTTCACCAGGCACTGGTTCTATCTATCACTATTTCCTGTTTGTTTATCTCTACCTTCACCAGGCACTGGTTCTATCTATCACTATTTCCTGTTTGTTTATCTCTATCTTCACCAGGCACTGGTATATTCACAAAACATGGTGACAAATTAATACCCGAATACCCTTCAATATAGAAAGTAAAAGTAGATAATTAAGTTTCAATTAGTCAATGAATCAGGACAGGTAAATAATGTCACTAACTGACAAGAGATATAAGGTGGGTGATGACATCCTTACCTGGCCATCAGCTCCAGAAATAAGACCAACTGGAATGAGGCACTCTGGTTCTGTTGCTTGGCCACACTAACATTATTGAACAGATAGAATGTTATGAATACATTCTTACTTATTTAGAGATATTTATGAACTATCATCATTTCAATCTGGACATAACTAGACAAGCACAGAAATCCACTTCAGTGTAACTAATCGCTATTAGTCAGTGATACATGTGGCCATTGGACTAGTAGAACTAGACTAGTCACCAAGTCATTCTGTGTACAGATATTAAGAACTTAATTTCCACAAAATATAAAAACAGAATGAAAAAAATAGTTTGTATAAGCAAAAGTAAAAATCCACCCCCTCACATAATCTTAATTTGTATCACAATATCCTTACATGGCACCTACTGATGACATTACAATATCCTTTCATTGCACCTACTGATGACATTACAATATCCTTTCATTGCACCTACTGATGACATTACAATATCCTTTCATTGCACCTACTGATGACATTACAATATCCTTTCATTGTACCTACTGATGACATTACAATATCCTTTCATTGTACCTACTGATGACATTACAATATCCTTTCATTGCACCTACTGATGACATTACAATATCCTTTCATTGCACCTACTGATGACATTACAATATCCTTTCATTGCACCTACTGATGACATTACAATATCCTTTCATTGCACCTACTGATGACATTACAATATCCTTTCATTGTACCTACTGATGACATTACAATATCCTTTCATTGCACCTACTGATGACATCATACAGGCATCGGAAATGCTGCTATTTCAATAAACCAGGAAGGGACCAGCTAGGGAATAACTACTCCAGATGTGGCATCCAGACATGTTAATATCAGACATGTTAATATCAGACATGTTAATATCAGACATGTTAATACCAGACTTTCCATCATATTTTAGCTTTGCTTCTTATATGTAGTAGTGTTTTCAGTCATCATTTTAAAAGAGTAAAAAATGCAATTGATAATATTGAAATGTGACATGTGCAAGATGCAATTGATAATATTGAAATGTGACAAGTACAAGATGCAATTGATAATATTGAAATGTGACATGTGCAAGATGCAATTGATAATACTGAAATGTGACATGTGCAAGATGCAATTGATAATACTGAAATGTGACATGTGCAAGATGCAATTGATAATATTGAAATGTGACATGTGCAAGATGCAATTGATAATATTGAAATGTGACATGTGCAAGATGCAATTGATAATATTGAAATGTGACATGTGCAAGATGCAATTGATAATATTGAAATGTGACATGTGCAAGATGCAATTGATAATATTGAAATGTGACATGTGCAAGATGCAATTGATAATATTGAAATGTGACATGTGCAAGATGCAATTGATAATACTGAAATGTGACATGTGCAATATGCAATTGATAATACTGAAATGTGACATGTGCAAGATGCAATTGATAATACTGAAATGTGACATGTGCAAGATGCAATTGATAATATTGAAATGTGACATGTGCAAGATGCAATTGATAATATTGAAATGTGACATGTGCAAGATGCAATTGATAATATTGAAATGTGACAAGTACAGGATAAAAATGCATAAGAAAAGATGAGTGTAGTGTAGAAATATGAGAATGCATGGTGTGAGAAACTATGCAAACTGTGTGGTCATAACAAAAACTTACCTCATCAACAAAAACATGAGTGATGTGCCCTGGGGAAAGACCAAGTCCATAAAGGTGACCTGCCATCGTGCATGTGCTGACAATGACTCGAAATCGAGATATCATTTTCATATCTTCAGCAAATCTGCAGTACTTGAGAATATTTTCAGGTATACTCTGAAATATGTGACTCCTCTCATCAGTATCTCAAGAGTTTTGTATACAGGTAGTATTTGGTTGTGATTCATAATGTGAGATAGTACAAGATAGTACAATAGTGAGATAGTACAATGATACACATGTGAGATAGTACAAGGATGATGTTTATTCTACTCCCAGGTATCATGAATGATTAGTTCTTGCCTTCTATGTGCAGTAGGGTAGTTTTTTCTAAAGCTTTCTTTGATACCTCAAAAACTTCAACTCAATGGTGTGCAATACCTTAAGTGCCTTAACGTTACAACTTGTGGTTCTACATAAGTACAAACTTTAACCTTTAGCACTCTGTAAACAAACAAAATAACTCTTCCTGCTGCTGGATTATTTTTTGGTAATGTTACATAATAGGTGGTGACTGTTTTGAAAACGCTATAACTTTTTTGTTGTTCGAGATATTTCTTCTTCTTCTTCTGCGTTCATTCTCAAACTCCTGCTGGATCTCTCTTGTAGCAGGACCATGGTCCTATTAGATTTCCAGCAGGATGTAGTCCAGAGAATGGAAATGCATTGTGTCGCCGTTTTATTTGCACCAATGGCCCGACACATCCGTCTTCTGCGGATTTAGAGAAATTTAAATAATATATGTACATATAAATAAATAATTGAATTATACATATATTGGTGTAGTGTGTGTGTGTGTGTGTGTGATATGAAACGTGTCAGAAAGTCGCAAAGATGTTTTTTCACCAAAAACAAGCAAATTATAACCCAAAAAACGAGAAAATAATAATACAAAATTTCTTACTTTATTTCATGGCAATAGTATATTATAGGCCTAATTCTGCTGTATTTATGCTCAAATTGTCATAATTTCATGGAGGAAAAGGAATAAACTTACGGTATGTCAGAAAATCCTTCTATAAATCTAGATCTAGTTCAAAACTGTTTCGTTCCAACTTGGTTGATGTTTTAATATCAAATTTAACATCAAATAAAGCAGTGTGGTGTAACTGATTTTCAAGCGTGGAAATAACTTACCCCTCCATAAATAGTCATCTGAATCACAATCCATAAATGATTTTTATGAAAATACGAGAATATGCTTGAATAGAAGACGTTTCCCCAAATAAGAAGCAATAACGTTCTTTATTTTAATTCAATTCATCACCTTGTAATTATAGATTGACTTCATTAAATATTTTATATAGGTCTGTCAAATATAGCGATGTCATTTTTTGATGTAATCAGATTGGCTGTCAATCCGTTGTCTCTGTTTCTAGGAATTATAATAGAATCAAATAAATTATAAAATTGATTCAAATACCTATTGGAAACCAACAAACTTCTGTGTGAAGTAGAAAAAGATTGAAATCATCATCGTTTTTTCACTACAAAGTTGACAAAACAATCTGTCACTAAATGAATTGCTTCTAATCTTGTTGACCGTTCTTATAACATAATGGTGTGACATATACAAGCTCTTACTGAAATTCTTCACAACCAAATGTTGCAGATGAAGTACACAATGCATAACAAGTACATTTGGTACTGCTTGTTTCAGAAATATTATGAAACCCTGATGCCCTGTCATTGCTGCAGCATCCTCAGTAGCAGCAGACAAAATATTACGAATAGGAATGTCTTTCTCTTTAAAAAAACGTATACATGGTATTAAATATAGAATCTCCCTAAAATAATAATTCTTGACAAACTATTTTACATTTAATGAATCGTACGTATGATAAGAGAAGTGCTTCATTATTTGAGAGTTGATTCATCAAGTTGAATGGAAAATTGGCATGACTGCAAATAATCGTACAACAATTTTTCAATGTCTTCAGCCATTTTATCAATTCTTCTTTGCACTGAATTATTGCTCAAAGCAATCTTGCGGATTATATCTGACACTGGCATATCATTTATGATTTCTTTTACTGGTGGCAAGATTAATTTATCACCAATTCGGTGTGGTTTTCCAGATTTTCCCAGCTGAAAATATTTTTTGACAAATGAAGCACATAGGTAATAATTGGTTCGTTTGAGATTCCATATTTCAAATACTCAATTCTGTACTTTATATATTTTTTTTCTTCTTAGATTCAGACTTAATGAAGTAACAAAATTTTTTTTACTCAAATAACAAATAACATTTGTTATTTATTTCTGAGAAATAATGACATCCAACTGCTTCTGGATATAGTGTGAAACAATCTGTTGTTCTTATTTCTGCAGTGGAATCCCTCTATACTGCATCCTTTTATAACAAATTTCCCTATATAACAACACTTTTCACAATCCTCAATTTTATTTATTCTATATTCTTTATACTGTATATATATTCTATATTCTGTATACTGTATATAGCCAATTTCTGTGATTACATGCGTCTACATATTATGTTGGTCCGAACCAAGTTGTTATAATGGGATTCCATTGTAACTCGTTCATGGACAGAAGATTGCAGTAGCAATTATACTTATAGTTGTAATCAGCTCAATTACAAAACAAAAGATGGAAGAAGCTTAGATTAGTTGAAGATACTTCTGATGCTGGTCCCTTAACTTATAGGGTAACTGTCAACAGCTGTGAAACATCAAAGAGCAGTGACGACATAACTATTTCAGAAGATAGAATATTTTGTTTATTTCAAAATGTGTGCAAGTGATCAATCTCTATGAGGAGATATTCTACCAAGGAGCCATCTCCCATCTATACCCACCTGAATATCTCCCATCTATACCCACCTGAACATCTCCCATCTATACCCACCTGAACTCCCCCCATATTTTTATTTTCACCCATCACCCCCCCCCCCCCAGACAGTTTCAGTGCCGACCGTGGGGCGGTACCGCCCACTTTGGGAACCTATGATCTAGAACAATTTATGTTCACAAATATGGATATATGGGTACATTAGTTAGTTCCTTTCATGCCACAGGCGGCACAAAGGGCAGAGGGTTTGATTCTCCGTGCGTTGCTGTCCGCTGCCTGTACTTTTAGTTCTTGTATGAACTTACAACCTATTATGTCTCCTTCTTTAAGTATGGTGCTTTTTAGGGTAATTTAGGGTCGTACTCTTTTTATTTTCCCCTCAGGTGTCCACAAAAGGTCTTGCTGGTTCAGTCTGTTCCCATCTAGTCTAAGAATGTGTCCCAGGTATTTCCATCTGTGTTTTCTTATAGCATTTGAAACATATGTTTGGTGTGTTTGATTTCTTATACATACAGCAGTCAAAATTAGCATTATCATATACTTACATCAGTTGATCTTTGGAAGGCATTCAGTCGTACCATCTGTGTCTGCTCAACCTGACCACTAGCATGGAGTCTCTCCGCCTGGGGAATGTTCAGACATTCTATATGGGAGAGTTTGCAGTCGCAAGGTCAAGGTCTGATTTTTAGTAACATTTGTCTAGAAGGCTCTGCACCATTAAAACATGAACTAATGTTAACTGATAGTGCAGCACTGTAACTGATGAGTACAAAATTGTAACTAGCTGGTACAAAATAGCAACTGATGAGTACAACATTATAACTAACTGGTACAAAATAGCAACTGATGAGTACAACATTATAACTAACTGGTACAAAATAGCAACTGATGAGTACAACATTATAACTAACTGGTACAAAATAGCAACTGATGAGTACAATATTGTAAATGACTAATAAAACATAGCAATTGATAAGTGCAACACTGTAATACATAGCACACTGGTATTAACCTAGTGCCACATGCATATATATATGTTGTACTCATGCATATATATATATATATATATCCAGAGGTTGGTGGTAACTTTGTGCATGCAACATTGTAACTGACTAGCATAACATTGTAAGTGATTAGCACAACATTGCAACTGAATAGCACAACATTGCAACTGACTAGCACAACATTGCAGCTGAATAGCACAACATTGCAACTGACTAGCACAACATTGCAACTGACTAGCACAACATTGAAGCTGAATAGCACATTGCAATTGACTAATATAACATTGCAACTGACTAGCACACCATTGCAACTGACTAGCACAACATTGCAACTGAATAGCACATTGCAACTGACTAATATAACATTGCAACTGACTAGCACACCATTGCAACTGACTAGCACAACATTGCAGCTGAATAGCATATTGCAACTGACTAATATAACATTGCAACTGACTAGCACACCATTGCAACTGACTAGCACAACATTGCAGCTGAATAGCACATTGCAACTGACTAATATAACATTGCAACTAACTAGCACACCATTGCAACTAACTAGCACAACAATGTGACTGAATAGTACAACATTGCAGCTGAATAGTACAACATTGCAGCTGACTAGCACAACATTGCAATGGACTGCTACAACTTTGCAATTGAGTGGCACAACATTACAACTGTGTAACACAACATTGTAATGGACTGCTACAACATTGCAATTGAGTGGCACAACATTGCAACTGTGTAGCACAACATTGCAACTTACAAGCACAACATTGCAACTGACTAGGACACCATTTCAACATACCAACTGACTGGTACAACATTGTAATTGAGTAGCACAACGTTGCAACTGACTAGTACACAATTGCAACAGACTAGTACAACATTGCAACAGACTGTACAACATTGCAACTGACTAGGACACCATTGCAACTGACTAGCAGAGCATTGCAACTGACTAGCAGAGCATTGCAACTGAACTAGCATAATATTGCAAATGACAAGTACAACATTGCAACATACCAACAGACTAGTACAACATTGCAACAGACTAGTAAGACAGCAACTGAGTAGCACGACATTGCAACTGACTAGCATAACATTGCAACTGAGCAGTGCAACATTGCAACTGAGTAGCAAAACATTGCAACTGCCACGCGTGTGTTGCCAGGGCCCGAAAGGGGAGCAAAGAATAGCAACACTGTTTACCTTCCACGCATGTCGTAAAAGGCGACTAAGGAGGTTATGGGATGGAGTTGGCTGTCCCATCCCATATAGAGTCAATGATCCAAAGCCATGCTGAAGTCGGATGAGTTAGGCAGAAAGGCGCAGATATCGCAGCAATGCTGTAAACCATGACAACGCATTCCGTTCTCCGGACTACATCCTGCTAATCTGCAGGAGTTTGACAACGAACGCAGAAGAAAAAGAATTTCAACTGAACAGCAAAACATAGTAGCACAAAATAAATGTGTAACTGACTAGTACAATATTGCAACTGAGTAGCACAACATTGCTTTTTGTGCATTTGTTCTCAAACTCCTGCAGACTAGTAGGATGTAGTCTACAGAACAGAGTGGCATGTCATGATTTACAGCTTCGCTGAAATATCTGCACCTTTCTGCTTATTACATATGACTTCAACATGCTTTCTAGATCACTTAGTTTTATGAACCATTAACTCATTTCTACATGTGATTCTGCCTGTTTTGTCAAATGTAAAATTATTTCTAAATGTGATTCTGCCTGATGTGTAATAATTTCATGTGATTCAGCCTGTTTTGTGAACTATAAAACTTATGATACTGCGTTCTCTAAGTTTACCGGACCAATACAAGAACAAAACTGTAGATGTTGAATTGTGCACAAAGTTCAGAATATAAAAGCCAAGCTAGTTTTGCTTCAGGAATCTGATGTGACAAGATCATTGCTCTGAATGTTAAGATAAAAGATTGTGGTATGTGAGGATGTAATGAGAACATTGCTCTGAATGTTAAGATAAAATACTTTTTTTTAATGAAAATGTTATTTTGAGTACAGCCAACAGAAAATACATATTAATAAAGAATGATACACTTACAATAAGGTCAGCAGCACTGTTGGATGGTGTACATGCAAGGATACGGCTGGAAGGCACACAGTGAAGTACCTGGAGTATTGCTTCAACTACTGCCATGGTCTTACCTGTACCTGGTGACATACAGCAACAAGAAAATCTGATGAAACTTTCAGAGATGTATTAGTCAGGGAGAACTACAAGGAATGAAACTTTCAGAGATGTATTAGTCAGGGAGAACTACAAGGAATGAAACTTTCAGAGATGTATTAGTCAGGGAGAACTACAAGGAATGAAACTTTCAGAGATGTATTAGTCAGGGAGAACTACAAGGAATGAAACTTTCAGAGATGTATTAGTCAGGGAGAACTACAAGGAATGAAACTTTCAGAGATGTATTAGTCAGGGAGAACTACAAGGAATGAAACTTTCAGAGATGTATTAGTCAGGGAGAACTACAAGGAATGAAACTTTCAGAGATGTATTAGTCAGGGAGAACTACAAGGAATGAAACTTTCAGAGATGTATTAGTCAGGGAGAACTACAAGGAATGAAACTTTCAGAGATGTATTAGTCAGGGAGAACTACAAGGAATGAAACTTTCAGAGATGTATTAGTCAGGGAGAACTACAAGGAATGAAACTTTCAGAGATGTATTAGTCAGGGAGAACTACAAGGAATGAAACTTTCAGAGATGTATTAGTCAGGGAGAACTACAAGGAATGAAACTTTCAGAGATGTATTAGTCAGGGAGAACTACAAGGAATGAAACTTTCAGAGATGTATTAGTCAGGGAGAACTTCAAGGAATGTTGCTCTCAATTACATAGATTTTATTCAGGCGGGCGGTTCGACTTATGGTGGTTCACTACTCATTGTCTCTTGTCCTACCATCTGCCGGCTCTCTCCTATGGGTATACTTCACTACTGCACCATTGTTGACAGATTGTACTCAAATTTTGTGACATAGAAATAGCAATAACCTACACATTAGGCTGATGACTTACAGAGCAGTGGTACTTCCAGTTGCTGTTCTACGCTGGTCAAACATGGACTGTGTATAGATGTCATGTGAGGAAACTCAATCACTTTCACACAACTTGTCTCAGAAAAGTTATAAACATCAGATATCAAAACAAGATTCTGGATATCAGTGTCCTTGACATTTCTGACATCCTTAGCATTGACACTATCCTGATACAGACACAGCTTCATTGGGCTAGTCATGTGGTAAGTATGCCACATCATTGCCTCCCAAAGATACTTTATTATGGTGAGTTGCAGAAGGGCATACATTCTCAAGGTAGCCAAGAAAAGTGCTACAAGGACTTGTTAAAGACCTCACTGAAAGATTTTGAAATAGACCAAGATACATGGGAAGACCTTGCACAAAAAAGAGCTACAGGTAGCTCTATAAACTCAAAAAAGGTGCAGTATCTTGTGAAATGAGGAGAAATGCAGCCGCTGAACAGCGAAGAGTAGCTAGAAAGTCACAGATAGATATATAACCATCTACAGTCGTCATCCCATGTTTGAACTGTCCAAGAACATTTGCGGCTAGAATAGGGATTATTAGCCATCTATGAACTCATAATCAAGGACATAACTCTATTTCAAATAAATTCCCAGTAAGAAGGATCTTTCCAGAATGGACACACTTTCTCCCCTATCACAAACATTCACTCCGATTTCTTTCACATTGTATGCATTATCACATGTTTAATCGCAACATTTCCAGCCAATGAATCTGCTGTATCGCTTCCTGCATGATAAGGGCAGAACATGCCATGTTATACTCAGGACTGCCAAGTTGCTTCCAATCAATATCCATTTCAAAAAGGTTGCAAGTATTTTCTAACTATTGAACAATGTTATTCTTCTTCTTCTTCAGCGTTCATTCTCAAGCTCCCGCTGAATCTCTCTTGTAGCAGGACACATTCTCAAAAGTACCACTCACAGCATGTAACTATATAGTTTCAAGCTATAATCCCCAGTGAAGTCTTAATAATCCCCAGTGAAGTCTTAATAATCCCCAGTGAAGTGTCAATCCCCAGTGAAGTGACATAATCCACAGCGAAGTCAAAATTTGTGCACTTGTTCTTCTTCTTCTTTCGTTCACTTGAAACATGTCTATATCTCTAATTCTGTCTCCTGAATAAAACTCACTGTTTTTTGTAGTTCATACAGTGTCCCATAGAGTTTTGATTCCAGTGTTGTTTCCTCTGGCCAATATGTCTGCCTCAGCGTTTCATACTCAGAACACTCTTGAAGTACATCTTGCACTTGTAAAACACATCAATCAATCAATCAATCAATCAATCAATCAATCAAGTGCCATGCCTTGTGATGTAGGTGATCATGCTTCTCCATAAACATCTGCCTCTTGTGTTATCAATATGTTCAGTTGGTGACTTCTTTTTGTGCCACAGTTACAACACACTGTCTTCCTCTGCCTCTTGTGTTATCAATACGTTCAGTTGGTGACTTCTTTTTGTGCCACAGTTACAAGACACTGTCTTCCTCTGTCTCTTCTCCCCTTATCTTGGGCACTTTTGTTAACACTTCATTGCCTTGTATCAAATCCATGACCTCATGAACACAAGGTAAATGGCATAGTAACTTCTAAAAAACAGTGGGAAGATGGGTTTGTACATTCCTTAGGTAACACACACCAACACAAAACAGACATAGGTCACACAAAACAGACATAGGTCACACAAATCAACATAGGACAGACTTAGGTCACACAAATCAACATAGGACAGACTTAGGTCACACAAATCAACATAGGACAAACTTAGGTCACACAAATCAACATAGGACAGACTTAGGTCACACGCATCAATATAAGACAGATTTATGTAACACACATCAACATAGGACAGATTTAGGTCACACAATTCAACATAGGGTAGACTTAGGGCACACGCATCAATATAAGACAGATTTATGTAACACACATCAACATAGGACAGACTTAGGTCACACACAATTCAACATAGGACAGACTTAGGTCACACACATCAACATAGAAAAAACTTGTGTGTTGTCTACATACAACAGAATGGACACAGATTTCCATCATATAATCACTGAACTACTAACCTGGAGGTCCAAAAATCACGTATGGCAGAGGTCTGGCTTGACCTAGCAACACCCTCCTGACTGCAGATCTTTGCCTCTCATTCATTCTGGGGTTAAAGAATCCTAAACCAGGTACAGTCTGCATGAAACATGTGTCATGTTTTGAGATGATGTCATCCTGTGATAGATGAGACACAGACGACTCTGAACAGATATTGTTGTTAATGTAGGTTTTGGTAAATATATCTGACTGCTGGAACTGATGCAAATTCTTGTCTGTGATAGGAGACTGCTTGGGAAGACTGCCTGCTGGTCTCGCTGTGAAAGCTTCTTTGAAGATCAAGTTATCTAAACTTACTTGTGGTTTCTTCAGCTCATAATGGCTGGGAAATAAAACTGAAATGGAGAATAAACTCATCTATGCTCATGTCATCAACATTCAAACTATCCTATAACATAGATTTATTATGTTCATGTCATCAACATTCAAACTATCCTATAACAGATGTAGGACTGTGCAGTCACACGTGCCCATGAACGTAAACACCTGTACAGATATGAACCCATGATGTTATACACTTGCAAACGTGAACACATGAATATATACATTCATATCATGAACAAATTCAATATCATACAAATTCAGAACATACACACCCATGAACCAATCATCACACCCATGAATACACATCCACTCATCATACATACGTGCACAAACATGTGCCCATACAATGATACCAACCACTAGAGCCCAGGTACATAACAGCCAAGGAGATAGCCTGATGACATCGACGCAATGAAGTCCTAAAGAAACAAAGCATTCGATAAAATGTCAAGTTCATATAGGAAACTAGATTAGTATCACAAGGGCAAAAAAATATATACAGGTTTAACAATTTGATGATTGTGTTGTGTAAGAGTGATAGGTTTCACAATTTGATGATTGTGTTGTGTAAGAGTGATAGGTTTCACAATTTGATGATTGTGTTGTGTAAGAGTGATAGGTTTCACAATTTGATGATTGTGTTGTGTAAGAGTGATAGGTTTCACAATTTGATGATTGTGTTGTGTAAGAGTGATAGGTTTCACAATTTGATGACTATATTCTCTATGAGTGCAGACCTACTGGAATCACATCTTATGCAAATACTGACCTGTTAAATATAAACTGGACATTGTAATCTTCTCCATGATATCGACTGTGAAACTCAGGGTTCAGTTTGAGATGGACATCAGTGGAGGTCAACTGAAAAGTCAGAACACAACATGATAAGCAGGAATATTTTACATTTTACCAAAGATATATGTCAGAATTGTCATGATTTCACAAAAGATAAATGTGACATTTGTCATTCTTCCGCATACTTGACATGGTTTTCAGTGAAAATTTGACAACTTTTCCACAGATTTGTGAACAATTTGTCACACAATTTCCACAGATGATATGTGCACAATTTGTCACAAAATAAAAACAAGAATTGGTAGCGTCTCCTATTCAGGACATAAACATCAACCCTGCATTTTTCAGCTGTACTGATTTTCTAGGCAATATAAATACATTCAGTAGTTTACTGTTGCTTTATGAACGGTCCAGATGCACAATTGTCTGCTGCGGTATTCGAACCTGGTACCCTGGCTATCACAGACATGTTGTGTATCACACTGGAACAAAGCCAGTCATCGTGAAATAACTGAAGGTAAATGTGACATTTGTCATTATTTCTTCTTTTGGTTTATTTTTTTTATTTTTATTTTGGGGAGCCACATAGCGCAGTGGCTTCGCACATGAGTGATACTGGGTTCATTACCCAGTTGAGGAGGAAATGTTTTTCAGATTGCAACGGCTCCCAGGTAAACCCCGCCTTAAATGGGTACCGGATTAATCCGGGAAGTAAAGACTGCGAGGGAGAGATGGCTACCTCCCTCATTTTGTAGAGCAACTCACACCCCTATGGCATTAATAAATGTTATGGGTTACTTTACTTTACTTACTTCTTTTGGTGAATACTTTCCAGAATGTAGTTCTCTTTATGGATCTTCTGAACATCTCATGATTCTGGATGAGTTGATCTGCTGCAACCACAGGTATGTTTAAATAATTCTGAGATATCTCTTATCTATCGTTGTCTTGGGCAGTCCTTACCCTGCTTCCAGCAACCATACCTTCCATTATTTCATTTTTCCATGCTGTTATGTCTCTTTATATGGCCAAAAAATATTAGCTTTCTGGTTAAAATTTGTAAGATTCAACCCTCTTGTACGTTTACTGTTCTTATCACTTTGTAAGATTCAACCCTCTTGTACGTTTACTGTTCTTATCACTTTGTAAGATTCAACCCTCTTGTACGTTTACTGTTCTTATACTTTTTGTAAGATTCAACCCTCTTGTACGTTTAATGTTCTTATCACTTTGTAAGATTCAACCCTCTTGTACGTTTAATGTTCTTATCACTTTGTAAGATTCAACCCTCTTGTACGTTTACTGTTCTTATCACTTTGTAAGATTCAACCCTCTTGTACGTTTACTGTTCTTATCACTTTGTAAGATTCAACCCTCTTGTACGTTTACTGTTCTTATCACTTTGTAAGATTCAACCCTCTTGTACGTTTACTGTTCTTATCACTTTGTAAGATTCAACCCTCTTGTACGTTTACTGTTCTTATCACTTTGTAAGATTCAACCCTCTTGTACGTTTACTGTTCTTATCACTTTGTAAGATTCAACCATCTTGTACGTTTACTGTTCTTATCACTTTGTAAGATTCAACCCTCTTGTACGTTTACTGTTCTTATCACTTTGTAAGATTCAACCCTCTTGTACGTTTACTGTTCTTATCACTTTGTAAGATTCAACCCTCTTGTACGTTTACTGTTCTTATCACTTTGTAAGATTCAACCCTCTTGTACGTTTAATGTTCTTATCACTTTGTAAGATTCAACCCTCTTGTACGTTTACTGTTCTTATCACTTTGTAAGATTCAACCCTCTTGTACGTTTACTGTTCTTATCACTTTGTAAGATTCAACCCTCTTGTACATTTTATGTTCTTATCACTTTGTAAGATTCAACCCTCTTGTACGTTTACTGTTCTTATCACTTTGTAAGATTCAACCCTCTTGTACATTTAATGTTCTTATCACTTTGTAAGATTCAACCCTCTTGTACGTTTACTGTTCTTATACTTTTTGTAAGATTCAACCCTCTTGTACGTTTAATGTTCTTATCACTTTGTAAGATTCAACCCTCTTGTACGTTTAATGTTCTTATCACTTTGTAAGATTCAACCCTCTTGTACGTTTACTGTTCTTATCACTTTGTAAGATTCAACCCTCTTGTACGTTTACTGTTCTTATCACTTTGTAAGATTCAACCCTCTTGTACGTTTACTGTTCTTATCACTTTGTAAGATTCAACCCTCTTGTACGTTTACTGTTCTTATCACTTTGTAAGATTCAACCCTCTTGTACATTTACTGTTCTTATCACTTTGTAAGATTCAACCCTCTTGTACGTTTAATGTTCTTATCACTTTGTAAGATTCAACCCTCTTGTACGTTTAATGTTCTTATCACTTTGTAAGATTCAACCCTCATGTACATTTATATTGTTATCGCTTTCTGATTTGTCTTTTTCACTGTCCATGGTATTCTTCGAATCTTTATGTAGCATTTCAAAGGCGGCTATTCTTTTTGCCACTGATTTATTAAGTTTCCATGTTTCACAACCACAAATTGCTATTGGAAATATGCATGCTGTAATCAGATGTAATCTAGCTTTACACATTTTGCCCTACCGAAGACTGTTTGTCAATATTTCACAGAATCTTGGGCAATAAATAAAGAGGATAGTGATTGTTCAATGCATTAACTCACACGACAGTAATAGCCCTACCTCGTGAACATATCCCATGAAGCTTGGGCCATCAGGATCAGACGGGCTTGACAGCAAGATCCTGTCTCCAATAAGAATTGAAGGTCTGCCCTCAGCCAAACCTGGCACTGTAAGGGCCAAGTACTCACCAACGGGACGTAAACAAACCTGTAAGAAATAAAGAACTCAGCTGACTCATCTCATTAAATCAATGAGAGACTGCAGTAAGAATGTGCACCATATGATCAGTTAATATATTTTTTAAATATAAAAAGGGTCCACAACCGACAGATTCAGCAATGACTATTATTATTATTCATTCAATTTTTATTTTTTATTTTGCTTTTTCCTTGTATAATGTATTTTCTTGATGTGTAATCTCACACACGTCCATTGTTTTCTCTTTGTCGTGTGTTTTACTCTTTGACCCGTCAGTTTCTACCACATCACTGACATGCAGTCTTCTTTCAACTTTGCTGTTCCCATTCTTTTTATTTGTTTGTTCTTATCTTGATAAAAACAGTTTGGTCACAACATTGATTCTGTGAATTCCTCCAGCCCCTTGTATACCATTTGTATATACATATTAACCTATTCATCAGGTTATTTTTGTGAAGAAATGTATTAAATACACATCCTTTCAACCTAAGATGGAAGTTTAAATTGGCTATATCAGGGCATGTAGGCTTTTATCATTGTGTGACATTATGGTCGTCTTCTTATGCACTTGTTCTCAAACAAGCAGATTAGCAGGATGTGGTCCGGAGAATGAAATGTGCTGAGACATGGTTGTGTCAAGGAAAATCAGAGGGGTTGGCATAAGCCTCAAAATGGACCACTGTCTGTGTACATAAAATATATAATAAATAGCTATTGGTTTATATATAAAAATACACACCCGCCTGTGTGGGGATAATCATGAATCATAGTGTGGGGAAAATCATGAATCGTAGTGTGGGGAAAATCATGAATCACTATTCCTTGATCTCAATCCAAGATTATCTTTTCTCCTGCTTCTTCTCTCAACTGTTCCATACAAGATAATTTTATCAAGTCAACCCTGTCTCACCCCCACACTAAAACCAAGCAAGCTTATGCCTAAAGTGCTTCTTGACAACCTGCAAGTTTGCCCCCGAACAACAAATATAGTTTGTCTTATGTTCTATACAACTGATCTCTTACATTTTTACAACTGTAGCATTTTATGCACAAATCTTTCTCTCTGCATCTGCAATGTTCAGCTCTCGCATCCATATACAAGAATAGTTAACACTTATCATATACAAGAATAGTTAACACTAGCATATACAAGAATAGTTAACACTAGCATATACAAGAATAGTTAACACTTATCATATAAAAGAATAGTTAACACTTATCATATACAAGAATAGTTAACACTTATCATATACAAGAATAGTTAACACTTATCATATACAAGAATAGTTAACACTAGCGTATACAAGAATAGTTAACACTAGCGCATACAAGAATAGTTAACACTAGCGTATACAAGAATAGTTAACACTAGCGTATACAAGAATAGTTAACACTAGCGTATACAAGAATAGTTAACACTTATCATATACAAGAATAGTTAACACTTATCATATACAAGAATAGTTAACACTTATCATATACAAGAATAGTTAACACTAGCGTATACAAGAATAGTTAACACTTATCATATACAAGAATAGTTAACACTTATTATATACAAGAATAGTTAACACTTATCATATACAAGAATAGTTAACACTTATCATATACAAGAATAGTTAACACTTATCATATACAAGAATAGTTAACACTAGCGTATACAAGAATAGTTAACACTAGCATATACAAGAATAGTTAACACTAGCATATACAAGAATAGTTAACACTAGCATATACAAGAATAGTTAACACTTATCATATACAAGAATAGTTAACACTTATCATATACAAGAATAGTTAACACTTATCATATACAAGAATAGTTAACACTAGCGTATACAAGAATAGTTAACACTAGCATATACAAGAATAGTTAACACTAGCATATACAAGAATAGTTAACACTTATCATATACAAGAATAGTTAACACTTATCATATACAAGAATAGTTAACACTTATCATATACAAGAATAGTTAACACTTATCATATACAAGAATAGTTAACACTAGCGTATACAAGAATAGTTAACACTAGCGTATACAAGAATAGTTAACACTAGCGTATACAAGAATAGTTAACACTTATCATATACAAGAATAGTTAACACTTATCATATACAAGAATAGTTAACACTTATCATATACAAGAATAGTTAACACTAGCGTATACAAGAATAGTTAACACTTATTATATACAAGAATAGTTAACACTTATTATATACAAGAATAGTTAACACTTATCATATACAAGAATAGTTAACACTTATCATATACAAGAATAGTTAACACTTATCATATACAAGAATAGTTAACACTAGCGCATACAAGAATAGTTAACACTAGCGTATACATGAATAGTTTACACTAGCGTATACAAGAATAGTTAACACTAGCGTATACAAGAATAGTTAACACTTATCATATACAAGAATAGTTAACACTTATCATATACAAGAATAGTTAACACTAGCGTATACAAGAATAGTTAACACTTATCATATACAAGAATAGTTAACACTTATTATATACAAGAATAGTTAACACTTATCATATACAAGAATAGTTAACACTTATCATATACAAGAATAGTTAACACTTATCATATACAAGAATAGTTAACACTAGCGTATACAAGAATAGTTAACACTAGCATATACAAGAATAGTTAACACTAGCATATACAAGAATAGTTAACACTAGCATATACAAGAATAGTTAACACTAGCATATACAAGAATAGTTAACACTAGCATATACAAGAATAGTTAACACTATCATATACAAGAATAGTTAACACTAGCGTATACAAGAATAGTTAACACTAGCGTATACAAGAATAGTTAACACTTATCATATACAAGAATAGTTAACACTTATTATATACAAGAATAGTTAACACTTATCATATACAAGAATAGTTAACACTTATCATATACAAGAATAGTTAACACTTATCATATACAAGAATAGTTAACACTAGCGTATACAAGAATAGTTAACACTAGCGTATACAAGAATAGTTAACACTAGCGCATACAAGAATAGTTAACACTAGCGTATACAAGAATAGTTAACACTAGCGTATACAAGAATAGTTAACACTCGCGTATACAAGAATAGTTAACACTTATCATATACAAGAATAGTTAACACTTATCATATACAAGAATAGTTAACACTTATCATATACAAGAATAGTTAACACTAGCGTATACAAGAATAGTTAACACTTATCATATACAAGAATAGTTAACACTTATTATATACAAGAATAGTTAACACTTATCATATACAAGAATAGTTAACACTTATCATATACAAGAATAGTTAACACTAGCGTATACAAGAATAGTTAACACTAGCATATACAAGAATAGTTAACACTAGCATATACAAGAATAGTTAACACTAGCATATACAAGAATAGTTAACACTTATCATATACAAGAATAGTTAACACTTATCATATACAAGAATAGTTAACACTTATCATATACAAGAATAGTTAACACTAGCGTATACAAGAATAGTTAACACTAGCATATACAAGAATAGTTAACACTAGCATATACAAGAATAGTTAACACTTATCATATACAAGAATAGTTAACACTTATCATATACAAGAATAGTTAACACTTATCATATACAAGAATAGTTAACACTTATCATATACAAGAATAGTTAACACTAGCGTATACAAGAATAGTTAACACTAGCGTATACAAGAATAGTTAACACTAGCGTATACAAGAATAGTTAACACTTATCATATACAAGAATAGTTAACACTTATCATATACAAGAATAGTTAACACTTATCATATACAAGAATAGTTAACACTAGCGTATACAAGAATAGTTAACACTTATTATATACAAGAATAGTTAACACTTATTATATACAAGAATAGTTAACACTTATCATATACAAGAATAGTTAACACTTATCATATACAAGAATAGTTAACACTTATCATATACAAGAATAGTTAACACTAGCGCATACAAGAATAGTTAACACTAGCGTATACATGAATAGTTAACACTAGCGTATACAAGAATAGTTAACACTAGCGTATACAAGAATAGTTAACACTTATCATATACAAGAATAGTTAACACTTATCATATACAAGAATAGTTAACACTAGCGTATACAAGAATAGTTAACACTTATCATATACAAGAATAGTTAACACTTATTATATACAAGAATAGTTAACACTTATCATATACAAGAATAGTTAACACTTATCATATACAAGAATAGTTAACACTTATCATATACAAGAATAGTTAACACTAGCGTATACAAGAATAGTTAACACTAGCATATACAAGAATAGTTAACACTAGCATATACAAGAATAGTTAACACTAGCATATACAAGAATAGTTAACACTAGCATATACAAGAATAGTTAACACTAGCATATACAAGAATAGTTAACACTATCATATACAAGAATAGTTAACACTAGCGTATACAAGAATAGTTAACACTAGCGTATACAAGAATAGTTAACACTTATCATATACAAGAATAGTTAACACTTATTATATACAAGAATAGTTAACACTTATCATATACAAGAATAGTTAACACTTATCATATACAAGAATAGTTAACACTTATCATATACAAGAATAGTTAACACTAGCGTATACAAGAATAGTTAACACTAGCATATACAAGAATAGTTAACACTAGCATATACAAGAATAGTTAACACTTATCATATACAAGAATAGTTAACACTTATCATATACAAGAATAGTTAACACTTATCATATACAAGAATAGTTAACACTTATCATATACAAGAATAGTTAACACTAGCGTATACAAGAATAGTTAACACTAGCGTATACAAGAATAGTTAACACTAGCGTATACAAGAATAGTTAACACTTATCATATACAAGAATAGTTAACACTTATCATATACAAGAATAGTTAACACTTATCATATACAAGAATAGTTAACACTAGCGTATACAAGAATAGTTAACACTTATTATATACAAGAATAGTTAACACTTATTATATACAAGAATAGTTAACACTTATCATATACAAGAATAGTTAACACTTATCATATACAAGAATAGTTAACACTTATCATATACAAGAATAGTTAACACTAGCGTATACAAGAATAGTTAACACTAGCATATACAAGAATAGTTAACACTAGCATATACAAGAATAGTTAACACTAGCATATACAAGAATAGTTAACACTAGCATATACAAGAATAGTTAACACTAGCATATACAAGAATAGTTAACACTATCATATACAAGAATAGTTAACACTAGCGTATACAAGAATAGTTAACACTAGCATATACAAGAATAGTTAACACTATCATATACAAGAATAGTTAACACTAGCGTATACAAGAATAGTTAACACTAGCATATACAAGAATAGTTAACACTATCATATACAAGAATAGTTAACACTAGCGTATACAAGAATAGTTAACACTAGCGTATACAAGAATAGTTAACACTAGCATATACAAGAATAGTTAACACTAGCATATACAAGAATAGTTAACACTTATCATATACAAGAATAGTTAACACTTATCATATACAAGAATAGTTAACACTTATCATATACAAGAATAGTTAACACTTATCATATACAAGAATAGTTAACACTAGCGTATACAAGAATAGTTAACACTAGCGTATACAAGAATAGTTAACACTAGCGTATACAAGAATAGTTAACACTTATCATATACAAGAATAGTTAACACTTATCATATACAAGAATAGTTAACACTTATCATATACAAGAATAGTTAACACTAGCGTATACAAGAATAGTTAACACTTATTATATACAAGAATAGTTAACACTTATTATATACAAGAATAGTTAACACTTATCATATACAAGAATAGTTAACACTTATCATATACAAGAATAGTTAACACTTATCATATACAAGAATAGTTAACACTAGCGCATACAAGAATAGTTAACACTAGCGTATACATGAATAGTTAACACTAGCGTATACAAGAATAGTTAACACTAGCGTATACAAGAATAGTTAACACTTATCATATACAAGAATAGTTAACACTTATCATATACAAGAATAGTTAACACTAGCGTATACAAGAATAGTTAACACTTATCATATACAAGAATAGTTAACACTTATTATATACAAGAATAGTTAACACTTATCATATACAAGAATAGTTAACACTTATCATATACAAGAATAGTTAACACTTATCATATACAAGAATAGTTAACACTAGCGTATACAAGAATAGTTAACACTAGCATATACAAGAATAGTTAACACTAGCATATACAAGAATAGTTAACACTAGCATATACAAGAATAGTTAACACTAGCATATACAAGAATAGTTAACACTAGCATATACAAGAATAGTTAACACTATCATATACAAGAATAGTTAACACTAGCGTATACAAGAATAGTTAACACTAGCGTATACAAGAATAGTTAACACTTATCATATACAAGAATAGTTAACACTTATTATATACAAGAATAGTTAACACTTATCATATACAAGAATAGTTAACACTTATCATATACAAGAATAGTTAACACTTATCATATACAAGAATAGTTAACACTAGCGTATACAAGAATAGTTAACACTAGCATATACAAGAATAGTTAACACTAGCATATACAAGAATAGTTAACACTTATCATATACAAGAATAGTTAACACTTATCATATACAAGAATAGTTAACACTTATCATATACAAGAATAGTTAACACTTATCATATACAAGAATAGTTAACACTAGCGTATACAAGAATAGTTAACACTAGCGTATACAAAAATAGTTAACACTAGCGTATACAAGAATAGTTAACACTTATCATATACAAGAATAGTTAACACTTATCATATACAAGAATAGTTAACACTTATCATATACAAGAATAGTTAACACTAGCGTATACAAGAATAGTTAACACTTATTATATACAAGAATAGTTAACACTTATTATATACAAGAATAGTTAACACTTATCATATACAAGAATAGTTAACACTTATCATATACAAGAATAGTTAACACTTATCATATACAAGAATAGTTAACACTAGCGTATACAAGAATAGTTAACACTAGCATATACAAGAATAGTTAACACTAGCATATACAAGAATAGTTAACACTAGCATATACAAGAATAGTTAACACTAGCATATACAAGAATAGTTAACACTAGCATATACAAGAATAGTTAACACTATCATATACAAGAATAGTTAACACTAGCGTATACAAGAATAGTTAACACTAGCATATACAAGAATAGTTAACACTATCATATACAAGAATAGTTAACACTAGCGTATACAAGAATAGTTAACACTAGCATATACAAGAATAGTTAACACTATCATATACAAGAATAGTTAACACTAGCGTATACAAGAATAGTTAACACTAGCGTATACAAGAATAGTTAACACTTATCATATACAAGAATAGTTAACACTAGCATATACAAGAATAGTTAACACTAGCATATACAAGAATAGTTAACACTAGCGTATACAAGAATAGTTAACACTAGCATATACAAGAATAGTTAACACTATCATATACAAGAATAGTTAACACTAGCATTTACAAGAATAGTTAACACTATCATATACAAGAATAGTTAACACTAGCATATAGATGGATTTTTTATGTAGCACTGATCTTAGTTTACCGTGCACTCTGAATAATATATCCGGTTCATATCAAAACGCTAACAAAATTACCCATTCAATACCACACACTCAAAAGCTTACCCAGTTTATATCACTTACCCGGTTCATATCAAACTCCCGGATGTCCATTTGCATCTGAATCTCCTCCAAGAAGAGAAGAGTTGACATCCGATGTTTGTAGTTGCTGAAACTAAGATGCTGAAGAGATAACAAGACTAACCATCACAATCAAGGCACTGAACCATCTGCATGGCTACAAAACCACAATTGATAAACAGTATTTGTATCCCAACTCTGTGTTACCATTGGCAAAAAACACCTTTGACAAAGATCCTGGCAGAAAAAGATTGCAGCATGTGAAATAAGATGTGCGAGGAAAGCCATAAATGTTACCAGTAGAGACCAACAGAGAAATGAAGATGTCAGGAAAGATACAAGTCAAGATTACATTGAGAGACAGCAAACCAGGTGGTTTGGACACATCATGAGAATGTAAATAATGTCACCAGAAATTCATGCATACAACAGCAGAAGATTGGGTTACAAGGCACGAAGAAGACCAAGAACTAGATGTGTGAAGACAATCAAAGAAACCTTAAAGAGACATGGACTGACCATGGCCAATGCCACGATTTCACATTCAATATACAGACAAGGATGACTTATCTACATTCCAATATACAAGATTTGTGGTCTGCTATAACATAATAGTTTATAATAACATCTATGTGTTTGTAGGTGTCTCACGTATAATAACATCTATGTGTTTGTAAGTGCCTCATTTATAATAACAAGACTTATGGTCTGCTTTCTCATCTATGTGTTTGTAGGTGCCTCATTTATAATCATTACTGAGTAAGTCTTTTGTTTTCAAGCCGTTCTCAAAATTTCCACTGGATCTCTTATAACAGGATAATGGCCCTAAAATATTTCCACAGAATTTCTCTTATAACAGGACAATTGTCATACAAGATTTCCATTGGATCTCTCTTAAAACAGGACAATGGCCCTACAAGTTGTCCATTAAGAGTCCAGATAACGGAACAGTGTTGTGTCACCAATGTTATTTGCGCCAATGGCCCAACACATTTGACATTGACGTTGGTAACTAATACATTTAGTGTTTTACTACATCCACTGAATGCCTGTAACCATATCTCAGATAGTATAGTCAGTCAGCGGTACAAGATAACTGGCTCCTGTACCTACCCGCTAGTCACCACGCTCAGATAGTACAGTCGGTCAGCGGTACAAAAGAACTGATTTTTTTTATCTATCTGCTGGTTACCAAGCTCATAGCTAACCACGGTCATGAATGTTTGGCCTTTTGTCACTGCTTTACGCCTGTATCAACACAGCAACAGATGCAGTAATGTTTATTCATTGTTGTTGACCCGATAAAAGCCTTACAGTCCAAACATTGTCTGTGACTATTTGGTTATTATTGCAATATTTTAGCCATTAGCAACTTGTTACTTGACTTAATAACATCTATACGCATCTGCCAAGAGTCTTACATGTCTCCCCATTTTTCAATACAGTGTCTGCTTAGTCTTAAATGTCTCCCCATTTTTCAATACAGTGTCTGCTTAGTCTTACATGTCTCCCCATTTTTCAATACAGTGTCTGCTTAGTCTTACATGTTTCCCCATTTTTCCATAGTGTCTGTCTAGTCCTCCATGTCTCCCCATTTTTCTATAGTTTGTTGGGTTATTCCTGATACTATGGTGATCTGATGTATTGACTTTGAAAGATGAAAAACAAAGCTACAAATACTACTTCCCTTTAACTCCCTAATGAGAAATATGCAGTATTTGACATATTCCTTAATGAGGAACATGCAGTATTTGACATATTCGTTAATGAGGAACATGCAGTATTTGACATATTCCTTAATGAGGAACATGCAGTATTTGACATATTCCCTAACGAGGAACATGCAGTATTTGACATATTCCCTAATGGGGAACATGCAATATTTGACATATTCCTTAATGAGGAACATGCAGTATTTGACATATTCCCTAACGAGGAACATGCAGTATTTGACATATTCCCTAATGGGGAACATGCAATATTTGACATATTCCCTAACGAGGAACATGCCGTATTTGACATATTCCCTAATGGGGAACATGCAGTATTTGACATATTACCTAATGGGGAACATGCAGTATTTGACAGTTGCTATTTTTTGACAGACAGAAAATACAAAGATTTAATACACGCCTCGTTGAGATGTGGTACAAAGTCAGTTAGTTCGGTTCCTTCTAAAATTGCACTCTCCAAATTTTCTGGGACAGGGTACTGCTGAAGTTTCACAGGGAGGATCACCTTGGCTGAAAACCTGTGGGAGATAACAACATGCCTTTATTGTTGGTGTATCTTTATTGTTGGTGTATCTTTATTATTAATTAATAAAATACTACTACTATATAATTAAATATTCATGTTACATAACAGTTGTTGATGAGATCTTACTTTTCTCCTTCACAGCTGTTCAGCGTGTTATCATGTGTGTATACAGCTGTTCAGTGTGTTATCATGTGTGTATACAGCTGTTCAGTGTGTTATCATGTGTGTATACAGCTGTTCAGTGTGTTATCATGTGTGTATACAGCTGTTCAGCGTGTTATCATGTGTGTATACAGCTGTTAGATGTGTTATCATGTGTGTATACAGCTGTTAGATGTGTTATCATGTGTGTATACAGCTGTTCAGTGTGTTATCATGTGTGTATACAGCTGTTAGATGTGTTATCATGTGTGTATACAGCTGTTCAGCGTGTTATCATGTGTGTATACAGCTGTTCAGCGTGTTATCATGTGTGTATACAGCTGTTCAGCGTGTTATCATGTGTGTATACAGCTGTTCAGCGTGTTATCATGTGTGTATACAGCTGTTAGATGTGTTATCATGTGTGTATACAGCTGTTAGATGTGTTATCATGTGTGTATACAGCTGTTCAGTGTGTTATCATGTGTGTATACAGCTGTTCAGCGTGTTATCATGTGTGTATACAGCTGTTAGATGTGTTATCATGTGTGTATACAGCTGTTCAGCGTGTTATCATGTGTGTATACAGCTGTTAGATGTGTTATCATGTGTGTATACAGCTGTTAGATGTGTTATCATGTGTGTATACAGCTGTTCAGCGTGTTATCATGTGTGTATACAGCTGTTAGATGTGTTATCATGTGTGTATACAGCTGTTCAGCGTGTTATCATGTGTGTATACAGCTGTTAGATGTGTTATCATGTGTGTATACAGCTGTTAGATGTGTTATCACGTGTGTATACAGCTGTTAGATGTGTTATCATGTGTGTATATAGATGTTCTGTGCCAAGTGTGTTTTCACGTGTGTATACAGCTGTTCTGTGCTTTCACGTGTGTATACAGCTGTTCTGTACTTTCACATGTGTATACAGCTGTTATGTGTGTATACAATTGTTCTGTGTTCATGTGTGTGTACAACTGTTCTGTTTTCATGTGTGTATACAGATCTTTTGTGCTAAGTGTGTTTATACAACTATTCTGTGCTTTTATATGTGTATAAAACTGTTCTGTATTTTCATGTGTGTATACAGTTATTGTGTTTTCATATGTGTAGACAGCTGTTGTATGTTCAATTCAACACTTGTGTCACAACTAACCTTGCAGGTTTTGGACCAGGAACCAGCCATGCACCATTTACCTGTTTATAAGGCTGTTGGAATCGCCTAGATCTGAAACAGAGATATCAGACCGTGTTCAATTGAGTACTCATGTCAAGACACTTTTACAGTTTCATTTGTAGCAGGTTTTGTCCTGTTCTTGAACAACAATAATATCTGTTCCCCAGTACAGGTGTTTGAATAAGAATAATATACTATATACATAATGATGTTGCATCTGTTGGTCTCACTAATGGCCCACTAGAAAAACTATCCATGCAACAGAAAACCTTAGTGGATGACATGCCGTTATATTGAGGTTATCTTCTTATAGAAGCTTCATGGCACGTCATCTATACAATTATGCTTTTATTTTGTTGTTGAAATGTGTTTCATGTTTACCTGAATATATATGTATGCACCCTCTATGGTTGGTGGGGAGCCAGAGATGTACTGTGCAGCACTGGAGAGGAGGAAACTGACAGCACTGTTTTTTCCTATGGCTGAGACCCATCATAGAGACACAGTGATTCAGGATGTGACAATCCTTTTGACATGAACATTTGGGTGCATGCCTGAAGAAATAGAGAAGTTAAGCATAACCAGTAGTCAATTGGTGGCTGGGAATGAGCACAGTGAACCCTATTTTGGCTACAGTGGTTCAGAGCAGAGCATAGGTTGAAACCTACCTTGCTGGAGGTGTGATAGTTATTCTCTGGCTCTGTCCCGGGGTGAGCTGAAAATATAACAATATAATGCCATTTAATGGCATTAGGCCAAAGGGCATGAGCCCATGGACCACTGGATCAGCAACCAACCAACCAACATAATGATGGTGTCTTTACAGGCTGTCAGAAAGCAGGCTAGTGTAAATTTCAGAGACACATAGTCAGTCACTACATTTCTCACACGTGACTGCTTGTGTTGGATGAGATACATTAACCATTGAATTAAATGCCTTGTGCCAACTTTCAACAGCATTGTTGCTTCTTGGCAGTTTATTCATGACACGATTGTGTTGATTCCAAAGGCTCACTGGAAATCGAGGCTATGAACAGCGACAACGACGAATCCGTCCAATGTAGAAATCTTTGAAGTAATCGATGAGGAAATCCAGATCTGAGAAACTATCAATACTGGTGAGTTGTTCGAAAACAATAATGACATCTGTTTCTGGTACGAATGCTAAAGTTATCAGTTGTTTGACTGAATAATTTTCATCAGAGATGCACAGCGCCTTTTTACAACTGTAGTTTTTGCCAAACTTTCTGTCCAAATTGAAAATAACATCCTGATACTTGAGCTCGTGGAAATGCACATTCAAAAGCTTTAATTGTAGCTAATTTGAATGTTCTCCACAAAACACATCCGCCATCTTCACCCCCAAACCTCTCCATACAGGGAGAGAAACTACAACAAGTAAAACAGTATCAATATATTGGATACATAGTCACAAATGATGGCAGATGTGAAACAGAAGTTAAAAGGAGAATAGGAATGGCTAAAAGTACCTTCAATGGCATGAGGAAATTATTAATATCTAAACAAATTACAAACAAGTTAAAAATAAAAATTATAAAATGCTACATCTATTCCATATTAATGTATGGCTCAGAAACATGGACACTAAATAAACAATTAGAAGACAAAATTGATGCCTTTGAGATGTGGGTATATAGAAGAATAGGGAGAACATCATGGAAAGAGAAGAAAACAAATAATGAGGTGCTAAAGACACTTAATATGAAGAAAGAACTGCTAAGAGAAATAAAGATCATGCAAATAAAATACTATGGACACATTAAAAGACATGACACCCTATTGAAGACCTTACTTGAGGGTAAAGTCAAAGGGAAGCGAGCAAGAGGTAGGCAGAGATACAAGTGGGAGAGTAACATTACACGATGGACAGGTTAGTCTAGCAGAGTGCACTACCAAGACAAGAGACAGGAGATGTTGGAGATACGTTGCAGCCAACCTTCGTTGCTGAGACGGCACTTGATGATGATGAATCTAACCCACCACGTTTATCACTCAGTGCTATCTAGACTAGTCGAAGATTAGCAAACCTAATCTGACCCACCACGTTTATCACTCAGTGCTATCTAGACTAGTCGAAGATTAGCAAACCTAATCTGACCCACCACGTTTATCACTCAGTGCTATCTAGACTAGTCGAAGATTAGCAAACCTAATCTGACCCGCCACGTTTATCACTCAGTGCTATCTAGACTAGTCGAAGATTAGCAAATCTAATCTGACCCGCCACGTTTATCACTCAGTGCTATCTAGACTAGTCGAAGATTAGCAAACCTAATCTGACCCGCCACGTTTATCACTCAGTGCTATCTAGACTAGTCGAAGATTAGCAAATCTAATCTGACCCGCCACGTTTATCACTCAGTGCTATCTAGACTAGTCGAAGATTAGCAAACCTAATCTGACCCGCCACGTTTATCACTCAGTGCTATCTAGACAAGTCGAAGATTAGCAAACCTAATCTAACCCACCACGTTTATCACTCAGTGCTATCTAGACTAGTCGAAGATTAGCAAACCTAATCTGACCCGCCACGTTTATCACTCAGTGCTATCTAGACTAGTCGAAGATTAGCAAACCTAATCTGACCCGCCACGTTTATCACTCAGTGCTATCTAGACTAGTCGAAGATTAGCAAACCTAATCTGACCCGCCACGTTTATCACTCAGTGCTATCTAGACTAGTCTAAGATTAGCAAACTAATCTGACCCGCCACGTTTATCACTCAGTGCTATCTAGACTAGTCGAAGATTAGCAAACCTAATCTGACCCGCCACGTTTATCACTCAGTGCTATCTAGACTAGTCGAAGATTAGCAAACCTAATCTGACTCGCCACGTTTATCACTCAGTGCTATGTAGACTAGTCGAAGATTAGCAAACCTAATCTGACCCGCCACGTTTATCACTCAGTGCTATCTAGACTAGTCGAAGATTAGCAAACCTAATCTGACCCGCCACGTTTATCACTCAGTGCTATCTAGACTAGTCGAAGATTAGCAAATCTAATCTGACCCGCCACGTTTATCACTCAGTGCTATCTAGACTAGTCGAAGATTAGCAAACCTAATCTGACCCACCACGTTTATCACTCAGTGCTATCTAGACTAGTCGAAGATTAGCAAATCTAATCTGACCCGCCACGTTTATCACTCAGTGCTATCTAGACTAGTCGAAGATTAGCAAACCTAATCTGACCCACCACGTTTATCACTCAGTGCTATCTAGACTAGTCGAAGATTAGCAAATCTAATCTGACCCACCACGTTTATCACTCAGTGCTATCTAGACTAGTCGAAGATTAGCAAACCTAATCTGACCCACCACGTTTATCACTCAGTGCTATCTAGACTAGTCGAAGATTAGCAAATCTAATCTGACCCACCACGTTTATCACTCAGTGCTATCTAGACTAGTCGAAGATTAGCAAACCTAATCTGACCCACCACGTTTATCACTCAGTGCTATCTAGACTAGTCGAAGATTAGCAAACCTAATCTGACCCACCACGTTTATCACTCAGTGCTATCTAGACTAGTCGAAGATTAGCAAATCTAATCTGACCCACCACGTTTATCACTCAGTGCTATCTAGACTAGTCGAAGATTAGCAAATCTAATCTGACCCACCACGTTTATCACTCAGTGCTATCTAGACTAGTCGAAGATTAGCAAATCTAATCTGACCCGCCACGTTTATCACTCAGTGCTATCTAGACTAGTCGAAGATTAGCAAACCTAATCTAACCCACCACGTTTATCACTCAGTGCTATCTAGACTAGTCGAAGATTAGCAAACCTAATCTAACCCACCACGTTTATCACTCAGTGCTATCTAGACTAGTCAAAGATTAGCAAATCTAATCTGACCCACCACGTTTATCACTCAGTGCTATCTAGACTAGTCGAAGATTAGCAAATCTAATCTGACCCGCCACGTTTATCACTCAGTGCTATCTAGACTAGTCGAAGATTAGCAAATCTAATCTGACCCACCACGTTTATCACTCAGTGCTATCTAGACTAGTCGAAGATTAGCAAACCTAATCTGACCCGCCACGTTTATCACTCAGTGCTATCTAGACTAGTCGAAGATTAGCAAATCTAATCTGACCCGCCACGTTTATCAC
Source organism: Meghimatium bilineatum (assembly GCA_034231615.1). Lineage (NCBI taxonomy): Eukaryota > Metazoa > Mollusca > Gastropoda > Stylommatophora > Philomycidae > Meghimatium > Meghimatium bilineatum. The sequence continues at coordinate 1,337,621 of CM067317.1, read as the reverse complement.
TCAGTGCTATCTAGACTAGTCGAAGATTAGCAAATCTAATCTGACCCGCCACGTTTATCACTCAGTGCTATCTAGACCAGAAAAACAGGTTGCCATAGATCCACATTAGACTACTTTAATATCAGTGATGTGTGATGTGACAACATATCAGTGATGTGTGATGTGACAACATATCAGTGATGTGTGATGTGACAACATATCAGTGATGTGTGATGTGACAACATATCAGTGATGTGTGATGTGACAACATATCAGTGATGTGTGATGTGACAACATAACTTTACAATTGACAGGGCTTGCATCCAGTGTGGACTACAATTTCTATCTGCTGTAGTCATGTGCCTACCTGTAGACATCTGCATGAAGGTATGCATACATGAAGACATCTGTATGTAGTCAAGGTTTTACTTGTAGACATCTGTCTGTAGTCAAGTGCCTACCTGTAGACTTCTGGCTGACTGGATAATGGTACAATGCTTATTGCCCTCCATTCACATTTTCCCTGATGACTCTCTAAAGCGTACACCTTGACTGCAGCATTCTTGACTGGCTGGTACCCATTCAGGCAAGCATTTCTGTTAAAGAATATCTGTAGACAACAAACAACAGGTCATTAGTCCATGCACTGAACTACTTGTTGAAGTCTGTATATAACAGTATTACGTATTAGGGAGTAGACAACACGGATACATGCCTATGAAAGCTAAAGAGAGAATATATTCATTTCATGTTATTGTATGTTATGAAAGGCTGGTTGTGTTGGTTCCATTGTTATGTGGCCAAACCACCTGGTTTGCTGTCTTTCAATGTAGTCTTGACTTAAGATGGTCTTCATTTCTCCGTCTGTCTCTTCTAGTGACATTTATAGCTTTCCTTAAATGTCTAATTTCATGCACTGTGATCTTTTTTGCTAGTGTCTTTGTAAAGGTGTCCATGTTTGACAATGGTAACATAGTTAGTATAAAATACTGTTTATCAATTGTTGTTTTGTAGCTATGCAGATTGGTGGGTGTTTGAGTATTGACGACAGCTGGAAAGTCACAGTATTGGCTTTCTGGCATCTTGTTTCCATCTCTGTATTGAGTTTGTCTTGACTGGAATCCCAAATCTTCACTTTTGTATGTTTTTTCAACAACATAATGATAATGCTAAGAAAGATTGAAGGGTAGCTAAGGAAGATTTAAGGTAGCTAGGGAAGAATGAAGGTAGCTAAGGAAGATTGAAGGTAGCTAGGTTGTAAAAAATCACTCATCTTTGTGAATATAAATAACCCAAATATCGGAGGATGACCGACAAAAAGGAAATGCCGCAGTAACCATACAAATAGAGGTAAATGCAAATAAAGTAAATAGGTTACTATATCAATATAAAATAACAAAATATAGAAAATAACAATAAATAAAAGGAACAAACACAACAGTCAACGTGTTGGTCCAATTGGGACCTTTAAAGACAACAAAAACAGTTAAGAACAAAAGACCATAACGAATATAAACAAAATGGATTTCTCCCACCAGGAAATCAACAAAAAGACACACCAGATCCAGTGCAACACAATTCCAACAAGTGCACATCGATGCGTTCAACATGTCCAAACTATGAAATTCCCAAAGATGAAAGACGCAGAACCAAAGAAAAGGGGACACCAAACAGCACTACCAAGAACGGGGAGGGGGGCAAGTGGGCAACGGGAGACAAAAGGGGAAAAGGACAGAGAAAGACAATGCACGTAGGAGCGGGGGGGGGGGGGGGCACAAATAGACACATGGAACACAGAAATGTGCAAAGAAGAATAGCACAGAAATATACACACATCAAAACAAAATCATGAACCATACATGCACACATTCTAATGGACAAACACAGATAACTATAAATATAAGCACATATACATACAAACAACCAGACATATACAAAAGTATATAGTGATTTCACAGTACACATTGAAACATAGACACATACATGTATATAGGTACCTGCACACACAACAACATATATATATATATATATATATATACACAAATACACATACAGACACACATATATATATATACATACATATATACGCACATACATATGGGAGTATTGCAACCCCACGGTATTAACATTAATCACTGTTTTGTTTAATTTACCCACTACTTTTTGACAGCATCTGCCCCCTATTCTTATTATATTGTAGGGGCCTACTCCTAATTATTTGGTAGCCATATCCCTCTGTACTTTGAAATTGTTTCTTTATGTGCACGCGCATCAGCTTTGTTTTTGTTAGATTTCAGTGTATTTGTAATTTGTCTTTGTTATTTCTGTTGTTTATATCGTATTCCATTCTGTCAATTTTATTAATGTAACTTATTTTTGTGTAATCAGATTTTTAAAATTCTTTTTTAAATTACAGATGGGTACCCATACACACATATGTATGAAATTGTATATGCATATTATTTTACATGGTCTTGTGTATCCATACAGTTGCTTTGGGTCTCGCATTTGCATGTGTGCATATTCTTGTGTTAGAGTAATACATGTGAATATCTTCATGTGAACAAATGGGTATAAAAATACATGTATATATCTCAATGTGTGCGAATGTTCATGTTATATGTATTCATGTGAGAAAATGTTTATGTGAATGCATGTGTATATATTATGTTGATACTTATTTTGTCATTATGCAAATTTGTTCTTGTTTGAACCATTGTTCGTGTTTGGATACATTTACATGCTTGTGCATGTTGTTTGGGTATCTTTCTTATATCTATTTATTTATCATGTTAGATATAACTTGTGTTTGTTCCTAGTATACTTGTATTTGTATGTATGTATATATATATATATATATATATATATTGTTATGCTAATTTATGTGTATATATATCCACATTTGTGTGTGTGTGTATATATATGTATATATATATATATATATATATATGTGTGTATGTATGTACATATATGTGTGTGTGTGTATATGTATATAAATGTATATGTGTATTTGTATGTATGTATGTATGTATGTATGTATGTATGTATGTATGTATGTATGTATGTATGTATGTATGTATGTATGTATATATATATATATATATATATATATATATATATATATATATATATATGTTGTTGTGTGTGCAGGTACCTATGTACATGTATGTGTCTATGTTTCAATGTGTACTGTGAAATCACTATATACTCGTACTTTTGTATATGTCTGGATGTTTGTATGTATATGTGCTTATATTTATAGTTATCTGTGTGTGTCGGGTAGAATGTGTGCATGTTTGGTTCGTGATTTTGTTTTGATGTGTGTATATTTTTGTTGTCTATCCTGTGCTGTCAAATGCTATTCTTCTTTGCACATTTCTGTGTTCCCTGTGTCCATTTATGCCCCCACCACCACCACTCTGCTCCTACGTGCATTGTCTTTCTCTGTCCTTTCCCCTTTTGTCTCCCATTGCCCACTTGCCCCCCTCCCCGTTCTTGGCAGTGCTGTTTGGTGTCCCCTTTTCTTTGGTTCTGCATCTTTCATCTTTGGGAATTTCATAGTTTGGACATGTTGAACGCATCGATGTGCACTTGTTGGAATTGTGTTGCACTGGATCTGGTGTGTCTTTTTGTTGATTTCCTGGTGGGAGAGATCCATTTTGTTTATATTCGTTATGGTCTTTTGTTCTTAACTGTTTTTGTTGTCTTTAAAGGTCCCAATTGGACCGACACATTTGACTGTTGTGTTTGTTCCTTTTATTTATTGTTATTTTCTATATTTTGTTATTTTATATTGATATAGTAACCTATTTACTTTATTTGTATTCACTCATCTTTGTGCTAGGATATGATGGTGTGTGAGGAAATAAACATGCAGACAGGCTTGCTGGTATGATGATCGAAGGTGCCAGACAAGCAACAGACCAAGCTGATATTCCTATGCATTCATTCTTGCTAATTAGCAGAATATGAAATGTGTTGTGTCATAGTTGACAGCTTGTCTGTGATTTTTGCACCTAATGAACATATTTTAACATGATTTGTAGATCTTCTTCTTCTGTATCATTCATTCTCAAACTCCCGATGGATCTCTCTTGTAGCAACACAATGATCCTACTAGATTTCCAGCAGGATGCAATTCAGAAAATGGAAAAGTGTTGTATCGCCGTTTCATTTGTGCCAATGGCCTGAAACATCCATCTTCGGCTGAGCTTTTGGATCAATTTGAGCTATAATATGGAAAGTATGGTCAATTATAGCTATAACATGGAAAGTATGGTCAATTATAGCTATAACATGGGAAGTATGGTCAATTATAGCTATAACATGGGAAGTATGGTCAATTATAGCTATAACATGGGAAGATTAGCTCTTCTCTCCAAAACCTTCTTAGTTATACCTTATGACATGCATGGCAGGACACAATGTTGCTGTTCTTTGCTCTCCTTGTGCACCCTAACAACACACAGGCAAGCCTTAGGGAGATGTGTGGCTACACAAAGAGTGCTATGCAGGCAAACAGCAGAAACTTCTACACCAACACAAAGCGGTGGTGTCCAGTCACAACATGCTGAGGGAGACCATCTAACTATATCAAGTGCTGGTCAAAGTACTAACCTCACCATCAATGTACCCATGATCACTCATCACACCTGTAACACATCCCTCAAAGTTGCGGGTACGAGCTGGACAGATGTTGTATGCTCTTCTTACATTAGCATTGCTCTGCTTACTCCAGTCATCAACTTCATCTGCAAATGAACATCTTCAAATCACTAAAATGGGAATAGGAACAATTAAAAGTACTTTCAATAATATGAGAAAATATTAACATCTAAACAAATCACAAACAAACTCAAAATTATAATTATAAAATGCTTCATCTTATTCTTCTGCGTTTGCTCTCATATAACCACAACGAATATATTGTGTGAAATCCGCCAGGGAGCGTGAAGTACGTTGTGCTGCACGTTCCACAGTAAAACTGTGTTATTTGCACCTCGGTTGGCCACTCTGTGATCTGGACGTCTGAGGTCCAGCACATCCGTTTTCGTCATGCCTTTAATTCAGGTAAGCTTCCCTTGTCCATGACAGCCTGTCGCCGGGCACTCATGTAATTGGACATACTGTGCCTGTGCCCATCGGGTACTGAAGTGTTTCTCATCCGCGAGCCTGGTTCCGTATGAGGAAGAACTCAACAGAAGAGTTGGACCCTGGCTCTTTTGCCTTCTTAGCCGGGGTGTTGTTCACCGACATCGCGAACCCTCGCCCAAGTTAGAGTCTCACACCACGCGTTTGATAGCAAGGCGTTCTCGAGCTGAGCGACCGTGTCCCAATAGCGCCTGAGCCCATCGGGTACTGAACCCTTTCTCTCTGCAAGTGTATTTCCAGTATAGGAAAGGTTGACAGTAGAGTTGGGCCAGGACTGCCAGCATTGTCCCTTTTTTGCCTGAGCCCATCAGGTACGTAACCCTTTCTCTTCGCGAGCATGTTTCCGGTATAGGAAGGCTCGACGTTAGAGTTAGGCAAGGTCTTCTTGCTTTGCCGGATGCTCATGATTGGGTCTGGGTTTCTGCCATAAGGAGCATAGGTAACTAGACACTCATCTCGAGCTAAAAGAACTTGCAGTTCTCATTCCCTTGGGGTGTTTTCCCTTTCTATTTGCAGTTGGCGCTGCCCTCTAGCGCTGTTCTCTTCTTTCGTTGTGCTCAGTATGAGATCTATTTGTCTCTCACCATGCATGTACCTTTTTTGGTGCCTTTTTCATTGGCCACCCCTCCAATGTTCGGACTGGACTGACTAGAGTCACTGTATGTCGACAGTGCCGCTGCATGTGTTGGTGCTGGTGGTGTCAGAGATATTGCCTGTCTCTTATGCAGTCAAATCTCTTTCCATCTGCTACCTCCACATTCTCGGACACAATTCCCAAATGATTTGGCCCTGAATCAGCACGAGCTGCTGTTTTCTGTTTCCAGGGTGCACCACGAGGAGGTACATTTGGGATCTTGGTTATCTGCTAACCCTGGGTCCACCAATAGCATTGTGTTCCTTTGCATCCCCAATGCTTCATCTAATCTACATGAATGTAAGGCTCAGAAACATGGATAATGAACAAATTACTAGAAGATAGAATTAATGATTTTGATATGTAGAAGAATATGGAGAGCTTCAGGGAAAGAGATGAATATAAACAAAAAATTTCCAACAATACTTCATATTAAAAAAAAGAACTACCGGGTATTATAGGAAATATTATTTCATCATCATCAACACTTGCTTATGGGCTGAGCAGCCCCGACGTGCAATGATGGGCCTACACGATGTGTAATGAAGTCAGTTCATAATTGCAACATTAGATAAGCTGTACAGAAGACTTGTGTTTCACATTCGATATGTTTGTGCCAGTAGAGACTGTCAGTTGAGGATCTGATTTGGTACAGCCCACACACACACTCTGGTAACACCTAATCTGTTTATACACTCTGGTAACACCTAATCTGTTTATACACTCTGGTAACACCTAATCTGTTTATACACTCTGGTAACACCTAATCTGTTCATACACACTGGTAACACCTAATCTGTTCATACACACTGGTAACACCTAATCTGTTCCTACACACTGGTAATACCTAATCTGTTCATACACACTGGTAATACCTAATCTGTTTATACAACGTACACGAGCTTTCGGCTTCCACAAGTCCAAAAGATTGAGTTACTGAAATAGTCCAGAAGATATGAAGTTACTGAACGAGTCCTGAAGATATGAAGTAACTGAAATCACATCAACTATTGTCTATATCTAAAACAACCACTGGGGCATGGACTTCTAGTTCAGGGAGCAAAGAATAGGGTCCCTGTCTTCTTTCCAGGCATGTCATAGGAGATGACTAAGGAAAGTTGGGGGAATGGGCTAACAACTTGTCACCTGTGACATACGTGTCACTGCATGTCTTGTGTCAATTTCTGACTTGTGTTTTCTGTCAAATGGTCCCCAGCAATGACGAAGAGATGAAAGCCAGCGGACATTGCACCTTTCTCCTTTTGTGAAGGACACCTGGGTGAAGGGGAATGCTAGATGTGACATCATTGCAGATGGGTCAACAAATCTGACACAAGATTTATGAGTTAGTTGACCTAGAAGTGTGTGCTGTGCTCCTAGTAATCCTGGCACACTGGAATGCCTCCCTTCAAGGACTAAGCATACATCTATAATCCTCCCCCCCCCCTTTACACATCCATGCTTTTGAGACTTTATATGGGTCTGTGTGTCCCTACAGTTGCACAATTGAGAAGAACCTGTGCTTTTGTCAGAAAGGCTATAGGTTGTCAAGAGTTACCTGCTCACAGCTAAAGGGATTATTTCATCATCATTAAAGGTAACAAAAAGAAGAAAAGAACTTATGCTTACTGTTATCTCTGCAATCCTCCAGGACACTAGCAGATACCCAATCACCTTTCATTGGGATGAAACCATCTCTACACTCATCAACATCAAATACAATGTCTGTCTCAATGATTCCAGCGCCACCATTGAACCGCGTAATTTTTCCTATCACAACTTTACTTTGTAAGACATTCAGGTCAATCTCTTTTGGTTCATCTTGTATCTGTTGATCCCATATCTGGCTCGTCACAGTAATATCTTCTGCATGCCAGCCACTATCTCCATGATGCTGCACTGCCTTAACATGGACACTGTCACCAACCTAAACAAAATAGTTATCACTCTTAGCATGGACATTCACCAAACTAAACAAAATAATTATCAATCTTAACATGGACATTGTCACCAACCTAAAAAGTTACATACTTGTCTCAGTCACACTCAAGAAAATGTATTGAAAATTTTACTATTTTGGCTATATATTTATCTGAAATTTGAATTTGAACTATATGGCAACCGTGATGTGATGAATATTTAGATGTAAAACTAGACAGATCATTATAGGCATATGTGTGACCATAATACTGACCTGTAACTTATGACCTCCATGAACATCAGACATTGACATGTAGATGTCACCATTGATCAGTCCATAGTTCTGAAACACATGAGTTACTTTCCCTTGTACAGAGCGCACAGAAACATTTTCTGTTTCATTAATTAGCCATGGGAACTCTTCAACTGATGAGAAATGGTTCTGATCAATGTGGTCTGATGAAGGAGCAGCCAAACTATCATCATCCTCTTCCTTCAAGAAGAAGCCAACTATTTTAGATATAAGTGTGAACATGACCTCAGCTTGCTGCCAGAATAAAAAAACAATATTTGTTATAGAATAAAATGTGCAACAACACTTGCATGCAGTTGGTAAAACTAGACAAGGACAACTGGAGCAGCTACCACAGTTGGTAAAACTAGACAAGGACAACTAGAGCAGCTACCACAGTTGGTAAAACTAGACAAAGACAACTGGAGCAGCTACCACAGTTGGTAAAACTAGGCAAGGACAACTGGAGCAGCTACCACAGTTGGTAAAACTAGACAAGGACAACTGGAGCAGCTACCACAGTTGGTAAAACTAGACAAGGACAACTGGAGCAGCTACCACAGTTGGTAAAACTAGACAAAGACAACTGGAGCAGCTACCACAGTTGGTAAAACTAGGCAAGGACAACTGGAGCAGCTACCACAGTTGGTAAAACTAGACAAAGACAACTGGAGCAGCTACCACAGTTGGTAAAACTAGGCAAGGACAACTGGAGCAGCTACCACAGTTGGTAAAACTAGGCAAGGACAACTGGAGCAGCTACCACAGTTGGTAAAACTAGACAAAGACAACTGGAGCAGCTACCACAGTTGGTAAAACTAGGCAAGGACAACTGGAGCAGCTACCACAGTTGGTAAAACTAGACAAAGACAACTGGAGCAGCTACCACAGTTGGTAAAACTAGGCAAGGACAACTGGAGCAGCTACCACAGTTGGTAACACTAGGCAAGGACAACTGGAGCAGCTACCACAGTTGGTAAAACTAGACAAAGACAACTGGAGCAGCTACCACAGTTGTTAAAACTAGGCAAGGACAACTGGAGCAGCTACCACAGTTGGTAAAACTAGACATGGACAACTAGAGCAGCTACCACAGTTGGTAAAACTAGACAAAGACAACTGGAGCAGCTACCACAGTTGGTAAAACTAGGCAAGGACAACTGGAGCAGCTACCACAGTTGGTAAAACTAGACATGGACAACTAGAGCAGCTACCACAGTTGGTAAAACTAGACAAAGACAACTGGAGCAGCTACCACAGTTGGTAAAACTAGACAAAGACAACTGGAGCAGCTACCACAGTTGGTAAAACTAGACAAGGACAACTGGAGCAGCTACCACAGTTGGTAAAACTAGACAAGGACAACTGGATCAGCTACCACAGTTGGTAAAACTAGACAAGGACAACTGGAGCAACTACCACAGTTGAGGACACAAAAAAGAAATCTATAGATGTATCACAACCAAAATGTAGATTATGTATGATGTGTACAAGATTGTGTCCAGGGCATAAAGTGCCCTGTTTCAGTACTGCTTGCATGGGTAAGACAATGGACACTTTGCAATCAAGTAGTATGATGCCCAGGGCATAAAATGCCTAGTTTCAGTAATGCTTGTGTGGGTAAGTCTATTTCCTAAGCTTTCTATAGTCTTACCCATACAATCAGTGTTGAAACAAGGCATTTTAAGCCCTGTGGTATACCTTAGATGTGTAAAAAAACTTATTTCAATAGTTAGACATGAAACTACCATATAGATAATTGTCATCAAGTGAGATTTTATTTGTGACCTTTAAACCAATAATCATCATCATCAAGTGCTGTCTCCGCAATGAAGGTTGGCTGCAGAGGACCTTCAATGTCCCATCTCTCGCCTTTGTGGTGCACTCTGCTAGACAGTAACACCTTGTGATGTTTCTCTCCCACTTGTATCTCTGCCTACTTCTTGCTTACGCCCCTGTCAAGTCTACCCTCACGTAAGGTCTTCAACAAGGTTCATATTTTTAAAATGTTCAAAACACTTTATGTGTTTCATTTTTATTTCCTTTAATAGTTTTTTTCATATGAATTGTTTCATGAACATCTTTGTTCATTTTCTTCTCTTTCCACAAAGTTCTCCCTATTCTTCTATATATCCACATCTCAAAAACATCAATTCTGTCTTCTAAATGTTTGTTTATTGTCCATGTTTCTGAGCCATACATTAATATAGAATAGATGTAGCACTTTATAATTATCATTTTTAGCTTTGTAATTTGTTTAAATATCAATATTTTCACGTCATTGAAAGTACTTTTAGTCATTCATATTCTTCTTGTAATCTCTGTTTCACATTTCTACCATTATTTGTGATTATGTGTCCTAGATATTGGTACTGTCCCACTTGCATACTAGGTGATAATGAATATGATTCAGAAAGTAAAAACAGGTGATGTTCTTAGGAGATGGGTGGAGTCATTAGAGAGAGCTAAAGTTCGGGCCTCACTGCAAAAAATCCCACTTATCTTTGTCCCCGGACACACAGGTGTGGTGGGAAGAGGGCAGACCAATTAGTTATCCTCGCCACCATAACAGATGGTCAGCCTATGGACCGAGCAGACATACTCATTGCTATTTGTGAGTCCACATAATCAGAGGATTTTGAGATAAATGAGCATGAGTCAATATCAAGAATGTCTGAATTGGGAGTGAGGATGGGCGTGGCTTGTAGAGAACACCTAATAAATATTTCAAAAAGAGCAGTGAACCAACATAGAACTTGAACCATCAGCCGTTATACTCTGAGAGATTCACTGAAGTGGAGATCTGAGTACCTATGGACATGTCCGGTGTGAGAAGAGGATAATCAATATATCCAATACCTAAATGGCTATTGATCCTTGCATGTCTTGTTCGAAATTGAAAGATGATTGCTTGTCCTGCAAAGTTTGTTTATGTTGTCATTGTCCTTTGGTCTTGTCATTGTACTAAATACATTTCAACCAGCCAGCCCATTTGTTCAGCCAGATTTCCTTGGTGTTGTTTCTGAGAATGTTGACTGTTTCCATACTACAGGGTCTTTGCTTTTGTTGTATAGAGGCACCTCTTTTTGCAAATTAGTACTTTTGTGTCTCTGCATTCGCCAAGTGTTTGCATTCTTCCCATTTTCTGCAATGGGTGTTGATTTCATTGCTTCCAACATTATTCTAAGTGCCTGGTTTTGCACTTTATCTAGATCTTGTAATGTGGTGTTTGATGCAGGACACCACGCAGCTGAACCATATTTCAGGTGTGGTCTTATGCCTTGCTGGTAAACTTTACTGAGTATATTTCCACTGGCTCCCCATATGGTTCTACTTAGTTTTCTCAGGATAGCTAACTTCCTCCTGGCTTTTGTTGTTGCTTTGTTTATGTGCTGCTTCCATGTCAGCTTATCATCAAAAGTAACTCTGAGGTATGTGGGTTGTTTGTCTTCTTTCAAGAGCTCTCCATCTATCTTGATATGACCAGCTTTTTGTTTTGGTGAGAGGGTAAAGAGTGTAGTGCTGCACTTATCTGTGTTAATGCTGACGCACCATCTATTTGCCCATAAGGTTAGGGCATCGATAGCTCTTTGTATTTGTTTAGTGGCCACTGTCCATGTTCTTCCATGCACCAGGTCGTAAGCATACATTGCCAATTTGATCCCGTGTGGTAATTCAGCAACTAGGTCATTGATGTAAACCAAGAAAAGTGTGGGTGACTCCATGACGCAGTAGGACTTTCTACTTCTTGCTCTTGTTACATCTAATTGTACCCTGGCTCTTCTATTATGCAGGTAGGGCCCTATGCTTTTTTTTACCCATTTGTACATTCTTGAGCTAACCCTCAAATTTCGCAATTTCTTTAGGAGCCCTTCTTTCCAGACATCACATGATTTCCTGAGGTCTATCCATGCTGCTAGTACCAGTTTCTTATCTTGGAAGGCATCCTCAATCTCTTGGGAGAGGTAGATTGTCTGATCTTCAGTAGAGTAGCACTGCTGAAGCCTGCTTGCTGTGATACCAGAAGGTTTTCACTTTCAATGTACTACTGCATCCTATGCCTTTCATTGTTTTGCATAGAGAGCTTGTAAAAAATATTAAAACTGGCGGCATTTTAAAAAGTGTTAAAAAAAGCATAGGCGCCTATAAAATAAAAACTGTTCTCAACTCCTTACCGATGATTGTAGATTGTAGGCCTATCTTAATTTACTATCTATCTATTCTATACTGACTAGGAAATGATACAAGCGCTGCGTGATGGAAGCAGTAATACAAATGTAATTATTAAACCTATATTGATACATTCTTTACCGTCATCAGACGATATTGATGCCATTTTCATGAAAGTACTAGGTAACTTTTGGTAGATGTGTAAGTCTTCGACACTTGTGTTACCACAAGCAGACATGACAACTTGCGTTACCACTCATCATTCTAAAACATCCACAGTCCCGGAGACAAATACGCACTATAAAAGCCCGGCTCTTAAATTATACGGGACGTGTATATATATATGGTCATTTAGAAATAAGAAAAAGCATTCCGTTGAATATTTTCTTAACGAATGTGACTTTTCAAGCGATCATATCATAGCAAAGGAAGATTTTTGTTTGCGTCTTTATTTTCTTCCAAATCATATCTTAAAACATCTTATTTCTCAAAAATCTGCTCCCGCACGAAGGTTCTGTCCCAACCATCACGAAGTTCGGTCGTATATTTCCAGTTTTTGGATTCTATGTGAAAGCCTTTCATTGAGAATTTACAGATGTCTTTATGCCTCAGCATTGGTCTACCGCGGGCTCTATAGCCCTCACCCAGTTCCCCGAATACTACTTGTTTTTGGGATGAGGCAGTTTGGAATTATGTGTGACCCAGCCAACGCAATCTATTTATACTGTTTCCATAGCAGATGGTAGCTATCCTTCTTGAAGCGGATCCAGGCCTTACCTACCTAAATGTTAGGCCTTTATATATATATATATATATATATATATATATATATATATATATATATATATATATATATATATATATATATATGAACCGTTGACTGTAGCTACAGCAGTTTAAAGTATGATGTGAATACGTTGCAGTGGACTGCCTGAGACGTGTTCTGGCTCTACGCTAGAATGACAGCCATTTAGGAAAAGCGCCAGGTCCGGACTCCATTCCAGCCGAAGTTTACACCACCAGTGTTATGATTGCTAAACTCACAGAGCTCTTCCAGACAATGTGGAACCTGGAAGCCATACCACAAGACTTTAAGGATGCTTCCATCACACAATAAAAAAATATTTATTTTAATACAATTTAAAAAATCTATACAATAAAAAAAGGAAATCGCACAGCTTGCGACAACCACCGAAGTATATCCCTGCTCTCTATAGTAGGCAAGATCCTGGCCAGGGTACTAGCTTGCTAAAGGTTAAACAGACTGCAAGAAAATCATGAGACAGATTTCCTCCCAGAGAGTCAATGTGGCTTCGACAGAGCAGAGGTACGATTAACATGATATTCACTGCCAGACAACTACAGGAAAAGTGTCGCGAACAGAACATTGGTCTCTACATCACATTTGTTGACCTAACAAAAGCATTGGACACTGTAAATCGCGAAGTACTATGGAAAATCATGGCCAAATTTGGAAAAACTCATCAACATGGTTCGCTAGTTCCATGATGGTATGATAGTCTGTGTGCAAGATGACGGCGCACACTCAAAACCATTTCCAGTAACTATATCTATACGCCGTGGCCCTTGTTTTCCTTGCGGTGTCAGGGGAAGAAGAGTTATCTGGAAATGCCCTTCTTGTGTGCTGTTTGTAGTTTGTTCTTGTTGTGAGCTTGTTCCTGTGGCTTCTTTGATTTCTGTGGTCCATCTTTTACGTGTCTGCCTCTAGCTTTATAGCCGTGATGTCTATGTGTCATGGCGTCTGTTGGTAGTCTGTGAAAACCACTTGATATGTTGTCTTTTCTTCTTCTTCAGCGTTCGTTCTCAAATAACCACAACGATTATTTCGTGTGATTTCCGCCGGGGAGCGTGATGTACGTTGTGCTGCAAGTTCCACAGTAGAACTGTGATTATTTGCACCCCGGTTGGCCACTTATGGTCAGGACTCCGAGGTCCAGCACATCCGTTTTCGTCATTCCTTTATTTCGGGTTTGGTCCCTAGTCCGTGACAGCCTGTGTATCTGTCGCCGGGCACGCTGGTCTGTGGTGCCTCTTCGCCAAAACGCTTGTCGAGTGCGTCTATCTCGCACGAGATGCTCCACCGTCCATAAACCCATCTCGTGCAATTGGACGAACTCTGCCTGTGTCCATCGGGTACCGAACCTTTTCTCATCTGGTTCCGTATGAGGAAGAACTCGTCAGAAGAGTTGGACCATGGCTCGTTCGCCCTCCTACCCGAGGCGTTGTTCATATACATCGTGAGCCCCTCGCACAAGTTTGAGTCTCACACCACGCGTTTGAGAGCAAGGCGTTCTCGAGCTGAGCGACGTTGTCCCAATAGCGCCTGAGCCTATCAGGTACTGAACCCTTTCTCTCTGCAAGTGTATTTCCGGTATAGGAGATCTTGACAGTAGAGTTGGACCAAGATTGCCATCGTTGTCCCCTTCTTGCCTGAGCCCATCGGGTTCGGAACCCTTTCTCTTCGCGAGCATATTTCCGGTATAGGAAGGCTCACCATTAGAGTTGGTTTAGGTCTTCTTGTTTTTGCGAGCGCCGACGATTGGGTCTGGGTCTCTGCCTATAAGGATCACAGGTAACTAGAAGCTCGTCTCGAGCTAACAGAGCTTATAGTTCCCTTTCCTAGGAATTTTTACTTTTCATTTGCAGTTCGCGCTACCCTCTGGCGCTGTTCTGCCCTTTCATTGTGTCATTGTACTCATTATGACATATATTTGTTTATCTCCATGCACCCACCTTTTTCATTGGCCGCCCCTCCAATGTTCGGACTGACTACAGTGACGCTATATGTGGTGATGCAAATGGTGTCGGAGATATTGTCTGTCTCTTTTGCAGTCAAATCTCTTTCCATCTGCTTCCTCCACATTCTCGGATACGATCCCCAAATGATTTGGCCAGAATCAGCTCTAGCTGCTGTTTTCTGTTACCAGGGTGCACCGCGAGGAGGTACATTTGGGATCTTGGTTATCTGCTAACCCTGGGTTTGCCTAGAGCAATGTGTTCCCTTTGCACCCCCATGTTGTCTTTTGATGTGTTCCAATACTGGTATCGTTTTGGTTATCTGTCTGATGTTATCGTTTCTAATTCTATCTCTTAATAACACTCCGAGTATTCTTCGTAGTGATGTCATTTCTATTGTCACTATTTTTCCAATAACTAACGGTGTTAAACAAGGTTGAGTCCTGTCTCCGACGCTCTTCAGCATGGTGTTCTCTGCCATGTTAAATGATGCCTTCATGAATAACAGTGCAGAAATTTACTTCCGCTATCGAGCTGACGGAGGGATATTCAATCTTAGTAGATTGAAGGCCACCACCAAAACTAAGACGGACATTGTTCGCTATCGATTGTTCACTAAACGCTAGCAGTTTAAAATACATACAGGACAGCATGGACTTCTTTTCTTACTCTTTCAGGACTTGATTATGTTTAGGTTTGGACGAAATTATTTTTATAAAATTTCCTTACATGTGTTTTTTTATTGTATTACTTGACATGCTAATATTGATAAATAGTGTATGTGTAATATATCATTGGAAAGGGGAATGGATACAGAATATGAATATATAAGTACATTGATGGTATGTGATTACTTCACAAGGTTACAGTTAGCCTTGTGAAGTCATCAAATATCAAATCAAAGCCAGTATACTGGCGATTGGTCATGTAGACCCATAGTATAAAGCCAGTATACTGGCGATTTGTCTGGAAAGAGTTAACCGGTGATGCGCTCTGTCTCACAATCAGCACCGCGAAGACATTTGCAATGTATTAATCAGCGTCTGGTGTCCCATGCACATAACCAGTAATCACAGTAAAGGAACAAAAACTCAATACTGCTAATAAGTTTGTATATCAATATTTCTATCGCAAACTGCGATAATTTACGAGCATGTTGCCCTGCGTATTGCTCGCGCCAGTGCGGCATTCTGCAGCCTTCGTGCCAACGTCTGGATCAGGTGCGATGTCAGTTTGACAACTAAGTTGGATGTGTACCGGGCAATGGTTCTACCAACACTGCTTTATGCTGCGTCATCCTGGACTTTCTATGCGAGACACGCTCGACAGCTTAACTCTTTCCTAAGAAACCTCATGGGAGTACGTTGGCGGGATCGAGTATCAGAAACGGAAATCCGTCAAATGTCCCGTATGCAAAGCATCCATGCCCTACTAACTACGTCCCAACTTTGCTGGACTGGCCACATCGTCCGTATGCCAGACAAGCGCCTTCCAAAGAGTTTATTCTATAGGGAGCTGGGCGATAGCAAACGTTAAAGTGGAGGGCAGAATTAATAAATCATATAGAGAAAGCTAGTTTTTGAAAAAAATATAATATGATGTTCAGAAGCCTACCTTCCTGTACGTTAATTCTTTTTAAACACCTTCTGGTTTGTTTTCCTTGCTGTCCATGGTATTCTCAGAAGTTATACAGATGAAAAGAGTGTCGCGACTGGGCTGCCAACATAACAGGGGGAATGATCCAAGAACTCATACTGCGCCACTCGATACAATAATTTACACAGACGGCTCAGTAACGCAAGAAACAAACATGTGTGGTTGGGGTTTCGTGGCCTACCAAAATAGCAATAAATTAGCTGAGAAGTCAGCTGCCTACCCCACTAAAACATCGAGTATGAGAATGGAAATAGAAGTGGTGATAGCAGCTCTCACTTGGCTGGCCACGCAACCACCAACTTACTCAGTGATTCTATCGGACTCTCAAAGTATGCAGCGCAAGATTGAAAAGGGTATGATCAGAAATGAATGAGTCACTCTTAATGCGCAGTGCATTACATGGATCTACTGTGCAGGTCATGCTGGGATCAGTGGAAACGAAAGAGCCGATGTGTTGGCTGGTAAAGATTTGGTGAACGGTACCGAAATAAGAAGAGACAGGATTAAATTGATTAGAGGTCATGAATACCTTCGAGAAGTCGAACGAGACAATGTACATATTCAGAGAATGGTAGAAATGGGAGTGACTAGAGGCGATGAGAGAAAGTGCTCCCACTCCAGTAATATCAGAAGAACATGTAATTAGCAACTGACTGGGACACTGAACTTATACACTTTTAGATGGCTGACGGAACGGCAAGCAGAGCATATATGGGAATGCCCCCTAGAGTTGTGACGCTTGTTCCTAATCAAGAATCTCATCATCATCATCAAGTGCTGTCTCCGCAATGAAGGTTGGCTGCAACGTATCTCCAACATTCCGTCTCTTGTCTTGGTGGTGCACTCTGCTAGACTGTAACCTGTACATCGTGTGATGTTACTTTCCCACTTGTATTTCTGTCTACCTCGTGCTCGCTTCCCTGACTTTTCCCTCAAGTAAGGTCTTCAATAAGGTGTCGTGTCTTTTAATGTGTCCAAAGTATTTTATTTGCCTGATCTTTATTTCTCTTAGTAATTCTTTCTTCATATTAAGTGTTTTTGGTATCTCTTTATTTGTTTTCTTCTGTTTCCATGATGTTCTCCCTATTCTTCTATGTACCCACATCTCAAAGGCATCAATTCTGTCTTCTAATTGTTTATTTAGTGTCCATGTTTCTGAGCCATACATTAATATAGAATAGATATAGCCTTTTATAATTCTCATTTTTAACTTGTTTTTAATTTGTTCTCAAGAATCTCAGAACTCCTCTATAGCACTTTAATTCAAATGATGTTATTCTCTTGTTAGTTGTTCCTCTAGGGCCAAAGATAGCACAAAGGGCGGATGTCATAGACTTCCACGTCTTGCGTTAATTAAATTTTGTTTTAGGTCTTCATTACTTCTGATACCGATTGTGAAGCACTCTATTGCAATAGTTCTACGTAAGGTTTCTCTTAGTCTTCCTCGTTTTCTCTTGCCCTTTGGTGACCATATCAGAGCTTGACAGGGGAGTCTTTTGGTATCCATTCGCAGCTCGTGTCCGATGTAATTCTAGCGGCACCTTCTAATATAGGTGGATACATACTCTTGTTTTGCTTCTTGCCTGACAACTGTTTTATTTAAATTCTGACCAATGGATGTTCAGTAGTCGTCTAAGACATTTGTTTTCAGTCTTTGTTCTAGGTTTGATGTTGCTTTCCAACTTTCACATCCATATGTTAATGTTGGAATTATGCAGGAGTTGAAGATTTTGAGTTACTTCTTAGTGTTTTTGAATGCCAGATTTTTGATAGTTTATTGAATGAATATGCAGCCAGTGCAATACGGTTTAATATTTTCGTTGATGAATCTCCTGTTGTAGATATCCACAACACGATTTAAGGTATGTGACGTTAACTTTGTCAAGAGTGTCGTCGTTTAGTTTGATATCCGTTGATTTGTTGGTACGGTCAAATATTGTTGATTTAGTCATACAATTTATGAAAGATGTTTTAATGACTATTTATATGCTACATTTATTTATATTAATTCATAGAAAACATTGTACAAAGTGTATGGCAGTCATGTATGCTAGATGGACAAGTATTGTGGCACTGTAGAAGTTCACCAACCGAGCTTATTGACAACAGAGGAGACAGAGAGTCGTGGAGAAACATGATCGCCTACGCCATTCAGCATGGCACTTGATTGATGCCAGTCATAGGTGCATACGATTTACCAAATGTTTTCATTCTCTGACTGTATCACTAGCAACATACAGGCATATATCTCATAACAACAACATATAACTGGCTCTAGCAAACATACAGACAGATCATACATGTATTTAGTACTTAGAATCAAGTTACAACAACATATAACTGGCTCTAGCAAACATACAGACAGATCATACATGTATTTAGTACTTAGAATAAAGTTACAACAAATTTCATAACAATGATACAATATCTTTATTGAGAGCAGGTCCATTTATTGGAAACACTGAAAACATGCAGCCAGTCTATAATATACAAGACGTGTACACATCTCTAACACAGAAGATGTATACAAGTCTATAACACACAAGATGTGTACAAGTCTCTAACACACAAGATGTGTACACATCTCTAACACACAAGATGTGTACACATCTCTAACACACAAGATGCGTACACATCTATAACACACAAGATGTGTACACATCTATAACACAAGATGTGTACACATCTATAACACACAAGATGTGTACACATCTATAACACACAAGATGTGTACACATCTATAACACAGAAGATGTGTACACATCTATAACACACAAGATGTGTACACATCTATAACACACAAGATGTGTACACATCTATAACACACAAGATGTGTACATGTCTCTAACACACATGTTGTATACACATCTCCAACACACATACTGTGTACACATCTCCAACACACAAGTTATGTACATGTCTCAAATATAGAAGATGCGTACAAATCTCTAACACACAAAATGTGTACACGTCTCTAACACACAAAATGTGTACACGTCTCTAACAAGATGAGTACCAGGTTACATGGAACCCCTTCCGTCAAAACCAGTTCACACCTTCTAATATCAGTCTCCTCCATGTGTAGCTAATCATGGTGTCTCCACAAACCATGACTAGTCCAGCTTACTTTCTCTTGTATCAATAACCTGCAGGATACCAGAAACACAACTCATGCAGGGACCCAGGTAACTGTCATACAGGTGATGTCTTTCAGCTGCTGAATGTGTTCACCTGTTGATCAGATGTACACACATCATCATCATGATGGAATTAGGGTATATTGCTGACAGATGTAACACAAATGTGCTTATAGACCACTTAGACAATACTCTTATCATGTCAACCTCAATGATACATTCTGTAAAAAAAAGTAAAGTAACCCATAGCATTTATTAATGCTGTAGGGGTGCGAGATGTTAGCGATCTCACATTTCAGAGGCTCTGCAAATGAGGGCGGTAGCCATCTCCTGTCCCTCGCAGTCTTTACTTCCCGGATTAATCCGGTACCCATTTAAGGCTGGGTCGACCCGGAAGCCGCTGTGATCTGAAAAACATTTCCACCTCAACTGGGGAATGAACCCAGGACCACTCATATGTGAAGCCAGTGCGCTAACCACTGCGCGAATGCGGCTCCCATACATTCAGTATTTACGTCTCAATAATACTCTTATCATGTCAGCCTCAATGATCATTATGTATCATGGTCTTCCTTATGGATTCTATGAACACTCAGAGATTCTGGGTGCTGCTGCAGTTAGAGACATGTTTCAACAATCTGATATATCACTTAAACGAACTACTATTTGCAGACGACCAAGCACTAATAGCATCATCAGAAGAGAAACTACAAAGACAAATAGACAGATTACATGAAGATATAGAAAAGACCGAAGTAATGAAGATAGGAAGAACAGAAAGAAACACCAATATATATATATAGTAAACAATAGCCTTGAACAAGTGACAGAATTCACATACCTAGGAAGTAATATAACAACAGACGGCAAGAGGAGTAAAGAAATACACAATAGATGTAGTAAAGCATACCAAGCCCTAGGGTAAATGACACCAATCTTCAGAAACTACGTAGATTTAAACACCAAAATAACACTATTCAAAATTATTATTAATTATGCACATGCTGTGCTACCAATGCCAAACATGGACAACAACAGCACAAGACAAATGTAAACTTGAGACCGCTGAAATGGCATGCTTACGATATATCATAGGAATATCGCTAAGACACGGTGAGGACATTAGACAAGAAACAGGCACCACCCCAATCGTGAAATATATTAAGAGACAACATATCAAATGGCTTGCACACATCAGCAGACTACCATCAGACAGCAGCAAGCTATTGCTACACAGATACAGTGAAGGCAGACCTAGAGGTCGACCACGAAAACAAAGGACCACCGAAATAAAAGGGCAACAAATTTCACAATATACTCGGCACACAAGAGGGCTGTCTCCAGAAAACTCTTCTACCCCTGATGCGGAAAGGCAACAAAGAGTTTAGTGAATAGATAGATCACTGCACCATCATCATATTGGGCACCCTCTTCCCAATAACTCTGTCTTCAGCTATTAATCCTTCCATGACACAATGATACACATATTATATCAACCTCAATTACACACTTATTATTTCAGCCTCAATGATACACTTGTTATGCCGCCCTCAATGACAGGGAGGACAAGAGCCTTATATAGGATTACGAGCTGTGATTGTTTAGTATCAGCCGCTGCCATCACTCTCAGAGCTGAAAGTCCTTTGAACATGATCAGAGTGTTCCCGGAAACACAGACATGGGTTTAAATATCCAACAACTGCATCTGAGAGCCACCTTCCTCTAGAGCAACACCACTGATAACGAAAGGGTTAACATTAAAGAGCAAGAGCATGCTGATGAGGTAGTTGAATGGCACTCTGCTGTACGCGTCCTCCAAATAAATCGCGATAGCACACATTTCCAGACATGCATGGAAGCCCTCGAATACGCTGTAGGCAAAAACAGTGGCGCTGCGTCATGTTTCTTTATGACTTCTGTAGCCTCCAAGAGTGCCCAGAAAAATGATGTTCTCTTCCAGGTCTTGAGCAAGGTGGCGTGCAAACAATCTTCTCAATAAGTTTGCCTGTGGTGTTCTGCTTCGTTATCCATTGATCTGGGCATGTTTTTATTGGGCTTCTTTAGTGACAATAGGTAGCTGTGCAGCCATTCTTTCTTGATAGTACCGTTCTTGATGCTTTCATTAAACTCACGAATCAGGCCGTTTATGTTTACTAAGTGACTCAATGAGTATGATTCAGAAAGTCAAAACATGTGTACAAGATCGATGGAGTCATTAGAGAAAGATAAAATGTGGACCTCACTGTGAACACTTGCAAGTGTGGAGGGAAACGAACGGGCAGACCAATTAGCTAGTCTCGCTACCATAACAGATGGTCATCCTATGTACCAAGCAGACATACTCATTGCGAGTCCACACAATCAGAGAATTCTGAGATAAATGAGCATGAGTCAATATCGAGAATGCGCAAATTTGGGGTGAAGATGGGTGTGTCCCATAGCAAACACCTGATAGATTTCATAAGTAAAAAATAAAACAAAGTAAAGTAACCCATAGCATTTATTAATGTTAGAGATGTTAGCGATCTCACATTTCAGAGGCTCTGCAAATGAGGACGGTAGCCATCTCCTCTCCCTCGCAGTCTTTACTACCCGGATTAATTCGGTATCTATTTAAAGCTGGGTCGACCTGGGAGCTGTTACGATCTGAACAACATTTCTGCCTCAGTTGGGGAATGAACCCAGGACCACTCATATGAGAAGCCAGTGCGCTAACCAGATTTCATAAAGAGTAGTGAATCAACATAAAACTGTAACCATCAGCCGTTATACCCTGAGAGATTTACTGAAGCGGAGATTTGAGCACCTATAGACATGTCAGGTGTGCACAGAGGATAATCAGCATATCTAATACCTATTTCAGCCTCAATTATACATTTATTATATCAGCCTCAACGATACACAATTGTTAGTTATAAGAGTAAAGGCTTGTTTTGCAGTCATAAGAGACATGTGCTATAACTGTGTCAGGGATCAGACATGTGCTAACAGCTGTGTAAGGAGATGATAGACATGTGCTAACAGCTGTGTAAGGAGATGATAGACATGTGCTAACAGCTGTGTAAGGAGATGATAGACATGTGCTAACAGCTGTGTAAGGAGATGATAGACATGTGCTAACAGCTGTGTAAGGAGATGATAGACATGTGCTAACAGCTGTAAATTGAGATACAAATACCCACAAATTTGAAAACTAATCTGACCAGACATAGATATAATGAAATGAACGGACTACAAATCATTCATCTCTCATACAGACAATATCAACTAGCTTCTGTGACTTACTAGTAGCTTATATGTGTTGTCATGTCCTGCTAGATGCCATACATCTTGTATGTGTTATCTCGACACACTCTCAAAACTTCATCCACATCAATGTTCTTCAGCTCTGCCACTCTCTCAGCCGTGCATAAGGCAAGTCCAGGGTGGGAGTGCTCTAACAATGTCTGCAACATGATAATAGTGGTGGTACTAACTCATGTCATTCACACAAAACTGGTACATTGTACATCCTTAACTGATAACATTTGTACCTGTATGTGCCATTAACTGATAACATTTGTATCTATATGTGCCATTAACTGATAACATTTGTACCTGCATGTGCCATTAACTGATAACATTTGTACCTGTATGTGCCATTAACTGATAACATGTGTATTTATATGTGTCATTAACCTGCATACAACAAATACAAATTATGTATATAACTTTTCCCGCAAGAATCTTTCATGACATTTACATAATTTTATATAATATAACTGACTCACATGTTTGATCTCCTAGGCTTATCCAATGTATAACATTATTATCCAATGTGTAACATTATATCCAATGTGTAACATTATTTCATAAACAAACTAATGTGTTCATAATATTAATTATCTGTTAAAATTAATGAAAACACCTTCTAGATACAATCTTGATTAGATCTACACTTTTCTCATCCACAGACAACGTGGTGTACTTTCAAAGCACAAATCTACTGTACTCTAATCTTTTCAATGTTTTTTCATAAAGAAACTAATGTGCACTCATAATAATCTTCTTTGTAAATAAACATAATTCCCAACAATTCCTCATGATTACAAAAACAATCCATAAGAATTTCACTGAAAAATGGCTTCCATTACAACTATTGCGTTGATTGTAACACTTTGACTACAAATCTAAAATTTACTCAGATCTGTTTCTGCTCTGCACATGACCATGTGGAGAAAAATGAAGCTACATTTGCCAAGTGTGTTGTTGGCACTCTGTTGTTCCAGACAGAAAAATGAAGCTACATTTGCCAAGTGTGTTGTTGGCACTCTGTTGTTCCAGACAGAAAAAGCCAAATATAAACTTCTTCTTTCTGTCCTCATGTACCTTTCGGTGTTTGAGGGGAGAGTGAGTGTACGGTCTTTCTGTCCTCATGTACCTTTCGGTGTTGAGGGGAGAGTGAGTGTACGGTCTTTCTGTCCTCATGTACCTTTCGGTGTTGAGGGGAGAGTGAGTGTACGGTCTTTCTGTCCTCATGTACCTTTCGGTGTTGAGGGGTGAGTGAGTGTACGGTCTTTCTGTCCTCATGTACCTTTCGGTGTTGAGGGGAGAGTGAGTGTACGGTCTTTCTGTCCTCATGTACCTTTCGGTGTTGAGGGGAGAGTGAGTGTACGGCCTTTCTGTCCTCATGTACCTTTCGGTGTTGAGGGGAGAGCGAGTGTACAGTCTTTCTGTCCTCATGTACCTTTCGGTGTTGAGGGGAGAGTGAGTGTACGGTCTTTCTGTCCTCATGTACCTTTCGGTGTTATGGGGGGAGTGAGTGTACGGTCTTTCTGTCCTCATGTACCTTTCGGTGTTGAGGGGAGAGTGAGTGTACGGTCTTTCTGTCCTCATGTACCTTTCGGTGTTGAGGGAAGAGTGAGTGTACGGTCTTTCTGTCCTCATGTACCTTTCGGTGTTATGGGGGGAGTGAGTGTACGGTCTTTCTGTCCTCATGTACCTTTCGGTGTTGAGGGGAGAGTGAGTGTACGGTCTTTTGCCCTTCTATTTGCCTCCTCTGCTGTTATATTTCAGAGTGTCTCTAATACATTATCTATCCACCTTTTACGAGGGCGTCCAATAGATCTCCTGTTTTCGTATCATTTGTTAAGTGTTTTTTGGATAATACTTTGCTCTTTCTGTCCGGTTATGTGGCCGTACCATTTAACTTGTTGTTTCTGTATGTATTCTATTGTTGGCTTGATCCCTAATTGTGTCCTTAGTGCTTCATTCCTGATTTTGTCTCTCAAGCTAACTCCAATCATACGTCTCACACATTTCATTTCAGTGTTGTTAATCTTATGTATTGTTCTAGAATCTAATGGCCAAGTTTGACACTGATAACACAATGTTGGTAAGAAAATGGTGTTGAAAAGCGCTTTCTTTGTTTCTAGTGTAATATCTTTGTTTCTTAGTAAAGGTGTTAATTGACCAATGATCTGACAGGCCTTATTACATCTTGCGTTTATTTCTGCTTTTTGTTTGTTGTCATATCTCAATGTGCTGCCCAGATATTTGAATTCATCTACTTGTTTTAGTTGTTTATTATTTATCTGTATGTTGATGTTCTCCTTTTCTCTTGCAATATTCATTACTTCTGTTTTGTCTATGTTGATTTTCATTCCAAATTGCTTGCCTCCTGTGTCTATTATGCTTAGGTGGTCTTGCGGGTTTTTAATGCTGTTGTGGAATAAAACCTGGTCATCTGCAAAAAGCAGTTCATTTGCTTCATTAGAATTTGCTGTTTTGTTTATATGGTCCATGTATGTAATAAAAAGTAGTGGGGATAATACACATCCCTGCTTTACTCCTGTGCTAATCACAAAGTCACAAATATATACTATTTATCAGTTACAAAATTGCTTAGTGATGGGCGCAATTCTGCAACCATGGCATTGAGCAGAATACCACCGGAAGTGTGTTTACTTACACTGGTAGTGTGGTACAATAACATCTGTACCTGTATGTGTCATTAACTGATAACATTTGTACCTGCATATATGTTAGAAACAATAACAGAAAGAACAGCCGAGACACAATAACCAGAACTCACATCTCTCATGCTGTGTGGTATAAAATATGGAGCATCAGTTTCAAGTAGAAGCCTCTCTAGTGGAATGTGTGATGCTGTATTCACAGCCTCCGTGGCAGACTTGAAGGTTATGACTGGTGTCAGGCCCAGATACAAGTTGGGAAAGGCTCTCATCCAGCGCATGGCTACAGTCATGTCTCGTGTGAAGCAATGAGCATGAATTTTGTAGTCAGAAGGGACAATCTGTATCAGATGAAGGCTTTTAGTTAGTCATCAGATCATTAATCATCATGGTACACTCCGCACAAAGATGAAGGGTAAATCTACAGATCATCTACTGACAACTGTAATATCATCTATTGACAAATGTAATATCATCTACCGACAAATATAATATCTACTGAATTCTGAGAAATAATTTAATGCAATGACAAATCTGTCTAATATTGATTTCAATTATCATATCTCCAGATTTCTCACAGACAGTTCAAACAAGAACAATTTAAAATGTGATTAATAAACTATTGAAAACTAAAGACAAAGATTTGTCCAACTCTAATGGCAACTACCAAGAAACCATCAATTACTTGCACTAGAATTTCCAGGCAGTCATCGTCAGCATCCCGGCAGTGAATAACAAGTGGCAGCTTGAGTTCTACAGCAAGATACAGTTGCTGCTTAAAGACTTGTTTCTGTTTCTCTGAATGTTGACTAAACCTGACAAACATAATCACACATTAGTTAGTCAGTTTTACAATCTGACACATCAGTTATCTCTAGCTCACATTTAAAGTGACCAGACCTGGAAGTTCCAGGAAAGTCATCAAGAGGCAACCAAGGAAAGTCAAGATGATTGGAAGACAACCTGTCACCTATGAAAAAATCTTCAATTCTTTTTCTTCTGCAATCAGTTTTCATTGTTCAGCAGTCTAGTCTATACAGTGTGTGGAAAGAGGGCGCTGTGCTTCCATTCAGTTATCAGCAGGAGGTCCTCGTAGTGGTTGCCCAGAAGATTCACTTCCAGTTGTTTCTTGGGGTTAGGATATTTAATACTCAGATCGCCAAAAAAGTAGACATGTCTGCAGGATGTTCGGTGTCTGGGAGCCATTTTGAATTGGACATTGGTCAGTTTGGAAAACTTTTGTATTTTTTAAAAGATGTGCTATTAGGCTACAGCACCCAGTGGGAAGACTGAAGATGGGTTAAAAGTGACACAAAAGCCTTGCTGAACTCGGGTGTATCAGGTTGAATGGTACAGATACTGCAATCAAGCTGTAAACCCAGATACAACACTCTGAATTACATTCTGGAGTTTGAGAATAAATGCAGAAGTGGAGGCATACTTAATTATAATATTTTCACTCCTTCCAGCTGTATGTTTATCTATACTAAATAATCAGTCTATATATACATGTATGTGTGTGTTTATACTATATAATCAGTCTATATATACATGTATGTGTGTGTTTATACTATATAATCAGTCTATATATACATGTATGTGTGTGGGGGAGAGACACACATGTGCCGATGGCTACTTCCAGCTGTGTGTGTTTATACTATATAATCAGCCTATATATATGTGGGGGAGAGACACACATGTGCCGATGGCTACTTCCAGCTGTGTGTGTATTTATACTATATAATCAGCCTATATATACGTTTATATGTGTGGGGGAGAGACACACATGTGCCGATGGCTACTTCCAGACAGATAGGACATATTCTGGATAAACAATGCGGTACTCACGTTCCAGAGTAATCTAGACCAATCTCTCCCAGAGCAACAACTTTGGGATGTTGCAATATTTGTCTCAGTCCTAGCATATGGGTATCTTCAAACTGTGTAGCATTCTTAGGATGACATCCGATAGCCAGCCATACCCCTTCCTCAGCAGCCACAGATGTCAATATTTGGTCATTGGGATCTTTGAGACAGCGAAAACAAAATGGCATGAGAAATTAAAACATTTGAAAAGACAAAGGGCAGACATCATCATCATCAAGTGCCGTCTCCGCAACAAAGGTTGGCTGCAACAGATCTCCAACATCCTGTCTCTTGTCTTGGTGGTTCACTCTGCTAGACTGTAACCTGTCTATCATGTGATGTTACTCTCCCACTTGTATCTCTGCCTACCTTTTGCTCGCTTCCCTTTGACTTTACCCTCAAGTAAGGTCTTCAATAGGGTGTCATGTCTTTTAATGTGTCCAAAGTATTTTATTTGCCTGATCTTTATTTCTCTTAGTAGTTCTTTCTTCATATTAAGTGTCTTTAGCAACTCTTTATTTGTTTTCTTCTCTTTCCATGATGTTCTCCCTATTCTCCTATATACCCACATTTCAAAGGCATCTATTCTGTATTCTAATTGATTGTTTAATGTCCATGTTTCTGATCCATACATTAATATAGAATAGATGTAGCATTTTATAATTCTCATTTTTAACTTGTTTAGATGTTACTATTTTCCTCATGGGCAGATGCACAGTTCAAATTTGTTATCTCCTTCAGCGTTCATCCACACATTCCAGCTGGATCTCTCTTGTAGCAGGACAATGGTCCTACTAGATTTCCAGTAGGATGTAGTCCAGAGAATAGAAATGCAGTGTTGTCGTTTTATTTGTGTCAATGGCCCAACATACCGTATCTGTTTTCATCTGGAAATTTGTTATCTTGAACCACAAAAGTTCTTATATATTGTTTGCCCATCCAAGTCAACAATGACCATTCAGCTCAACTGGAATGATGATGTTTTATGTGCCTGGTTGTGACTAATAAGTCATGAGCATGCCCGAAATATATATATATACACTAGAAGCAATACCCAGCGTTGCCTGGGTGAGAATAAGAAAAGAAAATCAATGGTTGGTTGGTTGCTGATCCAGCGGTCCATGGGCTCATGCCCTTTGACCCAATGCCATTGTGTGATATATGCATGTGTTTGTGAGTTGTTGTTTTGTTCCATATAATGTGTTCCATTTATCTGGCCCTGGAGGGAGAAGCATTTTCCTGATGTCATCCAGCGCTGGACATTCAAAAAGGTGGTGGTCAACAGTTTCATATGGATGAGTGCACAGCCGGCACCCTGGAGTGTGTTGTGGTTGTATTCTGTTCAGGTGATTGTTAAGCTGTACATGTTGTGTGCGCAGTCGGAATATGATACTCTGGTCTTTTCTTTCCAGGAGGTTGATATTGTCTTTAGGATTTGGGCTGGTCATATATTTATAGATTTCCCTCCCAGTGTTTCCCATGGCCCATCTGTTCATCCAATTTTCTTTGTTCACAGATTTCAGGATAATTTTAAAAGAAAATCAATAGAGTATAGATAAAATGCAACACATTGTTCAATAACATGAAAACATCGACTAAAGTACTGACATTAAATAGCAATGTTTTCTGTAGACATTGTTCAACAACATGAAATCAAATATTTTTAGAGTAACCAACAAAAATCAACACACACAAAAATGTAAAAGATTAGACGTGAATTATTCTCAAAATACCCCAACGACTTTCATATGCATTTACAGTTTGAAGAAAAATGTATATGAAATATATTGAATATATATATATATATATATATATATATATCGACGTTATAATTTTGATGCAACTGTTATTGTGAGCTGGGTGAAAGCAGGGTATGTCAGCTGGTGGTGAAAATGGATCGATTGTAAGTCTATTTGATGTAAACATTTATTTAATAGGGCAAACGCAAGGAGAAAGAATAATGAATCTACTACAACAGCGCAAACATCGATGGATACGTCACGCTTGTGTTGCCTGGGCCCAAGATGGGAGCAATGAATAGCAGCACTGTTTACCTTCTATGCAAGTCGTAAGAGGCGACTAAGGTTATTCACTTCATCAAGTTCAGCCATGAGACGCTGAGTATTTCCGAAGCAACAGTGAGTACAACATGAGATGCTGAGTACAACATGAGACGCTGAGTACAACATGAGACATTTCTATACTGTGAACATGACAATAATAAATGAAGTTGAGCATTAACTAAACTGTGACTTTACCATCATCATCATGTAGCACAATTTTGAATAAATGCGCAATTCCTGAGCTAAATATTGTACCTACCCTTTTGATATGAATGGATATATGTTTGGATTTGGGGGGGGGGGGGGGGGGGGAAACCAAAAATGTTGAGAAACAGTGGCCTAGACCTATATTATTATAATTATTAGTTTAATCTTTAATTGTATCATTGGTCATCTTCTTCCGGACAACAATTTGATATTTTGCTAGGGCCAGTGCCGCCCATTTGAACTATGTTATTTGGTTATTATTGCTAAAACAAAGAGAAATATAAGCACAATTAAGGCAGTACTTACTGTCAGCACTGAAAGTGTTTGGGTGGCAAAACACAGCCACACAGCCTTCATAATTGTGAGGAAATGTGTCGGAATGATCCTCTCTGAACATGGAGAAACTTGTGCCCCTGTTTATACCCAGTCTAGCATACAGAAGATCTATGTGGCAGTGGCTGTCAATAAATGTGTTCTTGTAGCTTCTACTTCGTTCAACAAACAACTTAGCCAACTTTACAGCTCTGGACCTCTTGAAGTGTGTAGCTTTAACAACCTGTGACGATGAATCTACATATCTTTCATCACACTCAACACCATCTGACTGGTATCTGTTCACAGGACGACTGGTTGGTTCTGCCGAACGACGTCGCATATATGGAGCTAGGTAGAGAAAAATGTCAAACAATTTTTATATGAGAATCTGTAACACAAGTTCTGGATTATTCTCTATTTGTGAAACAGTGGCACAGAACAATGTATGTAACTAAATATTGGAAAATGATACATCTATCTATCCACCCATATATACGCTGTATCCCTTGCAGTGTCAGGGGTAGAAGAGTTCTCTGGAGATAGCCTTCTTGTGTCCTGTTCGTAAGCTTGTTCCTGTGGTTTCTTTTATTTCTATGATCCATCTTTTAGATGTTCTGCCTCTGGCTTATAGCCGTTATGTCTATGTGTCATGGTCATTTGTGGCATGCTATCTGTCGGTAGTCTGGAAGCGTGTGAAAACCACTTGATCTGTTGTCTCTTGTTGTGTACCACTACTGGTATTGTTATCTGTCTGATGTTATCAGATTGTTCTAGAAGAAAGTGCAAAACATGAGAAGTAAAAAAGACATGAACCAAGATAAATAATCAACAATGAACACGACAACATATTAAATAAGCCCCAAAAAATTATGGAAAGATGGAAAAATTACTTCAATCAACTGTTAAACTTAAAGGAAGGAGAAGTGATTACAACAATAAATACAATAGAAGAAGACCTAGAATCATACATCCTCAAATCCGAAATTGAAGACACAGTTAAACCTGCACCAGATAACAAAGCATCAGGAATAGACTGTATACCTATAGAACTAATAAAAATGCTAACAGTGACAGGTATAAAGTGGCTACACAGACTGTTCAATGTGATATGGAAGGCACAAAAACACCACAGTAGTGGAATACAGCTGTGATTCTTTTCATTTGGAAGAAAAAAGGCAGTAAGAGGAACTACACTATAGAGATATATCACTCTTAGGCGACACAGGAAAAATCTTTAACAAGATACCAGAGAGAAGGATGCGCGCATATATAGAACCATGGCTCAACAATACACAATTGGGCTTTCTGAAAAATAAAAGCTGTACAGATGCAATCTTCGCCCACAAACAACTTTCAGAAAGAGCTTTCATAACATAACAGCAAGAACTTTCATAACATAACAGCAAGAACTTTCATAACATAACAGCAAGAACTTTCATAACATAACCAAGACTTATAACTGGCTTTCGTGGACCAAGAGAAAGCTTTTGACAGAGTGGATAGAGCACAACTATAGATAACACTAACAGACATATGGAGTTCCCCAACATCTGATAAGCCTATGTCAGAGCATATACACCAATAGTCAATGTGCAGTAAGAACGAGCACAGGTACATCTGATAATTTTCAAATTCACTCAGGAGTGTGTACTATCCCCCTATTGTTTGCAATATACATAGATCACATCTTCACAGTAGCAAAGACAATGGATGAAAAAAATCTGAATAATAACTTAAACGAATTGCTATTTACAGATGACCAAACACTAGTGGCATCATCAGAAGAGCAACTACAAAGACAAATTGATAAATTACATCAAACATGCCATACCTTTAAATGAAGATAAATATAGAAAAGACTGAAGTAATAAAGATAAAAAGAACAGAAAGAAACACCAATATATATAAATTGGAAACAACAGACTTAAACAAGTGACAGAATTCACATACCTAGGAAGTAATATAACAACAGACTTAAACAAGTGACAGAATTCACATACCTAGGAAGTAATATAACAACAGATGGCAAGAGCAGTAAAGAAATATACAATAAGTATAGTAAAGCATACCAAGCCCTAGGCCAAATGACACCAATCTTCAGAAACATATATGTAGATTTAAACACCAAAATACTATTCAAAATGATTATTATGCCAATGCTGTGCTACCAAAGCCAAACATGGACAGCGACATGCTTACGCAGAATCCTAGGAATGTTGCTAAGAGACAGAGTGAGGAATGAGGACATTAAACAAAAAACAGCATCACCCCAATCTTAGAATATATCAAGAGACAACAGATCAAATGGTATGCACACATCAGCAGACTACCATACTACAGCAAGCTATGCTACACATCAGCAGACTACCATCAGACAGCATACTACAGCAAGCTATGCTACACATCAGACAGCATACTACAGCAAGCAATGCTACACATCAGACAGCATACTACAGCAAGCAATGCTACACATCAGACAGCATACTACAGCAAGCTATGCTACACATCAGACAGCATACTACAGCAAGCTATGCTACACAGACAGCATACTACAGCAAGCTATGCTACACATCAGACAGCATACTACAGCAAGCTATGCTACACATCAGACAGCATACTACAGCAAGCTATGCTACACATCATCAGACAGCATACTACAGCAAGCTATGCTACACATCAGCAGACTACCATCAGACAGCATACTACAGCAAGCTATGCTACACATCAGACAGCATACTATGCTACACATCAGACAGCATACTACAGCAAGCTATGCTACACATCAGACAGCATACTACAGCAAGCTATGCTACACATCAGACAGCATACTACAGCAAGCTATGCTACACATCAGACAGCATACTACAGCAAGCTATGATACACATCAGCAGACAGCATACTACAGCAAGCTATGCTACACATCAGCAGACTACCATCAGACAGCATACTACAGCAAGCTATGCTACACATCAGCAGACAGCATACTACAGCAAGCTATGCTACACATCATCAGACAGCATACTACAGCAAGCTATGCTACACAGATACAGTCAAGGCAGACCAGGAAAATGATGATCCACAGAAATAAAAGAAGCGAAAACAAAAATAATTCCACAATATACTCAGCACACAAGAGGGCTGTCTCCAGAAAACTTGTATACCCCAGATGCTGAAAAACAACAAAGGGTTTCGCGAATAAATACATAGATAGATGTTATCATGTCTAATTATATATCTGAATGACACTGCAAGTATTCTTCAAATGATACATGATGTGACTAGTAATACATTATCATAGTTGTTGTCACTTCCTGTGAAGACCCTAAAACAAGCAGCTCTATACATGAACAATATTGGACTGCATGTTTAACAATTGATTGCAGAAGACTATAAAACATGGACAACTTACCCTGCTCTGTATGAAGAGTATTTTCTCGTCTGCCAGTCATGTAAAAGGCTGGAGCTGAAAGCCTCCTTCTAGTCTTACTGACATCTTTCAATGGATGTTTTATTCTCCATTTTGGAGCTTCCATTTTGTTACTCTTCTCTAAAGGTTCATGTGTGACTTGGTGTGGAATTGTGCTTGAATTCTGCAATGGGGGCCTGACATGCCCCAATATTAAAGTATCTGTAGTTTGTGTATCATCGGGTGAATCTCCTGTAGTTCGTGTATCATGGGGTGAATCTCCTGTAGTTCGTGTATCATGGGATGAATCTTCAGTGAAGGAAGAACCATGAGGTATTCTAGAACCAAAAACTGTTGGATGCAGGCTAACAAATTGATCTTGGAATGTATTTGCTAGTGGTGAAGGTGTCCTCAAACTTCTGGTGTTCTTCAGTCGATCTTTACTGGTAACATCATTAACGCAAGCTTTTTGTACATACTTACTCCTGGTATTAGTGAGACTTTTCTCAGATGAAGCTGTTGGGTTATTAACACTCATGTTGTCATCCCAGGTATGTATAGAATCACTGAAACTAGTAGCAGCATTATGTTTCTCGCCGCTGAAACAACTGACGTTACTGCCAGTATTCTGTGCTTGTGATGAACTGAATGTCTCAGCATATTTTCTTGAAGACTCACATCCTGCACCTTGATATCTGCAAGTTGATCAAACAAGCTATTAATTGTCAACAAATGTGAGCCATCAGTGTATGAGAAACAAGACTAGTCTGCAACTACACAACAAGCGCAGGAGCCAGTCAAAAATGTATACCAAATATTTTCAGGTGTATCAAGAAACAGCAGTGATGATTTACAACACATTTCTAAGTGTCAAGTTAACTAACTTGAAGATTTACAACACATTTCTAAGTGTCAAGTTAACTAACTTGATGATTTACAACACATTTCTAAGTGTCAAGTTAACTAACTTGAAGATTTACAACACATTTCTAAGTGTCAAGTTAACTAACTTGAAGATTTACAACACATTTCTAAGTGTCAAGTTAACTAACTTGAAGATTTACAACACATTTCTAAGTGTCAAGTTAACTAACTTGAAGATTTACAACACATTTCTAAGTGTCAAGTTAACTAACTTGAAGATTTACAACACATTTCTAAGTGTCAAGTTAACTAACTTGAAGATTTACAACACATTTCTAAGTGTCAAGTTAACTAACTTGAAGATTTACCTGGTAGTCTTTTATGCAACTAAAGGGAGATAGCCCATGTTGAGATACATTCTTTAGAAGTAATGAGATTATTTCTGTTGAGTTTAAAAGTCTAGCAGTAACGTCACATTAAACATAGAGTTTGAGTAATGATCAACATTTCCCTTCTAAGCTGTGAGGTAGCACACAGTAGTCATTCATTTAAAACCCCATCCAGGCCAGCTCCTTGCCGTGGAGATGGGGCTTAGTCTAGTCACCTGAGGATGGATACTAAGACTGGCAGGGGTCCTCATGAAATTGAGCAAGACCACAGCCTGCCCTAGCAAGTATGTAAAGGTGCTGAAAATGGAGGCAACCAGCCAAGAGGCGCATACAGCAATCAGGATGCCATGCACCAACCCACGCAATGGGAATATGCTTATATATCTGATAAATGCTATGGTGCCTGCCCTATGACGGATGTCCGGGCAGGGACAGTGCAGGACCCTAAGCCTCGAAAGAGGGCTGCTACTGGGGGGGGTTCTCGGTTGCCCCGGGGAATGAAAATAGAGCAACTGGCAAGACCATTAAAAGCGATGCATTGGGGTACTGAAGGTATCAAAAACAAAAGGGTGGAAACTTGCGGGGGTGGGCCATCTTGGCAAGTATTTGTCTTATAAAGTGGGAGATTATAATGTCCAAATGACTGCCCATTAGTGCTGGACACGTTCTCTGTGCAAAGAAATGTGATTGTGTGCTGAGACTTCACTAGTCACTTGCAGAGCTGGGGCTATGATCACATGAGCAGCAGAGGTGAGAACTAGAAAACTGACAGGATGGGCATGGGCTTATCCTGAGCGGTCAACCAATTGACACCCCAGATCATGACATACCTCCTCTATACCAGACTTGGCATTCTACTCGCCAAGTTTGGAGTGAACATCTATCATGTTTTTGGGTGACAGCATCTGCTGGCCAGTCTTTCTGACTGTAGATAGTGCCATGTTAAAAAACTGTGGAGCTCTCTCTGGGTTGAGCTATAGGAGGGTGGACTGGATAGTGTGCAGATGCTGCACCAGTGTGTTGGCCAGAGACCTGGCTACAGACAAGGATATCAATAGGGTAGTCAATGAATTCTGTGGAAGTGTATTGCAGGCTGCTCATAAAACCATCCCTTGAGGAGCCTGCAAACACTACAAACCGTATTGGAGTAGTGAACTGGAAATACTGCAAAATTAGGTGGAAGCTGCTCGACAGCAGTCACAGACAGGACCATGTCAAGAGCGCCACAATAAATATAAACAAGCACTGTCAAATTTCAGAGAGCCAAGCTACTTGCCAGGCTGGAGGAGCAGACTTGTTGGGTCTTGAGAGGGAGACTGTGCAGGTTGGTAAAACAACAGGTAGGAAGACATCATCCATTGGATTAGCCCAAAAAAACAACAGGAGATTTGTGAGAGGTGAGAAAACATTGGACAAGATGGGGGCACCATTAGAGCTCAGAGAGCTGAAGCAAGCAGTCTTTAAACTGAAAGTGGGGGGGGGGTGTAACCTGGTGCTGAAGGGGTGCCCAGTGAAATGATGGGAATTACAGCAGAAATATGGCTGCAGCAGATTGTGGGCAAAGTTCCACATACCTGAAGGGAGGGGGGTACCAGTCATGATGACAATCCCTGGGTTGGGAGCGGACGGCATGCGGTTAACATATGACTATGAATGTTTACATAGGAAATGTTATCAGCTAAATAAATGTTTACATAGGAAATGTTATCAGCTAAATGAATGTTTACATAGGAAATGTTATCAGCTAAATGAATGTTTACATAGGAAATGTTATCAGCTAAATGAATGTTTACATAGGAAATGCTATCAGCTAAATGAATGTTTACATAGGAAATGTTATCAGCTAAATGAATGTTTACATAGGAAATGTTATCAGCTAAATGAATGTTTACATAGGAAATGTTATCAGCTAAATGAATGTTTACATAGGAAATGTTATCAGCTAAATGAATGTTTACATAGGAAATGTTATCAGCTAAATGAATGTTTACATAGGAAATGTCATCAGCTAAATGAATGGTTTTTCCTTTGAGAGTGATATTGAAATTTCAGTTGTCAAAATTCATGATCTTAGATGACAGTATCCTGCTTTCGCTCTCTTATAACCATAACAAATAAATTGTATGATTTCTGCTGGTGAGCGTGAACTACGTTGTACTGTTAGTTGTGTTATTTACACCTTGGTTGGTTCACTCTTTCGCACGAGGTGTTCCACTGTCAGCGAACTTGCCTCATGTAATTAGACATTCCGCGCCTGTGCCCATCAGGTACTGAACCTTTTCTAGAAGGAAGGTGAAGTTTTTAAGAAAGAAGGTGAGTTGGTGGCAAAGTTGTGATTGGGAAACATGAAGGTGAGTTGGTGGCAAAGTTGTGATTGGGAAACAAGAAGGTGAATTTGTGGCAAAGTTGTGATTGGGAAACAAGAAGGTGAGTTTTTGGCAAAGTTGTGATTGGGAAACAAGAAGGTGAGTTTGTGGCAAAGTTGTGATTGGGAAACATGAAGGTGAGTTTGTGGCAAAGTTGTGATTGGGAAACATGAAGGTAAGTTGGTGGCAAAGTTGTGATTGGGAAACATGAAGGTGAGTTTGTGGCAAAGTTGTGATTGGGAAACATGAAGGTGAGTTGGTGGCAAAGTTGTGATTGGGAAACATGAAGGTGATTTGGTGGCAAAGTTGTGATTGGGAAACATGAAGGTGAGTTGGTGGCAAAGTTGTGATTGGGAAACATGAAGGTGAGATGTAGCTAAAATTGTGACATGACATAAAACTTTGCGACAGATTAAGATGTAGTGACACAAATGACACTTGAACAAATCTCTCACAGTCTGTCCGGTTCCATCGCATTGCCATACATCTGCCGACTGTAATTTTCAGCTTGTAGATCTGTGTTATTAAAGTTAGTTTGCATTGGTCCTGGCACATGGGTATTATTTTTGTCTATTCTCTGTTGCATGTGATGATACTGGGCCCAGTTCCAATCTACAGGTATATAACAAAGACCATGCAAAGTCAAATAATGTTACTTCATACATGACATATGGAACTAGTACAGTCAACTAATGTTAGTTCATACATGACATATGGAACTAGTACAGTCAACTAATGTTACTTCATACATGACATATGATAGAACTGTGCTGTCGCAATAGATCACGAAGATGAATATAATAGTGTCCCTGGATTTCTTAATGACACAGTTGCTGCACCTTTCAGTAAGTCCATATGTTGTCAAATGGGTTGGTGTGGTCCTGCTACAGAGAAAGATGGTACTTAAGTGTGGTGATTGGCACCAATAGTCGTATACCTGAGTCTATCTCAGGGTTCTCCTTTGTCTCTGTTGCTGTTTAATGTATAAGCGGTACAAATCACCAGCAGTCAAATCACAGGGTCCAGTAAACCTATGTTGTATGCCGATGATATCTTGGTGACAGGTATGGTAAAAACCGGAAAACGTGCGCCCTTGGAGTACAGAAGGAGGTGGATCAAATAGGAAAGTGGTGTGAGGATACAGGGACTTTGGTGAATCTATCTAAGGCTTGCATAACATGATTTTCTCTCAACAATCACATTTAAATACTCCCATGCCTTGTGTCTCGTTGGGTGGGGACATGCTTGAAAGAACTAGTGCAATGAAGTACCTGGGAGTGTTTTTTGGATAGACATTTGAGCTTCAAGGAACATGTAGACCACATCATCATCACAATGGCAGATAAAGGACTGGCAGCAATGAAGGTTACGGCTGCTGTCCAGTTCGAGCAGAGGTTACTTTTTCTTTTATACCAGAGATTAGTGGTAACAGTGGTGGAGTATGCACTGGCAATTCTGACGTTGGTGGTATGACTGGACAAAATACAGATTGCAGCTATCTGAATTGTTCTGGGATGCACAAGGGACACATCGGTACGGGCTATGCGATACTTGCTTGACTTTCCAATGGCAGAACATAGAGAATACAGTATTGCTGTGCAAGGGAGTAGATCAACATTTCAATCTTGAAATTCTTAAAGTCAAAGGT
Source organism: Meghimatium bilineatum (assembly GCA_034231615.1). Taxonomy (NCBI): domain Eukaryota; kingdom Metazoa; phylum Mollusca; class Gastropoda; order Stylommatophora; family Philomycidae; genus Meghimatium; species Meghimatium bilineatum. Next base: position 1,298,847 of record CM067317.1, on the reverse strand, counting down.
AGTAGAGTGAGGAGAGGAAAATCGTGGAGGGACGGGCAGAGGATATCATACAAAGTGTGTGTAGGTTGTAGGATGTTGCTGCAGGTGTGGATATCATACAAAGTGTGTGTAGGTTGTAGGATGTTGCTGCAGGTGTGGATATCATACAAAGTGTGTGTAGGTTGCAGGATGTTGCTGCAGGTGTGGATATCATACAAAGTGTGTGTAGGTTGCAGGATGTTGTTGCAGGTGTGGATATCATACAAAGTGTGTGTAGGTTGCAGGATGTTGCTGCAGGTGTGGATATCATACAAAGTGTGTGTAGGTTACAGGATGTTGCTGCGGGTGTGGATATCATACAAAGTGTGTGTAGGTTGCAGGATGTTGCTGCAGGTGTGGATATCATACAAAGTGTGTGTAGGTTGCAGGATGTTGCTGCGGGTGTGGATATCATACAAAGTGTGTGTAGGTTACAGGATGTTGCTGCGGGTGTGGATATCATACAAAGTGTGTGTAGGTTGCAGGATGTTGCTGCAGGTGTGGATATCATACAAAGTGTGTGTAGGTTGCAGGATGTTGCTGCAGGTGTGGATATCATACAAAGTGTGTGTAGGTTGCAGGATGTTGCTGCAGGTGTGGATATCATACAAAGTGTGTGTAGGTTGCAGGATGTTGCTGCAGGTGAGGAATGAATACGCCCACCTATGGATTGTAAAACTTCTTTCAAGGTTATAATGATGATGATGTTCCTCCTTTGTAAGCGAAGATGAGCATGGCATGAGAAACAATAAATGTGATGAAAAAAAAATAGAAAATAAATTGGTAACTGTCAAATTTGGTTTTGTGAGTTCATAGATGTCTGATTCGTGCACAGAAAGTTCTATTGCAGTGCATGAAGTAGTGCTGAAGGTTCAGGGTAGAAGAATTTTTGGATTTGTCCTTCCGCTTCTTGCACATTGCCCACAGTGTTCTGGATTTGCCAGGCTGAGCGATCAAGTGTTGTAGTCTCCCAGGAGCTAGGATCGATGCTGCAGTGCCTCAATGTCTCTAGAGAACGACCACATGGCCTGAGCCGCCTATGTGCAGGTTTGTGACTATGGCTGCCAGTGTATCCACACCTGCCACTCATCCATCGCCGCAGGACGTTTTTGTGATGATTAATGAGATGATGATGAAAGCCATGACTTACGCGATGAAAATTGGATAAAAGTGAGGGAGAGTTGTGCACTGTCGTCAACCTCACTCTCTCATGGTTAGACATGTTTGTAGTGCATGGCCTTCATAGCTCAGTGTGCAGGGAAAAGTGTTAGGGAAGAGAGTGAAGTTTTTGCTGTGACTACGAGTAGTATGACTATGGAGATCATGGCAGTGACCATGGCATTAGAATGGGTCAGCTCACAGAGGGCTGTACGGACATGTATCCTGAGTGACTCGATGAGTATGATTATGAAAGTACAAAAGGGTCTCGTTCGTGTACAATGGACTGAGATCTTCTTCTTCTGCGTTCGTTCTCAAACTCCTGCATAGCAGGATGTAGTCCGGAGAACGGAATGAGTTGTCATGGTTTACAGCATTGCTGCGATATCTGCGCCTTCCGGCCTGACACATCCGACTTCAGCAAGGCTTTGGGTCACTGACCCTATATGGGATGGGACAGCCAACTCCATCCCATAACCCCCTTAGTCGCCTTTTACGACATGCGTGGAAGGTAAACAGTGTTGCTATTCTTTGCTCCCCTTTTGGGCCCGGCAACACACGGGCGAATGGACTGAGATATTGAGAGGGTAATGGTTGGAGATGGTGATATTTATTTTCGTGCCTGGACATGATGGCGTTCATGGCAACGAGAGAGCTGATTTGCTGTTGTTACACCCCAGGGAGGAACGATGAATCTGGCCGATGTGAAGAACTCCCTATGAGAGACAGCACATGAAAGTGAACTTGACGTGGATGATGATTCTTATTCAATGGCTAGAATTAAGGAACAGGGTTTGAAATGTGGGGTCGTCAGAGAGGAGCAGTTTTCGGGGCGCAGAAGAATGATGGTTAATCAACATAGAACCGGGAATGCCCACAGAGGTGTAATGACGGTTATACTCAGGTAGAGATTTGAGCACCTATAGATTTGTCCGGAATGCACTGATGATGATCAGACGATTAACTTAACTTAACATAATAGAGCTAGTACAACAGTCAACTAATGTTACTTCATACATGACAGAATCAGTACAGTCCACTAATGTTACTTCATACATGACACATGATAGAATCAGTACAGTCCACTAATGTTACTTCATACATGACACATGATAGAATCAGTACAGTCCACTAATGTTACTTCATACATGACACATGATAGAATCAGTACAGTCCACTAATGTTACCTCATACATGACACATGATAGAATCAGTACAGTCCACTAATGTTACTTCATACATACACATGATAGAATCAGTACAGTCCACTAATGTTACTTCATACATGACACATGATAGAATCAGTACAGTCCACTAATGTTACTTCATACATGACACATGATAGAATCAGTACAGTCCACTAATGTTACTTCATACATGACACATGATAGAATCAGTACAGTCCACTAATGTTACTTCATACATGACACATGATAGAATCAGTACAGTCCACTAATGTTACTTCATACATGACACATGATAGAATCAGTACAGTCCACTAATGTTACTTCATACATGACAGAATTAGTACAGTCCACTAATGTTACTTCATACATGACACATGATAGAGCTAGTGCATTTAAAGTTACAAACATCATATGTACAGTAAGCAGCTGACTTACACGAATACATCCATGGATTGTAACAATCGGCAGCAGTCCTGCTTGAAGGAGGCAAGTCTCTGTTACTGTCAGATGTTTGTGTTGGGCTCATCATTCCAGGATAGTAAAGATTATCATTGATGGATCTACTCATACTTGGAGAGTATCCTTCTGAGTACGGTCGCCAATAGTATTGTGATGGCGCTGGCATAGACATGGGATGTGCAAACATCATGTGTTGTGAAATTGTTGCAGGGTTGTATGAGCTCTCACTTTGACGTGGGTAGTGCTGCTGGTGTGATTGCTGTTCTATGTGATCTGAAGGTGAGGCTACATTAACAGTTATTGTGACATCTACTGGCTTGTCGTCCTGATACTTGCTCATGTATTCTTGAACATTTCTAGAGCATGACTTGAGAAATGCAACCATTCTATCCAGAGATAACTTGCAAGCAATAGTTTCAGCGGGCAGCCTCAACTCTCGTTTCTGGAAGTAAGGCTTACAGTTTGAAGAATCATAGTCTTTATCATATGATCCTATTGCGTGGCCTGAACAGGCCCAAGAATTTGAGGAACAACTTTCACCTGATATTTCATTATATTCCTTTACAGAAAGTTGTGAGATGCCTTCATCACCGTATCCTTCAGTAGGAGTGAAACCATCATCCGAAACAACTCCAGGAGGCTTGGACATTCTTTGACAAAGACCTCCAGAAGGATGAGACGCTGCAAGAGACAGGGCGTGATAATGAGCACCTGAGTCAGACCAATTCTGTCGGTCTTGCAAGTAAAGCGATGGTGAATGTCTAGTTGAGGCTTCTTCCATGTTGTTGTCATCACCACTACCAGCACAGTTAACTTCAGATAAACTACTTTTTACAGAGTCTGAAGAAGATTCTGGGCACAAATCTGAACTGTGGTTAGACAGCTCTCTAGAACTGATTGTCATTTCTTGAAACTTGTCAGTATACTGTAGCAACATAGCCCCAGTATTTCTCAAGGTCTGACTATCAGATATACTGTCTCCATGAATGGATGTTATCCCCTCTTCACTTGGATATGGTATACTTTTTCTGTGTTTATTGTCTGTATTCTCTGTACAAGACCCTCCTGGTGTGTGTTCTATCACTATGTCTTCTGTTTTTATATCAAGTTTCCCAAGTGTTGGTTTCCTTCTATCAACAGGTGATGCCCCGCATTCATAGCTTTTGTAGATGGCATGAATAATATTACTAACTGAAGGGGCACAGCATGCAAGCTCTTGGTACGTTTCTAGATTTTGCTCTGGCATTGCACCTCTTCTGTTAGTGCTCACTTGTAAGGACATTTGGTCATCAGGTTGTTCTAAAACATTTGGCAATTTATCATGGTCATCAAGTTCATTCTGGAATGATGCAATTTCAAAGACCGTTTCAGTAATTATAACCTCTTCAGCAGTTGTTGGTCTGAAATGTTGACTTACAATGCTGCAGTTTTTGTCCATCTCATTTTGTGAATTTCTAGCAGGAATGCATGTCATATGCCTGTGAATGTCATCCTGGTCAACTGTGTTGTTGAACTCATCCCTCCTGAAGTTACATACATGAAGCTTAGTCGTATCCTGATCTAATGAACCAGAACTGTGAGCTTGACTTTGTATTATGCCATCATTAAATTCACTTTTCAAACATTTTCTTTGACTTACAGCAGTTTTACTTGCTTGGTTAACTATAAGCTCTGCTTGAGGAAAAGTGCATGTATCTGTGGTTCTCTCATGAAGCCCTGCTTGTTGAGATCTATAATGTCTGACATTTTCTGGAAGTTTCTCTGCCACATTTGTACTTGGATTTATATCAGTACACTGTGACATATGTTTCACTGCCGTTGATGATGCAGACAAAGTAGGAGTGTCTAGATTTGTTTCATCACTTTTCCTATACCCTCCTGTGAAAGAATTGTTTATAGTCTCTGTGCATGTAGCAATGGGAGCTGAGTAACTTGAGATAACATCTGCAGCTGAATTATTCTTATTAAGATGACTGGACACAAAGGGCTGAGATACTGTTGATTTCCTCATGTCAAAGCTGTCATGGTTGTACTTATCAAATATGACTGCGTCATTGATTTCTTCAGGAGAAGTTTGACATTTCACCAAATCAGGAAGCTCATCGATATCCTGCTTCTTCAGTGACATTTTACTTTGTTCAACAAAGAGACTGCTCTCCATAGTTTGAGAATATACCTCTCTACCTGTATTAAGAGTTTCTTCACCAGTAGAGTCAGTTTTAGACTGACTGGTTACAGCATTAAAGTTGTATCTATACAACGAATGATCTGAGACACTGACATCTTTATGTCTGCTGTATCTATCCTCCAAACATCGACCTCTACCTCTACCAAGTTTAAAGACTGGTCTTTCTTTCAGGTCACTTGTCAGGCATGAAGTTCTGCAGAGATTCTCTAGCTCTTCCGTTATCACATTCTCTGCCCTTTCTGCAGCCAGCTTGTCATTATTTTGTTTACAGTTATCAACTTGTCCAACATCTTTCACTTGTGTAGTTGATGCCTGTGACAGACTTCTGGTAGCCTCTTTATTTTGTTTACAGCTATCAACTTGTCCGACCTCTTTCACTTGTGTTGTTGATGCTTGCGACAGACTTCTGGTAGCCTCTTTATTTTGTTTACAGCTATCAATTTGTGTGACATCTTTCACTTCTGTTGATACTTGAGACTGACTTCTGGTAGCCTCCAGTGACAGTTTTAAAATCCTTGATGAACCCAGAAAGTCAATTCTTCTGTTGGGCATGATGTGATGACAACTACAGGAAGATTTCTATAAAAAAACAAATAAGATCTCCATTTGAACACTGCATACATGCCCCCAATAAAAGGCATAATTAAATTGTTATTTCCCTTTGTATCCAAACCAAATGCTTCCCATAGTAGCATAATTTCTTTCCAAAGTATCATAGAAGTTATACATATTTATATACCATTTATGTTCATGGAAAGGGGGGTAGCAAATATAAGTATCTGTTTTGAGGGCAAATACTGAACTCTTGGAATTAAATTATTAGCTAGTGATCAAAAACATTTCTAGAACATATTGCACCTTAATATACTAAGATTTGCCCGGATATCAAACAACAGCCTTGAAGAGAACATTCCAGCTTCCCTTGATGGTGTTTGTACAAAACAGAAACATATGCTGGTAATATATGATCTACTCATATCCAAGTGTTAGCACCAGATTTTTGTTTTCAATTGTGGCAGAAATCCTCAGATAGTACCATATAATCCATTTAAATGGTATAGGAACTCACTAGAAGCACTACAAGAAATCACTAGAAGCACTACAAGAAATCACTAGAAGGACTACATGAAATCACTAGAAGCACTACAAGAAACTCGCTAGAAGCACTACAAGAACTCACTAGAAGCACTACAAGAACTCACTAGAAGCACTACAAGAACTCACTAGAAGCACTACAAGAACTCACTAGAAGCTCTACAAGAACTCACTAGAAGCACTACAAGAAATCACTAACCCAAATGTATGGACATAAGTTTATCTCTAGTGCTGACCAGCCATCTACAAATTTAAGGGCATAAGTCCATCTCTAATGCTGACCAACCATCTACAAATTTATGCACATAATTCCATCTCTAATGCTGACCAGCCATCTACAAATTTAAGGGCATAAGTCCATCTCTAATGCTGACCAACCATCTACAAATTTATGCACATAATTCCATCTCTAATGCTGACCAGCCATCTACAAATGCATGCACATAATTCTATCTCTAATGTTTAAATAACCAGATGTATGAAATGGTCATCATCATCATGTGAGGAAAATCATGCAGCAAACGAGATTTGAACCAGGTCCACTCAGATGGCACCCAATCGCCTCGCACTTTGAGTCAAGACTTCTTCTAGTCATGACGTCTAGCCTAGAGTCAACAAGGCATTTAGTATGAAATGAATATGAATTTCTAGCAAATATGAAATACAAATAGGCCCCATTTAATACTTAATTTAAATTTTTTTTGTAGCCCTATGCCTACCCTACATTATTGTAGAAGTAGGGGGAACTATGCCTTTTTGGGTCAACAATAAATTGGCGGTAAATTAAAGTTAAAACCAAACTTATGGTCTGATATAACCAAAATAGACTTCTGTCTTAGGTTGAAAGAAAGGGTCGTGCCTCGGCCAAGAGGCTTTAATCCCCCATTTAACAAACAAAAGAGGCTTTAATCCCCCATTTAACAAACAAACAAGTTAAAACCAAACCAGTCATGTACTAGTGAGAAAGTACACCTGCAAAATAAAATGCGTGTGGCTTACAATGGGGCCTAAGAATCGCAGTCTTGGTTGACAATTAGTATGATGAAAGTAAATAAACATTTCACACGTTCATACTCCTGTTGTTATAATGTAACCAATCATAATTTCAGGACAGCCGCAAACTTTGCAGCAATGACCAAGCCATGCGTGATGTAATGTTTCCTGCTAAGAGAGGTAGGCCTTGTTGCTTCAACAAGATATTAGATTGTAGACAACCGCAATAAACACATAAATACAGACTGCATTCAACTGTGATTTCTACAAATGTACTAGCTAAAATGTGAGATATGTCACCTGATGTTGCGTATGAAGTTATTGAGAAAAGTTGACTTCGAGAAAAGTTTGACTTGGTGTTATTCTGAACTCGACATCGTCACATCTGCTTATTGCAAACAGAAGAGTTCTACTATGGTTGCCAATTGGTTGGAACTGTTTATAGTCACTGTTACCACTGACGTTTTAGAAATACCTCTGAATCGTAAAACAAACGAGTTCCTGAAAACCCCAGAACACCTAAGATTATAATTTTCTTCTTCTTCTTTCTGTCCTCATGTACCTTTCGGTGTTGAGGGGAGAGTGATTGTACGGTTATTGCCCTTCTTTTTGCCTCTTCTGCTGTTATATTTCCGAGTGTCTCTAATACACTATCTATCCACCTTTTACGAGGACGTCCAATGGGTCGCCTGTTAAGATTATAATAAACATCGTAAATATAGCATCACATACCTCTTCGGGAAAGGGGGACTAGAGAAAGTGTTTACTAGTTTGACTGGTAGTCTTTTCATTTTCGTGAGATTTTTAGTGACCTTCTGCTTAGAAAGTCATGAGAGGGAAGGGGATTTAATCCAATGTTTCATTTGCTTACTAGTACTGTCTACCAAAAACTTATCTACCTAATGATGGCAGATGTGAAACAGAAGTTAAAAGGATAATAGGAATGGCTAAAAGTACCTTCAATGACATAACGAAAATATTAATATCTAAACAAATTACAAACAAGTTACAAATGAGAATGATAAAATGCTTTATCTATTCTATATTAATGTATGGCTCAGAAACATGGACACTAAATAAACATTTAGAAGACATAATTGATGCCTTTACGATGTGGGTATATAGAAGAATAGGGAGAACATCATGGAAAGAGAAGAAAACAAATAAAGAGGTGCTAAAAATACTTAATATGAAGAAAGACCTACTAAGAAAAATAAAGATCAGGCAAATAAAATATTTTGGACACATTAAAAGACATGGCACCTTATTGAAGACCTTACTTGAGGGTAAAGTCAAAGGCAAGCGAGCAAGAGGTAGGCAGAGATACAAGTTGGAGAGTAAAATAACATGATAGACAGGTTACAGTCTAGCAGAGTTAACCACCAAGACAAGAGACAGGGGATGTTGAAGATACGATGCAGCCAACCTTCGTTGCGGAGACGGCACTTGATGGTGGTGACTAACTGCCATGTTCTTATTTCTTAATGATGGAAATAATTCAAAGTATTTCAAAAAGTAGATAGGTCAAAGAGCATGAACCCATAGACCGATTGATCAACAACCAACCAACCAACCAAGAAGTAGAAAAGCAGATTAGACTCCATACTGGATCTAAAACTCGAAACTCCACAAGAAATACCATACAACGAGACATCACGGAACTCAACTTTACAAATGCAAATATTAATACTATACAACAAAGCAATAGCAACATTTACGAAATAAACAAATAACAGCCAAAGTGAGAGTTGACACGAAAAAAACAGTCTCAATAAATCTAGAAAAGAAAAAAAACTAAACTGTGGAATTTCACAAAATCGCTGAAGGGACATCTAAAAATTAAAGTAAAAACTACTATACATACCAACTAAGTAATTATAATAGGCAAAGAAACAGCACATCTACTCGCTTATAAATACACATTACCTAGCCAAACTCAAATCCTTAAAAAAAATCCCATCCCATTCAACAAATCTTCTCACCTAACACAATTTCACCAAAATATAGGCCCTACGTTTTGAAATTTACCATGCAAGAACTAGGGCCTTTTGGTGAAATCCATCTCTTCAAAGTATAAATAAAGCTTGGATAATAGCTATGTAACTGCGATCTGGAACAAAGCACTTAAGCCCCCATACAGCCAATACTGAAACCAGGATAAGATAAAAAAAAACTATTATGAAAACTACACTCATCGATCACTTCATTGGCTCAGAAACACTGATGGAAAGATGAATTAACAGAAGATTAATATGGTTTCTGAAAACTAAATCAATACTGACCCCAACTCAATCAGGATCGGGCTCCTAGATAAGGGGGAGGGTGTTCAAACCCTTCCCTTAGTAAATCTGAACATGACTTTTAGTGCTAGGAATTTAGTCAAAAGATCGCTAAAAATCCCCCCCCCCCCCCCCCAGCGATTGTTTTTACAAAAAGGTCTTAAAATTTGAATAAAACTCCTCCTTAAAATCATTATTTATACGGTCCTGATCAGGATACAAACCAGAAACACAAAGGATCCACGTATACATATCACCAAAAAAAATAGAGAATACCTTTCAAAAGACGAAAAATCTGCAAGTGAAGTTCATATTTTTCTTGGATTAGGACTATTATATCTGGGGGCCGCGTAGCGCAGTGGTTAAAGCACTAGCTTCACATATGATCGATCGAGGGTTCATTCAACATTCTTCTTAATCCTTCCTCTTTTACCCTTTATGGGTGTCGAGGGAGATCCCCAATATTCTCACTTGTGGCAGCTTCAGATAATGTTATTTGGTGTTCGTGTAATGTCTCTTTGATGTTGTCGATCCAGCGTACTCAAGGTCTATCCTTGGCTCTTCTATCTGCTTCTCTCTATATATATGATTTATAAACTAATGAATCCCACGGCATTTTTTCCAGATGACCAACCATTGCACTTGGTGATTTTGTATGTATTGTAAATCGATATGACACCCAATCTTTCTCTTATGATATCGTTTCTGATTCTGTGTCTTCTGGTCACTCCAAGACACAACAATTCCAAGACTTGGCATTGTTGTATTTTTATAGTTGTGTTGTCTTAATTGGTTTTTGTTTCTTGACAAAGTTCTCAATAGGACCGATACGTTGAAAATTGTCTTTGTTCTATTGTTATTTCTGATTTATTTATATTGATAGTTAGGCTATATTCAGTAACCTTTATAATTAACTTTGTATTTGCCTCTTATTTGTCTGGTTACTGCGGCACTTTCCATTTTGTCGGGCATCCTCCGATATTTTTAAATATCAAACTTTACCCCAAAACTCCACAGTCACCTCTAACGATGTGCATTGTTTCATCCTTAACTGTTCCTGCATCATAGTTTTGGGAAAGGGAATCAGTAATGAATTGTCTCTATGCGTGTATGTATGGCGATTCTGTGTGTGTGTGTGGGGGGAGAGGGTAGGAGGTAATTATACAATTGTATGGAAATACTATCTTTTGTTTTGTTGAAAAATCACTGTGTGTGTGTATATATATATACATATGTGTGTGTGTGTTATATTTATATTATACACGCATGCATGTAGGCACTATGTACGTACATACAGGCCTATATGAGTAGGCCTATGTATGCATATACGTGTTTGTTAAGGGGGCCGCAAAATCTTTATGTTCTTAGGACATCCGAAGATGTAACTCCGGCTCTGCCTGCAAACAATACATAAAGCTAAACACGCCTAAAACAGAGACTATGAAGTTAAACAGACTACCAGGCAAATTAAATGTATCTGTCAACAGTACAAAGTAAAAGAGGTCATCCGAGTTTTAATATTTAGGAAGCGTCTTAACAGAGGTTGGCAAACTAGATAGAGGGATGGAAACAGGATGTCAGAAATGCAATGCTGTAACTTACGAGCAGCGGTTTATACTAAAAAAAACCACAACAATCTGCAAGGCTACAAAACTACAATAGATAAACAGTATTTGTATATAAAATGACCAATATCTAACATGGCCATTGACAAAGACACTAGCGAAAAATATATGTGAAAGAGATGTTTGAGGAAAGTTATAGGTCTAAATGTCACCAGAAATGAGGATATCGGGAAAGAAATCAAGACTACACCGAAAGACAGCAAACCAGGTGGTTTTGCCACATCATGAGAATGGAACCAACTCAACTAGTCCTTTGTGTGTACAACAGTAGCAGAACAAGTTACATGCGCGAGGATGACCAAGGGAGGCCATGAAATAAATCTTATTAAAGATACGGGATGACCATGTCAAATATAACCATATTATTTTATTGTAAGTTTCTTGTGTGGACAAGTCATATCAGGGACGCTATCATAATCTTGTATTTAAATCAATGACCTCTAAGTTGTCAACCATATTTTAAACATGTATAACTAATTTAGTGTTACATATATATGATATGATTGCTACTTTGTTTTGTCAGAGTTATACCCTAATATGAATTTCTTATTAGTTCTGCCAGAGTTATACCCTAATATGAATTTCTTATTAGTTCTGCCAGAGTTATACCCTAATATGAATTTCTTATTAGTTCTGCCAGTTATACCTTAATATGAATTTCTTATTAGTTCTGCCAGAGTTATACCCTAATATGAATTTCTTATTAGTTCTGCCAGAGTTATACCCTAATATGAATTTCTTATTAGTTCTGCCAGAGTTATACCTTAATATGAATTTCTTATTAGTTCTGCCAGAGTTATACCCTAATATGAATTTCTTATTAGTTCTGCCTGAGTTATACCCTAATATGAATTTCTTATTAGTTCTGCCTGAGTTATACCCTAATATGAATTTCTTATTAGTTCTGCCAGAGTTATACCCTAATATGAATTTCTTATTAGTTCTGCCAGAGTTATACCCTAATATGAATTTCTTATTAGTTCTGCCAGAGTTATACCCTAATATGAATTTCTTATTAGTTCTGCCAGAGTTATACCCTAATATGAATTTCTTATTAGTTCTGCCAGAGTTATACCCTAATATGAATTTCTTATTAGTTCTGCCAGAGTTATACCCTAATATGAATTTCTTATTAGTTCTGCCAGAGTTATACCCTAATATGAATTTCTTATTAGTTCTGCCAGAGTTATACCCTAATATGAATTTCTTATTAGTTCTGCCAGTTATACCCTAATATGAATTTCTTATTAGTTCTGCCAGAGTTATACCTTAATATGAATTTCTTATTAGTTCTGCCAGAGTTATACCCTAATATGAATTTCTTATTAGTTCTGCCTGAGTTATACCCTAATATGAATTTCTTATTAGTTCTGCCAGAGTTATACCCTAATATGAATTTCTTATTAGTTCTGCCAGAGTTATACCTTAATATGAATTTCTTATTAGTTCTGCCAGAGTTATACCCTAATATGAATTTCTTATTAGTTCTGCCAGAGTTATACCCTAATATGAATTTCTTATTAGTTCTGCCAGAGTTATACCCTAATATGAATTTCTTATTAGTTCTGCCAAAGTTATACCCTAATATGAATTTCTTATTAGTTCTGCCAGAGTTATACCCTAATATGAATTTCTTATTAGTTCTGCCAGAGTTATACCCTAATATGAATTTCTTATTAGTTCTGCCAGTTATACCCTAATATGAATTTCTTATTAGTTCTGCCAGAGTTATACCCTAATATGAATTTCTTATTAGTTCTGCCAGAGTTATACCCTAATATGAATTTCTTATTAGTTCTGCCAGAGTTATACCCTAATATGAATTTCTTATTAGTTCTGCCAGTTATACCCTAATATGAATTTCTTATTAGTTCTGCCAGAGTTATACCCTAATATGAATTTCTTATTAGTTCTGCCAGAGTTATACCCTAATATGAATTTCTTATTAGTTCTGCCAGAGTTATATCCAGATATGAATTTCTTCAATGAATTCAACTGTGGTACAATCCCATCCCTCCAAGACAAGGATGTAGAGCTTGACGGTCAAAGCCTACATTATTTATAATTATTATTATTAATAGCATATAGAAGTAATGTGTAGTACATATTACGTAGCTCTCATGTGAAGTAATTTGTAGTACATATTACGTAGCTCTCATGTGAAGTAATTTGTAGTACATATTATGTAGCTCTCATGTGAAGTAATTTGTAGTACATATTATGTAGCTCTCATGTGGTCAAGAGATCTTAATCTTCAGCGTTCACTCTGAAACTCCCACTGGATCTCCCTTGTAGCAGGACACATTCTGAAACTCCCACTGGATCTCCCATGTAGCAGGACACATTCTGAAACTCCCACTGGATCTCCCTTGTAGCAGGACACATTCTGAAACTCCCACTGGATCTCCCTTGTAGCAGGACACATTCTGAAACTCCCACTGGATCTCCCATGTAGCAGGACACATTCTGAAACTCCCACTGGATCTCCCTTGTAGCAGGACACATTCTGAAACTCCCACTGGATCTCCCTTGTAGCAGGACACATTCTGAAACTCCCAATGGATCTCCTTTGTAGCAGGACACATTCTGAAACTCCCATGTAGCAGGACACATTCTGAAACTCCCACTGGATCTCCCTTGTAGCAGGACACATTCTGAAACTCCCACTGGATCTCCCTTGTAGCAGGACCATGTTCCTGCTAGATTTCCAGCAGAATGTAGTCTAGAGAATGGAAATGCGTTGTGTCGCCATTTTATTTGCGCCAATGGCCTGACACATCTGTCTTCGATAGTACTCTAGTACTCCAAATGCAGAATCAGTGATGATGATTCAGTACAGGACACGGAGTCACTGATGCTGATTCAGTGTAAGTGTGCCTGTAGACAGCAGTGTCCTATTATCTAGTATATATGCTGTTACACTCCATATGCAGGACACGGTAAACGTCCAACTTTGTTCTTTAACTGAGATTGCACCTGATCCAGATGTTGGCATGTAGGCTCCCGAATGCCGCGAGCAATACACAGGGCAACATCCTGGTCAATTGTTGCAGTTTGCGATAAGGTGCTGCCGAGATATATAACCCTATCAGCTGTACTGAGTTTCTGATTAACATTACATACACTAAGAAAACCAACAGAAACATTGTAAGACAGGAATTGTTCTGGAACTTACAGGAAAAGAGGAAGATATATCCGGAGGAAAGAGATACAGATACACAAAGGATGGGTAAGACATGGAAAAAGTGGGATGCAATAACTCAAGATTTATGTTGAGGACTTATGCTCCACAAAGAGCAGAACGATGGATAAATAGAAACACACTGTCTCAATTGATTATTTCATACCGTAATGTATGCACTGTTGTCACAACTTAGGAGGACCAATGATTTTGTTGCTGTTGTCAGAAAGGTTATAGGCGGTCAAGAGATATCAACTCACAGCTACATGGAGTACATTGTTTCTGTTTCTTATTGTGATTTCAAGCTCCTGCTTATTTGCAGGATATAGTCCACATAATAGAATGCATTGTAGCATTATTTATGGATAGACTCTGCACCATTTGACCAGACACACATGGTTTAACACATCACTTTCATGTATCGGGTTGCTGTTTGACCAGTGACTTTCATGTATCGGGTTGCTGTTTGACTAGACACATGTGACTTTTATGTATTGGGTTGCTGTTTGACCAGTGACTTTCATGTATCGGGTTGCTGTTTGACCAGTGACTTTCATGTATCGGGTTGCTGTTTGACTAGACACATGTGACTTTTATGTATTGGGTTGCTGTTTGACCAGTGACTTTCATGTATCGGGTTGCTGTTTGACCAGTGACTTTCATGTATCGGGTTGCTGTTTGACCAGTGACTTTCATGTATCGGGTTGCTGTTTGACCAGTGACTTTCATGTATCGGGTTGCTGTTTGACCAGTGACTTTCATGTATTTGGTTGCTGTTTGACCAGTGACTTTCATGTATTGGGTTGCTGTTTGACCAGTGACTTTCATGTATTTGGTTGCTGTTTGACCAGTGACTTTCATGTATCGGGTTGCTGTTTGACCAGTGACTATGAGACGAGCACACACAAACAAGCAGACAGTAGTGGCTGCAAGTAGTCATTCACTTTATCTGTCTCTTCCTAGTTCCCGGATTAGAAGTGATCAGAATCCTACTCTACAGAACAAGTTTCTAGTCAACCACTAACTAGGCAGCTGAGCACCTCCCCCTGTGTGATAAATCAAGGATAACAAGCTACAACATGGAAGGCTGATCGAGGAGTAGCCATCCAATAGTCAACGGCAACCCGAAACATGAAAGTCACGTGTCTAGTCAAACGGCAACCCGATACATGAAAGTCACTGGTCAAACGGCAACCCGATACATGATAGTCACATGTGTCTAGTCAAACGGCAACCCGATACATGAAAGTCACTGGTCACATGTTCTCTGATGTGATCATCAAATAATTACATTCATATTTTGAGTTCCATGTCTTGTAACTGTAAGTATCATCTTGAAGATTGCTATAGATAACACATGTTGGGTTCATTGATACATTCTGAACTTACAGATACAAACTAATATCTTGTAAGTTCTGACAGATTAACACAAGATACAACTAATCAATCACCCCTGGAAATATGTTTAATGTTATGGCCCTCAAAAGTTATAAAATGCAGACACAACAAACATACCAATGAACATTCAATAAACAAACATACCAACAAACATATCCTGCTGGTTTCATTTAACAATTGCACAGAGAAGGTCCAATAACTGTCATTGAATTACCAATTGGCAGCTCACATTTGGTTGCATTGAAATTGATGCATCAAAGTCTGTCAAACTTCAATTTCTAACAAGGTGTTTGTTTTCACTTAATCATATATGGCCTAACTTTTATGTTGTGATTCTGCATTGAAATTTATGCATCAAAGTCTGTCAGACTACAATTTCTAACAAGTTTTTTTTCCACTTAATCACATATGGCCTAACTTTTATCTTGTGATTCTGACAGTCTAATTATCATTATCATCATGTGCTATGTCATGTGTCAAAATCTAGCTCAGATATATTACATTGTTTTAATATATCCTGTTCAAATCATTTCAAGTTAGCACTCCATCTCAACTATCACATTGCCTACTACAATTACACAATCTATTCCATTGATATTATTCAATCTATTTCAATTAAAAAAAACTACTCCATTCATATCATCAATCTAATCATCTATTTCCATCGTGCCATCAATCCTGTTTCAATCATATCATCTCACCCATGTGTTGCTGAGACTCAAGAGAGAAGCAAAGAATTGCACCACCATTAACCTACCACTCATTTTTGGAGTAGAGTTGGCATCATCTATTTTGATCACATTATCTATTTCAATCATATCTACTTCGATCACATTATCTATTTCAATCATATCTATTTCAATAATATCATCTATTTCAATCATATCTATTTCGATCACATTATCTATTTCAATCATATTTATTTCGATCACATTATCTATTTCAATCATATCATCAATTTCCCATTGAACTTTTTGGTACTTACTAAATGTTCAAATTGTGCTCTTCTCATCACATGCCATCTGATTCTAATTTTTGCTAAAATGTGTTTTTGTACTCCAGCACATCTAAGGATGTCTAGTTTTCTTGGCTGTCCATGGAATTTTCTGCTAAAAAAGCACATCTTATTTAGTTGCCTCCAGGATACCCTGAGCTCTTTGGCTGAGCAAATATGCTTGACACCCACACAAAAGAAATGGTTAGATATAACACTGGAATTCACATGTTTTGGTGGCACTCCCTTGCATAGAATGTTTTTTGAAATTATTTTTGACTTGTTCTATCTTCTTTTTATCTCAATGGAGCACCTGCCATCTGATTTTAAAATGCTGCTAAGTTACTCAACTTAATTGTGCATCATTGATATTAATACTGCATCTTGACTGTATCAGCTTCTTCGTTCGCTCTCTGATAACCAACACAAAAGTTTGTGTGATTTCCGCCGGGGAGCGTAAAGTACATTGTGCTGTTGGTTTACAGCATAGCTGCACTATTTGCACCTCAGAAGGCCCAGCACATTTGTTTTCATCATGCCTTTAATTTGGACAGTGGACTTCACTTGTCTGTGACAGCTGTTGTATCTTCTTCGGCAGACGGCAAATGTGTATAGACTACAACATGACAGTTTGTCACCCACTGTGCCCTTGGACTTTTCTGGCCAAAACATTTCCCTGGTGGCAGTCTCCAAGAAGAGGTGGTAATCAGGGTTTAGACTTGGGTCAACTACGTCTATCTCAAACGAGGTGTTCCGCTGCCAGTGAACTCATCTCACGTAATTAGATGTATTGTGCCCATCAGGTACTGAACCTTTTCTCTCCATGAGCATGATTCTGGTATAGGAAAGCTATGATGGTAGAGTTGGGCCCATTTGCCCTCTTAGTCAAGGTGTCATTCACCGACATCGTGAACAAGTTCAAGTCGGAGTCTCTACACATATTTAGAAGTACTCTGGACTAGCAGCTTGTTCTCGAGCTCAACAAAAGCTTTAGTTCTGGTTTCCTTGTAACGTTTTCCTGTTCCATTTACACGTAGCACTGCCCTCTAGCGCTGAGCAGCCATCTCACTGTACTCAATGTTACGGAGACTAGCACATGACTGTTCATCTTTACATCTATCCAATTTGTGACACATTTGCAGTGTCTGCCTCTCCAATGCTCAGCTGGACAGTCTTGCACCACTGTGTGTCGACAGTGACGCTGTATGTGTTGGCACAGAGGTGTTGGAGATATTGCTTGTCTTTTTTGCAGTCGATTCTCATTCCATCTGCAGCCTCCACATTCAAGGACATGATCCCCAAAAGTGTTGGCCAGAAGCAGCAGGAGTCGCTATTCTTCTGTTTCCAAGGTGCACCATGAGGAAGTATTTTTGGCTCTTGGTTATCTGCTAACCCTGGGTCCGCCGAGAGCAATGCGGTACCCATAGCACTTTAGTGCGCATTTCTTTGAAACAACCATTAATTCTGTTTTCTTCTTGTTTAGACTGAGGCATTTGTTTTCACTTTCTTGTACTACCATGTTTAACAGGGCTTGAAGTTATAGTTTTCTCCTTTCAATCAGAACTGAATCGTCAACATATCTCAGACAATGTAGCTCATGCTCCCTGGCAGAAATCACACACATTTTGTGATGTATTATTTGAGAGCAAACACACAGACAAAAAATATATACAGCAAAAACACAGGACATTCTGTATTTCTATTTCTTCCTCAATAAATGTCTGGGGTTCACTCTAGTATTGTTGGTTTGTTTGAGAACCCCTGGAATTGTGAGCGATTAGCTCTTACTTCCTATGTGCAGTGGAGTGACGTTTCTGAGCTTTTTTTCATACCCGGAGACTTCCAGCTTTTGGTTTAGTGAATGCCTGTTGAAGGAGCCTTCTACTCAGAGGGGTCTTCTATAATTGTATAGACATGCTACAAAGTTTCCATAAGAGAGCCTCAATATAACAGCATGTCATCTACTAAGGTTTTCTGTTGATCTAGTGTGAGACACACAGACACAACCGCATGCGTAACGCTCTAGTATAGACATGAACATTCACTACTTCTATTTCTCTCTCCATCAACGTGTGCAGTTCACTCTAAATACAAACATATTTTTTCTATGTTAAATATACATGCATTGTGTTGCTAGTGTATAGTACATCAGTAATATTTGTACATGTTGGTCCAGTATATCAGTGTTTGGTCTCTGATGTGTTACCAAAATGGGAGTAAAGAATAGTTACACTGTTACCTGCCATGTACTTTGTAAGATGCAACTAAGGATGTTGGGGGGGGGGGAGAGTGGAATTGGCTGTCTCATTCCCTTACAGGGAAAAGTGACTCAGAAGCCATCTGGATGTTTCAGGCAGTAAGGTGTAGACATCACAGCCAAGCTGTAAAGCATGAAATCAGCAGCAGATCACATCAGCATTTATCACATCAGCTGTTTGATCCTTATTAAACATGGGTATTAAACAATTTATAGTTGCATTCACAATTTTATCAGCACATAACTTGGTGGCAATATTTACATCAAGTATTTTGTCACATCCAAAATAGGCACACTAGCTCTCAACAACAATTAAGAGTTGCATTCACATTATCAACGCACAACTGTGTAGCAATATTTATATCCAGTATTTTGTCACATCCAAGATGAACATACTAGCTCCCAACAACAATTAAGAGTTGGATTCACATGATCAGCACATACCTTTGTGGCAATATTTACATCAAGTGTATTGCCACATCCAAGATAGGCACACTAGCTCTCAGTCACAGAACAAAACACCAATAAGAGACAAACCACAGTTCATGGACAGTTATTGAGAACAGGTTCAAGAGTCCAATATAAAATTTTAACAACAGTATATACAAATAAAAATAAATTGGTAGCATATCCTTTACAGGACTTAGTTATCTACCTAGCATTTGTTGGCTGTGGTGATTTTCTAGGCAATATTAATACGTTCAGTAGTTTGCCACTGCTTTCTGAACGGTCCGGATACACAATTGCCTGTGGCGGGGATTGAACTCAATACCTTGGCCATCACAAACAGCATAAGCAACAGAAATACCAGATTACATTAACTCCCTCATGTAAAAATAACCTAATAAATACAACCTCTACATGATAAATGTCAAAGTCAGCTGAATTATGAACCAGCGCAATAGTACATGGTTTCCCATAAGTGCTCAGCTGCCTAGTCGGTGGTTGACCAGAAACTTGTTCTGTAGCAATCATGTTATTCCTTAATCTTCATAGAGCATGAACCCTGGTAGCCTACTTCCGGTGGTTGGGCAAACCACTCGAGTAATTTTTATTTCAAACCACGAATAATGAGGAGTGGGGGTTGCTGGTCAGTGAGCTAGTGATATAACAATACACTACTGTGGTGTTCCCACTTGCAAGATGAATCAGAACAGCTGACCATTGATGTCCCACAATAGAGTTAACTGACCAATGACCAAATCACCAGTAGTTTACCACTGGTATCCACTAGTACAGCTGAATGACCATTAATGCCACCAGTACAGTTTATCATTGATATCTCCTTGTAAGGCTAACTGACCATTGATATCACACCATTACAGTTGACTGATTTTTTTATAACACCCCATTACGGTTGATTGATCGTTGATTCCTACAATACAATTGACTGAAAGTTGATACTCTCAGTATAGTTGTCTGATCACATATGCCTCCAGTATAACTGACTTATCACAGATGTCCTAGTACAGATGACTGATTGTTAAAGCTCCAGTAAAGTTGACTAATCGTAGATGCTCCCAGTACAATTGACTGATAACAGATGCTCCCAGTATAATTGACTGATAACAGATGCTCCCAGTACAATTGACTGATAAAAAATGCTCCCAGTACAATTGACTGATCACGGATGCTCTAGTAGAGCAATAATGGATGATATCAAAGACAAACTTGGAACAATTGCATGTTCAGATGCCTAGAAATATGGCACTCCATAACATACATCCTTTCTGCACTCCATAACGTACATCCTTTCTGAAGTATTACCGTAATATACAGAATACATTTCTTATGAAATATTTACACAAAAAAAACATACAAAAAATGGCAGATTAAAATATGATATTTCATATATATATATATATATATGTTCTCCAATTAATCAGTGTCAACATAAATTATATTTTGATAATCACTATAACTTAACAGTGTCAACTCTCTCTCTCTATATATATATATATCTCAATCTATTTTCATCCCTTTAAAACAAAAGAAAGATTTCTGATCTGAGCTTACATTATACAGTAAAATATCTGATCTGACCTTACATTATACAGTAAAATATCTGATCTGATCCAACAATAAACAGTAAAATGTCTGATCTGATCCAACAATAAACAGTAAAATGTCTGATCTGATCCAACAATAAACAGTAAAATGTCTGATGTGACCTGATATTAAACAGTAAAATGGTTGTCTTATCTGACCTTACATTATAAAGTAAAATATCTGATCTGATCCAACAATAAACAGTAAATCTGATCCAATAATAAACAGTAAAATGTCTGATGTGACCTGATATTAAACAGTAAAATGTTTGTCTGATCTGACCTTACATTATACAGTAAAATGTCTGATCTGACATTAAACAGTAAAATGTCTGATCTGATATTAAACAGTAAAATGTTTGTCTCATCTGACCTTACATTATACAGTAAAATGTCTGAACTGACCTTACATTATACAGTAAAATGTCTGATCTGACATTAAACAGTAAAATGTTTAATATGAGCTGACATTAAACAGTAAGATATCTGATCTTATAGTTAAACCCAGTAACATATGCTGCTGTCATGTGATGTATAACCTACCTCAGAGTAACAAGTCTCAGCTCTATCTGGAAGAATGAAGCAAGCAACCAGTGATTGTCCTCATTGTGCTAACGTTCCCCAACTATTCTGACCATATATACCTCAACTTGCAAGTCCCAGTTCTAACTAAACTAGTGGTTTTGTAACTTCTCCAAACTCAACAGCAATCTCCTCCATCTTGATAGCAGCAACATGCGACTCTACATGCTGTTTCTTCATCTCCTGGCGCTTGACTTCAGTATAGCCGGCAGATCCCAGAAGTACTACAGCGTTACTGACCCACCAGAGATTTGTCTTGATATCATGATAGTAGATACAAGCCAGGACTGTTTGTGCACAAGCTTTGGCTGTGCCAGAAATGTTGTGTGTCAGTGGAGATGTTACCTGACATTGGACAAAGTTAACATTTAACTTATGTCTATGAAACAGTGCACCAAGTTAACATTTAACTTATGTCTATGGAACAATGCACCAAGTTAACATTTAACTTATGTCTATGGAACAATGCACCAAGTTAACATTTAACTTATGTCTATGGAACAATACACCAAGTTAACATTTAACTTATGTCTATGAAACAGTGCACCAAGTTAACATTTAACTTATGTCTATGAAACAGTGCACCAAGTTAACATTTAACTTATGTCTATGGAACAATACACCAAGTTAACATTTAACTTATGTCTATGGAACAATACACCAAGTTAACATTTAACTTATGTCTATGGAACAATACACCAAGTTAACATTTAACTTATGTCTATGGAACAATACACCAAGTTAACATTTAACTTATGTCTATGAAACAGTGCACCAAGTTAACATTTAACATATAACAGGGTGTCTACAAAGTTACCGTGCACTCATTTATATTGATGACACTACTATCATATCAATTGTGAGTACTTAGTGCAGATCAGTGTGACGTCACTACACAGACACTTTATGTCATGTGACATATTCCTTCCAGAACGTTGTCTTCCCAATGAACTCTCTGAACCTCTCTCTGTCTTGGGCGATGTGGCTTGCATTTTCTAGCGATGTATTCACGTTATCTTTAATGTCATCATTCCATCGTCTTCTTGGTCTGCCATTTCTCCTCTTCCCAGGTACTCTTCCCTCCATTATTTGTCTTTCTAAACAGTTATGTCTCTTTATATGACCAAACAGGCATAGTTTTCTTTTTGTTATTGTGTTTAGTAACCAACACTCTGGAATATTCAGTGTGTTTATAATATCTGAGTTTCTGATTTTATCCTTCCATGATATTCTAAGTATCTTCCTGTAGCATTTCAGCTCGAAGGCGTTGATCCTCTTTGCCACTGTTTTACTTAGAGTCCATGTTTCACAGCCGTATGTTGCAACCGGAAAAATAAAAGTTCGTAACATTAGCACTTTCGTTTCTATTTTGTTGTTTTTCCATATGTTTTTCAACCGTGTTATTTTGCAATATGCCATTGCCAATCTCTTCCTTATTTCTGCCATGCAGTCTCCTGCACCGTTGATGTTTGCTCCTAAGTATTCAAATTTATCCACACATTCTATCTCGGTATTGTCTATTCTGATTTTTGGTTGTTGTGTTGTTATATCTGTTGACATGATTTTTGTTTTCTGCATGTTTAAATACAAATTTTGTGCTCCCGCTATATTTCTTTGTGTTCTTGATTAGTTGTTCCAATCCCTTTATATCATTTGAAAGAAGCACTGTGTCGTCTGCATAGCGTAGTTCTGGGATTAGGAATCCACCTATGTTTAAAGCATGGTAGTCAGGGTTGTGTATGTCTTCTCTCACGTTCCTCATTATACTTTCAGGCACTTTATTTATACACAACATATATTAACAAAAGTAAATAATGAACATTTACTTAACACTTTGCTGACCAGTTTCGGGAATAGTTGAATTTCCGTTATATAACCTTGGTGACCAGCTTCGGTGATCGGCGAAACTGCTATACTCTGTAGTGATAGTGTTACTAAAATGATCTCATCCAGGATAGTATGTTATTAAAAATGGTAGCATCCAATAAATACATTCGATAGACGTCGCTCATAAGTATTAATCATGAAGAAATCTGATTCTTCAAAGTTGAGATTTTCTGATCTATAGAAAGTCATGTAAATCCACATCCAGAATTATAATAAGTAGGATTTCACTGTTGAAATAACAAATTCATTCAGAAAATGTTCGATATTATACAGATTTTTAAAGATGGTATGTCTAAAATATTTGTGAACACCCTCGGTAATGGGAGATATGCTCGCACTGGGCTGCCAGTCAGCTAAGTGTTAAATGATTGTGAACAAATTTAACGCTCAACTAATTTAGACCTGAGAATTCTGTTTATAGTCATAAAAGTAGATGGTATTATGGCACAAATTACCATATATTTTGTCAATGAGGAAAAATGTTGTATTTGTTTATTGTTTTTTTTTCCTCTCCAATTATTCATTGGCTGTTAGGCAAAGTGTGAATGTACTAGCCAATTAAAAGCACAATAAAATATGACGACGTCATCATTTGTTAACATTTCAAATACATTTCATTAAGCACCCAGAATATACACTTCTAGCATAATACACACTTCTAGTAGAATGTAGCCCATATATCACTTACAGCACACAACTAGCACAAACATTTTATGTAGAACACACCTAGCACATACACTTCTAGCGGAATACACCTAGCACATGCACCTAGAACATATACTTCTATAGTGCGTTCATAAATAGTTGTCCACTGATATTGTCTATTTTTCTCTGTAATTACTGAGTATAGGCTTCATATTTTGCATGAGTGCATTATTTCATACCACGTTACAAATTTATTATTTTCTAGATTGAAGGGATTTATCGTAGCAGTCGCTACGGATTTCATTTTCAAGGTAGCAATATTTTTCTGTTTATAGTCATAAAAGTAGATGGTATTACGGCACAAATTACCATATATTTTGTCAATGAGGAAAAATGTTGTATTTGTTTATTGTTGTTTTTCTCTCTCCAATTATTCATTGGCTGTTAGGCAAAGTGTGAATGTACTAGCCAATTAAAAACACAATAAAATATGAAGACATCATTATTTATTAAATTATATTGCAGTGAAATGTCTTTAGCAAGCATCTTCATGCATCAAATAGCACGATCTTAGAACGTAAACTAATATTTACATGTGTGCCCCATTAAGTAAGCATTTTTTAAAAAGAGATTTCATAGTTGATTATATTAAAAGAATATTATTTTCTTCAAAGGTGTATCTCATATTTGATGTGTTTTTATTGTGATGTCTCCAACATATTATCATCATCAGGTGCCATGCCGGGTGGCGTAGGCGGTCATGCATCATTCACTATGATCTTGCAAGGTGTGTTATTTTGTTTCTTTGAAATAACCATTACTTCTGTTTTCTTGATATTTAGGAAGAGGCCTTTCTCTTTACTTTCTGTGACTACTACTTTAATTAAATTTTGAAGGTCTTCCTCACTTTTTACAATCAGAACAGTGTTATCCGCATATCTCAAATTATTTATGTTATGTCCTCCCACTGATATTCCTGGGATATCTACTACTGCACGCAATTTGTTTTCACTGTATAAAGAGAAAAGGTCTGGTGAAAGTATGCATCCCTGTCTGACTCCTTGTTTTATTTGTTGAAAAGGGCCAAATTGATTTCCTACTCTTATTGCTGCTGTTTGTTGCCAGTACATGTTCTTGATTATTCTTAAATCCTTGCTGTCAATGTTCAGATTCTCTAGCATGTGTATAATTTCGCTATGTTTAACTTTGTCAAATGCTTTTGTGTAGTCTATAAAACAGAGGTACAGATCTGTTTTTACCTCTATAGGCCTCTCTATTAGTGTTCTCAATATATAAATAGCATTGTTGGTACCTTTGCCTTCTACAAAGCCACATTATTCTGGACTTATTTCTGATGTTATTTTGTTTCTCACTCTCTTCAACATATCATGTTTTTGTAAATAATTACAGGTTATCATAAAACAGCATTTACAATTATAATATAAGCATGCTTTTGAAAGTTAAATTGGTTACACTGAAAAGTATAATTATGAGATTGTACAAATATTTTTCACAAGAAGCAAGATGCAGTACTCTATTTCATAGTATTTCTAAGGCCTCAAAAAGAACACATCATTGCCCTTTGTACTTCCATCATTAGAAAGACTCTCCTGTCAGGTTATGGACAATGCTTCCTACCATAATGTAGTTGCATGTGAAGATAAGATCCCTACAACCTCATCTACCAAGGAAGAGATTAACATATGGCTTAGAAAAATAACATATTCCATTTACTGAAATGCACTTGAAACCAGAGTTACTGTTATTGGTAAAGAATGCACACAGAGCAAAGACTTTCCACATTGATAAAATTATAGAGAAGCATGGACATTGATGTATAAGATTACCACTGTTCCATTCACATTTAAATCCAATAGAATTTGTTTAGCTAAATTTAAGCGAGCAGTGGCAAAGGAAAATAAAACCTTCAAACTGAATGATGTTCAGAAAATTGCATATACTATACTCTCCGCCATTGATAAGAATTCTGGATAAAATGTAAGGACCATATATTGAAAGTGGAAGAAGAATATTGGCAGAAAGATGGTTTATGCTTCATTCAACCAACTTCAATTATCGATCTTCACGATTCATCGGATTATGAATAGAACAATAAGGGAAACATTTTTGATTGATAAATGAATGGTATGCCAGCAATTACTGTAAAATTTCTTTTCCACATAAATTAAAATCATTACTACTTTAAAAATGACATTCGTAGCGACTAATGCGATAAATCCATTCAATCTAGAAAATAATAAATCATAAATCTGTAATGTGGTTATGAAATAATACTCATGCAAAATATGAAGCCTCTACGCTCAGTAATTATGGAGAAAATAGACAATATCAGTGGACAACTATTTATGAATGCACTATAGTAACATACACCTAGCTCATACACTTCCAGTAACATAAACCTAGCACATACACTTCTAGTAACATAAACCTAGCATATACACTTCTAGTAACATAAACCTAGCACATATACTTCTAGCAGCATACACCTAGCACATACACTTCTAGTGGTAGCATACACTTACCTGGATCTGTAGACCTGTAATGTAGCCAATAGCAAAGCCAAAGATACCACTGACAATCATCCAGTTCCAGAAAGTGATGGAAGTTAAGAGTGGGAAGCTATAGACTTCCTGAACTTCTCCAAATATAAACATTAACGGGGTAAAGAGCACACAAGCATTGATATTGTTGTAGAGAGTGAGACGCCATACATTGTTATCCACAAGTGGCAAGACTTTCTTGGTGAAGATGGCATTGAGAGCAACACAAGCACTGGCCAAAACACCAAATACAACACCAATAATTGACAAGGTACCTGAAACATCAGAGAATAAAATAAATATAATAGCTGGGTTTAGTTGGCCATATGACAAGCACAAGTTGGGACCATAAGACACATGTGGGGACCATATGACAAATGTATGGGACCATGCAACAAGCACATTAGGGACCATATGACAAGCATGTCCAGAATCATATGACAGGCATGTGTGGGACCATCAAACAAACATGTCAAACCTTGCAAGGTCACTAGTCATTCCCATCCTGGTTGTAAATGGTCGATGTTGACATAGTGATTTAAATTATTTCATGTCACTGTTTGTGCAGGAATAGACATGCTAAATTGAACCCTCATGTGATTAGCAGTAAGGCGGCTCAAATAGCAGTCTTCTGATCATTTGTAACAGCTGTAGTTTTCCAGCTCTGTATTGTTTATTATGGCCTTCAATTTTCCTCAATATTTGGCAGAATAGGTCTACTTATGATTCAGATGACATTCATAGGGAATTGTTTTTGATGAAATTTGAGAGAATGTGAATGAATCAAAATTGGAGGAATAATTAGTTCAGGACTTGGGAGCTGAAAGCGCTGACCATCTGGAGAGTATTCCTACGCTATGATGTATGACCACGCATTTCCACCACACCCTAGATCTAGTAATGATAGAATATAGTCAAAATAGCTGAGGTATGTCAATATTTAGCAATTTCTTGAGAAATCAGGTCCTACAAACGACATTGATCCCGATTACTTTACTTTGGATTAGGAATAGGCTTATCTTTCACTATTTCTACACGAGTCATTTTATGAGGAACAGCACAGAGTAAACTAATGTACCAAAATATTTGGAAAAACCTGATCCTTGTTGAAAACCTGTTTCACCTAATAATATCCAGGTATTTCTTTATGTGAGTTAGACGTATATGTTTGGACTTCACTAGTTACCCCCCCCCCCCCCCCCCCCACAGATTTTGATTGTTTTTTTATCTACTACTGAATGTGACTGTAGTGTTAAGTGCTATGTCCAGAAATAAAAAAAGTGTATGCTAGTATAAACAGATATTTTCATCTCAATGACACTCCAAATTCATGTGTCATGAGGGGACAACATGATGCAATTTTGAAGGTTAGACTTGTGTTTGCTCTTATTCTAACCAAAATGTTCAACATTTTGCAGGGTGCAGAAGAATGATGGTCAACCATCAGCTGACGTGTAATGGCAGATACACTCAGGGAGAGATTGAAGCAACTATAGAAGTGTCCAGTTTGCAGTGATGATGATCCGATGACTAACTAACATTCTAACCAAGTCTAGAATACTAATGTAGATCTTAGTCTAACCCAAGTCTAGAATACTAATGTAGATCTTAGTCTAATCCACGTCTAGAATACTAATGTAGATCTTAGTCTAACCCAAGTCTAGAATACTAATGAAGATCTTAGTCTAATCCACGTCTAGAATACTAATGTAGATCTTAGTCTAATCCACGTCTAGAATACTAATGAAGATCTTAGTCTAACCCAAGTCTAGAATACTAATGAAGATCTTAGTCTAATCCACGTCTAGAATACTAATGTAGATCTTAGTCTAATCCACGTCTAGAATACTAATGTAGATCTTAGTCTAATCCACGTCTAGAATACTAATGAAGATCTTAGTCTAATCCACGTCTAGAATACTAATGTAGATCTTAGTCTAATCCACGTCTAGAATACTAATGTAGATCTTAGACTAATCCACGTCTAGAATACTAATGAAGATCTTAGTCTAACCCAAGTCTAGAATACTAATGTAGATCTTAGTCTAATCCACGTCTAGAATACTAATGAAGATCTTAGTCTAACCCAAGTCTAGAATACTAATGAAGATCTTAGTCTAACCCAAGTCTAGAATACTAATGTAGATCTTAGTCTAATCCAAGTCTAGAATACTAATGTAGATCTTAGTCTAACCCAAGTCTAGAATACTAATGAAGATCTTAGTCTAACCCAAGTCTAGAATACTAATGAAGATCTTAGTCTAACCCAAGTCTAGAATACTAATGAAGATCTTAGTCTAATCCACGTCTAGAATACTAATGAAGATCTTAGTCTAATCCAAGTCTAGAATACTAATGAAGATCTTAGTCTAACCCAAGTCTAGAATACTAATGAAACATAAACAAGGTATTAGTATTCATGAAACAATCTATAATAGCTTTTACATCATCAGCATCAAGTGGCATCTCCGCAACGAAGGTTGGCTGCAACAGATCTCCAACATCCCCTGTCTCTTGTTTTGGTGGTGCACTCTGCTAGACTGTAACCTGTCCATCTTGTGATGTTACTCTCCCACTTGTATCTCTGCCTACCTCTTCCTCACTTCCCTTTGACTTTACCCTCAAGTAAGGTCCTCAACAAGATGTCATATCTTTTAATATGTCCAAAACTTTTTATTTGCCTATCTTTATTTCCCTTAATAATTCTTTCTTCATATTAAGTGCTGTTAGAAATTCTTTGTTTGTTTTTTTTCTCTTCCCATGATGCTCTCCCTATTCTGGTATATATCCACAGCTCAAAGTTTTTACAGGTAGACTCCAATTCAAATAGTAGACCTACATAAACAAAAAAACCACTGGGAATATAAATTTGGTGTGTTGCAGATCCTTATTCTGGATATCTCTATAAATTGTAGGTGTATACTGGATAGTCAGACAAACAGATGAAATATGGACTAGGATATCATGTAGTCATGCTGTGTAAGGGAGACTCTTTTGCAGTTTTTCCTTTGAACATTTATCAGCAAACAAACTGACACATGTAAATGAAGCGAATAAGAAACGCACTAATTTTTTTCCTCTCGCATGTTACATGACAAGTAAACTTGTCTTACACTACTTTCTTAAAGATCAGTACCTCTTCCATTTATCTGTAAATTTGACTTTTAATCATAAAAATTGATTACATATTGTATTTTTATTCACTTTCTTGTCCAATCACTTCTGGGGGGGCATGTAGTGCAGTGGTTTGCGCACTGGCTTTGTATATGAGTGGTCCTGGGTTTCATTCCCCATGGTATGTTTTCACAGATGAGATTATATGAACATGCTAGTTTGGTATATTTTCACAGATGATATTACATGGTTGCTGATCCAGCGGTCTATGGGTTCATGCCCTTTGACCCACTGCCAATAAAATGGCATTATATTGCAGGGAATTAAATTTATTATATGAACGTGCTAGTTTAGTCATGAAATGACATCAATGATATGATATCTGAGAACATAATTTATGAGATAAAGCTAGCCATTTAGCAGCATTTTATCATGGATATTGCATATATTCCACAAGAATAGGTAATGAACACATTTTATCATGGATATTGGATATATTCCACAAGAATAGGTAATGAACACATTTTATCATGGATATTGCATATATTCCACAAGAATAGGTAATTAACACATTTTATCAACAAAGTGTTTTTCATCATCTCCATTTTCTTACATACCACATACCTCTACATACACCAACAAAACTTACATCATTACATTCAGTAACCATTCCTTCATTTAAAAAAATAAACATGCATGCACGCACACACAAAATATTAAAAAAAAACACAAAACAAAAAAGGTATCGCATTTTCCAAATATCCTACAAAAATAACGCATAAAGTGAAAAAAAGAATGCAGCGGCAGAGGACAATTACTCAATTTTAATGCAGAGTGGTAAATGTTAAGAGCATCAACTAAAGGAATGATTTCATCTAATCCTTATCATCACCCCACAGAAAGGTACAAACCTGAAGCTCCTTCTTGATCAACCCCCATGAAGAAGCCAATAATAATTACACCACAACATAACAAAGCTCTGCCTGATGTTGTTTGTTGAAGCATCAGGTAAGTAAAAACCTGCACATAAGAATTATGAAAAGGTAAGTATACGCCTAGACATAAAAAGGTAAGTATACGCCTAGACATAAAAAGGTAAGTATACACCTAGACATAAAAAGGTAAGTATACGACTAGACATAAAAAGGTAAGTATACACCTAGACATAAAAAGGTAAGTATACACCTAGACATAAAAAGGTAAGTATACGACTAGACATAAAAAGGTAAGTATACACCTAGACACAAAAAGGTAAGTATACACCTAGACACAAAAAGGTAAGTATACACCTAGACACAAAAAGGTAAGTATACACCTAGACATAAAAAGGTAAGTATACACCTAGACATAAAAAGGTAAGTATACGACTAGACATAAAAAGGTAAGTATACGCCTAGACATAAAAAGGTAAGTATACGACTAGACATAAAAAGGTAGTATACGACTAGACATAAAAAGGTAAGTATACGCCTAGACATAAAAAGGTAAGTATACACCTAGACATAAAAAGGGAACATGCTAACATTAATAATATATTTATATAGTCACATAAACTATACTGTACCAATGTCAGTTTCAACCAATCAATCAATCCATTAATCAAGTGCCATGCTGAATTGCGTAGGTGATCATGTTTCTCCACGACTCTCTTGTCTCTTGTGTTGTCAATAAGCTCAGTTGGTGAACTTCTACCATGCCACAATACAAGTTCATCTTGCAACTTTTCTCTTCGTTGTTCCCTATCTCTTCTCCTCTTGATCTTTCCAGTTGTTATTAAGTGCTCAAGTTGTGTTCTTCTCAGCACATGCCCTAGAAACCGTGACTGTCTGTCCCTAATGTTTGATATGATTGATCTTTTTACGCCAGCATCAATGAGAACCTCTGCATTAGTTTTCTTAGCTGTCCATGGTATTTTCAGATGTCAGTTTGCCCAATACATTATATTATATCTTCTTCTTCGTTCTCAACTCCTGCAGATTAGCAGGATGTAGTCCGGAGAACGGAATGCGTTGTGTCATGGTTTACAGCATTGCTGCGATATCTGCACCTTTCGGCCGGACACATCCGACTTCAGCATGGCTTTGGGTTACTGACCCTATATGGGATGGGACAGCCAACTCCATCCCATAATCTCCTTAGTCGCCTTTTACGACATGTGTGGAAGGTAAACAGTGTTGCTATTCTTTGCTCCCCTTTTGGACCCCGGCAACACATGGGCAATTATATTATATAACACATACATTATATATATATATATATATATATATATATATATATATATTGGAATATATTAAGAGACAACATATCAAATGGTTTGCACACCGGAATACCACTAGACAGCATACCACCGTAAACTATACTACACAGATACAGTGAAGGCAGACCTAGAAGCCGACCATAAAAATGATTGACCACCGACATAAAAGAGGTGACAAATTCCAAAATATACTGAAGCACACACGAGGGCCATCTCCAGAAAACTCTTCTACCTCTGATGCTGAAAGACAACAAAGGGTTTAGCATATATATATATATATATATATATATATATATATATATATATATATATATATATATATATATATATATATCAATTGATATATTCTTTCCAGAACATTGTTGCCTTCATCATGGATATTCTGAACGCCTCTATCCTGGGCAAGCAGGCCTGCATTGGACAGACATGTTCATACATTCTTTAATATTGATAATCCACTGGGGGTCTTCTTGTTGGTCTTCATCTTCCTAGTACTCTGCCTGCCTTCAAGAATCAGCCTTTCCATGCCCTCTTGTCTCTTTAAGTGTCCCAAAAAAAAACTGTATCTCCCTTCTTATGATTGTATTTAGAAGCTATTCTTTATTGAATTTCAGTTATTTTTTAAAACTTCTAGGTTTTTTCTATCATCATCATGTGACATATTCTTTCCAGAGCTTGGTACTCCTTATGGATTTTCTGAACACTCCGCGATTATGGGCAAGTTGACCTGCTGCAGCTAGAGACATATTTAAGAAATCTTTTATATTAATCTATCACTGTACCGTCGTTGTCTTGGGCACCCTTTTCCTCTGTTGCTGTTAACTCTGCTTTCAGCTATTAATCTTTCTATGCTGTTATGTCTCTTTATATGACCAAAAAACATAGCTTTCTTGATAAGATGTTAAGGAGCCAGACCTCTTCCAAATTTATTGATCTTAACACTTCTTGATTTGTCTTTTTAGCTGTCCAGGGAATACATAAAATTCTTCTGTAGCATCTCATTTCGAAAGCAACGATTCTCTTTGCTGGTACTTTGCCAAAGATTTTTCATTTGGGCAAGTTTCAATGCCCCAATTGAAGTTCTTCTCTTGATTTCTATAGCACAGTCTCCTGAGCTATTTATAATTGATATAATCTGAACTATTAATGTTCTTCTGTGAGGAGTAATGATACTGCACTCATACAACTGAATATTAATGTTCTTCTTTGGGGAGTAATGATACTGCACTCATACAACTGAACTATTAACTTACCACATTGAAGACAGTTGTCAGTGATCTTCCCACAAAATAGAAAGCGACACCAATGTACTTGAGACACAGGTTGTTGAATGTTATCATACACACAAAGATGATGGACAATGGCAACGTCTGTTACACGGAACATTATATATTTATATTTATACACACATATATATATATATATATATTATCTCAGCTGTTATAGGAAGATATATGTGTTGTCTGTTATAGGAAGATATATGTCTGTTATAGGAAGATATATGTGTTGTCTGTTATAGGAAGATATATGTCTGTTATAGGAAGATATATGTCTGTTATAGGAAGATATATGTGTTGTCTGTTATAGGAAGATATATGTCTGTTATAGGAAGATATATGTGTTGTCTGTTATAGGAAGATATATGTCTGTTATAGGAAGATATATGTGTTGTCTGTTATAGGAAGATATATGTGTTGTCTGTTATAGGAAGATATATGTCTGTTATAGGAAGATATATGTGTTGTCTGTTATAGGAAGATATATGTCTGTTATAGGAAGATATATGTGTTGTCTGTTATAGGAAGATATATGTCTGTTATAGGAAGATATATGTGTTGTCTGTTATAGGAAGATATATGTCTGTTATAGGAAGATATATGTGTTGTCTGTTATAGGAAGATATATGTCTGTTATAGGAAGATATATGTCTGTTATAGGAAGATATATGTGTTGTCTGTTATAGGAAGATATATGTCTGTTATAGGAAGATAGATGTCTGTTATAGGAAGATAGAAGTATGTTATAGGAAGATATATGTGTTGTCTGTTATAGGAAGATATATGTCTGTTATAGGAAGATATATGTCTGTTATAGGAAGATATATGTGTTGTCTGTTATAGGAAGATATATGTCTGTTATAGGAAGATAGATGTCTGTTATAGGAAGATAGAAGTATGTTATAGGAAGATATATGTGTTGTCTGTTATAGGAAGATATATGTCTGTTATAGGAAGATATATGTCTGTTATAGGAAGATATATGTCTGTTATAGGAAGATATATGTCTGTTATAGGAAGATAGATGTCTGTTATAGGAAGATAGATGTCTGTTATAGGAAGATATATGTGTTGTCTGTTATAGGAAGATATATGTGTTGTCTGTTATAGGAAGATATATGTCTGTTATAGGAAGATATATGTCTGTTATAGGAAGATAGATGTCTGTTATAGGAAGATATATGTGTTGTCTGTTATAGGAAGATATATGTGTTGTCTGTTATAGGAAGATACATGTCTGTTATAGGAAGATATGTCTGTTATAGGAAGATATATGTCTGTTATAGGAAGATAGATGTCTGTTATAGGAAGATAGATGTCTGTTATAGGAAGATATATGCATTGTCTGTTATTCATTCATTAATTTTCCTTATGCTATGAAGTTAGCGCATAGGGCAGAGGTCAGATCTCTCCAATTCTGTCTGTTCAAAGCTATTCTGTGCAGTTCTTGAATAGTATGAATATTGGTTATTTTACTTTCTCTAAGTATTGTTCCCCTGAGTGTTTCCCTTGGTCCACCCTTTGCTCCCTTGCCCGTAGGTATCCATTCAAGAGATTGGTGGTGTATTCTGTTGGTGTCTGCGCGTAGGACATGCCCGATGTAGGACCAACGGCGTCCTCTGACAACATCTGTGATGAAACCTTGAGGCGTTTCCTCTCTGATTCTATCATTCTACCTGAATTCACTCCAATGGGTGTCTGTTATAGGAAGATATATGTGTTGTCTGTTATAGGAAGATATGCCTGCTTAAGGGAAGATATGTTCTGTATATATGAATATATCCGCCGCAGACGGATGTGTCAGGCCATTGGTGCAAATAAAATGGCGACACAATGCAATCCATTCTCTGGTCTACATCCTGCTGGAAACCTAGTAATTCTACCACAAGAGAGATCCAGCGGGAGTTTGAGAATGAACGCTGAAGAAGGAAGAAGAATATGAATATATGCTTATTACAGGAAAATATATATATAGTATATATTAATAAAGTAAGTCAAAATTTGATGTCTGGTACTGATAGAGCTTACAGTAAGGGAAGTCAAAGAGCTTACAGCAAGGGAAGTCAAAGAGCTTACAGCAAGGGGAGTGAAAGAACTTACAGCAAGGGGAGTGAAAGAGCTTACAGTAAGGGAAGTCAAAGAGCTTACAGTAAGGGAAGTCAAAGAGCTTACAGCAAGGGGAGTGAAAGAGCTTACAGCAAGGGAAGTCAAAGAGCTTACAGAAAGGGAAGTCAAAGAGCTTACAGAAAGGGAAGTCAAAGAGCTTACAGCAAGGGAAGTCAAAGAACATACAGCAAGGTAAGTCAAAGAGCTTACAGCAAGGGAAGTCAAAGAGCTTACAGTAAGGGAAGTCAAAGAGCTTACAGCAAGGGGAGTGAAAGAGCTTACAGTAAAAGAAGGAGCTTACAGCAAGGGAGTCAAAGAGCTTACAGCAAAAGATGTCAAAGAGCGTACAGTAAAGGAAGTCAAAGATCTCAAAGTGAGGAAAGACAAAGAGCTTAAAGTGAGAAAAGTCAAAGAGCTAACAGTAAGAGAAATGAAAGAGCTTACAGTAAGAGAAATGAAAGAGCTTACAGTAATAGAAGTCAAAGAACTTGCGGTGAGAAAAGCAAAAGAGCTTAAAGTGAGAAAAGCCAAAAAAAAGTTAGAGAAATGAAAGAGCTTAGAGTAAGAGAAGTCAAAGAGCTTGGAGAAAGAGAAGTCAAAGAGCTTACAGAAAGAGAAGTCAAAGAGCTTAGAGTAAGAGAAGTCAAAGAGCTTGCAGTAAAAGAGCTGAACAAATGATGTCTGACTTACTGCTCTCAAAAGTTTCGCTTCAATTTTCAGTGAGGGAAACCTGATCTTGTCTGGAAATATCTGTCCTCCTACACTGAGAAGAATGCACAGCAGCACAGTCACCAGACATTGGAACCAGGTAACAAACAAGGGTGCGTTTAACTGTAGATGTCAGTTACACATTCAAATAGCATGATCAAACAGTTTCATGCTTGACAACCATTTACCTAGTCTCATTATCAAATAGTCAAGTATGAAACCATTTGGTAGTCTCATCATCAAATCATCAAATTTGACAACCATCTACCTAAACTTGTCATTAGTCAAGTTTGACAACCATCTACGAGAGGAAGTCAATAAGTAATTAAATATAGAAAATAATACAAAATGTAACAGGTGGCTTTTAAAAGTTGGATGTTGAGGTTACAAAATCCAGTTCTATGATCAATGTTTGTAACAGATGATAGTTGCACCCATAGTTGCTGTACATGCTTGCTTAGCACATGTGTAACAGATGATAGTTGCTGTACATGCTTGCTTAGCACATGTGTAACAGATGATAGTTGCTGTACATGCTTACTTAGCACATGTGCAAAATGATGACAATGCACCACAAGTGTATGAGGAATCAACAGCAATACTGAATATGTAGTTGTGCATTTTTTTAAAATTTCTGCATAATTTGTATTGTTGCTGCTTATAATGAGAATACAGTTTATATTGTGTAAATTGTTGCATTAACTGGATAAATCTATTTGAACAAGGATGAGCATCATTTGCTGATGAAGCACATTTTGGGGGGTGTCCTGTTGAAATTGTAACTGCACAGGGGGTGGAGAAATGTTTCCAGTTACCAGGCAAATAATGGTAGACAGAGTAGCAATGACAACAGGGTGTTCACATAATTCAGACTACAGTAGGATGTTCACATCATTCAGCCTACAGTAGCGTGTTCACATAATTCAGCCTACAGTAGGATGTCACGGATCATGATAGGGAATCATGGGAACAGGTTGCCATGGATCATGTTTCACGGAGAGAAAAAAATCAGGAATGGTATAAAGACAAAGGTGAAAGTGTTATCAGTTAGTTCAAGTGTTGCACATCTAAGAAGTCATAAAACAGTACACAATGGTACAAGTGGGGGCATGTTATTCACTGTATGTACTGTGCAAGACTTTCTGTGGCTCACATTGGTCTTGTGAGTCACATCTATCATCATCATGTGGGCCGTAGATGATATTTCTTAGAGCACAACAATAATACTATCATCTGGAAAGAAAGAAAGATGGCTACTACTAGTTGGTGGAACAATTTTGTGGAGAAATAAAGAAACAATATCAGTCTAAAGCTGTATAGTTTTCATGTTTGTAACATATTTATTATGTTTTTATTAGTCATTTGTGACTTATTCACTTCCTCTTGTATGCTAGGCTCATCATGAAGTTGTCAAGATTATAATAAATACCTAAACTTATACCATCAAATAATCAAGTTTTCAAGTCTACCTAAACTTATACCATCAAATAATCAAGTTTTGAAGTCTACCTAAACTGTATACCATCAAATAATCAAGTTTTCAAGTCTACCTAAACTGTATACCATCAATGTCATACCAACAAAGAGGAACTATCAAATCCTTCTCAAGTTATAATTTAAACAATTACTATGACATTTACAAAGTAATTACTATGACATTTAACAACAGTTAAATAATCTGATATTTAGCAAATAAACACTTCTAAAATCTCACACACATCTCCTGTTATGTGGTCCGCTGCCTGCAGTTTTACTTCTTGTATAGTCTTGCAGCCTGTTATTTCCCCTTCTTTAATTATGGTGTTTTTTAGGGTTGCTTTAGGCCTTCCTCATTTTATTTTACCCTCAGGTGTCCAGATAAAGACTTGTTGATTTATTCTTTCATCTAGTCTTAAAACGTGACCCAGGTATTTCCATCTGTGTTTTCTTATGACGTTTGAAACATATTCTTGGTGTTTTGTTTCTTAAATCACTTTTTGTGATGAAATCGCTCCATTTTATGTTCATCAGTTTCCGGAGATAATTGTTTTTGAAGCTGTTAAATTTTTGGTCTGTAGCTTGAGAGTGATTTCCATCTTTCACTTCCATACGTTAATACTGGGACAATACAGGAGTTGAATAGCTTTAGTTTAGCGTTTCTTCCTAGATCTTTGCAATTCCAGATATTAGTTAGTTTTGTGAATGTGCTAGCTGCAACTGCTATGCGTGTATTTATTTGTTTCATTGAGTCTCCATCCAGAAACATTTGACTGCACAAGTAATTAAAGTTGGAGACTTTCTCCAGCATTTGTTTGTTTACTGAGATGTTATTTATTGAACTGGTAAGTGTTCCATGATTTGTATTTGGATGTGTTGATCTAGGGACCAATCTAATCTGTGAGTGTGCACAGTTTGTTGGTTATATCTTAGATGTTGCCTAGGGTACACAAATAGTTCTAACATCTCACATACATCTCCTGTATGACATTATGACACACAACTTATATATCTTCCTCAAGATATTGTCTAGGGCTCACAGTATATCTCCACATGTCAGTTTTAGGAAAATTCTGATCAAGGGAGACAATGCTCATCATCATAGTTGTCAGAGCTCTTATATTTTCCTCCAGGATTACCTCCGTTTCCCCCCCCCCCCCAGCAGTTTCATATATGAGAGCTGTGTTTTTGAGCTTATTTAGTTTTTTCTTGTCATGTTGTGGTCAACATATGGGGATCTTCTCACCCATGTGGAAACCAGAGTCTGGACTTCAAGCTCAGGGTGCAAAGAACAAGGTTACTGTTTTCTTTCTAGGCATGTCGTATGATTCGGCTAAGGAAATTTGGGCACATGCTGACAACCTGTGTTAAAATTGTAATTTTTATCTTGTCTCAATTTCTGACTTTTCTCTCCTGTCAAATGGTTCCCATGGAGGATGAAGTGATGCAGACAGAAAGTAGACCAGCAGGGAATACTAGATGTACCATCATTGCAGATAGGTTGACAGATCTGATAGAATAATGATGAACTAGTTGATACAGAAGTATATTCAACATCCCTGGATGTGATCATCCCGGTACACTATGGCACTGAAATGCCTGACTTATTATTGACTAAACATGCATCCATGCACCCCACCCCCTCCCCCCAAATTGATGAAATCATTTCTTGCGCAGCGCAAACACGCACTCACTCTCTTTTCTGTACTAATCATGTATTCATTTCTAGGTACCCTGTCGAAGACGGATATGTCAGGCCGTTGGCACAAATAAAATGGCGAAACAATGCATTTCCATTATCTGAACTACATCCTGCTGGAAATCTAGTAGGACCATGGTCCTGCTACAAGAGAGATCCAGTGGGAGTGTGAGAGAGAATGCTGAAGAAGAAGAATTTCTATGTACAGAAATTATCTTGCAATAAACCCTACATCACTGAGACAATCAACTTTGACAACATAGAACCATCATACTACATCACACAAACTACTAGCATCCATAGTGGGCCATAACATAATACAAAAAAACATTGAAATCTTCACATAACACAATTAACCTTGACATCACATAACACAACATTGACATCTTCACATAACATAAAACTAACCTTGCCATACCGGTAACTGAACACAACTAACATTGACATCTTCACATAACATAACACAACTAACCTTGACATAACATAACACAACTAACCTTGACATAACATAAATAACCTTGATATAACATAACAAAACTAATTTTGACATAACATAACAAACCTTGACATAAGATTAACCTTGACATAACATAACATAACAAAACTAACTTTGACATAACATAACACAACTAAACTTGACAAAAAATAACACAACTAACCTTGACATAACATAAAACTAACCTTGACATGACATAACTCAACTAACCTTGACATAACAACTAACCTTGACATGATGTAACACAACTAACCTTGACATCTTCACTGCTCAGTAAATATTTGTTGACAAAAACCATAGAAATCGAGATGACCCTAGGTTTTTAGAAAATAATAAAATAATTGAATCACTTCTAGACAGAAGATGAAATGTAGTATTATCACTTCTAGACAGTTGCAGAAAATAAGTTTTATAACTTCTAGACAGAAGATGAAATGTAGTATTATCACTTGTAGACGGAGAAAAGTAGTATAATTACTTGTAGATGGAGAAAAGTAGTAAATCACTAGTAGAAACATACTACAATCACTTATAAACAGATGGAGAAAAGTAGCATACCATCACTTGTAGACAGTTGGAGAAAAGTAGTATAATCACTTGTACACATATAGAAAAGTAGTATAATCACTTGTACACATATAGAAAAGTAGTATAATCACTTGTACACATATAGAAAAGTAGTATAATCAGTTGTAGATGGAGAAAAGTAGTATAATCACTTCTATTGTTTGTTCGCTTGTTTGTGCCAGTAGCTCTATTTCCTTGCCCCCTGGCTGCTCGAGGCAATTGAGAAGGAAATCCAGTAATTGGAGTTGGGTCCTTTCAAGGTATAGGGCTCGACACCATCCCTGCCTGAACGTGCGTCACAGGGCAGGCACCATAACTATTATTAGATATAGACATGTTCCCATTGTGTTTTGTACGTGACATCCTGATTAATTGTAGGCCTATACCTTTTGGCTGGTTGTCTTCAGCACATTCATTGCTTACTTGGGCAGGACTGTCTGACCAATCTTAGTTTCCAGCCCCTGATAGCTGAACTAAGTCCCAACATCACTTCAAGGTTCTGGCCTCAATGGGGTCTGGGTATGCAATAAAGCTGTGGACATGAGTGAGAGTTTGAGTCGTCCGGGTATGAAATAAAGCTTTGGATTAAAATTCATAGCATATCACATTCAGGATGTAGCCATCAAGCCGGATTTTTTTTTACTGTATTGATTTTTAGGCAGTATGCTATTGCTTCTTAATGTTCAGGGTGTACAATTGCCTGTGCAGGATTTGAACCCAGTACCTTGACTGCCACAGACGAGTTCTATATCTCACTGCCACAGAGCCGGACAAAAGCTTTGAATACACACCAACATTTTTTCACATTAAAACAATTTAATTGTCTTTTTCCAGGAGAATGATGGTTGATTGTATCCATACTTGTCATAAAGCATAGGTTTACTAGCCTCAGTTGTTCCAAGGCCAGATCTGTCAGCTTGGTTGTATTAAGGACGTGTTATAAAGGTTATTTAGATGTTGACATATAAAGAGACATTGGAAAGTGTAATCATGGAGGCAAAGTTACAGGAAATACAACAAGACCAAGACTATGAAATTATGGACACAGGATAACGAAAACCTCGTGAACATGATAGTGGAAGAAGCCGGGCAGCTTGCACAGAACCCATAGATTTACAGAATGGCATTGAGGATAATGTTCTGTAAAGTACACATCACAATAAATACTGATAGATACCTTAATGTTTTCTATTCACCCTTTACACCTTTTAATTGTTGTATAAAGAGTATTGGTGATGTCAACCCTTTCCCTGTCAACAACTAAAATCTGTTCAGACCACACCCCTGCTGCTATAGAATTTGTGACTTTTTTTATGGATGCCCCATAAAAGATAATTACCCGTTATCGTCAGAGCTGATCACCAGAAGTCGATTTTACATTATTATTATTAGGCCTACATACACTGATTATGAACATGACAGCCAGCTATCAAGTAACTGTAGTGTGTTGCAAAGTTATAATACAATAACATAGTTCATACACTGAGATTCCCTCACC
This sequence comes from Meghimatium bilineatum, assembly GCA_034231615.1. Lineage (NCBI taxonomy): Eukaryota > Metazoa > Mollusca > Gastropoda > Stylommatophora > Philomycidae > Meghimatium > Meghimatium bilineatum. The sequence continues at coordinate 1,257,094 of CM067317.1, read as the reverse complement.
AATACGCCGCGACAACACTAGCAATAGTGATGTACTTGGACACAAGTGACTCCATCTTTACACGTCTGCTAGATTCGTGAAACAACTTGCTGGAGATGAAGCCTGGAGAAATATCCCGGTACATCGTACGTCCTGTCAGAGGAAAGGTGTGCTAAATATATTTCCCTAGCTTCTAAATCAACCACAACCTCCCCTCTGCTCCGTGACATAATACAGAAAATATATCCCGGTTAGGTCGAGCCATTGATTGGACACAATCTATTTTTAAAATGGCAGGTCAGACGCAGTGTTACCGCTGGCATTTTGAAAATAACCACATATCACCCTATAACCCCCCCCCCAGATAACTAGGTCTGAGCAACCATGTCCGGTGTGCGAAGAGGATAATTAACATACATAATAAACATACCTAGAAATAAGGCCAGATCAGTAGTTCTTATGCCTAAGTATAAAAAGTATATCTATCTATCTATTGTCTATTCTCTGCTTTTACTGTAAGGCGTCGCGGGATTGAATGACGACCAGGATGACAAAGGATTGAAACCAAGTTTCAATCAACTATAAAAAACAACTTATGAAAGCCAATGAAGAAGTAACAGGCAACAATCCAAATGAATGGGAACAGCAATAAGCATACTACATCATTGCAAACACCTCACCCATATATAATGCAAAACTTACAACCCCAGGCACTGAGAGTAAAACTATGGAAACCCTTACTGCTCTCAAGGCAAAAACACTTGATCACCTAGACACCCAATATCCCAGCTCACAGTAAATCCTTGTCTTTACAGATGGATCATCAGATGAGGACCTCATATTAACGGCTGAATTCATGTAGGTGGCTAATCTTCTCGTATAGATTCATGAACATGATATGCAATAATATTGTAACGTCTCAGAATGTTGGTAACTCCTTCAATCCACCTTCTTCTTGGTCTTCCTCTGGATCTTGCTGTTTCCATTTTCATGTTGTATGCTCTTACCGCTGGCTAATAAGAGTTTATTCTCATTAAGCGGCCGAACCATTTCAGTCTCTGTTTTTCAATATGTTTGATCCAACAGTTCTTGTAATCTCTTCATTGCTCACATGATCTCTTCTTGTTATGCTTGCTATTTTTCTTTGACATCTCATTTCACGCGTGCTATCTTTCTCTCTTATTCTTTAGTTAGTACCAATATCTGACATTGATAACTCAATGTTGGTTTGAAGATTGAAATTATGATTTGCCTTTTGGTTTCCATCGGGAAAGATTTGTATTTCAAAATAATTGATGTGAGTTAACATTTTCAGTAGAATACTTTCTAGAATACTCCAGAGTAGTTTTTTTATTTATTTGGTCGAAAACTTGATTTTTGTATAAGTCATTCACCTACTTTCGTGCCCAGTTACTTCGTCTTCGTGTGTTTTTGGTGGCCTGTTTAAGAAATAGGGAGGATTTGGGTTTATTAATTTTTTAATTCTTATGATTTTATGAAAAAAGAACCTCCAAGATTGAAGCAAATTTTGCCAAAAATAACACTAGTACCGCATTAGGTATTGGTGATTATCCTCTTCGCACACCGGACACGTCCATAGGTGCTCACATCTCCGCTTCAGTAAATCTCTCAGGGTATAGCGACTGATGGTCCCGGTTCTATGTTGATTCACTGCTCTTTTTGAAATCTTTGTCCGAGGTTGTCTATGAACCACGCCCATCCTCACTCCCGATCCCCGCATTCTCAATATTCATTCATCTCAAAATCCTCTGATCGTGAAACTCATGAAGAGTAATTTGTATGTCTGCTCGGTCCATAGGCTGACCATCTGTTGTGGTGGCGAAGTTAGCTAATTAGTCGGCCCATTCGTTTCCCACCACGCCCGCGTGTCCATGGATAAAGATAAGCGTGATGTTTTCGATAGATAGTGATGCCCGCATTTTATCTATCTCTAATGTCTCTACGCATATCACCTGTTTTGACTTTCTGAATCATATTAAGGGTGTCACTTAGTATGCAAGCATGAGAATAGACTGCCGATTCCATGCAGTCAAGTGCCAACGTTACAGCAATACTTCCATTGTTAGGCTGCTTGCTGTTGAGGTAAAGGCACCACTGGCTTCGTGTACTGTTCTTCCTTTTGATCTGGCAGTAAAGGCCCATGCACATCGGTGGTGACGGATGACCGACTCGTCCGTGTAAATCACAACTTCTATGTCATCGGTATTCTCGCAGATTAGTGCTTTGACCTCAGCACCTCATACGACGCCAAAACCCCCAGATCTACTGAAAACCAGCTGTGGCAACACTGATCAGACATGCTACTTTTACCTGGACGGAGGACACTAAACAATAAAAATCATTTACTCATAAAACAAGAACTTCATTATATTTAACCCGTAATAGACAGTAATTATTGATTATTATCTCGTATTATAATTAATAACCGTGTGTTGAAGCTGTTCCTCCTCCGCAAGTGAAGATGAACATGACATAATAGTGATGAACAAGTAGAAAAAACAACACATTTGTGATTGTCTAATTTGGTTTGAGTCCTATTCGTGTCAGGAAAGTTCTATTGCAGTGCATGCAGGAGTGTGGAGGGTTTCGGATCGGCGAGTTTTCGTATTTGTCCTTCCCTTTCCGTCACTTGTAAATTCCCCGCAGTGATCTGGGTGTGACAAGCTGAGCGATGAAGGGATGTATTCTTCTAGGATCAACTGCAGTGCTTGGGGGAGTTTTTTTTTTAGGTGATCATTGAAGTCTTTTTATGCCCTCCGCTTGAATGTTTACCATAGCACAGCTTCCAATAGAATAATCTCTTCTCTTTGGAAGGCACTTGTTACGGACGATGTGGCCAGTCCAGCGGAGCTGGGACCTAGTCAGCAGGGCATGGATTCTTTGCACACGGGACTTCTGAAGAATTTCCGTATCTGGTACTCGATCCTGCCAACGTACTCCTATGAAGTTTCTTAGGCACCGAAGGTGGAAAGAGTTAAGCTGTCGAGCGTGTCACGCATGGACAGACCAGGATGACACAGCATAAAGCAGTGCTGGTAGAACCACTACGCGGTACACGTCCAACTTAGCATTAAATCTGAGACCACGCCTGATCCAGACGTTTTTACCAATGCTCCCGAATAATACGCAGGGCAACATCCTCGTCAATCGTCGTAGTTTGCGATAGGGTGTTGCTGAGATATGTTCTTTTTATGTTTGTTCATTCGTCCATCACAAGTGATGACGACCATTTTTTTACATCCACCTTTGAAAAATCAGAATTATGACCATGCATAATGGTTGGTAGATGGCTACTGAGCCCTATTCGAGCTGTAAATATCATTGGACAATTCGGACATAAAATAAGATTGCTGAGATCTACAAACTTATTGGCAGTATTCAGTTTTTGTCCCTTTACTTTGATCACTGGTTCTGTGCAGGGGACACCCGGCAATGGTTGATACATTACTAATGTCTTCGTGGTGCTGATGGTGATGCCGAACGCATCAAATGCTAAAGAAAAGAGGCCCATGCTGTCTGTGCCTAGGGAGGGATAGAGTTTAGGTAGGGTTAGAGGGTTGGTTAGGGCAAGGGGGAATTATGGATATTGAAACAACAGAGAAGACTACTCTTAATCATCATCCTTGAGTGAGAGGTGTCTTAAATCATCATCCTTGAGTGAGAGGTGTCTTAAATCATCATCCTTGAGTGAGAGGTGTCTTAAATCATCATCCTTGAGTGAGAGGTGTCTTAAATCATCATCCTTGAGTGAGAGGTGTCTTAAATCATCATCCTTGAGTGAGAGGTGTCTTAAATCATCATCCTTGAGTGAGAGGTGTCTTAAATCATCATCCTTGAGTGAGAGGTGTCTTAAATCATCATCCTTGAGTGAGAGGTGTCTTAAATCATCATCCTTGAGTGAGAGGTGTCTTAAATCATCATCCTTGAGTGAGAGGTGTCTTAAATCATCATCCTTGAGTGAGAGGTGTCTTAAATCATCATCCTTGAGTCTGAGGTGTCTAAATCATCATCCTTGAGTGAGAGGTGTCTTAAATCATCATCCTTGAGTGAGAGGTGTCTTAAATCATCATCCTTGAGTCTGAGGTGTCTTAAATCATCATCCTTGAGTGAGAGGTGTCTTAAATCATCATCCTTGAGTGAGAGGTGTCTAAATCATCATCCTTGAGTGAGAGGTGTCTTAAATCATCATCCTTGAGTGAGAGGTGTCTTAAATCATCATCCTTGAGTGAGAGGTGTCTTAAATCATCATCCTTGAGTGAGAGGTGACTTAGATCACACAATATAAACCACAGAGGAAGGGTAATAAATCCCTGGTAACAACAAAAATATTATCCTAGGAGAGGGGAACTCCGACTTCAAAACCCCGGGCAGATGGTGCTCGTTAACCCTGGCAGACAAGCTGTCTAGAAGGAAAACTTCAAAATGAAACCTCCACTGCCCCGTGGACCATCTTTGGATGGATAAGGTTAGGGAAACATATCCTGACCAAAAAGTAAACTGGAATATGGAGACACTGGACCGAAAGGTACAAAATAGTCCAGCCAGGGCATGACTGCCAAGGCTGAAAACCAAAGTGCAGCGCAATGACGTCATATGTCAAATAAAAGGTTGCAGACGATTGGTTTTGGTGCGTCATCTGTGGAATCCCATCATGCGGATAAAGTGTCAGGCTCGAAGGAGCCCACCCTCTTCGACTAGTGGTACCTCTGTATCAATTTGTGGAGCAAGGAAAAGAGATCAGAGGAAAATAACTACTGGTTAAAAAAATACACATAAAGATCATGATGCAGACTCCAAAGACGAATAAGCGCTTGAAAATATTGCAGTGGAATGCAGGTGTCTACAATAAAAATTAAAAAAACCGCACTTGGAAACCGATTACACTAAGAGGAAATTGATGTAGCATATATACAGGAAACACATCTCACAAACAATAGATTCAACATCCGAGGATACTAAACATTTCGTAATGATAGTTAAAGAGGCACAACGGAGGAGTACTTATACTGGTCAAAAACAATATCGTTGCCTTGGAAATCCGAGTAAAACACTGAAGAACTGGCTTTAATAATTGGAACCTGTTGAACTCTTCCAATCCTTCCTGTGAATTCCTTGGCGATTGGGAAGAAACTTGTTAAGTGCATTTGCATCAGAATGGAGTACTGGCAGGGCCATATACATGTATATGTTTGCGGTAGTTTTTCAGTATGATGCAAATCTTCGAAATGCTGCCCCCGACAATATATTTTGATTGGTTCTGCATCATAGCACGGCACAGACTCTTGACAAGATGCACAAAGAAGACTGTACATTGGAAATAATGTCACCAGATATAGAAGCGAGTACATACTTGTACACATATAGAAAAGTAGTATAATCACTTGTACGCTTGTTTAATTTTTTGACAGGAAAATCCAGGAACAGGGTAATGAAGTTTTGCTAACCACCCAAGACACACACACATTGACGTTTCCATTAAAAGGCCTTTATCAAGACAAAAATTAAAACAAAATCGAAACATACAACAGAGAATAGACAGTAAGAATTATAGACGTATCACAAGCTCATGCGTACTGTAGATTGACCAGAAGGTGAAACGACACTGGACAAGGAATAGTAAAAAAATTACTACTTTCATGTGACACTCAACAAACATAAGTTATGGAACAACTAGAATCATACCTGAGACAGGCGCTCACTGATGGCGTAGGGTTTAAGAGTGCCATATTGGTAAATGTAGCGGTTCTGAAGCACAAGTCAGGTCCGGTCGTCAGAGAAGCATAACTTAACTCCTATTTACTTTATTTGCATTCACAACTTAATGGCCGTAACATGAATATAATGGACGCCACGATGGCCCGTGCCATTGAAGTGGATGCTGTCAACACAGCAGACGATGTCATCAACACAACACAATATGCTGTCACCACAACACAAGATGCCATCAACACAACACAATATGCTGTCACCACAACACAAGATGCCGTCAACACAACACAGGATGCTGTCAACACAACATGCCATCAACACAACACAAGATGCTGTCAAGACAACACAAGATGTCATCAACACAATACAAGATGCTGTCACCACAACACAGGATGCCGTCAACACAATGGTAGTAACGTTTATGTGTAAACACACACACAAAATGAGGCTCAAAAAGCATAGATGACTGACTTCATTGTACTCAGGTTACTACTCCATCCCTCTCTCAGCAAAGTGTTTGCCAAGAGTACCACTCATAGCACGTAACTCTGTAGCTTTAAGCCGTAATCCCCAGGGATCTCAAGAAAAAAAACAATCCACTTTATAAAGAAGACAACGAGAACAAACACAAATAATGTTTGCTTGTATTTGTGAAGATAATTAAAATAACAATTGAAACAGAATATCAATGTTGAACACCAGCAGCACCAGTTTAATGATGATATCAATGTGATAAAACTAATAATGATGATGTCAAGTGGAATATCAAAATGTGAAAGGAATGATATCAAGATGTTGGTGAAATGTAAGCTTTGAGAACTTTCACAGGGTCTATAGGTCTATCTGTATCATCTGTCTCAACCATGCCGATTCGCTGTACCACAATCATGCCAGAACACACTCGTCCAAATATTGTATGCTTGCCATCCAGCCACTGAGTTGGAGCCAGAGTTATGAAAAACTGACTGCCATTTGTGTTAGGACCACTGTTGGCCATAGACAAAATACCTGCACCTGGTACAGAGAAACATCAGAGATTAACATGTCTATAGAATTCATCTAAAATTATTTTGCAAGGAACAGTCGAGGGTGGAAGGAAAAAAACGAAAAAAACTGTTGAGGCAGAAACTCACTGTTTGCTTTTGCAAATATCTAGGATGAGATATATGACCTCATTCTGAAAGCTCTCTATCTGATTAGCTTGCATATGGCTAAATGTATCACATGTATATTTTATATGACAAATTATCAAGCAATGTTGACCATTGATATCATTTAGATTGGTGAAATGGGTCAGTTTACAGTGCAAGCAATGCTGATAAGCAGGTTAAGCTAATAGCAGTGTGGCTATGGACATTCACTGTTTTGTGAAATGCGTAAAAATATACACTCATATTGTTAAGTGATATATTCTTTCCAGAATGTTGTCTTCCATATGAATCTCTTGAAATCTCCTTGGCTGTGGGCCAGTTGTCCTGCCTCCTTCAGCGACATAAGCATGAATTCTTGGATATCTCTTGTCCAACGTCTTGGACGACCTTTGCCTCTGCTCCCTTCAGCAATACTTGTTCCATACCATTATGTCTCTTTTCATGGTAAAAAAAAAAAAAACCCTCAACTTCCCTCAATATAGTGTTTATCAGCCAGTGTTCTTGGACGTTGATTTTGTTTAGCATCTCTTGGTTCGACTTCCTTTCTGTCCTTGGTATTCGCAGAACTCTCGTAGCTCTTTAATTCAAAAGTCGCTATCTCTTTGATACAGGTTTATTTATTTAACCGATGTTCAATGTTTGTGGTTTTCAAGGAATGTACACACCTGTACAGCATGTCTTCTTGTCTGTGTGTTGTTTGACTGGTGCATATTTATAGTAGCTTGAGAATATGCATGTTGGAAGTCTTGACTAATATCACATCTTTTTCATTTTTAGGGATATGGTCAAATACGGAAAACTAGTTGAGTCAAGTTATAAAGTGAATATATGCCAGCTGAACGAACCTCCTACTTCAAATCCTGTTCGCTGCCGTATGATTTTTTCTACAATAATGGTTGGTTGGTTGCTGATCCAGCGACCCATGGGTCATGCCCTTTGACCCCAATGCTATTAAAATGGCATTATATTTCTGGGAAGTATGTGGATTTTCGGCCCACCTGGGCCAGAGTCAGAGAATAACTATCACACCACCAGGAAGGTAGGTTTCAACCTATGCACTGCTCAGAGCCACTGCAACCAAGATAGGGTTCACTGTGCCCATTCCCCACCACCAATTGACTACTGGTTATGCCGAACTTCTCTATTGCTCCATGCATGCAACCAAATGTTCAAGTCAAAAGGATTGTCACGTCCTGAGTCACTGTGCCTCCATGATGGCCCTCAATCATAGGAAAAACAGTGCTGTCAGTTTCCTCCTCCCCAATGCTGTGCAGTACATCCCTGGCTCTCTCCCAACCACAGAGGGTGCATACATATATAAAAACACATTGCAACAACAAAATAAAAGCATGAGAAGCATAATTATATAGATGACGTGCCATGAAGCTTCTATAAGAAGATAACCTCAATATAACGGCATGTCATCTACTAAGATTTTCTGCTGCATGGGTGGTTTGTCTAATGAGCCATTGGTGAGACCCACAGACGCAACCACATGGGTGGTTTATCTAATGATCCATTGGTGAGACCCACAGACGCAACCGCATGCGTTTTCTACAATAATAAATCCTCAATGATTCTATATTATATTATTTAAAAAATACACAACATATTCAATACTACCGTCGGATGTGTCAGGCCATTGCCACAAATAAAATGGAAACAAAACGCATTTCCATTCTCTGGGATACGTCATACTGGAAAGTAGTAGAGCCATTGTCCTATTGCAAGAGAGATTGCAGGGGTATGCACACTAACATATAAGTAAATATCTAGAGTTTCTGGTGTAGCATTTCAAGGAATTAGTGTATGCTTGTTGGTCTGAGCATACTTGAACATTATCTGTCTGGGCAAACTTAATCCTCTCAATCTCATACCGACCATTCCCAGTCGATCTTTACTCTTTACATGTGACTAGACATGGCAAATTTAGCTCTCACATGACTAGCAGTAATGGCGACTTAAAACATTTACTATGCTCAATACAAATCACATAGCTTGCCCCCCTACACGCCAGATTGTTTTTTTAAAATTGCATAATGATGAAAAAATGTGTAAATGACTGACTCACATGTTCTTATCTGATCAAGTTATTCTTTCAATCTTTAGTAGATCTAAGGATAATTCTCCACTCACTTCACAAACAAAACTTAACAAAAAACTGTGCAAATCTTTGAGACATCAACATCACAATCTTTACAAATATATGAAATTCATATGAAATTTATATGAAATTCATCTCACAACATAGAACTTTCTATGTGCCACAATGAATGTTTGCATTTTCTGTATGAATTTGAGAGCCCCAGTTATTTCCCGAGTAAAATTCCTACTTATTGTAAAGCTGGGCATGGAGTTATATTACATTATGTATCGAAAAAACTCACCTTCCAGAATTTCTGATTTTTCAAGAATAACTCCTATAACCATATCAACAAACTGTATTTCATGGCTGCTGCATATCAACAAACTGTATTTCATGGCTGCTGCAATTTTGGAATGATGTACTATCCCGATCAGTTATTCTTAGTAATACTATCACTATAGTTGCTGTATTTATGAAGTATTTTAACGGTTTCGATGTTCATCGAAGTTGGTAACCAATAATATATAAGGCAAATACTACAACTGTCGAATATGGTCAGGAAAGTGTTACGATACACACTTTCACAATTGATACACACTTTCACAATTGATACACAATTGAAATCCCTTGATGAAATTGGTCTGGAATGACAAAATATTTATGTAATAACCAACATTCCATATATACCATCAAGAATTAACCAATTGGAGATTTAGAAAAAAGCTGTATTAAACAGGGAATTTGGTTATCAAATGTAAGTAGTACCTGTATGTTTTAGATCTTCAGTTATTTCATCATCAAAATTCTTCCCGTAGATAGAAGCACCACCTCTTCCTGCCAAGACATGAAATAGAAAGTAGACCATAAAATTCATGAAATAGAAAGTAGACCATACAATTCATTAAATAGAAAGTTAGTTAGTTATTCGTCTAGAGCCAAAGATGGCACATAGGGCGGATGTCATAGATTTCCATGTCTCTCATTTCATTGCAATTTGCTTTAGGTCTTCATTGTTTCTGATACCAATGGTGAAACATTCTCTTGTAATAATTCTACGTAAAGTTACTTTTGATCTTCCTCGTTTTCTCTTGCCCTTAGGTGACCACAACAAAGCTTGACAGAGGAGTCTTTCAGGATCCATTCGCAGTGTGTGTCCGATGTAATTCCAGCGATAATTTCTAATATAGGTGGATACATATTCTTGTTTTGATTCTTGTCTGAAAACTGTGTTTGAAAATAGAAAGTACACCATACAATTCATGAAATAGAAAGTAGACCATACAATTCATGAAATAGAAAATAGACCACACAATTCATGAAATAGAAAGTAGGACATATAATTCATGAAATAGAAAGTACACCATATAATTCATGAAAGATGATATGTGGCTTAGTTTGGTCTACTTTGTCAGACTTATGCATCTAGGTTAATTAGCTACTTTTAGACTAACTAGGTTAACATAACCATAAGTAAGACAATATAAACAACATTCATCGCCAGGACTTTGGGATGATCATGTCCAAGTTTTTGTTATAACTTTCATAACTTCATGAAAGCTCAACGTTACCAATTTGCATGACGTAGGAAAGCATGGACAACTGTGTGCTTAATGTTACCAGTATGTATGACATGTAGGAAAGCATGAACTTCTGCATGTAATGATTTTGATCTCACCATCATCATCAAACCCATAATCATTGAGGGCAGCAGGGGCGCCACATTGGAAACAGTACATCTCACCATCAGTATATCTAAAACAGTTGTAACGCACCAACCAGCACTAGGTATCCATATATCTTCTTCTGCATTTGTTCTCAAACTCCTGCAGATTAGCAGGATGTAGTCCGGAGTACGGAATGTGTTGTGTCATGGTTTACAGCATTGCTGTGATATCTGCGCCTTTCAGCCTGACACATCCGACTTCAGCATGGCTTTGGGTCACTGACCCTATTTGGGATGGGGCAGCCAACTACATCCCATAACCTCCTTAGTCGACATGCATGGAAGGTAAACAGTGTTGCTCTTCTTTGCTCCCCTTTCGGGCCCTGGCAACCAACGGGCGATCCATATATCACAAACAGGTGTAGCGCACCAACCAGCACTAGGTATCCATATATCAAACCTTCCATCAATGATCACAGTGAAAAACTTGGCACTGTAAATCCCCACCAAGACCAGATCCATGCAGCGGAGATGGGGAGCCAACAAAAACTGAAAATTAAGACTGGCCAAGCCCTCCTATAAAACTGCTAAGACCAGTTTCTTATTTTGAAATGCATCCTCTATCTCTTGAGAAAGGTGGGTTGCCTGATCTCCAGTAGTGTAGCATTGCCTGAAGCCTGCTTGCTGTGATACAAGAAGGATTTTGCTTTCAAGGTACCACTGCAGCCTGTGGTTGATAATACACTCCATAATTTTGTATAGACAGCTTGTGAGACTGATTGGTCTGTAGTTGAAGATTGTGGTGCTGTATTTTCCTGATTTAGGGATTGGTATCATGATTGCTTCCCTCCAGGTCTGTGGAACTTTGCATGTAGTCCAACATATATTCATGATCTGCGTGAGAAAGCATTGAACAAGATGAAAACATATCTGAAGTCATGGAGGCATCAATAACACTGAGAGAACTGGAGCATGCAGTATCTAAACTGAAAATGAAGAAGTCACCTGGTGCTGATGAAATTATTTTAAAAAAAATCTGGGAATTGCAACAAAAACAAAACTGGCACAGAGATTGTTCTGAAGTGAAGTGTGTGTAAGAAAGCGTGCCAAGTGGAGGTAAAAAAAAAACAAACAAACATTTCAAGGACATCTCTTAAGCACTGCAGGATTGACACAAGCTCCTGGGAAGTTACAGTTCTTCACCATCCATCCTGAAATAGTCACAGTGTTTGTATTAAGAGTTCTGAACAGAGTAGAATACTGCAGGCATTTGAAAAGAGACAAAAACCAGAGGAGAAATCAGACTGTTTTCCCTCATATCAAGACCCACAACTCACAACCGCAGTAAGGTCTTTCAGAATCCGGATTGGACTCATCGACATTCCAACCTAACTGGAACTTTGTCAATGCCATGCTCATTTTTGTCAATGTCATGCTCATTTTTGCTTGCATAGGCAGAACAGGACAACATAAATGTAATCACAATTTCACACAATGGACGTTGGATCAACTGTTTTATTCACTAAAATAAATTCTCTAAACATGCAATGTTATCTCCTATATGATCTTCATTCAGTCTCATCAACACTGCTAGACCCTCCACTGAGGCCAGGTCCTTGATGCAGAGATCTTCATTCAGTCTCATCAACACTGCTAAACCCTCCACTGAGGTCAGGTCCTTGATGCAGAGATCTTCATTCAGTCTCATCAACACTGCTAGACCCCATTTAGGCCAGTTTCTTGATGCGGAGATGGGGCTAAGACTAGTCAACAGAGGCTGGAAATTAAGACTGGTTGGGCCAATCCTTACATCGAGCAGGAACACAGTACTGGCCAAGCAAGCACATGTGCTTAAGCCAGAGATACTAAGCAGAGAGGCGCACCAGCAACCATGTATCCTGCTGTTAACAATCCACTAAGAGCTGGAATTTTTTTTAATTACAGCACTATTTATCACGAAAATCAGACTTGCTGTGTAAACATGTTCAACTGTATGAGAGTATTGATACATGATTCCCACCTAAGATGGATGTGTTGGGCCATTGGAGCAAATAAAATGATGACACAACACATTTCCATTCTCTGGACTACATCCTGTTGGTAATCTAGTAGGATGATATTTCTGCTACAAGGGAGATCCAGCAGGAGTTTGAAAATGAACGCTGAAGAAGAAATAAATGATACATAGGAGTCTTGCACTGATACATGGGAGTCTTGCACTGATACATGGGAGTCTTGAGTAGTTTTCAAATACAGCAACATTTATCAAGACCACCAGACTTGTTGTGTAGACATGTTAAACCAGACTTATTGTGTAGACATTTTAAACTGTGAATCGGATGAAGATCTACTGTTATGCACAACATATATCCTGTTTGTTGGGGCTAAATACTGCTGGGAATCTAATAGTATCATTGCACTGATACAAGAAAGACCCAGTGAGAGTATGAGAATTAAAGCTAATACATTTTGACCATCACTATACATATATATATATATATATTTTTTTTTTGGAGTTACTTTTCTAAAAGATATTTGCTGATTGGACATCATTCAACATATCGACTGTGACCACCTGGTCATTAACTTCTTGTGATTACCTGAATTGTACTCACCTAATGATTTGTGAGGTCATGAATGAGGTCAGTGTCAAAACACCATTTTTTGACAATAACTCATGACAGCTTCATGAGAATCCCGTGAAACTTCCTGAACACACAAAACTCTCTGAACATATTATTGAATGCCTATTAAAGATTCACTATCCTCAAATAAATTCAATTGAAAATTATATGCGCAAGTATTGTTCATCTCACTACAAAACAACAATACATCATTATTGGACGCTTACAGACTGGACACTCACAAAGTGTAGTGGCCAGACAATTTAATGTGGTTAGAAGCACCAATAGTGCCTTTGGAGTGATTTCAACAAACTGGTTCAGTGGCAGATCAGCTGCGTAATAGAAGACCCAGAGTCACAACTTCTGCCGAAGACCACTTCATCCGGCTGCGTCACCCCAGGAATCTATTTGCATCTGTGTCCTTCACAGTCAAGTCAATGCCAGCAGCTTGTTGAAATTCAGATAAAATGGTCAAGAACTGGATGCACAATGCTGGTTTTTGAGCAACATGACTCTACAGAGGTCCTGTTCTTACGGACCAACATCGCCAGAACCAAGTGAGCAAACCAGCATCGTCAATGGACCATTGGAAATGACTTGAGATGGGTTAGGTTTATTTAAAGTCTGACATTTACTCATGCCAAGGTTGAAACATTAATTCCATAAAATAAAATTTTGGTACACGTTTGAAATAATGTTTTGTTTTTTAAAAACAGTATATATATATATATAACATTTATAATATAAATTAGTCATATTCCTGACCTGCGCAATGAATTTGTGACTATCAGAATAGTATTAATGTTAGGGATACCAGCTATTTCAAGGACATTAGTATCTTGAATCTCATTTTGTCATCTGATGTCATACATATGACAAGATATGATTTATGTATTATATATTGGGCAGTTCTGAAGTGTGTGTTCAGGAGACTGGGTTCCAAATTCACATGACTTAAATTATGACATTAATAAAGGTGCTCTTTAATAATATTAAAGAGGTCCCAACAACACTTAATATGAAGAAAGAGGTCCCAACAACACTTAATATGAAGAAAGAGGTCCCAACAACACTTAATATGAAGAAAGAGGTTCTAAAAAACACTTAATATGAAGAAAGAGGTCCCAACAACACTTAATATGAAGAAAGAGGTCCCAACAACACTTAATATGAAGAAAGAGGTCCCAACAACACTTAATATGATGAAAGAGGTTCTAAAAAACACTTAATATGAAGAAAGAGGTCCCAACAACACTTAATATGAAGAAAGAATTAATAAGGGAAATAAAGATCAAGCAAATAAAATATTTTGAACACATTAAAAGAAATGACACCATGTTGAAGACCTTACTTGAGGGTAAAGTTGAAGGGAAGCGAGCAAGAGGTAGACAGAGATACAAGTGGGAGAGTAACATCACAAGATGGGCAGGTTACAGTCTAGCAGGGTGTACCACCAAGGTAATAGACAGGGGAGGTCAGTTGAAGTCAACCTTCATTGCGGAGATGGAACTTGATGAAAGATATTCATTAATTACAATTGGACTCACCAGTTCCTGTTGGGTCACCTCCCTGTATCATGAAGTCTTTTATGATTCTGTGGAACTTAATACCATTGTAATATCCCCGTCTGGCAAGCTCTGCAAAGTTTCTGCAAGTACTCTGAGCATGCTTCCAATACAGTTCAATGACAATAGTTCCCATTCTAGAATTGATAAAAATAGAGAACGATATTATTTACAATGATGGATCTGTTTTTATTATCCGAGTAGTGTGTGTGTGTGGGGTTTTATTATCCGAGTAGTGTGTGTGTGGGGTTTTCAACAGATTCTGGATCTCTTATTAGTTATCTGGGTAGTTTGTGGGGTTTTATGGCTCAGTTTTGACTTTTTGAAGAGATTGTGTGATGACAAGTAGCATGAACATGGAAGCTGTAACATAGGCTTATAGACACAGAGTACCACATGTCTACACTTCCAATTATTTAATACCATTCTCAGTTAAATCAGTCTGGGTGTTTGTGAGTATTGTGTCTGTCAGTATTGTGTTTGGAAGACTGTGAGTGGTGTATCTGGGTGTTTGTATTATGTCTGTCAATGTTGTGTCATGGGTGTCTGTCAGTATTGTGTTTGGAAGACTGTGAGTGTTGTGTCTGGGTGTTTGTATTATGTTTGTCAATGTTGTGTCATGGGTGTCTGTCAGTATTGTGTTTGGAAGACTGTGAGTGTTGTGTCTGGGTGTTTGTATTATGTCTGTCAATGTTGTGTCATGGGTGTCTGTCAGTATCATGCTACTGCTTGCAGTTACAGCAAAATCACCACTCTGAAACGTGACTGGAACACTTGGATATCAAGTTCTGATAAACATGGCGTGAAATGAGACTTAAACACTTGGATATCAAGTTCTGATGAACATGGCGTGAAATGAGACTAGAACACTTGGATATCAAGTTCTGATAAACATGGCGTGAAATGAGACTGAAACACTTGGATATCAAGTTCTGATAAACATGGCGTGAAATGAGACTAGAACACTTGGATATCAAGTTCTGATGAACATGGCGTGAAATGAGACTTAAACACTTGGATATCAAGTTCTGATGAACATGGCGTGAAATGAGACTGAAACACTTGGATATCAAGTTCTGATGAACATGGCGTGAAATGAGACTTAAACACTTGGATATCAAGTTCTGATGAACATGGCGTGAAACGAGACTGAAACACTTGGATATCAAGTTCTGATGAACATGGCGTGAAATGAGACTAGAACACTTGGAAGTGCAGGTGTATATATAGCATATCCACACAAGTCTAGGGATACGATCAGAACATCAACAGGGAAATTCTGCAATAATTATAATGCAGAAATTCAGGCAATTATGGTGGCAACTGAAAAACTGCTGAATTCCAATCCTGTAGTATTCCTGACCATGGTATTCCTGACAGATGCAAGGTCAGTGCTTCAAGCTCTCCAGTGTGGAAAACTAACAGACTTGCAAAAACTATGTAATTAATTGTCTTACCAGTATAGGGTAACCATGCGGTGGATACCCTCTCACTGTGGAATACCAGGAAATGAAAAAGCAGTCCAACTGGCTAAGGAAGGTACTGCCGAAGACCAACCAGATGTACCAATCACCTACCATCAGAAAAAAACAGATGATCAAGTCAATAAGAAAGCCACAAACACCAACACAAGATGACTATCACATTATGAATAGATCAGAACAAGTTGTAATTCTATGCCTCAGAACAGGACACAACTGACTCCGCAGTCACATGTATACAAAGTTCAAGATTGGCAACACAGCCATGTGTAAATGTGAACAGGCAGCACCAAGAGGAAACAACACTGGAATCAAAACTCTATGGGACACTGTATGAACTACAAAAGACAGTGAGTTTTATTAAGGAGACAGAATTACAGATATAGACATGTTTCAAGTGAATGAAAGAAGAAGAAGAAATGTACAACTGCGTGTTGCTGTCACATGTCCATGGTACAATGTTAGTAAACCTGCCACAGGCAAATGTGTATCTAGGCATAGAAAGCAATGGCAGACTACTAAAATTTATATTTCCTTAAAAAAACACGTTGTGAGTAGGATATGGAACCCAATTTTTTGGGAAACCTAGTAAAACAAATGCTATTTAAATGACTGTAATGTATTTGTTTTGTTATATTTTAATATTTTCATGAACATTTTTCAATTTCATCAAAATCTTTAATTTAGTTTCTGAAACATGGCAAATCAGAGGTCTGTAGAATATCCGAGGGCACATGTAGCACAGTTTGTACCAGAACAGCCTTTAAAAAAAAGGCTACATTGCGCAAGGGCTATTGAACCAGAAAATTACCATTACAGAAGTTACTGATAACATTTGGAACATTGTGCTTGCTGAAGAACCAGATACACTTATCAAGAAAAATGCCCTTAGAATGAATATTAATCACTTTGATATTTGGCTGAAAGAGCAGAAAAGAAAATTGTATAATGATTCATGTTGGTCTTCCCCATCGAGACCAGCACCGTGCAGAGGTGATGGGGCTTAGTTCAGCCATCAGGGGCTGGAAACTAAGACTGGTCGGGCAGTCCCACTCGAGCAGGACCATAGTCCTGCCCAAGTAAGCAGAGTGCTGAAGACGGAGGCATCCAGCCAAAAGGCGCACAGATAATCAGGTTGCCATGCACAAAACACAATGGAAACATGTCTACATCTATAAAAAGTTATGGTGCCTGCCCTGTGGCGGACGTTCAGGCAGGGACGGTGCCGGGCCCTATACCTCGAAAGGGCCCAACCTCAGTTACTGGAAGTCCTTCTCAATTGCCCCGAGGAGCCAGGAGGCAAGGGAATAGAGCTACTGGCCAAACAAACAAACGACCAATAAAAATAATGCACTGGAATGCTGAGGGTGTCAACAGTAAAAGAGATGGATACAGCAAAAAATTGGAACTTGAAAATGTCCTCAGTGAAGAACAAGTTAGTATATGCTGTATCCAAGAAACACACCTCAGCAGCGACATAGCCTTCAAAATCAGAGGCTACCAGTGCTACCGGTCTGACAGAAAGGACAGCCGAAAGAGTGGAATTCTGACACTTGTTAAAAACAATATCAGCGCATGTCAGCTGGAAGTATATATGGAAGGGGCAGAATACCAGATGCTCCACCTAAAAACAGACAGTGCAGAATTCCATCTCCTGAACTACTACTGCCCAAATGATAAACCATTGGCACTAGACACAAATCCAGACAAAGAGAGACTTATGGTGTGTGGTAACTTCAACAGCCACTCTCAGAGCTGGGGCTACGATCATATCGACAAGAGAGGTGAGGAACTTGAGAGCTGGCAGGATGAAAATAATCTCATCCTTATTAACCAGCCAGCAGACTCGCCAACCTTCTACTCGAGAGCATGGCACACCACCTCTACACCAGATCTGGCATTCCACTCACCAGGCTTGGAATGGAACATCACACGTGTTGTTGGAAAGCAGCTTGGAGGTAGTGACCACAGACCAGTATTTCTGGAAATCCACAATGAATTTACCAAGGACAGCAGCACGCTCACTAGGTGGAATTATAAAAGGGCAGACTGGAAAATGTACCAGCATTTAACCAGTGTTCTAGCTAAGGACATGAACTTGGACAAAGACATCAACAGAGCAGTGAGTGAATTTAATAGATGTATACTACATGCTGCTAGTAAAACCATACCCAGGGGGGCACGCAAAAACTACAAACCCTACTGGAATGATGAACTGGAAAAGCTGCAAAATGAGATGGAAACATCTAGACAGCAGGCTGAGAACAGACCTAGCCAAGAACATCACAACAAATATCAGCAAACAAAGGCTAAATTTCAAAGAGCCAAGTTACAAGCCAGACGAAGCAGCTGGAAAGAAAAAACAGAGTCGCTGAACCTAGAAAGAGATACTAGGAAATTATGGAAACTTGTAAAACAACTAAATGATGAAGGTACAGGGAGAAATACCAGGATCACACTTTATAAAGATAGAGACATTTTAACAGGTAAACATGCAGCTGATTACTTTGCAGATTCCTTTGCAGAAGACAATAACGTCAAAGTCAGTCCAGACAAACAACAGGAGGTTCGAGAGAACCAGCAAAACATTGGACAAGGTGAACCTATACCTGAAGTCATGGAGGCACCAATCACAATGAGAGAACTGGAGCATGCAATATCCAAATTGAAAATGAAAAAGTCCCCTGGAGCTGATGGAGTGTCCAATGAAATGATTAGAAACCTGGGAATTGCAGCAAGAGCAAAGCTACTGCAGATCTTTAACACAAGCTGGGCCACAGCCAATGTACCACAGGCGTGGAGAGAAGCAATAATGATACCACTCCTCAAATTAGGAAAAGATGGCAACACAGTCTCCAACTACAGGCCCATCAGCCTCACAAGCTGTCTATGTAAAACAATGGAACGCATTATCAATCTTAGGATGCAGTGGTACCTTGAAAGTGAAAACCTTCTGGTATCACAGCAAGCAGGTTTCAGACAGTGCTACTATACTGAAGATCAGGCAACCTACCTCTCCCAAGAGATTGAGGATGCCTTCCATGAAAAGAAACTGGTACTAGCAGCATGAATAGACCTCAGGTAAGCATTTGATAAGGTCTGGAAAGATGGGCACCTAAAGAAATTGCGAAATTGCAGGGTTAGCTCAAGAATGTACAAATGGGTAAAAGCATACCTGCATAATAGAAGAGCCAGGGTACAATTAGATGGTCGCAAGAGCAATAAAGTTCTACTGCATCATGGAGTCCCCCAGGGAGGAGTCCTGTCACCCACACTTTTCTTGGTTTACATCAATGACCTAGTTGCTGAACTACCACACGGGATCAAAGTGGCAATGTATGCTGACGACCTGGTGATCTGGTGCACGGAAGAACATGCAACAGTGGCCACTAAACAAATACAAAGAGCTATTGATGCCCTAACATTATGGGCAAATAGATGGTGCGTCAGTATTAACACAGATAAGTGCAGTACTACACTCTTTACCCTCTCACCAAAACAAAAAGCTGGTCATATCAAGATAGATGGAGAGCTCTTGAAAGAAGACAAACAACCCACATACCTCGGAGTTACTTTTGATGATAAGCTGACATGGAAGCAGCACATAAACAACAAAAGCCAGAAGGAAGTTAGCTATCCTGAGAAAACTAAGTGGAACCACATGGGGAGCCAGTGGAAATATACTCAGTAAAGTTTACCAGCAAGGCATAAGACCACACCTGGAATATGGTTCAGCTGCGTGGTGTCCTGCATCAAACACCATATTACAAGATCTAGATAAAGTGCAAAACCAGGCACTTAGAATAATGTTGGAAGCAATGATATCAACACCCATAGCAGAGATGCAGAAAATGGGAAGAATGCAAACACTTGGCGAACGAAAGAGACACAAAAGTACTAATTCAGGCAGAAAAGTTTCAGTGTATGCCAAGTCATCCAATGAAGGAAAGATTCCAAAATCTAGCAATGGGGCGACTGAAAAGGAGCAGCTTTATCCATCAAGCTAAACGACTCCGTAGACAACTTACAGACCTACCTGAAGTTGACAGCCCCTTAAGGTCTGTACCAGAACAAACCCCGTGGAGTGAAAGTCATGGAATGCCAATATACATTCAGACCCATGTGAAAGGAATACTAAGCGAGGACGAACAGAACAGTGTGCAGCGAATGACAGTCACCCTCAGTTTCCTGGATGAGGAATATCCACAAGATATATGGGTCAGAGTGTACACAGATGGGTCAGCACAGAATGCTGTGAGGAATGGAGGTGCAGGTGTATATATAGAATATCCACACAAGCCTAGAGATACAATCAGAACACCAACAGGA
The DNA here is from genome assembly GCA_034231615.1 of Meghimatium bilineatum. Classification (NCBI taxonomy): domain Eukaryota; kingdom Metazoa; phylum Mollusca; class Gastropoda; order Stylommatophora; family Philomycidae; genus Meghimatium; species Meghimatium bilineatum. Next base: position 1,236,486 of record CM067317.1, on the reverse strand, counting down.
AAATTCTGCAATAATTATGATGCAGAAATCCAGGCAATTAGTGTGGCAGCTAAAAAACTGCTGAACTCCAACTCTGGCCTACAGCCTGTGGTATTACTGACAGATGCAAGGTCAGTGCTTCAAGCTCTCCAGTCTGGAAAACTAACAGACTTAAAAAAACTACTTAGCGAATTGTCTTACCAGTATAGGATAACCATGCAGTGGATACCCTCTCACTGTGGAATACCAGGAAATGAAAAAGCAGACCAACTGGCTAAAGAAGGTGCTGCCGAAGACCAACCAGATATACCAATCACCTACCATCAGAAAAAACAGATGATCAAGTCAATAAGAAAGCCACAAACACCAACACAAGATGACTATCACATTATGAACAGACCAGAACAAGTTATAATTCTACGTCTCAGAACAGGACACAACCGACTCCGCAGTCACATGTATACAAAGTTCAAGATTGGCAACACGGCCATGTGTACATGTGAACAGGCAGCACAGAGTGCCAAACATATACTTCAAGAGTGTTCTGAGCATGAAATGCTGAGGCAGACATATTGGCCAGAGGAAACAACACTGGAATCAAAGCTCTATGGGACACTGTATGAACTACAAAAGACAGTGAGTTTTATTAAGGAGACAGAATTACAGATATAGACATGTTTCAAGTGAACGAAAGAAGAAGAAGAAGAATGTTGGTCTTCACTGCTGCACATCCTACTTGAACCACTTCCTATATTTTTAAAAGAAGTGTCAGGTGCTAGTACCTTGGGACCTCATCTAACGACAACTAATTCATCATCATTTACAGGAAGACATAATATGCAAGCATCTGTTCCATTGAACTCTGCTGTGCTAGCATCTTGCCCTGCTGCTTTTAATAAACTGCATTCACCTATGAAGCTAAGAAACAACTGTCACAGTTGTGTCTTTAAGCTACGCTCTATTAAGTATTTGTAAAGTAAAATAAAGAAGGTTAAGAGACAGCATAGGACTGAAGTAGCAAAATCTAATAGAAAGCTTAGGCCTATAAATGAAAAACAAGAGAAAAGAAAATATTATCTTTGAAAGAGAAGTGTAAGACAATTAGACAGAGTACGCTTAACAAATCTGAGGAGTCTTTGCGCATTGCACTAGAGAGAACAAAGGACTTAGAAATGCAGCTTAGACGAGCATTATCAACGATTGGCATGCAACAGAAGAAAATAGCAATGCTCACACAGTTCAAATGCACGATGAACATTGAAAGAAGAAAGCACCTTAGACTTCATGAAAAGGAAATCCTTGAGACCAATAAGAAACAACAGAAAAATATTGCTCTCATGCAGAATCAGATAGATATTCTTCAAGAGGCGGCTGCAGCAAACAATGTCCTGCAAGTCAAGATCAACAGAAAACAGTACGGTGCAGCTATAAGAAAGTATGTATATAAATGTCTCATGAGTCAGGTGAGTATAAATCATTGTTGTCCTGTCATTTACTATGTAGGTAAAAACTTGTTTGGTAAACAGTTGTCTGATACACCAAATGACACTGTGGTTTCCCAGATAGCCATTGAAGTAGGTGCCTTGTCTGCAATTCAGGGACAGCTATTGCACAGGTCATCTGTAGTCAATCTGGCATGGGATGCCACATCTTTCAAAGGATATCATGTTAATGAAGTACATGTCACTGTTGATATTGATATGTCTAACAATGTATTTCAATCTCTCGTTGCAGATATTGATGCTCTTCCGGGGGGGGGGGGGGGGGGCGCCCAACACAAGACTACTTCAAACACGTATCCAACTCTCTTCTTGAGGTAGTACAAGCATACTGTGAACACTATGAACTATCATATGTTGATGTAAAGTCTGAAATTGTAGCTAAAATAAAGAGCACAATGTGTGATAGGGCAAAAGTAAACCACTGCGTTGCTGAAAAACTCAAGGATGAGTTGGATATGGATTTTTGAAGAGGTAAACTGCAATTTGCACCCTCTGGATGGGCTGGCAAGTTCTGCAAGAGTTGATCACTTGGATAAAGAATGGGACCTATCACGAGGAAGTGGAATTACTGGATGTGTTGTGAATGAACTCTTCTTCTTCTGCGTTCATTCTCAAACTCCAACTGGATCTAGCTGGATCATGGTCCTGCTAGATTTCCAGCAGGATGTAGTCCAGAAAATGGAAATGCGTTGTGTCACCGTTATATTTGCACCAATGGCCCGACACATCCGTCTTCGGCGGTGAATGAACTAATATATAGTATTTACAAAATGAGGTAATCAATACCTTTTGTGTTTTTTTCAGTAATATTTATTTATTTGTATGTTCATGCAATAGTTAATATTCCAGGAACACTAGTGGGACGATGATGCTGTTCTGATAGCAAGTCACAGAAAGTAAAGAAATAGGCCTCTTCCTAAATATAAAGAAAACAGAAGTAATGTTTATTTCAAGGAAACAATATGCCACACCTAGCAAGATCATAGTGAATTAGTAAGTATGACAACCTGTCATGTCAGGGAAACAACAACGATCTTGATATATAAAACTGGAGACAGAGTTGTGAAGAGCCATGATCGCCTATGCCTGCCGGTTTGACACTTGATAATGATGATGTAATGATGTATGTTAAACCCACAGAAAAGTTATGTGCGGTTGAAATTTTGAAAAAAAATCTGTATGGGTTAAATAATGTGTCGGATAGAAAGGCTCAGATATTGCATCAAGTTGTAAATCATGAGAAAATTCAATCATTTGTAAATCAAGTTGTAAATTCAATCATTTGTAAATCAAGTTGTAAATTCAATCATTTGTAATGAAAATATGCAGAAGTTTGATAATCAACACAGAAGAAGTGAAATATTTAATATAAATAACTATATTTAGCTTTGTAAAGATTGGGTAAATAATGGATTATGAAAATGATTTATTTCAGATACAATCAGAAAACGGGGGATCCAGCTGGATTTTCGACATTTTTGAGAAAAGCTGGACTAAAACAAGGAATAATTCTTAGATATGTTGGGAACAGATTGAATGTTCTCTTTCATATGGCTGCTGTAATTTTCGAACAGAAAGAAACACTTCTGAGTTACTTTGAGTTCAGTTGCCGCAGCCAAGGAGAACATCAATCATTTCCAGGCTGAATGATTCTTTTGTTTTGGTTCAGCTGCAAGCTCTAGGGCTGTTCTCTAAAATCCTGACTGGACCTTGGATGCAAGTATTTTATGGCAACATAAAACAGCGGTCCAATCTCCAAGCAGTGAGTAAAATGTGAATGTCTTGTACAATAGTTTATTAGTGTACAATTTACAGATGAGATCCCTGAGGTTGCGAGTTTTCTATTTTTCTTCAATGTGCTATGTGGTGGTGGTAGCATTCATTTATCTAATGGGTTGAGATAAGAGAGGTTTTTGTAATTGAGGTATTTCGTGGCAATGGTTTCCACAATTTTCTTGTACTGCATGGCAATCAATAAGTTGATGGTGCACTGCTTTTGTTTGTTGCTGTGGTTGATTTTTGGTATATGGTCTGTAGTGCTTCTTTGTAGGTGTTTAAGTGGTACAAGTACGAAGCCTATATCTTGTGGTTTGGTCTTTGCAATGTAGAATATTTGTGCTGCCTTGTCAATTTGATTGGAACATGTTTGCATAGATGTACTCTATTAGTTTAGAAATGAAGTTATAGTTATTCGTCTTTTTCATATCCATTATTAATATTCTTAAACTTTTCATTTCACACAGGTAACAGATGGCTTATTCACCAAGTGCATGGAAACTTTGATGAAAGTTGAGAATGACCCTATGATTCTGCTATCACGTGAAAAGGATGTCTTTGGTGATCCTATGGAAATAGATGAATCTATAGTTAAATTAAGAGAAATTGATAGTTCTGTCATCTCAAAATTTAAAGAAGTTGTTACCCATTTGGCAGATGCCTTCATCAAGAAATTAAACCTCCAGCTCTCAGCATATCTGTCTGAAGTTCTTTCCGAGCCAACGGAAGAGATGGTGGCAAATTGTGCTGCAGCACCAATGCACAATATGGAGGCAGAAAGAACTTTGGGCATGATGGATGCTATGTGGCGTAGAGCACCAAATTCCAATCTTTGCTTCATAGATGGGAAGGTGAAGGGTATTCAGAATAAAACCCTGGAGTGGCTCGATTTATTTGATGAAGATGAACAGAGTCGACTCATCAAGTTCGCCGTCCACTATGCAGCCAAGATTAGGGATTTGAAAGCTCTGAGGAAAAAGGAATTTGATGTAGCTCTTGCCAGGAGACAACTTCTGTTAAGCAACAGAAGAGATAAGAATATTAGAAATAATTTAGAAGTTGATAATGAGAGGGTTATTTTGCAAGGTTTGCCTTTAGCTAGCGTAGACAGGTTTAGAAAGTTAGATCAAGCACAGTTAGATGTACTGGATATGTTTATCAGATGTGATCCACTACTTGAAGGTAAGAAAATGAAGCTTGTCTGGAATAACAGCGGGTGAGAATATTGTATGTATGGAAACTGTCATGTCATTTCTGACAAAAACATGTAGGTAAGAGAGGGTCTGTGAAGTTTGTATGCTTAGACTGTTGTAAAGTTGGTGAGAGTGAATCTGAATCTTATGATTTGTCTGTGTTGCAGTTGTTAGTGGATGTTGTCCTTGGTGATGTCACCTTCTTGTCATAGTTTTCATGTCTCATGATGTTGAACTGTAAGTATTTCATTTTGGTTGCAGTGTAATTATTTAATTGCTAATTTCATCAATATTCCTTAGGATCACCAATCATACACATTCACGACCACAGAACAAGGTACGAATATTTTGTTTCCATGCAACATTAAAGTAAGCTATTGCCACAGAAATGAAAATCCTGTATTCATTCTCGTATCACAGAATATTCACAATCAATACTATAGACGAATTTATGATTTCTCTTATTTAATATTGCGCAGTGATGTTCTGTTCTATAATATTCATTAGGACATTAGGCAGATTGAGGGTTGTGTGAGGGCAGTGTGAGGGTTGTGGCTATATAAGGAAAACAAATGATAATAAGCTTGGAGTGTTGTAAATATTTAAATACTTGACATTTCAATAACTAATGAAAATAGGTGTTTCATTCTAAACATGTCTTCATCAGGACATAAAACAAATGTAATATAGATTAGTACACATAGGGACATTATATGACAGCAAAAGTTCAGATTCAGGAAAAGCGGATTAGAAGATGAGAAACAAAGGGACAAATTTATGAAAATGGACAAAAAGAGATCAATATAAAAAATAATGGGGGGGGGGGGGGGGAAGAAAGATAATCTAGAATAAAAGAAGTGACTAAAAAATGGATATGAGAGTGGCGAAGAAGATATATGCCCCAAAAAAATATAGGAATGGTGTGTTATATGTGCTTTTTAAATATTGTAATTTTGGATTTGGGGGATTTGTAAGAAAGTTATTGGCAAAAAGACAACATCATCCATAAAAGGAAAGATCGAACATACAAAGAAAGTTCTGATCTCTGAGAAAGTCGTAGCAACATAGTGGAAGCCACATACATGGGGATATTGCTATCAAGATATTGAAAAATGAACATTGCAAAATAATGGCAGCAAAATGAGCACACATCCAACTTTGTTCAGAGCAAGAGGGAACACACAGCAGCCAAATGACACAGCACAAATAGCAGCAGTCACAAGGAACAAAAAAAATCAAGACATGCATCAGTTTATGTTGCATGAATTCATTACAGTAATCAACAAGTATGCACAAATACTCCAACTAATACTTTTCAGGACTTCCATCAATCTGTTTACGGCTCAAATTTAATCGGTACCGTCAATTGGACTTAAAATGGCAGTGTATACAATTGTTTGTCCTTTTCAGGGCTCCTTGTATGCTAACTAGATGGTACATGGAATTATACAAATAATTTTGTGAATTGTGTCTTTCTCAGGGCTCAACTTCACATTACCATGTCACTACTAGGAATCTCATTAGTCAATTGAAGATTGTTAGTCCTTCTCAGGACGTCTTAATTTTGACAATTTAAACTGGATTATCAGCTTCACGAGGACCAAAAAAACAATCAAGACATGCATCTGTTCTTGTTGCATGAATTCATTACAGTAATCAACAAGTATGCACAAATACTCCAACTAGTCCTTTTCAGGACTTTCATCAATCTGTTTACGGCTCAAAGTTAATCAGTACCGCAATTGGACTTAAAATGGCAGTGTATACAATTGTTAGTCCTCAGGACTTCTTCATTTTTACAATTTAAACTGGATTACCAGCCCTAATTAGGGCTTTTGCTTCACTAAGGACTGAATTTTGGATGGCTGATATATGCATATAATGCTGTTTTCTGCAGTGCTGCCATTATTGTTGTGTCGTCCGGAAGTACAGCGTACTCTCTTGTTCTGTATGTACTTGGGGTGCACCTGTGAGTGCTACCTTTGATTTGCAGTTTTCAATTTTTCTTTTTTTTTGAAGCCTCCATCATATCTGCGACTTTCTATTGTATCCGTACTTATTTTGAATCTCCTGTCTTATCGGTTGTGGATCCCTTCCTCTCTTGCAAGTAACTTTCTCACGTCTGCCCCACTTTCAATTATTTATTTTAATCAGCATTCCTGTTATTTTTTTAGGCAAGACATCATTTTTCTCACCCTCTATAGATTGCTTTTATCACTAGATTATTTTCTGCTCCCACCAATTTTGGTTTTTATCTCTTTTACCCATATGTCATGTGTTATGTTATTTCTCCTCCTTATTTTCATTCCTTCCTTAATGTTAATTTTCCAGTGCAGTACTAACTTTTTTATTTGTTTTTCGTCTTAATGTTGATTTTTTTTAGTAGCAACAGCCTATTTGTTTAGCTAACATGTCACTTATTTAAATATTGAAAACAATCTTATATTAGGTTTTTAATTATACTATATAGTGCTAGTTGTAACCAGTGAGCTACTGGAACCATTGGCATGCATTAGGGCAATACATACTTGGCATTTTCTGGCAGAACCTGGGCACCTATGCATTTGCCTATACTGCAATGATAATAGTTCACTATAACCAAAACATACATTAATTTTTTTTTTTGATTATTGTCATTTTAATTATGCTAATTAGCTGCCATCTTGAATATGAATTAGTTCTGCGTGAATCTGATAATTCCAGAAACGTTATCATCAGATGCGTCATGTCTTTGTCAACACAAATATATATAATTTTTGTGGTATTTAATGATGTTAAATAGTTTGATAATTTATTTTAATTTTAATTATGCTAATTAGCTGCCATTTTGAATATTAATTAGTTCTGCACCTAAAGATTACAGAAATTGGATCAACAGATGAGTCTTACCTCTGTGAACACCAAAATGTATATATTATGTGGTATTTAAATACATTTAATTGCTATGTACTTAATTTTTATATTTTAAATATGCTAATAAGCTGCCATTTATGAATATTAATTAGTTGTGCCTGCATCTTAAAATTACAGAAATGGGATCAATAGATGCGTCTTGTCTTTGCGAACAAAAATATATATAGTTTGTGTGTTGTATTATTGAAAATAACAAATATAATTTAAAAATTATCAGCTTGACTTAGACTACATTTTGAGATCACAAGTTTTATTTATATTTTCCTATATGTGCCATGTAAATTATTTTGATGTCAAATTAATTCGAAATTTTTTAAAACTTTTTTCAGTGTTGACGTACAGACTTGGTTGAGGTATCATTTAATTGCAATTTTTAAGGGCTATCTAACTATATTATTTGTAATTATGTAGCATTATTTTGAAAATTTTGTCCAAGTACCTAAGTAACTTACTAAAACACTGTTACACAAATAGTAAAGAGTACCTACCACCGACACTTACGTTGTTTCTAGTGTGACATTAGAAGGCTGCCAAGACTTTTTTGGGATGTTTGCCCCTCCTGTTAGAGAGTTTGACATTTTAAATGCAGTTTCAGAATTCGTTGCCTCTATTGAAGTGGTTAAGTTGTGAAAATTAACAGTAATTTAAAATTGTTGACAATGCCACAATGTGATTGTGAATACAAGTATGAATTGCCGATTTGAGAAATGAACTAGCGCTAGGCATATATACTTAAAGTCGCTAAACATTTGTTTTCAATTCTTAATGTCGCTAGATAGTAGATATCTTCAACGCACAGAGTCCCCCGGCGATTTATATCTTCGAAATTGCGAATGTGTGAGGAAAAATCGTGTTTTATACATTTCTTGATGTTTTCTGTCCATACTTTAATTTATCCTTCTCTGCTTCTTCCACATTCGACGGTTTTCTGCAGTATTGTTATTGACAAGGAATCATGTCGGCAAATATGTCTTTTCGCTCACTGAAATATTGAAATGAAATAATACATAACCTATATAGGGCCTATATATATATTTTTTTAAACATACATTGTACAAGACTGATCATACATCTTCCTACACGTATGGGAGTACCATGTGTGCTATGATGCTAGTTAGTCGTTGGAACATCATCACTGCAAACTGGACACGTCCATAGTTGCTCCGATCTCTCCTTGAGTTTATCCACCATTATACTTCTGCTGATAGTACCGGTCATATACTGGCTGACCATTATTCTTCTGCGCCCTTCAAAATGTTCACTTCTGGCAACACCACATTTCAATCCCTGATCTTTAATCCTGACCATTGAAACGGAATCATTATCAAGATCGTTGTTTCCAATCCTTGCTAGATTGTCAAACGAATATTTTCTCACGTCCCCATCTGTCTCTGTTCCCTTCAGTCTTGCCTGTTGTGACTATGTTCTTAAAACCTGCCTGTCTGATAAAGTGACAAAAGGGGTATTTTTCTTATCTTTTTCTTTTATTATTCTTGCACTCATTATAAACATCCCAACTACATCTATAGTGCCTTTAATTTCCCACTTTCGGTTTGTTTATAATGAATGCACGCATTTTCTCTTTTACTAGATGCATTATGGAGACGGGGCTTGATGAAATCTAGTCATCTATTTTGTTTTTATTGTGTTGATTGTCTCTTGAAAAAGGTTCAATTTGAGCCGATACGTGGAGAATTGTCCTGTTTGGTTTTATTGTATGTTTTTTATATATTTTTTATTAGGCAAGGTAAGTGTTTTAGTAACCTGTTTAATTTATTTTGCTGACTATTTGTTCATTAGGTTACTGCGGCACCATCCACTTTGTCGGACACCCTCTGACCATTTGGTTATTTATGATGGAGTGTACCACCGTAGGTTTAGAAAAATTACTAATAACAGGAACTAGCGACAATTTTGCAGAGTTGGCGAAGCGTTGACAACTTCTGGTTGATATTGATGAAAGATAGTGCATGTCTGTTTGATCTTCTACAATTGATTAAAAATAATGTCGTTGAAATCAATAATTTGCCGTGTTTATCTTGTTCTAGTGTCAATGATTGACCTGATCATTTAATACATATTCTGATAATTAGCTGAACTTTTAAATATTTGCAAAGATAAACGTGTCATCATTAAACAAGAATACCAGGATATATTTTGGAGCCCTGCAAAGTAAATCACATTCATTGTCATTCAATATAATTATAATATAATATATTAATAAATATATAAAATAATTAATATTATAAAATAATAATATTCTCAACAAATTTTGGATTCATAACTATTTATTTATTATTTTTATTTATTTTACTATATTATTTATCTTCAACGTTAGACTTACTCTTCAGACTCTTGCTTGGTCAGTTGGTGTGTTAGTACTGTTAGTGTTACTGTTACTCTTTGTCTTCTTACTGGTTAGCTCTACTTTAGCGTCGTCAACTGGCAAGACTCAACCATACTATGGTTGAGACTATGGTCCATAGTCATAAACATACTGCCAATATAAATAAGGTGAAACAATAATATTAATAGGTACTTGGACACATTAAAAAAAATAATGTTACATCATTAAAAATACTATATTTAGATAGCCCTTGAAAATTGCAATTCAATGATACCTCAACCAAGTCTGTACGTCAACACTGAAAAAAGTTATGATTTTTTTTCCGAATTAATTTAACATCAAAATAATTTACATGAAACATGTAGGAAAATATAAATAAAACTTGACCACAAAAATGTAACTGAGCTGACAATTTCTTAATTATCTTAGTTATTTTCAATAATACAACACACAAACTATACATTTTTCAAATTTTTGTGTTTGTGAAGACAAGACGCTTAAGTTGATCCCATTTGTGGAATGTTCAGATGGACACAGAACTAATTGATATTCAAAATGGCTGCTAATTTGCATAAGTATAATGAAAATAAATTTAATATCTATTAACCTTTAGCAAGCCAGATTTAAAAAATACGAAACGTACCCTGCCACCGGATTCTTTTTTTGAAAATTTGCGTTATTGATGGTGACTGTTTTGAAAATGTGATAATTTTTTGGTTGTTAGAGATATTTAAATAATATTTGCACATATAAATAAAGAATTAAATTCTGCATATATTGGTGTAATTTATGTACGTGTGTGTGTGATACCAGACGTATGAGAAAATGGTAAAGACGTTTTTCACAAAAAACATATATTTTATAACAAATAAAGAGGAAAAAAATAAATAAAAAAATAACTTACCTTAGTTATCGAATTCCTTGGCAACACTGTAAACTAAATCACGCAAATCTGTTGTATTTATGTTCTTTCACTGCGAAATTATCAAAATATAGCTGGGAGAACTGTATAAAACATGTAGATTTGCAGTAAAATCGTTCTTTGAGTTTAGGTCTAGAGCTATTTTTGGTGCTACTTCAACATATTCGATATCAAACGTCTACAAGTCTCCAAACCAACGCGGCATTCTGTATATTCACTGCTGTGAAATTAAATAATTCATGATTCAAGCCACAATTCAATGTTATTTTATTCAAAATACGATGAAAGAAAGGTCTATAAAACCGGTCGACCATCATGGCATCGTACCGGTGTGCAGATGTGGTCAGATTAATTGCTATAAAATTTGTATCTTCTGGCTAGCCATTGTTACAACGATCATGTAGGACGTAGGAATGAACCGGCTTCAATAGCGCATGTTCCAGAGAAATCTATCAGGCTGTGGGGCGTCTATTATAACGATATCTCATTGGATGGGGTATGTCGCAACGGCGCTAGTCACCATTTTGTTTTTTGGCGGCCGGAGTTGATATAGGCGCGATGCAGTTTAAACATAACAAAATACCACAGAAACTATATATTGTTGTATTCAGAAAGACAAGACGCATCTGTTGATAACATTGCTGTGATTCTCAGAGGCATGTACAACTAATTAATATTCAAAATGACAGCCAATTTGCATAAATAAAACACATGTTGATGTTTTAAAAAAATTTACTGCCGTTTTCAGCATCGTTCTGCATCCTTAAAAGTTACATGTATAAAAAGAAAAATGGTTAAAGAACATAATAAATCTAGTTGCAGACACGGAAAACTGCAAAATCACTAAATGTAAACATTGGTCCAAGAAATTTATAACTTGAGCAAAATTTTCTGTTCATGCGAATCCCGGATGTCCAAGTACCTACAATAATAATGAAGCTGTTTTTGTGTTGACGTTTCCAGAGTGAGAGTGACACCTTTATGACCCTGACGGGTTATGGGTTTGATGATGATGATGATGAATGCTTGTAATAGTAATATTAGCGGGTCAAGGAACTGAGTGAATACTGTACAGTAGCAATTTGATAAGATGGGCTTATAGGCCTATGGCCTATAGATTCTATAACTTTCTATAGGCTAAATTCGAACTGTAGCAGTGCTGTAGTATGCCCAACTCCTGCACACCCTAATCAATGGAGAAGTTTCAAGTAGTGTAACATGTATCAATCAATGTCATGTGAAAATCAAGTGGCATAAACGATCATGCTTCTCCACAACTCTCTTTCTCTTGTGTTGTTAATAAGTTCAGCTGGTGACTTCTTTTTGTGACACAGTGACAACCCATCCAGAAATTTATCTCTTTGTCTTCCTTTATGTCTTCTCTCTTTTGATCTTTCCAGTGGTGACTAAATGTTCAAATTTTATCATATATGGGTAATATCAACTCTCAATATGTGGAGATAAGCACCAACTTACCAAGGTAACCAACAGGCCAGCTAGAGCTAATGGTGCTTCTGAAAAACTACATTCAACTGTATCCTCTGTGAATTTTTGTTCTACCATTAATAATGGCATTATCAAGAAGTGCATATTAGGCCTATACTATAAAACAGTCATAATCCAACAAGCAAACCACTCCAAGCAGCCAAATTATGTGTATGTTTATTCAGTTCTAAGATTTGCTCTTATTGCCTTTATATCTTTCTTCATGTGTTTTCTGACTGGGACCCGCTTTTGTTATCAGCTGAGTTTTACTTCTTCAATGATCATTCTCAAACTCCCACTGAATCTCTCTTGTAGCAGGACACATTCTCAAACTTCCACTGAATCTCTCTTGTAGCAGGACAATGATCCTACTAGATTTCTAGCAGGATGTAGTCACAAGAACTGAAATGTGTTATTTATGCAAATGGCCTGACACATCCGTCATCGGTGGAGGTGATTCAATTACCATGATTGCTTGTTGATACTCATCAGGATGTTTTATTGTGTGTATGATTCTTCTTCTTTGTCCTAAAAAGGACATTTATGGCGTTATGTCTGTTTATAGCTTTCTGCGATACTGCACCTTCCGGTTGACATATCCGACTTCTGCGTAGTAATTTTTGTGCATGGGTTGTTCTTCGATCCCTAGAACTTGGACAGGCTACATTACTGTACTCCTGCTTCCAGACCCACTGTGTGGAAGTGTCCTAGGGTCTTGGTCAGCTTTGGTTCACTGACCCTGATGCGCAGTTACTAGCTATGTGCCGCTAGTCCCTAGCACTCTGGTGTGCTTGGCATCTTGGATCCATCTGTATGATTCATCCATCTTCAATTCCTTCTTAGGATTTCTTGTCTATTCTTTCCTATATGCACATGTTTGTAAGTTTATCAATGTGGACAGGTTGCAGTCTAGCGGAGTGCACTACCAAAACAAGAGACAGGATGTTGGAGGTCACTTGCAGCCAACCTTCATTGCGGAGACGGAACTTGATGATGATTATATGGTGATGAAACCGTTGAGTGAATTAATGTGAATAGATAGGCAATAAATTTTGTGAATTTCAAGCTGAGATGGGCAACATATTGATGAAACTGTTGAGTGAATTAAAACAGGTAAAGTTTGAAACGGGGTCATGAAATTTTGCTAATAACATGATACACACATAGACACACACACAAATCAACATTTTTCACGGAAAGGCCTTTATCAAGTTTTCATGTGTACATACACATATACATTAAAAACAACAAGTAGGGATGACATAACTGGCATTCACATGTCTAGTGAGATGTGGAGGTGGCCGGAAGGATAGAAATTAGGTCAGAGTTGATACAAACAGGGAATGTACGGGAATAGGAAATATACAAAAACAAACCTAAATAAATGTGAAAACGAGACAACAGAGAAATTACAGAACAACCTAATATCATTCATGTGTCGGCGCTCATTTATTACCAAAGGCTTAAGAGTGCCAAATTCATATATACGAGTGAATTAATGTGAATAGATGGAGAACAAAATTTGTGAATCTGAAGCTGAGAAAGTTACAACAAAGTTAAGAAGCTATATTTTCCCAGTGGCAACATGTGGTTGTGAGATGTAGGCAATGACATTGACAATAAAACAGAAAATATCGGCATTTAAAATGAAATGTTATAGAAAGGTTGTAAGAATATCATGGATAGAAAAATGAGCCAACACAGACAATCTGCAAAGACCTGCATATAAATGCTGGCTTATTAAAACTATTTAAAAAAATGCAAGCTACCATATTTTTGACATTGCGATTGACACAGGATATCAAAGACCTTTTGAACATGACACTGGAAGAAGCTGTACAGACACGTTCATAGCACAGCTGAGGCCACACATCTGACTTTAGAACGCAAGCTCAAGCTCCAATCACCCATACGCTTAACGGCAAGAGTGGATCACAAACCACCTGGGTATAGACTGGAAGAGGCTGGACAGCTTGAAGAGGCTTACAGAGTGACAGTGAGTGCAACATTCTGCAAAGAGAATGTCACATTCACACATAAATAGGGGTGCAAAGGGAACGCACTGCTCTCGGCGGACCCAGGGTTAGCAGATAACCAAGATCCCATATGTACCTCCTCACCGTGCACCCTGGAAACAGAAAACAGCAGCTCGAGCTGATTCTGGCCAAATCATTTGGGGATCGTGTCCGAGAATGTGGAGGTAGCAGATGGAAAGAGATTTGACTGCACAAGAGACAGACAATATCTCCGACACCACCAGCATCACCACATACATCGACACTGTCGACATACAGTGAAGCTAGTTAGTCCAGTCTGAACATTGGAGGGGCGGCCACTGAAATAAAAGCATGAAAAGGTGGATGCATGGCGAAAGACAGAAAGATTTCATACACTGAGTACAATGAAAAAAGTGAAAGGACAGAACAGCGCTAGAGGGTAGCGCCAACTGCAAATAGAAAGTGAAAACGATTAAGGAAATAGGAACTACAAGCACTGTTACCTCGAGACAAGCTTCTAGTTTCCTGTTTTCCTTATAGGCAGAGACCCATACCCAATAATGGGTGTCTAGCAAAGCAAAAGACCTGGCCTAACTCTATTGTCGAGTCTTCCTATACCGGAAACATGCTCGCGAAGAGAAAGGTTTGCAATACCAGATAGGCTCAGGCAAAAAGGGACAAAGATGGCACTCCTGGCCCAACTCTACTGTCAAGCTTTCCTATACCGGAAGTACACTTGCAGAGAGAAAGGGTTCCGTACCTGATGGGTTCAGGTGCTATTGGGACAAGGTCGCACAGATCGAGAACTCCTTGCTCTCAAGCGCGTGGTGTGAGACTCGAACTTGGGCGAGGGGTTCACAATGTCGGTGAACGACACCTCGGCTAAGAAGACGAAAGAGCCAGGGTCGAACTCTTCTGGTGAGTTCTTCCTCCTAAGGAACCAGGCTCACGGATGAGAAACGGTTCAGTACCTGATGGGCACAGTACGTCCAATTACACGAGGCAAGTTCACAGGCAGTGGAACACCTCGTGCGAGACAGATGTGAGCAAAAACGTCTGGGCGAAGAGTCACACACACGCGTGCCTGGCGACAGATAGGGAGGCTGTCACAGGCTAGGGTAGCCAACCCGAATTGTCAAGGCATGCTGAAATTGGATGTGCTAGGCTTACAAGGTGCATAACGGTAGCACAACGTAAACACACTCCCTGCGGAAACCGCATGGATATCCATGCTGGTTACAATGGAGCGAACTCAAAACAAACAAACAAACAAACACATAAATGATGAGAAAGTGAAAGTGGTTGACCAGTGTCTGTGACTGATGAGAAGCATGGATAGAAGATTGACACATTTATTAAAAGCAACGAGTAGATTGTGTAACATCACCATCCACATCAAGGCATATAAAAACAAGTGTAGGACTCACCAAACAAGTGGGTTACCATAAAATCTGTTCAAAATGGCTGACCACTAAGTCTACAACATGAGAATTTCAGCCACACACATTATGCACCACAGTTGCAGCTATTCTGAACTGAAAATTCAAACCTGTTTCATGACATTTATAGTTACTTGATTTGACTCCCAATTATCATTTATCCCATCCCCTTGGAACCTGAGGGAACTTAAAGGCATTAATTTCACCAAAGATGAATGCCAAAATTAGCTGTTTTGGTCCTACAAGGTACATAACAGTGGCACAATGTAACTACACTCCCAACAGAAATCGTACGAATATCCATGCTGGTTATTATGGAGCGAACGCAAAACAAACAAAGATGAAGTGAAGGATACAGGGAGGTCTCAGATCCAGGAAGGGCTACCATTATTCTTCCTTGACAGGAAGAGAAAACAGCTTCAGTGTTGGAGAAATGTATAGTTGTAAATGGCGACTACCTCATAATGTATAGAAGTTCTTGTCAATTGGATGTAGCTTCATACCTTTTTTATGGCATCCCATGACCTATTTCTGTCCGCAAGTTATTATCGAGTGTATATGACATTTTAGTGAGTGTATGTAACATCTCAGTGAGTGTACGTAACTTTTCAGTGAATGTACTTGATATCTCAGCCACTTTTCTATTGACTTAATTTCAGAAAATCTGGACAAGTAAGATGTCTTTGAGCCTTGATGATAAACTTCTAGGAGAGAAGGTACATTATTACTGCAGTAGCAGTGAGGATGAGGGTGGTGAAGACAGCGACATGGGCCGTGATGACGACGATGAAGGGAGCAGTTATAACAAAACCAGTGGAGCTGGCACATTGCCATCCCAAGCACAGTTTACTGATAGTTATGGCAATGTTACAAATGTAGGTCACATTTGGTTAATATCTTTAATTGGTCTGATATCTTTTATTTATTTGATATCTTTTCCGTTGGTCAACGTGTAATGGCGGATACACTCAAGGCGAGAACTGAGCACCTATGAACTTGTCCGGAGTGCAGTGACAATGATCCAATGACTACTAACATATCTTTTTTCATTGATATCTTTTATTTGTTTGATATCTGTTATTTGTTTGATCTTTTATTTGGTTGATATCTCTTGTTTGTTTGATATCTCTTATTTGTTTGATATCTTTTATATGTTTGATATCTTTTATATGTTTGATATCTTTTATTTGTTTGATATCTTTTATATGATTGATTCAAGGTTATTTCATATATGGTACCATTTATGTTTTGTATTGTCTTTTTTTGAAATCAGACAAATCTCATATGATATAAAGTCACCAGATTTCTGTTGTGTAGTCCTACTCTTGATCACAGTTCATCTTACAAGCATGACACATTTTGATAGCATACAATATTATGAAGCTGTTTCTTCTTATTTCTGGTGTCATCTTGTAGACTGGTCCAAAAGGTGTCATCAAAGACTGGAGAGAATATAAACGACTGGAAATCGAGAATAAAGCTGGACAAGAGAAAGAGAGGCTTGAGCTGGCACAGAGGCTGTCACTAACATGTAGATCTCACGTAAGTTGTTCCATTGTGATAGAATATTGTAACATGCTCAACATCATTAAGTCAAGTTTTGACCATCATGGGTTTCCATAACTATAGTATTGTGTATCAGGATCAGTGTAGGTTTTCTGATATGTAAGCATATTCAATTATTCAATATTGTTTCACTCTCTCATTCTCTGACATGCAACCACATCTGAACACTCTAGTAGATGATACAATATTAGAACACTAGTAGATAATACAATATTAGAACACTGTAGTAGATGATACAATATTAGAACACTGTAGTAGATAATACAATATTAGAACACTAGTAGATGATACAATATTAGAACACTAGTAGATGATACAATATTAGAACACTGTAGTAGATGATACAATTATAGAACACTAGTAGATGATACAATATTATAACTCTAGTAGATAATACAATATTAGGACACTAGTAGATGATACAATATTAGAACACTAGTAGATGATACAAATTTAGAACACTAGTAGATGATACAATATTAGAACACTAGTAGATGATACAATATTAGAACACTAGTAGATGATACAATATTAGAACACTAGTAGATGATACAATATTAGAACACTAGTAGATGATACAATATTAGAACACTGTAGTAGATGATACAATTATAGAACACTAGTAGATGATACAATATTATAACACTAGTAGATAATACAATATTATAACACTAGTAGATAATACAATATTAGAACACTAGTAGAAGATACAATATTAGAACACTAGTAGATGATACAATATTAGAACACTAGTAGATGATACAATATTAGGACACTGTAGTAGATAATACAATACTAGAACACTGTAGTAGATAATACAATATTAGAACACTGTAGTAGATAATACAATATTAGAACACTAGTAGATAATACAATATTAGAACACTGTAGTAGATAATACAATACTAGAACACTGTAGTAGATAATACAATATTAGAACACTAGTAGATAATACAATATTAGAACACTGTAGTAGATAATACAATATTAGAACACTAGTAGATAATACAATATTAGAACACTGTAGTAGATGATACAATTATAGAACACTAGTAGAAGATACAATATTAGAACACTGTAGTAGATGATACAATATTAGAACACTAGTAGATAATACAATATTAGAACACTGTAGTAGATGATACAATTATAGAACACTAGTAGATGATACAATATTAGAACACTAGTAGATGATACAATATTAGAACACTAGTAGATGATACAATATTAGAACACTAGTAGATGATACAATTATAGAACACTAGTAGATGATACAATATTATAACACTAGTAGATAATACAATATTAGAACACTAGTAGATGATACAATATTAGAACACTAGTAGATGATACAATATTAGAACACTGTAGTAGATAATACAATATTAGAACACTAGTAGATAATACAATATTAGAACACTAGTAGAAGATACAATATTATAACACTAGTAGATGATACATTATTAGAACACTAGTAGATGATACAATATTAGGACACTGTAGTAGATAATACAATATTAGAACACTGTAGTAGATGATACAATTATAGAACACTAGTAGATGATACAATATTAGAACACTAGTAGATGATACAATATTAGAACACTAGTAGATGATACAATATTAGAACACTAGTAGATGATACAATTAT
Source organism: Meghimatium bilineatum (assembly GCA_034231615.1). Classification (NCBI taxonomy): domain Eukaryota; kingdom Metazoa; phylum Mollusca; class Gastropoda; order Stylommatophora; family Philomycidae; genus Meghimatium; species Meghimatium bilineatum. The sequence goes on along the minus strand of CM067317.1, from coordinate 1,217,716 downwards.
AGAACACTAGTAGATGATACAATATTATAACACTAGTAGATAATACAATATTAGAACACTAGTAGATGATACAATATTAGAACACTAGTAGATGATACAATATTAGAACACTGTAGTAGATAATACAATATTAGAACACTAGTAGATAATACAATATTAGAACACTAGTAGAAGATACAATATTAGAACACTAGTAGATGATACAATATTAGAACACTAGTAGATGATACAATATTAGGACACTGTAGTAGATAATACAATACTAGAACACTGTAGTAGATAATACAATATTAGAACACTAGTAGATAATACAATATTAGAACACTGTAGTAGATGATACAATATTAGAACACTAGTAGATAATACAATATTAGAACACTGTAGTAGATGATACAATTATAGAACACTAGTAGATGATACAATATTAGAACACTAGTAGATGATACAATATTAGAACACTAGTAGATGATACAATATTAGAACACTTGTAGATGATACAATTATAGAACACTAGTAGATGATACAATATTAGAACACTGTAGTAGATAATACAATATTAGAACACTAGTAGATAATACAATATTAGAACACTGTAGTAGATGATACAATTATAGAACACTAGTAGATGATACAATATTAGAACACTAGTAGATGATACAATATTAGAACACTAGTAGATGATACAATATTAGAACACTAGTAGATGATACAATTATAGAACACTAGTAGATGATACAATATTATAACACTAGTAGATAATACAATATTAGAACACTAGTAGATGATACAATATTAGAACACTAGTAGATGATACAATATTAGAACACTGTAGTAGATAATACAATATTAGAACACTAGTAGATAATACAATATTAGAACACTAGTAGAAGATACAATATTAGAACACTAGTAGATGATAAAATATTAGAACACTAGTAGATGATACAATATTAGGACACTGTAGTAGATAATACAATATTAGAACACTGTAGTAGATGATACAATTATAGAACACTAGTAGATGATACAATATTAGAACACTAGTAGATGATACAATATTAGAACACTAGTAGATGATACAATATTAGAACACTAGTAGATGATACAATTATAGAACACTAGTAGATGATACAATATTATAACACTAGTAGATAATACAATATTAGAACACTAGTAGATGATACAATATTAGAACACTAGTAGATGATACAATATTAGAACACTGTAGTAGATAATACAATATTAGAACACTAGTAGATAATACAATATTAGAACACTAGTAGAAGATACAATATTAGAACACTAGTAGATGATACAATATTAGAACACTAGTAGATGATACAATATTAGGACACTGTAGTAGATAATACAATACTAGAACACTGTAGTAGATAATACAATATTAGAACACTAGTAGATAATACAATATTAGAACACTGTAGTAGATGATACAATATTAGAACACTAGTAGATAATACAATATTAGAACACTGTAGTAGATGATACAATTATAGAACACTAGTAGATGATACAATATTAGAACACTAGTAGATGATACAATATTAGAACACTAGTAGATGATACAATATTAGAACACTAGTAGATGATACAATTATAGAACACTAGTAGATGATACAATATTATAACACTAGTAGATGATACAATATTAGAACACTGTAGTAGATAATACAATATTAGAACACTAGTAGATGATACAATATTAGAACACTGTAGTAGATGATACAATATTAGAACACTAGTAGATGATACAATATTAGAACACTGTAGTAGATAATACAATATTAGAACACTAGTAGATGATACAATATTAGAACACTAGTAGATGATACAATATTAGAACACTAGTAGATGATACAATATTAGAACACTAGTAGATGATACAATATTAGAACACTGTAGTAGATGATACAATTATAGAACACTAGTAGATGATACAATATTAGAACACTGTAGTAGATAATACAATATTAGAACACTAGTAGATGATACAATATTAGAACACTGTAGTAGATAATACAATATTAGAACACTAGTAGATGATACAATATTAGAACACTAGTAGATGATACAATATTAGAACACTAGTAGATGATACAATATTAGAACACTGTAGTAGATGATACAATATTAGAACACTAGTAGATGATACAATATTAGAACACTGTAGTAGATGATACAATATTAGAACACTAGTAGATGATACAATATTAGAACACTAGTAGATGACACAATATTAGAACACTAGTAGATGATACAACATTAGAACACTGTAGTAGATGATACAATTATAGAACACTAGTAGATGATACAATATTAGAACACTAGTAGATGATACAATATTAGAACACTAGTAGATGATACAATTATAGAACACTAGTAGATGATACAATATTATAACACTAGTAGATAATACAATATTAGAACACTAGTAGATGATACAATATTAGAACACTAGTAGATGATACAATATTAGAACACTGTAGTAGATAATACAATATTAGAACACTAGTAGATGATACAATTATAGAACACTAGTAGATGATACAATATTATAACACTAGTAGATGATACAATATTAGAACACTGTAGTAGATAATACAATATTAGAACACTAGTAGATGATACAATATTAGAACACTGTAGTAGATGATACAATATTAGAACACTAGTAGATGATACAATATTAGAACACTGTAGTAGATAATACAATATTAGAACACTAGTAGATGATACAATATTAGAACACTAGTAGATGATACAATATTAGAACACTAGTAGATGATACAATATTAGAACACTAGTAGATGATACAATATTAGAACACTGTAGTAGATGATACAATTATAGAACACTAGTAGATGATACAATATTAGAACACTGTAGTAGATAATACAATATTAGAACACTAGTAGATGATACAATATTAGAACACTGTAGTAGATAATACAATATTAGAACACTAGTAGATGATACAATATTAGAACACTAGTAGATGATACAATATTAGAACACTAGTAGATGATACAATATTAGAACACTGTAGTAGATGATACAATATTAGAACACTAGTAGATGATACAATATTAGAACACTGTAGTAGATGATACAATATTAGAACACTAGTAGATGATACAATATTAGAACACTAGTAGATGACACAATATTAGAACACTAGTAGATGATACAACATTAGAACACTGTAGTAGATGATACAATTATAGAACACTAGTAGATGATACAATATTAGAACACTAGTAGATGATACAATATTAGAACACTAGTAGATGATACAATTATAGAACACTAGTAGATGATACAATATTATAACACTAGTAGATAATACAATATTAGAACACTAGTAGATGATACAATATTAGAACACTAGTAGATGATACAATATTAGAACACTGTAGTAGATAATACAATATTAGAACACTAGTAGATAATACAATATTAGAACACTAGTAGAAGATACAATATTAGAACACTAGTAGATGATACAATATTAGAACACTAGTAGATGATACAATATTAGGACACTGTAGTAGATAATACAATACTAGAACACTGTAGTAGATAATACAATATTAGAACACTAGTAGATAATACAATATTAGAACACTGTAGTAGATGATACAATATTAGAACACTAGTAGATAATACAATATTAGAACACTGTAGTAGATGATACAATTATAGAACACTAGTAGATGATACAATATTAGAACACTAGTAGATGATACAATATTAGAACACTAGTAGATGATACAATATTAGAACACTAGTAGATGATACAATTATAGAACACTAGTAGATGATACAATATTATAACACTAGTAGATGATACAATATTAGAACACTGTAGTAGATAATACAATATTAGAACACTAGTAGATGATACAATATTAGAACACTGTAGTAGATGATACAATATTAGAACACTAGTAGATGATACAATATTAGAACACTGTAGTAGATAATACAATATTAGAACACTAGTAGATGATACAATATTAGAACACTAGTAGATGATACAATATTAGAACACTAGTAGATGATACAATATTAGAACACTAGTAGATGATACAAAATTAGAACACTGTAGTAGATGATACAATTATAGAACACTAGTAGATGATACAATATTAGAACACTGTAGTAGATAATACAATATTAGAACACTAGTAGATGATACAATATTAGAACACTGTAGTAGATAATACAATATTAGAACACTAGTAGATGATACAATATTAGAACACTAGTAGATGATACAATATTAGAACACTGTAGTAGATAATACAATATTAGAACACTAGTAGATGATACAATATTAGAACACTGTAGTAGATGATACAATATTAGAACACTAGTAGATGATACAATATTAGAACACTGTAGTAGATGATACAATATTAGAACACTAGTAGATGATACAATATTAGAACACTAGTAGATGACACAATATTAGAACACTAGTAGATGATACAACATTAGAACACTGTAGTAGATGATACAATTATAGAACACTAGTAGATGATACAATATTAGAACACTAGTAGATAATACAATATTATAACACTAGTAGATGATACAATATTAGAACACTAGTAGAAGATACAATATTAGAACACTGTAGTAGATGATACAATATTAGAACACTAGTAGATGATACAATATTAGAACACTAGTAGATGATACAATATTAGAACTCTAGTAGAAGATACAATATTAGAACACTAGTAGATGATACAATATTAGAACACTAGTAGATGATACAATATTAGAACACTAGTAGAAGATACAATATTAGAACACTAGTAGATAATACAATATTAGAACACTAGTAGATGATACAATATTAGAACACTAGTAGATGATACAATATTAGAACACTAGTAGAAGATACAATATTAGAACACTGTAGTAGATGATACAATATTAGAACACTAGTAGATGATACAATATTAGAACACTGTAGTAGATGATACAATATTAGAACACTAGTAGATGATACAATATTAGAACACTAGTAGATGATACAATATTAGAACACTGTAGTAGATGATACAATATTAGAACACTAGTAGATGATACAATATTAGAACACTAGTAGATGATACAATATTAGAACACTAGTAGAAGATACAATATTAGAACACTAGTAGATAATACAATATTAGAACACTGTAGTAGATGATACAATTATAGAACACTAGTAGATGATACAATATTAGAACACTAGTAGATGATACAATATTAGAACACTAGTAGATGATACAATATTAGAACACTAGTAGATGATACAATATTAGAACACTAGTAGATGATACAATATTAGAACACTAGTAGATGATACAATATTAGAACACTAGTAGATAATACAATATTAGAACACTGTAGTAGATGATACAATTATAGAACACTAGTAGATGATACAATATTAGAACACTAGTAGATGATACAATATTATAACACTAGTAGATGATACAATATTAGAACACTGTAGTAGATTGTTTCTATTATAGATATTAAATTGTTGCAGCTAAATGATGAGCATGAACGTAAGGAAGACGAGCAGTTTTTAGCAGAGCTTGAGGAACTTGAGGATGAGTTTCTTAAAGAGTACAGGATCAAGAGAATAGAAGAAATGAGGAAAGCTCTGGCTGAGGTGTAAGTATGAAAGTACACCAACACCTTCATATCTCTCATATCTTTATAAAGTTTTTCTATCCTTTCTATCATACCTAGCTATGCTCTCATCTTTTCTATCATACCTAGTTATGCTCTCATCCTTTCTATCATACCTAGCTATGCTCTCATCTTTTCTATCATACCTAGCTATGCTCTCATCCTTTCTATCATACCTAGCTATGCTCTCATCTTTTCTATCATACCTAGCTATGCTCTCATTCTTTCTATCATACCTAGCTATGCTCTCATTCTTTCTATCATACCTAGCTATGCTCTCATATTTTCTATCTTTTCTATCATACCTAGCTATGCTCTCATTCTTTCAATCACACCTAGCTATGCTCTCATCCTTTCTATCATACCTAGCTATGCTCTCATCCTTTCTATCATACCTAGCTATGCTCTCATCCTTTCTATCATACTAGCTATGCTCTCATCTTTTCTATCATACCTAGCTATGCTCTCATCTTTTCTATCATACCTAGCTATGCTCTTATCTTTTCTATCATACCTAGCTATGCTCTTATCTTTTCTATCTTTTCTATCACACCTAGCTATGCTCTCATCTTTTCTATCATACCTAGCTATGCTCTCATCTTTTCTATCATACCTAGCTATGCTCTTATCTTTTCTATCTTTTCTATCACACATAGCTATGCTCTCATCTTTTCTATCACACCTAGCTATGCTGTCATCTTTTCTATCACACCTAGCTATGCTCTCATCTTTTCTATCACACCTAGCTATGCTGTCATCTTTTCTATCACACCTAGCTATGCTCTCATCTTTTCTATCATACCTAGCTATGCTCTCATCTTTTCTATCACACCTAGCTATGCTGTCATCTTTTCTATCACACCTAGCTATGCTCTCATCTTTTCTATCACACCTAGCTATGCTGTCATCTTTTCTATCATACCTAGCTATGCTCTCATCTTTTCTATCTTTTCTATCATACCTAGCTATGCTCTCATCTTTTCTATCTTTTCAATCATACCTAGCTATGCTCTCATCCTTTCTATCTTTTCTATCACACCTAGCTATGCTCTCATCTTTTCTATCTTTTCTATCATACCTAGCTATGCTCTCATCTTTCTATCATACCTAGCTATGCTCTCATCTTTCTATCATACCTAGCTATGCTCTCATCTTTTCTATCATACCTAGCTATGCTCTCATCCTTTCTATCATACCTAGCTATGCTCTCATCTTTTCTATCATACCTAGCTATGCTCTCATCCTTTCTATCTTTTCTATCATACCTAGCTATGCTCTCATCTTTCTATCATACCTAGCTATGCTCTCATCTTTTCTATCATACCTAGCTATGCTCTCATCCTTTCTATCATACCTAGCTATGCTCTCATCTTTTCTATCATACCTAGCTATGCTCTCATCCTTTCTATCTTTTCAATCATACCTAGCTCTCATCCTTTCTATCTTTTCTATCATACCTAGCTATGCTCTCATCCTTTTTATCATACCTAGCTATTCTCTCATCTTTTCTATCACACCTAGCTATGCTCTCATCTTTTCTATCACACCTAGCTATGCTCTCATCTTTTCTATCATACCTAGCTATGCTCTCATCCTTTCTATATTTTCTATCATACCTAGCTATGCTCTCATCCTTTCTATCATACCTAGCTATGCTCTCATCCTTTCTATCATACCTAGCTATGCTCTCATCTTTTCTATCATACCTAGCTATGCTCTCATCTTTTCTATCTTTTCTATCATACCTAGCTATGCTCTCATCTTTTCTATCTTTTCTATCACACCTAGCTATGCTCTCATTCTTTCTATCACACCTAGCTATGCTCTCATCTTTTCTATCATACCTAGCTATGCTCTCATCTTTTCTATCATACCTGGCTATGCTCTCATCTTTTCTATCATACCTAGCTATGCTCTCATCCTTTCTATCATACCTAGCTATGCTCTCATCTTTTCTATCTTTTCTATCATACCTAGCTATGCTCTCATCTTTTCTATCATACCTAGCTATGCTCTCATCCTTTCTATCACATCTAGCTATGCTCTCATCTTTTCTATCATACCTAGCTATGCTCTCATCTTTTCTATCATACCTAGCTATGCTCTCATCCTTTCTATCACATCTAGCTATGCTCTCATCTTTTCTATCATACCTAGCTATGCTCTCATGTTTTCTATCATACCTAGCTATGCTCTCATCTTTTCTATCATACCTAGCTATGCTCTCATCTTTTCTATCTTTTCTATCACACCTAGCTATGCTCTCATCCTTTCTATCACACCTAGCTATGCTCTCATCCTTTCTATCATACCTAGCTATGCTCTCATCTTTTCTATCATACCTAGCTATGCTCTCATCCTTTCTATCATACCTAGCTATTCTCTCATCTTTTCTATCACATCTAGCTATGCTCTCATCTTTTCTGTCATACCTAGCTATGCTCTCATCCTTTCTATCACATCTAGCTATGCTCTCATCTTTTCTATCATACCTAGCTATGCTCTCATCTTTTCTATCATACCTAGCTATGCTCTCATCCTTTCTATCATACCTAGCTATGCTCTCATCTTTTCTATCTTTTCTATCACACCTAGCTATGCTCTCATCTTTTCTATCACATCTAGCTATGCTCTCATCTTTTCTATCATACCTAGCTATGCTCTCATCTTTTCTATCATACCTAGCTATGCTCTCATCTTTTCTATCATACCTAGCTATGCTCTCATCTTTTCTATCATACCTAGCTATGCTCTCATCTTTTCTATCTTTTCTATCATACCTAGCTATGCTCTCATCTTTTCTATCTTTTCTATCATACCTAGCTATGCTCTCATCTTTTCTATCTTTTCTATCATACCTAGCTATGCTCTCATTCTTTCTATCACACCTAGCTATGCTCTCATCTTTTCTATCATACCTAGCTATGCTCTCATCTTTTCTATCATATCTAGCTATGCTCTCATCCTTTCTATCACACCTAGCTATGCTCTCATCTTTTCTATCATACCTAGCTATCTTCTCATTCTTTCTATCACACCTAGCTATGCTCTCATCTTTTCTATCATACCTAGCTATGCTCTCATCTTTTCTATCTTTTCTATCACACCTAGCTATGCTCTCATCTTTTCTATCTTTTCTATCATACCTAGCTATGCTCTCATCTTTTCTATCTTTTCTATCATACCTAGCTATGCTCTCATCCTTTCTATCACACCTAGCTATGCTCTCATCTTTTCTATCTTTTCTATCATACCTAGCTATGCTCTCATCTTTTCTATCTTTTCTATCACACCTAGCTCTTCTCTCATCTTTTCTATCTTTTCTATCATACCTAGCTATGCTCTCATCTTTTCTATCTTTTCTATCACACCTAGCTCTTCTCTCATCTTTTCTACCATACCTAGCTATGCTCTCATCTTTTCTATCACACCTAGCTATGCTCTCATCTTTTCTATCTTTTCTATCATACCTAGCTATGCTCTCATCTTTTCTATCATACCTAGCTATGCTCTCATCTTTTCTATCATACCTAGCTATGCTCTCATCCTTTCTATCTTTTCTATCATACCTAGCTATGCTCTCATCCTTTCTGTCACACCTAGCTATGCTCTCATCCTTTCTATCTTTTCTATTGTATATGTCTTCCATGAAGGTTGACCTACTCATACTGAGTTTTGGTAGTATAAAAAACGTCACGGTTGACCTACCCATGATGAATTTTGATGATGTAAAACCAGTGAACCAGCCATGTTGTATTAGCTTTAAGTAACCTTTGGTCATAACCTTACTTACACACATGATTTTCAGCAAACAATCCATGCATACATAAACCCACCAAGGGGTAATAAATGATGTTTCTCCAACACATCTGGAGTAATACATTATGTTTCTCCAACACATCAGGGGTAATACATGATGTTTCTCCAACACATCTGGGGTAATACATGATGTTTCTCCAACACATCTGGGTTAATACATGATGTTTCTCCAACACATCAGGGGTAATAAATGATGTTTCTCCAACACATCTGGAGTAATACATTATGTTTCTCCAACACATCTGGAGTAATACATTATGTTTCTCCAACATATCTGGGGTAATACATTATGTTTCTCCAACATATCTGGGGTAATAAATGATGTTTCTCCAACACATCTGGGGTAATACATTATGTTTCTCCAACACATCTGGAGTAATACATTATGTTTCTCCAACACATCTGGGGTAATACATGATGTTTCTCCAACACATCTGGGGTAATACATGATGTTTCTCCAACACATCTGGAGTAATACATTATGTTTCTCCAACACATCTGGGGTAATACATTATGTTTCTCCAACACATCTGGAGTAATACATTATGTTTCTCCAACACATCTGGGGTAATACATTATGTTTCTCCAACACATCTGGAGTAATACATGATGTTTCTCCAACACATCTGGAGTAATACATTATGTTTCTCCAATACATCAGCATGCGAGCTATTTCTAGCTTCAGCAATCCTCATTGTTCCATCTCTAGTCTCATCTCTTTTCAATGTCTAGCCATATCTCCTTTAGTGTCTAGCCTCAGGTGAAATGTGGAACAGGGTAATACAGTTTTGCTGGTAACAGAACATAACAGAAATGGACATTTTGACCAAAAGGCCTTTATCAAGAACCCATTCACAACATAATACAATGAGTAAGAATGGCCCTATTGACCTTTTCTGTTGGAATGACAGAGCTAAATCACCTGCATATGTCACTGGAGGAAACGAAACAATGAAAGAGCGGATCAACTGGCATCGTGTGCGATTGTGGCAAAGGGCGATGGGGCAATGGATCGCGCTGACGTTTTGAACTCCTTAAGAGATATAACACGCGAGAGTGAGACGAATGTGGATGATGATTCCTTTTCAATGGCTAGGATTAAAGATCAGGGATTGAGATGCGGTGTTGCTAGAGGTGAACATTTTGGAGGGTGCAGAAGAATGATGGTCAACCAGCATAGGACCGGTACTGTCAGCAGAAGTGTGATGGCGGATACACTCAAGGAGAGATCAGAGCAACTATGGATGTGTCCAGTTTGCAGTGATGATGATCCAACGACTAACTAACTAACTAACTGGAGGAAACGGGGCAACTTGCGGGGATATGGCTGCGGGGATTTCAGGAGATTCATAAGGAAGACTAGGTTCTGGAAAGAATATGTCACCATGGCAACATCTCCTGTTCATGTTTAGCCTTATTTCCCCCACTGTTTTCTGACATAATCTCATGCTTCAACCTTCTCTTGTCATGTACTGATGTTGCAACATTTTCTGACATAATCTCATCCTCCTCTTGTCATGTACTGATGTTGCACTGTTTTATCAGGCCCAAGTTTGGCAAGTTAATATCTCTGACATCAGCGACATTCATCCAGGAAGTCGATGGAGAGAATCCAGGTGTTACTGTGCTGGTCCACATTTATGATCAGGTAGGTTAACCCAAGGCTTCCCAGTTCTTCTAGTAATGGCATTTATTGTAATCTTCTTCTTCTGAATTTGTTCTCAAACTCCTGCAGATTAGCAGGACATAGTCCAGCGAGTGCAGTGCTTCATGTCATAGTTTACAGCTTTTCTGTAATATCTACACCATTTGACCAGACACATCCACCTTCAGCATGGCTTTTGGATCAATTTTACACCTCCTATGGCTTGCATGTACACCTCCTATGGCTTGCATGTCAAGTAACAGTGTTGCTATTCTTTGGTCCCCTTTCAGGCCCCAGCAGGACACGGGCAGCTAAAGAAAGTTTTTAGTAGATAGTGGGTTCCTTTCTCATGATCATCGTAGCTGCTTGTTTTCTGTTTGTCAATATAAAATGATTAAGCGCACCATTTCTTTAACCAGATCCCCCCCCCCCTACAGTCGACTCACATCGCTTCTATTGGTAGACAACTACAGCCGCCGCCGGGCACTTTTTTTTACTTGTTTCGTTGCGGTCGATATTACAATTTTTAGTTTGTGCTGTGATAACACCTGAGTTTTGACACATTTTTTTCACATTGGAGGATACACATTGTTCGTATGTACACTAATGATGACAGCTGTAATTTTGTGGAAATATGCATGATGTAGGTGATTTGCGTACCAAATATAACGTGGAAAGTGACAGTGAAATTTCCTGTTTGATAGACCTAATGTTTCCGACAACGAGAAGGACATTCATGGTACTAATTGTGACATCGCAAATTTTGCCCTAGTGATGTAGTTTTTCGAGTAGAAGTTGAGAGTTGTGTACAAAACATTGGGTCTGTACATAATCGTGATGAGATTGCCACACGTTATGAATACTTTAGCATCATTGTCAACGATGAGTTTATCAATTTGCAGCAGATCTGACAAATTTGTATGTAACATAACGCAAAGAACAAACAAGGAAAAAAGATGTTCTGGACATCTGTAACTGCCATTGAAATAAGACGTCATTTTTATATTTATATTATGATGGGCCTGTGTATTCTGCTTGAGTATGACATGTACTGGAGTACAGATGATGGGTTCAAAGTTTTGGGAATATCAACCTGTTTGGGAAAAAGGAGATTTGAGAATATATCTCAAAATTTTCGTCTCAATATGACTCCACTACTCAGCACCCCAAGGTAAAAAAAATTTCCCCACATTATGTTGAGTTTGACAATTTATTTTTAAAAATATATATCTTTGATATAGGTTAATGCAAGACTATTAATTTTTCTGTCGATGGGGGATTGACAGTAGGGAAATCTCATAGTGGTGAAAGGGTTAATGGATAAAAAAAGGTACTTGGACACAATTTTAATAGTGCTGCCTCATTACCAATATTACAGCTAGATAACCATTTAAAATTGATATTAAACGATACCTCAATCACATCTGTATGTCAATCCTGAACAAAGTTATGCATTTTTTCTAATTAACCTTTAGAGAGCAGCTGTAGAGTGCCTTTGACAACAGTTTACACTATCTAAAATATCTGCGATCGAGTGTACAAGCCCTACAAAAGCCCCGTCGCAAGGTTTCCTGTATTCAATAAAAGAAACCCCATTAAAAAAACTTTGGTTACCATATTATTTGAAATCTTGCAAGTTATTCAATTGACTTCCATTTTTTCTGCAAGTGTAGTGGAAACGTGGCAGAATCTCAGTGAAGCATTCACATTTTTGAAATATCTTGACAATTTCAAATCAGAGCAGTGCCATTATGTAAATTGGATTTTATAGACTTTTGGGAGAATTCTAGCTGGAGCTGGTGTCAGCTGGAGGAAGTGGGAAGAGGCTGTGAATGGGTGATATTTGGAAAAGAGAGAAAGTTATTGACAACAGTTGTGATACATATGGGAAGAGAGTGCCGCAACTGGGCTGCCAAGAGAACAGAGGGAATGATCCATGAACTCAAACTGCAGCACTCGAAGTCACATGATACGATAATTTACACAGACAGCTCAGTAACACAAGAAACAAACATGTGTGGTTGGGGTTTCATGGCCTACCAAAATAGCAAGAAATTAGCTGAGAAGTCAGCTGCCTACCCCACTAGAACATCGAGTATGAGAATGAAAATAGAAGCGGTGACAGCAGCTCTCACTTGGCTGGCAACGCAACCACCAACAGACTCAGTGATTCTATCAGACTCTGAAAGTATGCTGCACAAGATAGAAAAGTGTATGATCAGAACTGAAAGGGTTACTCTTCTCAACAATGCGCAGTGCATTACATGAATCATGGTCCAGGTCATGCTGAGGTCAGGAGAGACGAAAGAGCCGATGTGTTGGCTGGTAAAGCTTTGGTGAACGGAACCGAGATGCGAAGAGACAGGATTGAATTGGTTAGAGCAGTCATGGATACCCTACGAGAAGATGAGGAGGAAGTCAAATGAGAGAGACAATCTACATATTCAGAGAATGGTAGAAATGGGAGTGACTAGAGACGATGGGAGAAAGTTCTCCCTCTCTGGAAAGATCAGAAGAACGCGTAATCAGCAACTGACTGGGACACTGAACTTATATACTTTTAGATGGCTGACGAAACAGCAAGCAGAGCATATATGGGAATGCCCCCAGTGCTGTGATACTTGTTCCTAATCAAGAATCAACTTTCTGAGAGGTACAAAATTCAGTATTATTTCAATATGAAATTATATTTCTGCCAAATTTGTTGATGATTTTGTGTACAAAACATATCTGAGCCCAAATAACACAAACTTGGGTAGGCATCGGCATATATTTTTTCTGGGAATTTCTACACAAACTTGGGTAGGCATCTGTATATATTTGTTCTGGGAATTTCTACACAAACTTGGGTAGGCATCTGTATATATTTGTTCTGGGAATTTCTACAAAAACTAAACATGGTCTATGGTGTTTCCAACAATATCATGTCACAAGTGTTTTTATGTTTTTATGACTGTGTAATATGACCTTGTCATTAGATGTGAGAAAGAGAGTCTGCAGTGCTATATAACCCCTATACTAACATATGGGTGCGAGTCTTGGACAATAAACAAACTGGAAAGTGGGAGATTGGAGGCAACAGAGATGTGGTTCTACAGAAGAATGCTGAGAATACCATGGACTGCCAGAAAAACTAATGTAGAGGTGTTAAAAGAGTTAAATTCGAAACTGACCTTAATCAACAATATAAGAAATAGGCAATCTTATTTTTTTTGGCCACTTCATGAGACAGGCAGGTTTAGAGAACATAATCACAACAGGCAAGATTGAAGGCACCAGAGACAGAGGGCGACAACGTGAGAAAATATTAGACAGTTTGACAACCTGGCATGGCAAAGAAACAACAACGACTTTGATACATAATGCTGTTGACAGAGAGCTGTGGAGAGCCATGATTGCCTACGCCACCTGGCATGGCACCTGATGATGATGGTGTTTTTATATTTTTTTATTAAAAAAAATGTTTTTATGTTTTTATGGCCTAAGCAACATTTTTAGGACTTCCGGAATTCTAATGTCCAAGTACCTAATAAAAGACGATAGGAGTACCTAATAGGAGAAGGGAACAACTATCAGTTCAAACATCTTGGGAGGGAAAAAAAATTATCTATTGAAACATCTGTAAATGGGAAGGGAACATCTATCTATTGAAACATCTGTAGATGGGAAGGGAACAATGTCTTCTTCCTTCTACTCCAGTCGATGTCAGAAGCTGATATGTATTTCACCAATAACTGTACTGTTGTCACCAGCCCCAACACAAGGCCGTATAGCTTGTCCGTCAAAGCTGTTGCAGATTGCCATAGGTTTCTTCTTGTGGTGTTGTACAGTGGGTAGTTCTGTAAAATGTTTTGATTTTTCTGGAGATTGTCCACAAGGGAACATATCGGTGTCATCAAATTCAAACTTCCCGTACATGTCTTGTTTGTGACTGTTGTGTCCTGTTCTCAATCTAAAAATGATTGTTTCCTCCATTTGTCTGAGCATGTGGTTAGCATATAATCGTTTTGGCTGCATGGTTGAAGACAAGCAGACAGTAGAACATATATTTCATGGAAGGTATAGAGCAGAGATGTGGTTCACATGTAACCTACTAGAAGAAGCAAATGTATGGGAATGTGACAGGCCTGAGACAGACCCCCTACCACTACTAGATGAATATGACAGATCACCACCATTACGAGATGTATGATAGGAGATAAATGTAGAGATAAATGTAGAGATAAATGTAGAGATAAGGTGATAAATGCATGAGATAAATGTAGAGATGATGATGATGATGATGATTCAATCCCTTTCGCTGTGAGCAGGCAACTTTTGACAGCCCATATCCATTCTGACGATTGCACAGGTTTTCCTCAGCTGTGGTACAGTTGTGTAGAGCTGGAAGCAGTGGTAGTAGTTCTTGTCGGATGTCTGTTAGTTTTGGGCACTGCAGTAGTTGGTGATCGACAGTCTCCTCTTGTATATTACAGTGTCTGCAGTTTGGTTCATGTAATGGGTTTATTCTGTTCAGGTGTTTATTAATGGGGGTATGGCCTGTTCTTAGTTGGAATGTGAGACTCTGGTTTGTTCGCTCAAGTTGTTTCAGAAGACCATTGGGTTGGGTTTCTGTTGGTGCTAATATAGTGAGCGTCCAGTCTTTGAGCTGGCCCACTGTTGTAACTATTCTTCTCTGTAGTTGTTGTTTAGGATTTGTTTGCATGTTTGTTGGGAGAGATTTGGGGAAAACTGGGGAGTGGCAGCACCTCTCTTAGATAGTTTATCAGCGATTTCGTTTCCAGGGACTCCAGCATGGCCAGGTATCCAGGGTGATTTCTGCACCATATGATGTGGACAGCTGGTCAATTTGTCTGTTGATATTGCAACTAGGGGGTGTTACTTTGGTCTCCAAGGCTTCGAGTGCTGATTTTGAGTCGGAGAAGATGACTATGTCTTCAGGTGGAGTAGTTCCGTTCTCAAAGTCCACAATAATTCGATTCAGAGCTTTCTCAATTGCTATTATCTCTGCTGTGTAGTTAGAACAGATATCTCCGCATAGACCAAACAATTTTGGGTAGTCTTCTGGGTCTGTGTTCGGGTATTTTATCACAGCTCCATATCCAGCATTTGTGGTAGCATTTTGTGCAGATCCATCTGTGTATACATGGATTATTTCTGGTGGGTATGTATGGATTGTTTCTAGGGAAATGGTTTTCAGGCATGGGGTTTCAGTGTTCTTATCTGCCGAGAGGTCAGAGAGTTCAGTCCTTATGGTAGAAGTTATTGCTTGCCTGCAGGGGTGGTTCAATGTCTATCAATTCCTTATGTTCTCTATTTGTTTGCAGATGGTGTTTTTTGCTTGCTAAATGTAGAGATATTGTAAAAATAAAGTAGATAAGGTGATAAATGTAGAAGATAAATATGGTGATAAGGTGATAAATGTAGAGATACAATGTAGAGATAAGGTGATAAATGTAGAGTTGATACTTGCAAGTTTGTATGAACAATTGGTTGCCTCTGACAGTTGCATTGTATATGTGTATTATTGATTCAGTCTATTGCTGCATGTGAGACCATGAATGGATGTCTGATCTGTCTATCCAGCCAGTATCCAACTGTCAAGTTCTGCAAAATATCTGCTTCGGAATCCAGGATGAGCTTTAAGTTTGTAAGTTTTTGTAATAGTTGTCACAGCAGGCTGTTCATTGATGTTTCAACAAGATAAGTTTGTCAGTGATAACAGGCTGTTCATTGATGTTTCAACAAGATAAGTTTGTCAGTGATAACAGGCTGTTCATTGATGTTTCAACAAGATAAGTTTGTCAGTGATAACAGGCTGTTCATTGATGTTTCAACAAGATAAGTTTGTCAGTGATAACAGGCTGTTCATTGATGTTTCAACAAGATAAGTTTGTCAGTGATAACAGGCTGTTCATTGATGTTTCAACAAGATAAGTTTGTCAGTGATAACAGGCTGTTCATTGATGTGTGGCTTCCACAAGATGCAAGTCTCACTATAATGATATGTCATTTACTGAGAGTGGAATGTTGCATAATGGATGGTCCGATAGTGAGACATTCAGACTTGAATGGAGACTCCAGGCTGGTAAACACATTGTGCAGCATGTACCCAGAGATTACCTTTGAATGGTGATGTCAGGTTGGTCCTTTGAATGGTGATGTCAGGTTGGTAAACACATTGTGCAGCATGTACCCAGAGATCACCTTTGAGTCAACTGGTTGATTTTTAATTAGTAGCCAGCATTACTGCACAAGGCATATTCCCATAAATGCCCTGCTTGCTATTTTATCAGCAATATAAAAGTATATAATCTCAGTGTAGAAAATATGCTTATTTAATTCCTGCGTTATTCCGGTGCTATCATATGGATGTGAGAGCTGGAAAAGCTCTTTATTTTCAGAAAAGAAATTACTGAGTTTTGAGAACAAATGTCATCGTAGGATAATTAACACCCATTGGAGTGAATTCAAATCGAATGATAAAATCAGAGAAGAGACACATCAAAATTTCATCACAGATGTTATCAGAAAATGCCGTTGGTCCTACAACGGGCATGTCCTACGCGCAGACATCAACAAAATACACTACCAATCTCTTGAATGGATACCTACAGGCAAAAGAGCCAGGGGTAGATCAAAAGAAACACTCAGAAGAACAATACTTAAAGAAAGTAAAACAACCAATATTCATACTATTCAAGAACTGCACAGAATAGCTTTGAACAGACAGAATTGGAGAGATCTGACCTCTCCCCTATGCGTTAACTTCAGCGAAAAGGAAAATGAATGAATGAAATGAATCTCAGCATCCTAGTCAATTGTTGGTTGTGGATTATTTTGGTCTTCACAGAAAGGCAAAAATTATGTGTGCAAAACTCCATCTGATGAAGGTCGGTATAATTTACGATTTTTACAATTCATTATAAGAATTATCAAGAAATTCCCGCCCAGCACACATACCAACAACATTTCCCCGTCAAACGGGAATTCCCGTAAGGGTGAACGACAACTCACTGTCCAGTATATTCGGAAATATCTGTTAGATATAATAACAACGCTAGAGCTTCAGCCCTCACAGTTCGTGGTCGGGCCACGGCGTGGTCAGCCGGAACAACAAAGAAACATGTCGCAAGGACCAGAGATGCATCCTGTTGTCGACGTCTGTTTCAGCAGCATTAGACTGAACAACATCAGGTCAGAAAACGTGGTCGCCGCGGTATGAATAACAGAGGGAGGAGAAGGAAGTAATTCATAAGGAAAACCGATAGAATACGGAAACATAACATCAACATTGGATATTGTAACTGCAATAGTGCCAAGCAGTCCGGCCCAGTTCTTGAACGTCTCCTGTATGACTTCAACATCTTGTTATTACAGGAGACACAGGCTGAACAGTTGAAATTTATGGACTTCGTATGTCACGTCAGTCCTGTAAGCCCAACACACCATGGGCAAGCCATTCTCGTTAGGCAAGGTATACCACACACACTATTGAATTTATCAGCGTGGGATAGAGAGAACAGAGAGCTGCTGCAGGGTGTGCAGATAACATTCCAGAGTAGAAGGTGGAACATCATCAACGTCTACATGGGAAATTGCTCCCATATTAAGCCTGGCGACTGGGAGTTCATCAGCGAACTTGAGCATCTCCCTGGAGAAATGCTACTGGTCTGTGGAGATTTTAATGCACGAAATGTCTCCTGGGGAAACCCAAACAACAACCATCAAGGACTGGCTTTAAATGAAGCGCTACTCGAGACTGATCTAGCTCTTCTGAACTGCATGAGCATGACTAGATTAGCAACCAAAGAAACAGACTCCGATTCCAACATCGACCTCGCACTGATCTCAGGTCATGGAGCGACAGATGCGAGATGGACAGCTCTCAAATATCATGGAAGCGACCATTTGCCATGCGCCATAAGCTTCTTGAAAGGGCGTCAAGACAGATTGATCAAGATTCACCACCCTTTTAGATATGCGCGCACGAAAGAATCAGTGCTTAGCAGCTTGAGAAAGAAGGCCTGGGAAAGCAAGTGGGTGAGACCTAAGATCCAACAGGCCCCATGGTGGAATAAAGAGACAGAGGCAATATGGCTACTAAAAAAGCAATCGATAAAGGATTGGCAACGCATTAGGAAACAAGCAAACATCACACTCAGTGATAGAGTGGAGGCACGGAAGGCAATGAAGAAGACAATATAGTCTTTTAAACAAGTTGCTGAAGTAGCAAAGAAGATGTGTTGGAATAAATTCACCAAGGAGGTCACGGTGGACAAAGCATTACACAAGTTTTGGAAACTACATAGGTCAATGAAGCGGAGAACAGAATCGAAACCCAGTACAAGTGTGAGGGACGACACAGGGCAGACATTGATATCAGATGATATGAAAGGTAGAGCTTTCTTTGATAGATATCTTCAACAAACTAATCAGGGTGACTTAGATCAGCGCAAAGAAATGCTGCATACCCTGACATCCATCACGGATTTTAGGGCCAAAGAAGACCAGCTTGCAGATGTTAAAGAAGTGCACCTGGCCATTAAGAATGCATCCGATGGCGCTCCAGGTCCGGATGGAATCAGGTACAGCTTACTCAAGGACATTGAGGAGAATATGCTAGCTAAAATAACAGATGATTATAATACGAGTCTGAAAACAGGAGTAGTACCAGAGGAGTGGCTACATAGCTATCTTATACCCGTGCCAAAACCAGGCAAAGATTCTACGGACATAAAAGGTTATCGCATCATCACACTGCAGAATGTATACGGTAAGATTCTGGAACGAATTGTGGCTAGAAGCATAACCAGGGAACTAGAGATAAAAGGCGTTCTCCCAAATAACCTAGGGGCATACAGACCTAGACGAGACACAGTCACAAATGCAGCAGTTCTTGCATATGAAGTTTATGAAGGTTTTCAGAACAAAGAAGAATCTGCAGTTGCAGCGATAGACCTGGAAGATGCATACAATAGAGTTAGCTACACCCATCTCATCGACATGCTAAGGGAACAAGATATCCACCCCTGGATCATACGCTGGATAGCAAATGTGCTAATCTGTAGAAAAGTCACTCTGAGGTGTGGATCCTGGACATCTGAGATCAGAACAATAGCACCTGGTCTGCCACAAGGATCTCCTCTGTCCCCAGTACTGTTTAATGTGTATACATTGAGAATTGCTCAATTGCAAACTCCCAGCAATTGTAGAGTTCTAACATACGCTGACGATATCCTACTATACAACATGGGCAGGAACAGAAGAGATATCGCTGACAGTGTACAAAATGGATGGCAGAGGCTGAAGACACACTGCGAATAGTATGTGAATTGGAAGAAATAGGAAAGGGCAGTGAATGTGTGGAGGTAAGACACTGAGAAGAAATCACTGACTAAAGTAATAATACAACTAGATAAAGCGTGTCGAAAATGGACGGCAGTCAGGACTCAGGATGCAGTGCAAGAACTCGCCCAACTACACTCGAAACCACAAGACATAATTATATACACAGATGGATCTGTTAGCAGAAACACAAATAAAAGCGGTTGGGGTTTTGTTGCCTACAGAAACGACGTGAAGTTGGTTGAGAAATCTTCAGCATATTCTACTGTCACATCGAGCATGAGGATGGAGATAGAGGGAGTTACAGCAGCTCGTAATTGGTTGATAACTGATACATCAACACACTCGTTAATACTCACAGACTCTCAAAGCATGTTGCGCAAGATAGAAAAGTTCATGCTAAGAAAAGAATGGTGGGACTTATTGAACAACTCAGTTGTCCAAAGCATTACATGGATATTCTGCCCTGGTCATGCTGGGGTCAGAGGAAACGAGAGAGCCGACTTACTGGCAGGCAATGCGGCGATAGACAACACATTGCTGAGAAGAGATAAAGCAGATTTAATGAAGGCAGTAATAAATTCATTTCAAGATGCAGATGATGTCAATGAGGTTGAGAACGTACACATACAGAGAATGTTAGAAATGGGAGTATTCAGAGGTGAGGGGAGGAAAAGTAAATTTTTTGGAAAGTCCCGAAGATCACACAATCAACACCTGACCAGAACTATGAGTCTACATACACTGGGATGGCTGCTGGAGCGAAGGGCGGAGCACTTATGGGAATGTCCCGCGTGCTGTGAAGCCAATTTCTAATCAAGAATCAAGTGGGGGTGCACTTTCTCCCCTCTCCAGGGGTCACTCCCATTTCTATTGTTCTCGTAATATGTACATTATCTTTGTCAGCATCCCCTTCATTATTTTGTAGTGTACCTGTGACTACTCTCATTATTTTGTAGTGTACCTGTGACTACTCTCATTATTTTGTAGTGTACCTGTGACTACTCTCATTTTGTTTGTAGTGTACCTGTGACTACTCTCATTTTGTTTGTAGTGTACCTGTGACTACTCTCATTTTGTTTGTAGTGTACCTGAGACTACTCTCATTAACTCATGAGAGTTGATATCCTACTTCTAGCATGAGAATGTAGGCATTCTATGACTCTCTGACTCCAAGTGTATATAAATAATGCTCATGTTTTTTGTGTGGCAATTCTTACTTTAAAATATTACAGTTGGGGGGTAGGGGGCTAATGGTTGAATAGCATGGTACTTCTGTTCCCCCTGGGTCAAACATGAACTTGCTGCCCTGGTGATGTTGTTTATGATCAATGAGAAAATAGTTATCCATCTAAGGACGCCTGTCTGGCAATTGGGGGCGTCAATTGCTAGTTCAGGGAGCAAAGAATAGATCCAGGTCTTCATTCCAAGCATGTCATAAGAGGAGACTAAGAAAAGTTGGGTGTTAAGTTGATGACCTATGAAAAAATCATCATTGTCACATCTTGTCTCAATTTCTGACTTTTGTCTTCTATCAAATAATCCCCCATGGATGAGAAAGACATGCAAGTAACAGACATTGCACTTTTGTCTTCTATCAAATAATCCCAGGCAACAGACATTGCACTTTTGTCTTCTATCAAATAATCCCAGGCAACAGACATTGCACTTTTGTCTTCTATCAAATAATCCCAGGCAACAGACATTGCACTTTTGTCTTCTATCAAATAATCCCAGGCAACAGACATTGCACTTTTGTCTTTGTGTGGCAGACTTGTAGATCAAGGGGGATGCTACATGTGTCATCACTGCGGATGGGACAACAAATTTGATGGAAGAATGATGAGAAAGCTGACCAAGTGTGTGCTGTGCTCCTGACAGGACATGGTAATCCTGGGATTCTGGCACACTGGAATGCCTCCCTTTGGGGATTAAGCATGTATTCATACCCCCTCTTCTCCCCCCCCCCAACACACACACATACGTATGCCTTTGAGACAACCTTACATGCGTTCATGTGTCACCTCAGTTACACACTTGTGAAGTTCATTGTGTCTGAAATACTTTGTCAAGAGCTACCTGCTCACAGCTGAAGGGATTATTTCATCATCATCATGTGTCAAGAGCTACCTGCTCACAGCTACAGGGATTATATCATCATCATCATGTGTCAAGAGCTACCTGCTCACAGCTACAGGGATTATATCATCATCATCATGTGTCAAGAGCTACCTGCTCACAGCTGAAGGGATTATTTCATCATCATCATGTGTCAAGAGCTACCTGCTCACAGCTGAAGGGATTATATCATCATCATGTGTCAAGAGCTACCTGCTCACAGCTGAAGGGATTATTTCATCATCATCATGTGTCAAGAGCTACCTGCTCACAGCTGAAGGGATTATTTCATCATCATCATGTGTCAAGAGCTACCTGCTCACAGCTAAAGGGATTATTTCATCATCATCCATACAAGGGATCTATAGTTGGTGAGATGGCAATTGTTAAAAGAGAATGGGGAAGGAAGGATGGGTGATGAGGCTGCTTAGTGACTGCTGAGTCAGGACACAGATGACTCATGCTGTGATTGCAGGAATTTAGTCACTTAAATGTAATACGTCTAGGACAGTGCATCTACCATCAGACAGATTAAGAGTGGGTGTAACCACCAAACATCACTAGCCATCAGACAGATTAAGAGTGGGTGTAACCACCAAACATCACTAGCCATCAGACGGATTAAGAGTGGGTGTAACCAGCAAACATCACTAGCCATCAGACAGATTAAGAGTGGGTGTAACCAGCAAACATCACTAGCCATCAGACGGATTAAGAGTGGGTGTAACCAGCAAACATCACTAGCCATCAGTGTGCATATCCTGTGATGCCTGCAGGGAATTGGGTGGGCTGCTTCAAGTACTACTGTATAATGTTGATTTTATAACAAAAATGCTGAAAAGTTATTCATTGTTTCAGTTAATGTTCACCAAAGATGGATGTGGTGGGCCATTGGTGCAAATAAAACAGTGACACAGTGCATTTCTATTGTCTGGACTACATTCTGCTGGAAATCTAGTAGGACCATGGTTCTGCTACAAGAGAGATCCAGCGGGAGTTTGAGAATGAATGCTAAAGAACAAGAAGAAGTTTCAATGAATTGTTCTGATGTGGAAATGTTTTATTTTGACTTTTTTGTGCATGCCAGGCTGCGGAAGGTGTTCCTGCCTTGTTGGTGTACAAGAACAAAGAACTAGTTGGCAACTTCATTCGTCTGAGAGATGAGCTTGGAGAACATTTCGTGACTCATGATGTGGAGGGTTACCTGCAGGAGTAGGTTCAGTCTGTCTGTGTGTGTGTGTGTGTGTATCTGTGAATCTGTTTGTGTCAGTCTATTTGTGTGTATCCATCTCATCTCATGCTGTAAACATGCTTGTGTGTGTCTCAGTCTGTGTGTGTGTGTGTGTTTGTCAGGATGGTGCATGGGCAATGATGATTAGCATATTATTTAAGCACTCTAGAAATGATAGACTGAAACACATTAGATGTGAAACCAGTGCCACATACTTCCATGTCACACAGCTGTCATGCATGTCTGCTATATGCATCCATCAGTTTGTCACTTTGCTGTCCAGTAGCTGTGTTGCTGCAGTCTTCTGTTGTCTCCATTCTCTTTAACCTTCTGTTGTCTCCATTCTCTTTAACCTTCTGTTGTCTCCATTCTCTTTAACCTTCTGTTGTCTCCATTCTCTTTAACCTTCTGTTGTCTCCATTCTCTTTAACCTTCTGTTGTCTCCATTCTCTTTAACCTTCTGTTGTCTCCATTCTCTTTAACCTTCTGTTGTCTCCATTCTCTTTAACCTTCTGTTGTCTCCATTCTCTTTAACCTTCTGTTGTCTCCATTCTCTTTAACCTTCTGTTGTCTCCATTCTCTTTAACCTTCTATTGTCTCCATTCTCTTTAACCTTCTGTTGTCTCCATTCTCTCCAAACTCCTGTTATCTCCATTCTCTTCAAACTCCCATTGTCTCCATTCTCTTCAATCATCTGTTGTCTCCATTGTCTTCAATCATCTGTTGTCTCCATTGTCTTCAATCATCTGTTGTCTCCATTGTCTTCAATCATCTGTTGTCTCCATTCTCTTCAATCATCTGTTGTCTCCATTGTCTTCAATCATCTGTTGTCTCCATTGTCTTCAATCATCTGTTGTCTCCATTCTCTCCAAACATCAGTTGTCTCCATTCTCTTCAGTCATCTGTTGTCTCCATTCTCTTTAACCTTCTGTTGTCTCCATTCTCTTTAACCTTCTGTTGTCTCCATTCTCTCCAAACATCTGTTGATTAGCACAAGGCAGTCCTGTCCAGAAATGCATTATTTGCTGACTTATAGCTTACCAGCAATATCTGTGCGTTTTGGCCTGACACATGATGTCAGCATGAGACAGTTGGGTCACTGACATTTTACAGGATGAGTGGCTTACAGGAGGTTGACTGTCAGCCATGTGTGTTGTCTGTCAGCCATGTGTGTTGTCTGTCAGCTATGTGTGTTGACTGTCAGCCGTGTGTTGTCTGTCAGCCATGTGTGTTGTCTGTCAGCCGTGTGTGTTGTCTGTCAGCGTGTGTGTTGTCTGTCAGCGTGTGTGTTGTCTGTCAGCCGTGTGTGTTGCCTGTCAGCTATGTGTGTTGTCTGTCAGCCGTGTGTGTTGTCTGTCAGCCGTGTGTGTTGTCTGTCAGCCATGTGTGTTGTCTGTCAGCCATGTGTGTTGTCTGTCAGCTATGTGTGTTGTCTGTCAGCCATGTGTGTTGTCTGTCAGCTATGTGTGTTGTCTGTCAGCTATGTGTGTTGTCTGTCAGCTATGTGTGTTGTCTGTCAGCTATGTGTGTTGTCTGTCAGCTATGTGTGTTGTCTGTCAGCCATGTGTGTTGTCTGTCAGCCATGTGTGTTGTCTGTCAGCCATGTGTGTTGTCTGTCAGCCATGTGTGTTGTCTGTCAGCCATGTGTGTTGCCTGTCAGCCATGTGTGTTGTCTGTCAGCCATGTGTGTTGTCTGTCAGCCGTGTGTGTTGTCTGTCAGCCGTGTGTGTTGTCTGTCAGCCGTGTGTGTTGTCTGTCAGCCGTGTGTGTTGTCTGTCAGCCGTGTGTGTTGTCTGTCAGCCGTGTGTGTTGCCTGTCAGCCATGTGTGTTGTCTGTCAGCCATGTGTGTTGTCTGTCAGCCATGTGTGTTGTCTGTCAGCCATGTGTGTTGTCTGTCAGCTATGTGTGTTGTCTGTCAGCCATGTGTGTTGTCTGTCAGCCATGTGTGTTGTCTGTCAGCCATGTGTGTTGTCTGTCAGCCATGTGTGTTGCCTGTCAGCCATGTGTGTTGTCTGTCAGCCATGTGTGTTGTCTGTCAGCCATGTGTGTTGTCTGTCAGCCATGTGTGTTGTCTGTCAGCCATGTGTGTTGTCTGTCAGCCATGTGTGTTGTCTGTCAGCTATGTGTTATCTGTCAGCTATGTGTGTTGTCTGTCAGCCGTGTGTGTTGTCTGTCAGCCGTGTGTGTTGTCTGTCAGCCGTGTGTGTTGTCTGTCAGCCGTGTGTGTTGTCTGTCAGCCGTGTGTGTTGTCTGTCAGCCGTGTGTGTTGTCTGTCAGCCGTGTGTGTTGTCTGTCAGCCGTGTGTGTTGTCTGTCAGCCGTGTGTGTTGTCTGTCAGCCGTGTGTGTTGTCTGTCAGCCGTGTGTGTTGTCTGTCAGCCATGTGTGTTGTCTGTCAGCCATGTGTGTTGTCTGTCAGCCATGTGTGTTGTCTGTCAGCCATGTGTGTTGTCTGTCAGCCATGTGTGTTGCCTGTCAGCCATGTGTGTTGTCTGTCAGCCATGTGTGTTGTCTGTCAGCCATGTGTGTTGTCTGTCAGCCATGTGTGTTGCCTGTCAGCCATGTGTGTTGTCTGTCAGCCATGTGTGTTGTCTGTCAGCCATGTGTGTTGTCTGTCAGCCATGTGTGTTGTCTGTCAGCCATGTGTGTTGTCTGTCAGCCATGTTTGTTGTCTGTCAGCTATGTGTGTTGTCTGTCAGCCATGTGTGTTGTCTGTCAGCCATGTGTGTTGTCTGTCAGCCATGTGTGTTGTCTGTCAGCCATGTGTGTTGTCTGTCAGCCATGTGTGTTGTCTGTCAGCTATGTGTGTTGTCTGTCAGCCATGTGTGTTGTCTGTCAGCCATGTGTGTTGTCTGTCAGCTATGTGTGTTGTCTGTCAGCCATGTGTGTTGTCTGTCAGCCATGTGTGTTGTCTGTCAGCCATGTGTGTTGTCTGTCAGCCATGTGTGTTGTCTGTCAGCCATGTGTGTTGTCTGTCAGCTATGTGTGTTGTCTGTCAGCCATGTGTGTTGTCTGTCAGCCATGTGTGTTGTCTTTACTTGTGTGAAGAGGTCATGGAAGTAGCCAATGTGACTGTCTGCCATTTCTCTCAACTTCTTCTCCAGTGCTGTCTGTATAGTGGGAGTGAGGGATTTCTTCTCCAGTGCTGTCTGTATAGTGGGAGTGAGGGATTTCTTCTCCAGTGCTGTCTGTATAGTGGGAGTGAGGGATTTCTTCTCCAGTGCTGTCTGTATAGTGGGAGTGAGGGATTTCTTCTCCAGTGCTGTCTGTATAGTGGGAGTGAGGGATTTCTTCTCCAGTGCTGTCTGTATAGTGGGAGTGAGGGATTTCTTCTCCAGTGCTGTCTGTATAGTGGGAGTGAGGGAATTCTTCTCCAGTGCTGTCTGTATAGTGGGAGTGAGGGATTTCTTCTCCAGTGCTGTCTGTATAGTGGGAGTGAGGGATTTCTTCTCCAGTGCTGTCTGTATAGTGGGAGTGAGGGAATTCTTCTCCAGTGCTGTCTGTATAGTGGGAGTGAGGGATTTCTTCTCCAGTGCTGTCTGTATAGTGGGAGTGAGGGACTTCTTCTCCAGTGCTGTCTGTATAGTGGGAGTGAGGGATTTCTTCTCCAGTGCTGTCTGTATAGTGGGAGTGAGGGATTTCTTCTCCAGTGCTGTCTGTATAGTGGGAGTGAGGGATTTCTTCTCCAGTGCTGTCTGTATAGTGGGAGTGAGGGATTTCTTCTCCAGTGCTGTCTGTATAGTGGGAGTGAGGGACTTCTTCTCCAGTGCTGTCTGTATAGTGGGAGTGAGGGATTTCTTCTCCAGTGCTGTCTGTATAGTGGGAGTGAGGGATTTCTTCTCCAGTGCTGTATGTATGGTGGGAGTGAGGGATTTCTTCTCCAGTGCTGTCTGTATAGTGGGAGTGAGGGATTTCTTCTCCAGTGCTGTCTGTATAGTGGGAGTGAGGGATTTCTTCTCCAGTGCTGTCTGTATAGTGGGAGTGAGGGAATTCTTCTCCAGTGCTGTCTGTATAGTGGGAGTGAGGGATTTCTTCTCCAGTGCTGTCTGTATAGTGGGAGTGAGGGACTTCTTCTCCAGTGCTGTCTGTATAGTGGGAGTGAGGGATTTCTTCTCCAGTGCTGTCTGTATAGTGGGAGTGAGGGATTTCTTCTCCAGTGCTGTCTGTATAGTGCGAGTGAGGGATTTCTTCTCCAGTGCTGTCTGTATAGTGGGAGTGAGGGATTTCTTCTCCAGTGCTGTCTGTAAAGTGGGAGTGAGGGACTTCTTCTCCAGTGCTGTCTGTATAGTGGGAGTGAGGGATTTCTTCTCCAGTGCTGTCTGTATAGTGGGAGTGAGGGATTTCTTCTCCAGTGCTGTCTGTATAGTGGGAGTGAGGGATTTCTTCTCCAGTGCTGTCTAT
This sequence comes from Meghimatium bilineatum, assembly GCA_034231615.1. Lineage (NCBI taxonomy): Eukaryota > Metazoa > Mollusca > Gastropoda > Stylommatophora > Philomycidae > Meghimatium > Meghimatium bilineatum. Next base: position 1,189,443 of record CM067317.1, on the reverse strand, counting down.
ATAGTGGGAGTGAGGGATTTCTTCTCCAGTGCTGTCTGTATAGTGGGAGTGAGGGATTTCTTCTCCAGTGCTGTCTGTATAGTGGGAGTGAGGGATTTCTTCTCCAGTGCTGTCTGTATAGTGGGAGTGAGGGATTTCTTCTCCAGTGCTGTCTGTATAGTGGGAGTGAGGGATTTCTTCTCCAGTGCTGTCTGTATAGTGGGAGTGAGGGATTTCTTCTCCAGTGCTGTCTGTATAGTGGGAGTGAGGGATTTCTTCTCCAGTGCTGTCTGTATAGTGGGAGTGAGGGATTTCTTCTCCAGTGCTGTCTGTATAGTGGGAGTGAGGGATTTCTTCTCCAGTGCTGTCTGTATAGTGGGAGTGAGGGATTTCTTCTCCAGTGCTGTCTGTATAGTGGGAGTGAGGGATTTCTTCTCCAATGCTGTCTGTATAGTGGGAGTGAGGGATTTCTTCTCCAGTGCTGTCTGTATAGTGGGAGTGAGGGATTTCTTCTCCAGTGCTGTCTGTATAGTGGGAGTGAGGGATTTCTTCTCCAGTGCTGTCTGTATAGTGGGAGTAAGGGATTTCTTCTCCAATGCTGTCTGTATAGTGGGAGTGAGGGATTTCTTCTCCAGTGCTGTCTGTATAGTGGGAGTGAGGGACTTCTTCTCCAGTGCTGTCTGTATAGTGGGAGTGAGGGAATTCTTCTCCAGTGCTGTCTGTATAGTGGGAGTGAGGGATTTCTTCTCCAGTGCTGTCTTTATAGTGGGAGTGAGGGATTTCTTCTCCAGTGCTGTCTGTATAGTGGGAGTGAGGAATTTCTTCTCCAGTGCTGTCTGTATAGTGGGAGTGAGGGATTTCTTCTCCAGTGCTGTCTGTATAGTGGGAGTGAGGGATTTCTTCTCCAGTGCTGTCTGTATAGTGGGAGTGAGGGATTTCTTCTCCAATGCTGTCTGTATAGTGGGAGTGAGGGATTTCTTCTCCAGTGCTGTCTGTATAGTGGGAGTGAGGGATTTCTTCTCCAGTGCTGTCTGTATAGTGGGAGTGAGGGATTTCTTCTCCAGTGCTGTCTGTATAGTGGGAGTGAAGGAATTCTTCTCCAATGCTGTCTGTATAGTGGGAGTGAGGGACTTCTTCTACTGATGCCTATACGCTCTCACATATTCAAGCGTGCAGTCTGTCCCACCAGAACTCCCTAGTATTCCCTAATCAGACAGACTCTCACTTGTTTTGAGCTCTGCTGTTTGTAGTGTTCTTTCATGAATGTATTCAGTATTTCATGCTTTGTTAGAGAAAGTATAAGCACCGGATTACTTCACAACACAAGGGCAGGTTGTACTGCTTTCATTACTGCATGTCACAAGGGATGGTGCTACTCTGATTACTGCATGTCACAGGGACTGTGCTGCTCCAATTACTTCAAATCACAAGGGATTTACTGATCCGATTACACAAGGGCTGGTGCTGCTCTGACTTCAGCAGACTTGGACTGCTTTCTGTTTGGGTATTGTACCAATAGATAGATTGCCTTACTGGGATCTATCCAAACTTGACCACCACCACCTTTACTGTCTGTTATCTAGTTATTCCTGGTCTGTAACTTTCATTCTATCCACATCATGATCTGCTGGTAGGCAGTACCTGACACCAGCTCATAGACTTGTTGTGTGTGTCTACCACTGGTAGGCAGTACCTGACACCAGCTCATAGACTTGCTGTGTGTGTCTACCACTGGTAGGTAGTACCTGACACCAGCTCATAGACTTGCTGTGTGTGTCTACCACTGGTAGGCAGTACCTGACACCAGCTCATAGACTTGCTGTGGGTGCTGTGTGTGTCTACCACTGGTAGGTAGTACCTGACACCAGCTCATAGACTTGCTGTGGGTGCTGTGTGTGTCTACCACTGGTAGACATTACCTGACACCTGCTCATTGACTTGTTGTAGATGATGTGTGCATAACAGCTGTTTATTGGGCCCTGTTGCCAGTGGGATTGTCATGTCATACAAACTTGTACTGTCACGGTGGGATTGTCATGTCATACAAACTTGTACTGTCACAGTGGAATTGTTATGTCATACAAACATGTGTTGTCACAGTGGGATTGTTATGTCATACAAACTTGTGTTGCTACAGTGGGATTGTCATGTCATATAAACTTGTGTTGCTACAGTGGGATTGTCATGTCATATAAACTTGTGTTGCTACAGTGGGATTGTCATGTCATACAAACTTGTGTTGTCACAGTGGGATTGTCATGTCATATAAACTTGTGTTGCTACAGTGGGATTGTCATGTCATACAAACTTGTGTTGTCACAGTGGGATTGTCATGTCATACAAACTTGTGTTGTCACAGTGGTGAGCAGTTTGATTACATGTAGTATTCTGTTTTTACACCTCCCACTTTCCAGTCTGATCCCCAGATGTGTCAATAACTTCTGGTTGCCTTTCAATAGTTGGTGAGACTGCAGTAAAACTTTCCCAATGAATTTTACTAAGAAATACATAGTAATACATTGCACACTCCACAAACAGACTGAATGACATGAACAAACTAACTGACATGAACAGAATAACGGACATGAACAAATATAGTTGCTTACAGCTGTGACATGAAGAAATATAGTTGCTTACAGCTGTGACATGAAGAAATATAGTTGCTTACAGCTGTGACATGAAGAAATATAGTTGCTTACAGCTGTGACATGAAGAAATATAGTTGCTTACAGCTGTGACATGAAGAAATATAGTTGCTTACAGCTGTGACATGAAGAAATATAGTTGCTTACAGCTTTGACATGAAGAAATATAGTTGCTTACAGCTTTGACATGCATCTGAATGATATCTTGGTGATATTTATCCAGACCTGGTGTCTTGTATCATTTTGCTACATTAGAATCCCTCTATAGCACATCCTTCCCTTATTTAACAACATTTTACAAAGTCCCCAATCACATTTATTCTGGATTGTTTGTACTGTATATAGCTAATTTCTGTTATAACATACATATTTTTTGTCATGTATATACCGGTATATACTGTATTAACTCGCATTGCCCTAGCATCAAGTGCATTTAACAGACTGTCTAATATCTGGAAGTCAAAGTCAATCAGCACATGCACAAAAATGCGCTTATTTAATTCCTGTGTTATTCCGGTGCTATCATATGGATGTGAGAGCTGGAAAAGCTCTTTATCTTCAGAAAAGAAATTACTGAGTTTCAAGAACAAATGTCTTTGTAGGATAACTAACACCCATTGGAGTGAATTCAAATCAAATAATAAAATCAGAAAAGAGACACATCAAAATTTCATCACAGATGTTATCAGAAAACGCCGTTGGTCCTACATCGGGCATGTCCTACGCGCAGACACCAACAGAATACACCACCAATCTCTTGAATGGATACCTACAGGCAAAAGAGCCAGGGGTAGATCAGAAGAAACACTCAGAAGAACAATACTTAAAGAAAGTAAAACAACCAATATTCATACTATTCAAAAACTGCACAGAATAGCTTTGAACAGACAGAATTGGAGAGATCTGACCTCTGCCCTATGCACTAACTTCAGCGCAAAAGGAAAATGGAAAATGAATGTATGAATGAATATACCGGTAGTTAATTTCTGTTATATAATACAAATTATTTGTACTGTATATAGCGAATTTCTGTTATTACATACTTATTGTGGAGCGCGTGGCCATACGGCTAGAACACCGACCTCAGATTCCAGAGGCCTCGGGTTCAATCCGTGGTTGGGACAAGGATTTTTATCTTTCAGAGGTGCAATAAAAATTTCTTCCTGTATACGTCGCAGCGATGGCTTTGGCAAAGCGACCTTTATTTCCACAGCCTTAAAAGCCTCCCTGCACTCCGTAACAGGAAAACATGCAGTAATGAAAGTTGTTTTTTAACACACTTATTGGTAGTTATTAGTTTACCTCTCGTTTGGCTTCCCTATCCACCAGCTGACAACAAAGTTCAGTTAGGTTATATCAGGGGCACTACAATAAAATATTAGAGCTAACAAAGACCCTAAATTTGTATAATAAACTACATAATATTTTGATTCTCTGCTCCAAGTTATGAGATTTGACTGTCAGTTGTCAGTGTAGTAGGTACAAAAACTGTGCTGTCAGTGTAGTAGGTACAACATTCAACTGTGCTGTCAGTGTAGTAGGTACAACATTCAACTGTGCTGTCAGTGTAGTAGGTACAACATTCAACTGTGCTGTAAGTGTAGTAGGTACAACACTTGACTGTGCTGTCAGTGTAGTAGGTACAACATTCAACTGTGCTGTCAGTGTAGTAGGTACAACATTCAACTGTACTGTCAGTGTAGTAGGTACAACATTCAACTGTGCTGTCAGTGTAGTAGGTACAACATTCAACTGTGCTGTAAGTGTAGTAGGTACAACACTTGACTGTGCTGTCAGTGTAGTAGGTACAACATTCAACTGTGCTGTCAGTGTAGTAGGTACAACATTCAACTGTACTGTCAGTGTAGTAGGTACAACACTTGACTGTGCTGTCAGTGTAGTAGGTACAACACTTGACTGTACTATCAGCTGTAAATTTAGTAGGTACAACATTTATGTTTATATATCACAGAGCCATATTGTAATGTTCCCCGAAGTTACTTTTACTGTTGAAGAGAGTCTTTGTTTATTATGAAAAGAGTATTATTTCAATGAAATAGCTTTCTATGAAATTGTTTGTGTTATTTCAGACATGGCTTTCTACAAAGTCAGGACACTATGTTTGCTATTAAAGATAGACATACAGGAGCAGTGAGTAACTCCTGTCAACAGGAACAGGGCAGTGATAGTGATTTCGATGTGGATTAGTGGGAACACTTTACCCGTGGTCCAGGCTGGATACTTGACTTGAACTGGACCCTTGATCTGAATACTTGTTACTATGATGTGTATCTGCATGTCACTGATTATGATAATTACATGTGAACAAGTATTTTACAAATTCTTTTGAAGTTGGAGGAATCCAAATAATGATGGGATTGAGGGGGAGGAGTCTACAGCTTTTCTTCATTTATTATATTGCTAATGCCTGTGTAAGATTCAGAGTTTGTGTACATCTTCATTGCATTGTTGAGTTGTTTTGTTTAAATATCTTGTTGATTTGTTTTGTTTAAATATCTTGTTGATGTGTGGTGTTTGTAGATGGTTTGTTTGTAGATGTTATGTCTGTAGATGTTTTGTCTGTAGATGTTTTTTCTGTAGATGTTTTGTCTGTAGTTTTTTTTTCTGTAGATGTTTTGTCTGTAGATGATTTTCTGTAGGTTTTTTGTTTGTAGATGTTTTGTCTAGATGTTTTGTCTGTAGATGATTTGTCTGTAGATGTTTTGTCTGTAGATGTTTGATTGGATCTAGGGATGCTGCCACACTGGAATACTTCCTGTTGGAGACTAAACATTTATCCATACCCCTTTCCTCCCACCCCTCTTGTTGTTATGAAACCCTGGAATTACTGACAGCAACTGTAGTAGAGCAAGCCACAGAGTGACAGAAGGAAGTAGGAAAGATACAGACAACATCCTAGTAGAACAAGCCTCTGAGTGAGAGAGGGAAATGATGATGATGTTCCTCCTTCGTAAACGAAGATGAGCATGGTATGAAAACAATAAATGTGATGAACTAGTAAGAAAAAAACCATTTCTTATTGTCTAATTTGGTATGTGTATTCGTAGATGCCCGATGAGTGTGATTCGTGCCAGGAAAGTTCTATTGCAGTTCATGCAGGAGTTTAGAGGGTATCTCCTTCCGCTTCCGTCGCTTGTAAATTGCCTGCAGTGTTCTTTCTTGTTCAAATTTAGTGATGGCAGCAGTGATATGAATGCGCCAAGCTGAGCGATCAAGGGCTGCAGTCTCCCAGGAGCTAGTATCGATGCTGCAGATCCTGCCAACGTACCCCCATGAGGTTTCTTAGGCGCCGAAGATGGAAAGAGTTACGCTATCGGGTGTGTCTCGCATAGACAGTCCAGGATGACACAGCATAAAGCAGTATTGGTAGAACCACTGCACGGTACACGTTCAACTTAGCAGTCAAACTGAGACCACGCCTGATCCAGACATTGTCACGAGGCCTCCCGAATGCGCACTGGTGCGAGAAATACGCAGGGCAACATCTTCGTCAATTGTCACAGTTTGCGATAGGCTGCTGCCGAGATATACAAACTTATTGGCAGTATTGAGTTTTTGTCCCTTTACTGTGATCACTGGTTATGTGCAGCAGACACCTGGTTCTGGTTGATACATTACTAACGTCTTGGCGGTGCTGATGATGAGACCGAACGCATCACATGCTAAAGAAAAGATGTTCATTCTGTCCTGCATGCCTTTCAGACTGGTAGCGTTTAGTTTAGTGCACAATAGTCGGCGAACAAGAGCTTGCAAACAATGTCCGTCTTAGTTGTGGTCTTCGTCTTAAATCAACTAAGATTGAATAATCATCCATTAGCTGGATAGCGATAACAAATTCCGGAAGGCATCATTTAACATTACAGAGAACACCATGCTGAATAGCGTCGGAAGCAGGATGCAACCCTGTTTGATACCGTTAGTTACTGGAAACGGGTTTTAGCGTGCGCCGTCATCTTGCATATAGACTGTCATACCATCATAGAACTGGCGAACCATGTTGGTGAATTTTTCGGGACATCCAAATTTTGCCATGATCTTCCATAGTCCTTCACGATTTACAGTGTCGAATGCCTTAGTTAGGTCGACAAATGTGGTGTAGAGACCAATTTTCTGTTCGCGAAACTTTTCCTGTAGTTGTCTCGCAGTGAATATCATGTAAACCGTACCTCTGCTCTGTCGGAAGCTACATTGGCTCTCTGGGAGGAGACCTGTCTCAAGATGAACTTGCAGTCTGTTTAGAAAACCCTAGCCAGAATCTTGCCTGCTATAGAGAGCAAGGATATGCCTCGATGGTTGTTGCAAGCTATGTGATTTCCTTTTCTCTTGTATAGATATATGATGGAAGCATCCTTAAAGTCTTGTGGTATCGCTTCCAGGTTCCACATTGTCTGGAAGAGAATTAACTCTTGGGTTTAGCAGTCATAACACTCACAGCGTAAACTGCGGCTGGAATGGAGTCTGGACCTGACGCTTTTGCTAGACAAATTTGAGATTTCATTTCTCCACCTCAAAGCAAGGGGGCTCCGATAATGAATGCTTGGTATTTGCATGATGCGCTTCATCGTTGATGTTGGTCAATTGAGTACATTTTGAAAATGTTCAACCCAACGTTTGAGAATTTCCTTTCTATCAGTGATGGTATGCTTTCTATGTGCGCTTAGAAGAGACGTTCGAAAAGACTAAGGGCCATAAATTACTTTTAACGCTGAATAAAATTTCTTTATATTATTGCTGTCAGCGAAATGCTGTATCTCTTTGGTTGTGCTACTAAACCATGAATCTTGCCTTAGTTCTTTTTTCTGCGTTTTATTTGAGTTTTCGTAGATCGTCTTTTTGCTGGTTGATGTGGGGTCATTTAGATCAGCTTTGTGCTTGTTGTCCAGGAGAACTTTGTGCTTGTTGTCCAGGACAGCTTTGATCTGTGCATCGTTTTCGTCAAACCAGTCTTGATGCCTGCGAACAGCAACGCCTCCCACTTTTTCTGTAGATAGTGTCACAGAGTAGTTTCCAATTTTTGTGAATGTCCATGGAGTGGACTATCAATGGTGCAATTTTGGTGGCCATTGAGCTGTACAGAAGTTGTTTGTAAAGTGCATCTTTCAATGTGAAGACGTTTTGAGTGTTTGCTATTGAGGTCGCCGGAGATACACTGTATGGATATTCATTTTGGAGACTAGCAGTCTGTGGCCCGTCCAGCAGTCGCCACCACACATGGATTTAGTGACACATCCTGCTTACCACGTTGTCTCACGATGATATAATCGATTTGATGCCACTGTGTTGATCGCGCATGCATCCATGTACACTTATTACGGTGAGGTAGTTGAAAGACAGTGTTGGAGATGAGTAGGTTAAATGCTGCGCTTGTTTCGAGCAGTAGCTGTCCATGCCAATTCCAGGACGCCCAGTCCGAACCCACTCCTGCGTTAGTCACCAATGATGATGAGTTTGTCGGATTTAGTGGTCACCTGTGTAACTTTTTCAAGTCATCGTAGAACTGTTCTTTCTGTTCAATGGTTTCGTCATAGTCAGGGCATATACGCTAACGAATATTCCATGCCGATTTTTAGAAATTGCAAGGCGAACAGTCATCAGCCGGTCACTAATGCCCTTTGGAAATCCAGCCAACTTTCTGGCTAGGCTAGATTTAATTAAAAAGCTAACTCCAGCTTCACGTTTCACTTCTTTATTTCTGCCAATTCAGATAAAGGAATATCCAGCGCCTTGTTCCACAAGTTGACCTTCCTCAGACAGCCGTGTCTCGCTGAGGGTAGCGATTTCAAATGTATACCTTGCTAGCTCTTTCGTTACAAGTGCGGTACGTATTTCTGGTCGTGCGACTTCCACGCGGTCCAGTAGGGTGTGCACATTCAATACGCCAATTGTGAGTGGACTCACATAAATTTTTCTTGTTTGCTTGTAGTTTTTAACCGCTAAGTAGGAATCACAACAAAGCCGCGGTATGCTTGCCTGAGTCATGGTGAGGCAGGCAATCATTTAGGGCACCGTTTCTAGCCCCTTCTTCTGACTAAGGTGGTAAGCAGTGCTTTCCTGAATAGGGCTTCTCAGCCCCAGACGGCTGCCGGACTCCAGAGGTGCCTCAGTGTCACTGGAAAACGACCATAAGAGCTGAGCCGCCTACGTGCAGGCTTGTCACTATGGCTGCCAGTGTATCCACACCTGCCACTTTATCACTCGCCAATCGCCGCAGGACATTTTTGTGATGATTAATGAGATAATGATTATAATGAAAGCCATGACTTGCGCTATGAAAATTGGATTAAAGTGAGGGAGAGTTGCGAGCTGTCGTCAACCTCACTCTCTCGCCCCTACACATATGGTCTCAGTGGCAAGATGAGTCAAGACGACTGAGTGTGTGACAGGGTGCAGTAGATGACCAGGGTGCCTTACACACCGTGGCAAGACGAGTCGAGACGACTGAGTGTGTGTCGGGGTGCAGTAGATGACCAGGGTGCCTTACACACTGTGGCAAGACGAGTCGAGACGACTGAGTGTGTATCGGGGTGCCTGTAGATGACCAGGGTGCCTTACACACCGTGGCAAGACGAGTCGAGACGACTGAGTGTGTGTCGGGGTGCAGTAGATGACCAGGGTGCCTTACACACCGTGGCAAGACGAGTCGAGACGACTGAGTGTGTGTCGGGGTGCAGTAGATGACCAGGGTGCCTTACACACCGTGGCAAGACGAGTCGAGACGACTGAGTGTATGTCGTGGTGCAGTAGATGACCAGGGTGCCTTACACACCGTGGCAAGATGAGTCGAGACGACTGAGTGTGTGTCGTGGTGCAGTAGATGACCAGGGTGCCTTACACACCGTGGCATGACGAGTCGAGACGACTGAGTGTGTCGGGGTGCAGCAGATGACCAGGGTGCCTTACACACCGTGCTCTTTGACGCTCTACCACGTTAGTTGAATGACGCCGGTCTGCCCAGTGACCCATGTTAGTTAAGCTCATTTACGCAGTTCACCTCATCCAGACTTTACATGCTGGGCAGACATGGTCTCATACATCAGAAGCTATAGGCACGGATCCCATTGGACACCTTCACTGATTTTACACGTGGTTGCTGTTGCATGCGGACACCGGTTATGATCCACGCGTGAAGGCTAGATAGAAGAACAGTTGAAGGAGAAAGAATTTGGGAATATTAGCTCTTGAAAACGCCCCTGTACAATTCAAGTGATCACTGTGGCCGTTAAACTTGATATATCTCCGCCTCTGCCAAAGTTTTCTGAATAAAGACTTGCTGCACTGGTCTCCTGTTACAATGCACATTTAATACCCATAAAACACAAGGTGTTTATTTTTTGACGAAGTCTGCTCTCCAGTTTGCTAGTGCTAAACATAATTATAGCTATCGGATCTAGCTTGACTGGGCCACATCGTGAACATAGATGTGTGTAAGATACCTGTTAACTGGTGTGTGTAGGCCTACAGTTACACTATGCAAGGTTACATAATTGTTACTTAGCACGCTTAAGAATACATAAAAACACAAGTTAATATTGTAATCCTTAAAAGTAGGGAGGTAGGACAGATAGAGACGGCAACCGTAGTAACAAGCCTCTAAGAGAGAGAAGAAAGTAGGAAAGATACAGACAATAGCCGTAGTAGCAAGTCTTCTTCGTGTGCCTTCATTCTCAAACTCCCACTGTATCCCTCTTGTTGCAGGATAACGGTTCTGTTAGATTTCCGCAGGACTTAGTGGCCATAATTAATTTATATGCGCTGTGCAACAGTTTTAATTCCGTCAGTGGTCCGGCACATTCGTTTTTGGCCTTGACTTTGTGTGAGCGTCAACTAGACTTGATGGCTTTCCTATCTATCGCTAGGCGGCGAGTGTGTGTCAACTCTTGATTGTTCATGTGTATCTCGCACGAGGTGTTCCGTAGCCAGTGAACCTGTCTCACGTATTCTACACGTGCTGGGTCTGTCCACATTGGGTACTGAACCTATTCTTATCCACCAACCTGATTTCGGTACAAGAAAAGCTCGACAGAAGAGTTGAACCCGGGCGCTTTCTTATACGAGCATCCACGACCGAGACTGAGCCATGTTTTGGATCACCGAGACTAGAAATTTGTACTCGAGATGAGCAGTACTTGAGTTCCGATTTCCATGCATAGTTTTCTGCATTCTAGTTGCACTTGAGTTTCCATCCTGCGCTGTGTTTCTCTCATTGTACTCACGTTATCCTTACGTGTTCGGAGACTTGTGCACGATTCTTGACATCCGCCCACATCGGGACATAGACATTGACAGACCCTCCAATATATCTGCATTTCGACCGGCCGAGATGGAATGCTGTGCTTCATTGTGTGTCGACAGTGGCGTTGTATGTGTTGGCACAGTGTCGGAGATATTGTTTGTCTTTCTGCAGCCAATTCACATTCCATCTGCAGCCTCAAAATTTACGGACACGATCCCCAAAATTGTTGACCAGAAGCAGCAACAGTTGCTATAGGCCTACTTCTGTTTCCAGGGTGCACCACGAGGAGGTACTTTTAGGATCTTGGTTATCTGCTAACTTTGGGTCCGCCGAGAGCAATGCGGTACCCTTAGCACACCAGTAGCGAGCCATTGAGAGCCCATGGATTTTAACGTTGTCGCTGTGTCTTCTTGTTTTAATTTGTAGTTGTGTCTCCTTGTTTTAGTTTGTTTATGTACCTCTTTGTTTTCCATGTGTCTCTTTGTTTTAATTTGTCTCGGTGTTTCCTTGTTTTAGTTTGTTTATGTACCTCTTTGTTTTCCATGTGTCTCCTTGTTTTAATTTGTCTCGGTGTTTCCTTGTTTTAGTTTGTTTATGTACCTCTTTGTTTTCCATGTGTCTCCTTGTTTTAATTTGTCTCGGTGTTTCCTTGTTTTAGTTTGTCGACGTGTCTCCTTGTTTTAGTTTGATTTATTGACTTATGTTGGTAACAGTTGTTCTATTTCCTTACATTTTTATGTGCCCTGTATTACCCCACTCCCTCTTCCATTTTTCAGTTTCGGTTTGTTTCCCGACACTGTACCTTTATCTCTGGAAATCTAATAGGGGACATTATGTTACAAGTGAGATCTAGTAGGGGACATTATGTTACAAGTGAGATCTAGTAGGGGACATTATGTTACCAGTCACCCGTGTGTTGCCTGGGTCAGAAGGGGAACAAAGAATAGCAACACTGTTTAACTTCCATGCATGTCGTAAGAGGCGACTATGGAGGTTATGGGATGGAGTTGGCTGTCCTATCCCATATAGGGTAAGTGACACAAAGCCACGCTGAAGTCGGATGTGTCAGACCGAAAGGCGCATATATCGCAGCAATGCTGTAAACCATGACGCAACGCATTCCGTTCTCCGGACTACATCCTGCTAATCTGCAAGATTTTGAGAACGAACGCAGAAGAAGAAGAAGAAGAAGAAGAATGTTACAAGAGAGATCTAGTAGGGACATTATGTTACAAGAGAGATCTAGTAGGGACATTATGTTACAAGAGAGATCTAGTAGGGACATTATGTTACAAGAGAGATCTAGTAGGGACATTATGTTACAAGAGAGATCTAGTAGGGACATTATGTTACAAGAGACATCTAGTAGGGACATTATGCTACAAGAGGCATCTAGTAGGGACATTATGCTACAAGAGAGATCTAGTAGGGACATTATGCTACAAGAGAGATCTAGTAGAGACATTATGTTACAAGAGAGATTTAGTAAGGACATTATGCCACAAGAGAGATTTAGTAGGGACATTATGCTACAAGAGAGATTTAGTAGCCACATTATGTTACAAGAGAGATTTGTTAGGGACATTATTCTACAAGAGAGATTTAGTAGGGACATTATTCTACAAGTGAGATTTAGTAGGGACATTATGTTACAAGAGAGATTTGATAGGGACATTATGGTACAAGAGAGATTTAGTAGGGACATTATGCTACAAGAGAGATTTGGTAGGGACATTATACTACAAGAGAGATTTAGTAGGGACATTATGCTACAAGAGAGATTTGGTAGGGAAGGGAAATTATACTACAAGAGAGATTTGGTAAGGACATTATGCTACAAGAGAGATTTAGTAGGGACATTATTCTACAAGAGAGATATAGTAGGGACATTTTTTAAAAGAGACATCTAGTAGGGACATTATGCTACAAGAGAGATTTGGTAGGGACATTAGGCTGCAAGAGAGATCTAGTAGGGACATTATGTTACAAGAGAGATTTAGTAAGGACAGTATGCTACAAGAGAGATTTAGTAGGGACATTATGCTACAAGAGAGATTTAGTAGGGACATTATGTTACAAGAGAGATTTAGTAAGGACATTATGCCACAAGAGAGATTTAATAGGGACATGTGCTACAAGAGAGATATAGTAGGGACACTATGCTACAAGAGAGATGTGGTAAGGACATTATGCTACAAGAGAGATTTAATAGGGACATTATGTTACAACAGAGATCTATTAGGGACATTATGCTACAAGAGAGATTATTAGGGACATTATGCAACAAGAGAGATTTGGTAGGGACATTATGCTACAAGAGAGATTTGGTAGTGGGCATTATGTTACACGTCAGATCTAGTAGGGAAGGGATATTATACTACAAGAGAGATTTGGTAGGGACATTATGCTACAAGAGAGATCTAGTAGGGACATTATGCTACAAGAGAGATTTGGTAGACACATTATGCTACAAGAGAGATTTAGTAGAGACATTATATTACAAAAGAGATTTAGTATTGATATTATGCTACATAAGACATCTAGTAAGGAAATTATGCTACAATTGAGGTATAGTAGGGACATTATGTTACAAGTGAGATCTAGTAGGGACATTATGCTACAAGAGAGATTTAGTAGGAACATTATGCTACAAGAAAGATCTAGTAGGGAAATTATGCTACAAGAGAGATATTGAAGGAACATTATGTTAGAAGAGATTTAGTAAGAACATTATGCTACAAGAGACATCTAGTAGGGACATTATGCTACAAGAGAGATTTGGTAGGGACATTATGCTACAAGAGAGATTTGGTAGGGACATTATATTACAGGAGAGATTTGGTAGGGACATTATACTACAAGAGTGATCTAGTAGGGGCATTATGCTACAAAAGAGATCTAGTAGGGGACATTATGTTACAATTCAGATCTATTATGGACTTTATGCTACAAGAGAGATTTAGTAGGGACATTATGCTACAAGAGAGACTTAGTAGAGAAATCTGCTACAAGTGAGATCTAGTAGGGGACATTATGTTACAAGTCAGATCTAGTAGGGACTTTATGCTACAAGAGAGATCTAGTAGGGACATTATGTTACAAGAGAAATTTAGTATTGACATTATGCTACAAGAGACATCTAGTAAGGAAATTGTGCTACAAGTGAGGTATAGTAGGGACATTATGTTACAAGTGAGTTCTAGTAGGGACATTATGATACAAGAAACATCTAGTAGGGAAATTATGCTACAAGAGTGATTTAGTAGGGACATTATGCTACAAGAGAGATTTTGTAGGGACATTATGCTACAAGAGAGATTCAGTAGGGACATTATGCTACAAGAGAGTTTTGGTAGGGACATTATTCTGCAAGAGAGATTTAGTAGGGACATTATGCTACAAGAGAGATTTGGTAGGGACATTATGCTACAAGAGAGATTTGGTAGGGAAGGGACATTATGCTACAAGAGAGATTTGGTAGGGACATTAATGCTACAAGAGAGATTTTGTAGGGGCATTATGCTACAAGAGAGATCTAGTAGGGACATTATGCTACAAGAGAGATTTGTTAGGGACATTATATTACAAGAGAGATTTTGTAGGGACATTATTCTACAAGAGAGATTTGTTAGGGACATTATACTACAAGAGAGATCTAGTAGGGGCATTATGCTACAAGAGAGAGTTGGTAGGGAAATTATGTTACAAGAGAGATCTAGTAGGGACATTATGCTACAAGAGAGATCTTGTAGGGAGATTATGCTACAAGAGAGATCTAGTATGGACATTATGTTACAAGAGAGGTCTAGTAGGGACATTATATTACAAGAGAGGTCTAGTAGGGAGATTATGTTACAAGAGAGTTCTATCAGGGACACTATGCTACAAGAGAGGTCTAGTAGGGACATTATGTTACAAGAGAGATTTGGTAGGGACATTATACTACAAGAGAGATCTAGTAGGGACATTATGCTACAAGAGAGATCTAGTAGGGACATTATATTACAAGAGAGGTCTAGTAGGGACATTATGCTACAAGAGAGGTCTGATTTAAACATTAAAGATTGAGAGTAAACATTGAAAAAAATGCAGATTGAATAATATTGGTTTTATCGGCAAATATGTTGCTATTGTCAATATATGTCCCATTTGTTATTTATTTAAGTGTGGTCACGTCGACAAGAGCGACGGTAGGCCCTAAATATTGAATTTATTTTATTAGTGCTGGTTATAGTTTATTTCTTTCAAACACGAAAATTAGGCGCATGTGTCGATAATTTGATCATTATATCCAGCGACATTTATGGTAACTAGTGGGCCATAGTTTTTGCAATGTTTTAATCTGTAATTTAGAGATAGCTTTTTTCAAAATTGTTCAGTTATGCTACATATTGTTGTTATCTAGGCGGTATACACACGGCTGGGTAAAAATTTAGTTCTGGCTAGTGTGGGAAGTAGAGACAATGATATGGTCAATATTTAGGAATGTTTTAAAAAAACAACCTAATTTGCCTCTAGAACTATCTTATAGAAGACGAGTGGTCCTGCAATTTTAGTTTTAACTCCTTCCTACTAGTGTCTAAGTGATTAACCTTGCGACCAAATCTTTATTCTAGCTTTATTTCCTTCCAATTGTGTTTTTACTTTGGGATCCAACATTCAATTCTAGCTTAATTTTCTTCCAATTGTGTTTTTACTTTGGGATCCAACCTTCAATTCTAGCTTTATTTCCTTCCAATTGTGTTTTAATTTTGCGACCCAACCATCAATTCTAGCTGTAATTTCTTCCTACTAGTCTCTGTGTTATAACCTTTCATCCAGCCTTGGGACCCAACCTTGCGACACAACATTGCGACACAACCTTGCGACACAACCTTGGGAAACAACCTTGCGACACAACTTTGCGACACAACATTAAATGTTGTAGTTGTTTTCATTACATTCTGACTGCTCTTGTGAATACCAAAACAATGTAAACTCTAAAACATGTGTTTGTTGTGTTTATTTTAACGAACGTCAGTGGATACGCGCCGATAGTTGAGTGTGTGCATCACATCTTGTTTACCTTGTTGTTAGTTTTTACTGTCAGCAAATATTTCTATTTCTGTTCCCACAATTACTAGCACTTTGCTCAGAAATCTTCAAGTGTAGTACAAGCTGGTGACACTTGACCGCCAACAATCTGGGTTTTTTCCCCCGATATCACAAATTACAGCGTTGTGGTTAAATAATTCTAACCATAATAAAATAATATATATATAGAAGTCAATAATTGCTTCCTTTACGATAGAGGAAATACCAGGTCATATTTCTCTTGATTAGTGGTTCATAACGTGGGGATATATGTACCGCAACTGGGGGCCCTAGAGACATGCAATATTGGGGAGGGGACATGCAGACAATTATGAAATTCGGAGACGGGGGGCACAGACCCGTCTCGGGGACCACGAGATCGTAACTATTGTGAACAAAGTTCAGTAAGATTATCAATTGTGAACAAAGTTCAGTAAGATTATCAGTTGTGAACAAAGTTCAGTAAGATTATCAGTTGTGAACAAAGTTCAGTAAGATTATCAATTGCGAACAAAAATCGTCCAGATCGCTTTGATGGCGTGAATTTATTTATTTATTTAGTTAGTTAGTCGTCGGATCATCATCACTCCAAACTGAGCACGTACATAGTTGCTCCGATTTCTCCCTGAATGTATCCGCCATTACTTCTCCTAACAGTACCGGTCCGTTGCTGGTTGACCATCGATCGTCTGCGCCCTCCAAAATGTTCACTTCTAGCAACACCTGATCTTCTTCTTTCAAACCCTGATCTTTAATCCTAGCCATTTAAAAGGAATCATCATCCACATTAGTCTCACTCTCGCGTGCTATATTTATTTGTTTATTTTTGTGTGTTTATTTGTTTGTTTATTTGTTTGATTATTTGTTTGTTTATTTGTTTATTTGTTTGTTTATTTGTTTGTTTATTTGTTTGTTTATTTGTTTGTTTATTTGTTTGTTTATTTATTTGTTTATTTATTTGTTTATTTGTTTGTTTATTTGTTTGTTTATTTGTTTGCTTATGTGTTTATTTATTTGTTTGTTTATTTGTTTGTTTATTTGTTTGTTTACTTGTTTGTGTGTTTATTTGTTTGTTTATTTGTTTGTGTGTTTGTGTGTTTATTTGTTTGTTTATTTGTTTATTTGTTTATTTGTGTGTGTTTGTTTATTTATTTTTGTGTTTATTTGTGTGTTTATTTATTTGTTTGTTTGTGTGTTTATTTGTTTATTTATGTGTGTGTTCCGATCCCCAGGAAGTACGAGTTGTAGATGTCTTTGTTTTCTTTATGCCACCGAATATGGATGTGTCTGGCCGTTGTGCAAATCAAACGGCGACACACCGCATTTCCATTCTCTGGATTATATTCTGCAGACAATCTAGTAAGATGATTGTCTTGCTTCAAGAGATGTCAGGCGGGAGTTTGAGAATGTCAAGCAGAAGATGAAGTGTATCCCCTTGTGTGAGTTTTTCTCCAGATATTTCATTCATACCCAGAAACCTTCAACTATCGGCGGTGTCAAATGCTTTAAGATAAATCACCCTACTCAACATGGATAAACAGACACAGTACGCGTTTGTGACGGACAAGGTACCATGTTCAAATCCCACCGCATGCAATTCTACATCCAGAATTAAAAAAAAATGGAAAACTACTGAAGGTATTTATATTGTATAGACGGCACAGTAACACAAGAAACAAGCAAGTGTGCTTGGGGTTTCATGGCCTACCAAAATGGCCAGTAATTAGCTGGGAAGTCAGTTACGTACCCCACTACAACATCAAATATGAGAATGGAAATAGAGCCTATGACAGCAGCTCTAATTTGGCTGGCGACGCAATCACCAACAGACTCATTGATTCTATCAGACTTTGAAAGTATGCTGCGCAATATAGAAAAGTGTATGATCAGAACTGAATGGGTCACTCTTCTCAACAATGCGCAGAGATTATATGGATCTACTGTCCAGGTCATGCTGGGGTCAGGGGAAACGAAAGAGCCGATGTGTTGGCTGGTAAAGCCTAGGGGAACAGCACCGAGATAAGAAGAGACAGGATAAATTGATTACAGCAGTCTTGCATACCCTACGAGAAGATGAGGAGGTCGAACAAGGCAATCTATATATTCAGAGAATGGTAGAAATGGGAGTGACTAGAGGAGATGGGAGAAAGTGCTTCCTCTCCGGAAAAGTTAGAAGATTACGTAATCATCAACTGACTGGGGCACTGAGCGTATACACTTTTAGATGGCTGACGAAATATCAAGCAGAACATAAATGCCCCCAGCGCTGTGACGCTTGTTCCTAATCAAGAATCATATTATCTAGAAAATCACTAGTAAAAAAATGCTAGTTTGATGACTACGTCAGAAATGTATGCTAGAAATATATGAATATACACTCACGAAAAACTATCTTGCTCAACGAATAAATATAAATATAAATATAAATATAAATATAAATATAAATATAAATATAAATGATGACATTTTTTGAGGTCTCAGAAGTGTCATGGGGATCAAATGGTTCTAAAAGTTGACCACAGACCAAAACAGTTTTAGAACCGCTGCTCTAGATTTATAGCAGCATGCCCCTTTGAAAGCGTGTGTCGTTGTGATTGTCTCAGTGTTTGTGTTGTGTATATATGCATGTATACGTTTGCATGGGTGTGTGTAGTGTTTGTGTACTTCAATACTGTACAGCATTACGAACATAGTGACATAATGTATAACAGGGTTTGATAGTGGAGTCACACGGGGGAGTAAAGAGGTTTGATAGTGGAGTCACATGGGGGAGTGGGGTGCAAAGGGAACGCATTGCTCTAGGCGGACCCAGGGTTAGCAGATAACCAAGATCCCAAATGTACCTCCACGCGGTGCACCCTGGAAACAGAAATACAGCAGCTCGTGCTGATTCTGGCCAAATCATTTGGGGATCGTGTCCGAGAATGTGGAGGTAGCAAATGGAAAGAGATTTGACTGCACAAGAGACAGACAATATCTCCGACACCACCAGCAGCACCACATATAGCGACACTGTCGACATACAGTGAAGCTAGTCAGTCCAGGCCGAACATTGGAGGGGCGGGCAATGTAAAATGCACGTAAAGGTAGATGCATGGCGAGAGACAAATAGATTTCATACCGAGTACAATGAAACAATGAAAGGGCAGAACAGCGCTAGAGGGCAGCGCGAACTGCAAATAGAAAATGAAAAGTTCCTAGGAAAGGGGAACTACAAGCTCCGTCAGCTCGAGACGAGCTTCTAGTTACATGTGTTCCTTACAGGCAGAGACCCAGACCCATTCATTGGCGTTTGGTAAAGCAGAAGACCTAATCCAACTCTAATGTCGAGCCTTCCTAAACCGGAAATATGCTCGCGAAGAGAAAGGGTTCCATACTCGATGCGCTCAGGCACAAAAGGGACAACGATTTAGCCCTGGCCCAACTCAACTGTCAGGTTTTCCTACACCGGAAATACACTTGAAGAGAGAAAGGGTTCAGTACCTGATGGGCTCAGGCGCTATTGGGACAAGGACGCTCAGCTCGAGAACGCCTTGCTCTCAAACGCTTGGTGTGAGACTCGAACTTGGACAAGGGGTACACGATGTCGGTGAATGACACCTCGGCTAAGAGGGCGAAAGAGCCAGGGTCCAACTCCTCTGTTGAGTTCTTCCCCTTAAGGAACCAGGCTCACGGATGAGAAACGGTTCAGTACCCAATGGGCACAGGCACAGCACGTCCAATTACACGAGGCAAGTTCATTGATAGTGGAACACCTCGTTCGAGTCAGACAGGAGCAATAAAAAGTCTGGGTGAAGAGTCTCCACTACGCGTGTCTGGAGACAGATATAGAGGCTGTCACAGGCTAAGGGTAGCCCACCCGAATTGTCAAGGCATGCCGAAATCGGATGTGCTAGGCCTACAAGGCGCATAACGGTGGCACAACGTAATCACGCTCCCGGCGGAAATCGCACGGATATCCGTGATGGTTACAATGGAGCGAACGAAAAAAAAAAACATGGGGGAGTAACGGGGTTTGATAGTGGAGTCACATGGGGGAGTAAAGAAGTTTGATAGTGGAGTCACACGGGGGAGTAAAGAGGTTTGATAGTGGAGTCGCATGTGGGAGTAAAGAGGTTTGATAGTGGTGTCATATGGGGGAGTAACGGGGTTTGATAGTGGGGTTACATGGTGGAGTAAAGGGGTTTGATAGTGGAGTTACATGGGGGAGTAAAGGGGTTTGATAGTGGAGTCACATGGGGGAGTAACAGGGATTGATAGTGGAATCACATGGGGAGTAAAGGGGTTTGATAGAGGAGTCACATTGGGGAGTAACAGGGATTGATAGTGGAGTCACATGGGGAGTAAAGGGGTTTGATTGTGGAATCACATGGGGAAGTAACAGGGGTTGATAGTGGGGTCACATGGGGGAGTAACAGGGATTAATAGTGGAGTCACATGGGGAAGTAAAGGGGTTTGATAGTCGAGTCATATGGGGGAGTAACAGGGTTTGATAGTGGAGTTACATGGGGGAGTAAAGGGGTTTGATAGTGGAGTCACATGGGGAGTAAAGGGGTTTGATAGAGGAGTCACATGGGGGAGTAACAGGGATTGATAGTGGAGTCACATGGGGAGTAAAGGGGTTTGATTGTGGAATCACATGGGGAAGTAACAGGGGTTGATAGTGGGGTCACATGGGGGAGTAACAGGGATTAATAGTGGAGTCACATGGGGAAGTAAAGGGGTTTGATAGTGGAGTCATATGGGGGAGTAACAGGGATTGATAGTGGAGTCACATGGGGGAGTAAAGGGGTTTGATAGTGGAGTCACATGGGGGAGTAACAGGGATTGATAGTCGAGTCACATGGGGGAGTAAAGGGGTGTGATAGTGGGGTTACATGGGGGAGTAACGGGATTTGATAGTGGAGTCACATGGGGGAGTAGCGGTATTTGATAGTGGAGTCACATAGGGGAGTAACGGGGTTTGATAGTGGGAGTCACATGGGAAAGTAAAGAGGCTTGATAGTGGAATCACATGATGGAGTAAAGGGGAGTAACATGTTTTGATAGTGTAGTCACAGTGGAGTAAAATGGTTTTATAGTGGAATCACAAGGAGTATTGGATTTGATAGTGGAGTCACCAGGGAAGTAATGGGGTGAGGGATGAAGTCACAGGGAAGTAATGGGGTGAGGGATACAGTCACAGGGAAGTAATGGGGTGAGGGATACAGTCACAGGGAAGTAATGGGGTGAGAGATGAAGTCACAGGGGAGTAAAGGGGATGAAGGATGGAGTCACAGGAAAGTGAAGTGGGTGAGAATGAAGTCACAGGGGAGTAAGCATGAGGGATGAAGTCACATGGGAGGAAAGGGAGTGAGGGATGAAGTCACAGGGGAGGAAAGGGAGTGATGGACGAATTCACAGAAAAGTAAAGGGGATTGAAACTGGCATCACAGGGATGTAAAGTAATGTGGGAAAGGAGTCACAGGGGACTAAAAGGGTGACGGATGAAATCAGTATTGTTATGCAGTAGATTCCTGGTCACTAAAATACACCTGGCAATGGTAAGGCAGACAGACTAGCAAAGAAGGGAGCACAACAAGAATAGCTATATACACAAACAATCATGCACACAGTTAAAATGATGTTGAAATCTGTGAACAAAGAGAATTGGATGAACAGATGAGCCATGGAAAACTCTGGGAGGGAAATCTATAAATATATGACCAGCCCAAATCCTGAAGACAACATCAATCTCATGGAACGGAAAGAGCAGAGTATCATCTTCCGACTTCGCACACGAGTACAGCTTAACAATCACTTGAACAGAATACAACCACAACACACTTCAGGATGACGGCTGTGCACACATCCCTATGAAACTGTTGACTACCACCTTATTGAATGCTCAGCACTGGATAACATCAGGAAAATGTTTCTCCCTCCAGAGTCAAATAAATGGAACACATTATATGGAACAAAACAACAACTCACAAACACATGCATATATCACACAATGGCATTGGGTCAAAGAGCATGAGCCTATGGACCGCTGGTATCGGAAACCAACCAATAATAAACAGTTTAGTGGATCAGCAACAAACCAATAAAATAATAATAATAATAATAATAATAATAACAATAATAACAATAATAACAATAATAATAATAATAATAATAACAATAATAATAATAATAATAATAATAATAACAATAATAATAATAATAATAATAATAATAATAATAATAATAATAATAACAATAATAATAATAATAATAATAACAATAATAATAATAATAATAATAATAATAACAATAATAACAATAACAATAACAATAATAATAATAATAACAATAATAATAATAATAATAATAATAATAACAATAATAATAATAATAATAATAACAATAATAATAATAATAATAACAATAATAACAATAACAATAATAATAATAATAACAATAATAATAATAACAATAATAACAATAACAATAACAATAATAATAATAATAACAATAATAATAATAATAATAATAATAATAATAATAATAATAACAATAATAATAATAATAATAATAATAATAATAATAATAATAACAATAATAACAATAATAATAATAATAACAATAATAGTACGACCCAGGCCACATCATGGTAACAGATGAGCTACAATGGAGACAGCACTCTCACAAAACCATTCAAACACCTCTATCCTCAGCAATTCGGACTAGTGTAGACAATAGTGCCCAGGCTATTTCTATATGCTGTCAATCCAGATTTTCTTTGACCGCCTTGTTTCCTTCTCTACTACCCCGCTCCATGCAAAATAATTTTAGAAAATGAGTCGTGTATCGTTACATTTCGAAACCGAACACGTTGATACCGTGTCACCACTGCCAAAAGTTGTTCTAGATAACCTGCCATGCTGCCCTATCTTTGCTTCTTTTGTCGTCCATTCGCTATGTTCCTTCTCCCATTTTCATTCCTTCCTACCACAACCATGTGTTTCTCTATGCAAGATTTGTTTACTGCGGTCTTTGTTTGTCCCGATGAAAGCTTGTTAGTCGAAAAGTCGTCTGTCACTGTGTCTCGTTGTTAGGTTGTTTTATGACGTATTTTGGTAGCACTTATACCTGTTTTTGTCAATTTTGATATTTACCCTGTGTTACTTCAGCCAATCATTTCCTGTTGAGGTTTTTACCCAAGATTGGAACTTTTATCCCTTGTAGTATGTTTTCGCTGCAAGCAAATTGGACATTATGCCAGAAACTGTCGCACGAGAGAACCTGGGGCAGAAGGCGTATTATCACACCTCGTAGACGAAGAAGTTAGGCTGTTTTTAAGCAAAGTTAACAGCAGAGTACAGGAGTCGGAGATAATCCAGTATTTTAGTATGGGATGGCCAGGGAGTTATTCTTATCGGTTGATAGCCACGGAAAACGTCGCCCATTCGCATTTGTTGAATATATTTGTTGAATATATTTGTTGAATATATTTGTTGAATATATTTGTTGAATATATTTGTTGAATATATTTGTTGAATATATTTGTTGAATATATTTGTTGAATATAGTTCGAAAGCAGAGACATCTGCATGCTTTCGGTGGGCCGAATACATCCGACAAACTAAGGGAGTATTGATTACCCCAGTTTATGCTTTTAGCAAACATAGAATGTGCATGAGGTTACGTCGCAATGTGAATAGAGTGGCGAACAACATCAAGAACACAGAACTGGTACAGGAGGGCACAGTTAGAAGACAGAGCTAAGAGAAATAGAAATAGAATGCACGTCATTGGGGCCAGTCGGATAATTAGAACGGTACAGTTGGTACAAACTGCGAGTGTAATGACGTAGGAACTGATACAGATTATCGAGACGTGGGAACGGGGACAAACGTAAGAGACAACAAGGAGGTAGAGATAATGACTGATCACCAAGAAGACACCATGAAAAATGAGAGGCTCATGAAAATCCTTGAAGAGACTCTGGCCATGTAAAACTACGATATGGGCGAACTAAAGAAAGAACTAAAAAAATGAACAAGAGCCAAATATTCTCATAGAGGAAATTGCCGAGGTCATAAGAAAGGCAAAAAATAACAAAGCTCCAGGGATAGATAACATACCACTAGAAATTATAAGAGCAGCAGGAGAAACAGGATTATATTGGCTACACAGAATTTTTAACACAGCGTGGAGGCAACAGAAGACACCAACAGACTGGAGAAAAGCTATTATAGTGCCAATATGGAAAAGGAAAGGCAGCAAAAGAGATTGTAACCAGTACAGGGGAATTTCCTTGTTAAGCCATGCAGGAAAACTATATGCAAAAATAGTAGAGAAAAGACTGAGACCTGTAATAGAACAACAACTTAGCAATACACAAATGGGTTTTAGAAGAAACAGAGGATGTACTGATGCAATATTTATTCTGAAACAGTTGGCAGAGAAGTCAATAGAATACAACCAAAATGTATACATATCCTTCATAGATCAAGAGAAAGTATTTGACCGAGTAAACAGAGAAAAACTATGGGAAACATTAAAAATTTATGGAGTATGCCAACATTTAATTAACGTTTGTAGAAGTCTCTATAACAACAGCAGTTGCACTATAAGAACAGCTGCAGGCTACACAGAGGACTTTGTGATTAGCACAGGAGTAAAGCAGGGATGTGTATTATCCCCACTACTTTTTATTACATACATGGACCATATAAACAAAACAGCAAATTCTAATGAAGCAAATGAACTGCTTTTTGCAGATGACCAGGTTTTATTCCACAACAGCATTAAAAACCTGCAAGACCACCTAAGCATAATAGACACAGCATGCAAGCAATTTGGAATGAAAATCAACATAGACAAAACAGAAGTAATGAATATTGCAAGAGAAAAGGAGAACATCAACATACAGATAAATAATAAACAACTAAAACAAGTAGATGAATTCAAATATCTGGGCAGCACATTGAGATATGACAACAAACAAGAAGCAGAAATAAACGCAAGATGTAATAAGGCCTGTCAGATCATTCGTCAATTAACACCTTTACTAAGAAACAAAGATATTACACTAGAAACAAAGAAAGCGCTTTTCAACACCATTTTCTTACCAACATTGTGTTATCAGTGTCAAACTTGGACATTAGATTCTAGAACAATACATAAGAATAACACCACTGAAATGAAATGTGTGAGACGTATGATTGGAGTTAGCTTGAGAGACAAAATCAGGAATGAAGCACTAAGGAAACAATTAGGGATCAAACCAACAATAGAATACATACAGAAACAACAAGTTAAATGGTACGGCCACATAACCAGACAGAAAGAGCAAAGTATTATCCAACAAACACTTAACAAACGATACGAAAACAGGAGACATATTGGACGCCCTCGTAAAAGGTGGATAGATAGTGTATTAGAGACACTCGGAAATATAACAGCAGAGGAGGCAAATAGAAGGGCAAAAGACCGTACACTCACTCTCCCCTCAACACCGAAAGGTACATGAGGACAGAAAGAAGAAGAAGAAGATGAAGAAAGAAAGGGATGTTAACGCTGGAGCTTCGGAATCCAGGCTTGACCTAGGAGAAGGAGGTCACTGAAAAGTTTGGCGGGACAGTTGAGTTAAGAAAGTGAAAGTCTTGCGGAAACCGAGTTGAGAAATCCGAAGACGTGAGGAGAACGAATCATTGAGAAGTATAACTCTTGCAGTGCAGCTAGAGAACGAGAAAATGTTAGAGAACATGCAACTGATCAAGAAATAGTGAAGATAAATGATTTAAGACGAGGCTTAAAGAAACAGTTAACACAGGTGCAAGACGAGTTGAAGGCTTAAAGAAACAGTTAACACAGGTGCAAGACGAGTTGAAGGCTTAAAGAAACAGTTAACACAGGTGCAAGACGAGTTGAAGGCTTAAAGAAACAGTTAACACAGGTGCAAGACGAGTTGAAGGCTTAAAGAAACAGTTAACACAGGTGCAAGACGAGTTGAAGGCTTAAAGAAACAGTTAACACAGGTGCAAGACGAGTTGAAGACGACATGGAATCAGAGAGACAATCTTACAGCTAAGGTCGATACAGTGCAGGAGAAATACAGGAAACAGACAGAGCTACCTCTCAGGTGGGGAAAATAGTCTCCAAGAAAGTGAAAGGAATGTGGCGCTATTGAAGACATAATTGAAGGAAAAGGTCAGCGAGATAGAAGAATTAAGTAGAAAGGCGGCAAGACAGGAGGATGTCATTGAAGGGCTCACGGATCGTATCAAGTCTTGAGACACCACAGAGTTGCAGATTAGCAGCTGTCCCAACACTGAACATAGCGACGGTGGATCACCAGAACACAACAGTGCATAATCCTAAAGACAAAATCTCATGCCCACCTGTCAAAGAATGATGTCAAGAGATGCAGGAGTAGAGTATAATCTCATTTGTTAAGTTTTAAGGACAAGAGGCGCAGGAGAGACTTATGCCTAAACTAGGATCAACAAACCTCTGGAAGGGTTGCGATGCTTGAACAACTCAGAGGCGGAGGAGAGACTTGTGCCTAAACTAGGATCAATAAACCTCTGGAAGGGTTGCGATGCTTGAACAACTCAGAGGCGTAGGAGAGACTTGTGCCTAAACTAGGATAAATAAACCTCTGGAAGGGTTGCGATGCTTGAACAACTCAGAGGCGGAGGAGAGACTTGTGCCTAAAGTAGGATCAATAAACCTCTGGAAGGGTTGCGATGCTTGAACAACTCAGAGGCGGATTTCTCGCTGGATAGTGGATAATCGAAACAGGCAGTTCAAGGAGTTGAACCGATATTGGAAACCAAAAATTTCAGGACGTCAAGTAGTACCGCACAAGTCGTGGGACTTGAACTTAGAGAATTTGTGAATCCTCTACAGGTGGACAGGATACAACGATTGCCGTTACGATCGCAGCACGGCATTTTCGAATAGACAAGTATTGTGATATAAGGACCTCAGGGTTGTACATTCTTGCCGCTTACCAACCCGCACATATGTGACACCTCTCAACATTACTCGGCCTCATTTGGACACAATAGCAAGTTTAGTGGACATTACAACAAGTTTAGTGGACATTACAACAAGTTTAGTGGACATTACAACAAGTTTAGTGGACATTACAACAAGTTTAGTGGACATTACAACAAGTTTAGTGGACATTACAACAAGTTTAGTGGACATTACAACAAGTTTAGTGGACATTTGGACACAATAGCACGTTTAGTGAACATTAAAACAAGTTTAGTGGACATTACAACAAGTTTAGTGGACATTACAACAAGTTTAGTGGACATTACAACAAGTTTAGTGGAAATTACAACAAGTTTAGTGGACATTACAACAAGTTTAGTGGACATTACAACAAGTTTAGTGGACATTACAACAAGTTTAGTGGACATTACAACAAGTTTAGTGGACATTACAACAAGTTTAGTGGACATTACAACAAGTTTAGTGGACATTACAACAAGTTTAGTGGACATTACAAGTTTAGTGGACATTACAACAAGTGTAGTGGACATTTGGACACAATAGCAAGTTTAGTGGACATTACACAACAAGTTTAGTGGACATTACACAACAAGTTTAGTGGACATTACACAACAAGTTTAGTGGACATTACAACAAGTTTAGTGGAGATAACAACAAGTTTAGTGGACATTACAACAAGTTTAGTGGAGATAACAACAAGTTTAGTGGGCACAGTAACAATTTTCGTTGACGTAATAAAAACTTGAGTGAACACAAGTTTCATAGACATAAAAACAAGTTTATTTCAATTTAGATTAAAATTGGTAAAATACGATATAAATCACGGATTATAAAAGCTAAGTTATCATCAGGAGTGTCTATGTTCCTTCAAACACCGAATACGGCGCAGAAACAAGTGCTCCAGCATCATCATCATCATCATCATCATCATCATCATCATACCTATTACTCATCAGGGTGGTAGGGGGTGCTATTCTCGAAACAAATGTTTTCAGTTTCAGCGTTAATGTTTAGTACAAACGGGGCATTATGTGAACATCTAGACGGTAAGTCTTATTGAGTGGACATCTAGAATGTTGGCGTAATGTTTACTCTTTCTGATCTCAAGTCAAGATGTTAAACGAAGATGTTAAACGAAGAGTCTGCAGAACAATTCTGTCAGTTGAGTTGACTGATCTTCTTCTGATTTCTTCAATTATTGAGTTTCTCCTTTAGTCCAGATTCTGTACATTGAGTCCACCACACAGTAGTAGTGTATGCATGTCTTCCAGAATGAGCAATAATCTAGTCAACAGACGTCCACTCAGTTGTATATGTGATGTCTGTGGTTATAGTCTAGTCTCAAAAATAAATGTTTCGGCATTTTGGTTTTCAAATGTAGAAGTATTTAGCATCTACTTTCACAGAAATATATCGATGTAAAAATTATCCAAGCTCCAGTGATCAGTTTTAAATTCAATATTTAAAAAAAATTTCATAGATAACTCTTTCACGACAACTTTCTGTCTGGTTATCTCTTACATTACATCACTCTAACAATATTCTGTTCTAGCAATATTCTGTCCTAGCAATATTCTGTTCTAGCAATATTCTGTTCTAGCAATATTCTGTTCTAGCAATATTCTGTCCTAGCAATATTCTGTTCTAGCAATAATCTGTCCTAGCAATATTCTGTCCTAGCAATATTCTGTTCTAGCAATATTCTGTTCTAGCAATATTCTGTCCTAGCAATATTCTGTTCTAGCAATATTATGTTCTAGCAATATTATGTCCTAGCAATATTCTGTTCTAGCAATATTCTGTCCTAGCAATATTCTGTCCTAGCAATATTCTGTTCTAGCAATATTCTGTTCTAGCAATATTCTGTTCTAGCAATATTCTGTCCTAGCAATATTCTGTTCTAGCAATATTATTTCCTAACAACTCACTGTCCTAAGAACTTACTGTCCTAACAATATTCTGTCCTAGCAATATTCTGTCTTAGCAATATTCGGTTCTAGCAGTATTCTGTCCTTGCAATATTCTGTCCTAACAACTCACTGTCCTAACAACTCACTGTCCTAACAATATTCTGTCCAAGTAATATTCTATCATAGCAATATTCTGTCATAGCAATATTCTGTCCTAACAACACAATGTGCTAAGAACAGACTGTCCTAGCAACTCACTGTCATAAGAATATTCTGTCCTAGCAATATTTTGACCAAATAACGCTGTCCTAACAACTCACTGTCCTAACAACTCACTGTCCTAACAACACTTTCATAGCAATTATCTGCCCTGACAGCTCTTTCTCTTGGCAACTCACTGTCCTAACAACTTACTGTCCTAACAACTCACTGTCCTAACAACTCACTGTCCTAACAACTCACTGTCCTATCAACTCACTGTCCTATCAATTCACTGTCCTAACAAGTTACTGTCCTAACAACTTACTGTCCTAACAACTCACTGTCCTAACAACTTACTGTCCTAACAATTCACTGTCCTAACAA
This sequence comes from Meghimatium bilineatum, assembly GCA_034231615.1. NCBI lineage: Eukaryota > Metazoa > Mollusca > Gastropoda > Stylommatophora > Philomycidae > Meghimatium > Meghimatium bilineatum. The sequence goes on along the minus strand of CM067317.1, from coordinate 1,160,002 downwards.
CTCACTGCCCCGACAACTCTATCTCCTGGCACGTTTTCTGTTTTGTCAGCTCTGCAAATCAACTTTATGTTGTATTCTCTGTGATGATTGTGATTGGGTGGGGGTGGCAAGTCAATATATAAATAGATGAAAGCTTGGGAATGAAAAAGTAGTCTTCAAGGAATGTTCCAGATCACAAAACTGTGTCGGATAAACATTACAATTGTAACAGCAGCACAAGTAACCACAGCAATGACACAAACTCCTAAGTTCTAGTAGGGAAAATACCCCAGAAGTAACCAAAGTGACATCTGTCACAAGGAAGTTGTAACGGGAAAAACCCGTATCATCTCCAGGAAGTGAACAGGAATTCGCTGGAACACATTACATATTCAGAAATATAGTCATCTAGAACAATGAGTAACATCCATGTCAATCTAAAACAATGAATAACAGCCGTGTCAATCTAAAACAATGAATAACAGCCGTGTCAATCTAAAACAGTTGTGTCATAAATAAAAACAATGTGTCAATTTCTGTTCTGATGTATTTGTTTTTAGTAGTCTCACCATGTGTGTGATGTATGTGTGTGTGTAATGTGTGATGTATATGTGTGTAGTGTGTGATGTATATGTGTGTAGTGTGTGATGTATATGTGTGTAGTGTGTGATGTATATGTGAGTAGTGTGTGATGTATATGTGTGTAGTGGTTAGTGATTCTCTGTGTGATGTATATATTTGTAGTGGTCAGTGATCATGTGTGTGGCATATCTGTGTATGAATGTTTGTGAATGTTGATTTCATCACAGTTCTTGGAATGTATGTCTTGTGCGAATCTCTTTCGTTGGCCGTGTCATGGTTGTGCCAGATTGTGTACGGTAGATTTCTCCATCCAGCCATAGCTTTGAAATGTTGCAAAGAAGGATTGGAGTATTCAGGTTTGAACTCGATCACTCCACTTGTTGCTGGCAGGAACAAGATGTGAGACAAACCAGCACCGTGCATGCCAATTAGAACATCAGCTTTTGCCACAGCTTGAAGTTGGTCAGTCATGGACATTGCGTCTAATTGCATGCCTTGAACTTGTGCATCAGTGCCAAGAATACTCTGTATTTCTTCCATCAGTTCATCCTCATTCTCGAATTTTCTGACAACACTACCCTTGGGATTACGAGGGTGAGCCACATAGTCCCTACGCCATATGAATAGAACATTTAGTTTAGAACAGTTTATGGAGTGATCTGTAGAAATATTGTGCCTCGATAAAAAGAACTCTCTGAATTCGTCCAGATAGGGAACATTGGACCTTTCATGTTCATTTAAAGGACTAAAGTAGCCAAGAAGACCCCAAATAAGATTCTGAAATATCACAGGCTTCTCTAGTCGTCCAGCCCGGATGAAATTTCCAAAGAGGACCATCCACACTGGGTCAAGGGTACCTTCTGGATGGGCGTCGACTGCAAGAATATTAAGTTTTGATGGAGGTACTCCAAATATTAACATCAAGACAAACGCGTTGTAAAAATCTGTCATAGTGTGATACATGTTCACGTATTCGTACCGCTGAATTGCCAGTGTGGCTCCACGTACTGTCTGAAGATGCGATAGATCTGTTTTATTTTTCGTATAACATTCCAAAACATCACCCCATTCGCGAAGATGGTCGACGTGAGAAAATGTCCAACTGGGCTTCTGGTTACAGGAGGCTTGAAAAAATCCAGGATCCAATTTTAAATATTCCTCATCTTCCTTCTGGTTCCACACATCGTCCATTTTTTCGCCCCCTTTCCTTGAACTTGTGATTTTACTGGAATCGACTATCACATTGTGAAATTTAACAAATTTGTGAACAAAGTTTGCAATATCCCCTCCTTCTAAACATGTCATACCTTTCACATAGTCATAGAAAGGTGGCTGGTTCAAATCGATATGCCTGTTGTTTATATACACAGCTGTTCTATAGCTGCAGGCTGCCTGTGGAGTGCCCCGGTCCAGTGCATGGTAAGTCAGACTTTGGGTAGCTGCTTGTTTCTGCAGTTTATTTTTGTTTGAGACATCAATCCACATATTCTCTTCACTATTTGCATTTTTTCGCTCCACGAAATCAGTTTGTAATTCTGTGTCAAAAATAGAATTGTCCAGAAGACTCACAGGCAGTTCTGCAGAACTGGACACTCTGGGCATGGACCTCACTGCCAGAGACAGGAAGAGGAGCACGTTTAAAATGACCGCTGCTATGGCAAAACATTTGAAAGACTTCAATCTTCTAGCCGTCAGAAGCCACGCCCCACGGCCTGAAAATAATACAAAAAGAAATGTTAGATGTGATATAGATGTCATGATAGATTTGTGATTGACATGGAAGATTTGATGTCATGATAGATTTGTGACGGACATGGAAGATTTGATAAATAATGATAGATTTGTGATTGACATGGAAGGTATGATAAATAATGATAGATTTGTGATTGGCATGGAAGATTTGATAAATAATGATAGATTTGTGATTGGCATGGAAGATTTGATAAATTGTGATAGATTTGTGATCGACATGGAAGATTTGATAAATTGTGATAGATTTGTGATCGACATGGAAGATTTGATAAGTCATGATAGATTTATGACGGACATGGAAGATTTGATAAGTCATGAATGATTTATGACGGACATGGAAGATTTTGTTGTGTTAGATTGCGTTTGTGTGTACAATATATGTTGCACATTCTGAAACCTGGGCTGTTTTATGAGATTGTGTACCCGGTTTATCAACTGACAGTGCTTCAGACAGAACCATATGTACCCGGTTTATCAACTGACAGTGCTTCAGACAGAACCATATGTACCCGGTTTATCAACTGACAGTGCTTCAGACAGAACAATATGTACCCGGTTTGTCAACTGACAGTGCTTCAGACAGAACCATATGTACCCGGTTTATCAACTGACAGTGCTTCAAACAGAACCATATGTACCCGGATTCATCAACTGACAGTGCTTCAGACAGAACCATATGTACCCGGTGTCTAGAAACATATTGTTCAAGTACAATTATACGGATAGTTCCCGCTAGCCACTAGTTAATACCCCTTTCCCTAATTCTCGCATGTGCTCTGTCCTCATCACTCCGCATTTAGCCAACGATCACAGATCACAACAAAACACACTACACCATTTGTACACACACTCACTAAGTGTATTCAGCATGACCTCATAGAAATCAAGACCATACAAGGAGATGTATACATGAAGATATACATGGAGATATACAAGGAGATGTATACAAGAAGATATACATGGAGATATTCATATATATATATATATATATATATATATATATATATATATATATATACGAAATACATCAATATCATAAAAGCTTTTTACTCCGATACAGCTTGGTGTGTAAGAGCAATAAGTGGCTTTTCCAGCTGGTTCCCAGTAACAACTATTTCAAAAGCTTTCAGTGAGTTCTTTAACGAGTCCTTGTAGCGCTTCCTTTGGCCACCTTGAGATCGTATGCCCTTCTCTAGCTCAGCATAGAGAAGTATCTTTGGCAGACGATGGTCTGGCATACGCACCAAATGACCTGCCCAACGAATCTGTGTCTGGATCAGGATCGTGTCAATGCTTGGGATACCAGCTCTATCAAGGACAGTGGTATCTGGAATCTTGTCTTGCCATCTGATGTTCATAACTTTTCTGAGACAAGTTGTATGAAAATGATTGAGTTTTTTCACATGACGTCTATACACAGTCCATGTTTCACTAGCGTATAACAGCACTGGAAGTACCACTGCTCTGTAAACTTTCAGCTTAGCACAACAGATAGGCCTTCAATAAACACACATAATACGAAAATCATGAACTTTACCGACCTGACAGAATCAATTAAACTAGATGATAATATACTAGACGTTTCAAATTTCGTATATCTGGGAAGCAAGATAACAGCAAACGGGGATACCAACTCAGAAATCAATACTCAAATCACTCTCGCCTCCAACGTCTTTAACAAACTTTCAAACATCTGGAGATCGAAGATCGAAAGTAAACACATCAAACTGCGACTATTCAGTGCAAGTGTGATTCCATTATTGATTTATGGATGTGAAAGTTGGAAATCTACCACAATAATGGATACGAAGTTAGTTGCCTTCGAGAATAGATGCCTCATAAAAATCACAAATACTAATTGGAAAGACTTCAAATTAAACGACATACTAAGAGAGGAGATAAAACAAGAATATGTGACGAACATCATCAGAAAACGCCGCTGGACATACATCGGCCATATACTTAGAACAAAGGAAGATAGAATTCCACGACAAACCTTCATGTGGACACCAAACGGGAAATGAAAACGGGGAAGACCAAAAACAACGCCCAGAAGAACATTTATGAATGAATTAAAATCAACAGGCATAAATGCACAAGACCTGCAATCCCTGGCAACTGACCGACAGGCATGGAGAACTATGACATCCGCCCTATGTGCTAAACTTGGCAAAAGAGGAACTGACTGATTGATACATGGAGATATAATTAATATTGAAAAGACCGAAATAAAAGCAATAGCAAAGAAAGAAAGAAATATCACTATCTCCATCAATGATAAACACATTAAACAGGTAAATGAGTTCACTTAAGAAGCATTATATCGAGTGAAGGGAAAACCAGTAAAGAGATACAAAATAGATGCAACAAAACATACCAGATCCTAAGACAGATGACACGTATTTTCAAGAACAAAAATATAACCATAGAAACTAAAGTTGCATTATACAAGACTATTATTATTATATCACTGTGTTACCAGTGTCAAACCTGGACAATGACAGCACAAGACAAAAGAAAAATAGTGACAACATAATTGACATGTCTACGAAGACTACCCGGAGTGTCATTAAGAGATAGAATTAGAAACGATAACATCAGACAGATAACCAAAACAATATCAGTATTGGAACACTTTAAAAAACAACAGATCAAGTGGTTTTCACACGCTTCCAGACTGCCGACAGATAACATGCCACAAATGGCCATGACACATAGACATAACGGCTATAAAGTCAGAGGCAGACCATGTAAAAGATGGATCACAGAAATCAAAGAAGCCACAGGAACAAACTTACAAAAAGCACACAAGAAGGCCATCACCAGAGAACTCTTCTACCTCTGTAAAACACAGGTTTATATATCGCTTCAATGAGACACGACAGACTATAACTACAATTAGTAGGTAATGAAGCGCACACAAGAAATCATACAAATTACAATAATCAAATCTTGTATTGATGTCATACCCTTGACGTCACAAGGAAAACAAGGGCCACAGCGCACAGAGAAATACACATGGAGATATGCGTGTTTGTGTGTATAAGAAAAATGTGTGTATTTGTATAAGCATATTAATTTACGTGGCTCGATGTATCAATACAATTACTTTTGTTCGAACATTTGTATATGTACATATGCTTGTGTTAGAGAAATGCATGTGAATATCTTCATGTGAACGAGCGTTTATGTTAATATATGTATATATATATATCAATGGTTGCGAATGTTTATGTTATTGCATGTATTTATGTGATAACATGTTTATGTGAATGAATGTATATATTCTTTTGTACACCAATTCTTGTGTGAACCCTTACTTGTTTGTGGATATATTTACATGCTTGTGTATTTTGCATCTTTCATACATCTATGTATTGATTCATCATCATCATCATCATCAGGTGCCATGCCGGCTGGCGTAGGTGGTCATAGCTATCCACAGCTCTCTGTCCACAGTATTATGTATCAAGGACGTTGTTGTATCCTCGCCGTGCCAGGTTGTCAAACTGTCTAATATTTTCTCACGTTGTCGCCCTCTGTCTCTGTTGCCTTAAATTTTGCCTCTTGTGACTATTTTCTCCAAACCTGCATGTCTCATGAAGTGGCAAAAAAAGAAGATTGCCTTTTTATTATATTGTTGATTAAGGTCCGTTTCTCTTTTCTTCTTGATTCTTGATTAGAAACTGGCCTCACAGGATGTGGGGCATTCCCATAAGTGCTCCGCCCTCTGTTCCAGCAGCCATCCGACTCGATGGTGTTTCGAGTCTAATGCCGCCAAAACAGACGTCGACATCAGGGCACAACTCTGGCCCTTGCGACACGTTTCTTTGTTGTTCCGCCCACCCAAGCCGTGCCCGTAACTAGTTCAAGCACAACGTCCGCCTGTCTGAAAAACATGGTAACTGTTATCGAAGGTTACGACTACGGGATTGTATAGATGACGTACCATGAAGCATCTATAAGTAGATAACCTCAATATAACGGTATGTCATCTACTAAGATTTTCTTTTGCTTGGTTGGTTTGTCTAGAGGGCCATTGGTGAGACCCACAGACACAACCGCATGGGTGGTTTGTCTAGTGGGCCATTGGTGAGACCCACAGACACAACCGCATGGGTGGTTTGTCTAGTGGGCCATTGGTGAGACCCACATACACAACCGCATGGGTGGTTTGTCTAGTGGGCCATTGGTGAGACCCACAGACGCAACCGCATGGGTGGTTTGTCTAGTGGACCATTTGGTGAGACCCACAGACGCAACCGCATGGGTGGTTTGTCTAGTGGGCCATTGGTGAGACCCACAGACGCAACCGCATGCGGAAAGAAGAGAATCAAGAAGAAGAACACCTCTACATTAGTTTTTCTCTGCCAGTCCATGGTATTCTCATGTTATTCTCATGTTATTCTCATGGTATTCTCATGTTATTCTCATGGTATTCTCATGTTATTCTCATGTTAATCTCATGTTATTCTCATGTTATTCTCATGGTATTCTCATGGTATTCTCAGCATTCTTCTGTAGAACTACATCTCTGTTGCCTCTAATTTCTTACTTCCCAGTTTGTTTATTGTCCAAGACTCACATCCCATATGTTAGTATACGAGTTATATAGCACTGCAGAACTGCTACATTTATTAAATCTTGAAGGTCTTCCTCACTTTTTGCATTCAGAACAGTGTCATCCGCATATCTCAAATTATGTATGTTATGTCCTCCCACTGATATTCCTGGGATATTGCACGCAATATGTTTTCACTGTATAAAGAGAACAGGTCAGGTGAAAGTACACATCCCTGTCTGACTCCTTGTTTTATTTGTTGAAGAGGGCCACATTGATTTCCTACTCTTATTCCCGCTGTTTCTTGCCAGTACATGCTCTTGATGATTCTTAAATCCTTGCTGTCAATGTTCAAATTCTCTAGCATGTGTATAACTTCATCATGTTTAATTTTATCAAATGCTTGCGTGTAGTCTATAAAACAGAGGTACAGATCTGTTTTTACCTCTATATACCTGTTACAGGCTCTGTGGCGAAGTGGTACAGAGCGCGTCTGTGATGGCCAAGGTACCGAGTTCGATCCCCACCACATGCAATTGTGCATCCAGACTGTTCTGAAAGCAATGGCAAACTACTGAATGTGTTTATATTGCCTAGAAAATCACCACAGCCACCAAATGCTGGGTTGATAGCTAAGTTATGTAAAGAATATGCTACCAATTTATGTTTATAGACCTCTCAATTAGTGTTCTCAATTAGTGTTCTCAATTAGTGTTCTCAATTAGTGTTCTCAATTAGTGTTCTCAATTAGTGTTCACAAAATATATACATAGCATTGTTGGTACCTTAGCCTTCTACAAAGCTACATTTTTTCTGGACTTATTTCTGTTTTTATTTGTTTCTCACTCTCTTCATGATGATTCTGAGACGTATTTTGTTATTTGGCTCATGCGGCTGATTGTACGGTGTTCTTCACATTCGGTGGTCCCTGGTGTCTTAGGTAAGGCTATAAATATGGACCTCATTAAGTCATCGGGCATGTATCCACTATTATATATGTCATTCAGCAATTTTGTGATTATTTCAACTCCAAAGTCACATAAAGCTGCTAATTCTTCTAATGTGATATTGTCTGGACCTGGGGCTATGCCATATTTCATGTGTCTTAGGGCCTCCATTAATTCTGATGCGAGTATTGATGGACCCTCGCCGTTATCTTGTATGTTTATTTCTGGTCTATTGTCATCATAAAGTTCTTTGATATATTCTGACCATCTCTGTATTATGTGTTCTGTCTCCATTAACACCTGCCCGGTATTAGATTTTAGACACCCTGTAACTGTTTGCGTTCTCTTTCCTGCTATCGCCTCGATTTGATTATGTAGTAATGTTGTATCTTGGTTGTAATATGATTCTATTTTCGTGAATTTCTTGTTCAGCCAGCTTTCTTTTGCTTTTTTGCATTTCTCTCGTATCTCCTTATGTATTTTCTGATATTCCACTATCTTGTGTTTATTTTTCCTTCTGGTGCTCATCAATTCTAATATTCCTTCATTCATCCAATTTTGTTTTGATGTATGTTTTACTTTTGGTATTATCTATTAGATGTTTGGTTTATTGAATGTTTTACCATGTTTCATTGATCTTCAATACTCTGAATCTTTGCAATAGCACTGTATCTATTTTGTACAATTATGTTGTATCTTTCTTTAATATCAGCTTCTGATTTCAATAATGCTAAATCTAATTTCATATTTCTTGGTGATCTCTTGATCTTCTTTAATCTTATACAAAATTAACCCACCAGAAATACATGATCACTGTTGTAGTCAGCACCTGACCTTGTTTTCATAGATCTAATGCTGTTTCTATGTCTTTTAGAGACTAACATGTAATCAATTTGGTTCCGAGTATTATCACCTGGGCTAATCCATGTACACAGCCTTCTTGGATGTTGCTTGAACCATGTATTCCCTATTATTAAGTTATGTGCATGTGCCCACTCTATCAATAAATCACCTCTTTCATTCTTAACTCCTAAACCAAATCTTCCAGTTACATCTTTTATTTCTGTTTCACCTACTTTTGCGTTAAAGTCCCCATTGACTATAGTTAGTTCATGATTTTTACACTGTTTCATTACGATTTCTAGATCTTAATGAAAATTTCGATGTCCTCCTCTGAACTGCTTGATGTAGGTGCATATACCTGTACAATGTTGATATTCAACGGTTTTCCTGTTAGTTTAACTAATATTACCTGATCTGATATTGACATGAAACCCTTCACTGTTTTTCCTGTTTATGTGTCTAATAATACTCCTACCCCCTCTCGTGTTTTTGTCCACCGGAGTATACGACTTTAAATTTATCTGATTGTATCTCTCCTGCCCCAGTCTATCTCATTTCACTAATTCCTAAGATATTTACGTTCATTCTTTCCATTTCTTGTTTGATGTTTTCTATTTTACCACTCTGTTTTAACGATCTGACATTCCCTGTTGCAATATTAACACTAAGTATTGTAGGCTTATATATATATATATATATATATATATATATATATATATATATAATGCACACAAACGCATCTGAAATGCATATACAAATACATATCTTTAGCATAATCAATACATGCAGGGCACCCACTAGTCCCAATTGGCCCGACATAAAATATTGTCAAAGGTAACAGATATAAATGGATATCCCCCATATGGATGTGGAAAGCAACGGGAAACTACCACATTATTCTCCCAAGAAGAAAGCCAGTGCAACACACAGAAGTAAGCCTACAATACTTAGATTTACATAGATTTAAATATATGTATAAGTATGTGTATATTAAATGCATATATATTGGTGTATATTGGTGTGTCTGTTGGTGCGTGTTTTAATGTCATTGTACTCCTGCGTATAGTTATATGTATTTGCATTTAAGCTCTTATGTATATATATATTTATATATTTACATACTTGTATGCTGGTACAATTTCACTAGACCATGTAAACACAACATTTATTCGGGCATATGTCCCATGTAACAAACCAAATAACGAAAACGAAAGAGAGGAATTTTATGATGATGTGAACAAATTAATAAATAACAGCAACAATGAAGATGACCTATATATTTTGGGAGATTTCAACGCACATCTTGGTAGAAAAAGATGAGGGATAGAGGAATATAATGGACCTTTCGGCGACACAAGAAACAAGATTAACGACAATGGTTATAAACTAATACATACATGTATCAAGCAAAACCTCTTTACAATGAATACCTTCTTCAAACATAGACAGTCACATGTGTACACATGGTATAAATGGAACAGCCTGGAATGCAAGAGCCAGATAAAATTTATACTCACAAAAAGAAACAATAGACGAAAAATAACAGACACACGAGTAATACCTAACATATGTACAGATACTGATCATAAGGCAGTAATAATAAAAACAGTCAAAACAAACAAAGCAAAAAATATCAAGCACAAGAACAGCACACAGCACCAAGGGCAAATAGATATACAGAAATTAGAAGAACTAAACATGCGCGAACAATATATTCAGGAAGTTAACGAGGAATTTGCAAAGCTACCAGAAAACAGCCAGCACATACAAGAAGAATGAAAATATTTCAAAAATACCATCATACAAACAGCAGCAAAATGCATGACGATTGTTTAACATAGAAGACAGCAAAGATTAACACCAAGAAAATCATCAAATCTGCACAAATTAAGTCATGGCTAGAATATGGAGCTTAACAAAGTTAGACAAAACGCACCAAAGATGTTCTACAAGAAAGTACAAAACATGAGAAGTAAAAAAGACATGTATGAACCAACAGAAATAATCAACGATGAACACGGCAACATACTAAATAAGCCCCAAGAAATCATGGAAAGATGAAAAAATTATTTCAATCAACAGTTAAACTTAAAGTAAGGGGAAGAGATCACAACAATAAATACAATAGAAGACCTAGGACGATACATCCTGAAATCTGAAATTGAAGACGCAGTTAAACATGCACCAAACAATAAAGCACCAGAAATAGACATAGACGACATACATATAGAACTGAGAAAAATGCTAACAGTGACAGGTATAAAGTGGTTACACTGTTCAATGTGACATGAAAGCCCAAAAAAAAAACAACAAAAAAAAACAACAACACCACAAGAGTGGAATACAGCGGTGATTATTCCCATCTGGAAGGAAAAAGGCAGTAAGAGGGACTGCACAAAGTATAGAGGCATACCACTTTTAAGTCACATAGGAAAAATAGTAGTAAAATAATAGAGAAGAGGATGCGCCCATATATACAACCACAGCTCAATAATACGCAAATGGGCTTTCGAAAAATAATAGCTGTACAGATGCAATCTTCACACTCAAACAACTTGCAGAAGGAGCTACGGAACATAACTAAGATTTATATTTGGCTTTTGTTGACCAAGAGAAAGCTTTTGACAGAGTGGATATATCACAATTATGCACAACATCTGATAAGCCTATGTCAGAGCATATACGCCAATAGTCAATGCACAGTTACAACGAGCACAGGCACATCCGATAATTTTCAAATCCACTCGGGAGTGAGTCAGGGATGTGTACTATCCCCTCTATTGTTTAGAACATACAAAGATCACATCTGCAAACTAGCAAAGACAACGGAAGAAAAAGATCTGAAGGATAACTTAAACGAACTGCTATTTGCAGACGATCAAGCACTAGTAGCATCATCAGAAGAGGCAACTACAAAGAGAAATAGACAGATTACATCAAACATGCCAAACCTTTAACATGAAGATAAACATAGAAAAGACCGAAGTAATGAAGATAGGAAGAACAGAAAGAAACTCCAATATATATAGTGGAACAAGTGACAGAATTCACATACCTAGGAAGCAATATAATAACAGACGGCAAGAGCAGTAAAGAAATACACAATAGATGTAGTAAAGCATACCATGCTCTCGGGAAAATGACACCAATCTTCAGAAACAAAAAAGTAGATTTAAACACCAAAATAACACTATTCAAAACGATTATTATGCCAGCGCTGTGCTACCAAAACCAAACATGGACAACGACAGCACAAGACAAACGTAAACTAGTGACAGCTGACATAGCATGCTTGCGCAGAATCCTAGGAATATCGCTAAGAGACAGAGTGAGAAATGAGGACATTAGACCAAGAACCGGCACTAACCCACTCTTGGAAAATATTAAGAGCCAACAGATCAAATGGTCTGCACACATCAGCAGACTACCATCAGACAGCATACCACAGCAAGCTATGCTACACAAATACAGTGTAGGCAGACCTAAAGACCGACCTCGAAAACCATGGACCACCGAAATAAAAGAGATGACAAATTCCACAATATACTCAGCACGCACGAGGGCCATCTCCAGAGAACTCTTCTGCCCCTGACGCTGAAAGGCAATAAAGGGTTTAGCGAATAGATAGATGTATGTGTGTACATGTGTATAGGTTTTACTTCAATATTCTGAGTGTATGTGTATGTACATGTTTTCGGTTGTTTGATTGTATGTTGATGAGGTTGTACGCATATCTATTCTATAGGTGGTCAACTACTGATTCCCGCTACAAATTTATATCATCTTTACATCTGTTGATCGCCTCCCAGTCACCAATTTCCTTTTTTCATATTTTCTTCCTCGTTTATTTCTCCACCTTCTTGACATTACTCATCAGTAGCCCCATATTTTGCTCTTGCATTTCTCATTTTGTGCGTCCAATTGACCTAATATATTATCTACTACTTTATTTCTAATATATTATCTATCGATCTTTGTCTATCTCTGCCGTCCAATATTGCGCAAATTTATTCCACATATTGAATGCACGCAATTTGTTATTTATTAAACACGCGTTGCATATTTTCACTTGACCTTGTTTCTTTGGTGAGGGACACAGGTTCAAGTCCTTATAGCTGTTAATGGTTGGTTGGTTGCTGGTCGAGCGGTCAATGGACTCATGCTCTTTGACCCAATAGCTGTTAATATATTTATGGTTTTGTGTTTTTGATAGTTTTTGTTTCTTGAAAAAGGTCCCAGTTGGGCCGCAACATAGAAAATTGTCCTTGTTTTATGTTTTATTATTCGTTTGCTGACTGCGACACTCTCTATTTTGTTGGTTATCCTTCAATATGTTGGTTATTTATATGTGTTTGTGTGTATACCAGAAATATGCTTTGTGTGTGTGTATACCAGAAATATGCGTTGTGTGTGTATGTGTGTGTATACCAGAAATATGCGTTGTGTATGTGTGTGTATACCAGAAATATGCGTTGTGTGTGTATATATATATATACCAGAAATATGCGTTGTGTGTGTGTATACCAGAAATATGCTTTGTGTATGTGTGTGTATACCAGAAATATGCGTTGTGTGTGTATATATATATATACCAGAAATATGCGTTGTGTGTGTGTATACCAGAAATATGCGTTGTGCATGTGTGTGTCTATACCAGAAAAATGCGTTGTGTGTGTGTGTGTGTCTATACCAGAAATATGCGTTGCATGTGTGTGTGTGTATACCAGAAATATGCTTTGTGTGTGTATACCAGAAATATGTGTTGTGTGTGTGTATACCAGAAATATGTGTTGTGTGTGTGTGTGTATACCAGAAATATGCGTTGTGTATGTGTGTGTATACCAGAAATATGCGTTGTGTATGTGTGTGTGTGTATACCAGAAATATGCGTTGTGTGTGTGTGTATACCAGAAATATGCGTTGTGTGTGTGTGTATACCAGAAATATGTGTTTGTCTGTGTGTGTATACCAGAAATATGTGTTGTGTGTGTGTACCAGAAATATGCGGTGTGTGTGTGTGTATACCAGAAATATGCGTTGTGTGTGTATACCAGAAATATGCGTTGTGTGTGTGTGTGTACCAGAAATATGTGTGTTTGTCCCAGAAAATTGCTTGTTTGTGTGTGTGTTCCAGAAATATGTGTGTTTGTCCCAGAAATATGCGTGTTTGTGTGTGTGTTCTAGATATATGCGTGTTTGTGTGTCTGTACCAGAAATATGCGTGTTTGTGTGTCTGTACCAGAAATATGCGTGTTTTGTTTAGAAATATGCGCGTTTGTGTACCAGAAATGTGCGTATTTTTGTGTGTTCTATAGAGGTGTATGTTTGTGTGTGTACTGTAGATGTTTATGTGTGTGTGTGCTATAGATGTGTAAGTATGTGTGTGTACACTAGATATGTGTGTTTGTGTGTGTTCAGTAGATATGTGTGTGTGTATGTATGTACAGTGTTTGTGTATGTACAATAGATGTGTGTGTACAATAGATGTGTGTGTGCGTATGTGTATACAGTGTGTGTTTGTGTGTGTGTTCCAGACAT